>OVBL01000730.1:0-1402748 GCA_900406555.1 Pseudoturritis turrita
CTTGCTGAGCAAGGTTTGGTTGCTCAGTTTATAGACATGAAAATTGCTGGAAACATCAGTGGAAACCTTGAGGCTTGCAAGGCGGAGATGTCGAACCGAGGCACTATCCCGGAAGACGATCAGAATCTCAAGGACGCTTTGGCGGCATACAGAACAGCCGCAGAAGCAGCTGCTCGGATTCAGGGTGCCTTTAGGGAAAAGGCGCTGAAGGCTGCTCGGTCAAGCGTGATTCAGTTTGCCAACAGGGAAGAAGAGGCTAAGAGCATAATCGCGGCAATGAAGATCCAGAATGCGTTCCGAAAATACGATACGCGTAGGAAGATAGAAGCTGCTTACCGGATTCAGTGTAGGTTCCAAACTTGGAAAATGCGAAGAGAGTTCCTGAATATGAGGCGTCAAGCAATTAGGATCCAGGTATATGCAGTGTGGATTAGACTGAGTTCATAACTTTTGTCTGAATTTTGCAACCCCTTTAGTGTCTGTTAATGTTAAGAAAGCAAAAAAACCGTTGTTTTGCTCCTCTTTTGCAGGCTGCTTTCAGGGGATTACAAGCAAGGAGGCAGTACAAGAAGATATTATGGTCGGTTGGAGTGTTGGAGAAGGCAATTATCAGGTGGAGACTAAAGAGAAAAGGGTTTAGAGGACTCCAAGTGAGCCAAGGTGAAGCAGAGGAGGATCCTCCAGGTGAGGCAGAGGAAGATTTCTACAAGACGAGCCAAAGACAAGCAGAGGAGAGGCTCGAGAGATCTGTAGTGCGGGTGCAAACCATGTTCAGGTCTAAGAAAGCTCAAGAGGATTACAGGAGGATGAAACTCGCTCATGAAGAAGCTCAGGTGAAATTTATGTTTCGTTTTCTACATTTTGGAATCTCTCAATCCCATACGTGAATTAACGAATCTTGTTGATGGTGTGATACAGCTAAAGTATGATTGCCTGCAAGATAGTTGATCAAAATGGCTTTGGAGAGGTGAGCCCAAGAGGATTTGGTGTGGAATTTGGATGGTATTGATCTGTAAATTATGTGAATGGAAAAGGGTACTTTTGACCTTTCCAAAACTGGTTTAGAACAATCAAGTTTACATAACTAGACATCTCTGTTGTTGGTTGGTGTATGAGAAATGAGAGACAAATAGATATAGTTATTTGTCTATCTCTATAATTGGGTTCCTCTGGAACCTCTAGTTCTAATCTAGACTTGTACATTTGTTGAATACAATTTGTTTATTGTATAGTAATACCTAAGTTGGAAGCCATGTCATGTCTGCATCTGATGAACATAATGAAATTTAGTAGTAACCAGAGAAAAGAATCTTCAAAAATCTATTATTACTAGGATTGACTTCGTTACACCCATCTAGACTAACAATCTAATCTTTTCCCTCCAAATTATTAACCTCATCGTTAAATCCCCAAATTTATTATTTTAATCACTAATCCATCCAAACTATTTTATAAGAGTTAATTCCACATATGCAATTCAATATGTTAAATTGCATTTAATTTTCACAAATCACGTTTTATGAATTGCCATCGAAGGATCCAATTTTAAAAATAATCAGACCTGGCATTAAACCCGACCCGTTAAACCCATCTTTTTCTTCTCTCATCATAACCAAAATCGAATTGGGGCAAATTTTGATTTTAGTGTTCTTAATATTTTGGATTTGGTTGTAAAATCAAAAAACTCTTTTACATATTACATATAAATTCATCTAGAGAGAAAGAAGAACATTTTGCTCCAATAGATGAAGTCACATGGACAACAAAAAGCATAACTGTTTTGAGTTTTCAGAATTTTTAAAGATAACAAATCATCCTTCACACAGTGTATAATTCCATTGTTTTATTGTAGTATGTTTCCAAATTTATAGCTTTTTGGATCATTGACATGAATTTTTTTTTTTTCCTTCTACATTGGTTCCATTTGGGTTTGGTTCACCTCATGTTCATAACTTATGATGAATTCCAGAGGACTTGACTTGCGAACAACAAAGTTAAAGAGGGAGCTCCTCCTCTCCTCTGTTACCGTCGACAGAAATATAAAATTGATGAACCCTACCTCTATTTTTCCCTAAATTGATTTTGATTTCAGATTTTCAAACCTTCTTTCTCGTTAAGTGTCTTTCTTTAGTGAATCGGATTGTTTAGTGTTAGGTCGGGTCGGTCGAATATGGATTCTAATCGGATATTCGATGTTCATTAAAAGTGATTTTGAGTAATTGAAACGCGATTACCAATTTTAATTGCAGAAATGGAATTAACTCGAAATAAAATAGTTTGTGTGAATTAATAATTAAAATTATAAATTTAAGGTTTAACGATGAAGTTAATAGTTTGGTGGAGAATAGATTGGACTGCTAATTCAAAAGGAGTGTAGTGAAGTCAACTTTTATTATTATAGTAACTAGAAATTGATCCGTGCATTGCAAGTTTTAATACTACATTGCTTTCTGTATTTTTCTTTTTTTCTATGAATCTTCATGTTTTGTGTTTTTTCTTCTATTTTTCTTTTGTTTCGTTAAAAGTTTTATTAAATAACATTTGATATTGCCACCATTTACATTTTAAGATATATATTTTAAAATGTTTGTCTATAACAATAAAATTTTAAAAATCTATGGATTATATTAGTGACATATAATGGTAAAATGTTTTATAACAATAAAAGATGGTAGTACATTAGTTAATAATGGTTTAAATAATAATATATGTTAAAACTAATATTTATAATTACCAAAAAATATTCAAACATATAAAACAAATAGAAAAATAAAACAAGAATTATGTTTGCCACTTTTTTTTAGACGCACATTGCTTATTACATTGCTTACGTGCCGCATTTGTTTAACACTCTCTCTTTTACAATCTTTTCTATTGTTTACACATGAACAACGGTATAAAAAGAGTAAACCATTTACTGGCGAACCCATGGGTAAAGATACGATGTCACTTGACACTGGTAATATTTACAAAAATCATATTTAACCTCTTGTAGTTGATCTGAAATTGATTTAATAGCTTGCACTGAACCCACTCAAATCCCTTGCGAGATGTTCAATTGTTTATTGACCCTTTTTACCCTTTTTGCACCTCGTTTTAATTAATTATTTCTAATAAATATTTGTTTCTTCCAAATAATTTTATTTTAATATTTTTTTGGAAAATTACCGAGTTACTAGTAATAAGTAACTTCTATTATCAACCATTCATTTTATGAAGTTTAATGTTTTTTACTATAAATAATACATTGACTCCATTTATCATATTTTTATTGCATATGAGATAATACTAGATAACATTTTTTGTATAGTTGGGTTTTAAAAGTATTTATCTAAATCATATATATACGGAATACCGCATTTAAATGTAATTATGTATACTATGCATTCTAATTAACCACACTAAAAAATATATTTGTTAATAGTTTATTATTTATCAGTGTTTTTAACATAATTGCTATAAAATTTTGGTATATATATTTTAAAAAAATTATATAATATATTGATTTTGGTAAAATATATTTCTTGGGTCCACCAGTAACTGCACCGGTAAGTAGACAACAATGACATCACATATACTTTTTATATCACAACTTCCCTAATCAAATAATTTGGAGGTAACTCTACTTTACATGATCTAATATCCTATTGTGAGTCGGGAATTAAAGACTTTTTGTATACAAAATATTAGAGATACATCTAGCCCAAAAACACGTCAGTAGCGTCTATTTATAACAATGTCACTGCGATTCCACTTCTCTAATGTTGTGTTACAACTTTAATGGCTCCCACTGGTGACCACTAAAAAAATAAAAAAAATGATGAGGAAAAAAAATGAAAAGGAACAAAATTTGAAGAATGAGAAGAAATAAGATGCCAAAAAGGAATGAAATAAACTGATAGGGTGAATGGTAACCATCATAATTATTAATGAATTAATGTTTTAAAATTTAGTTTGAAAACAAACTTTTAGAAAAAATAATAATTATATTACTAATTTGAATTTTAAAATTATTTTTAAACGAAAAATCATTTTTGAATAAAATGAATATAAAATAAATTTAAAATATTATTTTCAGTATTAAAATTTGAATTAAAGACATAAATAATATTGATTAATATATGAAGTTCACTTTTTAAAATATAATCATAATAGTTATTTGAATTTAAACATAACTCTATTTAACTTCCTTTAAAAGTTACTTACCAACGTTAGTTTAAAATATAATTATTTCTGAAATTGACAATGTTATTTGTACTCAAATTACTATCGAAGAGTATTTTAAGTTTCTACATAAATTTTTGTATTTTTTTAAACAAAAAAATTATAAAAAAAAAATTGGTTCCTCTTGTTCCTTCTACGAAGAGAAATTATAAGTACCAAAAATTTCTTATAAATTGTGTAATTTTTAAGTAATGGAAAGGAATTCAATATTTCTCTTTGTTCTTTTCCCTTTTAGTGTTTACCATTTGGAGTCAATATTTTTTTAGCATATATATCTTTAATACGTCATTTTAGCATAAATATTAACATTTTTTAATTATGTGACCAATGATTATTAATTTTGTCTTTTAGTGCAAAATTTTGGGATTTATTTTAATTTAGTAACATGTAAACTATAACGCTTTTCAATTTTAAAAAAATTATTATATATTTCCAAAGAAACAGAAATGCGACCTCTAGAATGTCATCATATATTCTATTTAGAAAATAGAAGAAAAATATGAATCTTTGCCCCCCTATGATACTAATTTTGTTATTTAATTTCGATCATGTAGCATCCCTTTTTTGCCATTTGTCAATAATATTTGAATTAAATTATTCCCCTATTCGAAACCATGAAACAAATGAAGAACGTGAAACCAGAGACAAGACTCGAGCATAAATAGTCTCTATGAAAGAAGAAGGCCTTGCAGAAGATTTAGCTATTAAGTCTTTACGTTTGTTTCTCATCATCTTCTCTTCTTCTTCTTGGTCTTCTTGGATCTTCCTCGCCGTCACGTCACAAGTCCGTTACGATCCATCCGTCTTGATTCCGTTAATCGTCAAGTATTCCGCGTAACAGAGAATCAGCGATTTCATCCACAACAGAGAATCAGCGATTTCATTCACAACAGAGACGAATCGCTCTCATGTTCTTCTAGAACATTCGTCTTCGAAGCATTGTCGTCTTTCAGGTCGCTACCTCTTGTGTCAGTGGAGTAAACGATTTCTTGACTAACTTGGTCTTCTTCTTCGTTTTCCGATGTATGTGTTTAGGGTTTATGCACAAAAAGCGGATTTGGGGGACGGTTTATGTTGATTTTTGCTGTCGAGATATCAATATTGATTTGTCTTTTGATTTCTTTGTTGTGCAGAGTTTGGCGGGAAGATTTCTTCCTATATCCCGAATCCAAGTTTTCGTGCTACCTCAATCATGGCTCACAATATTCAGGATGATGCTGACGATAATCCAGGTTCTTCTTTGTCTTCTTCTTTTACCATTTTCCCTAAACTGCAAGTTGAAAGCAAATCGTATTAGTTAGCAAGTTCCCAATGCTTCATCTTCTTCCTCTAAAGTTGGTAGTTGAATGTAACCTTGTGGAGTTAAAACCCATGTTTCTACGATTTTCTTGCCTTCTTCTTTGTTTTCCCAGTTAATTATATTCCACTGTTTCTTCTCTGGAATCGTCTGGAGTCAATTTGTATGACATATCTGGTGTATAGACGAAAACCGGAAAGTTTTACTCATCGTCAAGTTAAAAGTGGTGGTTTTGTTAACCATGTTTCGTGGATTGAGTAGTTTCTTAGGCAACTTTTTGGTAGTTGAATGACAGTGTTGTGGAGTTAAAATTATGATATCTTCTATATCAGCCTAACAAGCTGCTTCTGTCATTTGTCTTCTTAAACCAGATCTTAGCGAGGTGTTGGAAAGATCTAGAAATAATTGGCTTGACGGGCAAGATGTACACCAGATTTTTTCATTGCACAATGACCCTAACCCCTCTCTTGACCCAGTTGACCCGTTTGAAGAAGGTCTATTCTTGTTCCACCGGTGGAGTGAAGTAGACACAAACGACTGGCTTCCTTACGACCACGGAAGGGATATACAATTCAAAAAGACTAGGGAAAACCCCAACCCCATGCGCTATAATGTAGCTCGGCTATTCTTAGATCCCATTGCTGAGGGAAACATAAGCACATATGAGAGACGAATTTACCTGCCTCGACCCATGTAAGCATATTTTACTAGTTTCTTTTTGGGGTCTTAATGTACTATACTAAAGGTCTATATACTGTTAATAGGTACCGGGAATTTAGGTTGGTTCATTATCGAATACGCCATATTGTAAATGGAGAACCTGAAGAAGAAAGTGGGGATGATACAGAAAACTCTGGGGATGATTCTGGGGATGATGACCCTGGACATGATGGTGGAGGAAACGATGGAGTAGACACAGAGGAAGGCGGTACTAATGGGGTTGTGAATGACGAAGATGCTGGTGTTGGAGATGATCATGCTGATGCCGAAGATCCTCCTGCCTCTCCATCGTGTAATGGTCATTTTACTCCGAGAGGAACAGAGGGAAAGATTCCAGGTTCACATGTTTCATCTCGTGTTCTCCAGGTGTGTTTTAGGTATCTTTTATTTTTTTGAATAGGTCCCAAATCTCTAAGAATCTGCATCTAACAAACACTGGCCTTGTGTTTTCTTCGCTTACGTAGACTTGTGTCAAGTACTGCTCACAAGCAGAAAAGGAAGGTGTCTTGACAGAATTTCAGCCACACTTTCTTAACCTGGCTTCTTATACATATGATGTTCACTTGTTAAACATGTTGGATGGAGGTAAGGACTGACTTCAAGACGAACTTGTACGCTTGCTTATACATTCAGCTAATTTAATCTGTGATTTATTATGCAGCTTCTAAGCAGCAGCTGACAGCTTGTGTATCCAGCCTCCGGGGACATGTCACTCATCTCCTCCTTCACATGGTCGGATCTGTTGGTTTATTTGATTTTATGTGAATGTTTCCGCGTATAAATTTGTTTTGCAGTACTTTCTTCTTCTATATACTAAATGATTTTTTTTTTTTTTTTTGTAGCAGGCGTCTGCTGAATTTGTGATGCAGCAACTGACAGGCCCTCTTCTTATACGCATGGTTCATACCCGTGATGGTTCTATAGTTGCCATCAAACATGGAAGCGCTAAGGTACACATTCTCTAATTTTTATAGTATTAGTTATCCTTTTTCTTTTGACTCATAATACAAGTCATGTCCTTCATACTTTATCGATTTCATAAGGGTTTCTCCATACCAGTTTGAATGGATTCCTTTTCTTTTGTACATTGAGCCTTGGCTTCTTTTTTTTCCTTCTAATAGTTGTATCTGGCCACCTTAAAAGATCTTGTTATGGAAAAGCACGCCAAGATAAAATTTAAAATACTTGAGTCTCATTTCTTGGGTCTGATGAGATCTTACCTCTTGTCGACTCCATCATACTCTTTGCTTTCTTTAGGCCTTTCTAGGACTGATATGTTGAGTTCTTCCTGTATTTATTTTCTCTCTTAATGTATGGCTTCAAAATTGTGTCTGCAGAATGGAAGGAGACCACTATTGCAGCTACTGCATCCAAATTCTTCACGTTATTTCAGTCGTGATGATTTGGCTTCTCTTGATCTGTCTATTCCGTCCTTAATGGTATGATGATATAACCCCACTATTTAGCTAACTATAATGCTAGCATTTTTCTTTCTTATGAATTTAAACTGGATGCAAAACCTGTCTATATCTACCATTCATTTTCAGAATAAGTCAGAGACATCCTCTCAAACAAAAGACTCAGATAGTAAAGAATCTGGTGAGGAGGCGAAAGATGAACAAGAAGAGATAGATCTTGAAGAAAATGTCACAGCTGCAGGTGGTAAAAAGGATCCCCTTTTGAGAAGGCAGGAGTTGCTAGTCAACAGTGGCCTTGCTGAGGTGTGTGCGACTCTTTTTCAGTTTTTTTGGTTGTTTTCTGATAAAATGTTGCAACTTCATGGAACATCCTTAATACCCAATTGTCACATTCTGTATGGTCATGATTTTCTTGTTTTCCTCATTTTCACGTTTATTTCGTATCAGGTTGCAATGGGGGCTTCTGATGGTATTCTGTGTCCATCTCTGAGCGAGAAGCTGAGTGAGCTCTACAAAGCTATTACCTCTGTAGCAGCAAAGCATAAACCCCAAGAACCAGAGAAGAAGAATTCAGAGCATATCCTGGAGAACTTTCACTCAAGCCGAACCATAAGAAGGCTTGTCTTGGATTGCCCTGCGTTTGCTTCCACTCTCTTTAAGAATGCTTTGTCTGGAAATTGTAGGTCGTGGGCTCAAGGACACTGGTAAGCCTAATCACTCCTCTCATACATCCCTCTATATGCAAACAAGCAAGTCCTTGAAATCTAAATCTTGTTGAATCTCCTTTTTCTTTCTGCAGTGCAAAGATATTATCTGCTTTCCTAGAGACTCGAGATCTTCAAGTGCGTGAGATGGCTGAGAAAGAGCTTCAAGTGTTGGTGAATGAAGGTGCTCTTAAAATCTCAGAAACCAAAAAACCTGAATGATGCAAAACCAGCATTGTTAAACTTACACACACCACAAAAACAGGGGAAGTAACAAAATGGTGTTTCAAAGGTTTCAGAATTGGGAATTTGGGTTATGGAAAATTTTGTCCTTTCTTTCTTCTATAGTTTATCTTCATGCAACTTTAAAAACCGCAGTTACGATGTATTCAAATTTCAAAAACGCAAATCTTTAATCGCATGTGTTTTATACTCGATGTCATGCTTTCTTATAGTCGCCTAAATTCTCATAATTCAACTTGCTTGCATTTGCCATTCAACGTTACGAGTTGCTAAAACAATTGTACAGTAAGATTTTTGGATTTCAAGAAGAACAATGACCATTACTTGCCAATTTACAAAAACATGATGAAACACATAATCACTCATTTCTAATCTCAACTCTTCACAACATTTATTATTCTCTGTAAATGTACATATAACATTTTTGTTGTTGTTTGAAGCTCAAAATACATTGATATATATGTATATGTATTATTAGAGGTTAAAATTAAAGAAGAGTAAATTAAGAAGGGTGAAAGAAGAGACATAGCAGAGATATCACCCATGGCGATGCTTCTTCTCTTCCTACGCCAAAGCACCATACCAGGAATGTTCGGTTTGAAGTCTACCGAGAGCTGAACCGGCACTAAACCGTTTCCGTCATCAGAAGTTGTTGCTATTACTGCTCGTGAGTCACTGGCATTTGCTATAACAAGATGATCACCCTTAAAAGAACCGTCTCCGTCATCAGAACATGGAGAATGTTTTCAGGCAAGATTGCTTCCAAAGATCAAACGGAGAGGAACATTCCGGCGACGATGATAAGGAGGCAAGAGTTTGTTGCCATTGGCAAAGGAGAGAAGATGGAAATGACCTTTTTACCCTTTTGGCTATCACATGTCCCCATGGTCCATGTCCATCAAGCATCCCACAAAATGTTATGTCTTCTTGGCACCCAAATCCCTATATATTTATTCTTTGAGTTTAACAATGAAGGAGAGAGAAAAGCCTTAAATAGACTCTCTACCACGACCAAGATATAGAAACAAAACGTCCATGGATATACTTCGAACCCAAAGAGAAGTCTATCCAAAACATAAATAATTCAAAAGGATGCATAAAATATAAAAACACCAAAAAACAAGATTTAGGGTGTGTTCTGGTTGCCTCGTGGTGCAGCTTGCTTGATTTGCACTGAGCTTGGAACATAAGAGCACACAAGTGGCCAACAACCTGCGTCTATGGATTCTCCGAGATCCACTCGTTTGAAGTATCCCTTCTTTCCAATGATGTAAGCTATGTTGCGAGTGGGGCCACGTCTACTTCTGTCTTTATCAAGAACCACCGCAACCTTCTTCTTCTCGTCAACGAAGAAACTCCCACCGCTTTCCAGAAACTTAAAACCAATGAGTGGCTTCATATCAACCGCTAAGAACAACTTATTCCACGAAACTGCATTGGGCTCAATCTTATTACTAATCCATATCTTCACGGTGTATGCAGGTGAACCACATTGCTGAAATAACACAGCAAGATGCTTTTCTCTAACACTAGATAGAGTCACTGTATCATAAAAAGCGTTAAAAGGCAGAGGCAGACGCGGTCCGAATTTCTCGGTTGTAAAATCAAAACAGATTAAGAAATCAGGGAGATCTGATATCTTGGCTTGAGCATACCAGTAAGTGTTTCCCTTGAGAGACACGCCGCGTTGATCAAACTCTATATCCCAGTCCGGATTGACATCAACAACATTCCATGAATTAGAGCTTAAACTGTAGATTTCAAACTCCCTAATTAGTTGCTCGTCATAATCATCCACAAATCTCAAGACTTTGTGGCTACGAAGCGAGTTCTGATTATTCCTCTCGTATCCCAGAGCGTACCTGTCCAACAACATGTGGTAAGAATTTCTGGGTTCGATCCACCTTGTTTGCCCCGAACAAGGGTTCCAAACAACAAGCCTAGATCTGTCTTTGGTGATGCATAACAATAAACCGTCGCAGTGAAAGATTTTAGATATGTCCACTCGATCTTCATCGTCTAGGCTAATGAGTTTACCTATACGATCTATAGATGGGTCGAGGAGATTGACGCTGTATAAACAAACCCTATATTGGATCATCATCACCACCTGAAACTCCTTCCTGTGCTTATTCTTTGCTGCTGCTTTTGCTTCACCGATGTGTTTCATTGTAAAGCTCCGATTTTTGGATAAAGTGTTCCACTTTTTGCATGTTGCTCGTACTCCTCTCAGAGATGTCACCGGAAGCCTTGAGAGAACCTCCTCCGCCAAATCCTTTGGAAGATCCGATAACATCGTCGTTGATTGTTTCAATTATCGAAACTGTAATGGAAATAAGTTAGGTCTAACCTTCCAAATCCCTTTTCCTTTTCCTTTTCCTCCGACTTCTTCCGGATCTACGAGAGGGCTTTTTCTCAGATTTCTTTGTACGGCTGACACATGTCAGATAATACGCGCACTTCGGTATCTTCCATTCCGACCAAAGTAAACAATGTGATTGGTAGTAAGTTGATTTTTTAAACTTGGGCTTTAAAGTAATGGGCTCAGGGCCTATTAAAATCTCGCTACGATTGTTTAATAAATCTTTCAAATCTTAATTTTAGATTAGTAGGTTAGTGTAATTTTCCACATAAATTCCCATCGAATTTGAGCAAAATTGCAGGGTTTTGTATTCCAAAATCTATTATTACCATATTTTTCACTTGAAATATTCTATGTAAATAGTGATTTCCACAGAAACAGACAAACACAAATCAAAAAGTACAAGCCATCCTATTCGAAACCATGAAACAATTAAACAAATATACGTGAAACCAGAGACAAGACTCCAACATAAATAGTCTCTATGAAAGAAGAAGGCCTTATGGCTATTAAGTCTTTACTTACCCAAGGTTGTTTCTCATCATCTCTTCTTCTTCTTCTTCTTAGTCTTCTTTGATCATCTTGATTCGTGTTTAGCTTTATCTTCGCATCTCCCTGAAGTACAACCACAAATTTCTTTCTTCAACAAAAACTTTTCTAGTTTACACATGTTTCCCCTCCCAGTAAGTTTTTGGTTTCTTTTTACACAGCCACTTTTTCACTTACGGTTCTTGTTGCGTGACTTTCGACCTGAAAATTGAACTTAGAGTGTAAGATTCTTTGCATTTTTTTGTTGAGGATTTGAATCTATTGATCGCAGTTAACCATATGAGTCTGGCTCATTGTGTGAGTTTTGGAGAAGCTCTTAAGAGTGTTTTGCTTTACCTTGGCTGCTTTGAACAGTTCGTCAAGAACCTCAGACAGCGTTGGATGCGCATGAACTGCCAGTTTTATGTCCTACAGAGATACCAGTAACCATACAGGGATCAAGAACTGGATTCGAACTTTATATAATCAATTGCATTTAGTATTTTCAGAAGCTATGGTACTAAGTACTATATGGCTAGATTTCCTTCCCGGGAATCATCAATATCAAAGGCTAAAAGCTGAATCCACTATGAATCAGGGAAAGAGGCAGCTAGAGTATCGAAATCCTACCTGAATGCGTGTTCCTAGTGCAATCGCATTGGATGCTTCATGGATAAGATCAGCTGCATGCAGTCCAAATATATGAACTCCTAGGATTTCACCATTGTCAGGTCGGTATATCATCTGCATAACGAAGGCAATGAGATATCTTTGTTCTTTCATGAGCCATAGATAATCAGCAACTTTTGTTTCACCCACCTTAGCTATTCCTTCTCCTTCGTTTTCAGCTAGGGCCTTTGTGTTAGCCTTGAAACTTGTCTTGGCAACACTAATTTTAAACCCTTCCTTCTCACCTTTTTCTCTCGCTTGAGGCTGGCAATTGCGAAAATTATGTCAAAACATAAGGAGTTATAGTAAGCATATTGCTCCTAACATTTTTCTTTACTGTCTTTAGTAAAAATGCACCAAGTGCACTAACTAAAAGTACCTCTGTCAATCCCACCATGCTGATTTCAGGATGAGTAAAGCAAGCAGCTGGGATGCTAAGGTGATTAAGCACATGATCTCTACCGGTGACTTGCTCGACCACTAGACACAGAGTAAGAGCACCGAGTTTAATACAAGGCCCATGAAGAAAAAAAGGAAAATATTCACTGCATTTATAGTAGGCTTTTGATAAGCCATTTACCAGAAATTCCTTGGGCACTGGCTGCATGTGCAAGCATCAATTTACCATTGGCATCGCCAATGCAATACAAGTTTGGAACCTATCAAGCAAAAATGAATTTAGCATATAGAAAGAGTCGCTGGTAAAATAAAGGGTATGTATATGCAAATAAAACCGACCAGAGTCCCATTTCCATCGATCACACGCATTCGCTCATCAACCGGTATGAAACCTCTCTGCGTCACAACATTGACCTGTGTTGAAATGACAACTTCAAGGTTATTTTTTCGAAGACCAAATATTCACAGGTGACCAAAATGACAATACTATCACTATAAAGGGGATGCGATTTAGTGCCATTTCATACATTTTCTAAGCCAAGACCATTGGTGAATGGAGCTCTTCCAGTAGCAATAAGAGCAGCATCTACCTGGAGAAGGAAAACAAGCTCACGCTTTCAGCGCAGAAAATCACATGGTAAAATGAGATGAAAACTATTTCTATCCTTTTCTTGGGAGGAAATGCTACAATAAATTCAGAAAATGAGACGGTCTACAAATCCACCAATGTAACTGTATACATCTATTTCTGTGGGAAGAGTACAAGTGTAGTTAATATTGCAGTGAGAAGCAAAATGGATGAAAAACAAGACTTCTAAGGACCAACTACCAATGGCACATGTATACCCGAGATATCAAATCTCTGGCATGAATACTAAACCTTGACAATACTTTAAAATCTATCATTTATGAATTCATTTAGATTCTTTCCAATTCATTTATTGAATAACACCTCCTAAGTAACTGTTAAAATGTTCTCTTTGTAAGACGTCAGATCTCCTATCTTTTATTTGACATTTTGTTACCTCCAAAGTATCCTTAGGTTCCTTGGTTTTGGCATCAATAAGCTCAATCAAAACTGGTTTCCCATCCTTTGCCGGAGTAATCTATAAGAATAGATTTAAGTTTAACATACATGGACACACTGCATAGAGAAAGAAAAGCGGTATTTAGAAAGCATGATTTAACAGGCTCACTTTGCTAGCAAAGACTCCGGTATGATAGTCGATCTTTCTTGGATTTATCAAAACCCTCTGCGCTAGCTTACTGATCTCAGGATCAAATCCAGGCATTAGCTGATCCAGAGCTTCAATAAAAGTTACCTGCACAAAAGATGTCCTGGTTTCAGTCACTAACTATTGTTGTAAGGTAGGGCAAATAAAACATAGAAATGGCACATTTTCAATTCAGATCCAGAAACCAATAGATTAGTATCCTAAAACCCGTTTTACTACTATTTGCACAACAACAAGCTCAACAATACAGTAAGAAACCAAACAAAGACTAGCAAAAGGAGAACATTGCCAAGTTGATGTTATGACAATCTCAACCACAAGGACAAACATCATACTGAAGCAATATCATTAGTACAGAAACATCATGTTGTTACCTCACTTCCAAGTGCTGTGTAAACATCGCTGAACTCAAGACCAATATAACCACTTCCTACAATTGCAATCCAATCGGGGACAGACTCCAATTTCAAGGCATGGTCACTCGTGATGACAGTCTTTCCTGCAGCACCAAAGTATAAACATTCAAGGAATCAAGTCCGCTTGCTATTATCATCGCTTTTTGCACCTAAAAAATGGAGAATTTTTTCAGGCTTCTCCCTTAACAAATCGACGTTCAAAACAAGACACGTACCATCAACTTCGATTCCTTTAGGAACAAACGGCACAGATCCAGTGGCAATGATTATATCTTTCGCAGTGATAATATTGTCCTTCCCATATTTAACCTTTTGTGGTCCCTTAAGAAATACAAAAATTAAAAAAGTTAGGATCATCGGTTAACAAACAATGTACTCGGTCTAGTTAGTCAACCTGAAAGAAAAGCACGTACTGACCAGAACACTGCCAAATCCTGTCAATATGTCAACACCTAGTGCCTTCATTGAATTGGTCAGATTGTTTCGAATTTTGGTAGCTAGGTTATTAGCATGGTCTGCCACACCCTGTCGATCATACCCAGCAGCTGAAACCTGTTTTCCAGGGGAAACAAAAACCATAAGACAGTGAAGGCCAGAAGGAGTAATTTCTACACTGGTTCATTGGCATCAAACTCGATCGTGTACAATCATTTCGGTAAATACTATTTGATACTTTTCGCGCCAAAGAGAGGGAGATAGCAACTTTATACAGAGAACGTCTAAAGTGAAAATAGTGTGATAGTACCTGCAGACCAAAGGCCTTCATATGATGTTCGTTCTGGAGTTCCCGCATTCTACCGCTAACAGCAAGAAGAGCTTTGGAAGGCACACAGCCTCTGTTAACGCAAGTCCCTCCAACAACATCTCCTTCAATGATGGCAGTTTTAAGTCCCTAACAAAAATTTCGCCAATGGATCCATACATCAAAATTGAATAATCTTCAAGAAACACAATAAACTATAGCATGATATCCAGATGGGCATATTGCCTAGTATTTTGCTTTACACGTCCTCATTCTCTTATGTCATAACTTATAAGCAGAGCATCTTTGATTCCAGAATAAATCTCAGTTATTGTTACCAGCTCAAATAATCACGAGTACAAGGCAAATCAGTAGAATGCAAAACCGAGGTACAAGCCAATGTTAGAGCTTAAAGTAAGCATAACCTAAGAAATGCTACTTGGTAGGAAAAACAAGAAATGAGATTTCGGATCACAGTGAAATCAAAATTTTCCACAAATGATGTTAGCATTTCACAACATACTAGCCTTTAGTTGTTTCCTAATAAGAATTACCTTCTCAACGGCGTGTAACGCAGCACCATGTCCGCCAACTCCAGCTCCAATGATGATCAAATCGTAATCGAAAGATTTCGGCGGAGCGCCATTACCCGCGGCGGAAGAAGAAGCAGCAGCGGAAACTTCGAATCTCTTGCTCGAAGTTCGAATTCGGTCACTCCGCAAAGCAAACTGATTCGACGGCGAGAAACCAAACGCTTCCAGCCGGAGTCCGCAAAACCGGAGACTGGCCGGAGTAGAAAAAACGGAACCAGTTGATCCAAGCACGCGGTTCGGTCTGTGAAGCGACGTCTGTGAAAGCGGAATCGCTATAGCTGATTGCATTGTAAGAGAGAGCGATTCGCAGAGAAAGTGGGAGAGGCGAAGATGACAAACCGACGGGGAGAGAGAGAGAGAGGCGATGTGAGTGTAATTTACAAACGGAGGCGGAGAAATCAAAGCGGGTTGTTTAACCACTTTTTCTTTTACACGTGGCATTTATGACTTGATTTCATTTTTTAAATCTAAAGCCCATGGGTTATTATAGACCTCATGGCCTTTTTCACCCAAAAAAAATCGTTGTCACAAATATGAAATATCTCATATTAAATAAAAAGTAATAGCCGGAAAAAAAGGATAAAAGCTTTTTCATTAATTTTTTTTTATTATTTAAAATTTTATTAAAATTTTCGGCTATTGTTGTTTTATAATTAGTAAGGGCCAGAGAAACTCGTGTGGCGGCAGGGGGCGTAAAAAGAAAGAGAGGGACTATTTTTTACACCTGCCACACGAATTTATCTGGCCCCTTACTAATTGAAGATAAAATTATATGATAAAACCCTAAACCCTAAATAAACATTGGAGATAAAACTATACGAAAACCTTCCATGGAATCTTCGCTAGCTCTGTTTTCGTGGCTTTGGAGGGAAAACTTGAGATGGGAAATAACATGGAATCGAGGGTCGGTCAGGTAGAAGACACCGTGGGATTGAAGCCGAAAGAATTGAAGAAATGAAGAAGAACAAGAAAAATTGACTCTTTCTTGAGTAAATAAGAAGAAAAAAAGAAAAAAAAATGGGGTTGTTTTGTTTTTTTGTGACTCAACAAACCCTTAACCTTTTAGTAGACTCATTTCTGAAACCTTTTTGTTGAACATTGAATTGACTCATTTCTGAAACCTTTCGATGAACTTATTTCTCAACATTTTTTTTGGTGAACTTATTTCTCAAGAAACTTTCTTGAATCTTTATTTATTTAAATATACAATTAAAAATGAGAAGAAGATGGTGACGTTGGAACGAACAACCGAACAGGAGTCAAATATTGCCGTCGTGGACCTCTTTTGTTGTTGTCAATTTCTTTTGACGACTTGAAATAAATTTTGCCGTTTTTTGTTTTCATTTTTTGCCAACAAATTTTGCCGTTGTATAAAAAGATTAATAATTTTGGACACTTTACATGAGACAAGTACCCAACGGAATATTGTTGAAAGACATACATAACATATTCGTAGACGTGAAAGGTTTATTTTCTCTACCAAAATCGTCGATTCCCTCGAAAATGGTTTGCACATTTTCAACACCGATAAAATTCTAGATACGATTGAATGAAAATTTTGTGATGATGAATGATTAACCAAGACTAAAGCATAAAATATCATACACTATACAATCGAGAGATGACATAAACATTATCATACAATAAGAAAGCCATCAGATCCCTTATTAGAAAAAAATTCTTAATTTTTCGCAAAAGTCATAAACATTATTTATTGTGATACAAAATGGGTATTATTACCAATCGATTAAAGATCTGAAGCCTGAACGGAGACGGATCAGAATCACGGTTGCATCGGATTTTGATACAGAGAAGACTTCCGAGATCTGTTCGATTTCTTTCATCTTCTCACGAAGCTAAGCTCTATTTGGCTGAACAAAACATTAAAAGAATTAAAAAATGTAACCATAACAAAATAAAGAAAGAGATTCTACATTTACGGTTCAGGCGATTTTGTTTTGGTTTAGGGTCTTAGTTTCTATAGGATTTTGACTTATAGATTGGTTTATGATGGCGATTTTGATATGTTGGTCTTAGTTTTTTTAGGGTTTAGGGTTTAGGGTTTTGACTTATAGATTGGTTTATGATGGCGATTTTGATCTATTTTAGAGTCTTGGTTTCTTTAGGGTTTAGGATTTTGACTTTATAATGACGATTTTGATCAATAACACTGTTTTTGTTATATGCAGCCTGAATTCGTGAGAAGGTTTCGTTGTCTTAAAGACAGGCTTTTGGAAAACAAGATTTTAATGATTCTTCTAACAAGAGGCGAATTCTTTTTGTGACTGTCAATTTTGATTTGTCTCATTCTGTTTTAATGATTGAAATAAGTTTGTACTTGATCTGTTTAATTATGTTGTTACGTGGAGCTTTGTAGGATGGGTCAGGTTGTCAAAGACCATGCTCTTGTTAGAACAGTTGATGGATTCTTTGCTAGCTCTATATTTATGTCAATATTTTTTGTAATCTCTTTACATTAGAAAACTAGATTTCTTCACTTTGGTATATATATATTGATGTAACATTCTTTGTTAAAAGATAGAAAAACCCTTTTCAATTGCGCATCCTCTCTATTCTTATTTTTCTTAATTTGTCACATTATTTTCATATTCGATGCAAAAAAAAAAAAAATATTACGGCTTGCAATCTTTAAGATGAGTCTTATACAAATATTTTTTGAACGTGTCATACATGATTGGTTTGGATACGAAGATATACATAACATTTTTGTAGACGTGAAAGGTTTATTTTCTCTACCAAAATCGTCGATTCCCTCGAAGATAGTTTACACATTTCAACACCGATAAAATTCTAGATACGATTGAATGAGAATTTTGTGATGATGAATGATTAACCAAGACTAAAGCATCGAATATCATACACTATACAATCGAGAGATGACATTTAAAATCTATTAATGTGATAGTCACAAATATTTACGAATAAAAGAATATACAAAAATCAATACATGTAAGTAATACTGTATTTTATAGTTTTTCTCGTTTTTATGCACAACAATGCTTGTTTCTATTAATTTGTTAATGGTTATGAGAAAATAATGTTTTCTTGTTTCACTGAATTCATCGAAGTTCGTTAATACTACAACTCTTGCGCCGATTTTGCGCTATCAACATTTTTTTTTTATCTAGATAATATCCAAAACATTAATCTTAATTTATACGATATCATTCAAAAATCACATTGTATATTATCATATCATAATGCATTATAAAGAAAATTTTAAAAAAATAATAAATATTAATTTATAGACATTTTGATGTATATTATTTCAGTTTGTTTCGTCGTTGGACATTGAAATTATTACTTAACTTTCACTTTTGTTTGGATCTAAAGACTCTAAACACAAATATGAAATATCTCACATTAGATAAAAAGTAATAGCAGGAAAAAAAAGGATAAAAGCTTTTTCATTAATTTTTTTTTATTATCTAGAATTTTATTAAAATTTTCTAGTTGAAATTATAAAGACAACAGAAAATATACAAACCAAAAAAAAAAGACGTTAAAAACCCAAAAAAAGACGTCAAATAATAACTAAACAAACCGGAAAAACACCATTCATTAAACTTACCAATTACTTTCCGCTGCCTAAAATTAAAATTTCCACTAAGCTCAAATATCGCATTCTAAAAATAACAATTAAAAAGTGAAAAGCCCTTAGTAGTCAGGCCCAATAAGGTTTACAAATTCTCGTGACTAAACATAAAGCTTGTTAAATGCCCAGAGATTTCACCGTCCGAAGATCACGATTCACGACTCTTGTTATTTCGAACGACGATCACATTCTTTTCTGTTCCCAAAAACCAAACGAGCCCGCCAGATTTTTCTCTGAGATTGTGATTCACGAGGACCAACTTAAAAAAATCTGCTCCTCCTCTACCACTCTCTCAGCGAAGATGAGTACTATGAAATTTTGCCGCGAATGGTAAAACCACTCTATGCTAAATCTGCTCGACTTTTATTTCGGGTCTCGTCTCGTAGTTTCTGGAATTGCACCTCGGTTTTCGTCTAGGTTTTTTCCAAATTTCGAAAATTTGCATGATTTTTTTTGAGTTTTCGTTGTTTTTCTTATGATGTTTTTCGTCCCTCGGTTGTTATCATCCATGGTTTGATTTCGCCTGGCATAAGCTTTTCAATTCGCTTAAAAGATCTTACTTTCGAAATTTATCTTCTGGGTCCTTTATTGCTTTGTTGTTTCTGTTTGATTTTTCAGTAACAACATTCTGTATCCTAAGGAGGACAAGGAGCAGAAGATCCTCCTCTACGCTTGCCGTAATTGTGATCACCAGGTTAAACTTGGTCATACCTTTATTTTGGCAAATTAGGGTTTTTAGGGCTCAATGTAGTGCACAAATTGTGAGTCGGACTTGGTTGCAATCAAGAGACTTTAGTGAAACCCTCCTTGTGCTATAATCTTGTTAATGCTCCATTGGGATTCCTTGCTTGCACCAATCTCTCTAGTTCTTATGAAGGCTTTATCCAGCAAGTTCTTGTTTCCTGTGTTGTGTTCCTATTCATGTATAAACTTATCGAAAGAATTAGCTTCTCGGTTACAAGAACCGAGTAGTTATTGACGTGTTGTTTGCTGGATTGTCATCCTGTTGTTACGAAATAGATCATGTAAGTGGCTTCTTTGTCCTCATTTCAAAATTTGTATGACTTGCAGGAAGCAGCTGATAACAACTGTGTGTACCGAAACGAGGTTCATCACTCTGTTAGTGAACGAACTCAGATCCTAACGGACGTGGCTTCTGACCCAACCCTTCCCCGTACCAAGGCTGTGCGTTGCGCCAAGTGCCAGCATGGAGAGGCCGTCTTCTTCCAGGTAAAAGCTATCTTAAGCTCCATCATTAGTTAACTAACCAAACAAAAAGCTTGAACATTAACTCTCATTGAATCTGCAGGCTACGGCTAGAGGTGAAGAAGGAATGACATTGTTCTTTGTCTGCTGCAACCCGAATTGTGGTCATCGCTGGAGAGAATAAAGAGGTTTTTCATTTCAATTGTTCGATCATCAACCTATGGTTTGATGAGTTCTTAAGAGTTTAGGACATTGATGTTGATGTAGTTACAAGTAGGTGTGAGATGTGGAATGTTGGGAACAATATTTTGTCCTATCCAGAGACAAATCCGTGATTAGTCGTGTGAGAATGATCATAAAGATCAATGATAAAAACAGCAAAAAGAGAATCTTATGAAATCCTGATCCCAATTTGTGTTTCACCAAACAAAAAGATTGAAACTTGTTGAGAGCAAATGAGAAATCTGAACCAAAACATTTGGTTACTGTCCTCCACGGCTCATCTCCCAGAAGGCGACCTCGTGTTCAAGAACACGTACAAGAACATCTTCAGCTTCAGCTAGAATGTCACCGGAGGCATGCTCCAGACAACGTTCAGCAATGTTCTTGACAGATGAACAATACTCTTTAAACCCGTCGTTGCCCCACCGATGGCAAGCTCCGGTCAACTCCGCCGGAGTTTTGTTCCCGTCCTCTAAACAGTGAGCGAAGCTCTCTTGATACACAGCTTCGATTGCCCAGAAAGCTGTCATAATCACCGAATACTTCACTTCACTGCTCATCAGAGCTTCCAGAAACCTTAAATAAACCACAAAATCGCTGGTTTCTAATTTCAATTTCGAGGGTGAATATCTCAAAATCAACAATTTAAAAATCGGATACCTGCGATATTCTTGATTAGCCTTTTGAGGCACAACGGTCGAGAAATCAACATCCCATTTCGATCCTTCTCTTTTAAACCATTCGATTTCATCGTTCAACGACGCTAAACCACCAAGCACGATTTCCATATCGGAAGTCTCGCCGGATTCTTTGCCGGCTCTGATCAGCACATTCGCCACAAACGGCACAAATCCCCTCACGAACAGATAATCTTGCCCCTGCAACAAAACGTCGTCGTTTAAAAGTGAGATTTCAGATTTTTCATTTTTTCCCAATCAGTAATCACCGTACCAGCCAAGTTCTGAAGGACGAGGGATCAACGGATCCGTCGCGGATCGAGACGACGAAAGCATGACGTGTCGCCGCCGTGTAGATCGAACGGTGCTTATCAAGCCACGTGTCGATCATCCCTCTCTTCTCCGGCTTCTCCATTGACATTGCTTCTTCTTCCTTCTCTCAAGATTCTTCATCGATCATCTTATCTTGTCTTTGTCAACGTTTTGACTTTTCTGAACAACTGTGACGTGCACGTTTTATTGGGCTTTAAAGTAATGGCCCAAGGCCTTCAAAAGCGACGATTGTTAATGACTCTTTTCAAATCAACGGCAGTAAATACACGATTAAAGAATGTAAAATTACGTGTCGATTTATTAATCGTTGGATGTATTCAGCAGTTGCACGTCATATATCTATCAGTAGTTAAAGAGTGATGACGTGGAAATTCGAATTATTTTCTGTTGTATTTCTCACCGTAATCACCTGACCTCTGCATAGTTGTGTGAAAATCCTAATTTAATTTGTGTGTTTATTTTATTTTATTTTATTTTCTGTTTGACGGATCGGGACGAGCGAACTCCGGCGGCGGATCTGCATTTCCGGCGAGATCTGCGGCGAAAAGATGGCGGATGAGAGGTATAATCGGAAGAATCCGGCGGTGAAGAGGATTTTGCAGGAGGTTAAGGAGATGCAAGCAAATCCCTCTGATGATTTTATGTCTCTTCCTCTTGAGGTAATATTTGGACACCTTATATCCGGTTCTAGCTTTTGAGATCGGAGATGTTAGATTTCATCTATGTTATAAACTCCTGATCTCTCCCTCTGGAGAGAAAATCGCTTCTCTTGCTGAATCTTCTTTGTGTTTCTATTCGAGATTGGGTTAGCCGGAGTTCGAAATTGAGATTTAAAACTCTGTTCGATCCGTTCTGTAGCTAGAATTTACTTATGAAGCTCGTTACCGATGTTTTGTACTTGGATTTATGTTTGTATAGATCTCGATATGGTGTTTTGTGCTGTCCTGTATCGTAATTGTGTATTTTGTCAAGAGTGATGGTGTTTGATTTAGGCGATCATGATCAGGGATGATCGATATTCTCATGTATTCTCTGAATCTGTTAGTTTCTCTCTTCATGGAATAGTCGTGCAACAGATGAAGTTAGAAATTTGTATAGGTTATATGTGTTTTTGTTTTATTGGAATAACTGAGTCAACTGGGAAGATTGTGATGTAGTGATATGATTTATTCTAACTTTAGGAGAACATCTTTGAGTGGCAATTCGCCATCCGAGGTCCAGGTGACACTGAATTTGAGGGTGGGATTTATCATGGGAGAATTCAGCTGCCTGCAGATTACCCTTTCAAGCCTCCTTCATTCATGTTATTGACCGTAACGATCTTACTCTTCTTTCACACTTAAAAACTCTTATCTTGCAAGTGAAAAGGGGGTAGTCCTGTATCTAATGAATCTCTCTGCTTTTGTTTCAGCCTAATGGTCGTTTTGAAACCAATACCAAGATTTGCTTGAGCATTTCGAATTACCATCCCGAGCATTGGCAACCTTCATGGAGTGGTAAAGTCGTGGACTTTTATATTTCCTTGTGCCTACCACTAACATGTCATAAGATACCAACTAAGCAATTATGGAGTGATACTTAACTGAATTGTTACATAAACCAATTGACCTTATACCTTAACCGTTACATTATTTCTTAAATGAGCACTCAACACTTGTAATTTACACGAGGTTGAAGTGTATATCAGCTCTTTGCTCGTATGATTAAGCTTTGTTTCTTTGCAGTTCGGACTGCTTTGGTGGCTCTCATTGCGTTCATGCCTACAAGCCCCAGTGGAGCACTGGGCTCGGTAGATTATCCAAAAGAAGAGAGACGTACACTAGCCATTAAATCACGTGAAGCACCACCCAAGTATGGCTCTCCTGAACGTCAAAAACTTATTGATGAGGTATACTCCTCTCTAGACATCCTTATTTTGAACCACTATCTATGCATAATGTTCTGGCGAAAATATATGAATTTGACTAGATGTTTACATTCAAAAAGGATTATTGAACCTTTCTATGTATGGGCTTGTACCATTTCTTCATGACAAACCACAGGCATAGATGATGGTTAAAATGGTCATATAGCATATTAAGCGCATATCTCGATCGCGTAAGAACTAATGTTTCATATCAGCGATTGCCCGCAAATACCACAAGAAACTCTGCTTAGTTTTTACCGCAATCACAGCTGTTATTGGCTGCATACAATTAAATTTGCTGCTAGAGTCCTTAACTAAAGGAATAAAACCATTTTACCTGTTCATATTATTTTCAGACAAAAGTAGTGTTAATATATCCTTTTGGTTTAAAATCTTGACACGTTCTTCATGTGTTTTGATATGATTTGAGTTTCCTACCGATTATTCATCTTCAGTTTTAGAAATAACTTTTCTTAATCTGATCCTTTTAATAAGTGCAGATTCATCACTACATCCTTAGCAAAGCAAACGCAGCACCAAAACCTAATCCTCAAGAATGTAACCAAACACCTTCCGCTGAGTCGGAAGCTCAGTCCCAAGTTGAACCACAGGAAGCTGTAACGGTAGTGGAGGAGCGGTCCATCGCTACAACAGACACCGTAGCTGATGATCAAATCATCGAAGAAGCAGCTGAAGCAGCCAATACAGCAGCTAATGTGAGTCCCACTGCAGGAGCGTTAGCAATGGTTGAGGTTACAGCCAAAGCTTCTGGAAGTGGTGAGCAGACTATGGTTAGAAGGGCGGCTCAGAAGCCAGTCGATGACAGACTGTTCACGTTGGCTGCGGTTGGGCTCACAATCGCAATCGTGGTCCTACTCCTGAAGAAGTTCATAAGATCAAGTGGTTATGGTGCTGGGTTTATGGATGAGTCTTGATCTCCGATGAACATCATCGATGCATGAAAGCGTGAAAAATCGATGCTGCTATTGGGAAATGGGGTTTGTTGTTTGATATAATATAAATATGATCAAAGTGCATAGAAATGGGGTAAATAATTATGTGTGACATTGTCTTGCAACTTAGTTAATAGATTCGATTATAGCTTGTGACAAAGTTTAACAATATTGTATTTTGGGTTTGGATACTGACGACCTTTTATTAGTACACCAAGCCTTGTTACTAGAAGATGAAATCTGATTTATAAATATGTTCATAAATCATAACTATATTTCTCATTTTGACATTAATACTCGGCACATCATCTCTAAATAGTAAATTATATATTTCAAGATCAAGATTCACAAGTTTAACATTTCAGATGTGTCGATCATATATGCATAATGCATGTAAAATTCGTGTGGTGTATATTTTCATTATGAATTACAGAAATATATCAATTTGGTGTATAGACAGATCATAGATGTCTGTATTTTCTTTGTAAGTTACAGAAACACATTAATTTGGTGTGATCCACAGGGACAGGGTGATCTCATACTTGTACCTCAGTTTTTACTTTTCAGTTTTTAGAGAAAAAGTTACCAACTTTGACCTTTGACTACGAAACAATATTACAATTCAAAAAACAAAAATTACTGGAAATGAATGAGGAGGCTCAAAGTTAAACTATAAATTTACTTTAGTTGATCTTAATTAAAAAAATATTAAAATATGAAGGGATTGTGATAAAACAACACACAAAAATAGCAAGTTTGAAGTGTGTCCTTTTGTCACATCAGGGATTCTCAGGTACTAAAAACTAGCAAGCTCTGATTTTGCGTGTATGTGAAGTCAGTTAAAACTATTACCATTAAAAAATTAACCTAAAATAATACCAATTTGAGAGAGAGAGAGAAGACGAAAGCCTAACTCTCTCGTCGAAGAAAAAAGAAACACAAGTCTCGCGCAGTCCTGTAACCATTTTTTTCTTTTTTTTTGTGTAGACATTAACCATTTTCTTTTCTATTTTCAATTATTTAATTAAACTTATATTAATGTAATTATATGATTAGATATCTTTGTTATATGTAAATTCTGCTTGACGAATAAATTTTCTTCCAAGTAGTTGTAAGAGCCTTAGTTGAGTCTTCACGCCCATTCTTAGAGAGAGAGAGAGAGAGATGGGTAGGAACAATGGTTTTGAAAGGATCAAGGAAGAACGTAAGAGCTTAAGCTTCTTCAAGATTTTTCAGAGTGCAGATTTATCCTCTGAAAGCATGGTAACTTTGTTCTACATTAGTGGTTTTCTTGATAGCTTTGTTTTGAAAGGTTTAATCTTTTTGTTATCTGTGTTAAAATGGGTTTCAAATCTTTAATCTTTACGTTCTCTGTGTGTTGAGAGGTTGAATATATTGGTTCTCTAGTGTTAATGGGTCTCAAAGGTTGCATCTTTAAGTTCACTGTGTTTGAAATGTTGAATCTTTTGGTTTTCTGTGTTGAGTCTTTCCACTGCTCTTCACGTTAAGGAAGTGTCTTCAATTGTCCACTCTTTGCTTTTTTGGTGCTCTCAAGAAAATCAGTTGCTTTCTCTGTCTGTATGTCTTGGTGAGATCTTTCCTCTCTGTTTTTCTCGATTTCTCTTGCTAGGTTTGTTTGTGATAAGACCAACCTGATGATTAGAGGCGAAAGATTGAAACTTTCGCCTTCAAGTGTTTTATGTAATTTGACAAAAAAGTTTAACTGTTGTTACATTCTTTATTGTATGTTTCAAATCAGAGAGCGTTTCCTTACAACTTCATGAGAGGAATCTCTGACAAAGACTTCTCGTATAAGATGGTGATAATAGCGCAATGGGGAAGCTCATGGGAAGTAGAAGTCTCGAAAAACCCGAGATTCTACTACATGGAGAAGCTTGGATGGAACCAGTTTGTGAGCGACAATGCTTTGGGAGAAAACGAGTTTATCACCTTCACTCACAAAGGAAAGATGTGCTTTAGTGTCAACATCTACGAGCAGAATGGCAAGGAGATTGTCAGACCTCGAAAACCCCCGACAATGGCTTCTACTAGTAAGCTTTTGCTTTTTATGTGTTATGAAACAGAGGAGATGGAGAAGAAGACAAATTCTTTACTTTGATGATGAAAACAGGTCGGAGTAAGAAAAAACAAGGGGAGAACAGCTACAAAGATGTGAAGAAGGAAGAGGAAACATGTGAATCTATGGGAGGACTTGAGCTCGAAGACGTAAAGAAGAAAACCGAGGAATCCAAAACATCCAAGAAGAAGAAGATCAAGAGCAAGAAAGTGGTGAATGCTGTTGAAACAGGTGAATCTACTGGAGGAGTTGAGCTCAAAGTGAGAAAGAAGAAAGCTGAGGTATCCAAAACATCAAAGAAGAAGAAGATCAAGAGCAAGAAAGTGGTGAATGGTATTCCAGAATTCACAATGACCATAAAGAAATCATACCTCAAGTTCTTGGTAAGATTAAAACCAAAGACACAACAAAACAGTATACACAAAGTTTCTCTGTATCGGTCATGTGTGAACGTCTGATTTTGTTTTGTTTTTTCAGGCAATCCCAAAGCATTTTGTGGAGGATCATATCCCGAATGAGTCTACGATGTTCACGATTCATCACCCTAATGGGAACGATTCATGGAAGGCGTTTTGCTTGGTGAGGGAGATTCGGACAATCTTCTCCGGTGGATGGACTAAACTGGCACGAAACTACCCTTTATTGATCGGTGACATTGTCACTATGAAGCTCGTCAAACCGACCGAGTTGGTCCTTGTTGTCACCAAGAAGGCCAACGAAGATATCACTCCATGATTGATTGATGAATCAAATGTTGAAGTGTCTTGCTTTCTTATCCATGGAGACAATTTGATTACTCTAGGTGTTTGTGACTCTTTGATCTCTCTAGATAATGTGTCTGTTTTCTGTGTTTGTTTGTTTCCCTGAGACTTTAGCTTGCATTTCTAGTAAAACTACAATCTTTATGCAAATCAATATTTCAGTAGTATCACTCTTCTGCTTACAATGTGAAAGCAGAATTGCCTTGTCATTTCCTTTAGCAGACAGACAAGTGAAGTCATGTTTAACTTTGACAAAGTCTTGTGTTGTAAGTTGTAACTGGTCAAGTTTGATTCCTCTTCACTTAAAATATAGATATCGAGGGAAAATCTCGTTATATATTGAATTGAATTATAATGATAAAACACATTGACATGATTGGAAAGAGCAAATAAGTTGGTCCAAAACTCAAAAGAGTCTGATTTTTATTAGAAGGTGAAGTATTTTTACCCATTAACAGATAAAGATGCACTCATAAACAACATGCAAGTCACACAACAGTTAAAATTACAAATTCCGACAACAAACACAAATCTTAGAATATACACTGGTTCTCCGAGCGGAGCAATGATGTGAAGATCAAGACAAAGCTCAGGTGTGAGCCTTCACGACGGTCACAGGGCATGCCACGTTGTTCACAACATGGTTGCTTACACTTCCCATTATCATCCTGCGAAAGAAAGATTTTTCCATACTTTTCAATGCGTAGTTTATTTCGATTTCTCTGGTTTCCACTTCAAACCAAGTTTGAGATGTTGAAAAATTGGAGAAAGAGGAGTAATCTTACCTCTTAAGGCCACCAAGACCTCGGTTACCGATAACAAGGCTTGAGAGAGGAATATGTTCAACTGCTTCACTTATCTTCTCACGAGGATCTCCCCAATATATCTTCATCACTACTGTAATCTGCCCATGTTTTCACAACAGTTGATCTTCATTTAACAAAACCAAACACTTATTGTAAAGAAAGTTTCATCCCTATGGATTGAAATGTCTTTTCTTGGTCACAACTCACAAGGCAACATAAAGCTTTTGATGAACATATTATGATAAGTATTAAACAACATATTATGCCGATACAGTTATAGGTGATCCGATTGTATAGTCCCACCGCGCCTCAATTCATATATAAAACAGGGTATAATTTCTCTCAACCACCAGAGACAGACTATTGTTTTTTCGATACTCTTTGATAATACACATTCATTAACCATCCACAGTTGGAGTGATTGGAAAATCACTAACCTTTGGAATCATAAACTTGACTTTCGAATTCAGGTATTGTTTTGTGAATCATTAGATAGTAGAAACTTTTAAGGTTTTTAAGTTGCAGACAGGGTTTTATGTAGTAATCTTGCAACTACATATAGAATTACTTTGAAGAAAAGATCCATCCAAAAAGGGAAACAAAAAGCTTACTGATTTCTTCCTAGCGGCTGTGTTGGCAATGTCAAGGGTTTCAGCATCTGGCTTCACTCCATACTTCTTCATCACAGCAGCATCAGAGAATTCACTGAGCGGAATCAAGGCTGAAAAAGTTGCGACACAAAAAAAAAACAGAGTCAAATAACAATAAGATTATTGTATGAATACTCGACTTCAAACCATAACTTGTAAACAGTTAAGATCATGTTCCAGAGAAGTGAAGTGAAGATTCATATAAGACGAGCAACTACTACTGAAACAAACATGCAAATAATTACAGGAATCGATGGGTCAAACAAACGATGCATGAGTAAGTTGATGTTCCTTTCAACACAGAAATTTGCAAGACCAGACAAGAGTAAAAGAAGTCTAATCGGAAACCCTAAACCGACATCGATCGAGATTTCTATCACACACGATACGAAGGCGTTTCTCTCCCATAATTTCTAGGAAAGAATAAGAAAAGAGATAATGATCTTACGTGATCCAACGGTTTCCCAGAGCTGCATCTCGCCTTCCTCGTAATGCATATCATGACAGACGGTGATGAGGATGAGATGATCGCCGTCGCGTACGGCGTTGTCTATCGCCCAACTCAGAGCCTTCCTGCTGCAATCCGAGAAATCCACCGCTACTCCTACTCTCCGTCCACCACTCTCCGCCATACTCTCTCTCTCTCTGTGTTTCTACCAAGGCTGGTTCCCTCTCTCTCTCTCTCTCTCTCTCTCTCTCTCTCACTCGAAGACAAATGGTGTCTGGTGGGAAAGGAAAGGATTGATAATGAGAATTATCCTCTGTAACGCTGTCCTAAGATCTGTATACATCCTGACCGTTGGATGGATTCAACGACGATCACAGCCTTAGAATTAGAACAGCTAACAAAACAGTGGTTAATTGAAATATCTTCTTTACAAAGTCAATGTAACGGACAAGACAAGCTGGAGTCTGGGCCCGCCATTTTTAAAACACGGTCCAAAAAAAGAAACCAAAAGAAAACAGACATTAAGCCACGTCGTTAATTTAAACAACACGGTCAGATTCTGTTTTTTTTTTTTTTTTAATAATCATGATGACTAATAAAACAAGATTTTTAAAAAATAGATCTTTACGATAATAATTGTATATAGCTTCTTAAATCTTGAGAGCGCGTGTGATTTCCCAGCAGGTCCCTTCCGTCTCATGAGCAAACCGATGATGACCGGAAAGTAAATTCCGGTTACTACCGCTGTTTGCTAATGCCACTAGGAACCACTCGTTCTCCAATGAAGACGGATACATTAGCTGATCATCCTGGAACATATTTTTACATTTGCTTCTGTTATTGATTTTAAACTTTTACTACCAAACATACACAAAAAGATCTCTTTTTTTTATTACCTCGGGGAGGTCACAGAATTCGTCAGGAGATATCTGAAGTATAGCTGATGCGGACTGACCCGTACACCACGCGTATAGTTTGCTTTCCTCGTCTGCAAGTGTTATCATTATGTGGAATGTTCTCACTACTTCTGATCCTGCGTTACTGTTGCAGCTTACTCGGCAGAAGCTACAGTGAAGATTTGACGATTCTTCGTCTATGAAATGGCCACAAACGCTGTGCGATAATCTTGTGTTGATGTTATGGCATTGGTCAATCTCATCCAGCTTAACCCTACAAATCTGTCAAAACAAATATGAGTGAGAGAGATGCACAAAGGAAAATCCATAAAAAGCTCCTTTAGAAAGCGAGGCGTACGTTTATGGCAGGTTTTCTCTGTCTTGATATTTGGGAGAGGGTAGAGATTTTGTGAAGACAAGAAGAGGTCAGAAATGCAGGCAAGCAGCTAAGGTTGATGAATGTAGCTTTTTCGTCCTTCTCGTGCCATAACACCTCAAGGCTGCTCAACCAAAAACAAGAATTCTGTTAATGTTTTAAGCTAAAGCAATAAACAAATACCTATCCGATACTTGATGATAAGGATTCCATTCATGTTTAAGCTAAATCATTTTCCGAAAGCGATGGATGGGTATAGTTCTCAGTTTCAAAGCAAGAGAGATGCTTACGAATTCTTTTTTGTGAGTTTGCAGGATAACCCAGACACGTACACGAGATGACCAAGCCCTAACCTTCCCAACGACCTGGAAACCATAAAACATAAACAGCTCATTAAACAGAATGTTCGAGGCTCCGAATTGCTGTTTTCAGATGTCGTTTTGGAATACCAGTGACTAGTAAAATGGAGCTTAACCCATATTGCTCCACTCGTGTCCTCAATTTTCAATGAAAAGACCACTCCTGTGGCACTTGGATCACACAAGATATCTGTTACAACACCATAGAGACTGATGCCAGTGGTTTTGTCCCGAATGTCTGTTATAATCGTCTGCAGAACTTCAACCAAGGAGAGGAATATTAGCGGATGCAGCTAGGCAATAGATTCTCAAGTAATTGACAGAGCAAGCTTTACGTATAATCTGATTAATATATAATCTCTTCAACCATTGGTTTCTTTCCCTAAGTTACTAGGCCTACGAGGCAGTGAATTTTCAACAGAGATGATATTGTGCGCACAAGTAAATACAAGCAAAAATGTAAGCGTTGTGAATGCAGTTTGGTGTTATGAACCAAAAAAAACAATAAATGACATGCATAAGAATAGGATTTTGTAGCAATATGAACCTAAATTTAGCGTGAACCGATTAACACGGAATTGTGGAAGAACCTACCCTATTACCTGATTTCTAAACAGAGGGAGCACAGAAAGATAAGCCACCAACTAGTCTCACAATTGGTTGATATAGATTCAAAATACACTACCACACTTCCCATACAAACATCCCAAAGACGACATGGGCCTCTGACAACTTTACAAATATCAATTACCATACACCCATGAAGCTAGGTTGCAAGGGAAAGGAGCCTCTAGATTTATAAACCATCAGTTAATATCATGCTTGATTAAAATTGGATCTTAACTTCTACTCACCCGAAATGGATAATTACTGAAGTCTATAGACCCCTCGGCGTCTCGAGGCAATGTCACCTGCGAAACTCCAGCTGAACCAAGCAGTTTAGATCCTTGACACTGATTTTGGGACAATGCTACGCAAACCTGAAGAACAAACAACTCACTCCACATTGGTGATAACAAAAACCAATGCAGAAATCTGACCCAAGAAAAAGAGCAACAAAAAATTACATCTACCCTTTCTTCTTGCAAGGTTGACGGCACTAGATAGAGATGTGTTGCGCTACCATATTCAAGGCAGAACTCATCCTTTCCTTCCATTGCACTCTCTTCGAGACTAGAAATATAAGGCCTCTCAAGCCCAAGCACACTTCCCACACTGAAAACGAATCTCTAAGAGACGGGTTGCTAGAAAAACTTAATGTAGAAGCACTCAACCGGGAGCTTACCTCATAAGGTTTGCCACGATGACTTGCTCTCCCCACAAGATAAATTTTAACCTAACGCCGTCACCATCTACAAGTGCAATTTGCCTTCTGTGTGCAGTACTAAACTTGAGTTCAGATTCCAGAGGACCTATAGATTCAATCCTGCTCTCAAACCAACAGGGGAAAATGCAATATTACTATAGAATAAAAAGCCAATAGAGGTAAAGTACTTTAAACATCTTTTTACACATTTACTATGAAATTACAAGACTTGGAATGATACTACTAGTCATTACTTCCAAAAGGTTTGATCTGATAAATTCAATCACCGCATTAGTGTTTGAAGTTTCTGGAACATGTTTGCAACTAGGAATGTGAGTGGTAAGTTACTTTACCAAGACCAGTATTGAGTGATATCACACGCACATATAATTCTCTTACCTAGCATACAAAGAGTATGAAGTTCCATTGTTGAAAGCATCAAGAGAAACAGATGAGAAAGTATCGGAATAAAATTGAGCTGTTATGAGGATTGCATCATCATCTTCGTCCTGCACTATTTGAGAGTCAGGTAAAGACTAAACCGTTCTTTACCATATAAAATTTCACATGAAGACTGCGATGTGTTAGACTTAGAACTAACTAGAGGCAAACCCAAGACTACAGTTCTAATTTGTCTTTCAAAAGATTGGCAAAAAACATAACCTCATCTAGCAATATGACGAGATACTCTGTTGGAAGTAACCGTGGAGTGCCACATCCTTCTCTAGCGGTACGAAGGTAGCATCCAGTGATCAAAACCTCTCTGCCTTTCCTAAGAATCCCATTTGGTGTTTCCACCAACTCATAATATCTACGCAATAGGCATTAGAAGCTTATAAGAATCTCTATACAAACATAATAAACAAGCACTCACTCTCATCTCAATACGAGATTATGATTCATCTCTACTGAATAAGCATACCTGCGATGTAGATAGAGATCAATAGTGTTGGAGCTCCAAAAATCCCCTAGCGTAAGCATGAATATGTTTGTACCTGAAATAACAATTATGTTTGAATGGATAAACCCCCTATTTAGCACAGTAGCGCACTGGAAACGAAAATGCTGTCAGGAATTGTTAGATACCAGGAAGAACATCGGCGCTGATAACAACGGCTTCCAATACGCTGTTCATGGACAAAAAATTCTTCTCATAAATCGAGTCCACTGTGACAGTATTAGCGAGTCTTCTTCTTCTGTGACTCTTTTTCAACTCATCTATGAGTTTTGGCTTCTTCTTTGACATTCCTGATTTGTTTTGCTCATGCCATGCCTAGACAAACAAAAATAGCATTCAAGAATAAGCGGATAAACAGCCAGAATCACTACATAAACGGGCTCAATAGCAAAGTCAAAGCTATATATCATATAATAACACACTGATCAATCTCATTGGCCAATCTGCAAAACGATTTCTCAAAAACAAACAGACAGAAACGAACTTGTGTTTTCCCAATCCGGGATTCCTTTGTCAGCGACCAACCAATTCATACATTTCATAGTACAGATTTGGTCTCCATAGAAGAAGCATCAAGCCAATGTTACAAGCACAAATCGAAAGCTTCCCACCTACTACAACCCCAAATGGAAAAACAATCAAAATCTAAGCAGGAGAAAGGAGCAGCACCTGAAAGAGATCGGACAAGAGAATCGCGGCAGTGACACCGCTCGAATAAGCAGTACAGGTTTTCAAGATACGCGAGGCAATCCAACCCCAACCCGGACCACTAGCCTCAGTCATGGGTTCGCTGGGATCCCTCTTGCTCTCCTCAATTTCGTCTTCTTCCGGAGAAATCACCGTTTTGGCATAGTCGATGAAAGCCAGAAAGGGGTCTTCAGCTTCTTCCTGGTCATCGATTTCAATGAGCGAGCCTCCGTTTCTATCCCCCATCAGAGCTCTGAATGCCAATTCAAAACCCTAGATTTGCCGTTTCCTGAAATTGCCGGGATTCACAACATTTCACTAGTTGTGCTTTCGCGGGGAAAATTAATTTTAAAATTAAAATTGAAATACACTATATTCCTCGAAATCAATTAATTGCTTTCCCAAATTAAGGTAAGTTTAAGAAGCCCCAAATTTTCAGATCTTTATACATTCCTCCACTAAATTTAACTTTGATCAATTTTTCTCATTTTCTCGTACACTCCTTACTTCAGAAATTTCTTTTCTACGGCTCAAATAATGTGAAATTTGAAACAGATCAAAGGATAATCAGCTGCAGAAAGCTACATAAAATCCAATGTTATGATGAGAATCTTCCACAATCTTTTTACATTTATAGTTTTATGGGAGTAAAAGCAATTTTTGTTGGTTTTAAATAATAGCATCTGCTACCTTATAATTCTTCAAAATTACATACGGACCCTTCATCTTTACACTGCCCCAATAAATCTCCCACTGTTTTTTCAAGCCCCACTTATTCTCCCTCTAGTGAATCTTCCTAACCTCTGAGAATCAAGATTAACGTCCAGCTTCAACGGATCCAACGACAGTTTCTCGCGTAAAAATGCATCGAGGTTAAATCCGCTCCCGGTTTCAGTGTCCTCTAGTCCCACAGAGCTCACGGGTTGCTGACTGGATTGGCTATCTTTGGCTCCACCCATGTTTCGAAGAGTATCAGTTAACCGGTTATTGTCATTGCTCTGACCAAAGTTCAAGAGCCTTTTAACGGTGTCTAAAGCCGGGTCAATGATGTCTAAGAATCCTGTGACCCACGAAGCATCATCAACAACCTCCGTGCGCTGTTTTGCAATGAAGAACAGATAAATATAAACTCTATTATGAGATCCTGCTAGAAACCAAGGATGTGTAAAAGACCTTACTTGTTGGAAATAGAGGTTACGGATTTCCTCAGCACGTTCGGAGTCTCCTTGATCTTCCTCAAGTTGTGCCCATGTCATCCATGTAACGTAGCTTTGTGAGTTAATGTTCAGTGATGATCTGAACAATCTTCTTGCTGCTGATAGGTTTCCTGCTCTCTGCTCTAGAACTCCCCACGCCTATCAGAAACAAAAATTTCCTTCAGCATCCTCCAAATATGCAAATGTTTTAGCAAACTTTCCAGTTAATTTATGTATGCAACACGTTTTTAGTTGATACTGAATAAGTCTTATGCCCTCGCTTCTACAATGTGTTCATTCGCAAAGACAGGACACACAAAGTTGGAAATGAAAGTATTCATTAGTTATACCTGGAGACAACGAGCAGCACTTTCCGTAGTTGCATCAATGGAGAGAGCTCTTTGGTAAAGTTCTCTAGCTGTTGTTGTGTTTCCTTCTTTCCATTCCATCCAACCCCAAGCCTAAACCAGAATACACTTTCACCAGTCATCTCCCCTTCCATAGAGGACTATATAAAGATTCTTGAATTTGCTAGCCAGATAGAACTCGGTAACACCAAGGTATACTAATCGAATGGTTAGTTTCTTTACAACGTAAAATCACTACAAATGGTATAAAATTTCGGTTAGCAAAACCCTAAAGCTCAAACTTAAAAACATATAAACCAAAACTATTTGACCAGATCTCATGAAAAGTAAAGTCAATCTGAATCTAGAGTACTTACAATCCAAACAGGTTGATGTCTAGGATCAAGCTCTGATGCTCTCCTTAGTAAAGCCCGAGCAAGATTAGCAGATGAGTGTTTGTACTCCAGTAAGCCAAGCGACTGAAGGAGAACAGGGTCTCTAGGATTTAGCGCATGACCTATCTTCAGGAGCTTTCTTCCACGCTCAACATTACCTACTCCAGCTTCAAACACCCCCCACACGTGCCACGCAAACCTATTTTTGGGGCTTGCCTGAACAGCTTTCTGTGAAAAAGGAAAGGCACGATCAGAGCCTGAAGCTTTCGTATGTAGCTCAATCACTTAACAGGCACTAAGTCATTTCTGGGATGAATATACAGTCTCCCGTGCCTTGACCTCGTTGTGAATGGGAAATAAAAAAAAGAGTTACCTCAAAAAGCTTTCTAGCAGCTGGGAATCTTTCCTGCTGTATCTCCAACTGTGCCCATGCCTGTTCATAAAAATGAACATGTAGCAAGAAAAGAGAAGCTCATTCAGAACATTTTTTAACCTCTAATTACAAGCCGCCTTTACAAACTATATCCTAATCAGGAAAAGACAGGGGAGGCTAGAATTTGGTTCCATGAAAACCGCAGTATCATGGCATTCTCTTTTTACACTTTTTTTTATCTTTAACGATTTATCCTAGGATACACCTTTGTGGAATGGCATTGTCCTAGCTCTTATCACAAACATGTCTGATGATGCAAAACACTTACCAACCAACTTGCACAGCTCTTCGAATTGCATATGGTGGCCTGCTTGAACAGGTACCTTGCTTGTTCATACCGACCAGCTTTGGCCTCCAACAAGGCAAGTGTTTGGTAGATATACTCGTTTCTGCCACAAAATTTGAGGCCTTTGGCGAGCAGATTCCTCGCTTTACTTATATTTCCTTGTTTTATCTCCAGGTTTGCCCATCCATGCCAGGCTGCTACATGCTTCTTGTCAGCCACCGTAGCTGCATCAAACAATTCTCTGGCTCTTCTTACATTTCCCAATCTGTTTTCCAGGACAGCCCAACACTGTTCCAATTAACAAAATTGTGTTGTTGGTACAGGAGTCAACGGTACATGATATGCATGAGAAACACAAAGTTGCCTTCAAAGTGTATCAAGCAAATTGCTTTAAAACTCATGTCAAAATCAGATAAACAAATAAAAGGCATACAGAACCTGCCAAATGTATGCATTCTCTCCTTGTGTAGCTTGACACCCTTTCTCATACACCATTCGAGCTTCGGCTAACTTCGATTGTTTGGTCAGTATCTTCCCCAATGCCACGTACGGTCTCCCATCCTCCGGCCAGTAAGCTATGCACTTAAAACCCAACAAGACAGGATTACATTCAGTAGACTTCTACTTTGCTACATTTATCTCTCTTTTCAATGGTGGGTCTACAGATGATTCGAGGATACTCGTAAGCTAAACTATCCATTATACTAATGTAAACTTGGAAGATTCATTAAAATCTGAGAACCATTCTCCATTTACTGAATGATGCCTGACAAAACGGCAGAAGAAAGCGATGTTACCTTCTCCAGAATCTTCTCAGCGTCTTTGTATCTGAAATTCCTCGCCAGAACTTTCGCTCTGTACAGAGATAAATCCAGATTCACCGAAAGCGGCTTCTCCTGAGCCCTTGCAGCAGCCGCGGCTGACGACGACGACGACGACTCCGATCTCTCCGGCTCGAATATTAGCATCTTCTTCGCTATCTTACTCAGACCGGCATCGATCCTTGCTGGATATTTTTTCCCCTCTTCCTCACTAGATTCCTTGTCGGAATTCTCCAACAACGGCCGTCGAACTATCAGTACTCCCTCCGCGTTAGATTCCTCTCCTTCGCTATTCGGAGATTCCTTTCCCGGTGATACACTTGAAGCAGACCTGTCGACGACTGCAAAAAGAGACGTGTGCTTAGATGAGCTCGGAGGATGTGTGAGAAACGATTGACCGGAGATTCCATGGGTTCCGATATGTATCTTCGCCGGTAATTTACAGAGATTCTCAGGAATTTGAGACGGAGCGAGAAACAAGAGAGAGAACGAAGAAGTGTTGGCCGGAGAAGGAGATGAAGACGAAGAAGTCGGCACGAAGAAGTGCATTGTTTTTTAAAAAGCTTTAAACTGATAAAACCGTTGTGAGCTTTGATGGAGAGGAAGACGGAGAAGCTAGGCGGGCTCGAGGAAGAAGAATAATGGTCCTTAAATTACGATCTTACCCCTGCATTAATCTCAGCTTTTTGTATCTTGTAAAAGTAATTAAAAGACGAGGCAAAGAAAATTGAAGGTTTTTGATTAATCAGAGACGTCTAATTAAAAAATTATTGAAATTTCTTAAAGGGTGATTTGGTAATTGTTTGGAGAATGTTTTGGATGGCTAAGCTGAATTGGATTTCAGTGAAACGTGGTGACCTCTTATTGGTTTAAAACTGTGAGAGTGATTCTTAGCCAAATAACCACTACACTCTGGTGTGGATAGGTGCATGATTAAGTTCGTGGTCATCCAATCATGTCTCGTCGCCGATAACACCAAAACAAGAGGTCGTGGCATTATTATTTTCCTCATAATTTTCCCCTTTTTTTATTTTAAATTTTTAATGTTTTTTTTCCCTTGCATGGACGATCACAAGTAATGTTTTTTTCTTTCGTAATATTTTTTTAAAATATGGTATTTTACAATAACTAGGTTAATCATTTTTGTCGTCATACTTTATGTAATAATGTCCAAAAAAAGTGGTAACTCAAAAGCAAACAACAAAAAATGGAGAAACTATTCATTCAACAACATCAACGAAAAAGACGAAAGCAAGTGACTAAACATGAAACTGTGACGCGGCCCAAAATCTTTTTTTTTTTGTAAAGGGCCCTTAACTTTCATTTCATGCACACGAATTTTCTCCACCGGGTTATTTCTATCTTTTCTGCTGCTTTTTCCCTCTTTATCAACTTTTTTTAATATATTTTGATGTTCTTTTTCATTATTGATTGACCGCTTTGTTCCTTTTCGAAGCAAAATAATTGTATGTTTAATAAATATGGGGTAATGCTATCACCGAATAATCCAAATTTATCTCTATGACTTTTTAAATTTTGTCGTTTTCGACACCTCGTGTCTACTAGAAGTTATACTAGCTAGCAGATTATTACTATCATTTAACAATAATATCTATTAGAATCGAGACTGTTTAGTGAGCTCCGGTTTACGTTTGTTATATAGCCGGTTTACGTATTAACAAGAGTCCAAGACGTTAAGTTTCTATTAAAACCTTCGAACGCCTTTTTGTTGAGAGTTTGTTAGACGAAAAGCTAATTTCCGTCGTGTGCTGCTTAGGGTCTTGGACTTTATACAAACACATTGTTTAATGAGAAAATTAAGTTTCTTAATATTTTTTGTGGCAAAGGTAAATAACGGCTCGAGAGCAAGAAAACTGTCATTGCAAGATTGCAGATAATGATGAATCGTGACAAATATTGTAAATCAAACTATACATATTTAAGTTTTAAGTATCTACCAAAGTTAAGACTACGATTGCAAAAACTGAGTTGAGACAAGTTTTTCAATCAACTAAGATGTCAAAAACTAATTATGTGGAGAAAAACAAAAAAGAATGCATTGATTGAGCAAAATAATAATAGATATGAAATACTACCAAAGTGAACCAAAACATAATTTATGTATCCAGAATGTTATGATAACATTTTAAACGACTATACTATGCAAAGTAGACCCATCATGAGGTCATAGATGATGCAGCGGCCAGTCGACACCAAATGATATCATAAATTTCTAATGATTTGTTGTATGAACTTGGATCTCAAACCATTTAGACTATGATATCCTTTTAGTTCAATCAATCTTTCCGAATAAATATAATCATATATACTACAATGCATACCACTTAAACAATAGATTGTAAGGTTGTAATGTGATTTCATCTACTACTTTCGTACTGTTAGAGAGTGATAAACCGCTTCAAATTATTATTATTTTAATTCAGATTTTCCTAATTGATTTAGTGATGTTTTCGCTATGTAGTTTTCGGACTCAAACCGGTAATGTGTTCCTTTTTTTTTTGTCTGGATATGTTTAACCATGTGATCGATGTTGTTAAGCACCTTTTCTTTTTTTTATTGCATGTAACTAGATTAGGACACGTGTATCAATGCAAATATATATATTAGAAACTATTTAAATGATTTAAACAATTATATATGTCTGATTTGATGAATTATAATTTTGCTTACGTGTCGTGTGAACTGACTTGTGTTATAATCTAAATTAACAATTACACGTGTCAGGATCTGGTGAGTTACAATTTTGCATACGTGCCGCGATCACGTCGAACGCATTATGCTTTATATAATAAGATTCTCTTCTTTAACGTGGAATAAAATCAGAAATTATAACTAAAAATATATATATATATATATCATGAAATTATACCCGCAAACAACAACTAGTTTGTATTAATGTCATGAAAATGATGAAAATAGATTACGACCATTCATCTACTTCGACTAGTCGGATTTAGGCATTAAAACCTAAAACGAATTGAAACCAAACAAAAAGTAAGATTTTAGAATTCGTGGTATTGATGATATGATTTGATTCTAAATTAAATTTAGATGTCCTTTATATTCGACCACCCCAGGGGATACCACGCGCCACGGGCCCAGGGGCCACGTGCGCCCACTAGGGAGAATAAAGCATAGCCCACGTGATCTTGGGCCAAACTCTTTGGATCTTTCTCCCTCAGGAAAAAACGACAAACCAAAGTTTCGGGTAAACTTGATAAATACTATAAGTTTCTGGGGTAATTTTCTGAATGTCATAAAAGTAAAGTCGAAGCAATATCAGAAAAAAAAAAAAAAAACTGATGAAAAAAGCCAATCTGGAAGACGACAAGACACTCTCTCTCTCTCACAGACACATATTGCCTCTGCTTCATTTAATTGGTTTCAGTAACCCAATTTCTACCTTTCTGCGATTTAATTTTCTCACTAATCTCCGATCCCAATTTCCCAGTTTCTTCTACCTCGAAATCTCACCCGTTTTTCTCGAGAAAATCCAAAGTCTTTATTTTTTTCCCCTGGAAACCCTGAGTGTGCAAACTTAGCTCTGCAAAATCTTGTTCGTGTCCACCAGAATCTCTCGGTTTCAATTTTCAGCAGAATATAGAGAATAATTCTCCTAAAATTTTATCTTTTTTTGTTTTTTTTGAAATCTGACGTAATCTCCAGAATTTCCCCACCTTGCTGAGAAAATCTTCAATCGAGCGCCGCCCAGATGAAAAATTCGTCTCCGCTAACAACTTTCGGTCGATGGGGACCTCCAGATTTCAAATACCCATGATGATTTACGCTGAATATCTCCGTCTCTCGAGGTAATCCCGTGAAATTCCTCTATCGGAATCCCAAACGATTCCAAAAAAATCAACCGCATGGTTTCCGGAGTCGGCGGCGGCGGCGGCGGCGGAGGAGGAAGCGGCGGTAGTGGTCGCGGCCGTGGTGGAGAGGCATCGTCTTCGAGTCCCCGCGTCGACCGTAGTCTCCACACAACCACTCATTACGGGAGAGAAGAAGCTCAATCGTCGGGGACGAAATCACTCAGGCCGCAAAGCCACACCGAGTCAATGAGCAAAGCTATCCAACAGTACACCGTCGACGCGAGACTCCACGCCGTCTTCGAACAGTCCGGGGAGTCCGGGAAGTCGTTCGACTACACACATTCACTCAAAACAACGACGTACGGATCCTCTGTACCTGAGCATCAGATCACGGCTTATCTCTCGAGGATCCAGCGAGGAGGCTACATTCAGCCTTTCGGATGTATGATCGCCGTCGACGAATCAACCTTCAGAATCATTGGATACAGCGAAAACTCGCGGGAAATGTTAGGGCTTATGCCTCAATCTGTTCCTAGCCTCGAGAAACCGGAGATTCTAGCGATGGGAACCGATGTGCGATCTCTCTTCACACCGTCGAGCTCAATTCTACTCGAGCGTGCCTTCGTGGCTCGAGAAATCACACTGCTAAATCCGGTTTGGATCCACTCGAAGAACACTGGTAAACCCTTTTACGCAATTCTCCATAGGATCGACGTTGGAGTGGTTATCGATTTAGAGCCAGCTAGAACCGAAGATCCAGCTCTTTCGATCGCCGGAGCAGTCCAATCGCAGAAACTCGCGGTTCGTGCGATTTCACAGTTACAATCGCTTCCCGGTGGAGACATCAAACTTCTCTGCGACACTGTTGTGGAAAGCGTGAGAGACTTAACTGGATACGACCGTGTAATGGTATACAAGTTTCACGAAGACGAGCACGGTGAAGTTGTAGCTGAGAGTAAGCGAGACGATTTAGAGCCTTACATCGGTCTGCATTATCCAGCAACTGATATTCCTCAAGCGTCACGGTTCTTGTTTAAGCAGAACCGTGTCCGTATGATCGTAGATTGCCACGCCACGCCGGTTCTTGTGGTCCAAGACGATAGGCTCACTCAATCTATGTGCTTGGTTGGTTCTACTCTCAGGGCTCCTCATGGTTGTCACTCTCAGTATATGGCTAACATGGGATCTACTGCCTCTTTAGCAATGGCGGTTATAATAAACGGCAATGAAGAAGACGGGAGCAATGTCGCTGGTGGGAGAAACTCGATGAGGCTATGGGGTTTAGTCGTTTGTCATCACACCTCCTCCCGCTGCATACCGTTTCCTCTAAGGTATGCTTGCGAGTTTCTAATGCAAGCATTCGGTTTGCAGTTAAACATGGAACTGCAGTTAGCGTTGCAATTGTCAGAGAAACGTGTTTTGAGAACGCAGACACTGTTATGCGATATGCTTCTGCGTGACTCACCTGCTGGAATTGTTACACAGAGTCCTAGTATTATGGACTTAGTGAAATGTGATGGTGCAGCGTTTCTTTACCACGGGAAGTATTACCCGTTGGGTGTTGCTCCTACTGAAATTCAGATAAAAGACGTCGTGGAGTGGTTGCTTGCGAATCACGCGGATTCGACAGGATTAAGCACGGATAGTTTAGGCGATGCAGGATATCCCGGTGCAGCTGCGTTAGGGGATGCTGTGTGTGGTATGGCGGTTGCGTATATCACAAAAAGAGATTTTCTTTTCTGGTTCCGTTCTCATACTGCGAAAGAGATCAAATGGGGAGGCGCTAAGCATCATCCCAAGGATAAAGATGATGGGCAACGGATGAATCCTCGGTCATCCTTCAAGGCTTTTCTCGAAGTTGTTAAGAGCCGGAGTCAGCCATGGGAAACTGCAGAAATGGATGCGATTCACTCGCTCCAGCTTATTCTAAGAGACTCTTTTAAAGAATCCGAGGCAGCTATGAACTCGAAAACTGCAGATGGTGCGGTTCAGCCTTGTAGGGATATGGCGGGAGAGCAGGGGATTGATGAGTTAGGTGCAGTTGCAAGAGAGATGGTTAGGCTCATCGAAACCGCAACTGTTCCTATATTCGCTGTGGACGCTGGAGGCTGCATCAATGGATGGAACGCCAAGATTGCGGAATTGACAGGTCTCTCAGTTGAAGAAGCTATGGGGAAGTCTCTGGTTTCTGATCTAATATACAAAGAGAATGAGGAAACTGTGGATAAGCTACTTTCTCGTGCTCTGAGAGGTATATTCATTTCTCCAACTATGTTGTAACTGCGGTATATATACAATTCACAGATTTTGATCATTTTGTTGCATTTGGCAATCAATGCAGGGGACGAGGACAAGAATGTGGAGGTAAAGCTTAAAACTTTCGGCCCCGAACTTCAAGGGAAAGCTGTTTTTGTGGTTGTGAATGCGTGTTCAAGCAAGGACTACTTGAACAACATTGTCGGTGTTTGCTTCGTCGGGCAGGACGTTACTGGTCAGAAAATCGTAATGGACAAGTTCATCAACATACAAGGCGACTACAAGGCCATTGTCCACAGCCCAAACCCGCTTATTCCACCAATCTTTGCTGCGGACGAGAACACGTGCTGCTTGGAGTGGAACACCGCGATGGAAAAGCTTACGGGTTGGTCTCGCGGTGAAGTGGTTGGGAAAATGCTTGTTGGGGAAGTGTTTGGGAGCTGTTGCAGGCTAAAGGGTCCTGATGCTTTAACCAAGTTCATGATTGTATTGCATAATGCGGTCGGTGGCCAAGAGACGGATAAGTTCCCTTTCCCGTTCTTTGACCGCAACGGGAAGTTTGTTCAGGCTCTATTGACTGCAAACAAGCGGGTTAGCCTCGATGGAAAGGTCATTGGGGCTTTCTGTTTCTTGCAGATCCCGAGTCCCGAGCTGCAACAAGCTTTAGCAGTCCAACGGAGGCAAGACACAGAGTGTTTCACGAAGGCCAAAGAGCTAGCTTACATTTGTCAGGTGATAAAGAATCCTTTGAGCGGTTTGCGTTTCGCAAACTCATTGTTGGAGGCCACAGACTTAAACGAGAATCAGAAGCAGTTTCTTGAAACGAGTGTTTCTTGCGAGAAACAGATCTCAAGGATCGTCGGTGACATGGATCTTGAAAGCATTGAAGATGGGTGAGTTTAGTTAGAATTCTCTGAAAAATAGTTTTGTTTACTTCACAAAATTTTGACCAAATCCCAAATTTTCTTTTTCCATTTAATCAGTTCGTTTGAGCTAAAGAGAGCGGAGTTTTTCCTAGGAAGTGTCATAAACGCCATTGTAAGTCAAGCGATGTTCTTATTAAGGGAGAGAGGTCTTCAGCTGATCCGTGACATTCCCGAAGAGATAAAATCGATAGCTGTTTATGGAGACCAGACAAGGATTCAACAGCTCCTGGCTGAGTTTCTGCTGAGTATAATCCGGTATGCACCATCTCAAGAGTGGGTGGAGATCCATCTAAGTCAAGTTTCAAAGCAAACGGCTGATGGATTCTCTGCTATCCGCACAGAATTCAGGTACCTTTCATTGTTCCACTGTTGTCTCCTCGTGCCCATAACTGTAATTACGCAATCCGGTCTTTGGTTCGGTTTTGATTCAGATTTTTGGTTTATGAAGAATACAAACTGAATGTTGGTTAGATATGAATTTGATTTCAGCTTTTTTAACAAGTTTAAAAGATTTTCAAAGAAATTGATTTTGTTTTGGTTATTGTTTGTGCGACTATGGAAAAATTGAAACTGAATCTGTTTATATCCTCTTTGGTTCGTTTTTTGGATCGGTTATGTTGGTGCGGTTTCGGTTCAATTCCGATGGGTTTCACCGGGCATTTCTAGACAGAACCATAGATTGAGATTAGCAGACACTGATTGTAATGTTTCAAAATGATATAAAACCGGCGGAAAAGTGTTAAACTTTGGTTTCTCTGTTATGTATTTATCTTCGTTTGCTGTATCAGAATGGCTTGCCCAGGTGAAGGTTTGCCTCCAGAGCTGGTCCGAGACATGTTCCATAGCAGCAGGTGGACGAGCCCTGAAGGATTAGGTCTAAGTGTATGTCGAAAGATTCTGAAGCTGATGAACGGTGAGGTTCAATACATCCGCGAGTCGGAACGCTCCTATTTCCTCATCATTCTCGAACTCCCCATTCCTTTGAAACCCCCTTTGTCAACCGCTAGTGGCAGGGGGGACATGATGTTGTTGATGCCCTATTAGTCACACATAAGTTGGCTTGGAGAGTTTGTATCATTGTATGTTTATGTGTGTGTGCCTAACAACGCCAGAGGAGGATATAGAGTTTTTGTTTCCGGTGAGATTGGTAGAGAAGAGGAGATTGTTTGCGTTTGGCTCGCCAGAAAAAAAAAACGTAACAGTAGTTAGAGTCTCATCTCAAGACTTGTTTTCTTTTGTTTGCACTGTGTATATGGATAACTCTGAGAGGGGCAAAAAGAATGAGAAAAGAAGAGAGATATTGATTGACCAATTCTTCAATTGTTACTCGTTATTTCTAGCAAAACTCCCGGCGGTGGCCGGAGCTAATCACGGTGGCGACCGAATATTTGTAAAGAAAATTTGTCGGAACAAAAAAATTATGATATGTGGATGATTACGTGAATTTCTTTTCTTTCAAAATGAATATATATATATATATATATATGAATTATGGATCAATAAAGAAGTCAATTTTTGTTTTGTCCGTATTAACCATGATGACGACGGAGAAACGAGATTAACACAAAGTACTAGCCTATATATCATGTTGAATTAGTTGAATAAAAAAAGTCAATAAGTCAATTAATGATACATTTTGAATGGAACGATTATGGTCAATTTATTTTATAGAAGTCTCTATCGTATATTCAAAATTAACACTTTGCATTTACTCATATTGTTAAAATAAAAAATAAAAAAATTCAACAATGGTATTCTATTTTAGAAAAAAAAAAAAGAAATCATAAATTTGATTATTTGTATATTGAAATGTAGTAACTATTATTTTCTTACAGAGAGACTTTCTTCTTGCCACTTCCATAAGTAAAATAAGGGCATGAGGGTGGAAAATATCCGTATGGTTTCCTACTTGGTTACTATAGAGGAAATAATGAAAATGATAGTGGGGGTTTTGCATTTAATGTGGCTACCAAATTTAAAGTAGTTGAGAAAAGCTCTAAATGTAAAAGAGAGTACGATATTCTTGAAGATTAATCACATCCTCACCTTCCCCACTGTCTCTAGCTCCTCGTAGGATTTTCGAACTAGTAGTATTTGTTTTTGAACTTTCTCTGCACGTTAGCTATAAGATGTATACAAACACAATATTAAATACGTAAACTAGGTGAACATGGAATTAAATAATGGATGACAGGTTATGATAGGAATAGAAGATTTGAATATAAAAAGAGGCACTTGGGTGTCGGCGTGTCGCTCATTAATTGCTTCGTAGAAAATTTGAACACGAGATATTGGGACATGAGAACATGCGGAGAAACGCGGTGTAGGAAATATGATGTTGAAGAGAGCTCTCTCTCTCAACCATAACTCATAAATGCTCTCTCTGCTTACTATATATATAGTGTCGATTAGTAGCTTAGTCAAGTGAGCTATAACAATTGTATATTGTATTACAAACAATTATCAGAAGATATGGGAAAAGTATCTTATGGGTTTTTGGGGTTGATGCTTATTGTGGTGGTGATAGGAGTTGTAGAGTCTAGGAGATTTGAGAAGGAGACGTTGGGAGGTGGTGGTGGTGGACTTGGCGGTGGGTTTGGTGGCGGGAAAGGTTTTGGAGGAGGACTTGGTGGCGGTGGAGGTGCCGGTGGAGGATTTGGTGGTGGTGTTGGAGGAGGCCATGGTGGCGGTCTAGGAGGTGGTGCTGGTGGAGGAGCTGGTGGTGGCATTGGTGGAGGCCACGGTGGAGGTATTGGTGGTGGTGCCGGTGGTGGTCTAGGAGGTGGTGCTGGTGGAGGTCTCGGAGGAGGCCACGGTGGAGGAATTGGCGGTGGTGCCGGAGGAGGTGCCGGTGGTGGTTTAGGAGGTGGTGCCGGTGGAGGACTCGGAGGAGGCCACGGTGGAGGTATTGGTGGTGGTGCCGGGGGAGGTGCTGGTGGTGGTCTAGGAGGTGGTGCCGGGGAGGTGCTGGTGGTGGTCTAGGAGGTGGTGCCGGGGGAGGTGCTGGTGGAGGACTCGGAGGAGGCCACGGTGGAGGTATTGGTGGTGGTGTCGGAGGAGGTGCTGGTGGAGGTCTAGGTGGTGGTGTTGAAGGGGGACACGGTGGAGGAATCGGTGGTGGTGTTGGAGGAGGACACGGTGGAGGTCTCGGAGGTGGTGCAGGTGGTGGTGCCGGTGGAGGATTAGGAGGCGGTGCTGGCGGAGGTTCCGGAGGAGGATTTGGTGGTGGTGCTGGTGGAGGTGCTGGCGGAGGTGCCGGAGGAGGATTTGGTGGTGGTGCTGGTGGGGGTGCTGGTGGAGGATTCGGTGGTGGTGCAGGAGGAGGTCACGGTGGAGGAGTCGGTGGTGGTATTGGAGGAGGCGCTGGTGGAGGAGCTGGCGGAGGATTCGGTGGAGGTCACGGTGGAGGTGTCGGCGGAGGATTTGGTGGAGGATCAGGTGGAGGATTTGGTGGTGGTGCTGGTGGTGGTGCCGGCGGAGGAGCTGGTGGAGGATTCGGTGGTGGTGGTGGTGCCGGTGGTGGAATTGGCGGTGGATTTTAAATTTTAGCAATTAAATATTCATACAAAATCTATTCTTGGCTTGAACTAAGCTAGGGATAGTTACGTATGTACCAAGTCATATGAGAAGAAAGTATATCATATCTCCTTTGTGATTTATTATGTATGAATAACCATACTTAAATTTTTTTAAACTATTCCCAATATTCACTTTCGTTTGCAAAAGTTAATCTAATTAATCATTCGGAAAAATATTTTAAATTGGAAGATACGATTTATAACTTAGGTTACATATATATTATTAAAATGGAAACTATCTTATATAATGTGTTCAAACAACATAAGAGTTTCCAATCACTCTAAAAACATTTTAGAGTAGAACAAAAAAAAAGAAAAAAAAAAGAGAACTATTTCGTATAGTATACCGTCGAAGAAAAGATGGAGTCTTCTTTCTTCGTATGTTTTTTTTTCCAAGCCACACCAAAACGCGAAAACGCCAAAAGCCAAACGCGAGAAACGCACAGCATAAGGAACTCTAAGACTTATGCTGGAGCCAAACAGGGAGCCAAGAAGTTCCATCAATAAAATCAATGGACAAGAAAGACTCAACTTCTTGTTTGGTAAGCTCTTTGGCCCAATCAGATCTACGTTGCCTATCAGCACCTGGTCCATGACACTTATACTCTCCATGGTATAAATCCCTGATCAAGTCTCAAGAGAATTAGTATATACGCAAAATATTGATGAATCACTTGTCCAAATTAGGTAAAAATTTAATTAGAGACTAACTTGGTCGAGCCATCGTAGCTCCAGTTGGTCCAACCATCAGGGACAACGGTCTTGGACAAGTAAGTCTTGGCAAAGATGACTCGAGAGTAAGGTCCTTTGGCTCGGCCCAAGTAAACCTCATCGATTCCGTACACTTTGCCTCTTATGAACACATAACCCGTATTTTCCTCTGCGTGTTCCCTATGGTGTGCTGTGATTGACCCGTACGGTTTCACCCTCTTGTCCGATATCACAAATATCTCACAATTCTGTAACAAGTTTTAACATAATAATCCGATTTTGTGACACGTAAAAGCATGATGAATTTTTCGAAAATGTGAAAATATTAGAATGTGATATATTATTGGCAGTCTATATATTTCTATGTTATGTTTTAGGGTATGTGTAGTGAGGAAAACGTACGTTGAAAATGGAAGTTGCGCGACCAAAGATGAAATCGATAGAGCCTTGGATGTAACATTCATGGTAGTAATGTCTACCTTTGTTATCAAACAAAGTGTTGTGCAAGCTGTAAAACGCACAATGGTAAAACGCTACTTTGTCCGCAGCCACAAAAGCTGCCACCGATTGGTTTTCAGACGTGAACGCCATTCCGATCGGTGCATCATTCTGTAACTCATCACACAAATTCATTAACACACCAATGTCATTTAGGTAACTATTAAAAATATATAATTTCGAAATCTACAATTCTTATACATACTCTGATGCTGATACCGAAAGCAACGAAGTGATTAGCTTCGACTTTGAAAGTGGCTGAAGCAACATTATCGACCGCACTTTGAGAAGATTCGATCACCGTTTTTCCTTTTCCATTACCTCTCATGAATATGAAAGGCTTGTTCTCCGGAATGTGCACTCTCTCCCTTTTTTTTCGAAAAATAAAAATAAAAATCATCAAATACAAAATCAGAAATGCCCTGTTGTTACGTAAATAATCCATAATTGTATATTATATAGTAAGGGATAACAATAGCTATTATAATACTATAACAATAGTAATAAATATTAGATATTAGATTACTATAATGGTTTGCGCATATCGAATAATATTGTAAAAGGTTAAACCTCGTAAACGTGTACGTACTTGTAAATTCCTTTACGGACATGGACGATAATCCAATTAGAGTTACCAACAGGGACAGCATCAATGGCTTTTTGAACAGAAGTGTAATCTCCTTTGCCTTCGATATCGACAATTATCGATCTGTTTGTTGCGATTTTTTCAGTCAGAAGCGGAGCGTCGAATTTCGTCTTTTGCATTGCTGATGCGTCCGAACCCCATACGGACATTACAACTAGGGTTAGGACAAGGATCATTCCTGCTCGATGATCCATCTTTTTTTTTTTTTTTTTTTTTTGGGGTTTCTAGTTTTCTTTTTGGAATGGGGATGAGAGAAAGAGATTATATTGGTGAAGGAAGAGGTTAAATTTAAGAAATTTGGTTTTTAAATTTAGGGTGTTTCGTTGTGTTTGTTTTGTTTTGGGAGGTAGGGATTTTGGAACAAGAAATTGCTTGTTCTTAAAATTTTATTTATTTATTTATAGACATTTTATTTATTATTAATGGACGAAAAATACTTTAGAGGGATCTTTCTATCTTTGGTAATAAAAATAAATGATTGTTATGTAGTGGTTACACTGTATAAACCGTTGATCTACATTACCATTACCATTATCTTGGACCGGATATCTGAGACGTTAAAACTAGACATTTTAAACATTTAAGGGTAATGATCGGATAAAGGTCAGGTAAAGGTAATATAGGTAATTAAAATAAATACCCAAACAAATAATGTTGACGATTAAAATTGCTATTCGAATGGATAATTATGAATAATTCAAATAATATTAGCAAAACTTTTGTTGAGTTTTGAGATAGTTTTTTAATTTGGGGATTACTTTGAAAAGTTGTGGATAATTTTGAAAAATATTCTAAGAACCCATCTCCAAAATTATCAAATGGATGATATTTATCATTTTTATATATAGGATTTAAATAAATTTATATAATTTAAAAATTTTAGTTATCCAAATGGGTAATCAAGTACCCAGAATAATTACCCGATTCTTACTCTTATCCGTTAAAATAAATTATCGTTATCCGAATGGATAATATCAATTATCCTTATCCAAAAGAGTCGGATAATTTGAGCCGAATAAAGGTAGGATAGAGTTATCCGATCCAAAATAGACAGACATAAAACAAGTTATCTTCCACTCGAACAAACTACTAGGCAAAACGTTCCTGATTAACTTTTTACCAATATTCTTCTTTCACATAACAATGTTATTCATATTCTAGGATACATTTTCTTTCACATGACAATGTCCTCGCCATAAATTGATATTGTGATTCTGAGTAATGAAGGCGTAGACAGATATATGTACAAGGGCTCTAGACTATTATTGGTTTGGCCCTATACCGGTAGTAATGTTCCAATCCTCACTACAGTTCGGTTATAGAGATTCGATTAATTTGAAGAAAATCAAATTCTAATGTCAAAAAATATTCGTGGGCCTAAATTATAAACTAACTGGTTCATCCGCTATCGTCAGCAAACGTAGCATTTGACAATAATCACAGAAAATGTTCTATTCCGCTCCGTACCATTTTATATCACTTGGAACCGCGTTCGTTTGTGGTTGGGGGTGGTTGAAAAAATATTTTTTAAAAAATATTATCTTAAATAATAAACTAAAATTTACCAAAAAAAAATTATTTCTAAAAAATACTATTTATATCGAATATTATCATATAAAATTATATACACTTGATATATATTTTAATTAAACTAAAATAAACTTATAATTCTAAAAAAAGTTATTGTAAAAATACTATTTAATTATTCTATGATTTATTTAAAATATATATATTTTGATTTTTAATTTTAGTTTTAATATTTATAAAAAAAGTTATTGTATATATAAAAAATATTCCAAACATCTTTAAAATTTTGTATTTAATTATTCTATGGTTTATTTAAAATATATAATTTTAAATGTTTATAAAATTTTTTTTTTAATTATTTATATAAGTTATATTATGTGTATTTTGGTAATTTTATGTAAATCCGTTATCGCACCGCTGTAAATTAGTCATAAACGTCCTGCAAACGCATTCGTTTCCAGCCGCTTTACCAGTCGTATAATTTGTCCAATAACATTAGAAATCGCTACCGCCCACTTTCGCAAACTTCCGCAACCGCACTCACATCTACCGTGTTTAAACCAGGCATATCCTCAGAGGTTGTAAAATCTGACATGATACGAGTGGATGCTAAATATGAACCTAACCCAGCAGTGGCCACAATAAGTACTTTACTCAGGGCCTATTTTAATCTCAAAAAATGAACGGCCCAGCCCACCTATTAATAATCAAATATTGTCTCCATGTTTATATATACCCCGATAGTCTTTCTGAGTCCCGAAATCAACAAAAGCTTGGCCGCCATGATACTTCTCCAACCATATGATGGTTGATTAGATGCTTATACATGTAAAGAGTTACAATTTCCTGAGGATCCGACTTAACAAAGAGTTGGAGAATTTTAGAAGACGTCAAAATTGTTTTGCGAGGAGCCAACTTGAATTCTTCGAATAAGCGTGAATTTGATAGTGCTTTTATGCTAAGTGGATGGACTTTATAAAGGTGACATTGCAAAGTATTGGTTCGTGATGATTTTACAATTACAAAATAAGAAAATAGATCTTTTGGACCTCGAAAAGTCATATCGTGGTATCTCGAAGTTGTACGGTATAAACCAAGTAGTCTGATCTGGACTATATGATGTATTGTGTTACATAGTAGATTATGTTTCTACTACGTGCGGACTCAATGGATATGTTTCGCATGTTTCAAAACTGTAGGATTGGCCATTCTTGAAATGACTGAATTTGAGTCCAGAGCTTCCCACCAACAATGTTAGAAGAAGGGGTTTTCTTACACGAGCAATCCGTAATAAAATACATTTTTTTATATGTAATCACTAATCACTTAAGTGCCATATTGGTTAGCTGTACGCAGCAATATGTTTGATTAATCAATATAAAAAAATGTGTTTGTATCCAAAAGAGTCATATCTTCAAATGTAGATGGTTCACAGAAGATGTAAGTATTAGTCGTTTTCAAAGTATTAATGCAATTAAATTTAGCAAAAAAAAAATGAATTTAAAATAGCTGTGATAAGGGTGGGACCAATATATTCGTTTAAAGAAAGTTATTTAATAAAAGATATATTTTTGTCCTTGGCAAATCCAGAAATCTCAAACATAATAAGGAATGGGAGCACAAAAGAAGAAACCTAAAACTTTAACTATTTGTGAAAAAAGTTATTACCACGGTATATAGTCGACAATAAATATAATTCAAGTAAATTTATTTCCTAGTCGACATTAACCTTGGATAACCTCATAACTCATACTCTATTACACTTGTGGAACTGTGTATAAACAAACTAAAGGATAAACAGAAAAGAGAATATAAATAGCCTAATAGGAGAGTTTTTGGATGACGAAGGGAAATAGTGAAGTCACAGTGTTGGTTCCCTGTTTAGAAAACAGTTAGGGACATTAATTTCACCCAAATTTCGTATTAATTAGTCCCACCAATACGATCTTTAGAGTCTCTCTCTCTCTCTCTCTCTCTCTCTCTCTCTCTCTCTCTCTCTCTCTCTCTCTCTCTCTCTCTCTCTCTCTCTCTCTCTCTCTCTCTCTCTCTACAAACCCTAAGCTTTTCTGTGTTTATAACTTTTTTTTGTTTTTTCATGTTTATATAATTTCCGTGGAGTTCTTTATTCTGAATATATTGATTGCATTCCAATTATTTTATTTCTTATATATGAAGCTTATCTACATTTCTCCGAAACGTATTGTCCTCCTTATATTTCTGTCCCATTTTTTTTGTCACATTTTAGGCCAATTATTTTAATTAAATAAGCCACTACAGAAATTAAGAATCAAAAGATGTCCAAAATAATAATAATTAAGAATTTAAATTTATTTTCTGTTTCTTTTTCAAATTTATTTAACCACTTTCTTGATCTAGTGGTCGGCCAATATTTAGTGTTTGTACACATGTCTAATGTTCAATTCTATGAAACTATAAATTATTATAGATTAATAGAAACATAAATTTAACTCCAAAAACATTTACCGTAAATTTTTAATATAGTGCATGTAAAATCATTTATCATACTTTTGTATTAAGGATAAAATCGTCGATCGTGAACGTGATGCAAATAGAATCATCATTTTTAAACTTTTGTGATAAGGTAAAATCGTTCATTGTAAAATAAATTTTTTCGCCGTATTTTCAAATTATTTATGAAGTTAATTTCACTCGTCGATAATAAAATTATAATTAATAATTTACAGTAACTTCTAAAAACGACCAGATGGGGAAAAAACACACGCACAATATTTCATTTGTCTGTTCTTTAAACATCTAATCCAATATTATTAGTTATTAAAAATTACAATGCTAAAAAAACTAAAATGTTGTTTCAAAATATAAGAAAAGTATCTAAAAGATAATGCAAAACAATTCCAAGTTTCGATTATATACACAGTACATATAATACAATAATATACATCGATGGATAAACGCATACGTGAAATCAACCTAACTGGTCACATTATGCATGTTGCCATTCTCTGTCTTGTCTTCTCAATCAACTGTTCCTACTTCGCTCCTACCTATAACCATTTATTGAACCAAACCGGTCAACCGGATCACTACTTTTCTCTAGAGCAACTGAGATATTTCAAAGAATAATTGGCCAAATGACTTAAAAAAAACAAACTAAAAATCTAACAAAACCCCTTTACGTGGCTTAATCTCCCCCTCTCATTTCAATTACCAGGTACTGCGACTATTACTGAAACAGAAAACGAAAAAACGAAGCAAGTGGCTATTTCTCTACAGTTGAAAATAAATACTTTATTCAACAATAGATTCGGTCCTGAAACTGTAAACCAGACTTAACCGGAAATATAATACCAACTTTCGGGGACGGTGTTTATTTTTTCTTGTAACATCGGCCGGTATTTATTTTAGGTTGACTTTTTAATAACTAATGCCACATCACTCCAGCGAATTTTTATAAATAACTCTACTCAGTTCACTTATTTTTGAATTGATCACCGGAAAAATCGGGTCAACCTGTATAATGAGGTTTCAATATAGCTTTTTTTGGTTAATTCGATCAATTGCACATAGCTACATTAGTAAACCTAGCAATCTGTTTCGCGTAATGAAAATCGTGAGGATAACCAAACTTAACCGAAAATTCGATAACCGATTGGTTAAAACCAAATTCATGCTTTTTCCTTTTCTTTTCGGTTGGGATTATTAATGTCACGGGACGGCCCTTGCTTCGGCTTCCTCTATATACATACACTTGCAAGTGCAAATACACAATAGTCATATTCTCTATAATTATCAATATTAATATATTACCCCAAATTCCAAAAAAAAGAAGAAACAAAAGAGAGTGATGAAACCAAAGAGCAAAGGTGCAGAATGTGCAGCTGCAGCTGCAGCTGCATCATGTTTTCTTATCATGAGCTTGTTATGTAGCCGCATTAATGGCGACCAAATGGAGACTAATTACGAAGGATTATCTTACAATTACTACGAGAAAACATGTCCAAAAGTGGAAGAGATCGTGAGATCTTCACTTTCACCGATGATTATACTTGATCCTAGTTCTCCGGCAGCCTTGCTAAGGCTTATGTTTCATGACTGCCAAGTTCAGGTTCTCTATCTCTCTCTTAAAATTATCTCAATTATCAAAAGGGTTTTGTTTGAAAAGTGTTAATTAATTATGTTACGGATTCGATTTACACTTAAGTGAATAAACATATCATGTAAAATGAATCATAATCATACACTATTCAGGAATCATGCCGTCTTTAAAGATGCCAAAATTGGACACTCGTACATGATCTCTGCGCTTAATATAAGAATTTTCTGACATGGATTTGATCTTTTATTTTACTTTCTTCTTTAGTGTTTTTTTTTTGTATATATATACGAACAAAAGTTTGGGATGTTTTATATATGATTGTATCTTTTTGCTAACCATGTAATTTATTCTGCATGTGATCTTTTAAATCTAGAAGACAAACGTCACAACAAGACACGGAAAATTTGCTTAGACCACTTTAATTAGTTAAACATGTCACGGTCCATTGTGTACTTATATATAGGAAGCATAAAGTATTTTCTCCATATCAACGCGTCATGTCATTAATTTATAACATGGGAATAATGGTTTTGTGACTAAATTTGTAGCATAAGCGCTAAAATGGCAAAAACAAAAAAAAAAAACATTTTGATCCATTTGAGTTAATACAATTTTATGCATAATTCACGAAAATAGTAGACTAAATTACGTACATGCATGGAAAATTCAGAGTCTTATACAAGTCACATTTTTTTGTTGTCGTTAAAAAATATAAGCCACAAATTTTCGTATCCATATATTCTCTTAGAGAGATCTAGAAAACTCTCGAGTTATGTCATTGCTCTTACCCGGCCGGTATTTATTACATCTCTCATCTCATCATTAATTAATGTCGGGGACAAATGTGTGTTTGCTACTGCATTCACAGGGCTGTGACGCATCGATCCTAATCGAGCCAAGTGGGGACAACCACCAGTTCACGGAGATTGATTCAGCCAAGAACTTCGGAATCAGAAAGAGGGACCTAATCGGTGCAACCAAAACCTCACTTGAGATCGAGTGTCCCAACCAAGTCTCGTGCTCTGACATCATCATCCTCGCCGCCAGAGAAGCCGTGGCTCTAACTGGGGGCCCACTCATCCCAGTGCCATTAGGAAGAAAAGACTCTCTCTCCACTCCGAGCAAACACGTGGCAGACTCTGAGTTGCCTCCTTCCACTGCTGACGTGGACACTACCTTAAGTCTCTTTGCTGGCAAAGCCATGACCGTCGAAGAGTCCGTCGCCATTATGGGTAAATTATGTATTTGTTTATCTTCTTTTCTTTTTTTACAAATTTTGTAACTTTATCCATCATGGGCATATGTATATGAATCATTGATTTTGCATTTTTATTTCTTATGTATTATAAGACTTTTGGATTATGCATATATAGTTCATATAGTAACACTTATTGGTTTTTTGTTTTTGTTTTTGTTTTCTTGTAGGTGCGCATACATTAGGAGTCACACACTGTAACAACGTATTATCGCGTTTTGATAACGCAAACGCCACGAACGAGAACATGGATCCACATTTCCAAACGTTTCTCCGTGTTGTTTGTCCAGAGATTTCTCCATCTTCCAAAACTGCGGAAGCCACATTTGTTCCCAACGATCAAACTTCGTTGATCTTCGACACAGCTTATTACGATGATGCCATTGCAGGACGTGGCAATCTCAGAATTGACTCCGAGATTGGAGCTGACCCACGCACACGACCGTTTGTTGAAGCGTTTGCGGCTGATCAAGACCGTTTCTTCAACGCGTTCTCTTCCGCGTTTGTAAAATTGTCGTCTTACAAGGTGTTAACCGGGAATAATGGAGTAGTTAGAAGCGTGTGTGACAAGGTCGATTGATGTATATTTTATAATCATCAAATGTTAATCACATAATATTATAATTAGTAAAAAATACTGTGAAACATATTGTTAATTTGTTGATACATTTGCATCATGCACAAATTCATTATTTAATAAGGGGACTTATGCCAAACAGGTTAACAAAAAGGCTAACCATAAACACTACCGTTTTTTTGTGCGTGGAAACAAATAGATGGCGACTTACCTGGTTTAAATGCAGTGGATGTAGGTGCGGCTGTGGGAGTTTGCGGAAGCGAACGGTAGCGATTTCTAGCGTTATTGAACAATTTATGCGACTGGAAACGGTGCATTTGCGAGACGTTTATGACTGGTTTACAGCGAGTGCGATAGCGGATTTACATAAAACTACCAAAATACACATAATATATAATTTATATAAAAATCAAAAATATATTATTATAAAAAATTAAAATTATATATTTTAAATAAATCATAGAATAATTAAATTAAAAATTTTAAAAATGTTTGGAACATTTTTTATATATACAATAACATTTTTTATAATTATTAAAATTAAAATGGAAATCCAAATATATTATTATAAAAAAATAAAAGTTATCTATTTAAATAAATCATAGAATAATTAAGTAGTATTTTTACAATAACTTTTTTTTATAATTACAAGTTTATTTTAGTTTAATTTAAATATATATCAAGCGTATATAATTTTATATGATATTATTCGATATAAAAAGTAAAAAATTTAAAATAATTTTTTTTTTGTAAAATTTATTATTTAAGATAATATTTATAAAAAAAAAAATTTCAACCACCTGCAACCGCAAACGCTCGTAGAAAAAAGCTTTTGATTTAGAGCGGTTTCAAGCGATATAAAGCGGTACAGAGCGGTATGGAACGGTTTATGTGATTGTTGTCAAACTCTATCAACCGCAACCGCCCGCAAACATAGCGTTTGCGGATGGTAGCGGGTAAACCAATCAACCCTTTAATAATAGCTTACACTCCTTGTCCAAAATGGCACGTTGTTCATAAAATCAGTGCCCAAGAATCTGATCCAGGTGATGAAAGAATCTGGCCGTCGGGCCGTCGTTATCATCAACCGTCCCAAGTCTGAAGTCACTAAACTCGCTAATGAAGATAGTTCGACACGGCGCAGACACCTTTGAATTTTGGAATATCCAACACGATCCTATATATATATATCCTATTCAAAAAAATTGTATCCAAATATATGGATATCTTTAAAAAAAATAGATATATTTATATATACTCGTTATCCGACTCGGCTCATGAATCTAAATTCAAATAGTTACATTTTAGTCAATATCAAAATTTATAAAAAATTTAAATTCTACCATAATCATATTTTCAAATAATAATTTTAATAGTTCAAAGCTAAAAAATCTTATTTAAACACTCTAGAATCCAAAAACATATTATAAGTTCATTTCAAACTTACTTCTCTAAAGTAAAATTTTATATAGCATTATACTTGTAATTTATGTAAATGCTAATAATGTAATATCTAGATAACTTTTAACTAGTATTTTCTAGTCCGACAATAATACGAGTAGTTGGGAAAAAAAAAAAATCAATGCCCAACATTTACATACATGCGAAAAATAGATTTATGATATATTTTTCCCGGACATATACTTACTTTTTTCTCGAAGCGGATATGAATGGATCTAAGACGAATAACGGGTATTAGTGCCCATCCAATTTTTAAATTTGCTTCACAGATGCTACAACAGTTAAGAACCGGCCACATTGATAACTATAGGGTAATTTTAAAAAATATCATAAAAATAAGTTTTGCTCAAAAAATATTACTAATTTTTTTTTAAAAAATACCACAAAACTAAAACTAAATTTTAAATCCTAAACTCTAAAAAGTAAACTTTAAATCCAAAATAGTAAACATAAACCTAAACATTTAAATTATAAACCCTTAAAATTATTTTTAGTGTTTGTGGTAATTTTGAAAAAAAAACGTTTAATGGTATTTTTAAAAGAAAAGAAAACTAGCTAGTGATAGTATGATTGAAAAAAATAACTTATTTTAGTGATATTTTGAAAAAAATCTCTTATAATTATTGAAAAATATATTTGACAAATCAATTCCTTCATTTTTATTTGATATTTTTCCCCAAAAATCAAGGCTCAAACTGCTACAGTTTTCAGCGTAACAAGAGGAAAAGAAAAATGAGTTCTAGAGGAAAACATTTTTCTTCATGAGTTTTGTAGAGGAAATTTCCCCTTTTTTTTTTATCCTGGGAAAAATAGTATCTGCTATGCGTGGACTTATAAATATCACTAGACTAATGTCACTTCTCTTATTGCTTTTCAAAGAATTCGACGGAAACAAAAACGCCTATTCAAGTAATCAAAGACATTTAACAACTCATGAGAAGCAAACTAGCCGGAGTCGACAGGCTTCTTTCTTCTAAAATAGGTCAGGCCTACAATCCGAGACAAAGGGAAGACTCCTTTCTCCTCCATTGGTTCAGGGATTATTGGAGTAAGCTTGTCTTCTCTAATGGAGAACAAAGAGGAATCGATGGAGGAAGAAGATTCTGGATTGAGAAGTGGGGGAAATGGTGTTCACGAAACCTAAACCAAAGAAGAAGAAGATAAGATTAATGAAGAGAAGAAGACAAAGTTAATGAAGCATGTGCAAAGCACGTGATTCTGAGAAAACAAAACAAATCGTGCAATTGAAAAATTACTTCTTGTAATTTGGAAATTATTTAGTTTTTTTCTTTATAGTTTAGAATAAGGCAATTTTCTTTTTACAAATTTGTTAAGGCTTTAAGCTATAAATATATGTGCTTAGAAGAGAGTATTATGAATTGAAACAATCGATCAATAAACAGGTTTTAGAATTCTAGTTTCAAATTTTTTCTTTTGATTCTCAAAACAAATCACTTTTAGTTTCCTTAAACCACAATTCCAACAGGGATTTCTACAGATCTTCTCATTAACCTCTCTACATCTCCACACTTATACCGCTTGGGATTATAATGCCCTTATCGTTGCTCTGCTTATTTGAGTTTGATAGATTAAAAAATGACTCTTTTACTTTCTTTGTATCCTTCTCATAAACACTCTGTGTAACAGCTCCAAATGATGCCTCTTATGGAGAAAATCAAAAGGGAATGATAGCTTTTTTATTTTTATTTTTGTTTTTTTGAAAAAACAAAATTCTCCCTTTTGTTTTTTTTGGTGAAAACAAAATGGAATCTAGAGTAAACATTTAGTTATTATGAAAAAATTACTCTAACTTGTTCTACCGGTCAAAGCCCTAGAATAAACATTAATGTATTTGGTTGTGCTAGTCAGGTCAGAATCGTGTTTGAGATTTAGTGAAAGGTTGATTTGAAGTTTGAACAATATAATTGATTTTAGGAATATATAGAAATAAATCGTTAAAAACAAAAAAATAGAAATAATAATATTTTGCATGCCTTAAATTATTAGCAAAATCTTATTTTATATGTTTTGACCATACACTTTCCAAACATACTAAATTGCATTTAGCATCTTACGGAAACCGAAATATAAGAACATATAATGTTTCATTATAAATATAGAAGAAGTATGCCGTCAAAAATAAAGAATATATACAAGAAGTACTCTAAGAAAAAAAAACAAAAGCAAAAATGGATTCTCTAAAACAACTCATAGTCCTCTTTATAATGACTATGTTCATAAGTGCAACGATGTCTCGTGCCCAAAGGACGACAGTGGTGATTCATAATGATCTTGGAGGTGGTTTATCGCTACGATACCATTGTAAATCGGGGGATGATGATCTCGGAGACCGGAGTTTGGCACCAGGTGGATCATGGTCATTCGGATTTAAAACTGATATATTTGGCCGTACTTTATTTTTTTGCAGTTTTCGTTGGGAGAACGAGTCGCATTATTTTGATATCTATAAGCAGAGCAGAGACAAACAATATGCGAAGTTTGGATGCACAGATTGCGAGTGGAAGATACGCAAGAATGGACCTTGCAAACTTAACAAAAACACTAATGTGTTTGATGTTTGTTTTCCTTGGAATTCTTGATTTTTTAGAACAATTTTAATATCTCTATGTACAACTTGTTTTTTATCAATAACACAAATAATAATAATAAAAATATATATTTGTTAAGTAATAAACCAAGGTGTGTGTATTCAAACTGGAATTTGTAACAAATCGTATGTTATTCAAACATATATTTTAAAAAGTTTTTTAAAATCCAGTGTTATTGAGCTAGTGATTTAAAAATGTAATTTAAAATCCACTGTTATTGAAATATTTTAAGTAGTGGATTTTATGAGATTTCTTATGATTTGAAGTGTTTTAGTGGAGTTTTTTAGTTAAAAATATAAAATTCAATTTCATGGTTTTAGATGGAATTCTAGAGTATTTTAATAAAAATCACAGCAACTTCCCTAATTGAATGTAATGCTTTTGTACAATGAATGTTTGAATTGAATGTAAAATTGTATTCAAATAAATTCCGAGGCCTTGGAAAGTTGATGTGATTTTTTTTTTTTAATTGAATGTAAAATTGTATTCAAATAAAAGTGTACAATGAATGTTTCTTTTATGTTGAAAAATCTAAAATCATCCTAAAAAAGTGTTGCAAGAACAGAGCATAGAGTAGGGATCGTCTCGATTATGATATTGCTGGAGCATTTAGCGAGTTGCAAGCCACATTTCCATGGCCTCGGAGTAACCATGATCTCCCATGCATGTTGTGGATTGAGTTGATGCGGTTTCGTATGTTTTTATCGATTTGTTTGATTAGGAGCCTCGGTGGTCTTCCCCATGTCTTCTTCGATTAATTTCTTTTCATATGTGGTATATGGTTGATTGGAACGCAGACGGAATCAGAAACAAGTTATATTGAGGTCGAGATGAGGTGAGCATTAATTTAACCATAATATATTAATTTTCCAAAACATTGAAGTGCATATAACATGATAGGGAAATTACTACAATAAACCACTATTACATTATAAATACAGAACAAATATTGAATATTGATACACATTGTTGGGGTATGTCTCATAAGCTCTCTATGATCATTGCCGTGGGGGACAATTCTTTATCCTCAATGCCATCGACAGCTGTAGTGGCTGAGAAGTTAGGGTTTGTGAACCATATGTGGTTGAAGAAGGAGAGGAAATTGCAGAGGCTATAATGAAGAATGATAAAGGTATGGTTCTACGGATCAAATCAGTCATCAATATATGATGGTTTGAAGCTTAACCGGTCATGTTCTCTTTCGCGCGAGAAGGTAAAAAGGTTTTGTCATATATTCTAATTCAAACAAAAATCTAAACTACAGTATATGTCATAGCTTTCCGTGCATTGAAATACCGATGTTAGAGCGGGAAAAACCCAGCCCGGCCCAGCCCAGCCCACCAAAATATATAATGGATCATCATTTTTTTTTTTTGCTAAACGATTATAATTTACTTGCCTTAAATTACACATGTCAAACTTAATGTCGTCTTTATATATTTTGACTTTTGACCAGCACTTTCCAAAAGACTAAAGTGTATTTAACGTTACATTTTGAGGAACATGGTCTTCTTCGTGTTGTGGCCCCTGCCCAAAAAAACAAGACGAATATGGCCTCCAAGATAAAATGTTATGACTTGAGATATTTTCACAAATCACAATGATCATGACCATAAACAGAAGAATGTATGGTGCTGAAAACGGAAGTCCTCCATCGAATTAAACAAGATTACCTAACGCAAATTTTAACAGAGAAAACTAAGTATAGGTTCCAGAGGCAATCGATGGCACCCAAGGACGGAAGCATTGTCAGTCATGGGAGGAGGACAACACGTAGCGAACATGGTCACGATCACGGATATGGAATCAATGGGGGTTTTAATGGAAGTCCCCAAGAACCACACAAAAAAACATGCGAGAGGAAACTTTATCGCCTAAATCTTTAACGAGTGGAAACAAAAAGAATAATCGCCCTAGCTTTCATTAATCTCAAACTCAACGAATCAAGTGTAGTACACAACGATCCACTGGTAATAGACTTGGACATATATAGGCACATAGCCAAAGTCCTAACTAAACACATATTGGTGGTTAAAGCTAGCTAGGCCCCGCGTGGAAACGCATTTACTAAGTAGTGGAATTGAAGGGATCCAAAACATATTTCTTGAAGAATCATGATGGTAAAAACTTACCGCGTAACTATTAGAAACATACAAATACTTTATTATAAAATCATATAAATAAATATGCTACTAATAGTAAAATTCTTATTTAATTTATTTATTTACCATTTCTTAAAAAACTTTTATATTCCAAACGAAACTGAATAAAAAAACATCATATCAAAACTTTTCTGCTTTTTAAAAATTTACTATAGTTTTTGATTTTTTTGGCCAACAATTGTATAGTGTAGGTTAAGAAAATGGTCGGACAGCTAAGGAAGATCGCTCTCCTCATCAGACAAAAAATTACAATGGAGAATTTCTTTGTTCCTCTGCAACCGGACAAGACACGTCCATCTTCGCCTTCTACTAACTTGCGCCTATCACCTTATCATGCGCCTAACATCTTATCCTACGCATCTTCCCTTCCATTAAGACCTAGGGTTTTCTCTCTCTCTCCCTCTCGCTATCCCTCTCCCATCATTCTCTCCCGATCTGATATCCATTCCGTTTCATCCCCAATCCCGCTCCTTTTTTTGAATCGAAAACCCTAAAGGAGTTAGTGTTACGGTTCCGGGAGAGGGTTTGGGTTAGGGTTTCTGAGAGATGTTGAATGTCAGGTTCATTGATGAATCTGTTTTCCCTCTGCTTCAAGCCATTCGGGCACATCTGCGATAATTCCGAGGCTGGATCGGGTGGCGTTTCAGGCGGTGAAGGCAAAGACGGACTTCTCTGGTTCCGTGATCTCGGTAAATATTGCGGCGGAGAATTCTCCATGGCGGTGATCCAAGCCAACCAGGTACTCGAAGACCAGAGCCAGATCGAATCCGGAAATTTCGGGACATTCGTCGGTGTCTACGACGGTCATGGTGGTCCTGAAGCTGCCCGTTACGTCTGCGATAATCTCTTCAACCATTTTCGAGGTTTGTAGTTGTCTTGCCAATGTAAAATCCTTTAAATTTTTGTTCTTTGTTTAATCAGATTCTTCATTTGCACGTTCGAGCTTGAGTAAATTGGATGGGTTTTTTGGGGAAATACATATTCTAGACGAATCCGTTGACTAAATCCTGAAATTTTTGTTCAAGTCTTGGGGATGAAGATGGTGATTGGTCAACCAAAGTTAGGTACTTTGACTTTTAATCTCTTTGGGGATAATTAGGTTCCCTTTGCGCTAAATGCAAGTCTCTTTGGGGAGCTACAGTCTTTTGGGCACATTAGTCTTTACTTTTTAAAGCTTTATGCTGTGTCTAATGCCTCCAGTAATTGGCAAAATTAACAGATACGAGTATCAAGTGTGGGAATCTTATGTATAATAATAGTTTGATGTTTGGGACTCGTTGCATTTTGCATTCCTGGTGATTCGAGATTGTTCTCTGCTCCGTTCGCTTTGCTTTGCCATCTTTTGTTGTCAAAAAGCATTTACTTAAGGGTCCCTGTCTCTTGCATTGATGGTGGAGTGTCCTGAGTTCTTTACCAGGCTTAAGCCATGGCTCTAGGAGTGCTTTTTACATTTATAAAGGAGGTTGAGCCTCTCTTATGTTGGGATTGCTTAGGCTTTATGATTATGCAGAAATATCAGCGCAAACGCAAGGAGTTGTGACAAGCGAGACAATACAGAGAGCCTTTCATGCGACAGAAGAAGGATTCGCTTCTATTGTATCTGAGCTGTGGAGTGAAATGCCAAATTTGGCAACTGTTGGCACTTGCTGTTTAGTTGGAGTGATCTATCAAAATACTCTCTTCGTGGCGAGCCTCGGAGATTCACGGGTTGTTCTCGGAAAGAAAGGCAACTGTGGCGGATTCTCTGCTATCCAGCTGTCGAGTGAACACAACGCCAACAACGAGGATATTCGTTGGGAACTCAAGGATTTACATCCTGATGACCCACAGATCGTTGTGTTCAGGCATGGAGTTTGGAGAGTTAAGGGCATCATTCAGGTAGTTTCTCATTCTCTCAGCACTTTCGTTCTGCTGTTAATTTCTCTGAGAAAAAAAAAAGGCAAACTTAGACACAACTAGGAATCCATGTTCTGATGACTTTCCTTGCAATGAGTTAAACAAACCTCGTTAACATCTGCAGTTTAGTACTGTCATAGAAGAGTAGGATTCAGTGCATAAGAAAGCTGCTTCAGTGCCTTACATTGTTTTTCTTCCCTTTTCTCTTGCATTTTGCCATGGCTCAAGTTGGTTTTGCTTTTATTCTTTCCTTTATTTATACTTTTGGTTATAGCCTTATAGGTGGTTCTTGTTTTTTGTTAGTATTTATATTGGTGGTGCTTCTGGCTTCTCTATGCTTTTATGGAGGGAGATAAATAAAGTTCTTTTCTAGTCTTTATGTGGTTTGTCTCTTTTCTAAGTTCCAACTCTTTAGAGGTTGCCCATTGCCTCGACTCAAACCAACTCTTTGTGCATAATTTTGATAATTGGCATGTAAACAAGCTAAATATACGTCTTGCCCACTTTATGATGTCGAGTTACCAGTGATTATAAAGCTTTACCATATAGCTCTTAGGCATTGAACAAATATTTTCTATCCCTGTTATAATGAGTTCAATTTTGGTTATAGGTTTCGAGATCTATAGGAGACATGTACATGAAACGGCCAGAGTTTAACAGGGAACCGATCAATCAAAAGTTCAGACTTGCAGAGCCAATGAAAAGACCGTTGATGTCTGCAACACCGACCATACTCTCTCATCCTCTGCACCCTAATGATTCCTTCCTCATTTTTGCATCCGATGGTCTTTGGGAACATTTGAGTAACGAAAAAGCAGTTGAAATTGTTCATAACCATCCCCGCGCTGTAAGTTTCTAGTTTAACTTCTCTCTTAGACAAATAGTTGACTTGCCCTGATTAGTAGTCCGCCCATAGAGTTATATTGTTGGTTCCTCACATTAAGGATCCGAATTTAAGGTTTCTTGATTCAAACAGGAGCTGTGTCGTTAGAATCCCAATTGTATACAAGTTGATTGATTTGCTGCACTGTGTCTTCTTGTGTTCTCTGCCTCTCTTTTCAGGGAAGCGCAAAGAGACTGATAAAAGCGGCTCTTCACGAGGCAGCGAGGAAACGTGAGATGAGATATTCAGATCTAAGGAAGATTGACAAGAAAGTGAGACGCCATTTTCATGATGACATCACAGTTATAGTTGTGTTCTTGAACCATGACCTCATCTCCAGAGGCCACACCAATTCAACCCAAGACTCACCAGTCTCTATCCGGAGTGCTCTTGAACACTGAAAAACATTTTAAAAAAAATTACAAAACATTTTACAATGTTTTCTTTCTTCTTCTTACTTGGTTTATATGACTTTTGCCTACAAGGTGATAAAAAACCGGGCAATATCTGAAAAAACGAAAACCAAAAACGACGTCGTACGTAACGAGTTCTCTTGTATTAAGCGGCTATGTTTGACTCCTAGTTTCTCTTCAAGTCTGCATAGTTATGTTCTCTTGTTCTTAGTCTTTTACGACATGCCGTTTCTCAAAAGACTGCGTGCCGTTTTCTTGTTTTTCCATGTTTATTTATCACGCAGATGAGTGTAGAGTCTTGACTGTAAGACTATGTCACATAGACGTGCTATTTTACTAAAACCCTATACCATATCTAACTCCATATTTCTAATAAAAAGAAAAAATATTTTTATAGATATCCCAGGGAAGGGTTCTCTTTACCACTGGTTGTATTTTTATTTCGAGTTTACTCTTTTGATTTTACTAATTTATGATTTCTCTCAAATGTATACTTCTTGTCCTTGATGGTGAATGAGGTCTTGTACACATTTGATCTATAAGGGGAGTTTACTTACTAACTCATTCAGCATCTTAATGTTTCATGAGACTCGATTTTAGAATCGAATTATCTCATGACATGTTACTTAAGCACGAGTTGATTCTGCTATACAGTTAATTATATCCTAGGGTCAAAAGGTGAAACATCAGATTTTGCCATCGCTTATAAACAAATTTTCTTAAAATCTGCGAATATGCATACCTCTATGCGAAACAATAAGAGATTATGTTTGGGTAACGTAGAACTTACAGATTAAAAATTATAGGTTTTAAAAACAGATTTTAAAAAACATTTGGAATTACGAACAGAGAAATCAGATTTAAGCTTTCTAGGCTGCATTATCCATCAAAAAGAAGTTGAATGTCAATCAACAACTCAGAGCCCAGTGCATATTCATCATTTTCTTCCATCTTTAAACACAATTTTTAAACCTAAACCCAAAAAAAAGAAAAAACAAGGATCCTCAGTGTAAAAGTGCTAATAGCTTTTCATCAATAATAAATCAGGTCTCAAAGATTTCATGCCATCATAGGATCCTTTTTAAGTTCCAAAATTCGAAACATACGACTCAAACAAATCAATCTGGCAAAACAAAAACAAAACGAATATACAGATTAAGATCTAGCACGAGCTTATTCGCTATGCCTGATTCACGTAGGCGAAGCGACTCAACGCCCCTGCGCAAAATTTATCGCCTCTCAAGTAAAATCGATTGAAAAACCATCCCATAGATATCGAAAACTCTACAGGAAAATCAACCTGAGAAGCGAATCCAATAAGCTAAAATTGATTTTCATATGATAAACAGAGAAATAAAAAAGTTAATCAACACAAAACAGAAACTACAGCTAGAGAGAGGATGACACTGCATCGCAGGAAGTGTTCGTATATATATACAGGAGGAGTTAGGAAATTAGGGTTTTATTTTTCGGTGTGAGCATCAAACAAAATGGGCCTAAATTATAGATTAATGGGCTTTTTCTTTCATTATAGATCTTCCTCATAAGAAAACCCATAACCTTGCATATGTGTCCAGTTGGAAAATAAGTTTCGGTCCGTGTCTATTTCAATTTCATCATCATTATTATAGTTGGAAAATAAGCTTTCTGATTTAAACTTTTAAAAATGAAATGAGAAGATAGAGTTGACATGTCATGTAATAAGGATCTTATTATTTGCATTAAAAGTATATATGGATCTTAAGATTCTTTTTTTTTCCTTATCAAAATTAAAATTAAACGTAAAAAAACACTAAAAATCAAAATAAATTTTCTTTGAAAAAAGTGTTACCACTACGTCCCTAAAAAATAATACTTTAGATCATATTTTCGTAATTAACAACCAACCTTTTAATAACAATCAATGAATCAAATAAAAATAATGCTTTTAGTTTTTTTTTTATTACTCACACACGCACTACTATATTTAAATCCGAAATCTCAAAAATCTTCTAATCAAACAACATAGTTTTTTATTTTATTTTGAAAGATACAAAATCGGAGAAGATAACTAAAGTCTCTGGAAACAAAGTCGACATAACAATAAGTGTTCCCCGGAGACAAAATCCTATAAAAAAAAACCTTACGTTACTACAAATACAAAGAAAACTAAATTGCAATTGATCGAAATTTGCAAACGAGATAGGCCAAAAACCGATTTAAACCCGAAACTAGGCTAATCACCAAGACCTACAAGTTTTCTAAACATCCGGAGACAAATCAGGAAAGCTTTAAATGGGCAACCCATCGCAACAAGAATCCTCTTATAGAAATGAAAGCATACTTTAATCCTAAAATCCTAGACTCCTTATTCCGACAATACAATATCATAAATAGTACCTCGAGCAATCTTTCAGAGACGGCGATGTCATAAACCAGCTGTTAAAACGTTTTGATAGAAATCAATAAGAAAATCAGATCTCAAACTGATCTGTCAAGTTGAGGCAAGTGTTAGATTATAATTGAGTTTGGTCGTATGTTTCTTTAATTATTAAGTAAGTACGTATGTTATATCAAAATGTGTGTTTAATAGTCATGACTTGTTAGAGAAGAAATGGTAGTTATTTTTAGTTTGGCAACTCTTCTCTGTTAGTGTCGTTTAACATCTATATAAATGTGTATATTGTCTTAATGTAAAGTTGTCGAGAATAAAGAGAAGTTTTCCAGATTTTTACTCTGTTCTCTTTACTCTTCTAACATGGTATCGAATCCTTATTTATTTAAGGGCCAATTTAAAGCACAAACACAAGCAATAATTTCTGCAAAAAGTTCAAGCAAAAACAGTTACGATGGAAGCAACATCGCAACAAGTTATTCCCATATTCGATGGCGATAAATACAATTTCTGGCGTATCAAGATGACAACCATCTTCAAGACCAGAAAATTGTAGACGGTGGTGGAGACGAAGTTCCGAACCGACCGACATAAAGAGAGGAAACTCCCGAAGTGCTGTAGTTAAAAACTCAATGGGAGGAAGCCTCGACAAAAGATATGATGGCGCTACAAATTTTTCAAACAGCCGTGTCAGATCAGATCTTCTCTCGCATAACACCAGCAACTACGTCGAAGGAGGCTTGGGATGCTCGGCAATCTGAATACCAAGGGACTCCACAAGTACGTTTGATAACGTTAAGGAGGGAGTAGAAAAACTTGAAGATGTATGAAGGTATGTTTGATGCTCCATCAAAAGAGAAAATTCCGGTTTTAAACCAGAAAACAGGAAAAAGTAGTGATATGTTTGTAAAAAACACAATCACACGGGAAATCGCCTATTGGAAGAAACATAGCAAGGCGAATTAGCAAAAATGCAAAAGTGGTGTTGAGTTTCAGAGGAAAACTACAAGACGGAGAAAGTCGCATGTTGGAAGAAACAGAGCAAGGCTACTCAAAGTGAAACAGGCTGGTGGTCAAAGGAAGACACTAACAAGGAAGGAGGCTGCTTACCTAAGAGAAAAAGAGAGCAGAAGCCGGTTTCAGAGATAACCGAAAAAGAAGTGGAGAAGATTCAAGAACGAGACATCAAGGAGACGTGAGGAAAGCTCATGGAAGACTTGAAGGAGATATGGAGAAGGCTCGCGGATAAGAGAAAACCCAAGAGTTCCAATGTCTGAAGAAGAAACAATTGACAAGAAGATATCAATTGCAAAACAGAAGACAAAGTTCTAAGGTTGAAGAAAATATTGTACTGTATAATGCAAAGGCATCGGGCTTGGTATGGAAGAATTGATTCATACTTCCTGCAACTTGAATTTCAAAGGAGCATGAGTGATGCAGCTTTGTATGTGAAGAAGAAAGACGAAGATGTTTTGATCGTGAGCTTGTGTGTGGACCACATAATAATCACCGACAACAATTATCAACTCATTTACAAGTTCAAGGAAGACATGAAGTTATAGTTTGAAATGACATAGTTGGTGTTAGCACCACAAGGTCTGAAGAACTAAGCAAACTTGGAGTTAGACCGAAACTCAATAAAGGGGGAATGTTAGTTTATAATTGAGTTTGGTCGTATGTTTATTTAATTATTAAGTAAGTACGTATGTTATATCAAAAGGTGTGTTTAATAGTCATGACTTGTTAGAGAAGAAAGGGTAGCTATTTTTTAGTTTGGTAACTCTTCTCTATTAGTGTCGTTTAACATCTATATAAGTGTATATATTGTCTTAATGTAAAGTTGTCGAGAATAAAGAAAAGTTTTCCAGATTTTTACGATATTCTCTTTTTCTTCCAACAGCAAGGAGCGAAACACAATCTTATACTGGCACAACCGAACTATCTTCACCCACTGGATTCGCCGAATCCTCCAGAACCTCTAGATCCAGCCTCTCCACTTCAATCTTAGTTTTATACTCCTCCTCCTCTGCCGACTGCAAGACCCTCATTTTTGCCAAACTTGCCAAGCTGGTTTTCCTCTGCTTCCGGGTTCGCCGAGACCTGCCTTACCACCTCAAGGGTTCTTCTCCGGCAATGGATCAACATGTTCTCCGACCCTGCATCTCGTTTCCTCTACATGCATTATAAGTTTGTGGCCAGGAAGAGATCATCCATCTTTTTTCTCATTTCAGGGAGAGATCATCCACAGTCTGTTGAGGCCCAGGGCCTCTATTCAAACTTTCTCCATATCGGGCATGGAACTTTCTCCCGGAAAGAGATCGTTTGTACCTTCCTCCCTTCACGGGAAGTGAACTTTTCCATCACGTCTCTTTTCTATGAATGGTGGTTCTTGCTCGGTCGCAATACCGAGGATAATTCCCAACATACTCATCGTTTTGTTTTCTTGTGTAGCGGTCTCCACGGGGTCAGAAAAAGCAACCCGTTTTGTTTTGACGCAATCTGGAGATGAAGATTGGTATTCAACGTCATATTTTAAAGTGACTAAATTACAATATTCCGATTATGCCGTGAATTCTCTACCGATGCATTTGAGTTTTGTTTTAAATTCGCTGTCAATCTTTTATGAAAATCTATTTATTTTTTCTATCGTAATTTGGATTATTGTAGCAATCAAAGAGAATGGTGTTCCATCTTCTCCATCTATTTTCGAATGTTAGTTTAATGAAATCAAAAGTTGGAAAAAAAAAAAAACATATAGAGATCTTATTGGCAGAAAAGAAACAAAGTTTTAGGGATAATAATAATTTTATTCAACATGATAGATAGTGCACATCACATGGGGTGGGGGGAGAAAGAGCAACGACAGTAAAATTTAAATTTCATGTATAAAAATGCGATGATTCTTTGCCTTCCTTCCTTAATAAAGAAAAAAAAAAAATAATAAAAAAGAAAGAGAGAGATTCGTCTTTCCTCTCCACACCCTTTCTGACACCTCATCTCTCTCCACACCACCATCTTCTCCTTCTCCGTTCCGTTCCGTTCTCAATTTCCCCAAACCAAAAAGGTAATGATTAATTAAAATCCTTAATCATCTCTCGATTATCGTTCCCTTAATCTCTTTGATTTGTTTCGATTCGTGTTTACACAGATCCTCGATTCGGATCCAACAGTTTCGAGTTTCTCCGATTCTGATTCTGATCGGATTTTCTTCTTATCGAAATTTAGATCAATCGAAATCCAAAATCGGCGATTTAATAATGGATTCGATGTCTCCGGTATCGAATCAGGTGCTTAATCCGACGACGAGCACCAGCTCCGATCGTTCTCGCCGAAAGCGGAAGAAGAAATCTCCACCGTCGCTAGCTTCGTCTCCGTCTCAATCGACGACGTCGTTGCAGAAATGGAGATCGGAGAAACAACAACAGATCTACTCAACGAAGCTCGTTCGTGCTCTAAGAGAGCTTCGAATCAGTCAACCATCGTCTTCGATTCCACGAGGCGGTAGAGCCGTACGCGAGGTCGCAGATAGAGCTTTGGCTGTTGCGGCGAGAGGCAAAACACTGTGGAGCCGAGCGATATTATCCAAAGCTGTAAAACTCAAATTCAGGAAACAGAAACGGCAGAGAATCTCGAATCCGGCGATGTCACCGGTAACCACCGGGAGTATCCGGTCAAAGAAACAGAGAGCGACGGTTTTGAGGCTCAAGGCTAAAGGTTTGCCAGCTGTACAGAGGAAAGTGAAAGTGCTGAGCCGGCTAGTTCCCGGTTGCCGGAAACAAACATTACCGGTGGTTTTAGAAGAAACCACTGATTATATAGCTGCGATGGAGATGCAGATTCGTGCCATGACTGCTATTCTCTCCGCCGTTGGGTCCTCCTCTCCGCCGCCGCCGCCAGGTCATGAAGGGGGACAAACACATATGCTTGGTTAGTTGGCCAAACTGTCCTTTTTCATATTTTTTTTTTTATCAATTTAAAAACTGTTTTTCATTGTATTGTTTGCTGTTTGGATATTTACTATTCAAACCTCATGTCGTCATTTTACCAATTTCGTGTATATCCTCTCTTTTTCTTCTTCTTGAATCTCTCTGTTATCAAAAACAATGCAAACGAAAAAAACAGGACAGTGATTGATTTTCTGTAATCGTAATAAATTTCAGTTCTTGGTAATCGTGGAAGCACATTTGAGCTTTATGATTTGGTTTGTCAGTATTGTTTTGATTATAAGATAAACTGCGCATAATGACAAAATCGATTTTAATGTGTTTGGTGAATTAATGAGATGTATGAAGGATAATGCAACAATGGAGGAAATAATTAGCTTTTTTGTTTTGTTATGTTTGAAGTTAGTTAGGTTGGTGTTGGGAATTAAATTCTCTCTGTTTTGATTCTTATTTTTCTTATTTTGTGATGGTGTTATTGAGTTTATTTGGTATGTGATTAGATTTTTCGGAGATGCAAAAAAAGTTAAAACAAAAAAACTAGAGAGAGTTAACACAATCACATGGTTGAGAAAGACATAAAGACATGAACATAATGACTCACATGCTTCATTCTGAACAGAGAGTGTTTTTTTTTTTTTTTTGGTTATGCACCCAATTTTCCTTTTCTTTTTCTTATGTTTGATTCTCATGAGAAAATTAATCGGATAAAAAAAAGTTAATAAAAATGGCACTAAAATCTTCTTCTTTGTTTTTGGTCGGCCAAAAGGCACTGAATTTGGTGAAACTGCGAGTATTTTTGGAAGAATAGTAATACCAAAAATAAAAAGCAAATTCATGAAACATAATGTTTTCTGACACATGTCATGTGGGTTTTTTTTTTACATTATCTCCAACTTTCAACACTTGTACAAAACCCTTAAACCCCACCCAACACTTATATTTTGGTTGCACATGTGATGCATTCAATTGGGTAGACAATGAAAATCTTTGAATAGATATACTTCAGAAGATAGGTGGTAGTAGATAAATCATGTTAATTACTTAACAGTGTAATTTTATCACATAAAAAAAATCTGAAGAATTTATTAAAGACATTATAAGAAAGTAAAAACAACAAGAATGCATAAACTTTTTTTTGGTGGTGGGTTGAAGTTTTACATTTTTATCTTTTTAGTTGTTTTAAAATTATTGATTTTTTTTTTTTGCCGTCTAAATTTTCATTGATTTCAAATCGAAAATACAAATTCGGTATACAGAACTTTCGGAATACAATTTATTACATAAGCAGATATTGATTTTTATTTAGATAGATAGTGTAATAAAAAAAAATATATATATATATATATTTTAGGGTATTTATTTGCGATTCTAAAAAATAGCACATTTTTAAAAAAAAATCAGAAATAACATCACTAAATTTCTAATAATAACATAAATTTAATATCAAAATATTTCAAAACCTCTTTCTAATGAGAGAAATTAAAACCATAAATTAGGAAAAAAGAAATATAAACATTATATTTTAATTTTGTTTGTAATTTATTTATAATAAACAAGCATTTTTATATAATAATTTGTGTTATTATTGAAAATCTAAAACTAGTGATGTATTTTTTGAAAGAAATTTTAAAAATGTGGTATATTAGAGTATTTTCTATATATAATTAAATTAAATTTATTTTTTTTGTAAAAAGTTTCAATATCATTGTATAGGTGTAATGTGCGTATATCATCCTAAAATATTGCGTATCGCTAAATATATAGTAGTCATAGAATTAGTAGTAATACGAGGGAAAGAAAATAAATTATTCTGCCAAAAAAAAAATTATTATCAAATAAATTTACGTCCACGAAAAAAAATGAAAAATGAAAGAGGAGAGCACATGGATTAAATAATTTTTGCCGTAGTCGTAGACTCTCAAGTGTGTATAATGTCACTATGAGCTTTAAGCTGCTTTTTGTTAACCCTCTTTAATTTGATTGTCAATAAAGACTATTTATCGGTCTTATTCCAATCACCTTTTTTTGTTTTTTTGTCAACTATTCCAGTCACTAAATTGTCGCTTTAGATACACTTTTCATGATCGTAAATTTAGATGGTGTTAATTTGAAAGAAGCATTTCTAAAAACACTTATTTTATGTTTTTTTAAAGGAAAAATTCCATAAAAATACTGTAATTATATTTCGATAAACTTTTTAATACCCCAATTTTTCGAATGTCTAAATAAATATCTCAATTATTTTCTGTCCAGTTTCTTGTCCGTCTGCTCATTTTACACAATCGTGTTAACGGAGATTAACGACACTGTAGACGGAGTTAAACGTGGTGTAATTTTCTGTTTAGTCTCTGACCATGGGTTAAGAGAATATCCCACGTGATCTACGCTCTTTTATTTTAAAAATTCTCAAATCAGATCTAGAACCCTATATCGAGATTGAGAGCAAGAGAGCGACGAAGGAAAAGAGATCGAAGATGAATCGAAGCCAAAGCTCTGGAAGTGGGTCGAATGCAAACACAAACAGTGGAATGAGCTTGATGGTTGGTGAAGTGCGTTGTCACTGTGGATAAGCGTTGGTGGTGAAGAAGTCTTGGATGGATGATAATACATGGAGAAGATTCTATTTTTGTGGAGAAGCAAAATAGAGCTCCCGCAATTTCTTCCGCTGGTTCGACATTGAAAAACCTCACGGGTGGCAGAAGACTGCGTTATTGGAAGCTCGAGATTTAATTCGTGAGCAGCATGTAGAATTGAAGAAGCTGAGAGCTTTGGTCGGGCACGACACTGAAAGTGAAGGTAAGGAGGTCGAATCAAGAGTCGAGAAATCAGAGCTCTTGTCTAAAATGGAAAAGAAAAACAAGAAGCTTAAGCAAGAAATTGTGTTAAGCAATGAAAAGGAGAAGCTCTTTCGACAGTTTGTGATCATTTCGTGGGTTGGATTTGTAGGTGTTACTGCTGTTATTGTCAATGCTCTGAAGTAGTTGATTTGGTAATGTTGCAATGGTTTGGTAATGGTTGTAATGGATTTATAAGTTTGCTATTGTTGTGGCTGTTAAACAGTGTGATTGTTTTTGGTTAAGTTAATTTTGCAAAGTTATTGCTATTGTGGAAAGTTAAAATCCATTCAAACTGCACCAAAAGAAACCATTACAAACTGAATTTAACATCCAAATGCACCAAAAACAGACCACCATTGAACACAGAGTTTAGAACCAACCATAAACAGTCAATACACACCAAAATAGCCAATAGTCTTATGATGGTTTATGGTCCTAAATATCATAACTAAAAGATACTAATTTTGGTTGTTTGGAGCCTGAGAAGAACCACCTCCTACCTCTCTTGATGTAGGACCCCAACATTCAAAAACCCTATTAGAAAAAGGGCACATGTAGACCCCTTGACCTCTTGGCACAACAATTTTTTTCCGTCTCAACTTTCCAGGAGGACGACCCCGACGAGCACCAGAAGGTGCAGTACATGAAGGTAGTGCAGTAGAAGATTGGGACAGATTAGCCGAAGGTGTTGGAATGGAAGGCTGAGATTGAGTAGTCTTGGATCTTTTGGGTGATAGGTTGCTGCCTCCATTTTCCTAACATGTGAAAGAGTCTAACATGTTAAAAATATGTTATAGAGACAGAACATGTTATAAATGAGAAAGTATACTTACATGTAGCTTCCTAGGTCTTCCACGTTTTTTTTTTGGACCTTGAACCACAAAGGCATTATTTTTACAAGTGGTACGGTTGTGTCCTTCCTTCTTACAATTACCATATGTGATTGTCCTGCCATCACGGGTCACTCTGTTTGGTTTAGAAGGAGACTCGTGTGCAGGCTTTATCCTATGTTTCTTAGGTCTCCCTGGCAGCTTTCTAAAGCCTGGAACTCCAATGGGATCTTTACATGTTTTAACTGGTCTTATATTGTCACTGTAGTTTTCTATCCAAACAGTAGTCTTGTAACAGTTATCAAAATGGCTGCAATTACAAGACAAACAAGTTAACTCAAATAAATAAACAAATCACTCATCAACTGATAATCAAAAGGACTTACTTCTCTGGCTGTTGGTGGTTCTCATTGATGACACGAATTGCATGTGTGCAAGGTATACCTGTAAGGTCCCACTCATTACAAGCACAATGACGCCTACGAAGACTGGCCTCATATCCACAACCGTATAACACAATTTTTCAAACGGTTATCAGAACTTGTAATGACAGAACAATGCTTGCTCTCTTTTCGGTTTGCTTCCAACAAATCCCCAATTTTCTTTGGGAAAGGCAGTATACACTGCTTTGCCTTCTTCAATCTTTGGGTCATATGGTTCATAGCCTGTCTCCTTATTGTTTCCAGCATATTAATCAAAGGCAATTCTCTAGCTCATTTGATAGTTCAGTTGAAGCTCTCTGATAAACTGTTACAAACATTAGCAGATCTGGCATTCCTAGAGAAGAAAGCTAGACACCAAGTCTTTGATTCAGCTGCCAACAAATCATCATGTGCCTCTCTGTCAAATTAAAGCAGCTCCGACATGTGCAAATCATATTCTCCTACTGTTTTATTGTAAGCCACATTCCAGAAGAAGGGTTTGTAGCCTGCATCACCATATATTTTTTTTTCAGTTGCCGTAGACATGCTTTACACAGTTTCTATGTTCTGCATTTGGAAGAACAGTTGCCAAAGCAACTTTTAAACCATGCAACATACATGAATCAAATATCAGAGAGCTTAGACAACAGTTGCACATGTGATTGAACTAGGGAAAAATCATACCTTTTGTCTGTCATATATGAAGGTAACTCCATCTCCTACACCCAATGTTAGGTCATTCTTTAACTTTTGGATGAACCATATCCAAGACTCTTTGTTCTCACCCCTTACTATAGCTCAAGCAATAGGATAAATTCTATTTTTTGCATCCCTACCAACTGCTGCTAATATCTCTCCCTTTAACTCCCACTTTAAGAAAGCACCATCTAGGCCTACAACATTGCTTCCAAGTTCTCCTTAGAGGTCAAAAGAGATATAAAAGCTTTCAAATACCTGTCTTCCGTCCTTCTCAACAGTCACAATTTTTGTTGTAATGTCCTTGTTAGATCTATACAACTCTTTCTCATAATCCCATAACTTAGCAAACTGTTGCTTTTGAGTATCTAACACCAGATCTAAAGCAATTCTTCTTGCTTTTCTGCACTTAAATATCGAAACTGAGATGTTGTACATGTGCATCAACTCATCCTTTATATCAGAGGAACGTATTTCAGGTCTCCTACGTGCTTCCTCTTTGAAAAACCTTCCTATCGTTCCCTGTTTTAGCATCCTAGCTCTTCATGTGGGAAAATTATTGTGCTCATCCACATATACTTTAACCATCCACTTTCGTATTGGTTTCTCCATTGAGCAATATATTCTCCATTTACATTCTTTGTGTGTGCACACGGATGCATGCTTATGAGGTTGCCACTTATTCAACTTAACATCAAATTGGGTCTTCAAAACATACCTCAGTAGTTGATCCTTGAACTCATCCCCGTTCTGAAAAGTTTGCATCAGCCATAAGTATGGAGGCTTATCATAATCAGCTTTACTTTTTCTTTTTGCCTGCCTTACATTGTCATCCTTCTGCCAATTTGCCAATTCTTCATCAGTTTTTTCTGCAAAATTTGGATATACACCAGGAGAAAGGTGTCTCTCAATCTCAATCTCACTGTCATAACCAACGCCGTCATCTACATCAGTCTGACCATATCTAAGAGCCTCTTTTTCAGCTTGTGCAAATAAGTTATTGAAACGAGAATCAGCTGCACCTTCACCTAATATCTCATTGTCATCCTCAGATTGCACAACAGCTTGAACCTCTTCTTCACCTTCTTGCTCTATGTCTTCTTCTTCACTTTCATCCTCTCTGTTTTGGCCATCACTTTTTTACTCTCTGTCTTCTTCTTCACTTTCGTCCTCTCTACCCTCTTCATCACTACCTTTTTCATCATCAACCGTCTCACCATCATCCAAGCAGTCTTCATTCATCAAATTCTCACCAGCAACTAAATCGGGGACACTATGTTCAACATATATGTAAACCTCTCCAAATTCTTTTGCTTTTGACCACATCTTCCTAATCTTATTATCCTTATCAACGTATATGCACTTTGCAACACTAATGTCCTCGTTGGGTAGTCTATACCAGATTTTCACGACATTGCTCTCACCTGCTGTAATTTCTGCATTACTCGAGAAATCCTCAAAAATTGAGAATGTTAAGAAATCGGGATCGATGAGCATATCTTCTGCAATTTATCCACCTTTATACGAGAACTTACTCCCTTTGATTAACGTCACACCTCCAAACGCAATGTGCATCTTCAATTTACTCTTTTCACCTCTGCAAAAAAAAATCAGAAGTTTCGATTGTTGTTACGAAAACGAAAGTGAGGAAGAAGAAGAATAATGGTCCATCGCAACTTACCTCATGATGCTTAATTTTGATGGTTTTGACTAGATAATACTTTCAACTTAACACTCCACTGGATTTACGCACTTGCACATACTCGATTTAGGGTTCATCGCATTTGGGAATTTTTAGGGTTTTCGAATTTTTGGGATGTTCGATTTGGGAATAAAGTTGATATCGGGGTTACTGGGTCGGTTAGTTTGGGTCGGGTGGGTTTTCTGGGTCGGTTTATCCGGTGTGGATAGGTTAGTCTTTTATAGTTAAATTATTTCAACGCCGTTTACTGTTCCGGTAACGTCTATTTCGTATCTGCTGTAAAATGAGCAGACGAATAAGATTTGGATAATTAAACTGGGCAGAAAAAATAGTTTGAGTATTTATTTAGGCATTCGAAAAGTTAAGGTATTGAAAAGTTTATCAGAATATAGTTGGAATATTTTTATGAAATTTTTCTTTTTTTTAAACACTACAGTTTAATTTATTTATAAGAAACCACAAATTTGTGCTAAATGAAAAGTTCATTAGAATATATAAATCATTTAGGAAGGGTTCCTAAACTTTTATGGGTTTGAAAACCAAAAAAAAAAACAAAAAATTTGTGATATTTGTTCAAATCTCAAGACATTGATAGTAATTTTGGTTAACAACACATAATCTACAAAATGACGTGTAGAATCAACATATAATCAATCTGAAATTTTATCATTTTAAAAAGACGTTTAGAATCAACTTGGTGAAAAACGTAGTGCATAAAATTTATCATTGTGTACTTGATTATTTACAAACTGAAAAAGTGTGCCATAATCTAGTAGTTTTACCTATCAACAAATTAGTAAAAACGACAAATTAGAAAGAAAGAAAAAAATATGAAAAGCCGGATGAAGTTAGATAAGTGGAGAAAATATAATAGTTACACAAAATTTGTTAATGAAATTCGGTTTTTTCAACATATAAACCTATATATATCTATAGGATTATACTAAAAAAAATCATTAGAAAAAAACAAATATTCGTAAATGCTAAAACCAAACACAACTCTTTTGATATGTTGATATAATAATTTTTTTTGTATATATTGTTTTGTTTTGTTAAATAGATTTCTTAGAGCCAACTACTCTGGGCTAAAGTCCATAGAACATATATTTAGTACCGACGATTTCAAAAACACAAACCTCAATTCACATAAAGATAAATTTTGGTTTGAAATCAAAATTTATGATAGGTTTTATAACAACACTGCATGTATATATAAAACATGTTTTTAAATATTAACTTTTTTTTTGAACATCTTTTCAAATATTAACTAACATGATCTATAAACACGTTTTATATATATGCAGTGTTGTTATAACCTATCATAAACTCTTATATAATAAAATAAGAAAATCAAGTAGTGGTGGTCTAGTGGTAACAAGAGTTCAGGAGAAGGAGTAAACTCTTTCAATTTGAATTCGATTCCCTTGGGAACACTTTCACTTCTATTTGGTCAGTCAAAATGGTGATATTTTAGGTCTATTAGAAAATCCGGTGAGTGGACTATTCGGCGGCTACATTCATCCTAGAAAATTAGTTGGATAATAAAAATCCGAATCATCCCCTGGTTATAAAAAAAAATAATAATAATAATAGAATAAGAAATACCAATACCCTAACCAAAAATTATAGAAAAACTACACAATAATACTTGAGAACTTGTTCCTAAATATTTGATTACATTTTCCTAATTCTAAAACAAAGAAAAACTCTCATTGACTTTTTCTTCTTTTCTCTTACTGTTCAAAATCTTCAATACTTTGTGTCCATGCAAACTTTTTTGGTATAAATGTCCAAGTAAGCTTTTTTACACAAATATTTGGCTTTAAAAAAATCATGCTTTCAACAAATTAGTGGTTTCATTCTAATGGTTGAAAAGACTGTAATCAACTTATGTATTGATCATTGAGTTAATCAAACTCTTTTTTTCCTCGGATCAACCGATCGAACCTTCTGAGTATGGTAGCTGAAACATATAAAAATACACAAGGATGCAAAATAAACTCTGACATTTTAATTTTAGCAGAATACGTGAATTTACGATTTTCTTTGTTTAATATCGTGACCACACAGCTGAACCAAAAATAAAATATATTCGTGCACACAATAATCCCATGTTCGATCTTAAAGCATGGATTGAGACATTAATAAAGACGTGATCTTCTATCGAAAAAATCGTCATTTAATTCCTCAAGTTTTGCAATATTGCGATTTTATTTTCCAACTATCAAAGTTTCACTTTTATTCTTTAAGTTTACGTTGATTCTGACAATCAGGGCTTTAAAAAGTCAATCTTAACGTCAACTTAACGGTTGACTATTTTAAGCCATGATTGTCGAAATCAACATAAACTTGAAAAATAAAATTGAAACCCGAATAATTGAGGAATAAAAATGCCACATTGCAAAACTTGAGGAATTAAATGACCGTTTTCCAGTCTTACTAATATATATATACACATTAAAAGCATCAACACAATCCATAACAATAAAAAAAAAAAAATATATAGTATACATTACATGATATTACAATTTCATAAAAAACTAACATAAACACAAAATTTTACAATACTAAAACTTAGATCCTAAGTAGATAACATATATCTTAAACAAAAAGCTTAAATTTCACTGGAAATTGAACAGATCAGAAATCGACTACCGAAAAAAAAATTAAGATATTCCAAATGTGCTAATAAAATTAAATTTAAATAATAAAGTGTATCATATAATTAAGAGAGAAATACTCACAATAAATAGGTTTAAGAAACTTCAATGGTAAAAGCTCCGTCGAATATCTAACTTTGCGATAACCAGTGTTCAGAGGAACACACTAAAAACGGCGATTAAGAAAAAATTAAAATATATGTTTGGTGACGATGCATCAATATTTTAAATGTTTGTGACATAAGTTTTACACATGAAAAATAATCTTACCATCTATATTATTTATACCATCTATATATATAATGTGAAGAGTATAATCCTAATTCAATTAATCGTGTGTCAATTAACAAAACTAAAAAGGAAAACAATTTTATGAGAATTTCGCGGTTAAAAAAAAAATAGTATGGGTTTCTTGCAAATATGCATCTCAACTACAACCACTATTTTTTGAATTCTATTTCAATTTTATGCCCTCTTTCCTTTGAGTTTTCTCTTAAATGTTTTATGCGTTTTCTTTTCTTCTTATCCCAAAGGGTCTTTAATTGTTTTTAACCCATCTTTGTTTTGTCTCGATAAGAGTAATACAAATTAACATTAAACATCTAAGAGAATTTTTTAATGATACATAAATAACTCAAATAGGTCGTGAACCCCGCATTTGATTAAGAGTAAATACACCATTGATGTCAAAGAATTTTTGAACTATTTTTGACAAACAATTGTATTTATCTCTGAACTTTATATTTTTTTTTAACAAATGAAAAGGAAAAAAAGAAGTAATAAAAAAGAAATAATGAAACGGTCATTTAATTCCTCAAGTTTTGCAATATGGTGTTTTTATTCTTCAACTTTTTGGGTTTCAATTTTATTCATCAAGTTTACGTTGACTTCGATAATCAGGATTTTAAAAAGTCAACCGTTAAGTAGACGTTAAAGTTGACTTTTAAAAGCATTGACTGTCGAAATCAACGTAAGCTTGAAGAATAAAAATAAAATCCGAATAGTTGAAAAATAAAATCACGACATTGCAAAACTTGAGGAATTAAATAACCGTTTTCCGGATCTTCGTAATATATATATATATATATATATATTACGATTCTAGTTCGGCCATGACGGGCAGCCTGTCGTGTGCCGCTGAACGAACCATACGCAAGCCACTGACCATTCTTATTCGCACGTGGAGCACATCACCTGCTGGACCACACGTGTGCTCTCAAATTATGCACTAGTTAAAAAAAAAAACATTAAACTTACTATTCAGAATCGGGGGAAAAAAATAGTACGTCCAATTGAGAATCTTTTTTCTTTGTCGTCCAACTGAATCTAATTTAATGCAGATTTTTTTTTGTATATTGTAATTAATGCAGGCTTTGGTACAATGTTTTATTTTTCAAATATGGTCACTGTTTAATTCTGTAAATATATTGGATGATATATTTCTTAGGAAAATATAATTATTTCAGAATAAGTTATTAGCCTAACGTATACGACAAGAACAAAACGTTAAAATCACAACAACAACAACAAAAAACAAATATATAATTTTATAAAAAAATAAAAGAAAAGTTTAAATAGAAAATGTAAAATGGAATTTTGGTACCTCGCTTGGTTGCTGTATTGAAACAAGGGATGGGCGTTTCTCTGCTGTCTCATTTCAATCCACGACAAAGTTTGTTGGGTTGTCAAGTAATATACAAAATCTTCATGAAACAATTTCTTATTATATTTTTACCTTTTCTTAGTTTGTCAACATTGTTTTTCACATTTTAATTGTCAAAATGCAATTCACGTTAGATTTTATTTTTTTAAAAAGACTCAGATGTAATTATTTATAAAGGAGTTATGTTTTTAATGGTATTAAACATACAATCTACTGTTTTTAACAACAAATAATATGTGAATTTGAACTCACACATACACATATTGATATCACTAGAAAAAATCACCAAATTACGGAATGTGTATTCAATCTAATATTTGGAAGGATTTGAGCTTTAATGAATTTTTAGATGATTTTAGGTGAATTAGGGATGTTGTTGTGATTTTTATTAAAATTCTCTAAAATTCCATTTAAAACCATGAGATTTGAACTTTCATATTTTTAACTAAGAAACTCCACCAAAATACCTTCAGGTCATAAGAAATTTCCTAAAATCCACTACTTAAAAATATTTCTAATAACAGTGGATTTTAAAATACATTTTCAAATCACTAGTTCAATAACTATGGATTTTAAAACACTTTAAAAAAATTCATGTTTGAATAATATAAAATTTGTCCTTTTAATACAAATCATTCCAAATTCCAATTTGAATACACACCCCTACATGTCAAGATCCATGCAATATACTTTTTATTTTACTTTTTAATATACATGTCCTTTTATATAGGATGATAAAAATTAGATTTTCTTTGTCAGCAAATGCATTATGGTAGGTTTAAATTTTGGTAGTGACACAATAACGACATTAATAAAAACCACTAAACTACATGTCATCATTTTAAGAAATTGTTGTTTAAAAAATACTTAATACAATTTTACAAATTTTAAAAATTATTATTATTAAAATAAATATAGAAAATGCTATTTTTCGATTATAGCTACCATTTTAACTAGACTGGTAAGAGTCTTACGAGAACAAAATATTGCCAATAATGTCAAGAGTTCATATTCCTACAATCCTAGAGGGCCGATAGTGAACTATGCAGTTGAACAAAAAAACCAACCATGCAATGCTAAAAATCGATGTATATACGATAAATTAGGACTCTAAACAGTCAGTCTATACCAATTGATGAGGTTTTCTAGTAACTAAGCAGACGAGTTTTAGAAGTGTGGTACACTTACAACAATGTTGTTACATTTACATCTAAATCAATATATATGGTGTGGAAGTACTTGTTTTATTATATAGTACGTTGTAGAGACGTAGAGTTTATAATTAAATTGTTTAATACATGCAATTTAATACTAGGTGATAATTTATTCTTCGATAGATCTATCAAGCCCTAAAAAGCAATCCATCACGAGGTTCCCACGCTGCTATACCAGTAGTAGTAGTGGTTGTTGAGTTTGATTGATAACAGATTTAATAAGTTTACAGTCATTTTATAATTTGTAATGTTTTAAATTGTATCAATCAAAAACTTTACTAAAATCGTTACACTCAGCTTTATTATTTTTACACCTTTTTTCACGGTTATTTTTTATAGCTTTACACTATATTGTAACAATTTACAATTAAAAAATTTATACCGCTTTAGATTACCAATCGGATCTAACTATTTCCTCTGTTATTTAAAGTTATTTTTTAAGTAAAGGCACTTCCTGATAATCAATTATTGAGTGGCAATTAGATCCCTAAACCTTGATTAAGTTCGAACTAATCATAATCTAACCTTGATTATATTATAAATCGACTTTCTAGAAACACGCTCCCGCAAGGTATCGAACAAACTTTTTACTAGTTTATATTGTTTTTCCAAGTTCGTCGCAAAAACGGTAATTAAATTCAATTTTACAAGAACAACAAATATCAACCATGAGTGAAAATAAACAAAAAACAAATATAAATCAATCATGCATTAACTTATGTCTAGTCTCTTTGACTCATTGAAAGAAACAATTACCGCATAACGACTCATTTCTTTTAAGAGTAAAGATAATTTGTAATTTTGGTGATAACTCGGTTATATAATTTGTTTTTTTTTTTCGGACGTGAGGAATTTCATGTCCAATCTCCTATTAATTTCTAGAGTTTTAAAATAAACGGAGGGTTTTTTTTTTCTTTTAACTGAAAAGAAACGGAGGGTTTAGCTATTTAAAACGTTAATAAGGATTTGTTTAAAAGAAACACGGGGTATAACTTACCGTTCGAAATTCGTCACTCTCACCAATCACCACTTGTCCGTAACTTAAACTTACAAACATAATTCTTCACCATTCAAAATATGCAATTAAACGTGTTTATAGTTTTATTTGTTTTTTCATCATAATTATTACCAATCACTAAGAGATTGATTGGTTCATCCGCTACCACACCCAAACTCTACGTTTGTGAATGGTTGTGATTAGTAGCGTTTAACAACAATCATAGAAACCGCTCCGTGCCGCTTTATATTGTTTGAAACCTTTCTAAATCAAAAACTCTTTCTTACGAACGTTTACGGTTGCGGATGGTTGAAAAAATATATTTTTTTAAAAAATATTATCTTAAATAATAAACTAAAATTTACAAGAAAAAAATTATTTTAACAAATTTATTTTATATATTGAATATTATCATATAAATTATATGCATTTGATATATATTTTAATTACTAAAATAAACTTGTAATTATTAAAAAAGTTATTGTAAAAATACTATTTAATTATTCTATAATTTATTTAAAATATATAATTTTAATTTTTTATAATAATATATTTTTGATTTCAGTTTTAATTTTAATAATTATTAAAAATATTATTGTACATATAAAAAATGTTCCAAACATCTTTAAATTTTTTATTTAATTATTCTATGATTTATTTAAAATATATAATTTTATTTTTTATAATAATATATTTTATTTTTATATAAATTATATATTATGTGTATTTTGATAGTTTTATGTCGTATCCGCTGTAAACCAATCATAACGTCTCGCAAATACATCCATTTCCAGCCGTTTTATCAGCCATATCTAGTAACACTATAAATTACTATCGCCACCTTCCAAAAATTTCCACAATCATATCTGTATCCGTTGCTTTTAAACTATCCTAAATCAAAGAAAATAAAAATCAATTCTGCCCGAAATCCTTATTAACGTTTGTCCACAGCTCTTTAAAACGCACGTGGGTAGGACCCTGGCCTGTCTACTTTTTCAAAAAAGCAGTAAAACACGAAAATAACAATTTTTAATAACTAGTATGATATATAAAAAAAAAATCTTTATTAGTGATATATTAATATCAATCACTTAATTTTCATATCTATATCGTCATGTATTTAATTTAATATTTAATTTTGGTCAGTAGCTAAATCAACCATAGAAATTAGGAGATATAACCATTAAGTTAGACTGAAATTAGATGGATGACTAATTAATTCAAAAAATTAAAAAAGCATGATGAATTGGTACGTGAGAAATGTTGGCTCTATCTTTTCCCTCTAATAACCTAAAGCTCTCTTCCTCTGACGATCGGAATTTTTTTCTCTTTGATGGCCAAATTTCTCGACGGTTCGACAAATCTCTTTTCCTCTTCCACTCGGTCGAACTCTCGCCGGATTTCTCTCCTCCCACTCGTCATATCTCTCTTCGTCTCATATTTTCTGGTTTCTATTTTTTTTTTTTTTTTTTTTTGGTTTCTATTTTCTTCTTCGCCGGAGCTCTCACACTCAGCGAATCTCTTTCCTTTTCACAGTAGACGATTTTCTCTTTCTTCATCTTGCCGAATTTCTCTCTCTAAGTCGCCGGTTATTCTTCTTTCTCGCCAACACTCTCATCGGATCTCTAACCAAAACATCACCGGAGGTCACATAAGAGATGTTGATAAAGGTAAAATTGTCTGCATAGGTAACATAAATGTCAATCACTTAGTTTCCATATCTATTGATCATATATTTAATTTAATATCCAATGTTGGTTAATAGCCAAATTAACCCAATTAGTTGACAGAAAAATGTTTTGTTACTTACAGTATAACACAACGACAATAATTAAAAATTCCAATTAAACCGCGAAAAATTCCAACAAAAGTATATTTACGATCATTGCATCAAATTTCAGGTCGGTATGGTGGCCAAACCGATTTGACCGTGAACTAGATTAGTTTTTTTATGAACCAATTATACGTCAAACTTTATTAACGTGCACTAAAAAAAGCAATGAAACATAGATACAACAAATACATTTTAAATGTTTAAGCAAAATAATATAATCAAATAAGTGAAATTACACGCTATTTTTTTCGCATGCAAGTTTTACACACTAATAAACTATCAAATCTATTATGTTTTTGTCTGTCTATAAAATTTTAGAAGATCATTAGATGTGATCTATTTGTTCCATCGTAATCCATACAAACATCTTCAGCATCAAAAGATGACACTCTTCTTGGTTGTACCTAACGCCCACAATTATCGGTACGGGGAAAATCATATTTTAAACATCTTCTCGTTAATCATCGTTTCACCGAAATCTATCGGTGAATCAGCCACCACATATCCAATGTGTATATTTTGCGTCATTCAATTCGTTTTAGATTATCCTCCATTAGTAATTGGAAAAATGAAACACTCTTCTAGATTTCTTTGTCGATATTGGTAATGTTTCACAATTATTTGATAGAAATTATACATTCGGTTGATGGTTTTATACTTGCTAAATTGAAGAAGAAACCTCGATAGAGAATAAAAACTCTACGATATAAAAAAACAAGGTTCCAGTAAAACGCTAGATAAAAAGGAAAAATAGAGAATAAAAACGAGAGGAATCATTGCATTTTTTTCGAAAATTTGTGTTGCCACACTATCATTGATGTTCTGATGCCGAAGCATCTACAATGGCCATCTGATTCGAAGATTGAAACGATGAAGAAGGGATTCGAATTAATCCAAAAATATTCACATCGGCGAATTGATCTACGCCGACATGATCTCCACCACTGCATTAACCCCAAATCTCTCCAACGACCATATCCTGAAGAAATCGTTGCATCCATGTGATAAAAGAAATTATATATTCTGTCGCTTGAAAGAAATGAGAGAAACCGTTTTTTTATAGATAAACACACAAACAAAACTTAGAAAAAAATAAGCTTAGGAATCAAATGATTCAGGAACTGTGACTATGCTGTTTCAATTGTTTCCTAAATGATTGCTAGGTTTTATTTCAATTTAGGGTATGAATTCAAACTCTTTCCTCCTGATCGAAAAAGAAAAATTATTTATCCGAAATTAAGAGAAAATATTCTGCATATTATTTATAAGAAACTTTTTCTTTAGGCATAAATTTCACATATCAATCAGGACTAAATTTCACAAACGGGATTACTGGATTTTCTTAAAACAGTAACAAATAGGACCCAATTAATATATTGTAGAGCCAAGTTCGGACCAGAGGAGAAATTGAAGCTTTTTTATTTTATTCATCTTCTTCTTCCCCACCCTTTGGGGTATCATTTGAAATATTACAGGAGATGATCATAAAACAGAGTACGACAAGTTTTAGAGCAGTTTACAAAGTAAATAATAGCATGTTGTAAACAATTTGGTGAAGCAATTTAAACCTTCGCTTGTGTTACTGTTGTATGAAAAGAAACCATGTGGAGAGGTAACTTTCATACTCCGGTTGAGAATGAGTGGCAGAGGTGGTGAGGAGACGAGAATAGTCACGATCAAGACCCGACAACTTTGTCTGAATTAGAAACTGAATGTCCTTAACAACTGCTAGGACTGGCTTGAAAACAGAGTTGTGAAGTCTTAAATTTCTCTCATTCCACAAGTGATACATTGCAGCTTGAAAAATCAGTTTGCATATTTTGGGAAGCTGTTTGAACCCACTGGAAGATTGCAGTGAGAGAAGCAGGAGGAGATAAACTCGAATGCCTGAAAAAGGCTAACCAAACTTCATTGGAGAAGGCACAATCGAAGAATAAGTGTTGAATACTTTATGATGCAACTCCACATAAAAGACAATCACCAGAAATATTTAAACCCCGACTTCTCAACCTATCTCGGGTGGGAAGGCCTCCCAGAGCAATGATCCAAGTCAAGAAGGCGTGTTTTGGTATTCTCTGTTTAAACCAGACAGAGTTTAGCCACGTAACACTTAGATTCAGTTTTGGAAGGTGAAGAGAATCCATGTTTTTGATGTAGAGAACAGACCCGGTGGTTCCAAAGAGAAAATTCCTCCAAAGAAACTTATCATTTGCCAATGGATCGAGTTGAGGAGGATATAAAGGTAAGCAAGCTCTGAGTAGTGATAGGATTGGATGCCTTCTCCTCGAAACCAGCCAACTCCCCTCGTTACAACAGTCTTTAACCAATGTCATGGAAGAAAGACCAGTGATCCTTGGTCCATTCTCCCCTGTTAAGTCAAGAAGAAGACCAAGTTATGTCCAATTATCATGCCAAAATAAAACCGAAGTATCTGAAGTTACTTGACAGAATAGATAGGGACGAGCTAAAGGACGAAGTTTCATTAATCTCTTCCAAATCCAACTTCCAGAATGTTGAAAATATGTATTCAAAAACAACCTCCCTTGGAGTATTATCTTTTCAATCCAAGCGACCCACAAAGATCCATTTGAAGCAAATAGGAGCCATATCAGCTTCAAACCAAACACTTGGTTTGAGTCCTTTATATTTCTCAACCTCTTTCCTTTTTTGGTGAACAAACAGAATCCCACGATACTTTTGCACCTCGAGCGGAGTTCGGTGCACCGCCCCATAGGAAAGCCTTACAAATGCTTTTAAGACGCTCCAAACAACTCTTAGGCAGGAAGAATACCAATGACCAGAAGTTAACTATGTTGAACAAAATAGACTATATTAGTTGAAGCCTTCCGACAAAAGATAAATGTCTTGCAGTCCATGCTGTAATCTGGTTTAAAACCTTGTCTATAAGAGGTTGAAAATATTGGGGTCGCAGCTTATGAGGCATCAGGGGAAGACCTAGATACCTCACTGGAAGAGAGCCTTGAAGAAGTCCAAACCTAGCTGCAACGTCCCGAGAAAGAGGCGTGTTATCTCCATCCAAAAATAAACACGACTTCCTGAGATTTAGAGCTAGACCGGAAGCTGATTGGAATTCTCGTAGAGTATCCAGAATCCCTGCAATTGACATTTCTGAACCATAAAAAAAAATCAGAACATCATCGGCGAAACTAAGATGCGAAATTAATGGATCTCTACATAAGGGATGAGGAGAAAACACATTCTTGTTTACTGCCAAATCAAGTTTTTTTGGACAGAATATCCATTGTAAATACAAACAAGGACGAAGATATAGGATCACCTTGCCTTAAACCATTTTTCCGGCGAAAAAGTCCACCAACTCACCATTGAAGGAAATGGAGTAATGCGGAGAGGAAATACACAAACGAATCCAAGTGATGCACTTCTCCGGTAATTGGAATGCTTCAAGAATGTTTTAAGAGAAATTCCCAATCCACATTATCATAAGCTTTGGTGATATCAATTTGCAGACAGTACAAGTTCTGATGCAAGAAGAGCGTTCTCACACAATAGCCTTCTTTTGATGAAACCAGCCTGATTTCTTTGAACCGCATTTTTAGTAAAAGATTTAAGTCGAGATGACAGAATCCGGGAGATAACCTTGTATACTGTATTACACACAAAAAAATAGGTCTGAAATCCGATAGTTTTGAAACCCCTGAAATCTGGGAGATAACCTTGAAACTCTCTTTCTCTCCCTTAGATGAAAAAGCTAGAGGCCACGTACTTGAATAAGTACACACATAATCCCTTAACGAATAGTTTATTATGTACCGTGAACTTTCTCAAATATGATAATACTTAAAAACATCTATTTATGGAAATGTTGGTCGATTTATTCGAAACGTTTACACGTCCTAAGCTTTATATTTCTATTAAGAATTTAGAGAGAGATGAGTCACGAAGAAGACGACACATGTTCCAATACTAATTAATTAATTAAAATATAATTTGGGATGATATTGGAGGAGTGGCAATGGCAGTATCATCACCAAGAAGAGCACTGAGAAGTTGCAGGCCCACTTAGTTCACCATTGTTCACAGTTTCACACGTATTTGGTCAAAAGGAAGCTACTAGAACTTACGTGACTCTTACGTTTCCATTATTCTCGGTTCCTTATAAATACCTACGCAGACCAACATTCTCTCCACCGCACACAATCAATCGATTCTACTTCACAGACGACTTCTCTAGCTATAGCTTCATTTTTCTTCTAAGACTTTGATTTTCTTGGTTCTTAATTAAGAAGTTATGAGAATGGGAGGCCTCAGGTTAGTAGGAGTTGCTTTCTTGGTTCTAGTTGTTTTTGACGTTTGTTTAGCAGCTAGATCACCAAAAGCACTTGGTAGAGGGTCCGGTTCAGGTTCTGGATATGGTTCAGGCTCCGGGAGAGGCAGCGGTGGTGGAGGAGGTGGTGGTGGCGGTGGCGGAGGAGGAGGAGGAGGAGAAGAAGAAGGATCAGGGAGTGGCTACGGTTCAGGGTATGGATCCGGTAGTGGGTACGGGTCAGGAGGAGGAAACGGTGGTGGTGGAGGTGGTGGAGGCGGCAGAGGCGGTGGAGGTGGAGGAGGAAACAGAGGTTCCGGATACGGGTCAGGTTATGGAAGCGGCTCTGGATATGGAAGTGGTGGTGGTAGAGGCGGCGGAGGTGGTGGAGGAGGAGGCGGTGGAGGAGGTGGTGGTGGTGGTGGTGGTAGCCGTGGAAATGGATCAGGCTATGGAAGTGGATACGGTGAAGGGTATGGAAGCGGATACGGTGGTGGAGATAAATACGGTGCCTCACCTTAAATTATTCTTCTTATTGCTTATTTTTACATGATTATAGGAACGTACAATAATAAGGTGATCGATGTTTTGTCGTCACATATATACATGCTTGTATATTGTGTAGATCACTCTTCTTTTGTTATTGAAGAGAGACGATGTGGTTTCACTTTCCATATATATTAGGAATCACATGCATTTGTGCATATTACCATGCACCATTTTACGATTCTTATATAATATCATTTTGTACTATTTGTATGCATGTACCTTGGTTATTCCCACTTATTGATTCTCTCCATTCATACGAGAAAATGTTTCGAAAAAAATAGTGTGTTCCCGGAAAGAATAACATGCACAAATTGAAAAGAAATGGTAAAAGAAAATAATGAAACTGGACTTCAGTTATAACTTTGACATAGAAAACGGGCTTATCAGCCCAATAAATGGATATTAGTGGGCCAAATATGGGCCCTCAATCTTCAAGGATTTGTCGGTTCGACTGGTTGTGTGGCAGACAGAATTTGACTGGTCTTCGTCACACACAAAAAAAAACTCCCCACGTGTTTCTTTCCATAGTTTCCCCCACTTTATATAAGATTTATAAATAACAATCCTCGTTATAGAGATTTATTAAGATTTTCAGATTTATTTGGTCGCAAAACTCAAAAATATGGTCTATCTACCGACAAAAAAAAAGAAAAAATGGTCTATTTATGTCCATATTATTTAAAAAAGTTCATGATGTGTAACTATAGAAGATAAATATATACATGTATAGTGAATCGTTGACGGAAAAAGAGATAAATATACATAAATTTATCTATATGAAAAGATAATAAACGTGTTAATAGACTGTAAGATGCGTATGTGTAACAAGTCGGTTTCATGGGGCTACGGTATTATTTCGGAAACGGACCGATTGAATTTAATGTTGTCTGTAAGTGAGATGTGAAGAGCTCCCTACCAATCAGACACCTCCATGCCTTATGATTTCTCTATAATTATTGATTTCATTGAGATTATTATTATTTTGAAGGTTCCTATATCCACTATTTCGTTACTCAATCTCCGTAGTTGTGACTTTGTAACATTACTCATGGCATGGAATTTAAGAAAAAAGTATCACATAGAATTCATTATCTGATATTGATACACTAATAATACATAGAATTCATTATCTGATATTGATACACTAATAATATTAGGCTCATACAACATAAAGTATAATGTGAAAATGTTGACCAACAAAATATATACGGTGATTTAGACTTAATTTAAAATGAGAAGAAATAAAAAGTGTGACAAAACGAGGTTGTTGACGAATTTTGACGGGATGAGACAAAACAAAGACGTTGACGACCTTCTTTAGTTGGGGTGATTATCGTAATCAGATATCTGGGGTTAAATCGAGAGGATTATAATAGTTAAGGGACTTGATCCCTAATATTTCAAAGCGAGGAGGCAGGTGTGAGAGAAGGAACGGTTCCAGTTATTGTTGAAGTCGTCATTTTCACGTATTTGTAAACTGGGCCATATAGATTTATAGTGATCAAACTGGGTCCAATTTCTGTCAAATTAGGACAATATATGTCGTCTTTGTCTTTTGTCTACTCTGATTCTGTTCTCGACTTGATTTCATACAAAAATTACAAAGTTATAATTTTGTATCTATGAAAAAATCCAACAATATCATACAAAAACAAAGTTACAATATATTTCACGGGTGCAAATGCATAAGAAACAAAAAATAAAGGGGCCTAACTGGAATAAAAGAATATTTTGGGCCATATCTCTGCGTCGGTGACGTGAAGCTCACATGCGTAATCTTGAGCTATATTTAGAACAACAACACATGTCCGAACACAATACACTCTTAAGTATCTGTTTCGACTTCAAAATCTGGCTGTCCTTTTTTTTTTCTTAATCTAATCAAATTATTAATTTATTTCAGATTTTCAAAAATCCAGAGTATCTCAGAATAATAATAATAATACCATCTACTATATTTTCGATCTCTCCTGAAGGAAAAAAAATTGGAAACTTCGACGAATGTGTATAATCTTTTTATTTGTCCTGATTTAGTTTTTGTGGAATCGGTCTGAAACTTGGACAATCAAATCCGCCATTTTCTTCTCCTCGGTCGTCTCTGTGTTCATCTCTCTTCAGTATCGGATCTGGGTCTCCTTCGCTTTCGTTTCAAGGTAGAAAAAGTTTGTCAAATATTTTTCTATTTTATTCACACTAATTTCGTTCGAGTTATTTTTAAATCGTTTACTGTTTCTAATCTGACTCTGTTCTAAAACCGATCTTCATTCGAATACTTATCACTTATCAGTAATTTTCGATTTTAATTCTGAAATTATTTTATTTCAACTTTATTAATTTATATGTTTTTCCCCAAAGTCACGGCATTGAAAAAAAAGCAAAAAAAACAGCTGTTCCTTGCTTCATGCCCGAGATTAAGCAAGTATATATTACTATTTCTTTTTTCTATAAAAACAATTAATTTCGAATCAATGCACTATAAAATTACCTACTTTTGACAGTATCTGAAATAAACATCAACCAAATTTCAAACTCTTTTATCCTCTTTAATCCTCTAAATCCAATCTCTACTTTTCAATTTCTTCCACTTTTTCTATCCCAACCACGTGATTTTGATTCGGTAATTATCCATATTCTGCACTGTGATTAAACATTAAATTATTTTTCTCTATCGATTGATGAAAAAAAAAAAAAATTTAAAGTCTTGTGATTTTTTTGTTTTTGCAGATTCTGAGTTGTTTCTGGAAGACGAGTCGTTAACTGTAATCCATTGTTTACTTGCTTTTGGCTATTAAAGGCGGCACAAAAAGAAAAGTAACTCACACACATATAGATACACATTTTGCGTGTGTATGTGTCTTCTCTTTCGTCTCTATTGGGGTTAGATCTTGATCTTGATTACAGATTTTCAAGGCCTAAGTGATTCATTGAGGTTGTCTTCTCAACTTCTATTCTGATCTAGAGCGAGAAACTTTGGTCATCCTTTTTCCGGTTTGGTGAGATAATGGGGATGAGTCTCGATTTCGATGTTGATCTTGAGAAAGGAATGGTCGATTGCGACAATGATTATACAAAATCCCTGGAGAAGCCATTGATACCGATGTCTCCGGATAGTAAACCGGTTAAAGCCGGAGAAGAAACCGTCGGTTCGGTAGAGAACGATGGAAGTCCGGTTCAATGCGCGATCAGTAAACCGGGATGGGGGAGGAGCGATCGGAAGGAGAAACGCAAGAAATCTGCGTCGAAGCCTCCACGGCCACCGCGTGGACCGTCGTTGGATGCGGCGGATCAGAAACTGATAAGGGAGATCGCTGAATTGGCGATGCTGAAACGCGCGAGGATCGAACGTATGAGAGCTTTGAAGAAATCGAGAGCGGCCAAAGCTGCTTCTGCGGCTTCTTCTCTCGGCAATGTCTTGGCCACGCTTTTCACCGCCATCTTCTTCTTCGTCCTCGTTTTTCAAGGTGTGATTTGATTTCACTCTCGCGTTTGCGTTTGCGTTTGCGTTCTGCGTTTTGCGATTGTCAATTCCGATTTATCTTATCTGTGTTTTGTTTGAAAATTTTCAGGATTGTCACCGAGAGCAGCCGTAAGCTCCGGGAAATCTCCGTTAGTAGACGCCGGAAAAGCCAATGGTGGTTTTGTTTCGGTTCAATATGCGGGAAATCCGTCTGCGAGCGAACCGGATGGAGGTTATACCGGACCGGTTTTAGCACAGAGATTGCCAAAGTATGTTGTTTTTTCCGTCCGGTTAAGAAGAGCAATAATAATTTCACAAATATCTTATCTGAAATGGTTTCTGATTCGTTTTTTTTTTTTTGGTACTCGCAGTTTACTAAAACCGGTTTCGGGTTTGGAGAATGAAAAGAAGAAAAGAGTTTCACAGTGAAGAGTAAACCAAAGGGCTTGAATTGGATAACTCCATACTGGTTGATCAAAACCATTTATCGGTTTAGATTGTCGGTGAACCATGTACTCGTACCGATAAAAATTTTGGGCAAAATCGGCTGCTTTCTCGGCGGCTATGAAACAATAACTATCCGATGCGGGTAAGAGTTAGTTTTTTAATGTTTTTTTCTTGAAATAAAAATGAGAGAAGTTACAAATAAGAAAATCAGTGTTATGCATTACTCAGCATTCAGTTATCACAATAATATTTTATATATATATATATATATTGTGATCATTTTAGTAGATTGTTGTATTTTTAATGAATGCAAAATAGTATCCAGATTTTGACGGGATCAAAACATATAAAGTATATGAAATCAACATTATTGTTATAGTTTTTATATATTTGAAATCACATGTTAGCGATGCTTGCAGTTGAAATTTGAAATCAATTATTTAAATAACATGTATATTTGGGAACAGAATCCATGTGGCTGTATCTAAAACAGTCCACTGAGCTCTAGAGACCACTTTTAATGCTGTTGCAAAATTAATTTGAACATGTGATTTCACGTGTGTGTATTTCATATCTCTATTATTTCTGTTTCGTTGCTGTCTTCGGATGCTTCGTGGGCCCATTAATTAAGGCCCGTTAACTCCTAATCTTTTTTTAGTCACACTCACTACTCATGAATGAACTAAATGTTAATGATGGAATCTGGATGAATTTTTGGTGATTTTTTGTAGAATCTGACGAAACGTGGTGGAATTTTTAAAAATAAATTAATTAATTAAACATAAAAATATTAATTTTTGACGTTTGTATATGCTTTTTAAAAAAAAAAACACAATTTCCTCCCAATTCAATAAAATTCCTTCCAATTCAACAAAATTCCTCCATATTCCTCTCAAACATCAAATGGTGTTGGAGAAATTTTTTTCCCAAAATTTCATCTACATTTCTCTAGATTCTTCAATTAATTTGTCACTATTTAGGGCCTAAATAATTGAAAATGTAGAAAATATAACCACAACAATTTATGCAGTTAATATGAAATTTTTAATCAGGATAAAATTAAAGGGACCTGATCCGAATCGAAGTGCAAATTTATTCGAACACAGTCTTTATTTGTTACATATTGTTTGATTTCATATATTTTTAAAAAAAACTTATCAGGAATATAAAAATTGAACTGAAATTGATATTTTTTTATAAATAGAAATGGGCCTAAACCATAATCATATTAAACCAACATATACATTTACTATTATCATGTTTAAAACAGTAAATCTCGAACCAAAATCATCAGTACGACGAATGCTCTGGATTATATTTTGATTGCTTTCAACTTTCCCTATATACTGTTAATCTGTGACTGTAGTATAATTTTGTAGTTAATCACTTTTTGGGGGTATTCAGTAATTAATTACTTAATTATGGAGACACTTCCGAATTAATTAATAATAGAAAATGTGTTTTTGTTCTTCTCAATAATTACAAATATATGTGTATATATATGCTTAATATTTTTCAAAACAAACATAGATTCTTAAGGACCTTTCATTAGAGACTTAATCATAGAAATCGCCACGTCACAAAGATTCCTAACGAGCTTGTTCCTAGCCGTAAGAGCCAACGAGCTTTCATCGTCGGCGCCGGCACTATTGATCCCTTTTTGACAAGAATCAGTCTGTTTCTCGGCGTCTCCGAGCACATACGTCGCGAATCCGAACTCGCCTCGCCGCATTGCATCGATCGCCTGAGGAATGTTGAACTTCACCACCGGTCGGTACAGCTCGGCGCACTGAGCCAGCGCTCGCTCCGCCGCCGGATCGTGAGAATGTCTGATCAGCGATTGGATGTATACTAAGGTATCTGTCATGTTTCCGAGCACGACGGTGGCCATTGCGGCGGCTAGTGATTTGGGATCGGAAGGTGAGGGAGCGAGAGGGCGGAGAGAGGCTTCGCAGAGGTCGCAGAACGGTGTAGCTTTGCAGATTGTGTCGATCAAGTCGTCGGAGGATTGAGCTAGCGACGGCAGAAGAAGGAGGAGAAAGAGGGAGATATACGGTGGTGATGTGACGGCGGAGGATCTCTTCATGGTCGGAGATAGTGAAAATTTGGAGAAAGATTGTGAATAAAAATTGATATTGCAACAAATAAAGAAAGACTTGTGTTTGTGAGTGCTACTGCTAGCTCTTTTTCTAGACTTATATAGTTGCTATTTAGATTTGTTAGATGTTAATAAATATGAAAAGGTTACAAATTTACAATTATGGTTTTTTTTCCCTTTAATCACCAAGACAGATGCTTTTTTTACGTGTCGTAGTCACATATGAAATTCGTTATATATATATCGATATTAAAGTAGATTAATGATTATTAGGTTTACGTAGTTATGCTAATCCCACCCGTGACGAAGCTTCGTGATCAACCAAATTTTTTGTTTGTTTGATAAAAATGTCATATAATCAGCTCTGCGTATTTTAGATTTATTAACTTCAATTTTACTATTACCGTAGGTATTAATGATTGATGGGTTGATTCATTACATAAATCTCTAATACATAAACATGGATCTATGTCTGCGCTTTGGTTTTTGTTTGTTTACACTTTATCTTTTTGGTTATATGTGGTTGTTGGCGCAAAAACAAGAGAAAGAATATAAGTTATGTGGTGAATGAGTCCTATACGGGGTCGGTCCATATACGACAAAAATACGCATTATATACGAGTGTCGACCAAATAATTTCAAAATACCTTCATCTAATTTTTAATATTTTCATTGTACTTTGTAACATAAAAAAAAAAATTTGTGGGGCTGGTCTTCTCTCGTCAGTCGATATCTGGCTCGTGAATGTTGGTTATATATATCCCGTGATTCGGTTCTAGAAACTTCGTGCCCACTGCCCAGCTTTACCCGTGTAACCGTGTTCGAGATAACCGGTTCAATCAGTTCTAAGTCTAACAATCCTATACCGGTCTAGCAGAACCGTACAAACTTTAACTAAATCGATTAATTCGTCCGGTTTGGTTTGATCAACTTTATGAAGTATTAGATTATTGTAGTTTTTATCCTATCCGTTTCATAAACATCACATTTGCACACTAATTATTCATACTATTATCTCTCTACAAAATAGTATTATATCTCTACAAAAAAATGTGATTTTTAAAATTCTCTTCTACTTTATTTATTTTTAGTTTACCGGGGTTAACACAGGTACTTGCAACAAAAAATTGCATTAAACTTTTTAAATGGTACTTATTTTAAATATATATACTCCTTCCGTTTAACAAAAAATGTCATTTTACAATTTTTTTTTATACATATTAAGAAAATTATTAAAAATTTTATTTTATTCCTTATAAATACACTAACTAAACTTCTCTCTCTAATTAATACATTAAGACAATAATGTTAAAACTGGATTTTTATTCAAAATTCTATATTAGAAATACAAAACGATATTTTTTGTGAAACAAAAATAAAGTTTTAAAATGACATTTTTTATGAAACGGAATGAATAATATTATAAACGATATTTATATTGAGGGAGTATAATTTTCTGGTAAAAACAAATGAGGAAATGTAGTCGTATGGAATAATTTCAAATTCTAGGTTTATCAAGAGAAACGAAATTTTTTGTTAACCACAAGTTATAGGCTTATAGCCTAAGAAATGTTCTTACTATAATTATCAAAAATATAAATTTAATATATTCCTTTAGAAAACACTTTTAAGTGTATGATTGAAATTCGGACTACGACAAGACAGTAATATTTATACACACTACTCTAATTTCTGATCATACTATATTTGTTTATAATAACATTTTAATTATTATAAAAGACCAAACGTATTGGTACTGGTGTACAGCCAATACAGATGACTATAAAATATAATATATTGGTTTGTGTTAATACTCCCGTTCTGTTATTAGCCAAATTAAAAATTTATATTGTAATTTACTGGCAAAAATTAAATCATGTATCAAATATGATAATAGTCATATGTTTTTTTTTTTTCTATCGACATCTAGTGGGTACAACCACGAAAGAGGTTTTCAGATGTGGACAACGAGTTTTTTTATCCACACACAGCAAATTGGCACAACAGAGACGTGTACCCTCTAGAATTTGTCGACGAAATCCGACAACTACTAGCAGGCTTCCATGATCAATACGCGTGGCCAAGATCAAACTCTGACCATCCAATCTACAGGGTAGAAGAAAAAAAGTACAAAATAAAAAAATATATCCCGGGTCACAAGGTTTACGTGTCCAAAGTAGTTTCTGAAAGTGAAGAAAACAGCACGGAGTTTGACGACAGATAAGGTGGACACGTCTCCTCTTTTAAAAGATAGGAGAATAAAATAATATAATAATAATAATAAAATAATATAATATAATAATAATAATAAATAATAAAGTGTGTATGTGTATGGTTGTAAAAGAGTTTAATAAATGTATTGTGAAATGAGAGTAAGTTAGGTATAAGTTTGGTATAAGTTTGAAATATCTAAGGAATATACCATGTAATATTTCTTAGGCTTTGTAGTATAAATTAATGCTTGGGTAAAAGTTTAGAACCAAGCCAAATGTGAGAAATAAGCTTGAAAACATTTGTAAAATCTTTGAGTGTTCTTAAAAATAAAAACTTTCCCCTTTTATATATCTCTTTGAGTAATTTTTATCCTTCATTTCTAAATATAGTTCTAATATCCGCTATATTTATCTAGTCAAACACATTCAATTACGATAAGAAAGACAATAAAAGCTAGCATGAGAAAATGTTCATGGTCTTTTTTCAAAAGGCTACTGCCTTATAATGGTCTTTGACCAAAAAAGGTTAATGGATTGTGTACTTTTATTTATTTTGAAACTTAGTCAATAATTTTCAAAATATTTAAAAATTATTTCATTAATATTTTTTAAAAATGCAAGCTAAAGTTATTTAAATAACCATAAACTGTTGATTTTTAAAAATCTTCTGAGATTTATCTAGTTAAGAATGTAAGCGAACGAATCAAATATACGACATCTCATGTGATTTGAAAACACATCTGCCAAGAATCACATGTACAAAATCAAAAACGTAAAATTTAATAACTCATAGTAACTTTATTTCCATATCTATAATATACGCAGAATGAAGACTAAAGAAACTTACTAATTTTGTCACAGAATTAGTCAACACAGTAAAGAACTTATGACCCTATAAAAATCCAACCTTAAAATTAAAAACAATTCACTAACATTTTTATTTTCTTGTAGCTTTCCCAATATCAAATAACAAAATGAGTAACTTCATGAAATTATTCGCTATTTTTGTCGTGTTTATCCAAATCCAAATAGCCTTGTCTCAACCAAATCAATCTCCTCCGGGACATAACCAGCTTATACAACAACTCTGCAAAAGAAACCGTTATCAAGCCCTATGCGTCTCTACTCTCAATCTTGATCCTAGAAGCAAAACCTCAAATCTCCAAGGTGAGATAATAAATATAATTCCTTGCCCTTCTTTTTCTTCTTCTAAAAACAGTCTATTAACAAATTTAACCAAGTTTAGTATATCGTTAATAAAAAGTAAAATGAATACTTGAGATGATTAACGTAAATTTTGTCATTATTGCAACGTTATGCAGCTAAAATATACAATTTCTTTTGATTTTGTTTTCATAATTAATAGGACTTACGTCGATCTCTATCGATGCGACGACAAAGAAAGTGAAAGAGTCGTTAACGTATCTCATCTCCGTCTTTAAAGACATCGTACGCCGTGACTTATACGAGATGTACGGAACTTGCATTGAGGAGTACGGCGCGGCGGTTCGCAGGTTTTTACCGGCGGCGTTGGCTAATCTAAAGGCTAAGAAATATGCTCAGGCAGTGTCTAACATGAAAGACGTTGTGTCGGCGCCGGATATATGTGGGGCCCAGTTTTCCGGACAATATCCGTTGCCGTTGGCCGGACGTAACAAAGCCGTCCATGATATCGCCGATATGACTGCTGACATCATCAAAACTTTTATCAGCTAGTTTATAATTGTTTGTTTTTTGTTTTGTTTTTGCGATTATTGCAAAATTTCAAAGGAGAAACAATAAGATATCTAATAAGTACGAATAAAATATTTAATTTCCATTTTTAATCCACCACAGAGTCTTTGATATATAGGATATCCTAAATCTAGTATTCTATAAGAGATATAAAATTTCAGTTATTATCCTCTTACCAAATAGTACGTTAAATTTTTGTTCATGATACGATAATTATTAAGTATAGGAACTAGATATGCAGAATTACTTTAATTGCATTAGAAGATTTTGCCATTGAAATGGATTTCAATGTTCTATCGAAAATAGTAATGATCAATGTACTAAATTGCGATTGTTTGTGAGAACTGAAAACACGAAATTTGTCATCTTGATATCAATTTTTATTTTATTTTTAGTAGTGAAACCCTTTTTTAATAATTATTATAACATCATTTGTACTCCACTTAATAATGAAAATAATTATCATCGCAACAAACACGGTGCTGAGAGTATTTTCAACATGTCGCTTTAGGGGAAAAAAAAAAAAAATCGAAATCCTGATCTAGGAGTGAGCATACGGCTATTTGATTTGATTTGGTTGGTTTGAATTTTTTTTCGGATTTTGGATTTTTCCGTTTCTAAAAAAAGATCTCATTTGAGATTAAATTATAGTTCGGTTCGGTTCAAATTTTTCGATTTTCGGGGTTTTTGGATTCTAGAAAATATATCCAATTTAGGATCAAATTAACTAATTTTAATTAATATTATAAATGTTAGTATTGACCAAAAAAATGTTTGGTATATTTAATAAAATATTAATTTTTAATGAATTTTGGTTAATTCGATTAATTCGGTTCAGTTTGAGATCGAATAATTTGGTATATAAATTTTTATTTCACTCGAGTTATTTTATAATTCAGTTTGGATTCGGATTCGAATTCGAAATTTTTTGTCCGGCTCGAAAATTTTCCCACCTCTATCCTGATCAAACACGTTTAATATTCTTCTACCCTAATTCTTTTTATAATTTATTTAATACTTAAAACAAATATTTGCGCATATTGCGAATAACCATCTAATAATCATTTCTTTGTCTAGCTAGTCAAACACATTCAGTTACCAAAAAGGAAGTATATAAAACCAGCATAACTAAGAAAATGTTCATGGTCTTCTCGTCAATAGGTTAATGCCTTTTTGGTCTTTGACCACTTATATTTATTTTCATAAAAATAATATATGTTTAAGAAATATATATATACAAACATATATATATATATGAATTTATTTAGTTAAACATAAAATGTTGATTTTTAAAAACCTTCTGTGATTTATTTAGCTAAGCATGTAAGAAAACAAATCACATATACACAGTGGCAGAGGTACTTTAGGTTTGGGGGGTCAGTTGACCCCTGTAAATTTTGAAAAATCTATATGTATATTCATAAGAATAATTATAAAGATTCCGATACAAAATCATTTTTGACTCCTATACAAAATTAATTTATCTACATGAAACAAAAAAGGTCCAAGTACATAAAATAATAAGACCCAAATACTTAAAAGTTGGGTTCCCATTAAATTTTGACAATTTTAGTGTAATAATTAGTGACTTAACATAAATTAAAAATAATATCCACCTAATATTATATCTATTTTTATAAAACACAAAAAATTCAACTCCTCCATTTCTACAATCTTGGTCGACCAAAACTAAAAACCATGAAATATCAATTATCGTTTGAATTGAGGTAGCAATTTTTTTGTTCTTTTTTATTTATTTTAATTGTTTGGATTATATTCTAGCTTTTTATTAAGATAGGGATTATATGACTTGAACTCACAGAAAAATCAAGAATTTATATTTCAATCTAGAAGCTTAAATATTTGTGTGCTTAATTTGTTTTTAAAAATTTATCATTAACTTTTGGTTTTGTAATTCAAAAAACTAATTTAATTTCATCATATAACTTCATGGATCAATTTATGAAACAAAAATCTCCATCAACTTATGATATTAATTTAAATGACTCATCATATAATTCTAGTGATAGAAAAACTTATTGGAATATCATCTTAATAAGAAATGAGGTAAGACACAAATACTTTACTAGAGAACCTTAAATCAATTTCGTGGCAATTTTTTACTTTTTAGACAATACTCTAAGACAATTTAATATCAAATTTTTAAAATGACACCATATTTTTGTAAAATGTATATTATTTTACATTAAATATTATTTTTGACCCCGGTAAAAATAAACATCTCTTGTGATTTGAAACACAAATTTATAGTACAGTATAAATTAAGAGAATGAATCACATATATTGATTACATCTACTGATTATAAGAGAATGAATCACATAAAAAGAACGAATCACATATACTGATTACATCTCATGTGATTTGAAACACATCTACCAAGAATCACATGTACAAAATCGAAAAATGTAAAATCTTTAATCTATGCAGAATGAAGACTTAAAAAAAACTTACTAATTTTGTCAACAGACTAAATTAAAGAACTTTTTTTTTTTTGCTAAAAACAGACTAAAGAACTTCTGACCCTATAAAAAGCCAACCTTAACATTAAAAACAATTCACAAACATTTTTTTTTCCTTGTAGCTTTCCCAATATCAAATTACAAAATGAGTAAGTTCATGAAATTTTTCGCTATTTCTGTCGTGTTTATCCAAATCCAAACAGCCCTCAACCAAATCAGTCTCCTTCAGGACCTAACCGTTATCATATGCGTCTCTACTCTCAACCTTGATCCTAAAAGCAAAACCTCAAATCTCCAAGGTGAGATAATAAAATATAATTCATTGCCTTTCTTTTTCTTCTTCTAAAAACAGTCTATTAACAATTTTTAAATTTAAACCAAGTTTAGTATATCGTGAATAAAACGTAAAATGACGAAATGATTTTGATGCTTGAGATGATTAACATAAATTTTGTCATTATTGCAAAGTTATGTAGCTAAAGCATAATATATTTTAGGGAAAATGACTAAAAAAAATCTTTACTTTTTAAAAGTGTTCATTTAATATTTGAATTTTTTCAGAAATTATTTTATTCATCTAAAAACATAAAATTCCACAAATAAATACCTAAAATTTTCAAAAGTGTTCGTTTAATAACCAGATTTTTCAGAAATCGTTTTACTCATCAAAAAACAGAAAAATCCACAAAAAAATACAAATTTTTTTTTGTCAACTTATGAATTTCAATTAAACAAAAAATTTGGTTAACCAAACAGGTGAAACATAATTAACATACATAAACTCTAAAGAGCGAGAATTAGCGCTCTGCGTTAAATGTCTACCTTACCATTATGACCGCATGGAATGTAAGAGATTGTGAAAAAAACGATAACATGCTTTTAAGTCTGAAAACACTGTGAGTAACGTGGAGAAACCGTCTCTTTATCAGCTCCTCAAATCTACTTTTGAAGAATATCGTATGGATTTTTATGTGAAAATATATTGGTTATATTTATGGATGGTAAAAAGCAATAATGATAAAAGCACGAGACGAGTTTCAGAGGATATGCTAGATATAGAGAGCTGTAGAAGGTTAATGAACATCTACATTTGAATATCTTTGAGTATGAAACATTCAAAAAATGACTTAGGAAATGTAAATCTAAGCACTCTATTTATCGTAATTTGTTATTCATTTTCATTGGAATGCGTATTGTCATTTCGATTCTCATAAATTTGATAAGCTAATAAGTATTGGTCATATGGAGCATTCGACCACCCTCGCAGTGAACACTCTTTTTCTCCATTACATGCCTCTATTACTGATATATAGGTTTTTTTTTTTATTCTCAAAATCAAAATGAGACAAGAAGACAATGATATTTATCTCTTCTAATTTATTGCACAAATTCTTAATTATAAGTCATCATGATTTATGGTAGATTTAGTTAAGTGAAACAGATCAGTTTTGTTCAATTTCGTCAATTGCATATGCCACGTCATCTTCCGTTAACGGATTAAAAATGATGTTTTGACAATTTGACGGAAATAACATCTCAGGTCCAAAATGAATATTTTTAAAAAAGTTTGGTATTTATTTGTGGAGTTTTATGTTTTTAGATGAATAAAATAATTTCTGAAAAAGTTCAAGTATTAAATGAACACTTTTGAAAAATAGATATTTTTTAGTCATTTTCCCTATATTTTATGTTACTTCTAATTTTATTTTTATTTTTATTTTAGGACTTGCGTTGATCTCTATCGATGTGACGACAGAGAAAGTGAACGAGTCGTTATTAACATTTCTCATCTCCATCTTTAAGAAAATCGTACATCGTGACAAATACGAGATGTACAAAACTTGCATTGAGGAGTATGGCGCGGCGGTTCGTAGGTTTTTACCGGCGGTGTTGGCTAATTTAAAGGCTAAGAAATATGTTGAGACAGTGTCTAACATGAAAGATGTTGTGTCGGCGTCGGATATTTGTGGGGACCAGTTTGCCGAAAAAAATTGGTTGTCATTGGCCGGACATAACAAAGTCGTCCATGATATCGCCGGTATGACTGTTGACATCATCAAAATTTTTTTCAACTAACGGGTTGATTGATTCTTCCGCTACTATCCGCAAACGCTACGTTTGCGGGAGATTGTGGTTTGTAGCATTTGACAACAATCACGGAAATCGCTCCATACCGCTCCATACTACTTCATACCATTTGGAACCGCTCTAAATCAAAAGCTCATTTCCACGAACGTTTGCGGTTGCGGGCGGTGAAATTTTTTTTTTAATTTATCTTAAATACTAAACTAAAATTTACAAAATATATATATATATATATATACTTTAAAAAATTTACTTTCTTATATTGAATATTATCATATAAAACTATATATATTTGATATTTTTTAATTAAAATAAAATAAACTTATAATTATTAAAAAAATTATTGTATATCCAAAAATATTTCAAACGTAAAAAAAAATTATTCTCTGATGTATTTAAACTATATAATTTTAATTTATGTATTTTGGTATTTTTATGTAAATTCGCTATCGCACCCGCTGTAAACCAGTCATAAACATCCAACAAACGCATCAATTTTCAACCGCTTTGTCAATCGTATAAATTATCTAATAACGCTAGAAATCGCTACTGCATGCTTCCTCAAACTCCCGTAATCACATTTGTACCCACTATGTTTAAACCAGCGAAGCCCTAACTAATAAATTTGATTTGTTTTTGCGATAATAGCAAAAATTCAAAGGTAAAACGAATAAGATATCTAATAAAAACTAATAAGATATTTTATTCTATAAGAGAGAGAAAATTTCAATTATTATTCTTTTACCAAATGTAGTAGTACGTTTTTTTTAAGAAAAAGCAAATACAGCAGAACCTCTATAAATTAATACTCTATAAATTAATAATTACTATAAATTAATAAATTATTTCGGTTCCAATTTAGGTCAATGTAAAAATTGACGAAATTCGATAAGATAATAATATAATATTTTTTTTGAAATTCCTATGTAAAATATGATCCCAATAATAACATAAATTAATAATTATAAATCTTATACGCATATATATATATATATATAATAATTTAGTAATGTATGACTCTAATGTTGTATAATTTCTTCTTAAAGTTGGAATTTGTTGGGACTAATCTCTAAAAAAAAATGATTGTATCAAAAATTTATGGTGTTGTCATCTTATTGAAGAGTTCTAGATGTGATAATTATTTTCTTATGATTAAATACTTCCAAAAATATTGTTATCTCGTTTTCAACTTCATCATCAATACCAAGAATTGTAGCCGCAATTTTTTCTCATTTTTATATGGATAGTAAGTAGGCTATTAGCATCTATCTTATTATGATAACCGAGATTATTAACATAATATGGAATAAGATGAATATGTAAACAATATATATATATATAAAAAATTAAAAAAATTTGGATGAACGTTTAGGTAAAAAATTAATTTTAAATAAAAGAAAATTTTAGAAAAATCATGGACTAGAAAAATCACTCTATAAATTAATAACATTAATTTATCAATTAATTAATAACTCTATAAATTAATAAATTTCCAGAATCCCAATATTATTAATCCTATAGAGATTTTACAGTAGTATTAAGTATCGGAACTAGATATGCTGAATTTCTTTAATTGCATTTAGAAGATTTTGCCATTGCAATTGATTTTAGTGTACTGTTGAAAACAGTAGTAATAATAATCAATGTTCTAAAGGATTGACTGGTTTAAATGCAATGAGGTGTAAATGCGATTGCGAAAGTTTATGGAAGCGGTGGATACAGTTTCAAATCTTATTAAACGATTTAGACAACTAATATTGTGGTCGAAAACGAATGTATTTGGCGGCATTTTTGACTGATTGACAGCAGTTGTAATAATGGTTTAACATAAAACTATCAAATATATATACAATATATAACTTATATAATAAAACAAAAAACTGATTATAATAAAAAAAAATTCTAATTATGAAACATTTATAAAATAACTAAACAAAAATATTTTGAAGAGTTCAATACATTTGTTTATATACAATTAATAAATCCTTTTATCATACAAAAATATTTTAATTTAGTTAGTATATAGATATGGTAATATTTGATAGAAGAGAATAAAAACTCGATTTTTTTTTTTTGTATATTTCTGTTTATATTCAATATATATATATATATTTTTTTTTTTTTTTTTTAAAACTTAATCACACGCAACTATCCGCAATCACAAAAGCTTGCGTAAAGGAGTTTTCGATTTAGAGCGGTTTCAACCGATACGAAACGGGTTCCGTGATTATTGTTAAACGCTACCAACCGTAACCGCCCGTAAACGTAACGTTTGCGGGTGGTAGCGAAGGAACCAATCAATCCCTAAATTACGATTATTTATGAAATCGAAAACACTAAATTTTTCATCTTGATCTCAAAATCTTATTAAAATTTTAGTAGTTAAACCCTTTTTAACAACTATTTTAACATCATTTGTACTCCATTTAATAGTGAAAAACAATTATTTATGCAACAAACAAAAATATAAAAGTAGTTAATAGTGACAAATTATATTTAAAATTAAATAGACATGTCGCTTTACAGAAAAAAAAAAATACAAACCGAAATTCTGATAAAACACGTTTTAATATTCTTCAACCCTAATTTTTTGTTTTTATAATTTATTTAATACTAAAAACAAATATTTGCGCATATTGCGACTAAACACCTAATAATCATTTGTTTGTCTAACTAGTCAAAGACGTTCGATTACAAAAAAGGAATTATATAAAACCAGCATAATTAAAAGGTTGATTGGTTCATCCGCTATCACCCGCAAACGTTATGTTTGCAGGCGGTTGCGATTGGTAGCGTTTGACAACAATCACATAAACCGCTCTATATCGTTTGGTAACTGTTCTAAATCAAAAGCTTATTTTCACAAACATTTGCAGTTACAGGTGATTGAAAAAATATTATTTTAAATAATAAACTAAAATTTACAAAAAAATAATTATTTTAATTTTTTTACTTTTTATATCGAATATTATCATATAAAATTATATACATTTTAATTAAACTAAAATAAACTTGTAATTATAAAAAAAAGTTATTGTAAAAATATAATTTAATTATTCTATGATTTATTTAAAATATATAATTTTAATTTTTTATAATAATATATTTTTGATTTCAATTTTAATTTTAATAATTATAAAAAATGTTATTGTATATATAAAAAATGTTCCAAACATCTTTAATGTTTTATTTAATTATTCTATGATTTATTTAAAATATATAATTTTAATTTTTTATAATAATATATTTTTTGATTTTTATATAAATTATATATTATGTGTATTTTGGTAGTTTTATGTAAATCCGCTATCGCACCCGCTGTAAATCAGTCATAAACGTCTCACAAACTCATCCGTTTCCAGCCGCTTTATCAGTCGGATAAATTGTCCAATAACACTAAAAATCACTACCGCCTGCTTCCACAAACTTCCGCAACCACACCATATCGTTACGTTTAAACCAATCAGACCTTAAGAAAATGGTCATGGTCTTCTCGTCAATAGGTTGCCTTTATGGTCTTTGACCAATAGAGGCTAATCGATTGTGTTTGTGTATATTTCTTTTCATAAAAAGAATATATTTTTTTTGAAAAAATACAAGCTTATAAATAAAGTTATTTAACTAAACATAAAATGTTGATTTTTAAAAATATTCAGTGATTTATTTAGCTAAGCATGTAAGAAAACAAATCACATGTACATCTCTCTTGTGATTTAAAAACACAGAGAGAAATTTATAGTATATGATAAAATTTTAAAAATGTATAGTCTAATACCTTATTTAAAAAAAAAATTATTTCCATATCTATATTGTATGCAGTCTAACTAATAACTTTTAAATTTTGTCAACACGTTAAAGTCTATAAAAAGCCAATCTTCAAATTAGAGATGACTCACCAACTTGTTTTTGTATCTTTTAAAATTCTCCTAATATCAAATAACAAAATGAATGCTATCACAAAATTACTCTGTATTTTTGTCGTGTTTATCCAAATCCAAATAGTTTTGTCTCAACCAAATCAATCTCTTCCGAGACCTAACCTTATACATCAACTCTGCAAAAATAACATTTATCCAAGCCTATGCACTTCGACTCTCAATCTTGATCCTAGAAGCAAGAACGCAGATTACCTTGGTGAGATACTAATTAAATATTATTGTTTAGTTTTATTCGTCTATTAACGGTTATAAAAATTAAACCAAAAGAAAGACTTGATTAGTAATTCGAGACAAAAAAGAAAAATGACAAAATGGTTTTTCTATTTTACTTTCACATGATTAACGTAAATTTTGTCATTTTTCTACTATTCTCTCTTAAAACAAAGTTTACAATACGATACATTTTGTGATTTTTCTGATAAAAAAAAATTAATTAGATTATATATATATATATTTTTTTTAACATTTTCTTTGTTATTGTTCATAAAAGAGCTTGCGTTGATCTCTGTGGATGCGACATCAAAAAAAGTAAATGAGATGTTAGAATATCTCATATCGGTCCGTAAAAATATCGAAAACTTCAAAAACTACGATAATTGCATCGAGGCGTACAACACAACACTTCATAAGATTTTACCGGTGACATTGGCTGATCTGAAACATAAAAAGTTTTCTAAGGCGAGGTATGGTATGAAAAATGTTGTGTCTGCACCGGATAAATGTGAGGCACAGTTCGCCGGAAGTTCGCCGTTGACCGGACGTAACAAAATAGTCCATGATATCGCCGGTATGAGTTCTGACATCATCAGATATTTGTATGCAAATTAATCAATTAGTCTTGCTTTTGCGATTACATATTGCAAAAAGTTCAAACGACTAATGAATAAGATGATAAAAATATATGAATAAGATATTTAGTTTCCATTTTGATCAACAAAAGTCTTTGATTTATATATAAATCAAAACTAAAATGCGTTCTAAATTAGGAAAACTCTTTACCATATGGATTATAAGAGAAAAATATCAAATATTATCCTTTTACCAAATACGTTGTTTATGTAAAAAAAATAAAAATCATTTTGATTTAGAATAACTAGATTAGATATCAAATGTACTCAATTGCGATTATTCGTAAAACACAAATTTTGTCATCTTAATGTCAAAAAAAATTTTAAAGTTAAACCCATTTTCAAAAATTATTTCAACATCATTTGTACTCACTTAACAACCAAAAAAATATATTTTTTTCTTTTTAACAGCAAAGAAAATTAATTTTTATCGCAGCAAATGAGATGATAAATAAAAATTTATAGCGGTATTGAATTCTAATTTCAGTTTTCAACTACCTACTCTACAAAGACAATTGTCATTATGGATACTTTGGAGACTGGAAAAGCCGTAATGAACTCCTATATCAAAAGCGAGGCAATCAATGGTAACATGATTTACGCAAAATTGTCGTAGATGCACAAGAATGGTCTTTGATTTTTCCGGAAAATCTCTGAGATGACATTACAATCAGCACGAGCAGGGAGATAAGATCTATCTCAAGATGGACTAAACCGAATATTGGTTACATTAAATATAACTATGATTGTCGATACAGAATAGATGGAGCTTCGAATGGAGCTTGGATTTTCAAAGATTCAACAGGTTTTTTCAGTGCAACAAGACATAGTATTGGAGACACCTGCTCTACTGTTGTTGAAATTGAACTTCAAGCCTTATTAATGGCGATGCAACAAGCATAGATTCGAAGTTATCGATACATTGTTTTTGAAGAAAACAACAAAACTATCTATAATCTTCTGACAGATAAGGAGATGAATTTTGGTGTCCATAACTGGATTGGAGATATAAAGCTCTGGAGTATGAAGTTTGAACATGTTCAATTCCAATGGACAACAAAAACGTGCAACAAGGCTGCTGTTCGATTGGCTAAAAGAACCGACTGATCCACTTGTTCTTTTTGTTTTTCTTATTTATGCTCCTAATTATCTTGTACAAATATTACATGAGGATCACAATCACTTTTTCTCTTCTTACCCAATTTTAAATGAAAGATGTTAAAAAAATAAAAATAAAAGTATTTTATAATAAAAAGATATGCCATATTGGGCCTCACATCCGTCCGGCCCATCATATTGGTTATCCAAGAAAAATCCCAAACAAATTTTATTTCATCGATACGGCACATATTCATCAAAACCACTTTACTCTCTATACGAACCGTTCGATGTAATGCCACCTCATCAATCCTAGTAGATGTTCAGATTGAACGGCTGAGATTGATTTTCTTAGGTTTTACTGTTAAAGCTGGTTCGAAGCTTCAGCTTCTCACTCCCTCTTTCTTCTCTCTAAGAAAATTTTCTGGAACGTAATTCTCTTCGAAAGTAAGATGACTCGTGTTGAAGATGATAAGGAACTCAAGGAGGAAGCTAATCTTCAGGTTTTGAGCGACGACGACGATGACAGTGAAGTGAAAGAAACAAACAAAGGAGGAGAAGAAGAAGTTACCGGAGACGACGATGAAGAATTCGACGGTGAAGAAGAGGATGACGACGAAGACGATGACGATGATGATGACGAAGAGGACGAGGACGATGGAGAAGAGGTATAAATATCTTGGTTTTTTTTGTTTTCGTGAAATATGCTACTCTATGTATTTGATTTGAGCTATAATCATTGAGAGAAGATTATAGATCTAGGGTTTTGCGTATTTTTAAGTTTAATTCCACTCTTAATCTTCGTATGAGTCTCGATTTTCGGCCGGAGACAGATTAGATCTGATTCGAATACACACTAATTCTGAAATTTCATGTTAAAAGCCAGCAGATTAGGGTTTATCCTCTTTTGTTTTCCCCAAATCAAAATTAGGGTTTTGGTTTTGGTCTTGGTTATAACTCATTTCCTGGTTCAATTATTCTGCAAAATTTTCCCGCTACTTCTGAAGTTGAAGTAAACCCTAAACAAGTGCTCTCTGTTTTTTCAAAGGAGAAATAAAAAGTTTAGTTTTTTTGTTTTCTTTTGCTATTGGGTGCTAATTTCTGTCACATCTCTAAGTCACCATGAGAAAATTCCAAACCTAACGAAAGTAACCATTTACTCTGTTCGGTTGCTCAGAAGATTAACAAAGGATAAATACGAGAAGAAAACTATGGTTTTTTTTCTTCTATCCCAATGTCATAGATTACTTGAAGTGTTAACTGCAAATCACAGAGCATGTTTTGGTTGATAATATATTACGTTTAAACCGTGCAGGAGGATCTTGGGACGGAGTATCTAGTAAGGCCGGTTGGTGAGGTTGAAGATGATGAGGACGCCAGTGATTTTGACCCTGAGGAGAATGGCGTGGAAGAAGACATCGATGAAGAGGGTGAGGAAGACGATGTTGATGAGGACTGTAACTTCACTGCTGGCAAATCTGAGTCTCTGCCCAAGAGGAAGAGAGTTGCTAAGGACCAGAATGAGCAAGGAGTTGTTACCGGTGATGATGACGCTAGGCCTTCTAAACGCTAGTTCTAACTTCAAACTGATCTCAATCCAAGAAAAAAAATCGGAACCGGATTCAACATCACAATATTTGGATCATTGGTTGGATTTCATGTATTTTCTAATTTAGTGGTAGTGTTGTTGAGAGTTTTTTTATGGATTGTTGTTTCTTTATCTTCCCTGAGACAGCTTCAAACAAGTTAAGTGTTGTTCAATGATTTTCTTTCCAAGGTACGAATTTAGTTTCTCATATTTTCTTGATTTTAAAGGATGCTATTATGAGCAGAACAACTTCAATTTTATGTGTGACCCTATTATCCAAAACAATGAAACATGACCCAAAAAACTAAAGATCTACAAACAGATCTAACCTCCTACATTAACTGTTTTCCGGTTTTCTCTTCTGGCATTATCAGACTGGTCCTGTCCTTGTCCCGGTTCATCAGCCCCATCTTCTTCTCCTTCATCTTCACCTTCATCTTCATACAACACCATAACGACATTACCATCGTCATCTACTTCGTACTCTACATTATCACCATCTTCATTTTCATCAAGCTCTTCCTCCTCTTCATCATCATCGTCATCAAATTCATCATCGTCCATACTTGCCCGAACAGAGTGAAACTCGGGAGGTGGAGGGCAGTCTTCTGTAATGGCCTCATCACGTTTCATCACGAGATGCCTAATCACCCTTTCATCACTATCTAACAATCCCTTGAATTCGTTCAAGTATTTCGCTTCTATCTCAAAGTTCATCAGTATATAGTGCGCATTCTCCGCCTTCTGTATTTTATATGCCAGTCTACGCATTCCCCAGTCACTAAACCTCCACACTTTCCCTTTCTTCTCCTTCAGGAATTCTGAATATCAACAAACACAGTTACATACAAGTTTCACTACCGCTATAACTAAATGTACCGGTATAGATTAGATTTGGAATTCTATTCATCAGTCCTGCATGACATCTGGTGGGTGCATATAGGAACAAATGACCATGAGAAGGGGAAACAAATTTCACCTTGCACTTTCTCATTGATGCTTTCGACCTCCTCAGCATGTTTTTCATGAATCAAGTAAACCACCTCATAGTGCCTCACTGCAGAAGCATAGGTAAAATGGAGTGATATCAAATCGACCACAGAATCCATGACTTTCTCTCTATCTGACTACAAACTAATAAAGCATCAAGGTTTGATCATATTCTAAGGTAAGCTCCACACCATCTAAAGAAACATTTTGCATATTTCAAAATTCCTCTCCCAAGGTTAGCATTGCCATATACATTATCACCCTTTCTTCATAAGAAAGTTGAGATTTTACATAAACCATCATATATTTAGAGGGGAGCAAGAACAAGGGTAATGCTAGCTAATGAGAACCAGAGAATCAGCTTCCAGATAAAGTGTAAGCACATTTCGCCGGTTGAAACATTAAAAGTAAATAAAAACGGTTTAAAAGAAGATGAGCTTACTCCTTTCCTCATTCAAGTCACTCTGAAGCTGAAGATCCAGAAACTCATATAGCTCCTCTGTACAAACAAGAAAGAAACAAACAATTCTAAAGACCAAATCATTTTTGGAAACCTAAACCAACACGCAGATAGTTTTAAAACATCATCACTTACTTTCTTCAGTATCATCAAACTCAGGAAGAAGATAACCTTCTTCATCGATCTTCTTCTGCAAATCCAATCCATAAAAAACAAACAATTACACAACTTCAGCATTATTGTTGCACTAGGGAAATGGAGAATGACAATAATCATTACTATCCTCATAAGCTAACTAAGAGAAATTGGAACAGCCTAGAGAAAGTCTAATACATCATTTTTTTTACATCTAGATTTCTACAAATTGGTAAGAAGCAAAATTTCACAAAATCGAAATCAGCCACTGAAAAGAAGAGATTAAGCAAAACTAACCTCTTTGAGAAGAATGGATTCAGGAAAAGGACCAGTGGCTTCGTCAGGTCTAACGGAAAAGCTATGATTATCATCTTTCTTGCTTTTCTTCTTCTTCGCCGCCGCGACCAAAGGAAGAGCTTTAGATTCTCTGCGGCAGAGACTAGGACTGAGACACACGCGCGACGGGTTGATGAAGGAATCTCGACCGTCTATTCTGGGTCTGAGAGACACCAGAGACGAAGACGCGTGCAGGAGTGACTCCATTGAAGAAGAAGAAGAAGAAAGCACGAAGGGTTTTAGAGGAAAAGCAAGGAATTTGGGTTTTGGATAAGAAAACTTTTAAGGTTAAATTTCAGTTTGACCCCCTATTGTTATCTATGATTTCCCAAATCGCCCGATATAGTTTCATACTATCAAGCAAGACCACTTATTCCGTAATCGTATGTTATCAAACTAAATATATATATTTTTTTTTTCTGATAAACCATAGAAATTCCGAGCCGTTAGCTCATAATCCCCCCTCCCCCCCCGATTTCTGGAGCCAATCATTGATAATATCATTTTAAGACGTAAACCCAAGAAGATGATCAACTTGTCTCAATTCATACTCTCCAACAATGTAAAATCTGGTGCTCTGATCATCAACACTGTCTATACCACAACACATGACCACTTTATTCTCTTCGTCCACCATGAAACTCATCGAATGTGTAATTAATACAAATTTATTTAAATCCAAATCGACTGTAAAAAATATGCTTCACACACGTTCTTGGTCTCATCAATCTTGTTACTCACCCATATCTCTAACGTATTTTTCTTCTGATATAACACTGCAAGCTGCTCTTCTCTTACAGTAGATAGCACCACAGTATCACGCCGAGGACGAGGCATAAACGGCAGACGCAAATGTTGAAATCTCTCTTTTGTAAAATCGAATCTTATCAATAAGCCGTGGACCGATTCGTCTTGATCTGAAGTAGACCAATAAGTATTTCCCTTCAAAAAAATGCCAAAATCACTCATTGTATATTCCAAGTGGGGAGTCATGTCATCAAGAACCTTGCATGACTTAGATTTAAACTCATACTCAGCATCAACAACCCGGTTACCGTAACTACCCAACACCACCTCAATACCGTAAACTCTAAACCCTAAATTTTTGTAATTGTCACAACAAGATTTGTTGATTTTTTATCCGAAAGCATATATATCGAATGTAAAGTAAACAGTTATTGGTTTGATCCACCTACTTTGCCCCATACACAGGTTATAAACAGGCCTTTTAATTTGGTTCTTTACCCGCGGGTCCCGCCCCGTTTGATCCGCCGCGGGGCGGGTGCGGGTCAGCAAAATGAAAACAAACCAAAATTGCGGGTCAAGCGGGTCGGAGTAATTTAGGGCGGGGCGGGTGCGGGTCATTGGAATTTAGGTAGCGAATTACCCGCAAATTTTTTAAAATTTTAAAAATATATTAATTTTAAATATTTATCCTACTAATATTACTAAATTATTGAAATATTATATAATATATATAAATTAAATAACAAAATTTTAGTTTTTCTAAGAAAACTATGTATTTATGTTTTATAATATTTAAAATATGTATAAATTAATATTTTTTATATTAAATTAATTAAAATATGTATAAATTATTTATTTTATTTTTTTAAATGCCTGCGGATTACCCGCAGGACCCGCAAAATTAAGCGGGGCAGATGTGGATTCAACATTTTAGATCCGAAAATTTTGTGGAGCGAATTGGGGCGGATCAAAAAAAAATTAAATCCGCCGCGGGACAGGTCAAGCAGAGCAGATTTAACCCACCTGACAAGTCTAGTTATAAAGCACGAGGCCATCTCCGTACTCAATGGTCATTAAGGCGCATAGCAATAACGGGTCGCAGTGAAATATTTTTTTTGTCAAGGTAAATAAGCCATTATAATTAAGTTGGCCAAGTTGACCCTTAGCCTCTATAGTTGGATCAATGTTGTTGCTGTGAATTCCACTGAGATTGACACTCACTGAATAAATTCTAAAATTTATCGGCAAGAGCCAGAAACTCCCTTGGTGCTTTATCAAAGTGCTTATTGGTGAATCTATGATCATTGAATAATGTGTTCCATTGTTTGCAAGTAGATCGTAATTGTTTTAGAAATGTAGTCGGAACCCTGACAGAAATATCCTCTATCAAATTTTCGGTAAGATCGGATATTATCGTCTTTTTTTCTTGTGACGAAAGAATCATTGTAAATATAAATTAGGGTTTAAAATTTGACGTTAATTTGTCTCCACCACGGAGGTGGTATTCAATTCAAGAATTTAATTGATTTTGAAAGAATTGAACATTCTATCAAATTCTATTGTTATTCAAATATCTATTTTATGAATTCTTTTAAATTCATGTATTATTCAATTTATTGAAATCTTAATTCCATTAGATGCTAGTGTTATTTAATTTTACTGCAGCATTTATGGCATTGTCATTTCAAAGGAATTTAATGGAACTCCAATGAAAAATTGTGAAGAACTAATTCTCACCTTAGTTGCTATCATTTTGATGGAATTCTAAAAAATCATTTAAAATCAATTATTTTTGAATTTTTTCAAAATTTCTCGTTATATAGATAAAAGAATATTTGGTCAGGCTCTAGTAAAAAAAAAGAATTATAATTCCTTACAAATATATCGAACATCACCATTGTTTCTCTCCTTGATTCCTGATCTGGAAGAAATCATCAGTAACTAGGGTTATTTACATAAAATAGTTTCCTATAAAAAAAACAAACTCTTTTCCTTTCCGATTAGGTTTTCTATTTTGTAATTCTTGTTTAACTGTTATTGACAAAAAAAAAAAAAGTAGCTCTAATTGGGACTTTGGCATATTCACCAGGATATAAATAAAGCTCCTCTATTCTTATAATGCAATAAGAAGAAAGACAAAATTTTGATGGACACTCTCATATTTCGTTTTAGAAGACGGAGTTGATGAACGAATCTCTATGGAGAAAAATGAAGACGGAGATTTTAGGGATTCCGGTTTATTATCGGTTTTATGAAAATATTTGGTTTATATGCATTGCACGATAGTAAACCGGATAAATATTTTTGTTTTGTAGTAAACCGGATTTTTAATTGGAAAAAAACAGAGTGGGAGCTTTTTTTTTTTTTAATCAGTGGATGATTCGGGTTTTTACTTTTTACTATTCAACTAATTCTCCAGAGATTGATCGTAACCGTCGAATAACCCATTCACCAGGTTTTTTAATGAGTCTAAAACATGATACCATTTCGACGGGAATTTTAAATTAATCCATATTGGTATTTGATAATAACGATATTGATACTCGATATTATCAAATTTACCGAAGCAAGATACATTATGTACTCACAGAATAATGAAACAAATTAGGGTGATATCGTTATAGATGTGTATTTCATTTGTTCGCCTCGTTGATACATTCATGTTATACTTGTTGTCCAACATAATTTATTATATAATTATAACATGGTTGGATGGTATAAACAGAACAGTAACATGTTACATGTGGTTGGATTTGTTATTTATGCTTGTTTTATTTTATACTCGGTAACAAAAAAAAAAAAGAGTATTATGATATGATAATATATATCTAGGGGCGTGACGGAAGTTCTTGACCGTTAAGAAAGGAACGGAAAAGCGCGAGAGCTTCTTCAGGTTTATTGAGAGGAACCAAGTGTCCAGCTCCTCTCACCGTTACGAACGTTAACCCTCCGTACTCCGTTATCCTCCCTCCCACCTTCACAACAATCACATACAGAAAAAAACATCTGGATAAATAAATACCTAAGCAAAATGTAGAATCTACGATGATTTAGGCTAACAAACAAAAAACTGTATTTTCAGATAGTGTAAAAACATTAATCCGTACCAATTAAAACTTGTTTGGCTAAAAAATCATATATGTGTTAAATTTAATCGACGAAAAATCATAAATTTTCATAGTTAATTAATAAACCGTAACCTGATGATTGTGGAACCAAGAACGCCACTCAGATTTGACAGAGAGACCTAAAGCTTCAACACAATACCGACTTCCGATCACCGGCACTCTTCCGTCGGCGTCTCCACTGTTAGACACGAATAAATATTTAATGCTTCATCACCATTTTCAAGCTTTCAACAAACAAAAGAGAGTCTAAATATTTCTATAAAATTAAATAAAAAAAGAAAGAAATATTTCTATAAAAGAATATTACTAAATACAAAAATTATATACAAAACATTGATTTCCATTTGTAGATTATCCGTTTGACAGCTAATCAATCATATTCGAATATCTTTTTTAATAACGAGATAAATCCAAAAGGCGTACGTACAAGAGTTTGGTGGGTAAATTATAGTTATAATTATAGCATCTTCGGTGGGTTTTACTTCATGAATGATGAATCTCGTGGTTATATTCCTATATTCCAAATATTACTTTTTAATATTTTATTTTCAAAAACTACCATAATTATTTAAAATATCACAAAAATAATAATTAAGAACGATTGTGAAAAAACGATATTTTCCTGTATTTCGAACTCATTTTCAAAAGTCTAAAAGAACCATTCCTTAAACTATTTTGTGGTATTTTTCTTTTTAAAAAAACAAAATTGTCAAAAAAATTGTTGATATTTAATATAAAAAACAGTGGTATGTATTTAAGTATCCCATAAATGTGTATGTTTTATGTAAATTCTTCGCGTTCCTTCAAGAATCTCGTGCATATTATTATGTTTCAACGATTATTTGTTTTAGGTATTAAAACACTAAATTGACAACCAATTTTGTTTTGAACAAAAAAAAAAAAGCAACCAATTTTGTTATATTTTATATCTATTGTATTTTAGTGGGGTACGTACTCTACTACTATATCTATACTGATCAGCAATATATGACATTTAAATAAAAAACCAATATTGAATGAAAAGAAAAAGAAAAACACCAATTATATAGATAAAGTGTATATAGCGTACCTATAAACCCATATCTTGAGACCAGCTTTGATGAGCTTACTATAAGTAGGCAACATTGTGGACACCGTGAATTGGTACGTTTGCAATATCGAATCACTGTTAATCACAATATATAAAATTTAACATTTCAACCTTTTTTATAATATACATAATTAGGGAAATCCAGACCTATTTTATATATAAAACTTACTTGCAAACTTGCCATCTTGATACACCTCGTGTAGTGGCATGAAGAGAGGATCGAACATCGACTCTGTTGAAATAATTTTCAGCGTAATTAGAGTAACAAGGATCGTATCCTTCAAACCATCTCACTCTTTTGAACCAGTCTTTGATCGCCGGAGACTTATAATCTCCGGCACCTAAGAGAGAAGCTCCTGCTGATGAGCTATTGGTGATGCACTTGGGAGCATATATGTTATAAATATCAATCTCTTTGTATTTTTGGAACACTGTCTTCATAGCGACGTTGCATGGTTCTGACCAATTCGAAGACTTGAAGTCGCAGTTACGTTTTGCGGTGTCGTAGAGATTGTCGGAGATCACTGCGTGGCTCCATGCGTATTCTAGAATCCCTTTGTTATCGTACTCGTCGTCCGTCAACGGATTTCCTACCTAGGTTGACAAAATTAATAAAGGGGTCGAATTTTATGGTATCGGCTTTGTTTAAACACAACGAAAATGTGAATATTTAGAATATAAAACAAATTGAGGAATAATTAAATTAATTATTAAACGAAAAGCTTAATTTATTGGTAATGTGTGTATATATAGATATATATGGATATATAGATAATATTTTTTAAAAAGAAAAAAAATCGTTAGAATGAAAGAATATCATAATTGAATTTAAAAAACAGTCTTCGGCAAAAAAAAATATAACATTGAAAAAAAAAAAAAACTGTGAATTGTGTTATTATTTTCATTAAATTAAATTGTGTTGGTTAAAAGTTTGTTTTTGAAAAGAAGACATCGGTCGCATCGGATCAGCGTTACACTTTCCTCGTGCACGTAGTTAATAGTTACACTCGCAAATATAATAATATACGTACGATGAAGCCTTTGAGATTAATGAAGGAGTCCTTTGGTTTAACTTTGTTTCGATCGTATATAAGCTCGGCTAGCTGAGGTGCGTAGTGACCTGTAAAAGTGTGAACCCATACCATATCATATTTTACAATTTCCTAAGTAATTAAATAAAATCCATTTTATTTTATATTTTTTTTAATAACAAAATCCATTTTATTTTCATGCTGGTGTTTTGTACTTGTTTAATCCTTTTTTTTTTTTTTGTTTAATTATTGATATAATAAATCCAGATATATATTGCCAACCAACTCGAGAAAGAACATAGAGTAATTAATTAAGCTCACCGGCATAGCTTTCACCAGCGATGAAGAAATCACGAGACTTATATTGAGGATACCTTGCAAACCAAGCAACCATGAAGTTGTATGCATCTTCCGCTGTTACAAAACATTTTTCACATTTATTTCTTTCAATTAATTTCCATTATTCCCCTTAATGCCTTATTGTGGACTTACTTACCAACGAAACTGTCGTTGAGGTTGTCCAAGTCGGAAGATGAGTTGGTGTACGAAAACCCTACTCCAACCGGTGATTCTAAAAACAACATATTCGCTTCTGCAATTTTATTGACAAAAAATTCGTCAATTTTCGTTTAAAAAAATTTGCTTAATTATTGGTTGTTAAACCGTTACGAGTTTTATATTGGCAGGCTATATAATATTTTATAGTTTTTTTTTTAATAAAGAAAAGTGTGTTTTGAGATTATAAGAACTGCAAAAATAAAGACATAGTTATTAAAAAAAAATTAAAAAAAAAACCTTGGACCCAAGTGTATTGATTGAATCGAAGACTTGTCCCATTTTCAACAACACGAAAAGGTCCTAATTCAGATGCTGCTCCATATCCAATAGATGAACATCCAGGACCTGCGGCAAAAGCATTAATATAAAACAAAAAAAAAAAAAAATTAACGAGAGTAATTAATATATAAGTGATGTACGTAATTACCTCCATTGAGCCAGAGAACTAGATGTCTTGTTGAAGGAGATTCGGACAAGGCTTCAAAGAACCAGAAGAAGAGTGATCTTGTATTTTCTTGATTCACGTTGACATAACCTGAGAAGTGAGAGATCTTTGGATTCGATGGTTGTTCAGGAAGATTCACTACTTTGTCTGAATTTTGTGCTTCAATTTTATAATCTTGATGATGTAATGATATTAATAATAATGAGATGATTAGCAGAAAATTTAATTTTTTTCTCGGAGGAGTAAAATTCATCTCTGGTTTTTTATGCCTTGTCTTAGCCTGGTGAGTATATATAAGTAGTGCATTATTGAAGATATTGGTTGTGGAAAGTAGAGTATGTGGCCACAAATGTTAAGGATAAGTTTTTCAACATTTTACTTTATTTAATATCGAGATTGTAATGGATGGAAGCTGAATGTTCACTTCTGAGTTGTGAACAATTCGTTTGATAATCTTCTTTTTCCCCCAATTGTAATTTTAGTATTCATTGGTAAGTCTGGTATCACGAGTACAGATAAAAGTCACCAAAATGTCTGGAGAATTTTGTTTCTGTTTAGTTTGATTAATCAAATTAAATTGATAATTTGCCAAGTTCATTACAAAAAGTAATATTGATATTAAAAAAACGTGTTTGTTATGATGATAAATACTATCGTATAAAGCATCGATTTATAGTTTCTTTCATTTAACAAAACAAACTTCGTATGTGTTACATACTAATTTATCCTTATTTTGAAATCGGTTCTCTAGAAGATTTGATATGGCCGTGATGTGCCAAGTGTTTAACTCCACTACTTATCATGTGAACTCACTGAGAGCCAAAGTCAATAATGAGATCCACATTTGCAACTTCCTAACGAGGCTTAGCGATCATGGTTTAGTACTATATAAATGTACAACTAGTGTCAGCTTTTTGTTCGTAATGCGTATTGACGGTGACATTTACATATTTTTGTGTAATAGAAAAGATCCAGAATTATTTTTATTTTTACCCTGAAATTCAGTGTCAAGATTTTGTGATATATACAGTATGACATTTTCATTCGGTTGGTAATGAGAATCGGAGTTGAAGAAGTTATTAAATGGGCCGAGAATAGGCCAGTTCCACTAAGATAAACAAGAAATTCAGAATATCAAACGTTACCTTAAATGGGCTGATAATGGGCCCACTAAAATTACTCCTAAATCATAATGGTTTCTTCCTTACATTTTTTGGAACTCCTTAAATATCTAACTTAGAAATTAGAATAATGAATATTCAGAGCATTTCTTGGAAATTGCTATTAAACTTTTATTTTCCTTACATTTTACGATTACATTTACATTCACAGTTTTTCACTGGCAGTGAAACCAGAGTATTGTAATGTTATGGGGCCAAAACTAGAATTAACAAAAATGTTGGGCATAAAATGAAAGATCTCTGAAACACAGTACAAAGAGAAGGGACAGAAGAGGAACGGACGGATTGATATGGGCAAACAAGTAAACAAAACAAAAATCATTACTATTATTCTTACTCGTCATAACTGTAGGGGACCCCTTTTTGAGAAATTAATAGCCTTGTCCTAGTTTTGTATTTATTAAAACAAATTTTTTTTGAAAAAATATGACAATTAAATTGTTTTTTTAAAAGACCATAACCAATACGTATATTAATATTAGTATTAAACTAATAATCACATTTATACATTAAACGAAATATTAATTAATTTAGGAACGCAGGTCAAGGGATTCTTTTTTGGCGCTATCAGTATCAATTGATATAATAATGTGAGTAATTTATAAGTATTGATATTACAATTTATTGCATTATTTTGACCATTTTATGTCTTAGGAGACTGTGATTCTCCCGCACGCCCACAAAGTTTCTATTCCCCACAAATCTCAGACTTTTTTGATTACTTTAATTTTAGAAATAACTCTTTAAAAAGATTCGATCTTCCTTAGCTTACTTCATTTTTAATAAAATTGATAAGCTTTTGAATAGGAATAAAATCTTACATGTAGTAAATGTTGCACTTCTAGAAGACGTCGTCATTTTTCATGAAAAATACTCTCTCCGAACTTCAATACATATTAATTATAAATAATTAATTTTATTAAATTATTATTAACTTAAGAGTTATGGAAAATTGTTTAATGCAAAAAAATAATGCATTTATAATTAAACATTAATTTTTTTAATGTGTAAAAATTCTAAAACATCAAATAATTAGAAACGGAGGAAGTATATTCTTACATTTTATAAAAAGCGTTATTTTATAAATTTTCACATATATTAAAAAAATTATTATACCCCCTTATTCATGTACTAAACTATTTTCTCTCTTTAGTTAAATACACTAAAAATAACATTAAAACTGAAATATTATCATAAATTTTGGATTGAAAATACAAAACGATAATTTTTGTGAAAAAAAATAAAAACTTAAAATAATATTTTTTATAAAACAGATAAAATATATAACTAATAATTTTGTGAATAAACATGATTTATTTTGAAATTTGAACTTTCATGTTTTCCCTAGAATTGAGGAATTCCATTTACCAAGATTCTCTTAATTTGCTCAATCTCAGTCTTTTCACCAATTAGTGAATAATTATGTTTAGCTAGGAAGCCTAGTCCAGCTAGATTAAATTATAAAGTAAGAAATTTGTTATAATGAAGCAATTATGTAATTAAAATTAGCAATGTCTTTCTGACCAAAAAGTAGCAATGTCTATGAACGAAAATTAAAAATATAAGTTCTATGAAAAATACATTTAAGATGAGAAAAACGAACTAAAAGAAAAGTATATATTGTTGACAAAGAAATAAGAAGTTTTGAGTTTTTATTTGACCTGTTGACTTTGGTTTCGCTTAGGACCAAAGAAACTGCTGCCTCAGGAAGAGGACCACTTCCGGGCAGAACGGTCAGGTGTTCGGGCACGTTGGTGTATGAATATCGCGACGATGACGTCATCAACTTGACCTAAAAAGCTCGTTTCGGGCAATGACAACGTCACGATCCCTTCCAAAGGTCTAATTGGGCCCCGGCCCACGAAGGTTATTATTATCTGTTTATCTTTATTCTTTTTTATTGCTTCGCCTTAAAATCTCTGCTTCACTTGATACACTCTTCATCATCCCACCGTTTCAAGTCTCTCTCTCTCTCTCTCAAATGGAAGCGAGAGAAGAGCTTCCATGGATGAAAAAAGCGAGGCAGAAGTTTATCCAAGGTGATATGCATATCATGTATAAAAGTATATATATATATATATATATGTATATGTAATGCGAAAAGTTAGGGTTTTATCTTTTCGAAGTATGCTTCTTCATCATTGATATCTTGATGATGTAGAACACATAAAAAGATATATTGGTGAATTATATGATACATATGTGTGTGTGTATCTCTCTCTCTGTATTTATATATGTAGTACATAGACATTATTTATGTGTACATGCATACCAACATATTACATATATATGTGTATCCACACACTTTCGCTACTTTTAATTTACGAAGGTGGATGTTCTTAGATATATCTTCATACGTATTTGTTTGCACATATGTATTAGAAGGATTAAGCATATACATGCTTCTGCTAACACATAACTATATATATTTTAATATTTATATATATGTGGATAAATTAGCGCATATATATGTCAGTGGATAGGTATAAATGATTCGGACTCTGTGTACATTTTTAGAGTTGACTACTTTGAAGATGTCGAATATACACTTATAACTGTAAAGAGTAATAGGTTCGTTATTGTGTCTGCAGGAAATAACAAAACCACAACCCTCAAGATGCATAGAGAATACTGGGTCCGTTGTGCTGAGACGTTGAGTTTCTCTCTGGAACTCCAATTTCATTGATAAACCGGTGTTATCCTATCTGAGCTTATTCAATCTTTTTTTTTCTTTTATTATATTTTAATCCATTTATCGTATTGAATTATTCTATTTTCTTGACCTTGTAAGGCTTTTTCTTGACCTTGTAAGACCCCATCTCTTTCTAAGCGTCTCCATCTTCTATCATTTTACATATTTTCTACTATATCTTCTTGATATAGAAGATGTATGTATCTTTATCTCTAATTCGTCCCAGTCATCTTCTCCTACCTTGTCTATCCCTCCTGAGCTAATCCTTACGTTTGTTCTTCATTGATGTATGGTTGATATAAATTCCAAATTTCCAATAAAGAACTTAACGTTTTGTTGTTATTTAATTTTTGTTGTTGTTGGTTATATATATTTGTTGTAATAAAATTAAAAAGAAAAGTCTCGCTATCAAGGGGACGGGCAAAAGGCAATGAATAGGAAACGGGCAAAAAGAATTATGCCTTTACTCTCTCTTTTAAGGCTTTGGACAGGAATTTACTTTTGTTTTATGTGTTGTGTTTGTTTGGGTCTGACTGACCCCAAAGGCCAAAGCCAAACCAGAGAACTCTCTTATTAAATATTCCCTCAGAAATCATTTATTGCCCCTCTCTCTCTCTCTCTCACTCGTGACTGATTTTCACTTTTTGTACCATCTCCAAGGCCCAAACTTAGTATTTAGTTGTTTTTCACAAATAATTTTTTGTAATGGTGGTTAAACTGGTTAACGGATGGGTAAGACTGGTAGTTTTGTATACGGAGACGAGATTCGGAAAATAAACGACTAGAAAATAAAACAAATGTTCTTAGAAACGAGTTTGTTTTTACTTTCTAACCATGACGCATAGCTTATATTTGAGATTTGATGTATATTTTATAATGTCTTCTATCTGATCGGTTAACCTAGTTTTTATGCTCTTATTTTCTCTCCGTATCAAGTACTACATGCATCTTAAAAACGATAATTTTATCAAAATAATTAAGAATTTTATAATATTTTTCGATTGTTATAAAATATTAAACAGCACTATAATACGAATTTCGATCCATTCTGGTTCTGTGTTTTAATTTTTCACCCCTTTCTCTAATTTACGCATAATTATTAGTTTGATTTTAGAGGAGTCAAATAGAGAGAAAGGGGTAAGTTTCACTGAGAAGAGAGGAAAAGCTGAGCCACCCTTTTGTGTCGTATACGAGAATAAATGTTGCCTTTTTTTTCCTCTTATCTTTTTGGCCATTCCTCATAAATACATATCATGTGAGGACTCATGAATCATGATCAGTCTCTCATGTATCATAATTTCGTATCTCATTTTCAAGAAACAAAATATACAGTTGATTGTTGATAGCTTTCATTTCAAATCAACTACTCTGTACATCCAGTATATGTACGTATAGTTGATTTATAGGCGATATTTGATATATCAGTTTCAGAAATGTAATACTTCGAAAATAGTTTATTTCTGTTGACAGAAAATAGTTTATTTCTGTTGACAGAAAATAATTATTTTCCTTTTGTATTTGCCAATTTTATCATATATGTGATTATTAAAACTATAAAGGACGTTTCTTCTAAGAGAGAATCAATTTATATATAAAAACAAAAATTGATTTGATTTGTTTATTGGGTTTATATGATAGAGAGATATAACAACTATGGCATTAGATAAAGGTCACATGATGGCTGCATTTTCCTAACCTATCTTCATGTTTTTATTTGCTCGGGCATTAGAGTTAGGGTTAGGGAGAAATGAGTTGTCTATTTACGAGTTGATTCTTCTCAATTCTTTTGAGTTAGGGTTGTGCGTGTGGTTGGGCTGTAAGTCTGTAACTATAAATTTTGTAAGTTTGTAACCCTGCGTAGATACAAAACCATATTAATCACAACTATTATGACTATAAAAACAATCATTAATGTTGTTTCATGAGAGAAAACTTATGTTTATATGTAGATTTTTTTGGGGTTAAATTATGTTAACTATGTCCGTCTAGTAAGCAGCCGTTATTTTCAACTTTCCTTTCACATATTTCATGTACTATTTTTTTTTTCTTCAAAATAATTTATCTGAATTAAGTTGTTAGAAGTTGAGTAGACATCATTAGAAAATGTCAATCATCAGTTTTTTTACCAATAATAAATACGGCTTCTGTTTCTTAATAATAGACTTTTCACATATATTAAAAAAAAAAAATATTTAATTATAAATACATCATTTTTGTACTAAAAAATTTTCCATGACTTTAAGTTAATAGTAATTCAGTAAAATTAATTATTTTCAATTAATATACCTTGAAATTTACAATTTATCATCAATAATTGATAAAAACCGCATAAAAATATAATTTTTCTTTTTATGAAAAAAAAAAGAAAAAATTTTTTCTTTTAGAAATGGAGGGAGTATACATTTTATATGACGTGTCGTTAGATTTAAAATTTTATTTTATTTTAAGTGTCGTTTTACATTTTCAATGCAAATTTATGACAAAATTTCCAGTTTTATCTTTATTTTTTAAGTTTATTAATTACATAAAAAAATATAGTGTATTAATTAGAGAAATTTTGAAAAATGCCATTTTCCAAAAATGCCAAAATTCTAAAATATTTTCAAAAATACCACTAAAATTATATCATTTATTCAAAATATCATTTATGTTTGGGTTAACTATTTTATGTTAGGATTTAGGGTTTGTTATGGGTCAAAACCCTTTTTAAAATTTATGATTTTAGGGTTTAAGGTCTAAAAAATATTAAATAACTGGTATTTTTGAAAATAAACAAACTCATGGTGATATTTTTAAAAATTGACACACCAAAAATGACATTTTTGAAATTCTTCCTATTAATTAGGGGTAAAACAACAACAGAAAAAATAATAGTTTATCAATTTTAATAAATATGTGTATTGATTTGTACTAGTGTTATCATTATATTAAAATCTATATTCAAATCCGATAGGTTGTTGATAAAAAGAAATGATCATTAACCATGATTAAATCTACGGAACATATATTAAACATGTAATTAATTATGGGAAAGTTTGTTAAATTTGAAACTAAATTTAGAATTTGGATGTTTACGAAAAATTTATGCTCTGAGATTGAGTAAGCTATTACTCCTCTAAATAGAGATGGTGGTAAAATTTTCATCTTCATCTAAGTTAATTGGCTTCTATTTTGTCAGCGGCCCCTTTAATTATGGTAGTGTGGGACGGTGGAGAGATTAATTATACGAAAAGTCTTTGGTCAAAATCAATTCCCAATATCAATGCCAATTTTTGGTTTTAATCATTGCCATCTTCGACCTTTAAGAGAATTTCAACACAACAAAGAATTGTATTATTATATCCAATAATTAAAGAGACTTTACAGAAGAAAAAATTGGGCATTTTGTTTTATATTTTGGTTCTTATAATATTCATATAATTGATGTTATGGTGGTGGTACGTTCTACCGCGAAATGATTGTGTCTGCAAGTGGGCAATTTGTGAAATTTAAAAATAAAAAAGGGAATGCAACATATTTACCTCCTTTATTCGTAACGGTACCAAACATAGCATTAAAAAGTTTTGGAATTTTTTGTAGATATAAAATGGTTTTTTGGGGATTTTGATTTCGGTGCAGGATTGTCATATACTCCTTTTTCGTGTCCGCGTTATATGCTCCCTCAATGTTTTAAGATTTGATGTTTTAAGTTGTTTACACCAATACATTTAAAAATATCCTCTTAAAAATGAAAAGTATAGTTAACCACAGATATATGTGACCAAAAAAAGAGAGTTAACCATAGATATATGAATAAATTAAAGAAAAACATTTAAATTTCCAAAGTTTATACTATAAACATCAGTTTTAATGAAACAAAAGTTGAAGGCAAAATCATTAAACATAATATACACATTGAGATATAAAGCTATTTTGCAATAGTTTGTAAAATTGAGATTGTGTTTTCTTTTTTTTTAACAAATGTGTTTTGTTTATGAATCTGAGATTTTTATACCGTTACAAGTGAGCAAAATTAAAAAAAAACTGTTAAATTTACAATATTTGATTTTATTTATTATTTGTTGTGTTATCAATATATAACATGCGAGTTTGAATTGGATGGTGACATATTTACAGCAATAATACAAATTACTATGCTACATATTTTAGTATTTTTATATATTATCAAACCGTAAAAGTACTTGTTGCATGATTGAATTGATTTCTTCACTTGACGCTAAAACTATATTTACCATACAATACAGAACCCTAGTGATTTATCTTTGCCAAAACCCTAATTCCACATTTATACAATATCTTATCACTGATTCTACTTAATTACGAGTTCAACCAACTAATCATCTATTCGCTTTTCATGTGAATCAAAGCTCTCACGAAATCGGTCGATCGATAAATCATCCAATAATCGATGTTGAGAATTTGTTTATATGCTACCCATAGATAAAGGTGCATATCCGTGTTTCTCTTTTGGTTTAAAAGCATCTGTTCTTGTGAATCATGGTGATCATTGTACCATCGATATAGATATATACACATATACATATACATAAAATGTGTATTATAAATGGAAGAGACATGAAGAAGAAGGATGGGACAAGATGTTCAAACTTTATACTAAGAATGGGTAACATCTTAACATGGCTCACTCATCAATTCTCTCTTCTTCTTATTCTATTGTTCTTTTTCCCCACTTTTTTTGGCTTTACTGTTTTCTTTTTGTTTGTTTTTTCTAACCCTTTTCATGTGATTCCGACTTTGATTGTAAATAACGTTAATAATTTGAAACTAATTGTTTGATTATAAAGACATAAGACTAAGTTGATTGTGATGCTTTTAGCATTTTTTTCAAATCATATTATGATTCACGGTTACTTTTATTTTAAAATATGTTTTCCCATCTTCATATCTTCATCGTGTCTAAACTCTAAAGTTTAATCAAAATCATTCAACCCCAAAAATGGAATAAATTGAAATCACAATTTTTGGGCCATTTGTTTATACTTCCCATCTTTTTGAAGAAACATGCTTCTCGGCCCGTTTAATCAAAAGTTTCAATGACCCAAATTTGGTACAGCCCATAAATGACCAATAACAAACCAAGCTAGGCATCCTACTGATTTTATAAAATATTTTCATTATACTGTTAAATCCCTTCTTCAATTCCAGTAATGCTACAACGAAGGAAAATTAGATTGCTTTTTTTTGTAGGCTCAGGAGAACTTTGACTAATTGATATTTCCTAGATAATTTTTTTTTGTTTAAACAAAAACTTAAATCAAACATTTTCATATTTAATCAATGGTTAGTTCCTAACTTAGGAGCTTGCAAGGTGGTTTGTTAATGATGGAGCTTCTGTTATCTTGGAGGGCCAACTCTTTCCTTCCCTTGATGGACACATATATTTCATCAAACATTATGAAAACAAAAACTACTCCATCCGTTTCATAATATAATACTTTCACGATTTCACGATCTTTAAACTGTTTTAACAGTTTTGTCTTTCTCTATCGATAAAATCTTTGAACGGTAACTCTTCCTTCTATTTTCTGGTGCTCTCTTGCTCACCTTTCTATTTATCAGATTCTTTAATTCTAAGAAAGAAATAACAGATTCTCGCTTCTTATGAATCATCGACTCTACCATTATTAGATTCTCACTTCTCATGGCTCTTTCAAATTCTCTCCCGTTAATTTGTTTTTTCAGGTAAATTAACATTCTTAAGTTGTTTCGTTTGATTTACAGAGCTTTGGAGAAAGAGTATTGCTGATATTTCGCTTTGATGGCTTCGAAAATCACTTTGGAGAAAGAGATTATTAATTATGACTTTGGCAAGTAGATACTTTGAAAGCATTTATCATTCCACAAGTACAATTAATACGTTTGAAATATAATGTGAACCATTATTTGTGATTTAGATAAAACTGTTGTAGATCTTACTGTAACATGATTTTTTAAAATGTTTGGAGCACATACAACTTCATGTTGTTCGCAGATCCAATAGCATCTTAAATTTGTTAAATTAAGCTACAATTCGTACTTTTGTGTATATAGAAAAACTAACAGTTATTTAATATGCATCATGCATGGACTATTTTTTACGTGTCTCAAGACGATAAATAGCATTTGATGGATTAAAGAATATCTGCAAGGTCAAGCAAACAGATTTCTTTGACGGAAAACGACTCCGTAGGACTGAACAAGAAGAAGACAAAACGAAGAATGAAGAAGCAAAACGAAGATCAAAGAACAAAAATGATGAAGACGAATGATGAAAGTTGTTTGCAAAGCTGATGATGATTCCTATAGCCAATGAGTCTTATGTTTATATTCCCAATCACTTTTGTAGTTACTTCTTTAACATCTCAAAACGATTTCAACTTTTGTTGAAAAAGCATTTCAAAAATTTAAATAAATTATTTTAAAATTAATGAATCGTGTTTAGTATCAGTTTAGTCATCTCAAGTTAATATTAATTAATTTAAACTTCAAAATAATAGATTTGGTAAAATTCATTACGGGCTGTAATACTAGTTTCCTATGATCTTGAAAGTATGACTATTTGTCTCTTTCACTGAGAGAAAATCTAAATTTAAATCTAAATTTCTAATTTTTAAAATTGAATATTTAATGACAGCATTTTTTTTTATTTTTAACTTCAAATATTTTAAAATAAATAACGGAAAAAAATCAGAAAAGAGTATCATGGTCAAGTATGTGAATAAATAAGAACTAACAAATCACATCTTTTTATTAACTATCCAATATACGATCATCTAGCGATGCCTACTTTTCTTTCTCTGTTTTCGAAAATCGGTATTTTAAAAATATATACATAGTTAGAAACATAAATTGTGAATATTCAGAGTTTAATTTATAGTTTTCCAATAATATCAAGGCAAATGACTCACAAAAGTCAACTAATATCCAATTACCGGACCAAAAACCTATTGAGTAGCTGATATTACGAGTAAAGAGTCAGGTAATAGCGAAGAAGGGTTCGGTAAGAGTAGTTAGGGTATCAAAAATTATTATTCAAATGGGTAATTTAAGGGTAAGGATCGGATAAGGGTCGGGTAATACGGGTAATTAAAATAAATACCCGAACGGATAAATGTTGACAATTAAAATCGCTATTCGAATGGATAATTATGAATAATTCGGATAATATTAACAAAAGATTTATTGAGTTTTGAAATCGTTTTTTAATTTGAGGATTATTTTGAAAAATGGTGGATAATTTTGAAAAATGTTCTAAGAACTCATCTCTAAAATTATCAAATTGATGATATTTATCATTTTTCTATATAGGATTTAAATACATTTATATAATTTAAAATTTTTAATTACTCAAATGGAAAATTGGATACCCGGAGTAATTACCCGATCCTTACCCTTACCGTTAAAATAAATTATCGTTATCCGAACGAGTAATGTCAATTACTCTTACCCGAAAGAATCGGATAATTTGAGTCGAATAAGGGTATGGTCAGATTATTCGACCCGAAATGGACAGGCCTACTATTAAGTTTTCGCTTTCAGGCGACGATCGTTAACGTTCCAGCCCATGTGATCAATGTACAAGCTGCTACAAACAATTAAAGGAAAAAGTATACATTATAATGTTTTTGGCATTTTATTAATTTTTTGAAATCTATAATTCATTTTTATCGAACGAATTTTTATTTTTATTTTTATATATCTGTTACATCATTAAAAGATATTATTTTAACCTATTACAAATGATGATTTTAGATTTACGATGAGCAAAATTAATTTTAAACGGTACTTAGAAATACTATAAACGGTTTTATAATCAACTCCACAACGAACAATTCTACACGTACCACAATATCTACGATGGACGGTTTTCTCTATATCATTCTCAACGTAGATAAGTTTTATATTTAACACACGAAACTACGAACGACTCTAAATACATCATGTTGCCCCACGACAAACGAATCTCCCACCTCCGATAAACATGTTATATTAATTTGTAATAACTCACGTTTTTTAAAATTTAAATTCTACGCCTGTAAAAACATTAATTAATTTCTGGTTAACCGGACGGTCTGGATCAAGGAATTCAACTCTCGAATTCTTATATAAATCATTTTTTTTTCCATTTAAAGATTTCATTGATATTATAATCTTATACTATAAATCATTTGTCAAAAATGCAAATCATGTTTGTAAACTTTTTTTTTTCCCGTGAAACACGAGACGACCCAATTATTCTTCCCCTCCGAAACGACGTCGTATGATTGAAACTCACGAGTCAGTCACGAAGTTTCCGTCTTCGTTAAGAGATCAAGTCGGCTGACGAAACGATTTCTCTCTTTTTTGGTTCCTTTCTTGCTAAGCCCAGAGAAACCGCGAGGAAATTTCTCTGATAGATTCTTCCCTTCTCCTCGAAATCATCCAAATCCGTGATCGTGTTTTTCATCTGGAAGAAGCTATCTCATCTCCCTGTTAACCTCCAGTTTCTAGGGCAAACGCCGATCACACATCGAGAGCGAATAGTAAGACTACGCTGAAATTCTAGGTAATTCTAGAGTTAGCTCGAGAACATGTTTTTCTCCGGCGATCCGTCGACTCGGAAGCGAGTCGATTTAGGTGGCCGGAGCACGAAGGAGAGAGATGCTCGGAAGCTTCTGGAGCAGACCAGAATGGAACGAAATCGTCGGTTGCTACAGAAGCAGCAGAACTCTGCTGCCGTCAAAATTCAGGTCAGTGGATTTATACTATTCATAACAATGGACTTTTAAGTTTTGTTGGGACTGTGGGATTTTATGTTTGTTTTCTGAGCAATGTAGAACAAACATACTGAGGAATAAGGTTTTGGGCAGAATCTTAGAGCTGAATAATGTTCACTTTTGATAGCTATGAAGTTTAATTAGAGATATTGAACCGACATTTTCCTTTCTGGTTGCTGCTTGTGAATCCTCCATAGATTTGGGTTTCTGGAACAAATTTATCCCGTTAGTGTATCCTGCGGTGCAGGTTTCGTATGGGTAGTGGGATTTAGATATTGCGATTACAAAATGCTAGCATGAGCTGCAAATGGAACACTGGTTTGTTCTCTTATGTGGACACAGCGCAGTTGTTTGGCCAAAGATAAATGTCGTTTCAACCGTTAATGCTGCTTTTGATGGGCAAGTTCCTGACTATTTGTGGCTACAGAAATTCTTTAGAGGTAGAAGATCAATGGCCATCGAGCGCTCCAAGGTGCGGCATGATTTCTGCGAAACCTATGGGAATAATTGCCAGAATGTCGATAGGTATTTTTCTTTGGTCTATTACTTTTGTTACATTCTCCTTTTTCTGTCTTAAAATTGTTCCGTGGTTACTTATTTGTCTCTTGTTTTGATATTTTTTTCTGCATTCAGGCATTGCTTTGAGCCAGGTTCGAGATTCCTCCGGCAGTTTCTGTTTTTTTTCAAGCCACAAAACTCGGGAGATTTTGTGATACTTGTGGAGATGTGTCGTCTACTGCAGAATTTTGCTCACAACAGTGGTATTTCCAATATCTACGCATGTTTCTTTTGTTGACACTCTTGGTCAATTCATTCATGGGTTTGATCAGTGTGCTTTTCCTTTCTAGGTAACATGCATAGATATTGATGGCTTTTGAACTCTTGTTTAGTGTGTATCTTATGAGCAGTTAAATTAGAACATTGTGTGTGGAATGTCCCCTTCACCACAAATTATACCCTTGCGTTTGCTGTTTACATCCTCACAAATATACACCATATTATTATTTTTTTGGCTTCAAGAACAATCTATTCTCTAGTTTCTTCCCAATAACGACTGGGATCTTGCTTACTGGTATTACAAATTCTCATCATATGACAGGTGACATTGTCAGCCTTTTTTCTGGCGCGGACTATTCCTCTGAGCAGAATTTGGTGGATTTTAGAGTAAAGAAAGTTGCATTTACCTGCATCGAGGCTATACATCAGAATAGGTTATATATTTTTTTGTTTTTTGTCATCTCTCATTTCGTAGAGGCAATAGCCTTTCTTGTATCAAACTGTCGTTATCTTGGCTTTTTCAGTTCTGTTATTGAATTATTCAGTTTTGCTTCCTTCTGATTTGAATCAGCAAGAACCGTTTAAGGGATCAGCTCTTAGTAACTCCTGAAGAAGCTAGCATTTCAACAGCTATCTTGATGGAGGCAATGTCATTGTTGCTAGATCCTAAGCTGCCTTGGGTTTGCAAAATAGTTAGTTATCTACAGAAAAGAAACATATTCAAACTGTTCCGAGAAATTGTCACTACGGCTAAGGTATCCTCCAACAGTTCCCCATGATTATGCCCCACAACCTAGTTCTTCTAATTTACTGCACGTTTTTGGATTGATGTTCCATAGTTGGGAACCTCTATTTTTTAAGCAATTGTGGTTTGTTTCAGGAAAACCCAAGAGGTCAGACTATGACTAGCAGCATCCTTTCCCTAGAAAGAGTATTGATACTGATAGTACCACATGTTGGCCGTGAGCCATGTTGTTGCCCTGTTGTTGATCCACGTTTGAATTTCTCATCTATGATCCTTACAATACCTTTGATATGGCAGCTCTTCCCAAACTTGAAAGTGGTTGGTTCCTGAACTCATGATTTTTAGTCACAGATAGACGCTAAACAAAATACAGTATATGCAGTATCATTGAGGTTAAAATGATAGCTTTTGGTTATTTACAAGTTTATGTTTAACCCTGAGCTAAATATGATCTTAACCGTCAGCATCTATTTAAACTTTGGTAAACTCATAGTTTCATGATCCAGGTCTTTGCCAATCCAAGTCTAAGTCAACACTACATTCACCAGATGGCTTTCTGTATTCAGAAGGATACCTATGTTCTCCCAATAGATACAAGCACAGAATTCCCTGGTTATGCTTGCCTTCTTGGTAATACATTGGAAACTGCAAATGTGGTGTTGTCACAGCCTGAATGTTCAATGGACGTGGTAGGCTCTTAATGCAGTTAATATATTGTCTTTTTGTGTTAGCTACTGAGAAAGCATTCATTTGGATAATATTTTAAAACGTTACATATACTATTTTCTGGGAAAAAACATTGTGCTCCCAGTTCTGTTTGACTCTAATGTTGCTTTATCTTCTCTTTTTCTTTTGACCAGGCAATTGACATTGCATCAGTTGCAACTTTCTTATTGGAGACACTTCCTCCTCTGAAGTCATCAGAAAGAGAAAGCAGACAAAGTATGGCATTTTTTTCTTGCTATATTATCTCGCACATGGCATTGTTTTGTTATCCTAAAAATTCTTGTCCATTCTGCTCGCAGTAGTTCTTCATTTATTTGATCTTATTCTGAAAGAGACATGCATTTTTATCATGGTTCAGGCTCTTCTGACGAGGATGATATGTTGATTGACGATGTACCAGAATTAGTCTTGAATAGGACTCTCGAGCAGCAGATAACCAATGCTATCGACTCACGTTTTCTTCTGCAGTTAGTATGTACCCATTCTCCCTCATGAAATTTCATTAAGTGTGATTCCCCTCTTGATCAAGTGATTCTTTAATTTAAATCTAAGTAATTTTATTGTCATCCATGCAGACAAATGTTTTGTTCCATCAAGTTTCGGTTGGTACGCAGGCATATGACGAAGAGAAAGAAGCACTAGCTATTGGCACAGCCAGTTCTTTTCTGTATGCAGTATTCAACACTCTTCCTCTTGAGCGAATCATGACAATTTTGGCTTATAGAACTGAGCTTGTGGCTGTGTTGTGGAATTATATGAAGCGATGCCATGAGAACCAGAAGTGGTCATCCACGCCTAAACTCCTAGCTTACCTTCCAGGGGATGCTCCGGGTTGGCTATTACCTCTGGTTGTTTTTTGTCCTGTTTATAAGTAAGGTTTGCTTGATTTAATGCCAAGTTTTCTGTAGGATTACTTGAAACTCACTCTCTCATATGACTATAGGTAAATTAGCACTGAGGGTGGTTTAATACTTAAAGCTGGTTTAACATTTTTGTTGCTGATCAGGCATATGCTTATGATAGTGGACAATGAGGAGTTTTACGAACGAGAGAAGCCATTGTCGCTACAAGATATCAGGTTGCTTATCATTATTCTCAAGCAGGTAAGTGTTTTGACGGATCCCATCCATTAAGCAGTCTTGTAACTTTGACGTGGAGTTTTGGGAGATATGATTGAAGATACTTACATAATAAAGACGCGACATGAAATTTAAAGACGCGAATAGCTGATGCCTTAGATGGTTATCTGTAACACAAAATAATAAGCTAGATTGGCTTTCCGTTTTCATATGGTTGCGTTGTGGCAGTGGTGGTTCAAATTTTCTGCTAATCTTTATACAATAGTTTCTATTGGGCTCACCAAGAAATAGCATCTAATGTGCCATACTTTTAGTTTTCCAATTATTTTTGTGTATGATCACTCTTTTTGTCCAGGCTTTATGGCAGCTACTATGGGTGAATCCACTTACGCAACCTAACATTGGGAAAACTGTCTCCAACGACCTCTCAAAGAAGAACCCCATTGACTTGATTCAGAACAGGGTTGGGGTTGTAGTCTCTGAGTTACTTTCACAGGTATGTGCTGCAAAGAAGTTAATACTCCTTGACTAATTATGGTTATTTTGACTCTCAGTCAGTATAACTTGGCAAAGATCAGTGTCATTTTATTCTCTTTTTTGATGAAATCTTTCCGCAGTTGCAAGATTGGAACAACCGGCAACAATTCACTTCCTCTAGCGACTTCCAAGCTGATACAGTCAATGAATATTTCATCTCTCAGGTGACTACTACACTGCAATTTCGTCTAATGTTTGTGACATGCCAACACTATGAAAGTTCCGTTATCTATCATTTTCAATGACTTGCTCTTAATTGTCCCCTATCATTGCTGATTTGTTATCCTTTCTCCAGGCCATAATGGAAGGTACGAGAGCCAACTACATACTGATGCAAGCTCCTTTCCTGATTCCGTTTACAAGCAGAGTCAAAATATTCACAGTGAGTGGCTGTTAGGATGTGTATATCTGGTGAATGGTTGTCATTTGTTCGTTTTGAGGAACCTAGTAGAGCTAATTAACATATACTTGTATGAGTAATCTGGGTAAATTGGAGAAAAAATTGTTATGTACTTGTTCACTGATTACTTTGCTGCGGCTGCAATTACTTGCTGGACATCATTTGTAGACACAATTAGCAACGGCAAGGCAGAGTCATGGATCTCAAGGCATTTTTGCTCGAAACCGGTTCAGAATACGAAGAGATCACATCTTGGAAGATGCTTACAATCAAATGAGTGCATTGTCAGAGGCTGATCTCCGGGGATCGGTAAGTTCTATCTCTTGCCTATTATTTTTCTTCAAGCAATCGCTTGTTCACAATTGAAATGGATGCGTATTCCTGTGTCTCTGATTTGGGTTTCTTTTGCGATACTTATAATGCGAATAACTACTGGCTGTAGATTCGCGTGACATTTGTCAATGAACTCGGAGTTGAGGAAGCTGGTATTGATGGTGGTGGCATTTTCAAAGACTTCATGGAGAAAATTACCCGAGCAGCCTTTGATGTGCAATACGGGTTGTTTAAGGTCGTGTGTCTAGTTTTACTCGCTCAACTTATTGTGGATTACATTATTTACCACTCCATCTTGTTTGCATGTAGTCTGTCTCTCTCTTTTAAAAAAAAAATGTTGTACATGCTTTCTTTCAGGAGACCGCGGATCACATGCTTTATCCTAATCCTGGATCAGGAATGATACATGAACAGCATCTCCAGTTCTTTCATTTTCTCGGCAGTCTTCTCGCAAAAGTATGGTATTTGATTGGTGGCCTTGATGCGAACGTCTTATAAGCTACCAATCGTTCTTCCTTAAAACTTTTATACATAGGAGAGAAAGCAAACCATCGTGCTTGCACTGTACACCGATTTTGCTTTTTAATACATTACTAGTTCCTCTTGCCATGTTTTCATGCAGATAGAACTAGTAGGTGTATAATAGTCGACATTTTCAGAGAAATTTTATTTAGTTTGGCCTTTTTATTTAGACTCATGTAACGTTTTTCCCGTTATCTTGTTACAGGCTATGTTTGAAGGGATTCTAGTTGATATACCATTTGCAACGTTTTTCCTCAGCAAATTGAAACAAAAGTACTGTAAATTTGATTTCTACCCTCAACTTCCTGGCATTCATTTGTTTACTAAGCCCGCATAGACCTTCTGAACATGTCGTAAAACTTCTATTTTTCGGTTGCTAGGTACAACTATTTGAACGATTTGCCTTCTCTGGATCCTGAGTTGTATAAGCATCTTATATTTCTGAAGGTGAGTTTTGCTGAACATTCTATTTTCCTGTTGCTTTGTGGAACCGAGAGATAGCTGTTAGCATAGATGTGTGAGAATGCTGAAATCTGTTTGTTTTCCTGGGAGGTTTTTGGCTGTGATTTTTGAGCTTTATCCACCTTTTTGTGTATTACAATTGCATTATGACACTTGCAGCGTTATAAGGGTAATATCTCAGAGTTGGAGCTTTACTTTGTTATTTTGAATAATGAATATGGAGAGAGGACAGAGGAAGAGCTACTTCTAGGGGGTAAAGACATGCGAGTTACAAATGAAAATGTTATAACCTTCATTCATCTGGTTTCCAATCATCGGTTGAATTTTCAGGTACGCGGGAACCACTTCTCATTTATCTTAGCATACTTGAGGTCATCCCGTAAAATCAACAACTTTTGGTATCATCTTATTCTTTGGTTGCAGATACGGCAACAGAGTTCTCATTTCTTGAGGGGGTTTCAGCAACTCATTCCGAAAGAATGGATCGACATGTTCAATGAACATGAGCTTCAGGTGCGAATGGATAATTATGCTCTAGATGGTTAAAATTGTTATTATTCTTGCTTTGTTAGCTGTTTCCTCAAGGAGCATGAACAGATAAATTTTCTTTCAAATAGCTATGCTCATTCCCTATTTGTCTGGTGTGCCTACCGTTGTGGGCTTTGGTTGCAGGTTCTCATATCTGGTTCAGTTGATAGTTTGGATATTGACGACTTACGAAACAACACTCATTATACTGGAGGCTACCACGCTGTGAGTTGTTCTTCGCTGTCAGCCAAAATGCCATTGTGTGTTTGGAACATTGTTATATGATTACGTCGCTGTGTTCTTGACAGGGACATTATGTGATTGATATGTTCTGGGAAATTATGAAAAGCTTCTCGACCGAAAACCAGAAGAAGTTCTTAAAGTAAGACAACTTTACCGTTACTACAATCTGTTTACCTTATTATCATAGGAGTCTTCTTGTTGTCTTCAACGGAACCGAGAGGTAATTAACATCTATCATCTTTAACTCCAGATTTGTGACGGGCTGTTCAAGAGGACCACTGCTCGGTTTCAAATACTTGGAACCTTCATTCTGTATACAGAGGTAACTTACAGAGACTCAAAATCGTTTTGACTTTTGACGTGCTTTGGGCAGTAACACAATCATAAAAGATCCATCATCGTTGGGAATGTGTTTCAGGGCTGCCGGTAGTGCGAGTAATGAGTCAGTTGATAGACTGCCGACATCAGCCACTTGTATGAACCTTCTTAAGCTTCCACCTTATCAAAGGTTTGTCCTTTCATAACACAATCTCTTTGGTTTTGCTCAGTTAAAAGACTTAATTTGTTGCCAAATACCTTCTCCTGCACTTGATGCTGTAATTGGAGAAACCAAATTAAACATATCTTGTCAATGATGCAGCAAAGAGCAACTTGAGACCAAATTGATGTACGCCATAAGCGCAGAAGCTGGTTTTGATCTGAGCTGAATAGCTTCCTGCCTTAAGCATAGACTTCCATGGCCCCGAATTGACCCAACTCCACCCTTTTTTTCTTGCGTTCCCCGTTGTGGTTCAAACCCGTTACCTCTAGACTGATGCAGGCTGAAGAATCTAATGGTTCTAAGCATCTACAAGACGGATCTAGAGGGGAACTTGTCATATTAACTAATGGGTTTCATTTGCAGCTCTCAGGTGATTACAGGGTTTGGAGGTGCGTGAGAGTTTAAGAACTGAGTTCTTGCGTTTAAAATTCGGTGACAGATTGGAAAAATAAAATGAGAGATAAATAAGACTGGTCTTAGTGGAACTCAAATGCTGTAAATTATTTGCTTATTGCATATATATACTTGAATATTTGTAAATTAGTTGCTTAGTACCACGTCTTGCAGAGTTCGAGTCTCTAATCTCTTTATGATCATGATTATCAGGTTGAGAGTTTCTTTTCTTCAAAATTCAAAGATATCAAGTTTTCTCGGCCTATAAAGATTGAAAAATGTTTACGGGTTAATTTTCGCTTATCGAAATTTGGTAAATATAATTGCTAGTAGGGCCGGTCCGCGTCCAAGTAGCACAATCCGTAACTGTCTCAATTTTTTTTCAACGCCGTGCGGGCTGGTCCGTCGCGGGTTGCGGTTTCTAAATCTATGTTCAGATCTGCACCGCATGGTCTACCAAGTTAGCGGGCCAACCCGCGGATTGTATTTGTGGTAAAATATATGTCGTTGAATGTTGTTATTTGTTAGTTGTTGTTACTTAGTAAGTCAAAATTAAAATGTGAAGAAGAAGAGAAAAAAAATGCAAATACGTTAAGTTTCCTCCAAATAACATTATCAAAAAAAAAATTGGATTAAAATATTTAATTAAATTATTCATAAATTGTCTCGTTAAATCTGTAAAGTGGAAGCATATATATGTAATTGATAATGATCTCAAGCAAGTGAAGAAGAGGCAAGAGGATATCATATGAAATGTGAGAATAAAACATACATCCAAATCAAATCGAAACATAATTTAATCTAAACTGAAATTTAAAGTTAGCAAAATACCAAACTTAAAGTCATTTAATCCAAGCCGAAACAGAATTTTTGACTCAAAGAAGAGCATGTTTTTTTGTTTGAAATTCAAACTGAAAATTAAACTAAAATCCAACAAGCAACAAGAACATACCAAACATGATTCTTCATGAACTCTCATCTTCGTCATCGACAATGGATTGGAAAGATGGTAATATTTCTTCTTCACCATCAAATTCTTCATTTTCCTCTACTGGCCAAACGGGCCAGCCCGCGTCCAAGTAGTCCAACCCGTAGCAGTCTCAATTTTTTTTCAACCCTTGCGGGCTAGTCCATTGCGGATTCGGTTTCTAAATCTATGTCCAGGTCCGCCCCGTCACAGATCTATATGGGCTTGTATTGCGGGCTTAAGCCCGTATTGACATCTCTAATAATTGCTACCAAATTTATAAATTAAAAAGCTTCAATTTACCAAATGGTACAAAACTATTAGGTTTAGGCGATATATGAGAAATGTTTTATTTGAAGATTATACCAGGCCAGGGGAAGTGTACACACTTTATATCACTTTTATTAGTCATATACCTTTCGTTAAAGAAAAAGCTGATACTTCTTCGGTATATCGGCGCCACAAGACTTTTCCATCTTGTTTAAGCATGTTTCTGTACCAGATTAGTGTTTTGTTAATTTTTTAGTCATTGACCATGAATTAAACGCAATCTTTTCATATTTTTTTTAGAGGCGGGTATGATGGCAAGACTTGAATTAGAAGAGTTTTGAAGTCATGAACACAAGTATAAACTGTTTAGAGCATCTTTCCAATGATAACAATAATTGTAAAAAATAATATATAACTCTTGTCTATTTTTTCTCAAGGAATTTTGATGCTAATTCTGTAGATTATTGAGCCTCTGCATTCGCTTCAGAACCTTTTTCAAAGACACTGCACGATGTGTTTCTGATTCTTTAGCTGAGATTTTTTGTGCGTGCTTTCTCAAGATTAGCTCGACATATTGGCGCCATAAGACTTTCCCACCTTTTTTGGGCATGTTTAACTAGTCTGTTTCTTTTTCTCCTCATATATCGTGTTGATGATGGATCAAGATCATGTGCATGATCTCCGCAATTTTCAAATAATATATCTAACGATCTACAGTTTCGACCATATAATTTTCTAACTATGCTTGCATGCTTGCTAATACGTTGGAAACAAGTTTCGGCTTGAAGTTTCCTTTGAGATGGTAGGTTGGTTCATTATGCAATTCATTTTTTTTTTTTGTCATTTTGTTCTTAATGTTGTTGTTTGTTTGTTAGAAGTATCATGATATTATTAGAAATTTAAAACTAATGATAATATTTTTTAAAGAATTAAAAAATTAAAAAGTGATATTTTGAGAATTTTCCGAATGTTTAATATATTTGGTGAAAAAGGTTTTAGGGTTTGACCCTAGGTAATAGTTAGTATTACGTTTTTCACAATTTGACCATAGAAGAAAAATGTTTTAGAATTTAACTATTTATGTTAATAATTTTGTATTGTATATTTTGCAGTTCTAATATATAGTTACATGATAATAATTAAAAACGTTTTGTACCTTACTCGGACAGCAATGCCCACAAAGGATTGATATAAGGAAGTGTGATTTACTCATGCAACTCCTAAGTACTCATTTCTAGTTTGGTTAGCTATTTAAAATCGATTGTTAACCAGAGATAGGATGAGAAGTTGGAATTTGGGACATAATGTAGCTTGCATCCTCTGTGAAAACGCAGAGAAAACTAAAAATCATATTTTCTTTGATTGTCGCATCTCAAGGGAAACATGGAAGAACTTCACGATGAAGTTTCTCGGTTCTGGTTTCACCAGTAACTGGGACCTAATCATCAACTTTCTCACATCCAATCGGCACAAGTATCTCTTATTTTTGCTTCGGTACGTATTTCAATCAACAATGTATCCCTTATGGCTAGAAAAGAATCGCAGACGCCATGGAGAAGCTGTGCTATCAACAAGACTTCTGATCAAGCAAATTGATAAAAATGTTAAAAACCGCATCAACTCAATTCATAATGCGGGATATCACGGATACATGGACGCCATGGAACTTTGGCTTTCATCTCTCACTAATACGCAACATAATCATGCTATGTTATTTTTCTCAGCTTTATACTCTATTTTAGAATATTAGATTATTACCAAAAATATTCTTTCTATTCTAAAAGAGAGTATAAAGCTCTGATTTTCGAGGATTAGAGAGGGTAATAATTTTAGAATATTAGATTATTACCATCTCTAACCCTCAAAAACCAGAGCATGTTTATGTCGTCTAGTGGTTAATGAATAGTATCGTCGGTTTATTCTATCGAAAAATAAAATTCCAGGTCAATGGTATTTTCTGTAATTATTTAAAAATATTTTTAGTTTAATTTTATTTTCTTTCATAGTTATCTAATTTTGAAAATACCTACTATATTTATCTAATTTTCTGTTTATCCATAGATATTAATTAAATTCACCTGATTGTTACAACACTTCTAAATTAAAAAACTTTAATAATTTTTGAAAACGAAAGATAATCCGACGCACGTTGCAACCCCTCTCTTTAATCTTGACCGTCCATTTACTAAACAGACAGAGAGAGAGAGAGAGAGAGAGAGAGAGAGAGAGAGAGAGAGAGAGCAGGGGAGATCGCAGGGAAAGTATCGAGAAAAATGGAGGAAGCTAAGGGACCTGTGAAGCACTTATTGCTTGCTAAGTTCAAAGATGACGTAACTCCTGAGAAAATCGAAGAACTCATCAATGGTTACGCCAACCTCGTCAATCTCATCGAACCTATGAAAGCTTTCCACTGGTAAAAATCTCTTATTGCTCATTCCCAATTTTTGGATCTGATTTACTGTCATGATCGAACGATTTAGGTCTGAGCTGCTTCTTCGGGTTAGGAATAGGCTTGATTTATCATCTACCAATATATGATTTTGGCTAAATTGTAAGTTTGTGTAATTGGAGGAAATTGAGAGTTAATAACTAACAATGTTGATCTTTTGAAAAGAAATCAAACAAAATCGATGAATTTGCGAGAATACAACTAAATTCATGTATAAATTTTAGGGGAAAAGATGTGAGCATTGAGAATCTGCATCAAGGTTTCACTCACATCTTTGAATCCACATTTGAGAGCAAAGAAGGCTTAGCAGAGTACATTGCTCATCCTGTTCACGTTGAATTCGCCAAGTTGTTCCTCGGCAGCTTGGATAAAGTATTGGTTGTAGACTACAAGCCTACCTCTGTGCATCTCTGATTATGTTTGCAGCACCAAGTTTCATCATCTTTCATCTTTTTCCTCGGGGTATGCGTCTTGTGATCTTGTTGAATAAAGTATATTGCTTCTGAGTAATAATGGCCTTTCGTTTTTCTGTGTTGTTCTTATGTTTCTGTGAATTTCTTTGTTTCTTTATTGTTGTATTAGACTTGTTGATGTGTAAACGATCACGAGTTTTACTTGATAATGAAGTGTTGATTTCGAATACATTTTGGTCTCTTAATCTCTTGTATTGTATCAATAGAGGTAAATCGGTCTATAAAAGCAAGTTCGAAGAAACCAGGTTTCTTTCTATTGTATATGTAATATACATTGTATAACTGATTGATGTAGTCGTCTAACGGGTATGAAGAAGGGAGATTGAATCAATCCCTTTGTCACATCATGTTCGAGATGACAAGAATAATGCCACAAATATTCTGGAAATCACCACTGTTCTTCACAGCTGAAGGATCGGCGTTGACATTCGCCAGGCCATCTTGACATGTTGTTGATCCTTCCATAGCTGCTGAAACCTTAATGTTCAACCCTGCGCCATCGCCTGACGCTAGGTTCTGCTTAGCTTCATTGAGATTGCTGATTGCACTCTTATACTGCTCTACGCACGAAGTGTATCCTTTCTTCAAAGTAGGGTTAGTTTCTGTCTTGACTAGAGATTGGATTTTCGTTAAAGCTCCTGACGCACTTGTTTGTGCAGAGCCGAAGGTGATCGTTGCAAGCGTTTTAAGGTCAGCACCCGAGGTCTTTGGGTTGGATTTCATGTAGCTCGAACAGAAGGACGGATTTTTCGCTTTCCCGCAAATCGCTTTTAAGTCTGCCACTTGTGCGTTCAAGGAACCAATCATTACAAAAAACATCAGAGAAGACACAAAAACATTGTTCCTCAGGTATGCAGCCATCTTTGCTTATTTATTTCTTTATGTTCGTTGGTTCTTTGGTAAAGTTATTCCCTTACTTTGCCTGAGGGTACATATTTATAGATGCTTGCGATTGATTGCTTCCACTAGAACGAATAATGAGTAGTTCTTGGTCAGGATTGTTGCTGTTTCTGATTCTTAGTTAGACCACAAGTCCCAAAATAAGAGAGAGAGAGAGAGAGAGAGAAACTTTGCTATTAATAGTGCAGAGATAGTTTATCTGATTAGCAGTATTCTTCTAACTTGCTTTCTTGAATTTTTTTTCTCTGGGTTATGGTTCCTGGTGCTAATAAAGTTATTAATTTATTGGTTTATTAAGTTACTACACCAGAGTTAATGACGTTTTAATAGTTTTTTTGCCATCTTGCAGGTGAATAAAACATAAAGAATCAAAACGTCAAAAGGTCAAGGAAAGCCCTATCAATGTTGCACATTCTTTCAAACATCAAATTGCGTGAGTAAACATAAGCCGGATATGTCAGTCCTTCAAGCAGAGATTCGCACGTAGATATACTATCGAAAGCTTTAAAAGCCGCCCGAGATGCTAACATGTACTCCCCAGAGCTCGCAAACCCTTTAGCTCCCTCCATCGCTTTAACGGATAATTCGTAATCTGTCACGCAAGACCCATATGGGGTCTTGAGGTTCGGATCAGTCGCGGTTCTCGCTAAGCCTTTCGTCATCTCTAGGTTTTTAATACCCAACGATTCCGTCTTTTGGATGAGAATAACGACAAGACCGTGCAGGTTGAGAGTGAATGTCTTCGGGTCAGAGGATAGCCAGGCGATGCAGAAGTGCTTGTAAATTGTCGGTTGTGAGCAGAGTTGGGTAACTAATGCTTTTGTGACTTTGTCACTCGGAGAAAAAGATGAAGACAAAGGGGTGATTGATAGAAGAACGAGAAGAGGAAGAATCGAAAACACGTTTCTTTTGACGCTAGAAAAATCCATTGTCTTGGATGTGGAAGAATTAAGGATTATGCGTATTCTTACTTCTTAGATGTGGGGATTGCTTAGTAATATATAACATAAGTTTTTGGGGGGTGGCAAAAGTATAATTCATATTTGGTGTGGTTAATGAAATGTTGACCTGATTTTGTTTCTTTTATTTAATTGTTGACTCAATCTACATAATTAAAGTGTGAAAGAACGAACGTACCCTTTATGTTATTTTCATGTTTAGCGCAACAGTTGAATTGACCGGTATCGTTATAGATTTTTCTATATCGAGATTATTTCTTGATGCCAAATTATGTTCATGAATGATATTGTTTTGATGGTTGGAAACTAAAAGAAAAACATAAATACATTTTAAAGTTACACCAGAAGTAACAAGAGATGAAAGTTTTCCCATTCTTCTTTCTTAGCAAAGTTGGAAGACACATAATTTGACTACAACATTTATTGGTTTATAAGTTACTACACCAGAGTTAATGACATATAATAAGTTTTTTTTTCCATCTTGCATGTGAATGAATGAAACATAAAAAGAATCAAGACGTCAAAACGTTGGAGAAAACGCTATCAATGCTACACATTCTTTTAAACATCATATTGCGTTGCGGAACATAAACCGGAACATATTTCCGTCCTTTAAACTGAGCTTCGCACGAAGATACACTATCAAAGGCTTTAGAAGTTGCCTGAGATATTAACTTGTACGACTTAGAGCTCGCAAACCCTTGAGCTCCCTCGATAGCTTTAATGGCTAATTCATAATCTGTCACACAAGATCCATATGGGGTTTTGAGCGTCTGATCAGCCGTGGTTCTCGCTAAGCCTTTCATCGTCGCTAGGTTCTTATAGGCAAACAATTGCGTTTTTTGGAGGACCAAATCGACAAGACCACTCAGGTCGAGGGTGTAGGTTGTTTCATCAGAGGTTAGCCAACCGATGCAGAAATGGTTGTAAATTGTCGGTTTTGAGCAGAGGTGGTAAAGTAACTCTTTTGTGACTTTGTCACCCGGAGAGAAAGATGAAGACAAAGGGGTGATTGATTGGATAACGAGAAGAGGAAGAATTGAAAACACTTTTCTTGTGACGCAAGAGAAAGCCATTGTCTAGAATGTGGAAGAACAATTATGTGTTTTCTTAGATTTGGGGAGTGCTTAATCCTTAGTAATTCATATTATATATATATATATATATATCAGAGAATTTTTCCTCTCTATTTAGGAATGTCCACATTGTTAAGAAAAAAATCAGATGAAAACTAAATTTAATGACTTAACACTTTATATTCAGAGACTTTAATAAAATAGTCTAGATTTTCTAACAAAATTAATAGAAATAGTGTAAATTACATAATCTTTTGGGGTGACAAAAGTGTAAAATCCTATTTGGCAGGTTTTATCTTGGTGTGGTTAATGAAACGTTGACCCGATTTTGTTTCTTTTAGTGAATTATTGAGCAACAATTGTATTGACCGGTATCTTTTTATAGATTTCTATATCTCGAGTATTATTTGATTCCAAATATGTTCAATAGTTTGTTCATGATGAGTTTTTTTTTTGTTGACGTTCATGGTGATTAGCAATACATATATTATATGTGTATATATATATATATATAATAGTGCCACACATTTAAGCATATCCATTTATCTGATCAACATTTTAATGGATGGAGTTTATCCTGTATCCGGACTACCTATGTATGTTTGTATCTTCTCGAGTATTTCTTACTATTCACTTTATCTGCTTTTTATAACAATGGTGAATATCTTGAGAGCATGACACAGAGGAAAGGAAAGGTAACTGGTCGAGGAATAATCGAACCAAATGGTCAAATTCGGAAGAAGTAAACCGAAATCAGAAAAACCAACATAATCAAACAGTGAAATCACACTAAACTTGGTTTACTTAACCATAAAAAAAAAAAAAAAAAAAAAATCGGCCGACCAAACCAACGATCAAACTCGATGAATCACATTTGGTTATCTGATCATTTCGACTTATTACTATAGTCGGGCCTAACCCGAAACTGAAAATCTGTAGAAGATTTAACAATAAAAAGAGTGGTAGAAGTATATTCTTTCAGCTCATCCCATATCCACCAGAAAGTAAAAATCAAAAGTTTAAACCGAAATCAGAAAACCAAACCAAAGCCGGTTAAGATCTCGATTTGGCTTGTCGCAGGCGGCTTTCCTTCTCTCTGAATTCACATCCAACAAACAAAAAAACTCAAAAACCAAAACAGCCGTAAACCGAAGCAGAACCAAAACTAAACCGCGATGTACCTGTGGGTTCTACATGTGAATGGGCTTGTCATAGGTAGCCATGGCAGCTTCCTTGATAGCCTCACTCATGGTGGGATGAGCATGACAGACTCGAGCAATGTCTTCACTACACGCATCATAGTTGATCGCTAGAACCGCCTCATGGATCAATTCTCCTGCGTTTGGTGACATTATGTGAACCCCCAAGATCTTGTCTGTCTCTTTATCAGCCAAAATCTTGACAAGTCCCTCTACTGTGTCTATGGCCTTGGCTCTGCTATTGGCCATGAACGGGAATTTCCCAACCCGGTAGCTTACACCGTCTTTCTTCAGCTGCTCCTCGGTTTTACCCACCGAGGCAACTTCGGGATAGGTGTAGACAACCCCGGGGACTTTTTCATAATCCACATGGCCGTGTTTGCCTGCTATAAACTCAGCACAAGCGACACCATCTTCTTCGGCTTTGTGAGCCAGCATTGGTCCTGGAATCACATCTCCAATCGCATAAACGCCTGAAACATTTGTCAAGAATCTCTCGTTCACCAGAATTCTCCCGGCTTTGTCTGTTTCCACTCCAATTTTCTCCAGATCAAGTCCAGAGGTGAACGGAGTTCTACCTGCTGAGACGAGGACCACATCAGCTTCAAGAGTGGTCTGGTTTCCACCTTCTGCGGGTTCCACCGTGAGCTTCACACCATCTCCGGATGAATCTACACCGACGACTTTAGTCTTGAGCATAAATTTTATCTTTTGCTTCTCTAGTGAACGTTGAAACTGCTTGCGGATTTCACCATCCATTGCCGGTACGATATCTGATGCAAACTCAACAACTGTCACCTCTGATCCGAGCCGTCCCCATACAGAACCCAGCTCGAGACCGATATAGCCAGCGCCAATGACAATGAGTTTCTTTGGGATTTCTGTCAGAGACAGTGCCCCGGTTGATGAAACAATCTTCTTTTCATCGATGGTGATGCCAGGCAAAGACTTGACATCCGAGCCAGTTGCAATTATGATATGTTTGCCTTTCACAACCGTGTTTTCTCCATCGTTTGTCTCCACAGAGACTTCAGTCGGGGACAGAAACTTCCCGTATCCCTTAACATAGTTTACCTTGTTCTTCTTGAACAGACCTTCTACACCGCGGGTGAGGTTCTTAACGGCTGTGTCTTTCTGGGTCATCATAGTAGGAAGATCTATCTCAACCGAAGAGACTTTAACGCCGTGGTTAGCAAAGACGTGCATTGCCTCCGTGTACATGTGAGAAGAGTGAAGAAGGGCCTAATAAACAAAGAAAACATGAATTCAGCAGAAGCTAATAACATTACAAAGATTCATCGAAGCTTAAGTTGATGTTTAACGTATCAACAGGCCACGCAAACAATTACAGAACGAGGAAGAGCCTAAATATAATCCGAAACAAAAAGTAGTGTTATCCAGGGAAATGTAGCTCTTTTGTTTATGCTGAATCTTAGACAACGAGCCATGAGGAGGATCATGATCCAACAAAATTATTAAGAGTTACAAAACATTTCAAAAGGCCAAGTTTCCAACACTAGTTTCATTTCCGTGGAATCAAGCACAGGGGAAACGAGCTCAAACAGATCTGAATACTGAGTAATTATCATCACACAATCACTTCTTAAACCTCGAACTCAATCTAACCCTCCTCAGTTCGTAAAGACATAGATCGAATCTCAATGATGATCAACGAACAAAATCCACAGGAGACGAACAAAATTGGAGAAAGAAACAGGCGAATCGAAAAAAAAAAGTTGATTCCGAGACGGAAAAAAGGAGTTTCGAAATCACCTTCGAAGGAATACAGCCGACGTTAAGACAAGTACCACCGAGAGCACCGCGCTTCTCGATGCAGGTTGTCTTGAGACCGAGCTGCGCCGCCTTAATCGCCGCCACGTAACCACCAGGACCACCGCCGATAATGACAACATCGTTCTCTTCGGATCCCGACGACGCGAAGCCACGGGTGAGGGAGAGAGAGAATCTGAGAGCGTCAGTGGGAGAATTAGAGATGTTTCTGGTGAGAAAGTAGGCCTTTCTTCTAGCTAAGCTCGCCATCGCCATCGTTGTTGTTGTTCTCCTTCTTGTCGAACTTTCTTAGAGAGAGAGAGAGATGGGAAACAGAGACTTTGGCTCTTTGAAAAGTCGAATAAAGACTAGAGAGAGAGAGAGAGGGCCTCTTCCCTTTTTCCCTTAATTTTTTGTTTTTCTTTTCCGTAAATCATAATTAAGAGAATCCAAAATCAATTAAAGTATTAAACATTACAGGGAGGGTAAAAAATAATGATAACTCCAATAGTTTTATTATACTAGATAGTTTTTATATAACAACCACTTCATAAGGATATAAAAAGAAATGAGAGATATTTGAATCATATACAAAGTGAAGATATAATAATGATATGGGGAAATAAAGAAATGAAGATGAAGATTAGAGAAAGGATAGGCATAAAGAGATGAAATGAAACCCAACACATTAGAGAGAGACATCTGATGATTAACTTTATAACCTGGATTTTCCTCTAATCTTAAATCAGTTTTTGTACATAAGTGCTCAATAATCCTACTGAAGAAATAGCCAGACAAACAGATCAAAAATGGCTACAACACTTATGAACATTTAGCACCAAAAAAGAAGTCCCTTCTTCATCTTCTCTTTTTGCCTCCTTTTATTTCATCCAATATCAGAGATGTAATGTCATCAAATAATCTTTGCCTTAAGGGAGGGTTATCTCAAAACCCCATCTCTGCTTCTATATTATATACATTGTCCTCCCCTCAAGACCGCGCAAAAACCTTCATCAGTTAGGCTTCTAGCATCATCTGTAACCGAGCTCGGGCTTCATCAGAAACACAGAACCGTATCCTTCTCCTCTGAGGAACTGGGAGTGATGTGAAGCAGATTACCACAACTGTAACATTATCCGAGGACTCCCGCCTTAAGGCTTCTCTTCCAAGTTCCATAGCGCACCTTCTCGGGTCACCGTGCCTCCTGAGTCCTTGCCTGGCGAAGGTAACAGCGTCCTGGCTTGTCATCACATCCCAAACACCGTCACATCCCATAATCAAGAACTCGTCTTCCTCGGTTAGAATCATCTGTTGAATGTCCGGGTCTGAGATCAGAGGTGACAAAGATCCGCCGAGGGGTGAAAACCTCTTTATTGACCAGTCCCCAAGAGCTCTTGTAACAGCGAGGTCACCGTAGAGATATTCGTCTTCAAAGTAACCTCCTAAATCCTCTACCCGTCTCCGTTCTGGCTCAAATGTAGATTTGTGATCAAATGACATATCAACAGCCTTTCCTTTCCTGCAGAGCACCGCACGGCAATCCCCAGCGTTAGCTACCATCAAGTGCCGTCCGATTACAAGAGCGGTCAAGGCGGTTGTTCCGCACGAACCGCTAACAATGCTTTCATCTTCCATGGCGAGATCAGCTAACCTATAAGCTTTCCGGTGAGATTTCTCCAGTTCTTTCAAGAAAAAGGTGTTCACAATGGACGGCGATTCTCGAAAAACAGCATCTTCAAAGAACAATCTCGTTGCATTCTCTTTTATATACTGTGAAGCCTCTGATCCACCATGGCCATCAAACACACCGTAGAAAGCGATGGGCACCGGAAATCTGTAGAAGGAAGACCCAAGATGAGCCGAAAGGTCGTCAATGCATATGTGTTCATCTTCCATATACTCCCTGTAGTCACCCTTATCCGCATAACTCCCAGAACTTATTTTGGGGACAAACTCAGTAGCAGACTCTTCAATAGCAGTTGCAGTTGCAGAACAACTCTTGACCTGTTTTGTGAAAAAGAGGCAACATAAGAGCTTGTTTAGTGTTTAGTTGTTCTTCTCCTCCACAACATCACAAAATTAACAGAGAATTCACACAACAGAACAAACAGAGAATCAATACAACAGAATAAACTTTGCAACAGAGCAGCAATAGAAGAAGACATTGATCTACGAAAAGCTGAAATCACAGTCTTTAACCATACAAAATCACCAGTCTTTCTTGACTAAACTCGAATTGGATTCAACACGAGGCAAACTTTAAGAAAATCCCTAAAATTAAGTCAAGTCTCGATGCAGAATTGACATTGCGAAGAATCATGGCGATGATATCAATCATATCGAAAACCCAAATTCGAATCCATGACAAACAAGAAGACCCAATCCAAATAGATCCTAATATCAAATTCCATCATCTGGAATGGCACAGAGAACGTAAGCATAAGGAAACTAAGAATCATGAAAAAAAAACAAAAGTAGCAAAATCGAGATTAGACCAAAAAAAAAAACACATACCAATCCTAACAGAGACGTTTCTTCGGAGCTCGGAATCTCAATACACACGGAATCATGAATCCGAATCTCTGCAATCTGAAAGTTATTGAGATCTTTCCCGACAGAGATAACACTGATCTCACCAGACTCAGCGACCATGTTTTGACTCAAAAGCATCGATTTTGCTCTTCTAATAAACTGACGGACACATCTGATTACGAGATCCTTCAAAAGACAAAGCTTTGTAAAAAGCAGCCATGTTTGGGTCACTGAAGCTTTGCTTGGACGCATTTTAATTTTTTTTAAGCGAAAATATTAAAGATAAAGAAATTAGGTTTACCTGAATATGTGTATATATATATATATAAATATTTTATTCTAGTTCGATACATTTGTTGTAGAAAATGATATATACTAATTTTTGACAAATGTAATAAACTATTTAGGTGTTTTATAACATTTATGGGAAAAGAAAATGTCATTGTAAATAACTATGTATAGGTGTTTTTAAATGCATGAAACTCTTGTGTATAAACTAATTTGTTTTTAACCAATTTAAGATGGGTGTTAAATACCTTACCAATTAAGACAAAGATTTAAATGCTTGGCCAATGGTGAGGTACACGTGGGAAACATGAGTGCAACCTTTCAAACCACTTGGCCTCTTTACCAAATCACCGCCACCATATGGTTTCTTTACCTAGTTACGCTTGATTATGGATCTTTTTGAAGAGATAAAAATAAATTCACTTCAAAAATTAAGAAAAATAATTGTAAAGAGGTAGAAAATGTTATATATATACTGCCAACATGTGTTATATGTATTGCTAAAACAAGAAAAATTGAGTTTTCTTTCATACCATTAGCAAATAAAATTAAACTATGTCAACTTAAAAACTTAGTTGTTTATAAATTAATAAATAAATAACTTATAATTAATATACGTATATCTTAACATGTGTCGTCCTTTGTGAAATTGTAGATTAATTAGTAAACTAGTGGACAATATTTTTTTGAGAAAATTCCTCAAAAGTACACCAACTATTTATTTATAATCCTAACTTTTAGAACTTTATGAAATTCCCCCAAATTATTGTTCCATTTCAATGCACGATATGACCACTTTAACTGAGCTTTCTAGTTGGACTTTCTATTCCGGCGTGGCTAGCCATACCACCTCGAGTTTGAGTAATAGAATTTTCTTTTGATGTCAAAAAAAAAAAAAAAAACTGAGCTTTCTAGAGAGAGTTGTAAGACATTCAGTTTTAATTTAACAAAATTAGTTATTGATTTTGAGAAATTTTAACAACTTCAAAAAAGAACATGATACTGATTTAGAAATGGGAAACGATAGTACTAAACCGAAAAACAGAGATATTGAGTTTCATGAATACAAAAGCATTTCAAGTACTTACTAGTGAAAGAAAAAAAGGAGAAATTTCCTACCAATTATGCCGTAATCATCAAAGCCGTAACCAGCTTTTGCCGCACATCATGGCATTAGCAACTTTGGCTTCCATGGAAAGAACAAACTCAGGAGGCTCTCTTTTGTCCGAAACATAAGCATCATACGAAGTGGCACGTGAGATCGGTATGGAGAGAATGTCACGAGCTACTCGAGAGAGGACTGGATACTTTTGGCTCTCTTCTTTCCACCATTCCAATGCTTTGAAGTCTTTGTTCCACTCCAAAACTGGTTCCTTGAGATAAGAATCAAGTTCTGATTCTCCAAACTCTCTTGAACATCCTTCAAACTTGAGAAATTCTTGAAACAAAACAAAATCCTTGTATGCATCAGGCTTCTTCTCATCTTTGTCCTTTTGTGCTTCTCTTTCTCCTTCTTCTTCTTCATCATAATCTTCATCTTCTTCTTCCGCGCAGACAATTGTAGCATCCGGGCATATTGGTTTTTGACAGATATCGCTAGCTGCATAGCGAGCATATATATTGCATAAATAGTCCAAAACAGTTTCAGCTTTTGAGCCTTCATCATTGTCTTTCTTCTCTGAGCAGTAAAACTCAATGTACTTCATCTTGAACCGAGGGTCTAAGACAGAAGCAGTTGCCAAAACAAGAAACATATTGTTCCAATACTTATCAAACCTCTTCAATATCCTCTTAGCTTTGCGGAGGAAGTAATCATTATCAGCACTCACGAGCTCTTGGTTCAGCATTAACTTCAGCTCTGCAAGAAGGTGGAAGTAGACATTAGATGTCGAATACCCTTCCTCAAAAAGCTCCTTCGTCACTTTAAAGATGCAACCAGTGAGTTTGCAAAAAGTCTCAATCTTTATCCAATCTTCATCAGACGGTTTGTCATAATCATCGTAAATCTCATCCTTTGAGAATGCATCCTCGGTTTTCATATCTACAGCTTGTTGCAGATGAGACAACTTGACGTTCCAGTTGGTTGATGAACATCTTCCCCATCCAACCAACATACGAACATCCTCAAGCAACGACGAGCTTAACTCACTAAACACATCATCAACCATTAACCGGAAAATATCAGCACAACAGTAGATCAGAAAAACCGGTGGGTTGATCGAATGATTCCCTTTCTCTTCTATACATTTCCTGATAGCAACAACCGTTTCTTCATCAAAATCCTCATGATTAGGCAGCAGTATAGTAGAGACCTTGTTCTCAATCTCGAAACCCTGAACAGCGGTCCTAAAATGGTAAACATAAATGTCATCCAGAGGTATCGACTCGTCAGTAGTGTACCCGAGGATCCATTTCCTGACCTTCCAGTTATCATCAATGAAATGAGCAGTCATACAGACGAAATCCTCGTGCAAAACAGGGCCTTTTATGTAGTCTCTGGTCCACTCATTCCCGAGAAGCATCCATTCATAAGAGAGGGTTATCTTCCCTTGAAAATCCTTGAGAAATTTCTTGGCCTTCTCTTTACATTCTTCGTGTAACCCAAGAACTTCCTTCTTGACTAAAGGAACACTAAGAGGAAAATTCGGGTTAAGGAGCCGCATAAACTTTGCAAAAGACGCGGTCTTAATGGTATTAGGATTAACTCCAGCACTAATGAACCACTTGGCCATAGCTTTATGACCATCTTTCTCCTCCTGTGCATTTGAAAGAAGATTATCCTCCATCATCTCCTCATCATCCTCAAAATCATCCTCAGAATCGTCAACAGAATCATTCACAGAATCGTTCACAGAATCGTCCGACTTTAGTTTCTTCCTCATACCTAAAAATGCACAGCACTAGAATATCATTATGGATTCAGACAAACTCAAACACATAACCATAGAAGCAACCATAGGTAGAGACTAGAATCAGTACATATAACCCATATATACGCATATACGCAGAGACAGATACAGACCAAAGACGAGTAGATTAACAACATTGGAAAGTTAAATCATAAAAGGAACAGAAGAACAGAATAAACCCTAGAAGTTGGTGATTAAATCCATTAAAAAATTACTAAAAAACATCTCTGGTGACACTGAAATGAAAAAGGGTAAGAAGAAATTAGACCTGAGCCGGAGCCGGAGCCGAGATCGCTTTTGTCCATACCGACGTTGATGTTCCGGGGAAGACGAAGGGAGAGAGATGATTAGGGTTTTGGTTTGAGGAAGATGAGAAATGACGATTCCGATTTTCTATGCAAAATCTTTGTAGGATCTCATATACTGATTTAGGCGGGGATGCTACTGAAGCTGATCACCTACGTGGCTTTCTGTTATTGGATCTTGTCTTTTTTCTCGGGGAGTGATTATCGAAGCGTTGGATCCGACGGTCGGTAATGAAAGTAGTGGACGGATGAGATTATTCCGAATATTGTGTTTTCATTTTGTGAGAGGTTTTTGGAAAAACCACAATATATGAGAGATACACTATTTTTTCATTGGGCTTTTGCGGCCCGTTTTCTTTTCGACGTCATTTAGTATCTCAGCCTTCTCAGGTCAATAACCCAAGCTACCAAGATGAAACAAAAAGTTATTTTCGGTCTAATAAATAAAGACTAATTTTTATTTCCATAAAAATACAGCAAAAGTTTCTATAAATAGCTACAAAATCCCAATATTACCATTAGTGGTGAATACAGTTTTTAGTGATGCAAAAGCATATATACATCGGATGTTGAAAATAGTATAAGTTTGAACAGTGTCTATAACATTAGTGTGAGAATAGTATAGTTTGATCAAGAAACTTCAAAGGAAACGTCACATCTAATCTAAAGTGGACTTGAGAATTATGATTTCCGTTAAAACAAGGTTCTCAATGTTACTGATGTAGAAATAGATTAACGGAACGAAAAAAAAAAAACAAAATCTGAGTTTCATTAAGGCCAAAGCAATTTTTGTTGTTACAACATTTGCCATATCAAAGTCGTGACCAGCTTTTGCTGCACATCATGGCTTTCACAAGTTTCCATGGATACAACAAATTCAGGACACTCTCTCTTGTCAGCAACATAAGCGTTGTACGAAGTGGCACGTGAGATTGGAATGGAGAGAATGTCACGAGCTACTCGCGAGAAGATTGGATACTTTTGGCTCTCTTCTCTCCACCATTCCAATGCTTTGAAGTCTTTGTTCCAGATCCATAACTGGTTCCTTGAGATAGGAATCAAGTTCTGATTCATCAAACTCTCTTGAATGGACGGATATCGCTAGCTGAATAGTGAGCATACAGATTGCGTAAATAGTCCAGAACAGTTTCAGCTTTTGAGCCTTCAGCATTGTCTTTCTTCTTTGAGCAGTAAAACTCAATGTGCTTCATCTTGGACCGAGGGTCTAACACAGAGGCAGTTGCCAAAACAAGAAACATATTGTTCCAATACTTATCAAACCTCTCCAATATCTCCTTAGTTTTGTTGAGTAAGTAATCATTATCAGCATTAGCGAGCTCTTGGTTCAACATTACCTTCAGCTCCGCAAGAAGATGGAAGTAGACGTTAGATGTCGAATACCCTTCTTCAAAAAGCTCCTTTGCCACTTTATAGATGCAACCAGTGAGTTTGCAAAAAGTTATAATTAATCATTATCCATTCTTCATCAGATGGTAAGTCATAATCCTGGTAATACGCATCCTCTGCATATACTTTCTGATCTTCCATATCTAAAGCTTCTTGCAGATTACACAAAGTGATGTTCCAATAGGAAGTTTAACTTCTTTGTAATTACGTAGTTACATTAGTTAAAGTCATGCCTATGTGATAATATTTTCGTCTCTTCATTTTTGGTATGAAAAAAAAAAGTTCACCAGGATCAATAAGTAAACAATAAACAATGTATTTGAGAAACTAGGTAATTAAATCAGTTAATCACCTTTTCCTTTTGCCTCCGGTTGCTGAATTTGAACCAAACTTGGAACATAACTGACGAAACGTGGCCGATAATCCTCTCCATGAACTTGTTTACATACATGTAGACTCTCCTCTCCAACAATGTAAATTATGGTCCTCTCTCCATAATAGCATCTTTTTCTACGACAACACACGACCATTTTATTCTCCTCGTCCAACAAAAAACTCTTCACATACGTCATACCTGTTATCATGAATTTACCGAAATCCGCTACTAACAAGTATTGAATGTTAGTATCATTGGCCTCATGGATCTTAGTATCATCGGTCACCCAAATCTTCATCTCTAATGAATCTGTATTAAGCCTCTCAAGTAATAGATAAAGTTTCTCTTCTCTAACAACTGAGAGAACTGGAGTCCGATCCAAATAAGTAGTCTGAAACGGAAGAGACAGACGTTCAAATCTCTCTCTTGTGAAATCAAACTTGAGTAGGAATCTATTATTGAGGGAGTTTTTTTTTTCTGCACCAATCCAGTAAGTATTTCCCTTCAAAGACACGCCACACGGAAACATGTACCAGAGCTAAACTCATAGATTTCAAACTAAACAACCTTGACATTCACCTTGTAGTAAAAGCAAGACGTCAAGATTTTGTAGCTATCGCAAGATTTATTCTTGTTTCCGTATCCTAGAACATATTAATTAGAGTAAAACGTGTTACGATTACTACTACGATAACTGTGTTGAATCCACCTGGTTTGACCAGTACAAGGGTTACAAACCATGAGTCTATTGTCGTCCATGGTCTTGCATAACAATAAACCGTCACAGTGAGAGATTTCGGATATCCCGACATGTTGTGAATCCTTTAGACTTTTAAGTTTACCTGTAAACTCAATGGATGGATCACAGCTGTTGTGGAATCCATGGGGGTTAATGCTAACTGAATAAACCATATGATCTTTCTTTAAGATCACCTGAGTTGCTGCTTTACCCAAGTTCTTCTTCACGAATCTCGGATCTTTGAATAAGGCGTACCATCTTTTGCAAGTAGTTTCCAATTCTTTTAGAGACTTGGCCGGAACCCTAGAGAGTATTTCCGATTCCAATTCCCGTGGGAGATCTGTAAACAACAATAATGTTGTTTCTCTTGTGATTTCTCGTCTGGTCTCCCAAGGAAGTACTGCAAAGAGAAATTAGGGTTTTAACTTTCCTTGAGCCCCGTCAAAATCAAAAATATGACTTGAGTAAGAGAAGTAGAACCTCAAAATTATGCTCTTTCTCCTGTGCAGGTTTCTTTCTGATCAAATTAGGGTTTTTTTTGCACTCGATTAGTTGAAAATATTTCTCTGGAATTTGAACCGGCGATCAAAGAGTCGGCCTCCTCGTCTCGAAGTAGCTGTGGTCACTGGTACGTTCGTCGTGGAGTCTGCATCGTCTGCAAATCCACGTACGGTGGACAAACGCCAAGGCCGAGCATTCGATTATCTTGTCCAAGGTTTACAGCTAAGCCACGAAGCTGCGGCGTTAACAAAGCGGTTTACAACGCAATTTTATTGTCTCGACAAGAAGCTTCACCTTGTCCTTGACTACTCATTTAAGAAAAAAAGAAAAGGATAATGCATGCGAGATTACTAAAGAAAACATGTGATAAAGAGCTCCTAGAAACATAATTCTCAACAACTCATAAGACAACAAATGATAAGGAAGAACACTAATATAACAACTTGTACATATATAGTCTTGAATAGAAAAAAAATATCAGAAATTTCACTAGATAAAACAAAAAAATTGTAATGTACAAGACCATATTCGACATAAGGTTATCTAACCGGAGATTCATGAGTTACATTTTCGTGGATCTAAAGAAAACAGATTTTAATCTCAGCAAAGCTAAAAGAATTCAAGAAAAGAGTTACAAGGAGAGCTTACGAAAACAAAGAGGACTAATAGGGATCAGAAGAAGTAGCTCCAAGGTTGAGGGATTGCGAGAAAGAGAGAGAGAGAAAGAGCGTATGGTGATGGTCTGAGAAATCTCAGGGAGTGTAATTGAGGACGCAAGTGCATGTATCACCTAGCTAACACTCTAATTCATGTAAATGAGGACTCTTGACTTTTTTTTGTTTGGTGTCGATCTGTTCCTAATTCTCTTCTCTTTAATGATGTCAACATAAAGCGAACTACTCTATAAAAAAGTATTGTTTTCGTTTTCTACTCCTTAGTTTTCGCATCTTCGATTTTGGTAATTATATACTACACATATTATTGAAAAAATGGTTCATCAGGATCGATATGTGACTAAGCAGTCATAATAAATGTATTTGAGTAAGATCACAAAGTCTGATTTAAAAACCAAAAGAGGATAAAAAAATTAAAAGCAAAAGAAAATTCAGCTACTCTCCGTTTATCAACAAACAGAAACAATATACTAATTAATAATTTGACTAATCTCGTTCAAAGAAACTAGGTAATGACTAATTACCTTTTTCTTTTGCCTCGACAATTACTGAATTTGAACCAAACTTGGAACATAACTGACGAGAAGTGGGAGATAATCCTCTCCATGAACTTGTTTGCATACATGTACACCCTCCTTTCCAATAATGTAAATCATGGTACTCTCTTCATTGCCATTTTCTCTACGACAACACACGACCATTTTATTCTCCTCGTCCAACAAGAAACTGGTCACAGAATTCATACCTTTTAATATATTAAATTTACTTAAATCCGCTACTAAGAAGTATTTGATGTTAGTATCATTGGCCTCATCGATCTTAGCATCGGTCACCCATATCTTCCTCTCTAATGAATCTGTATTACGCCTCTCAAGTAATAGATAAAGTTTCTCTTCTCTAACAACTGAGAGAAGTGGAGTCCGATCCAAATAAGTAGTCTGAAACGGAAGAGACAGACTTTCAAATCTCTCTCTTGTGAAATCAAACTTGAGTAGGATTTTATTTTCGAAGGGCTCTTTTCTATTTATAGCAACCCAGTAAGTATTTCCATTCAAAGACACACCACTCGATAGCCTGGACCAGTTGTAAGTGACATCATCAAGAAGCCTCCAAGAATCAGAATTAAACTCATAGATTTCAAACTCAGCAACCTGGCTTTGCTGATGGTTGTAGCTAATCCTCAAGATTTTGTAGCTATTGCAAGAGTTGTTGTTGTTGTTGTTTACGTATCCTAGAAAACACGCCACGTACGGTGTGTCTATGTTATGATTACTGCATTTGATCCACCTGGTTTGACCGGTACAAGGGTTCCAAACCACGAGCCTACGGTCCTTGGTGATGCACAATAATAAACCGTCGCAGTGAAACATTTGAGATATATCCACTTGTTGTGAATCCTTTAGACCGTTAAGTTTACCTGCAAACTCAATCGATGGATCGAAGCTGTTGTTGATTCCATGGAGATTGACGTTAACTGAATAAACCCTATCTTTCTTTAAAATCACATGCGTTGCTCCTTTACCAAAGTTCTTCTTGCTGAATCTCGGATCTTTGAATAAAGCGCACCATCTTTTGCAAGTAGATCGGAGTTTGCTTAGAGACGTGGCCGGAACCCTAGAGAGTATCTCCGATTCCAAATCCCGTGGGAGATCTGTAAACATCATGATTGTTTCTCTTTTGATTTCTGACCTAATTTCCCTAGGAAGAAAGCGACAAGACTACAAAGAAAGAGAATTAGGGTTTTAATAGAGGGTAAAGTGGTCAATTGCTACAAGGAAAATTTATGTGTCTAGTTGAAAATATTTTCTAAGGAACTCGAACCGGTTATCAAAGAGTCACCCTCGTCTGAGTCGTCTCGTAGTAGCTGTGGTCACTGGTACGTTCGTTACGTCGTCTTGCAAATCGCCAAGGCCGAGCATTTGATTATCTTGTCCATGGTTTACAGCTAAGCCACGAAGCTGCGGTTTTGACGAAGCGCTTTACAACGCAATTATATTGTCTCAACGAGAAGAAGCTTCACTTGGTACTTGACTTGGACCACAAGTTTCTCCACTACACTAAGGTTTCACGTCTCTCCGAAGCAGAGAAGTATTTAATCAAAGAATCTGATTCAAGTGCAAGGGAAGATCTATGAATTCTTGACCAAGCTACGACGGCCTTTTGTTCGCGTTTTCTTGAAAGAAGCCAACGAGATGTTCACAATGTATGTTTACACTCGCGAATACGCTAAAGCCGTGTCGGAGCTGATTGATCCAAAGAGAATCTATTTTTGGGATAGCGTGATAACAAAAGACGAGAGTCCTTTATGTGAAAATGCTTGATTGGGTCTTGGTTAAGGAGCGTGGAGTGGTGATTATGGATGATACGCAAAATGTTTGGACCGATCACAAGAGTAACCTAGTGGTCATTAGCAAAATGTCTTCCTTGCTACCGCACATTCTTTCGATATGCTTTGGGTCTGGGTTTCACTTCGGTTTCCTTAACGCTTTCTTACAGAGATGGCCTTCTTCGGTTCATGCCTGTAAAAGCTCTCTCACACACACACACGGACTCGGTTAAAGAGAATTCTAACCCGAAGAAACCAAATACATAAAAGAAGCATTACAAGAAAACTATCCTTGTATGAGATTTAAGCATTACATTCTAAGACTAATGAACAGAGTATATATTAGGAAGGCTCACATGCTGAAGTTTAGTTTCTCTACATGGGAAATGCTCTGTTATTCTCTATAAGCATCCAATCCAAATAGAAAATATTTTTAACTCACCGAAATAGAAAAAGCAAGAAAGAAGTCATTTGACAAACCTCTTTGTTTCTCTTTTTCTTTTGCCATTCTGAATGTGAGCCAAACTCGGAACGTAATCAAGGAGAAGTGGCCATGAATATCCCCTTGTAATCCCTTGATAGACTTGTTTGTATTTATCCTCTCCAAGTATGGAGATTCTGGTCTTCTTTTTCTTATCCACGTCTAAACTACAACACACTGCAACTTTATTCTCCTCGTCCAACAAGAAACTTACCACATCTATCAACCTTTCCATCTCAAACTCACTCAAATCCACTACTAGGAACTCCCTCCACGACACCTCTTCTTCGGTTTCATCAATCTTATCCGTCACCCATATCTTCACGTCTAATGAAAATGTGTGAAGATTCTGATGTAACACTGAGAGTTGCTCGTCTCTAACAACTGATAGAACCGCGGTAACTTCATGATCATCAGTCCGTATATCATCAGGACCATAATTCTGATACGGAAGAGGGAAACGCCTAAATCTCTCTGTTGTGAAATCAAAACTGAGTATGAATTGATCCAACTCGTCATCTTCGTCTTTAGCAATCCAGTAAGCATTTCCTTTCAACGACACGCCACGAGATGAAATGACCCAATCGTGATTGTCGACATCAAGAACGTCCCTCCATGAATCAGAGCTAAACTCATAGATTTCAAACTCTGCAACCCTGCGTCCCGACTTGTAATTACAGCAATACCTCAAGATTTTTCCGTATCCAAGAGCATAGAAATCACGACTTCTGTAACAAGTTCTTGGTTTGATCGACCTGGTTTGACCATTACAAGGGTTCCAAACGACGAGCATTTTGTTTCCCTTGATAGTGCATAAAATCAAACCGTCGCAGTAAAACATGTCGGATATATTGACTCGTTCTGATTTCTTTAGACTGCCAAGTTTACCTCTAAACTCCATGGATGACGCATCAATCCTGTCTTCGTCGTCGTGAGTTACATGTAGATTAATCGTATGTACCTTTGAATTCGTCAGTAACATGACTTCCCTTGCTGATTTTCCCAGATTCTTCTTCACGAACTTCGGATCCTTGAACAATTTGTACCATCGTTTGCAATTGATTTGCAGTTTTGCTAGAGATTTGGTGGGAACCCTATAGAGTATTTCCGATTCCAAATCGAGTGGAAGATCGGAAATCATCATTTCTGATTTCTGACCTAACCTCTGAGAGGGGAAGAAAGCGTATATTTATAGAAATATAAATAGGCTTAGTAGCAATTTATTGTTAACCGATTTGCAGGGATTCTGATTTTATTGTTAACGATTCTGATCCTATGTTTTTAAATTTTGAATGGTTGCGGATATAGTAATATAATAATTCTGTAAATTTATTTTCATGTTACATAAATATTTTCGTATATTGTGTGTTAATAGGAAGAAAACATTATATATATAAATATTTTTTTTTGAAAATTATTGTACAGTCTGTATTGATATTTTCGCTGCCTTTCCAACACAAAAAAGATAATATATTTCTTAACTCTTGACAAAAAGTATCTAATCGATCTTTTTCACACATCCATGCTTCATATTTGAGCGAGTCATTCCTCCATAACACAGTACCTGAAACTGAAACATAGTATGAAAGAAACACAACATGAAACTCAGATTCGAACCGTTATTTGGTGACCAGTAACATAGTTTGGTTTAAGAAACTTCACATCTAATCTACTGTGGAATTGAGAACTTTGATTTTAGTCTAACAAAATGTAAATACTTCAAGAAAAAGCATTTTACTGTGAAAACGAAGTGCACAACAGAGTTATTGAGTTTTCAGGAAGGCAATAGCATTTTATGTTCTTACCAAATAGGCCATATCAAAGTTGTGGCCAGCTCTCGCTGCACATCATGGCGTTCACAAGTTTGGCCTCCATGGAGACAACTAACTCAGGAGGCTCTCTTTTGTCAGCAACATAAGCACGGTGCGATGTGCCACGAGAGATTGGAATGGAGAGAATGTCACGAGCTATTCGGGAGAGGATCGGTTACTTTTGGCTCTCTTCTTTCCACCAATCCAATGCATTGAAGTTTCTGTTCCACTCCAAAACTGGTTCTTTGAAATAAGAATCAAGTTCTGATTCCTCAATGAAATTGGTCAATGAAATGGAAAAAGTAAGAAGAAATTAAACCTGAGCCGGAGCCGGAGCCGGAACCGGAGGCGAGATCACCGGTTTTTTCCATACCAATGTGGCTGTTTCGAGGAAGACGAACAAGGGAGAGAGAGGATTAGGGTTTTCCGATTCCGATTCCGATTTGTAGGATCTTAATATCTGATTTAGGCGGGAATGCTACTGGAGTGGAGTCTGTAGCTATCGACGTATGATATTTATTGTTTCTCTACGGTTGGTAACGCAAACAATGGACGGATGAGATTGTTTCGAATATTTTACTTGGAAAAAATATGTTATATATGGGCCGTTTGGGGAATATCTGATGACTTAATGGGCCTCTAATTTCGGCTCGTTTTTTTAGTTTTAAGTAGTAAACGATGTCGTATGGTTTACCTGAAGTCTGAAATCTGAAAATCAGAAGCTCTCCCCGTTGAATGCCTGCTTCTCTCCGTCTCTCTCAAGCTCGAAATTTTGCCGTCCGGTCTTTTCTCCGGTAAGCCTCGATCTATTTGTCTCTCTCTCTCTTTCTGTTTGGTTTGAGTTGTTGTATGAATTACATCCATTTCTTATCTTCAATCCATGTAGAGATTTTGATTGGTATTTCAATGGATGCTGATTCATGTTCAAAGTTTTGATTTTTTCTCGTTTATTTACCGAATTGTCAGATTTCTATAATGGGTTTTTTTCTATCATTTTTACTTGGGTGGGGGCTTGAAAAAGTAAGCTTTGCTCTTCGGCAACTACAGTTTCAGGGTTTTGGGTTTTTGTTTGTTTCATCCTCTCTCTTGTATCGAAGGTGATTGATAACTGCGATCTGGTGTTTCCGTAACAGGAAAAAGAAACCGTAATTGAAGCCCAAGATCTCTTGTGGAAATGCCGACTCTACAAGGTTCTTTGCCTCCTGAGCTCGCTAACAATGTCGTTAGGGTCAGTATCATCGGTTCGGTTTTCTTACAATGTCCAAATTAACTTGTGTTTTTTTTCTTTCTTTCATGCTATTTCTCTGATCTATTTGTTTCTTCTTGTGGGCAGTTGTACCGAGAATGTCTTCGTAGAGCTAAATTTCTTGGTAAGAAGGTGAGATTCTTTGAACTAATTGCTTCTCTGAGCTTTCAATGTGAACTTGCTTTGTTAGCTCAGGCACTCTGTTCCTTTCAATGGGAGTGTGTTTGGTATGATTGCCATTCTTGTTTCTGGTATGATAATGTTTGGATAACAGACTTTCATTTTAGTACTTTGGAACTAAATCAGAGTTTTTCTGGATGCTAATTGAATTTTATCACTCTTTACCATCAAATGTTTTTACTTTCTAGTCATCCAGTTATTCAGAGCAAAAATGTAGAGAGTATTTGCTTTAGAGTCGGGAGATTTTGTCTTTGTGTTTTCTTCTGCGCCCAAGAACTCGTGTCTATCGATACTTTTTTGAGAGGTTGTTGCCTTCTGCATATAAGAATGCATTTTGATTGAAGCCTGAACATTTGTATCGATATGATGCAGCCAGAAAAGTTTGAGATTGATATCTTATCATCACTTACTGTTTTGATTCCGCGAGAAAGATTTGGTTTCCTGCTAAAATTTGATTTTCTGGAGTGGAGGAGATAATGGGGAAATGAACTTTGTTCTGCTTACTCGTTTGTGTCTTGCAGCAACACAACACTGAGCTCGTGGTCGGTATGGTGAGGCAGCAATTTAAGAAACACATGAATGAGACGGACCCTGAGAAGATTCAGAAGTTGAAGGATGAGTGAGTTTTCTTTTTATCCCCAACCTCCAGTGAATGATATAACTTAAAGCCGTATGATTGGATTAGATGTACAACTTGTTCATTGAGGCATATATTGCAAAAAGAGGATTTCACACAAACACACAGCTGTTGTATAGATATAGATATGTATACATCTATTTGAAAAGTTTGGAATGACTCAAAAAAGTTTTATGTTGGTATTTGGCAGTGCTGCTCGGGGACTCATCAATCACATGTTGTTTGAGTCAGAGAAGCTAACAGGACGCAAGGTTAGCCAGAGATCCTGATGCAGCCTTGTTGCAGACCTTCATCATTATGCTCTCTGGGGTTCATTCTAGGCTAATAATGCAGCCAAGTTGGCTTTTAATAAAGACTTGAGTAGCTTCAGTGATTCATAACATTGATGATTTTGGTTTGCAATCAATCAAAGATGTTCTCTACTTCAAAAATCGACACAGATTCTGTGCATTTAAAAGACACGTCTTTATTAACAGAAACACTCTCTGCAGCAGAAAGAACAATGTGGGGTTGGTAGGCCCAAAAGGTTAAAAATTAAAGAAAAAGTACCAACATGATATGAGTAAGAATACAACAACCAGCAACATTGAGCCAAAAAGTAAAAAGTAAAAAGTAAATTTAAAAAAAAGTGCTAATATGATACATGAATGTGAATAAGATACAACAACATTAGGCCACTTGATTCACTGCTTATCTTTCCGAGAAGTAGCAGGAAAAGAAGAAGAAAAGAAGCCCACGTTCTGTGCGAACACAGACTGGTGCGTTAAAGCATCAGTTTCAAAAAACAGTTATCTAGAAAATACAAAACCATGGATACTGTCCAAGATTGACGAGTTACCTTCAGAATAGAAAATGGAAGACTCCTTCTGAGATGAGACACAGTTCCGGTTCTTGAGGAAGCAAAAGGAAATTGGTCAAGCCAACTCCATCATATCTCTAACACGTTTTGAGACACGCACAAACTCGTTAAACAACGTAAAATCAAATTCACAGGCTTCGCTTCTTGAGGTTTCTTTAGAGAGATCAAGTGGTGTTGGTGGGTTTTGACAAATGATAAAGTCAAATCCCCCAAATTTCTGCATCAAAGTCTCCAGCTTCTTTGTCGTTAAGCTCCTGATTTCTTCAATCTGCACAAGCTCTCCGGATTGTCCCGAAGTCTCCCACCATCTTTTCAGGATGTTACGGCTCAATCCACAGGGCTCTACAGAGACTACGCCTTTTAGATGGATTCCAAGGCGGTTTAATGCAATTTCTGCACCACCGATCCCGCTAAAGAGTGATAAAACTGTTAGCCCTTCGGGAAACATAGACTTGAGCACAGAGAGATGGTAACCCAATGTGTCTGTTTGGAAGCAGTAATCAAACAACTTCAATCTTTCAGCCAATCTTCCACCACCTATGTTCGTGTGGTTTGTCGGATATCCCATAATGCACTCTAAATGTTCAGGCTCTACAGGTGAGAGGATGTTTGGAGCAATCCAAATCAGGTTTGAGGTGTGACAATGTCGAACTATTAGAGTCTGGTCTTGTTGAGAAGGCTTTCCCCTGCATTCAGCTAGACGACGTCCAATTCGTTCACAGAGATGAGTTACCTCGTTCATTCTAGAACAGGCGCCACCATTCAGATGCTTTCTGACATCCCATTGTGGCCACCAACTCTTCATTTGTGGCATTGCGTCTTGTATAGTTAACCGTGGATTTGGGTGGATATTGAACCGGTTTTCAAAGGGAAGATTGTGCAGATACCCTTCTGTCCTACGGAGCGCTGAACACAACCGAGTATCTACATGTTCGGGGTGAATTCCGAACAAGAAACTCGAGATTTTAGACCACCACCTAGGAGATAGTTCACCTAAGTTTCCATAGAAGAAATAAGGTCGTTTGGCTACATCTGGGCCAAGCCTCTGGGACAAACGTGGCTGCATTGCACTGGGAAATTCATATGTGTTATCTTTCGACTCATCTTGCAACCATGGGGTTTCCATAAACGAACTTGAGTCTCCCATATATTCGGGTCTTAGCCGTTTCCCTCTGTCATCAAAGTCAGGATATTCGTCTGGATAGGGATTCTCATCTTCATCTTTTAGTCTTTTACCCCTTGAGGTCTCTCCCACATTAGCCGTGGCAGGGAAAGGAAAAGAGTCAATACCAGGATCTGGTTTTATATTAGCAGCGCCACTCGAGGAACCCCCACCACCATCCTCTTTCTGGGCCCCAACACCAATAAATCTCCAACTCTTTGAAAGACATGTACGATTCGCTGCAGGAGCCACTGACACTTTCTACAGTGGCACCAAATATTATCGAGTAAAATTCCAACAATATCTTAGCTTAATTAAGAGTAGAGAATGCAATGGTATCAATGAAGCTCTAGTTTCAGCTTTGCGCTTCACAAGTGCATCTTTTGAGCACGAGATAAAAAAAATCAATTAAACAAATTGGAATGAACATACCTTTTCTATATCTTCAAGGTCATCATGAAACACAGCAGGAACTTCACCAGTAACAATTGACTCAGCAAGGTCAGAAATCTGACCTTCTGTACCTGAAGAGGTGCAAAATATATTATTTACCAGTACAACAGAACCAGCTGCAAAATAAATGATAGGATTTTTTATTCACCCTAGAATTATCATAATCACCCCCAACAACATAAACAAGATAGGTTTCATGTCTATATAGTTGCAAGTGATCAGGCCAGTGTTTCTTTCAAACACATTCCAGTCATTGGATGAACAGATAAGTGCCTAAGTTGCTCACCTATCTTCTCAATTGCCATTGAAATTTCATGATTAGAGAATCCCATTTCCAGTAAATGCAAAGTCTTGTCCATTGTTTCAAACAATAGTTCATTGGGAACCTGAATGTAAAGCACAAAACAAAGGTTAGAGATAATAGAGGTAACAACTAACAAACAACATAAACACTAATGTTGAAAGCACGAAAGACCTCAGGTCCTCTTGCAGCAACTGGAACGACATCTTCATCTTCTTCATTGACGTCAGCACCATCAAGTGAGTCTTCGGATTCTTCTGCATACTTTTCAGCTAATTGAGCAGCAACAATGAAGTCCACAATCTCATCAATTGGCGTGTCTTTACCTATCACGCAGAAAAGACAATCATGAAGAAAGGCACTGGCGACATGCCAAATGACAGCTGCTTTCTGCATGCTAAGTTTCTGTATAGCTCTAAATAGCAAAAGCATCAATTTTCTAAAAGCTAGATGCAATTTTCTAATATGTTCACAGGCAATGACTTTCACCCTTGAGCGTTATTTAAACAACAGCTTCATAAATGTTATTTCTCATGTCAGAAAACAAATATTTTGGCGTCATATTATGACCTATAAGATTCCTCAGTATATGACCTATAAGGTTCCTCAGTTTTTTGCCTATTCAACATGTCCTACAATGAAAAGTTCCAGAATGTCACAGAGGTACTCTTCAAGAACAGAAAATGGTTTTCTTGCAATAGTGAGAAATTTGGTCCATTTAGCAATGTACACGAGGTCGAGTATAAAATGTGAGACCTTTGCTGTTTGAAATTTTGAAAGGAAAACCAAAGTCATTGTGAAATACATTACCAAGCCTATCCAGTGCAAAGTCAACTAGATTTTCCGGGAACTTCATTGTTAGCAATGCCATCCTTCTACCATCAATTTCATATTCAATATCAGGCTCCTGTCAAAGAAAAAAAGGAAATTACATTGAATGAAACACAAGACATGTACATCACAAGTTATGCGATTTACCGGTTTGGGTTCCATTAGCCCATGAAAGCTGGGTTCAGGATGTTCCGTCACAGTACTCTTAGTGAGGATCCCTACTAACAATTCAAGATCATCTTCACCTGGATGTGAAAAGGCAACCTCAGTAATCAAATCCCCCAGATTAAAGCTAGCATGCACAGTAGCCTTTCATAATAACATAACAATTTTTGTATTTTGTAGGAAACTTTTGAATACCATTTTCATCAATTGCTTTCTGAACAAGAGTAGAGCAAAATCCCATCTCAATCAGAAATGACTTCACATGACTTCCAGAAGAACTAGCAGCATTGTCCTGCACATCAAGTAGGAAACAAATAAGAACCTTCCTTAACCACTACTTGTTCTTTTACCTGTTGATTTAGTGTTTAGAAACGCAACGAGACAGTATACGGACAACAAGAGACCATTTAAAAGAAAATGTAGAGACAGTGAATGTATAAAAAAATATAGAAAAGCTTAACATACACCAATCTGCTGAGGGTAAGACGTGTCGCAGGGTAAGTCGAAATCTAAGGTCTCTGGTTTTGGAAACAGTATATGTTCATTCCTTTCATGATCAGAGGAACCTCCACCTCCGTTTCGTCTACGCAAATCACCCTGCAAGATTCTCAAACTTATGAGATAAAAATGCAACACACAGAAGTGATTCCAAAAGATGATTTAACTCCCAAAGTAGTATAATTCCATACCATTTGGATTTAAATCTCACACAAAAGCTCACAAGCAAGGTCCACAAAACAAAATTATCACATGAAAGCCTGCACATACAGTGGAAAATGTGTCAGTGTCACATTCATGAGTTGTTTTTAAAAAAATTGAAAAGAAAATCGAGCAGCTCCTTGCTCAATTGATAATTCTACCATAAACGGCAAGGGACAAGATGAAATATTAATAACAATCTAAAAAGTCGTAAACCCTCAAAAATAGAACACCTCGAACCACGAGTCGCAATTGAGTAAATCTCCCAATTTCACCCAAAATTCCAGAGACTGCGACACAGAGAGAGAGAGAGAGAGAGAGAGAGAGAGAGAGAGAGAGAGGATGTAATCGTACGTGGTGAGGAGGAGGAAGAAGATGCATGTTTGTGCGGTGGTCCGCGTCTCACCCAATCGAATCCCCACCGGAGGAAGAGAGCGAAGAACTGATCGCACTGTAAAGCGGCGCGTGGACTTCACAGCCCGACAATGGTGGAATCTGAAACGAAGCGGTAAATATATTGCTGCTCTTGATGTGCATCTCTCTGAGCAGTTCGGTAGATTGAGCGCGTGAGGCAAACGAACGGCCCGGATCATAGAGTTTTTGTTTGCTATTTTATGTTTTAGATAAAAGTTATTATAATTAGTTCCAGTCGATATTCTCTCCGTTCTTTAGTATTTTTTCTTAACATCCGAAAATTAAAAAATATATATATTTTCTCAAAAAATATTTCACAAAGATAAAAACTTTTGTATTTTAAATCAATGGATAATTTAATCAATGATATTCTCCATTGGATAAATCGTTTTGCATGTGTTCAAGTGATTCAAGTTGGGAGGAAAGTCAATGAGATAGCCGACAAACTGGTTCATTTTTGACAATTTCAATATATGTCTTGTTGTATATATAATGTTCCATCATATTGTATTCAACCAGTAAAACAAATGTTAAAAAAAGAAAATTTAAATGTTGAATTTGTATAATTTTGTTTTTATTGGTTAGAGTTAAAATAAACGAAACAATGTGATAAGAATATGTTAAAATTTAGATGTAAAATTTTGATTTTTAATGTGTGTAAAAGTGTAAGACATCCAAACGTTGAGAATCATAGCTAGTGTGAATTTTACAAAGATAATTACGGATGGCCATGACGAGAACTCTCTGTATGGTATCGACTTCAAACTTCACATTGACAATTGCCCATTTTGATGCACACACTCAATTGCCCATTTTAGGCTCTTTATTTGCGTATGCAAACTCGATGGCTGAGTAAAAGAAGGGCTTGTCTTAGCAGTCCAATTACTCCCCCAAGCTTATCTCGCAAAACTCGGCTCAAACAGCTAACGTTTCGTAATAGCTATAGCCTTGCATAATGACATGTAAACAAAACATGATTGATTGTCTCCAAGACATTACCACATCTGACATGGTTCCGATCAGTTGTTAGCTTCCGAGATGCCATGTTCCTTGCTACGGCCACAGAATTTGAGAGACATCTCCATAGAATCTTTCCACTTGTCTTTGCGTGCCAAATCTCTCGAAACAGTGGATTTAATTAACATCTGTGGACCATCGCGGTTATGTGATCCAAATAGGACTTGACAGGGTATGTCGAGTGTATATATTACTATGTACATGCTTATAATTTTGTAAAATTCAAACTTCTTTCTTTTCCCAAATTAATTGCACACAAAAAGTGAAAAACAAATTAATAATTGACTAATCTTGCTCAAAGAACATGACAAAAGAGAGTAAAAATACGCTAGAAACGAATTCAACGTCTTGTGAATGGACTAAGTAACAATCTGATTCCATTTCCTTTTGCCTCGTGGTGCAGGTTGATTGATTTGCACTGAACTTGGAACATAAGAGCATACAAATGGAAAAGAATATTTGTGTACAGAATCTCCAAGATCAACTTGTTTGGAGTATCCATCCTCTCCAATGATGTAAGCTGTATAGATGATTCAACTTGTTTGGAGTATCGATATGGCAGATTTCATCATGTTCCTCGGAATCGCTGGTGAGTGTATTTATCTTCTTCTTTTTCGGGATTTTTCTTTATATTCTATGTCAATTATTTGCATAACACAGGCACAAAGTCTAACTCATATAACTTGTTCTTCTCTTGTGTTGATAGGCATGCAGGAAATATAATCTCGGCAATTTTCTTCCTCACTCCCATGTGCGTTGAGTACTATTTTTCTTAATTATCTATATAAAGTTTCTACTTTCCTCACCAATGATTGTTTATGAAGTTTGAGTTGTAATAAAATTATAATCTAATCAAATGTACGTACAGGGAGATGTTTAAGAGGATTTGGGAGGAGCAATCCAAGGAGGGATACAATTACGTGCCGTACGTCTGTACGTTGCTGAGTACAACTCTCTGGGCATATTATGGATACATCACCGGTCAAGACTTCATCGTTATAACCAACGGTTTGGGCTTTTGTGCTCAAGCAATTTATGTGGCCATTTTCATAGTTTACGGACCTAAACCCGTAAGTAAATTATTTGTTATATTTATTTTATTTAGTTTAGTTTTTATGTCAACACTAAACATGTGCATTTTATTTTATGTTTCTCGGTTCCAGACGATATACCGCGTGGTTTTGGTTGTAAACATGTTGATCCCAGTTATAGCGATTGTGTCCGCAATTGCTTAAGGAGGGGAAAATGGTTTTCTTTTGTTAGGTGTTGTTTGTGCACTATTCACCGGAATCATGTACCTATCTTCCCTTGCTACCGCGGTAAGAAAAGTGTCCATCTGAAAATAATAAAAACGTCAAAAACTTAATGGTATATATATATTTTTTTTTTGCTAAAGTTAATGTTAGTGTTAGTATATATATTAATGTTATATATTACGAGTATTAATCACTAGTTTTTCAGATTTTTCTTGTAATTTTATGTTTAAAATATATATATATATATTCACTGGTGGTTGTTACTTTATATGATCTCAGAAAACAGCATGGGAAACGAGGAGCGTAGAATTCATGTCATTCTGGGTGTTGTTTTTCTCATTTGTAAACGCTATGATTTGGGGTTTCTATTGGTTAGTTAAAGGCGATCGTTCCATACAGGTAAGTATTGAGACGGTCTTGTTTATTTTTAAGTACAAAAAACCTGAAACAATATATATATTCATTTAAAGAAAAACACTAATTAATACTACATGAAATATACGAATCGTTGAAAATGTGGAAAAGTAGAAGACTTTGTCAAAAAAAAGATGCAATCGTACGTACATTTTATTATCACTTCAAAACCATTTTCAGTATAATTTCTATTTTGATTTTGAAACAGGAAAACAAAACTCAATAATAATAATTGTTTTTCTGACGTCATATCTCTTGGATTTTGTGTGTATAGGCGGCAAATGGGGGTGGGTATTGTGACTGGCATAGGGCAACTCATCGTTTATTTCTACATAAAGAATCTCCAGGCAGCCGCAGAGGCATAGAGCATATTTAATTTTGTGGTTTATGTTAAATTCAAGGGTATTGTCTATTTTAGCAATAGTTAATTTCTTCGCTGCGTATTGTCGACTTATGGATATATATTTGACCTGGGGATAATTATTTATATGCTTTCACTTTAATAACAAACTTGATAAATATTTATGTGTTATTGTTGTTGTTAAATTAATAGTTTGTGACAAACAATAGCATACCCTCCATTTAATTTGGCACTGGATGGTACGTACTAAGGTTTAACAAAATCAAATTTACGAACACTGAATAGTTTAAAAATCTAATACCCAAACTTCCTTAGAATGAGATAGTTAATTACCAATTAACACATACAACATATATAGATACATTAAAAATGATACATTGTTATTTTAGTTCTAAGTTGCATCAATCATGATGCGGAGTTTTATAAGAAATTACAAAGACACTCATGACCCCAAAACACGAAAGAGAAAATACTAGTTTAGGACTAAATCCAACAATGAGATACTAAACTAGTAGTTCGGTTAAAGGGTCGTCATTTTCCAGAGAAATATCTAGAGAGGCAACAGAGAGACATGTAACGAAGACAAACCATGTGTAAACAAAACTTGAAGATATAGCAAGGCGTATGCGGTCATGTGTATCCAATGTATTGACTTTCGAGTAGACTAATCCTGTGGTGATCCTGACATTCATTCATCCAAAATCATTTAAGGCATGTTTTAATTAAAACAAAAAAAGATTGCTTCTTCGATATGTAATATTTGACGAGTTAGTGCGTGAAACAAGAGGGGACTCACATCATGATGGATCTACGTCTACTCTTCCACGTCACATGATGATGATATCTGAGCCCTTCCTTTTCTGTGAATGTATCCTCCATCTATACAAAAGCAATTAATTATTAATCAAACTTTAATTACTAGAGTAAAATCATATGTTAATACATATACATGATAACATCAGATCTCCCGGCTAGAACAAAAGCTCCAACATCGATTTAAATTATATCTATGTTTGCTGTATATAATTATTTTATAGACCTTCTGGCTCGTTCTATTAAGATTTGAACTTTTATAATTGATTATAACCACTAAACTATTAAGATTTTAACATAACATTTTGCGCTACACAATATATATTTATTCACGGATAAAAATACAGATTAATTGGTAAATCCTGGACACATTCTAAATGCCAAGTTAGCGTACGATATATATATTTTTCTTTTTTGGGCAAACTGATTTTTTTATTAATACGAAATTTAAACTCCAACCAACGGAGAAGTGGTCACAGACATTAACGCAGACTTTGCAAGAGAGTCTGCCAAATTGTTAAGGGAGCGAGCGATATAGAAAAAAGAGATAGATGTGAACAGAGGGCTCAACACACGGATATCATGGAGGAGTCCCTTCAATTCGTTTGTATCTTCACCTGAGCGTAGCAGGGAGATGAGTATCTGCGAATCAGAGCAGAATTGTAAAGATGAGAAACCAGTGGCAAGTGCTGAAGACATTGCTGATTTCATTGCTAGAGCTTCCGCCGAAATAGCCGACGCTACAAATCGATACGGGGTCGAATCTTGGTGTCGGTTGACTCCCTGGTCATCCTTGATGATCCAACCCACTCCGCAAGCTCCCGAGGAAGTGGACCAAGCTGCGTCGACGTAACAACATGCCCGAGAGGAGTTTGGCTCTCCCTCTGTTTTTCTTTGGTGCTTCCGATCCTTGGCTCTAGACTGTTGTGCCTCTTGCCAAAATCGAGCTTCCAATATGGCCTTTAGAACTATGTCTTCCTCTGTGAAAGTCCTCTCATTGAAAATACGTTGATTACGTGCTTTCCAGAGGAACCAAAGGACCCAGGGGTATATGGGCGAATTGGGGACCCCCGAAGGAGGTAAGTTTGTCATGCGGTGGGTTTCGATCAATAGTTCTTTCATTGAGGTCAAGCTGTGCTGTTGCAGAGTGGGTACCGTTGGGACAAGATCCCAAACTCGTTTTGCAAACGGGCAATGGAGGATGATGTGTAGCTCGTCCTCTAGTTCTCCACAAACTTTACACCGTACCTCTGTCAAAATTCTTCTACTTGTAAGTGCTGTTCCAACAGGTAGTGCCTTCGCTACAGTCTTCCATAAGAATGTTTTGAGCTTCGAGGAGGTTTTAACTTGCCAGACGTTGGTCTGCCACTTAAAGGCTTCATCTACCGTTTGCTCTGGGTTTAGTTTGTTTAGAGCATAACCTATTTTTGTCGAGTAAATACCTGACTTTGTCGGGAGCCAGGCGACACTATCTTTTGTCTTTGTAGAGCTTAAGTACAGCTTTCGAATTTGGTCCTCATATTGAGGTAAGTGAGTTTTTATGGCTTCTACATTCCAAGAGTTGGAATCATGGTGGATCAGAGCGTCCACTTTGAGAGTTAGCGATGCTTCCATAGGGGGACCAAAAGGTTTCAGTGGCTGGGTAGTAGAGAGCCACGGATCATTCCACAAGCTAACGCTTGAGCCATCTCCCACTAACCAGCCTAAACCTTTCTTGAGAACTTCCCGACATGCTACAATTCCCCGCCAGCCATGTGAAGCACAAGATGGGACTCTAGACTCCATAAAGGAGGATGAATGACAATATTTGCCCAAGAGAACTTGAGCTAGCAAAGATTTCGGATCTTTTAAAATTCTCCAGCTGAGCTTTGCCAAGAGAGAGCATCATTGAAGCTCTCTATCTCACGAAAACCTAGTCCACCTGCATTCTTCGGGAGTGTTAGCTTATCCCATGATACCCAACTCATCTTCCTCTTGTCGGGTTTGTCGTCCCACCAAAACCGTGTAAGGGCTGATTGGATTCTTTTACACAGTGATAAAGGTAGTTTGAAACAAGACATGGCATAGGAAGGCATGGCTGCTAGTACCGCTTTAAGAAGGACCTGTTTTCCAGCCCCCGAAAGGAAACGTGTAGACCAACTACATGCTCTTTGTCGGATTTTGTCTACTATGGATGTGAAGATATCCTTCTTCTGTCTTCCAAAGTGTTCGGGTAGCCCCAAGTACTTCCCTAAACCACCTTCCAGGGTGACGCGGATTGTATGTTTCACTCTAGCTTTGGATTCTCTCGGCGTCTTAGATGAGAAGGTCACCGAGTATTTATTAACATTTATAGTCTGGCCCGAAGCATTCTCATATCTTGACAGGATCCTCATTAGTGAGGTACAACTTGCCTCGCTTGTCTTGCAGAAGAACATGGTATCGTCGGCGAAGAGGAGATGGTTAATCGGGGGACTGCCTCTGGCTACTTTTACCCCCGGTAGGCTGCCTTGTTCTTGTGCTTTTTTACACAATCCGGAGAGGACCTCGGTACATAGAATGAAGAGGTATGGGGAGAAGGGATCTCCTTGCCGTAGGCCCCGAGAAGGAATGACGATTCCTTGAGGGTGTCCATTCACTAAGAAGGAATAGCTAACCGAGCTCACACAAGCCATGATCCAACTTATCCATTTCTCGTTGAAGCCCATCGTAGTCATTACCGCTCGTAAGAATCCCCATTCAATACGGTCATACGCCTTGCTCATGTCGGTTTTCACTGCCATAAAGCATCTACTCGTTGCCTTTGAAGTACGAAGGTAATGTAAAATCTCATGAGTAATCATTACGTTATCGGAAATAGCTCGACCCGGTACAAATGCTGATTGGTGTTGAGAGATGAGGTGTGGGAGGTACTGTTGGAGTCTTCAGGTTAGTATTTTGGCGATGATTTTGTAATAAACATTACACAATGCAATGGGGCGATAATCTGATACTCTTTTTGGGGATGTTATCTTTGGGATGAAGCAAACATGGGTGGCGTTCTGTTCTTGTTGCAATGATCCTGTTTCAAAGAAAGACCGAATATCTCGGTAAATGTTTGTACCTATGATATCCCAATATGTTTGATAGAAGCCCGCTGGGAATCCATCGGGGCCGGGTGCTTTCAAACATTGAATTTTAACTAACCCCGTTTTGAGGACATCAACAATAACAATGCACCTGGTGACGACTGACGAGCCCTTAACCAAATCTTCACGTTGGTCTCTCCAAAATGTCTAAAAGGATGATACGCATCATATTCACACAACTATATGTATATATACACATATAATTAATGTCTATAATAGTTTAATTATTTTCATCATAAAACGGAAACTACAAACTTCGGAAATAAATAAATAAATTTATTGAAATTCTTCATATTCTTAATGGAATTGAATAAAAAAATTAAATTTGGATAGATTTCACAGACTTTTTATTAACTAGAGCTGAATGATTTAAATGATTGAGTACCTTTGGTAATTGGAATTATAAAAACTAAGTAGACTATTGTGTACGTGTTTATAACATAATTTTTTTAAAATTTTTTTCCGTAATACATAAAACTAACCTAAATTATTCCCGCCACTGGTGTTTCCCCAATGGGTTTCATCAGTGAATAAAGAAGCCAAGCCATGGCGGGTTGATTAAAAAGAAAAACAAAATGTTCGTCGCCGCCGACGACGACTCAGGTCAGATTGTTCGGCTTCTTGACCAGACGCTTTATTCCATCGATGGCGTTTCCGTCGGCGAGGCGACGGAGGCTCTGGATCGACTCTCTACGGAGCTCCCTCACTTTCCTTATCGTCTTCTCTCCATCGCTTCCGGTAAGCTTTTTCTTTGGTCTTCCATTTCTACCCGATTACCTAGCCATTTTTTTCTGCTCCAAAGAATGGGATTTTGATTTCCTCGAATCGATGGAGCAATTAGGGTTACGTTGGTTGACTTCACAGTGGTAGCGATTTCACGAAATTTGTCGAGTTATGAACTCGTTTTAGGTCTTTCTGAGTATAACAGAACCCAAGTTCAAGGGTTTTATTTCCGGATTGGCAAATCGATTTCTAGTTGGATTCTGAGATTCGATTCAAACAAGCTGAATTTTCTTATGAAATCCGTCTGGTTTTTGAATGTGTGCTAGTGCAAATTTTCTGATTGACAGGAGGTGAAAATCCTAGCCACAGAGTTGCCGCTGCTACGTATCTGAAGAATTTTACCAGAAGGAGCACTGGGACTGGAGGGACAATCCCAGAAGTCAGCAAGGAGTTTAAGGATCAGCTCCTCCAAGCTTTGCTTCAGGCAGAGTCTTCTGTTCTTAAAGTTTTACTTGAGCTGGTAGGCGTATTCAACAAACTTATCTTCATCTAGTTGTTGGAAATCTTATTCTAACCTCTTCTTCCCGTGATTTTTTAGTTTAATTTTGTGCACACCTTCACTTTACTTCATTTGTGGCCAGTTCCACATTGTTGTTGTGTCAGAATTTGTGAAGAAAAATGCATGGCCTGAACTTGTACCGGAGCTGCGTTCTGCTATCGAGAAGAGCAGTTTAATAAGCAGTTCAGACTCTAGCTGGAGTACTGTGAACGCTCTGATGGTATTGCTCACAGTTGTAAAGCCTTTTCAGGTATTTTTTGCATTCTCTTTCGCAGGAAAAATTAGAGATGATATATTAAGGAAGTGTTGAGCTTTAAACATACATTTATCTCGCTCTCTCTCTCTCTCATTAGCCCTCTTCTAGCACATCCCGTTTCCATCATATTATGGTTGGTCATCCATTATTGTGGCTGTGAACTTTTGCTGCTTGTAGCTGAAACATTACTTAGGAGTATTAACTACTTCCAATAAATCTGAAAACATGTGAATTTTGAAATTGTAGTTCTCTACTCTAAACCTGGTTCAGTCTGGTCTTTTAAATGAGCGTGGCATATTTTGTGTGTGTTGTGTTTGCTTCGCAGTACTTCTTGCAACCAAAACTTGTTAAGGAGCCAGTACCACAACAACTGGAAAGTATCACGAAAGAAATTCTTGTACCCTTGTTGTCAGTATTCCATCATCTCATTGACAAGGTTATTTTCTTTCCCCTAAGTGTTTTCTTGTTCTTCATCTGCTCACAACTTTATGTAAGATATATCTGCTCTTTGGATCTCAACGAGCATTCATATATGGTATGATTCTGAAGCAGGCTTTGACTACACATGAATGGGGTGAACTGGAAATGGAAAAGACACTCCACATCATTTGCAAATGCCTATACTTTTCAGTAAGTCACACCTTCAGTTTATGTTGCAGATAGACGAAGTTTCCAGAACTGTTATTGCATGTCTGGGTGATTGAAAATTGCCATTTTGATTATTAAACGTAGTTTTATCGTATTTTTCTTTCATGCTCATGTTATACTATCTACTGTGGTTGTTTTGTTAAGGGTGTTTAGTGTTGTAGGTGAAGTCCCATATGCCATCTGATTTGTCACCTCTGCTCAGTTCCTTCTGTCGAGATATGATCAGAATTCTGGTGTCCTTGAGTTTTGACTGGAGTGTTACTCCTTCTGATGGGTACTTGATAAGGTTGAAAGCTGGAAAAAGAAGTTTGCTTCTCTTTGGCACACTTGTCAGCAGACATAGAAAATACTCTGACAAGTATGGAAACACCTTAAAATCTTCTTAGCAATGCTTATTTCCCACACCTAATATATCTATATTATGCAGGTTGGTGCCGGAGATAGTAAACTGCTCAATGAAGATTGTCAAACATAGCTCAAACATCAGTGTATGTATTGACTTTTCCAGTTTGTGAAAGCTTTCAAGTCATTCTTACCAGCTGCCATTTTTTCGAGCTCTTCAAATTGGTTGTTAGTGCAATCATAGCTTCTCATCAAAATGTTACTATCTTTTTAATCTAATACAATTTTGCCTATGTGCAGAAGCTCGGATGCTTAAATGAGAGAATCATATCACTTGCTTTTGATGTAATTTCACGTGTCATGGAAATTGGCCCTGTAAGTTGTTAGAATGTTTACAGAAAATCTAGATAGAGTTATCAAATGTCTATAAGGCAAATATTTGGTACCTTGAAAACAGGGATGGAGATTACTTTCACCCCATTTTTCTTTTTTGTTGGACTCCGCAATCTTTCCAGCCCTGGTGCTGAATGAGAGGGTATGCTTTCCTTAGATTGTAATCTGTGTTGCAAGCATTGCTTACTGCCAGGGCTCTTATTTCAGAAACTTTACTGCTCTTTCTGGGTTGTTTTTGCAAGTAGGACATATCTGAATGGGAAGAAGATGCAGATGAATTCATAAGGAAAAACCTTCCTTCTGAACTAGTATGACAACTTATTTCTCTCTCTCTACACAGAATACTTTTATGTCTATGGTCCAGAAGTTAGGAATAATATAACTTTCATGTGGCAGGAAGAAATTTCTGGGTGGAGGGAGGACTTGTTTACAGCCAGGAAAAGTGCTATGAACTTACTTGGTATCCTTGCCATGTCGAAGGTGAAGAACCTATGGCTTTTCAATAACCTATTTCAGCTATTTGTTCATAGGTTCTTATAGGTTGTGATCCAATTCTCATAGGGGCCACCAGTATCTACCACAAATAAAGCTTCCTCAGCTGCATGTAAGCGGAAGAAAGGTGAAAAGCACAGAAGAAATAACCAAAGATGTTCCATGGGAGATCTACTGGTGCTTCCATTTTTGTCAAAGTTTCCTGTGCCTTCAAAGGGCAACATAGTGGATTCAGCAGCGTGAGTTCCTTATACTTCTGATTCTAACTCCTTGAAATTTGAGGCAGATGTCTAAAACAAATAAAAAAAATGGATTCAACATAGTGGAACATGTTTGTTTTGACGCAGTGAGCAATGCTAAGTTAATGCTTGCAGTGGGTATTAGAAAATATGTACTTCTAGTGGAAATTTTAAAAACTGTTTTGCAAGTTGGTCTTCCATAATGCCATGTTTCTTAAGCTCAAGAGTCAAGATCAACTTTTTTCAGTAGATTGAAATATATTCAGTGCCCTCTTATCTTCTTTGCTAATAGACTTCTCAGACAACTGGCCAACATTTTGAAAATGTAATATCGGGTCGGAAGTGCTTCTTGTTAACTTTTCTCTTCCACTTTAATATTTTCCTGTTTCATTCCCTTTCACTTTGTGATTTAGCTGACTTTGTTGCTTTGTCGTCATGTCAGCTATTTTGGTGTCCTAATGGCATATGGTGGCCTGCAAGAGGTGAGCAAATCTAGTTTTCTTTGTTTTGGAGTTGAGCATTGACTGATATTGTACATAGAATTACGATGCCTCTCTTTTTACAGTTTATCCAAGAACAAAATCCTGAGTATGTGGCATCTTTTGTCCGCACCCGCGTGCTACTGATTTATTCTACACCCAATTGCTCACCTTACTTGGTTGCATCTGCAAATTGGGTACTTGGAGAGCTTGCGTCCTGCCTACCTGAGGTGTAAATTTTACTCTCTTCTTAATATATATATATATAATATCTGTCTGTGCAAAACCATTTGCTGGAATGTAATATTATTTTTAGTCGCTGATAAATTTTGCAACATTTTACTCGTAGTGATCTCATAATTGATTAATTGCTTTATGCTTTCAGGAGATGAGTGCAGATGTTTTTTCTTCCCTGCTGAAGGCATTAGCAATGCCAGATCAGGTGGAGATCTCTTGTTACCCAGTGCGTGTTTCAGCTGCTGGTGGAATAGGTTCACTACTCGAAGTAAGTCAGCACTTATATTGACAATAGCACTCGTAGCTTGAAGCGATGGCTTGTCATATCTAACTCAAATAATTTGTGTTCTCTTCAGAATGAGTACCTACCACCTGAATGGTTGCCGCTTCTTCAGGTTATTATTGGTAGGATTGGCAATGAGGAGGACGAGGATAGCATTTTGTTTCAGCTTCTCAGATCTGTGGTCGAGTCGGGAAGTCAAGATATCGCCATGCATATTCCTTACATCGTCTCTTCTCTAGTTAGTAATATGTTGAAGTTTATGCAACCTAGCGAAGATTCATGGTCTCAGGTATGTTTAATTCCGGCTTTCTTGATATTTTTGCTTATATTTGAAGCTTCAACAATATGAAACTGAAGGTAACTGAATGTATCCATCTTGATTTTGAGTAAAAATATTGACACATTCTGCAATGTTTACATCACGCACATGAAATCCTGGACACTACCAAAACATTTGTATAATTTCTGTTGTTCTTGGTCTAGGTATCATGAATTTTCGACTCTTTAGTGGACATAACACAAGTCACTGTTCAACCTTATTTTTTTACTTCTTATATTTTTATCGACTTAGGCTATTCTAGGTGGCCTTGAGACATTAGCAGCAATGGCTCAGACTTATGAGAGCTCTAAGCCTGAAGCGGATGAGGAGAATAATCAGGCGACTGAAATATGGCTAACTGGTCAAGGCACCATCAGCAAAGCTTTGTCAGCACTTTTACAGCACACATGGCTGGTAGTTAAATTCTGTCTGACTCTAATACCTCGGTGATATCTTCAAACGACACTGATTCATTATACATTAAATTATAGAAATTAAAACCAATCATATGTTTACATGGAAAATAGAAATCCTGTTCTAATTTCAGGATACTGCTCTGCCTTTTATCTTTGCATGGTTCAGGCAACGGATGTCCCTCCGACTTCATGCATAGATCATTTGTCGACGATGTTACGGTTCATTGTGCTTGCCTCTACAAATTGCAATGTATTTGTGGAGCTCAGATTAACTGAATTACTCGTAGTTTGGGCTGATATTCTTGCTAGCTGGAATGGTTGGGAAGAGTCGGAGGACTTATCAGTTTTTGACTGCATAGAAGAAGTTGTGGGTATAAACAACAAATATGGTTTTAGGAGTTTCCTTTCCAGAGATATGCCATCCCCTCCAGCCATGCCAGTCCGTCCGCGCTCTGTTGTTGAATCCATTGGTTCATTTGTCAGTAAAGCCATACTTGAGTACCCGTCTGCCACAGGGAGGGCTTGTTCTTGTGTCCACACGTTATTACATGTACCAGACTACTCATCTGACATCGAAGGGGTAGGGAAATCATTGGCGATGGTCTTCAGTGAAGCAGCCTTTTCTCATTTTCTAGAATTGCGTGAGAAGCCTTGTTCTTTGTGGAAGCCTCTATTGCTGGCAATATCATCATGCTATATCTCCTATTCCGATATTGTGGAAGGCGTTTTAGAGAAACTGATATCTGGAGGTTTCGAGTTATGGGTGTCTTCATTGGCATTTTCATACTTGGTTATGTTTGATGCCAATCCATCAATAGCATCGGAAGTAAAGCTATATGGTGAGTAGAAGATAAGTTTTCTTTTATATGCTGATGATTCAGAAGTATCAAACTTACAGCTTACAAGTTAAAACCTCTGCTTTATGAAATTGGTCAACATGATCTTAGAGGGTTTGGTTGTATATAGTAGCTATTGTTAATCATAAATGCATGGGCATTCACTAAAAGACTGCTTATTTCCAGTGATGACGTTAGTAAAGGTGATCGAGCAGCTTTTAGATGCAAGGCATGGGAATGCAACTGATGATTTGGCAAGGAAATGTTTTGTTTCATTGATGGAGGCTTCTCAGAGGCTAAAGGAATTGAACGAAGAAACAGATGATGATGAAGATGATGGAGAACCCGAAGAAGAAGAAGAGGCAGAATCTGATGAAAATGATTCAAATGACGAGGTTTGATTTGATTGCTAGTACTCGTTATTAAATTACATTACATTCAAAGTATGTTTATTGGCTCTTTTCTTTCCCTACAACAAGAAATATAAACTCGGATGAGGGATCAATTTGCTGTTCCATTTGCACAGTAGTTTATAAACGGCTGGTTTCAAGAAACACCATTGGATCTTCTAGTTATTTGTTTTTTCCCTTAATAAGTTGTTTCATCTTGCGTCTTTGAACAGGATTCTGAGAGCGATGAGTGTGACGAAACGGAAGAAGAATTTCTGGAAAGGTATGCTAAAGCTGCAGCAGCATTGGAGGATGGTGAAGTGATTGAAGAGTTGAATGAAGAAGATGATGATGAGCGCGAGATTGATTTGGGTAAGTTATTGCTCGTCACAACAAGAAAAGAAACAACTTAATTTCTTCGTTTTAAAATCAAGATTTCTAAAGTTCTTTTAAGTAATAATTTTGCAGGTTATCTGAATGAAATCGATCCGCAGAAACTGGTTTTATCATTAATGGAGAAGCAACACCAGAAAGTAGTGAAACTCGTACCCTCTGAAATTATCTCAACTTTTCTCGATGCTTTTCCTGTGTGCTCCAGTTTCTTCTCTACGTGCCACTAAACATTAAACTACAAGTTTCTCTTTGTCCAAGTGTGTCGATGCGGTTTTGATCATGTTGTGTTTGTGATTTCTGAGCCAGTTTGGTGTTCCAAGTTTTTCTTGAGACTTTCAACTTTGGGAGAGGCATTGAAAATGTTTAAAAATATTATCAGATAAAAAATTCTTACACAGTATTTTTCTGATACGGATTTCCCCCCTATGCATTATACTAAAGTTTCTAGTTTCATTTTTTTTCTTTTGCAAATTAAATGCTTTCACTTTAATAAAAAAGTCAAACTTGTATAAATATTTAAAATAATACATAATTATCTTAGTTCTAAGACGCATTAATCTTAATGCGAAGAATTAGAAGAGATTGCAGTGATGTGGAGGCACAAAACGTAACAAAACCAACACCCACATGGTATCCCAACAAAGAATAAAGGAAGAGTCATACAATTGGTCCTCACCATTGAAATGAAAATGTTTAAAAACCCGAACATATGATTAAATAGAGGAGGTAAGAAGTAATCCAGCGGCAAATATTCATAAGACCTTTCAGTGATTCGGATCAACCAAGCATGAAATAACATCAAACATGTTGCCTCAACAAAGATGAGCAAAAGAATCATACAATTTGTCATGACCGTGGAAGGGAAAAGGCATATATATGCAATCATATGACAAGATAGAGATGTCAAGTAATCCAGTGGAGCTGCATCGTTAGACCATCTATACCATAATTCTTGAGAGCCATGAACAATGTAAAGGAAGGTTGTAATACCCGGCTCGGGATAAAAACCATATGGTGAATCATAAACATGCCAAAACAGCAAGGCGTGTGCGGTCATTAGTAGGGAATGTATGACTAAGGAGTATATTGGTCCTGAGGTCATTCTGTCAATTATTAAGACAACAAACATATTATTTGATTCTTCGATATGTAATTTTGATGATGAGTACTTGATTAATCGGTCAAACAATAGACACTCACATCATGATAAATCCACGTCTAGTAAGTATCCACACGTTTTCTTTTTCAATCAAAGTATCCGGCTTCATCTACAAAATCAAGATCGATGTTAATCATAGCTTAAATTACTACATGAAAAGCATATGTTACTAATTACTACATATTAGATTTTCCAAATAAGAGCAATAATTTCATGTATAAGTCTCTAGTCCTAATTAAGTTCAATACCCGCAGCCATAGTCGCCACGTTCAAACACATAGATCTTCTGGCTAGAACAAAATCGATCTTGATTTTCTATGTTCGTTGTATATAATAATTCTATAAACCTTCTGGTTGATTCTTAAATGCGACAAAAGCTTTCGGCGGCCCGGAATGTTACATACATATGGCTTGGATTTTCATTATGGATTCTAACAAAATATAAGCTCTCAAAATTTTAACGTAATCTCTTGCGGTGCACAATATATATATATATATGTATTCATTGCTTGAAAAAAAGAAGTAAAAACTTTCTCTAAAATATTCCACTAATTGGTTAGACAATAGGTCCACCGCCAAACAGCAGACCATATTTTAAACATTGGACTTCTAAAAATGGTCGATTAAAAGTTATAAACCAAATAAAATATGAGTTATCTACAAATTGGGTAAAATACATAAGCTCAGAACTCACCAGCAAGAATTTGAGGGCAACAACAATAACGACGAGCGCTTACAAAAATCTTCACGTTGATCTCTCTAAAATATGTAAAAAATGATGATACACAACACACATATAATTAAATATATTCATTATAAAATGGAAATTAAAAACTTAAGAAATAAGTAAAGAAATGTATTGGTTGCCAATACACCACTACAATTTAATGGGAATTTGAAAAAAAATTAAATTTGGATATATCTCATAAACTTTTTTTGGATAGAATTGGATGCTTTAGATTATAGTCAATTAAGTAGACTTTTGCATATCTTCAATATTTACTGACGTGTTAATAACATATAATTTTCGAATTTATTTTTAAAATATCATATTCAAATAAAAGAAATAAATGGTTAGATATAATTAACCCATTTTTTTATATAGATACTTTCAATTTTAAAATATCTTCATTATAAAATGGAAATCCACAAATTTATAAATAAATATAAAAATTTATTGATAACACATTGAAATTCATTAAATTTTAATGGAATTGAATTGAAAGAAAAAAAGGGGACAGATCTCATAGAGTTTTAATTAACCACTGTTAAATGTTTTAATCAGTTGATTTTTTTTTAAAATACAACATCTAAGAATAGAGAGAATGAACATACATAAACAGTCTAGTGGTGTTTTTTTAGTGTTGTCGTTATATCATCTTCCATATTCAAATTTCATATAATGTACGTCGAGAATATTGAGTGGAACTATTTTTTTGAACTTGTGTATGTTGTGAGTCTCGGCCAAGCTTCAGGTCCCTTAAGAGTCTGCATAGTATCTTTGAATCTCCTCTAAACAGCATTTCCTTAAAATCCAAGATTATCCACACGAGCCATGGCGCAAACGAGAGAGTCGTTAAATATAAAATTTTGCACTGCGACGGTTAATTGTTATGCATCACCAGAGACTACTCTAGGCTTGTGGTTTGGAACCCTTACCGTGGTCAGGGGAAAGCCTTCTCAACAAGACCAGACTCTAAAAGTTCGACATTGTCACACCTCAAACCTGATTTGGATTGCTCCAAACATCCTCTCACCTGTAGAACCTGAACATTTAGAGTGCATTATGGGATATCCGACAAACCACACGAACATAGGTGGTGGAAGATTGGCTGAAAGATTGAAGTTGTTTGATTACTGCTTCCAAACAGACACATTGGGCTACCATCTCTCTGTGCTTAAGTCTATTTGACAGTTTTATCACTCTTTAGCGGGATAGGTGGTGCGGAAATCGCATTAAGCCGTCTTGGAATCCATCTAAAAGGCGTAGTCTCTGTTTAGCCCTGTGGATTGAGCCGTAACATACTGAAAAGATGGTGGCAGGCATCAGGTCAAACCGGAGAGCTTGTGCAGATTGAAGAAATCAGGAGCTTAACAACAAATAAGCTGTGGAGACTTTGATGCAGAGATTCGGGGGATTCGACTTTGTCATTTGTCAAAACCCACCAACACCACCTGATCCGTCTAAAGAAACCTCAAGAAACGAAGCCTGTGAATTTGATTACACGTTGTTTAACGAGTTTGTTCGTGTCTCGAAACGTGTCAGAGACATGATGGAGTTAGCTTGACCAAGTTCCTTTAGCTTCCTCAAAAACCTGGAGACTTGACTCATCTCAGAAGGAGTCTTCCATTTTCTTTTCTGAAGGCAACTCGTTAATCTTGGACAGTATCCATGGTTTTGTATTTTCTAGAGAACTGTTTTTTGAAATTGATGCTTTAACGCATCAGTCTGTGTCTTCGCGCAGAGCGTGGGCTTCTTTTTTCTTCTTTTCTTGCTATGCTACTTGTCGGAAATATAAGCAGTGAATCAAGTGGCCTAATGTTGTTGTATCATCATTAGTATCCATGGTTGTTTTAACAAGTGGCATAACGATGAGGGTCTGCAACAAGACTGCATCAAGATCTCTGGCTAACCTTACGTCCTGCTAGCTTCTCTGACTCAAACAACATGTGATTGATGAGTCCCCGAGCAGCACTGCCAATTACCCAACATAAAACTTTACTGAGTCATTCCAAAAAAATTTCAAATAGATGTATAATCCCAAGAGTGACTAGTAATATATGCATCAATGATCTCGTGTAGTTGCGTGTGCGTGTGTGGTAGTGTGCAACATCATCTTTTTTCAATATAAGCATCAATGAACAAGTTATAGCATTAACTGGAGGTTGGGGGAGAAAAAGAAAACTCACTCATCCTTCAACTTCTGAATCTTCTCGGGGTCTGACTCATTCATGTGTTTCTTAAATTGCTGCCTCACCATACCAACCACCAGCTCAGTGTTGTGTTGCTGCAGGATACAAAGTAGCAAACATTATTGAGTTGATGAGTTCATTTTCCATATCTCCTCCACTCCAGAAATTCAAATCTTAGCAGAAAAGCCAAATATTTCTCCCGGAAACAAAACAGAAGTGTGATGATAAGATATCAATGTCAAACTTTTCTGGCTGTATCATATCGATACAAATGTTCAGGCTTCAATCAAACTGCATTCTTATATGCAGAAGGCAACAACCTCAAATGGGTCAATAGAATTGAGTCTAAAAAGTATCGATAGACACGAGTTCTTGGGTACAGAAGAAAACATCATAACTTGAAAGCAAAAACTCTCTACGTTTTGCTCTAAATAACCAAGTGACTAAAAGGTAAGAAAAGGAAAAAAGATGTGAGGGTAGAGAATAGTGAAAAAACACTGATTTAATTTGCAAGTGAATTTCAGTTTTTCAACTCTCCTTCCCTCTTGTTCCTATTATAAAAGACCTTTTTAAGTAGTAAAATATATTGGCTTGCAGTGATTCGCCGGGAGGAATTTAGGTAAGTTTCGCAATGTGATAGGCTATTCATTTTTATTTTTTGAATGTGATAACACCAAAATCAGCCTTTGAAACTAGCTACTGTCTGCGTTCAAGTGTAACTAAATGCATTTGAAATGAGGTTTACCTGAGCTTCGCTCTGACCGAGATTATCCATTTTGACCAACAATCTTGGGGTTCGCATTTCCAAAACTTCAAGCTCTTCTCCGTACCCAGTGTTTGATGGGGCTGCGTTCTTGTAGTACCTTCCAATTTGTGAAAATCGGATAGATGATTCGCCTTCTGCGGTTGGCTTGGATCCGGTATCGAATTCAGATCGACCGAGCATTAGCTTGTGCTGTCTTTCAACATGCACAAACCTTGGATATCGAATGAATAAGAAGAGGATCCAATTTCAATTGATTCAGCGATACGTAATATCAAAGTGAATGATATAAGATTGTACCAATACAAATCATAACAAAATTGGAAAACGGAAAAGAGAAAACTAGATTTTGTTCTTGTTATATAATTTAACTAGTGGATGCATACTACTTTTTAACCAGAACCCAGATCCATCAACAAACGCGCACCATTTCCCTTGTTTGTATCTCAATCGACTTCTTTCTAGGTTACGATGTCTCAAAATTGACTCGAGAACGGAAGATTGATTTGAAACCAAAAAAGGTGAAAGAAACAAGTAAATAGGGTTTGTGGAGACGATTCAATGGAACAGTTGATGTCATCAGATTCAGGCAACTCGGACAGTCGGATTAAGATCTAAGCAATTAGAGCCGTTGGATAAAACTTTTTCTCTTCCTATAAAAGATGAATGATGATATCATGTCAGCAGTGATCTGACATACTAACATTCCATTAACTTAATAAAAATTTCATGTTTTAGTTTAGACATTCATTGTGACCGTGAATAGCACGATTCATAACAACACTAACAGTGTTTTTCATAGTATCTCCAAAATAAAATAAAAAATTCGTCTACAAGTTATTTAGCTAAAAATTATTATTGGTGCTCAACCGTACGTCTCTCACACGTACGGGCTCTTGGAATGAGATATATTAGATCAATTATTCTCTATGCGGATGAAGACGGGCGTAGGCTATGAGTTGCACTAAGGCAATCAGAAATGTCAATCCATTTGGTACCTATACAACAAAAAACAAAACAATCGGCTAAATATTCTTGTATTTAATGTAGTTTGACAAATTCTTGAAATTTTTTTCCACATCAAGTTTACAAATCTCTTACCATTATAAAGAAGTCGCTTTTCACAAGCCCACGGACAAACCAAACCCCTCCGTTTACGATCGTGAGTAAACACATGGGAAGTTCCACGGACTCGAGATTCCGTGTTGTTATTGCGTTGTTCTAAGTTGGAAATAAAGTAGTATTAGACATGTAAATATTATTATATATTGAAGAAGTAATATATATAAATTAGTATTAGACATGATGGACTTACCGTCGTTACGACTGGGTAGATAGACCTGACCATAGCCAAGGGAAACACAACAGGTTCTAAAGACAAGTAATCAGAATGTGTCATATACGCGTACCAAGGGTAGAGCATCGCGTACATAGCTAATAAAGCCATGCACGCAGTGAACGTTGAGAAAGTGAACTGGAACTGAGAAAGAAACAAACAAATTAAAAACATCAGTTAGTTGACATAAAAAGAGGAGAGGAAAAATACATTTATTAAATGATTTAGACACACCTGATAATGTTGTCTGTATTTAAAGATAATAATCAGGTAAAAGACGTGAACACACAGACCCACGATATTGGTCGTGACGATCCACGGGTTCTTGGTCACCACCCCATGAACCGTCCAAGAAATGACACTTAACATGGAGGCGATGATGGGCATAGCAGCCTCATCACCCGTCAACATGTTCTGAAACTTCTTCCTGCGCAATATCATTAGTCTTAAAATATATATAGATTTACTTTTTAAGTTTTTAACACTAAATGAGGAAGGGTTTACATCGGGAAGATGAAGACGAGAACGGAAGTTAGGTTTCCGACGACCATTGATGAAAACGCTAGACTCGTCATGTTGAGAGAGAGCGAGCGATGCAGTCAGTATTTGATGTCTGTTTATCGGTTTATGTGCAAACTGAACGAGAGACGTGGCTTTTATAGATATATTGTAGTGTTTTACAGCTTCGTACGTTAACAATCAGATTATTACAAGAAACTAACTATTGCATTAGTTTCTACTAATAGTACCAAAGTAATAAACGACAAATTGTCATATTAGTTTCTGCTAATAGTACTAAAGTAATAAACGCGTAATGACACTTAGTTAATATGACACTGCATAATGTTTGAGAAGATTCGCTGACATATATGGTTGACATATTAGAGAAAAAATTGAATAAAATTGATTATTTATTTCAATTTTTTTAGAATTTTACTATTTGAGATGAATTCCAAATTCTAGTGGATTCCATCAAATAAGTGAAAAATAAATCTAATTTCTCTAAATTATTATTTTTTAAAAGAGCAGAGAACACACGATGGAAAAATTAGTAGAAAAATGATAATTTCATTATCTTGTTTTTTTTTCTTTTTATTATTCTCATTCACAACCATTTTTTGCACTATAAGAAAAATGGGAAAGGAAACTCACGCGCGAAGATAGATTTTTCATCTAACTATAGGGTAAAGTCGATAATATTCTTAAATTTAACCCGAACCACGAGAACATACTCTATCTAGAATTGACTTTTATACTTGTCTAAACGACTCCTTACCAAAAACGGTAAACAAAGGTTGTTAGTTGCCAAATTAGTATGGCAAGTGGAAACCTACTAAAAGTAAAGCGCATTACAATATTAGAAATTTCGGACAGTACACGATTTTCTTACAATATATGGTATTCTGAATAGAGAAATTCTAAGATATGTCACTTATCAATTGTCATTTAAAAAAAATATTACTGTTTAAAAATTTGTACAAGCGTACTACTCTATTTTTTTCATATCTCCATATTACCATTTGACTCATTTTAACATAATTTTTTGTATCGATTTTTTTGGATTTTGCCTTCCAACTCGAGAATTCCTCTAAAATCGTCGTCTCTGATCTCAAATCTCTCCGCCTCCGATCTCAGATCTCTCTGTCTCCTATTTCGCCGTCTCCGAACTTCGTCGCGATCTCCTCTGAGAAGATTCGAGAAAGAGTTGTTGTTGATCTGGTGGTGCGTTTGACGAAGAACATGGATCTGAGATTGGATCTGGTGGATTTGGGAAGAAGAAAGGTTGTTTAGCCCGATTAATGACCCGATTTTTTGAAGATCCGACCTGTATTAGGTCAAGAACGGTGAAAAGTTAATTTCCGGGTAATATCCATAGAAGGTAGAAAAAGAAAAAGGAAGAAGAGAAAACACAATCGCCGAAGAAGAAGAATCGGAAACGCTTTTGAATAGCTTATAAAACCTTTTAAATACCTTATAAAATCTTTTAAATAGAGTTTAGTTTTGAAGGTATAGCACTTAGAGTGTTTGCAGAAGGAGTCTTTTAAATACCTTATAAAACATTTTAAATACCTTATAAAACCTTTTAAATAGGTTATAAAACCTTTTAAATACCTTATAAAACTTTTTAAATACCTTATAAAATTGTTTTAAAACATTATAAAACATTATAATACCTTATTATTTCTTGTGATGCTTGAATTTGTTGTTTACATAGTCTGATCAATTCTTACACGAATACTTTTGTTCTTGTTTTGTCTCTGTTGATGCATAAACTTCTGAGAGCACTTTGAGTGTTTGCAGGAGAAGTCTTTTAAATACTTTTTAAGTACCTTATAAAACATTTTAAGTACCTTATAAAATCTTTTAAATACCTTATAAAACTGTTTAAAAACATTATAAAACTATTTAAAAAAACTCATAAAGCACTTTTGTACGCAGTTACAGAGATCAATTGTTTCCAGCTTTAGAAGATGTCTATCTAACAGAGATTCTAACATCAAATTAGGTTATAAAATATTTTAATTATGTTTTAGAACTTACAAAACATTTTAATTACAAAACTGTAAGACAAAAATAAGGATAAAAAAGAAGAACATCGTTTCATAAAATTAAAAGAAAAAAGTAGAAGAAGAACATTCAACAACAAAATTAACTCAGACTGAAACCAACCCCAAATTGACAAATTGAAATTTACCCCAAATACAACCCATATTTATTACTACATTCAACAAAATTGAATACAAATTTCTAGATCTGTACTCAAATCGAATCAAAACCCCTAAATTTGTAATCCAAATCGAATCAAAAATTCAGATCTGTAACACAAATTAAATAAAACCAGATTTGCGAGAATAAAAAACCAGATATGTAACAAAAAAATGACAAAATCCGATCTAGATCTAGATCGATATGCGAGAGAGAGAGTGAGAGAATCAGAGATTGACGATGAGAGATCCGAGCGTAAGAGATCTCCAACCCAGAGAGATCGACGAGAGAGAGAATCAGATATCGACGAGGAGAAATTTGAGCGTGAGAGATCTCCAACCCAGAGAGATCGACGAGAGTTAAGAGAGAGAAAAAAACAAAATTTGATTCATGGCTTTTTGACAGGGATAAAGTAGACAATTTGTTTGTAAAAAAGTGGCACAAATGAAAATGGTTACATGAGAGTGACACGCTTGTAAAAGTCACTTTCAAATGTGGCATTTTTACAATTGTCCCTTCTAAATATCGCATGTTTTATGTTTAAAGAGTCTATAGAGGAACCATTTAAGTTTTTTACGCGTAAGGAGAAAAATAAGGATATTTTGTAAACTACCCTATTTACATTGAAAATTTTGAAAACTACCGTATGTTTTAATTATTTTGAAAACTAACTCTTTTATGTTGTAAAAAGCTATTATATCCTTATAAAAAACTGAAAATTACATATATGCTAAAATAGTAAGAGTTATAAATTTATATTTAAATTATTATTATTATTATTAGTAACCATGTGATATTTAAATTATTATTATTATTATTGAATTTGACCCTAAACTTTCATCTGTCAAATACTATTTTCGTGGGAATTTCATTTTTTTTTTCGTCGTCTATATTTATTTTTTATTACAAATTATGAGGACTGTTACAAAGATGATTTTACCACGGACAATTCAATATGACTTTTATATAGATTCACGACAGACGGTACTCTCTGCTCCATGCTCATGATGGACACTTTCTACCTTTAATGCGTGTAATCACGGCGAATGGTTCTACTTGTACAACGCTGAAAATCTCTTGTAAGTTTGCATCCATTAATCTGCATAACTATTAATAACTCGCATTATCTAAAAATTGAACTTCATATCTCATGATATAGAAGCATTAATTAACCTTTGTTCAATCACCGGAGTATTGGACAAAGGGCTTCCACAGAATCCCATGTTGGGATACCAAAAAAATTATACCATATTTTTGTTAATAAAGCTTTAGTAGCATGAAATACTAGAAACCTAATACTTTTTTATTTTTGCAACTGTTATCAGGAATTTTCGAATAATTCATAATATGTTTTTATTTTATTAACTTTATGACATTCATCTAATTAATTAATTAGTCACGTTTTGTATGGTATGACTAGTCACGTTTGCATGGTATGTTAGGCCTTTTGATTGCTTATGCACAGTGACGGATCCTGTAAAAAAATTGACTGGGGCAAAATTTATTAAACAATAAATATATTTAATATATTTAAGTCTGTATACAATAAATCAATTTTATTTATTTTTATATTAGAAATTTTAGTTATTTAATTATAAGGTATATTGTTTACTTTCTCTTTCTAAACTCATATATACTAATATTTTATATATGTAAGAAAATTATTATTATTTATCATTATCATTTAAAACTAAAAGCCTTAGATATCTTCAAATTTAAGATTACTAAAACTACAAGTCTAATAATATCATACATGTATAAACCAAAGAATTGAATTTTATATCTATGGTAGAGTGTGGAAACCGGAAACTATAAAATAATATTTCGTTGGAAAATCTTAATACTAGCTAGAGAACATTGTGGATAAAATTAAAAAATATAAGTTTCGTATTTAGTTCTTGTCTTTTATTTTTATGTACTATGATTGTTTGGTGAGAAAAATAATGCATATGAGTTTCATTAAAAGTGGGTTGTAATTATATTTCCTTATAAATTTGTATTGATTTCGATTTTAGGGAAAGTAAGAAAATAATGGGGGCATGATCTCGTTTTCCTATGGAGACATTAAAATGACGCTTAACAAAATTACCTTAGACCACAAAATATTACTGGTGGCACATGCACCCTCCTTGTATAAGGTGGATCCTCCCCGGTTATGCAACTATATTTTTCACAATTTTTCTGCTATATATAAGTTCTCAAAAAGATTAGTGCATACTATTCTGAGAAGCAGAAGACATTGTCAAATTCATACTATTTTGAGAAACATATGAGTGCGTGCATGCGTAGGCATCCGTTGTATCTCTCATCCATCATAGATCACTACGGTCACTATATTAACGATTGTAACTCAGCATCATAATATATATATATATATATATATATATATATATATATATATATATATATATATATTGACCGCTCAAAGAATTTCAAATATAAGAAACAAAAAAATATATACTATTTTCAGAAATTCCAAATACTTTAATATCGGGTTTTACGTCTGATGACTTTAATCCATAGACTTTCATTTGTCAAATACTATTTGCGTGGGGAACCCAATGTAGGGATACAAAAAAATACAATATTAAACTGATACCATAATTTTGATGCTTTGAATAGTAATATCAATCAAAATTAAGAGATTTTACCTTAATGCGAACGCAACAAAACCAAAGAAGAAATATAAACATAATTTAAAAAAAAAAATAATGCATAATTATCTTAGTTCTAAGACGCATTAATCTTAATGCGAAGAATTAGAAGAGATTGCAGTGATGTGGAGGCACAAAACGTAACAAAACCAACACCCACATGGTATCACAACAAAGAAGAAAGGAAGAGTCATACAATTGGTCCTCACCATTATAAAGAAAATGTTTAAAATCCCGTACATATGATTAAGTAGAGGAGGTAAGAAGTAATCCAGCGGCAAATATTTATAAGACCTTTCAGTGATTCGGAGCAATCAAGCATGAAACAACATCCCACATGGTACCCCAACAAAGATGAGCAAAAAATCCATACAACTTGTCATGACCATGGAAAGAAAAAGGCATAAATATCCAACCATATGACAAGATAGAAATGTCAAGTAATCCGGTGGCGCTGCATCGTTAGACCATCTAAACCATAATTCTTGAAAGCCATGATGATAGGTCCCAATTATGAGATTATCAATTGTTGATTAAAAATTCATAAAAACAAAGAACATAAGTAACTTCAATTTTCTCTTTATATAGTTTCCTTAGAACTTGTAACTTAAATACACAAAGTAAACGTGAATGAATGGGAGAGTGGGAGAGACAAATAAAACACGTGAATGAGTGGAAGACAATTCCACTAATATAGGATCCACTATCACTTGTCTTCTTTCTTGAATTGTATCTCATCAATACTCCCATGGCGGAAATGAACCTTGTCCTCAAGGTTCAGTGTCGTACGAAGCTGATCCGTGTCTTCGCAAGTCATTTTCTTCTCCCACAACCTTAAGTATTTGATGAACATTTCATGGAGAAACTGCTTCCCACCAGGATCATGAATATGACGTTGGAAAGAAAGTGTACATACCAACAGCTCCGCACTCCTTTCGTAGAAAAGAACGTCACAAAGAGCGACTGTTCTGGAACAGCAACAGTGAGGCTTCTTAACTCCTACACTGGCTGGTGCAATTTTCTTCATCACTTTGGTGGCACGTTGCTTCATAAAATCTTTTCCTCCGATTGATTTCGTAGCAGTTAGCCTAGTATGAGCCATTGTCTGCTCAAGGTTGTGACCACGTCTTCCTCCAAGAGACTTCTTGACTCCTCCCGTGATCGTTTGGTTCATGTCGGTCCGGTTCATTGGATGGTTGATGTTGCTCTCGTCGTGCCGTTTCCCTTATGATGAATTAAATCCTTCTCGAGCCCTTTTGCATGCTTCTTTGATCCGGTTGATTGAAGTGTCAAGTAGTTGGAAGTGATCTCCAATAACCAACTTCATCTTGGGCATCTCCTCTTTTAGATTTCCAATGATTTATTCGAACTCATCGATTATGTAATTGTTAGTTGGTTCTTTGTCGTCGTAGACATCAAAGATTGGCGCTCCATAAAATCTCGTTGTAGAGCTCCATGGATTCGGCGGAAGGGAGTGGAAGTAGGCGGTGTAACGGAGAAGATGTGTGGTGTTTTTGTGGAGCGTTAATTCACGATGAAACCGTCAACAAGAACGAATAGAAAGGCTCTGATACCAATATGATAGGTCCCAATTATGAGATAATCAATTGTTGATCAAGAACTCATAAAAACGAAGAACACAAGGAACTTCAATTTTCTCTTCATATCTTTTTCTAAGAACTTGTGACTTAAATACACAAAGTAAAAGTGAATGAGTGGGAGGGTGGGAGAGACAAATAAGACACGTGAATGAGTGAAAGACAATTCCACTAATATAAGATCCACTACCACTTGTCTTCTTCCTTGAATTGTATCTCATCACATGAACAATGTAAAGGAAGGTAATACACGGCTCGGGTGTAAAACGATATGGTGAATGATAAGCATGCCAAAACAGCAAGGCGTATGCGGTCATTAGTAGGGAATGTATGATTATGGAGTATATTGGTCCTGAGGTCATTCTGTCAATTATTAAGAACAACAAACATATTAATTGATTCTTTCTTCGATATGTAATTTTGATGATGAGTACTTGAGAATTTAGTCAATTTAAAAATTATAAACCGAATAAAATATGAGTTATCTATAAATTGGATAAAAGACACAAGCTCAAAACTCACCGGCAAGAATTTGAGGGGAATAACAAAAACAACGTTGGTGGTGACGACGATTGACGAGCGCTTGCTAAATCTTCACGTTGATCTCTCTTAAATGTGTAAAAAGATGATATGCATCACACATAATTTATACTTTAATTAAATATTTTCATTATTAAATGGAAATTAAAAACTTAGGAAATAAGTAAATAAATTTATTGGTTGCCAATATATCACTACATTTTAATGGAAATAAAATTAAAAAATTGAATTTGGATAGATCTCATAAACACATTGAAACTCATTACATTTTAATGGAATTGAATTGAAAAAAAAAGGGACAGATCTCATAGAGTTTTAATCAACTACAGTTGGATGTTTTAATAAGTTGATCTTTTAAAATATAATATCAAATAATAGAGAGAATGAATATAAGCAGTCTTGTGGTTTTTTCTGGTGTTGTCGTTAACTCGTTATGTCATCTTCTACATTCAAATTTCATATAATGCATGTTGAAAATATTGAGTGGACCTTTTTTTTTTTGACTTGTGTATGTTGTGAGTCTCGCCGAAGCTTCAGGTTCCTTAGTTTCTTTGAATCTCCTCTAAACACCACTTCCTTAAAATCCAAGATTATCCACTCGAGCCAGAAGATGCTTTGGCTTCCAGACAAGATTGCAATGTTGAGAACACTTTGGCTCTACATATTCGTCTTCCGAGATTGTAAAACGGTTGGTACGATTCCTCTTAATTCAAGATCACTTCAGAAGTAGACCGAGGTTTTAAGTGTCAATTCTCTAACTTGATTCTACATAATATATTACGTAAGCATGGTCAATATGGTTCGAGAATGGGACTGAGTATAGACTGATTCTCCGTTAAAAAGGGTCTGATTGGTAGCTTGAGAATCATCCATATTCATCTTTGTAGTTTGGCCAAAATGATTGTTTCTAGCGGTTGCGTCTTGGTGCGTTTGATTTTATTTAAAAGGTGGTTGCATATTTATCGAATCTTTTGATCGGAATTTCTGTGTTTTGTAATGTTTAATCAAATGTTTGTATGCGACTGACGTTTATTTTTCCAGCAAAATACAAATGCATTACTTCCAATTTTCCGGTTTGTACCAAACCCAACAACGCTTCGGTTAAAAAAAAAAAGAGTTTTTTAATTATACAAGGAGGTTTTTTTGTTAACTAAAAAAAAAGTCCCCGAAACAAGTATTACTAAATTTACAAATTTACCATACAAAAAAAAAAAATCATAAACCCTTGTATCTAGAAGGGAAAAGAGAGATTACATCGAGAGAAAAGGAAGTAGAAGAAGACAACAATGGTGAATCTCTTCTTCTTCTTCGCCTTCTTCTACACAGTAACAACTCTAACATTTCCGCCATTAACAACCTCAGGAGCAACATCGTGCCGAACATTATGCGGCAACATCCCAGTAAACTACCCTTTCGGCATCGACGAAGGTTGTGGATCTCCCCAGTTCAAAGGAATGTTCAATTGCTCCTCCACCGATCTGTTTTTTATTACTCCTTCGGGAAGCTACAAGGTTCAGAAAATCGATTACCAGAAGAACACGATGGTTGTATTCGATCCGGCGATGTCGACTTGCTCGATCCTCCAGCCTCACCACGATTTCAAAATGGCGGATATCCAAAACGCAATCGTAAGGCCATCGTACGACACCGTTTTCGCACTCCTCAACTGCTCCACCGACTCTCCGGTGCACAATCGGTACCGGAATCTCTGCTTCAATGTCTCCGGTCACTCGTGCGACGAGCTTTATAGCTCCTGCACTTCCTTTCGCATCTTCAACACTACCACTCCTTCCGGTATGAAATCAATTTTGATTCTTGTGTTTCTCAATTCATCGAAATTTTGATTTCCCCCAAATCTGATTTTTTTTAACAATTTAATTTCAAATTTCGTTGAATCTTTTTTGTATTGATTTTCCCCCAAATTTGGATTTTTGTTTCCAGGTAACAGTACGGTCCGTACGACGCCGTATTGCTGTTTCACTAGCTACGATACGGTGAGAGTGATGAGTATGAACATCTTGGATTGCTCACATTATACGACGGTGATCGACGGTGGGAAAATGAGAGACGTGGCGCCTTTGGATTGGTCCTACGGGATCGAGCTTTCGTACTCTGTGCCGGAGATTGGCTGTGATCGTTGCCGGAAGTCAGGCGGCATTTGTGGTTTCGACGCTGAGACTGAGATCTTTCTTTGCCAATGTTCCGCTTCCAACAACAACCCTACGAGAGAATGTGGTAATTACTTTATCAATCCCTATGCTTTTTAGTTAATTCCAAATAGACTGGGCAATTTTTTGTCCTGATCAATTCAGTCCTCTAAGACAGTAATTGTTGTACTGTCTGCTGTAATTGTTTGTCACTGATCGATCATTTTTGGTTGTTCCATTGAATTATTTTATTTGATTTTAAATATATTTAAGTTGGAAGTTATATATGTATTTTATTTTTCTGTTTCAGGCGGAGGTATGACTGATCAAGGAGGCTGCAATTCTCAAAACACGAGTGATACAACGCTTCTTTTGGCTATGTTAATGTATTTTATTTACGTTATTTTGTGATATAATTGTATGTCAAATTTCGAAGAAATTTTATTTTATTAATATCTATGGATTATTTTTTTGGATAAAATGGTTAGTAAAATAATCTTCATGTGGAAGACCGGTTAACCACATGTGGATCACAATAATTATGTTTATGAACCTCCAACAAAGTTCAGAATTTATCAGCCTGACTAGGCACTCAAACGTCAAACCTCAGATTAACGACTAACAAATTTTGTAACATTACACTTTTTAATTGATTTCTTTATATATTTTGACTTTCGGATAAAGAGATCAAAGACATTTATGTAGTTTGTATTATTGCACCACCACTTTTGTTTTGTAGGTGGGGTAGTTAAGCTCCCTTAGAATCCTTAATTCCGTTGTAAGTTTGTAACCACTTTTGTTTTTGAAAAATTTAAAATTTCTGTTAAAAGTGAAAACTACACTATTTTTTTTTTTTTTTTTTTTAAGGAAAAATGTATCATCATTTGTGAAAGAGCAACACTTATTGTAATTAGCAACTTCGAGATTATATATGTTCGATGTTTCATAGTGGTATTTATGCTCGTTTTGGAAAAAACAAAAAAAGACAAGAGAAAATTGGGTGTTTGATTTGAAGCTTGACCTCCACTGTTCTTCAAAGGTAAATTTAGAAGATATTGCATATCATAAAAAAAATAACAATGGTCCATTACATACATTTTTCAATAAATTATTCAAAATTAAATTCTCAAGAAACTACATATCAAATGCCTAAATTCTCTTCAACCCATTTTCCTCAATCTTCTATCAATCAGATCAACTTCAATTTCGTCAATCTTCCATCAATCAGATCCTCCCATTCATATGCATAATACCCTTTCTGAAATAGAATTTCGCTGATTTTTCACTAGCGGCTATAATCACATTGTATCCTAAATCTTTTAAAACGTCAATCATTTTTCCAAAAGCTTGATTTTCCGAAACTATTAAAATGGTTATAGGGGAAGATAATTAACAACGTGGTGCAGAATCTGTGTAAACAAATAAAAATCAGCGACTCCTCTACGAGGATGATGTAGTAAATCTTCCCCATGCCAAATAACAATGGTCCATTACATACATTTTTCAATAAATTATTCAAAGGTAAATTCCCAAGAAACTACATATCAAATGCCTAAATTCTCTTCAACCCATTTTCCTCAATCTTCCATCAATCAGATCAACTTTAATTTCGTCAATCTTCCATCAATCAAATCCTCCCATTCATATGCATAATACCCTTTTCTGAGATAGAATTTCGCTGATTTTTCACTAGCGGCTATAATCACATTGTATCCTAAATCTTTTAAAACGTCAATCATTTTTCCAAAAGCTTGATTTTTCAAAACTATCAAAATAATTATAGGGGAAGATAATTAACAACGTGGTGCAGAATCTGTGTAAACAAATAAAAATCAGCGACCCCTCTATGAGGATGATGTAGTAAATCTTCCCCATGCCAAAGAACCTTCCTGCATCGTGTACATCAGATCTCTCTCGAGAACTGGTAAAAACCATCCAACCAACACTTCTTTTTTTTTTTTTTTTTTTTTGAACAACCTCAACCAACACTACTTAATTTTACACTAATGGTTAGAAGAATGCAAAGCATTTGGACGAGGAGTACTAACACCTAATTGGGGTCTTTGACCTTTTCGGGAAGGAATTTTGGATGGGATTTGATAATTTTAAATATGGTAACTACCACTAAGGACTCTACGATCTGGTTTTTAAAAAAAAAAGAAAAAAAACTACACTAATTAAGGCATACTAAATTACTAATAAAGAAAATTAGGCTCTATAATAGAAATTGAGTATAAAATTAAGCATCTAATATATCAGATCTGAAATTTAGTAAATAATATTTTTTTTGGTGAATTCTCGATTATACCCTCAGCTTATTCTCAAAACAAAATAGCTAATTATACACTAAATAGCTAATATAGATGTAGTTAATTATATTTCTAACTATACACCCACATTATAGCTAACTATACACTAATATAGTTGATTATATTTACATGTAGTTTACCTATATTTCAAAAGTATTTAGCTAAACATTCATGTAGTTGATTATATATACATATAGTTAACTATATTTTTTTTTAACTATATACCCATATTATAGCTAACTATACACATTAATATAGTTGTTATATTTACCTATATTTCTATTAAAAATGCATGTAGACGTAAATAACTCTTTATATATCTAGTACAAGTAAACTTTACAGTTAACTATATATAAAACAAATTATATATCCACATAGTTGTTCTGTATTGACAAATAGTAACTATGTTTGTTTAAAATAAGTAATTATTACAGCAACATTTTTATGTAGTCAACTATGTTCTGAAATCAGTATAGTAGATAATTATGCTATGAATATAGTTAACTATGTTTTAAATAGGTAGTTATTTTATGAAAATAGGTAACTATATTTAGATAGTTACAGAAACATTGCGGGTTCAATTCCCGCTACCCGCTCTAAATTCTAAATTGCCCCTTTTCATTAGAAACAATTTTCTCTATTAGAATTGTCTAATAGCAATTGTGTATTGAATTCACTTCAATACACAATTACTAAAAAGATTTCGCACATTGTTTTTTTTAACAATTGGAAAGTCAAAAAAACGTAAAGCTTCCATTGTCTAATGGACAGGACATAGGTCTTCTAAACCTTTGGTATAGTTTCAAATTCTATTGGACGCAATATCAATATTGATATGTAGTTAACTATGTTCTGAGATCAATAGAATATGTAACTATGTTCCGAAAATAGTTAATATATGAGCAATTTCGTCAAAAAATTTCTTATCTTTGCTAGTTACCTAAATTTTTGTTTTCCATATGTTACTTTATAAATTATCTCTCACAAATGTGTTATTCAACTGATTAACCGTATTAATAATGATTTAAAACTCTAGAAAATTTAACGAAGATGATTCGTTTATTTTTCTAATTTTTGTTGTAAATCTTAATAAAACACAAAAATTTGAAAACCGAGATAATGAAAGGGCCTATTCGTGTTATCAAAGAAGTAAAAGGATTGATGATTAGAAAACTAAACTTTCTAATTTTGAAATTCCCCTCCCCCCAATTCAAATCTGAGCTTCAAAAGCTGGGTAAGCATTAATTTCATCCTAAAGCATCTTCATCTTCCACAGTATGAGCAAACTGATGGATTGAAGTTGGATCCCATCTTCTTATTCATTCGAAATCCAAGGTTTATGCATGTTGAAAGGCAGCCCAAGCTAGTGCTCGATCTATCATGGCCCGAAACGTTCCGAGAATCGAGATGCCGGAATCCGAAGAGAACGAGTTCGCGAGCTTGTCTCTGTTTTCGCCGTCAAGAGCTCCTCTGAATTCGATACCGGATCCAAGTCAACTGCAGAAGGCGAATCATCTATCCGATTTCGATTTGGTTCACAAATTGGAAGGTACTACAAGAACGCAGCACCATCGAACACTGGGTACGGAGAAGAGATTCGAAGCTTTGGAAGGTAGAGCGAGTGGTGTGCATGATTCGAACCCTAAGATTGTTAGTCGTAATGTTAAATCTCGGTCGGAGCCAAACTCTGCGCAGAGTACGCCCACTAGGAACGGTGCTAGGGTTTCTCTTGGTGGGGGTTGTGCTACCGGCGCAAGAGTTTTTCAGTCTTTCGGTGGAAGAGGAACAAGCTCGTTCTCGAGGGTTCCGAGGGGAATTTCTATGGCTGAGTCTGTTAGCTTTGCGGAAACAACTCCACATTTCGAGCTCAATGAAGATCATTCGTTTTGGAAAGAGCACAATGTGCAGGTTGGTGCTTTGTTTAGGAGATTCTTGATAAATTTGACTGTTTGAAATTTACTAATTGAGGCATTCTTCGATATGGTGTAGGTTTTGATAAGGCTGAGGCCATTAAGCACAATGGAAAGGGCAACTCAAGGATATGGTAAGTGTTTAAAACAGGAGAGTCCACAAACATTGATCTGGTTAGGCCATCCAGAGACCAGATTCACCTTTGATCACGTTGCAAGTGAGACAATATCTCAGGTAAACCTCATTTCAACCTCATCAGACTGCTGCTCTTACTTTCTTTCCTTTTTTTTATCAGATGTTACTATGTGATGTAGTTACCTGAATGCACTGGTGATCTATAATGTTCTCTGGTTGTGTATCCTGTTGATTTTTCAGGAAAAATTATTCCGCGTTGCTGGGCTGCCCATGGTGGAGAATTGCTTGTCTGGTTACAATAGCTGTGTGTTCGCCTACGGTCAGGTGAGATCATAAATGATGGCATATTTCTGCTTGTTAGAATTTCTATGGTGCAAAATTAGAAACTTAGCATCCTCTCATATAGACTGGCAGTGGCAAGACCTATACTATGATGGGAGAGATATCTGAGGCAGAGGGAAGCCTCGGTGAAGACTGTGGAGTTACTGCTCGTATTTTTGAGTATCTATTCTCAAGAATTAAAATGGTAATCACCTAACTTCCTCCCGATGAATCAGTGCAAGCCAATATATTTTAGTACTTAAAGGGTCTTTTATAACAGGAAGAAGAGGGAAGGAGAGATGAAAAACTGAAATTCAGTTGCAAATGTTCTTTTCTTGAGATATATAATGAGCAGATTACCGACCTCTTGGAGCCATCGTCAACCAATTTGCAAGTAATTCAATTTTTTTTTTCTTCCATCACTTGATTATTATTTATCCGTTCTGTTACTTTTTGTTTTGAGATAGGTCATAACCTTGAATTCCATATTTTAGCTCAGAGAAGACTTGGGAAAAGGGGTATATGTTGAAAATCTTGTAGAACATAATGTGAGAAATGTTAATGACGTTCTAAAGCTTCTACTACAGGCAAGACTTCCATACCCAAACATTATGTTAAGAGTTTAAGTGTTCAAGTATTTAACTTGAAATGTTTTCCTTATGCTCAGGGAGCAGCAAACCGGAAGATTGCAGCAACCCGTATGAACAGTGAAAGCAGCAGATCCCACAGCGTTTTCACGTGTACAATCGAGAGCCTATGGGAGAGAGATTCTCTAACCCGTTCAAGATTTGCCAGACTAAATTTGGTCGATTTGGCTGGTTCTGAAAGGTAGCCAGTACATTTTTCTGTGGTTACTTATGCATCTTTGACTGATGAAACCATTTTTGTTACATATACAGGCAGAAAAGCTCAGGTGCGGAAGGGGATCGCCTAAAAGAAGCAGCAAACATTAACAAATCCTTATCCACTCTGGGGTAATCCTATCAGACACCTGTTTTCGTGTCAGTTTGTCTGCCCTCTGCTCTTTCTTGTCATGAACTGTTTTCTATTGTACATTGCCAAGCCTCTCAAGTCTCAGGTCAAAATAATATACGGTTAATGGAGAAAATTGTGTGTAAAGCAAGAAAGGATGGCACGACTTTAGTAGCTTTGAGGTGTTTGACAACTTAAAAATGATTATTGCCTTAACTTTAAGATAAATAATCTTTGGACAAGATAAGATGCCTACAATGTCTTACTCCTTTTACTATGCTCTATTTTCTTTAATCTTTTAACAAAATCTTAGTAGCTACTAACACGATCCCATTCATCTGTCAATTTAGCTTAGTGATAATGTCTCTGGTGGATTTGGCACATGGGAAACATAGACATGTTCCCTATAGAGATTCACGACTTACCTTTTTACTGCAGGTATGACCTATTAGAGTACTTCAACCTTCATTTTTTCTTGCAACTGCATTGAGACTAACTTCAGATATGGTTTCAGGATTCTCTAGGGGGTAATTCTAAAACAATGATAATAGCCAATGTCAGCCCATCTCTTTGGTTTGTACCAATAGCCATTCTTGTTTAATGAAATTAGTTAATATGTCTTTTCTTGTGTATTTCTGATTATTATTGACTTATTGCAGCTCTACAAACGAAACCCTCAGCACTCTGAAGTTTGCACAACGGGCCAAACTAATCCAGAATAATGTAATTCGTAATTCTTTATTTATTAAGAGTTCTTCTGTGGAATTAGACCTGATGTAAGGTTGCTTCGTTTTCATGTTCCAGGCTAAAGTCAACGAAGATGCCTCTGGGGATGTTACAGCACTCCAACAGGAAATAAGAAAGTTAAAGGTATTGACAAACTGCACCAAACAGCAAATTTTCCTCATTTCCTGCATATACATGTGACAGTGATATCAAAACCTTTTCATAAATTCAAACAGGTCCAACTGTCCTCCCTTATGAAGAATCATTCTTGCGGGGCTCTTTCAGACTGCATAGCTTCTCTTGAAGAATCCAGATACTCTGGTACATTTGAAGTAACAGGAGAAACAAAACAAGACAAGTATCACGGTCAGGTGCACAACTCACTGAGAAAGAAGGTATTTTGCAACAAATTCGTGGATATCTTGGGACTATAATATTGAACTGGCTTCATAACTGCATAACAGGTGAAATGTATGAAAGATATTTTGATTGGTGCTCTCAGAAGAGAAAAGATTGCTGAAACTGCCCTTCACAAATCCGAGGCTGAGATTGAGCGTATAGATAGCTTGGTTAGTCTTGCTACAAGGACAGTTCAATTTCATATTTTGAAAGGGTGTAACCTTGACAGATTCATCTCGTGATTTGAAATAGATTCTATTTCGGCTCATCTTATATTTTGATAATTTACTACAGGTTAGAGACATGGAAGAAGATGCTAAGTGCATTAAAATAATGCTTAATCTTCGGGAAGAGAAAGTTGGAGAGATGGAATTCTCTACGTCTGGTTCGTTGATGACAAAAGAGTGTCTCATTGAAGAAAATAAATCTCTAAAAGGAGAGATCAAGCTTCTTCGGGCAAGCATTGACAAGAATCCAGAGTTGACACGTCAGGCCTTGGAGAACACCAAGCTCCAGGAGCAGCTACAACGGTAAATCACCTATTAAATGCTTTGGAAGAGTCTGTTTTTGTTAACGTCTTATGCTCTGATCTTGACTTCCTTTTCAGATATCAGAAGTTTTATGAGCGTGGGGAACGAGAGGCATTGCTTGCTGAGGTGACAGGACTACGCGACCAGGTTTGAGAATGCCTTCACCAACTGGACTTTCACCATATAAATTTCAGACTGAAATTTTTTCATATATCACGCAGCTGCTTGATGTTTTTGAAGCAAAACATGAGTCCTTTTCTGAACATGTGATGAAGGTTTGGGAAAATATGCTATTTGCTGTTCTTAGTTTCTTAGATACTGTTGTTGCTGGTTTCTTACCCGTGAACTTTGATAACACTGTAGGAGAACGAAGTGGAAAAGGAGTTGGAAGACTGCAGAAACATGAACTCTAGTCTAATTAGGTACTATATGAAATGCAATTATCTTTTGTGAAGGTTTGATATTGTATGAAAATCATTTGCACTGTTGCATTTTTTTTATTTTATAGAGGGATGTGGAATGGAAAAATTTCTGACTTCACTGTTGCATTTTTATCTAAAAACTGTCATCCTATTCTTAGAGTTTTTCATCATACGTCTATAACCCTGTTCTACTACAAATCTGATATGCCTTGTGTTTGTTGATTATATAACGTTGAACCTGAAACTTCTTCATTTTTCTCATTGAACATAATACGATTAATTTGACTAAATCGGAAAAGAAGCCTGCTTTGGTATTGTCTTTTATGTTTTGGTGTTGCTTTTTGATGCAGAGAACTAGATGAAATACAAGCAGGACTTGGAAGATACTTGAAATTCGACCAAACACAATCCGACTTTGTAAGAATTCAGTCTGACAGAGGAGTGATTGTTATGAAAACTTCTTTTGCTGGTGGTATATCTTTGTTGTACATTTTGCAGGTTGCATCTTCCACCAGTGGAGCTGAGCAGGTTAATCAAGCACATCAACATTCAATGGTTTGTTGAGCTATTATTTGTATCATAAGAATCAGTCTGAATAGTTATATAGTGTGTGCATATATATTGTTTTTTGTTGTTGTTATCATGTATTATATGTATATTCTTTTTCATAGTTAAAATTGCTTAATACGGAAGCTGTATATAAATGAGAAGCTCGTCTAACAACCTTTTTTCTGTTGAAACAGGCAGAAAAAATGTCGACTATAAGTGAAACCCAAGAGGAGGTGGCCTTTTCAGAGAGCAAAAACTGCAGTTATATCAATGGTGAATCAGGCAATCCTAATGGCAATAGGGTTTGGCTAATAAATGAAGCGCAGGATGTGCTAGAGGAAGATGATAGATCCATGAAACTGCTGACCAACAAAAGTAGTATGGAAAGAGAAGCCGTTCCTAGGATAGAAGGTTATGACATGGGGTTAAGTGGCACGGTCAATAACACAGATGCAGTACTGAAGACTGATGAGGGGATAGACGGGTCAATCCTGCAGTTCAAGTTGGGGAAAGTAATTAAGGACCTTGAGGAGGCCAGAACACTCAATTTTCAATATGAAAAAGATCATAAGTCACAGTTATCTCAGCAACAAGATATTGAAGTAGTCCGCGAGCAAGTCGAAACAGAAACTGCCAGAACAATTCTTGAGCTGCAGGAAGAGGTGATTGCTCTCCAGTCTGAATTTCAAAGAAGAATCTGTAACTTGACCGAAGAAAATCAATCGATGAAAGAAACTATAACTGCGAGAGAGGCAGAAATAAGAGCACTAAACCAAGACTGGGAAAAGGCCACCTTAGAACTAACAAGTTTTATTGTGGATGGGTCTAAATCCATCAAAGATGCCTCTACACAGATTGAAAGTATAATATGTTCATTTCCACATGTGACTGTGTGGATAGGTGATTATGTTGAGAAGGCTGCAAAAGATTGTATAAGAAAGGAAGAAACAATTTTACTTCTACAGAAAAGCTTGGAGGATGCACGGATATTGTTAGCAGAGATGGATTTGAAGCTGAATGCCTTAAAGGGCGCAACAATCGCCCTCAATGAATTGCAACTGGGTGGCAATGCTGCAACCACTGAAGAAACTTTCCGCATGAACACTGAAATAGACAGGATGAGCAATGAGGTAGACACGCTTGAGAGTGACTCAAAAGCAAAACAGTATTCTATTCTGGAAGCAGAACGACATGCCGAGGCTACCTTTGCTGTTACGAAATGGCTTTCTGATTCTAGAAATCAACACCAAATGCTGGAAAAAATAGGTCATCAACCGGTTAAAGAAAGCGGTACATTAAGTTCAATCTTTGCTTCTCCTAGTGCGGAAGGGAATGCTGATATTAGTTTGTCAAAAGATGGATGTTTAAGTGAAGCAACATATCCGAAGGGTGATGAGCTTTCAACATCAAGCTCTGACTTTTCAAACTGCAGATGGCAACATGATTGTGCATTGAATGCAAAGGGTCAAAGAGTTTCAGGTTCTGGATCTGACGCCCAAGAAATTCATAACGAGACTACATCAGCAGCTTTGATTGCTAAGAATGGTTCTGTACATTGTGTTTACCGTGGAGGTATACTTTTGCTTGTTTTCTCTTATTCACCTAAATTTAAGATTTAAAATGAGTAAGAAGCTTAAACTTTTTATTTATGCAGAGGGGAGGCAGTCAGTAGAGAGGCCATTGACGATTATGATGGAGAGAGCAGAAACGGATTGCAAATGCAGTGACCCAGTAAGCTTTTCGTACCATCCGTTCCTTTTTTTCAAGATATGTAAAGAAAATGTTTACATGTCAATGACAAAGTAAATCACTGAACTTGTATCTATGCAGCTTTCTTCTGAGAGATATATGGGTCTTATGCAGAGAGTGGATCCTGTGAGAAGTTTCTTCGATCGATTTGAAGCAGTTAATGCTACCATGAAAGAAGCTGATCTCACACTATGTGAGTTAGTAAAGGCCAATGAAAAAACAAAACACGTAACTGAAATGTGGCGTCAAACGCATGAAGAGCTAATGTTTAAGGAGAAAAATCTGACGGATGATCTTGAACAGGTCAAGTCTACGCTATCGGCAACTGAACAAGAAAATCAAATCTTGCTAAATCAAACACATTCGACTTTGGTGGACATGGAAAATTCAGTGGCTTTACTTGAAGAATATATTCTGGAAACGAAAAGAGGAGTAGGAGAAACATTTATGGCTTTATTTTCCGATTTCCTTTTAGCTGGGAAAGAGATACTCCATTTGATTTCAAACTCAAGACCGTCAGTTGAACAGATTGTATCTGAAAACATGGAGAGAGAGTTCACCATGTATGCAACATACCAGTGCCACATTGGGATACTGATCGATCAAATTTTGGACCAGAGAAAACAGGTTATCACTCCCTTCTTTGTGGGACAAGAAAACCAACAGTCAATGGAAATTAATGCCATTGGGTGCAGTGCCGAAGATGAAGTCAGTGGAAAGTTAAAGAGAGTTCACAGAGCAGATGTGGTCACAGGTTTAGAAAATGAAGAAGTTGTTCAGTCACATGAAAGCCTATTATATGAGAACTTTCATCTGAAAAAGGAGCTGGAGAGAAAAGAAGCTTTGTTTGAAGGTTTGCTTTTTGATTTTAGGCTACTCCAGGAATCAGCATCAAATAAAAGAGATATCAAAGATGAAATGGATGAGCTGTTTGACGCGTTATGCAAAGTTCAGCAAGAGCTGGAGCTGAAAGCAAGTCAAGTTCATGATCTTTTTGTTCATACCGAGAATCTTGAAAATTGCTCCATTGACTTGAAAACGGCTTTGTTTACGTCGAAGTCAGACCTAGAGCAGGCCAAAGAGAGGATACAAATTCTTGCGGAGCAGAATTATGAGTTAAGTGTCCTTGTTAGAGATCTCTGTATGGAAAAGAATGCAGCTGAAGAGGAATTGGAAGAACAAAAAGATCTTGTCAAAAGGTTAGAAAAAGAAATCCTTCATTTGACCACTACAGCAGAAAAGCAATTGCTTTCCGCGGTCAAAGAAAACTTGAAAAAGACCAGCGATGAGAAAGATCAACTTGTTGAGGAAATATGTTCGTTGAATGATAAGCTTGAGTTGGCCTATGCTATAGCTGATGAAAAAGAAGCAATTGCCCTAGAGGCTCGACAGGTGTGTAACTTGGAGCCTTTTATTTCTAGATGATTCATTTCATTCGATCCTTAAAAATATTTGAGGGTTAATTTAATTTTTTTTCTCATGTAGGAATCTGAAGCAAGTAAAATATATGCTGAACAAAAGGAAGAGGAGGTCAAGATTCTAGAAATTTCTGTCGAGGAACTTGAACGTACTGTAAATATATTAGAAAAACGGGTTAGTTTGCTTTGTTTATCATTCTCTATATCTGATGGACATGTACTTACTGCCAGTCTGTTGCATTAAGTCTTATACTTATTTGTGAGGTATTTTGGCTTCCAGGTGTATGATATGGATGAGGAAGTTAAAAGGCATCGCACCATTCAAGATTCATTAGAGACAGAGCTCCAAGCTCTCAGGCAGAGATTGTTTAGATTTGAAAACTTCGCTGGCACTGTGGTCACAACCAATGAAAGCACAGAGGAATATGAGAGTCAAATATCCAGGTCAGCCACCCTAATCCATCTCAAGATATTTGTTTCTCTTGTGTATCTTTCTCGGTGAAAACTGAGTAAAGATAAATGTACTATAGGTCAAAAGAGCTGCAAGGTGCGCATCATCAGATACATGTTCTCCAGAAGGAAGTAGCAGAACAAACCAAAGAGGTTTGTTATATTATTGGATTGCGCGGTTCAATTTTTCCATGAAATTCCCTAATATTTGCGCATATGATTATTGATTTTTTTTCCTTTACTTCTACCTTCGTTTTTCTCCACTTACAGATTAAACAGCTAAAAGAGTACATCTCCGAAATTTTACTGCATTCTGAGGCGCAATCATCTGCTTACCAAGAGAAGGTATTAGATTTTTAGACATTAGCAGTTATCAGCACTTCGTCTGATTGTTGAATGATTTAGCTCCAGCGGATAACTAGTTTCCATGCTGCGCATTTTCTATATATTTGTGTCTCTGTTGATGTTCTTGCTTCACCATGTCATGATTTGGAAAAGAATCTAGTCAAGAATTGTAATTACTTCTGATTTCCACCGTGCTGCATCTGAAGGAGGCAAATATTGGTAACAATGGTTTAGATTTCGATTATTACCTCGAAGTGTAGCTCATATAGTTTCCTTGTTTGCAATATTAACAGTATAAGACTCTGGAGGTCATGATACGAGACTTCAAATTAGAGGACTCAAGTTCGTCAGCTGCAGGAACCATAGCACATAAAAATGAGAAAAGCTCAATTAGGAGCAGAGGTTCAAGTTCACCCTTTAGATGTATAGTTGGGTTGGTACAACAGATGAATTTGGAGAAGGATCAGGAATTGACCGTGGCAAGGCTTCGTGTTGAAGAATTGGAGTCATTGCTAGCTGCTAAACAGAAAGAGGTCCATCATACCTGCACTTGACTGTTCTTTTCTTCTGTCATTTGCTTTTCACCTTGATTCGATTTGGAGTGACTCAGTGCATCCTTCTTACATATTTCCATGCTGGAACAGGTTTGCACATTGAACACGAGAATAGCCGCAGCTGATAGCATGACTCACGATGTTATTCGGGATTTACTTGGTGTGAAAATGGATATAACCAGCTACGCTGTAAGTATCAAAACATACGCCATCTTCAAGAGAGTTAGAGGCAATTTTTTCTAAATATTTCCTTCTCGGGATATTTCAGGAGTTGATTGACCAGCACCAAGTCCAAAGAGTGGTTGAAGAGGCTCAGCAACATGCTGAAGAGATCATGTCCAAGGTGATGATGCTATATGCTTAACGGCACCCGCTTTCTTTACTTGGTCTTCAGTTTTGTTATTGATACCCTTTTTTTCTTCTCCTCTTATCGATTTTAGGAGCAAGAAATCATCAACCTGAAGAGACATCTTGATGCCCTTGTTAAGGAAAGAGAAAGGTAAGAACTGTTCTATCAAGAGTCCAAAATGCTTATTTTTCTCTCTCTTAAAGCGCCCAAAAAGAAACAATCAAAATTCCGCATAAAAGATTTAAGAAAGAGTACTTAAATGTAAAATAAACTCAAATTCACAACTCGCTTAGTTACCATTAAGATTTTTAACAAGCATATCTCTCTTTGGATGCTCCTGCCTTTGTGTGGACAGTTGCATGTCAGAGTTGAACAAGAAAGATACAGATGTTCTTAAGACACAGATATCTTTGGACCAGCTACAAGAGCGAGTCCAGTTGCTTTCTATGCAAAACGAAATGCTGAAGGTGTAATTAGGAGTTTCTTCTACCTATAATCTCACCACCAGCTCTACTGTATGTGTTTTGCTCAACTCACTGATTCTTTCTATCTTCCGTTTGCAGAATGACAAGAGCAATTTGCTGAGGAGGTTAGCTGAACTTGATCGAACAGTCCATGATGCACGAGCCAGTAACCAACGTGTTCCACAGACAACAAAGGTATGCATAATACTTCAAAAGCGCTGCATTGCTTACTGCATGTGGGCAAAACCAAGAATACGGAGAAGAACTCAATGACTGATGATTCTAACATTTTGAATTTCCTTTTTATCGAACAGGATACGGTGTCATTTAAACTTGCTGATACCGGTATATTGGAAAACGCTCAGAAGCTTCTTTCTCATGCTAATAATGAATTGGCAAAGTATCGCAAAACGAGCAATAATCATCCATCTACGAGAACTCAAGGACAGAGTTCTGGTACAAGATATCGGTAAGAGTTTTCCCGAAAGCTCTCTTCTCCTTGAGTATATATTGCACATGGATCAAACTTATGAAGCTAGCCCAGCAATCCGAACAATGCACAAGTTCTGCAACTGTAGCTAAACAAGTCCAGGTTTGGGAGAAAAGAAAGAGTGATTTTCACCCAATTGGTTTTTTGCTTGATCGTTCACAAATAGATCCCACGTACAATTCCGATTGCTTAATGGAATTTCATACTTGGGATGTTTTTACTGTTAAAATCTTTTGAAAAGTGTGTGTATAAGTATGCATATAACACGTTGCTGTAATTGGCTTGTTGTTGTACTTGTTTGTTTATCTATAAAGGAAGAGTTTGCAATCGATGATTCAGTGTAAGGCCGTAAACCACTTGACCACCATTTTCTCATTGCTAAAATATAATTATAACTTTTGTTCCTCCTCTGTTTACTAAACATGAATCCAAGAAATAATCCTCTTACTCTTGCACATAAATACAAATGGAAAGAAAAAATAAAATCAAACCTGGTAGGACCTATCTGTTCGGAGCAAAGGGCGCAGAAAGATTCCCATGACTTTAGACTTTGTCTGCATCCGTCTTCAACGACTCATCCTAAGACATTTTTCATATGAACAACGACAAAGGTGAAACTCCGACCGAGTTTGAAGATGTTATTTTGCATGAGTAGTGTAGGTTAATCATGAGGTAAAGCCAGATGCAGAAAAATATCATCTTAACAAAATGGCTATCGAAAGCAATGCGGGACACACCTTAGTACAGACGTAGATGTAATGGACATCAGGGCTTTTGCCAATTGCAGATTCCACTGAACTTCCCTCAGCATCTAGAGGGATAGGTTTTGTCAATTCCCATTTTGGCGGTTCAAATGGTTGATCGGTTAAACTTTTGTCTGCAGAACAGTAAGTCTAGTTTAGCAGAGAACAGGAACTTTTGTCCACAAATATTACAAGATACGATTGACTGATGGCTTCCGAATTGCAGCTGACCTATCACATGGAGTTTTGTTGTCCAAGAGCATGATTCTTTGAACAGCCGAAGACGGTAATTTGGAGCTCCATATGTAATCTGCAGAGAACCTATTTAAAATCAATGTGCACTAAACAAACAGAAACACATCATAATCATAACACGGATATGAAGATTTTACCAGGATATAGACTCCTTTATCCTTGAGGACCCTATAGTTTTCATCAACTGTTTCATTATAGGTGAAAAGATCAAGAAAGAAATATAGAAGGAGAAGCCATTCAACATTTATGCCATAGATCGCGGATATAGTACCTCCAAACCTCCTCAAGCATTTGTGCTGAGTATTGCCTCGAATTGCTCCCACACTAAACATGAAAAAAGGATAAGACTTTCTGTGAGAAATCAGAATATAGAGATTGCATAAGCAAAGAGAAAGCAGACATCACTCACCAAAATGGAGTCTAAGGTTCCTGAAAACACACACACACACATAAAAGTCGAAAATGTTATTACATGAAACACAACGCATTGGGCTAAAATAATGGAATCAAACATCAAGTAATAATACCTTTATCAATTACAGCATCAAAAGAAGCAGCTTCAAATGCCTTCATATCGCGCACATCCATCTTCAAATCTGTTTTCACATGATCAAATATGCAAAACGTTCATGCTAAATCTAGTATTTAAGCGATTAACGCAGACGCAGATACATCGAAATGAGAGGGAATCGAAACAATTCCTCCCCAAAACTGCAAAATTAAAGCAGCAGAAAAATCAACAAAAGAGACTTACATTTGAGCTGAGGACGGTGTGAATATTTCTTAATCATGGTATCGATCACAACAGAGGAAATATCGATATTGACTACATCTTCGTACCCATCATCCACCATTCCTTCGCTGAACGCTGCAGCCATCAAATCGAAACAAGAAAATCACACAGACGGATCCAGAACAAGGAAACTGTGAAAGCCACAGACTTTTGTTTCTTTTTCTCCGTACCTGAGTTTCCGCAGCCAATGACGAGGACTGGGTGATTACGGTGAGGGACATAGAGATTGATGAGAGGAGCCAATGAAGAATATTTCTGGTACCAATCGAACGGTTCAGATTCGTTCGTGTAACGATCGTCCCAGTACCATTGCTCGCTGTATGATTGCGTCGACGCCTCCGCCGTCATTGCCTTCGTCTTCTCCGTCGTAACTCAATCACACTAACCGATTTCGTTTTTTTCTGTTCCTTCCTCTGTCTGATCAAAACGAAAGGGAAAGAAAAAGAGAAGAGAGGAGTTAATAATCGAATACACGAGAGACCACGGTGGTCTAAACCTTCCTAATTCAAGCCACGTGGCTTGAGTGTCGGAAACAAATCAATAACAGATTTTCCGGTTTGAATTAAAAACCGTATATAACCGGATAACCCAGAATACTTTCCTTTTTTTTTTTTTTTTTTGATTTTGCAGAAAAAAGAGGGACAATTTCTCGGTCGGTGACGACGATGGAGACGAAGATGAAGAAGACAGTGTTCCAAGTCTACTGCTTCACTGAAAGTTTCAAAATCCAGAGATCAACCTTCGCGCGCAAACAGGTTCCCGCCTAAAACTTGGCTTACTTTTTCTCATTCTTAATTCTCAATCGAAATGAAAATTTCATTGCTTAGAGTGTAGATATAATTTTTCTGTGTTTAAATTGCTATTTGAATCGGATTTTTTTCTTCCAGAAGAAGAGAATTAAGTGTAATTTCGAAATTTGTTTAGATTACGAATCTGGTGATAGAATTCTCAGGTTTTGTGTAGTGTCAAAGACTGATCTCTGTATAATTTTTGGCTTTGCGACATTTCAAAGAATAATCCAATGCTCTATGTTTCTTCCTTTTGCTTATATATTATCTTCTATCTAATTGTACGAGCACCAAAAACATATTCTGAACAATACTGTTATGTTTTGGTTGGCAAAAGCAGACAAAGTGTCTGCTTAATACTCTCATTATTGTTTCTCTCCATTGATATATACAAAATGCATTGAATCTTTGATGTCTGAAAAGGAATAAAAATTTAAACAAGTAATTATTTTTCATGGTTCTCAAGTGATTCTTCTTGTCTCCCTCGTCTTTACGTGTGTATTGCATTCCCTTTTGGAATCCCATTGTTCGTGGGCGCAGTATATGCTTGCGAAGTTAATTGTATATTCTTGCTTTTTGGTTCTGCAACCTCACATGGAATAAGTCTTCATGCTTGGAGAAGGTTTAAATCCTTTCAAGCAAAGTATAAATGTTTGATCCTAAACACAGTTTTTGTTTTCCAGATGCAAATCTATTTCTTTCACCTATAAATAGAAAGTTAATAAAGTGATGTTTATCTGCATATCTTCTCATGGCCAGTTTCGGTGATCATGATGGTATCATCTCTCTTTCCCTCTTATATATATTTTCACTTACCTATCTGATTAAATGGTGTATGTATATGTGCATATGAGCCTCGTTTCTACTTCCTCCAAGCTTCGGATAATATGTTCGATAACCTTTTGTTGTTGCCCTGTTTTGTTTTGAAGAGTGTAATTGAATTCAGTTTCCCTTTCCCTTTTCTCAAAGGCAACTTTTTGTGATAAATCATTGCAGAAATTATAAAGTCTATTTCTGATGCCCCACCAACACATTACATGTTCAAGATAGAGTCTTTCTCACTCCTTACAAAGCATGCTGTAGAGAGATATGAAACTGAGAGCTTTGAAGCTGGAGGTTACAAATGGTATGGCATCATCATTATTCTTCTTCTTTCTTTAATTATTAACCAACCTTTTTTGGTATCTCAAACCTTGCTTATTGTTACAACATGCCTCATTTTTTCCGTTGATGGGATCCGATTCTACATTGTTTTCGGGTGTGGTCACTAGTTATGTTTTGTTTGCTTGCAGGAAACTGGTTCTGTATCCAAATGGAAACAAGAGCAAGAATACGAAAGAACATGTTTCTGTTTACTTGGCTCTGGCGGACTCTAGTTCATTAGGTCCTGGGTGGGAGGTTTGCGCTGTTTTCCGTCTGTATTTGTTGGATCAAAACAAAGATAATTATTTGATTCTACAAGGTAGATTTGTAACTTCTTTTCACTTGTTCAATTTCTCCGTTTTCTCATCGTAGTCCCATCCTCGTATGCATTTTGTCTTGTAGGAAAAGAGAGACGGTTTCATGCGGTCAAGCGTGAATGGGGATTCGATAAATTCATCGCTACCGGTACATTCTCTGATGCGTCAAACGGTTTCCTTATGGAAGACACATGCATGTTCGGAGCTGATGTATTTGTTTCTAAGGAGAGAAGCAGTGGGAGAGGAGAATGTTTATCAATGATTAAAGATGCTACTAGCTCTAAGCACGTCTGGAAAATTGAGAATTTCTCCAAGCTAGACAAAAAAAGCTATGACTCAAATCCTTTCTTTGCTGGAGATAGAAAATGGTAACAACATATTTGGTATCAAATCCCAAAACAGTAGGTTATTGCTGTAAGCTGAAATTGGTTTGGACGCAGGAAGATACGGTTTTATCCAACGGGAACAAAACAAGGAACAGGAACCCATCTTTCTGTCTATCTAATCCTCGCAGATCCTGAAACCGTTTCAGACGGTACAAAGATATTCACAGAGTTTACAATACGAATATTTGATCAGCTTCAAGGCAGGCACATTGCTGGGAAAGGTAACACCCACAAACTCAATTCTTTGTGAATCCGTTTACTTCTTGACCTGTGACTTGTGTTTGTTATTGGTGTGTGATGGTTGCAGTTACTAAATGGTTCAGTCGATCGGGTTGTGAGAACGGATGGGTGAAATATGTATCCATGGTTTATTTCACGCAACCAAACAGTGGTCTGTTGCTCAAAGATGTCTGTCTCGTTGAAGCTGATGTCTGCATTCATGGAATCACTAGTCCACTCTGATCTCATCATTCACATTTGGTGTCTTCTATCTTTGATTCAACAAATTTGCATTCTGAGTCTTATATAAGACTATTGCCGTATTCTTTATCACTCAAAAAGCCAAAATCTTTGACACTGATAATGCAAACAAAGGAAAAAATGATAATATCGAATATTCAGCTTTTATATATATCTTCTGAAAAAAGAAGCAAGAAATACAAAATATGATTTTTTAACTTTCTTACCACAACAATAACAAGTAAATAATATAAATTCCCAATTTGCTCTTTTTCTTCAAAGTTGAAAAGAAAAAAGAATATAAACCCATCTCAGAGTTTTGAAACTAAAAAACCCATAAAGAGCCTAAAATACAGAGGACAAGACCAGACTCTGGACAAAGTGAAACCAGAGGCTTAACCTGAGAATGGTTTCAGGTTTTCAAGCTTGGACCTTGTTAGACTTGAGTGGCTTCACAACCTCCCAGGTGAAATCAGCATCGTCCCTTCCAAAGTGACCATAAGCAGCAGTCTTCAAGAACCTACCATTACCTCCTCTCTTCAAATCCAAGTTAATCGATATCATCCCTGGCCTGAAATCAAAACTCTCCTTCACAATCTCAAGAATCTCCTTGTCTGGAATCTTCCCTGTTCCGTAACTGTCCACGAACACAGACAATGGCTCAGGGACCCCAATGGCGTAGGAGACTTGCACAATGCACCGCCTCGCTAGCCCACTGGCTACAATGCTCTTAGCTGCTTGCCTAACGATGTAGGCACCACTCCTGTCGACCTTGGTGGGGTCCTTTCCGGAGAAAGCACCACCTCCGTGTGCACCCCAACCACCGTAGGTGTCGATGATGATCTTACGGCCGGTAAGCCCTGCGTCACCGTGAGGACCTCCGATCACGAAACGACCAGATGGGTTGAGATGGAAGATTGTTTTCTCGTCAAGGTACTTCTCTGGGATCACAGGCTTGATCACATGCTCCTTGAGATCAGCTGCGATCTCATCGTTAGTCACAGTCTCGTCGTGCTGTGTTGAGATGAGAACAGTGTGGACACGGACAGGGACCATGGCTCCGTTTTCGTTGAAGTATTCGACAGTGACTTGTGTCTTACCGTCTGGTCTCAACCACGGGCAAGTTCCGTTCTTGCGAACTTCAGTGAGTTTAGCTCCAAGCTTTGTGGCGAGGACGTGGCTAAGTGGCATGAGCTCAGGAGTCTCGTCGGTAGCGTAACCGAACATGTGACCTTGGTCACCAGCTCCGATATCCTCTGGTTTCTTCGTGAGATGACCATGGACACCTTGTGCGATGTCAGGACTCTGTTGCTCAATGTTAACAAGGACCTTGCAGTTATCAGCGTCGAGACCAACGTCGTCGGAGACAAATCCGATGTCACGGCAAGTTTTACGGACGATCTTCTCGTAATCGACGTCAGCCTTGGTGGTGATTTCACCGAAGACCATGACCATGTTAGTCTTGGTACACGTCTCGCAAGCGACCTTGCTCTCGGGGTCTTGTTCGAGACAAGCATCGAGGATTGCGTCGGAGATCTGATCGCAAAGCTTGTCGGGATGTCCCTCGTTGACGGATTCCGATGTGAACAAAAAAGATTCCATTTCCGTCGGATTCAACACAAAAAACCTATAAGAGAAAATCAACAAGATCAATGAGAAAAAAAACTTCAATCGGATCAAGATCAACAACCAGATCTAGGAATCAGACAGCAATTCAACTCAAAACAAAAATCGAAAGTCATGAACGAAATCAAAACACAAAGAAATGAAGAATCTTTAAGAAGACAGAGATCGAAGGTGAAGATTTCGTACCTAAAAGGAGAATGAGAACAGAGAGAGAGATAGTAATGGAGGAGAAGGAAGAGCGTAGAAGCATTATATATAGGAAGCACGAGGTGGTTGGTGCAAGATCGTAATTTCGTCCAGATTCATTCCCAGTTTCATGTTCCTGTTTGTTCAGAAATATGAGATCCAGAGATTCAACGGCTCAGATTAGATCTATAAAATGGAAGATCATCTAAACCGTTGGATTTGCTTAACTGGACCACCGCGTGCCAATACAACTAGACAGCATCTAATGAAGATCGCGAATCACCGATTATTAGTTAATCGAAAATCAATTTGATAGGAAAAAAAAACACAAATTAATACTGAAAATCCTAATATATTATATATATTAATATCAGAGACATTTACCAAAAATCGTAGTTGTTGTTCAAAGAGACATATCATTTAATTTAACCAATCAAAATATTTCCATTAAAACTATATGTCATGGTGGATATCTCTACATATTCTAATTAATTTTATAACATAAACTCATTAATACATATTTTAAAAATTTAAACCCAACTAAATATTATATTTTAGATTTACCATATTATCTATTTTTAATTTTTTCTGATATATTAATAAAAATTTTATTATTATATTTATAACAATACTATATATTATGTATATATGTATTTAGATTAATATAGTATACAAATATTTTTATTATGATGTAGTCTATTATACATATTTAATCACACTTGCAAATATTTATACAATTCATTATTGGAAAACATATATTATTTTTCGTTTGTTATGTCCCATAAATTCATATAAATCTAAAATGTATCTAATTTATCGTATGCTCTATAATTTACACGAATAATGAAGATCAGTTTTACACTTAAAAAATATTGAAATAAATAATATTTGCATATGTTTTAATCAATTTTATACATAAAATATTAAAACTAATGACATTAACATATGCTTGATTAAAAAGTATTCAACTTTATTACATTTATGCACAATACATATCATTTTTGTACGTTTATAGATGTTATAATTCATATGCTTTGTCATACACATTTAAATATTAAAAAATTATATATGTTAAAAGATGAATTCCTTAAAATACCACTAAAATATGTTTTTGTTCTAAACATACCATCACTTAGTTTTTTTTCTAAAAATACTACTAAAAATTTTGTTTTTCCAAAAATACCACAAACATTAAAAAATGAGTTTTAAGGGTTTATAATTTAATTTTTTTTGTTTGGATTTAGTGTTTAGTTTTTAGGGATTAGAGTTTGGTTTTTAGGATTTATGACTTAATTTTGAGGGTTTAAAGTTTAATTTTAATTTTGTGGTATTTTTGGAAAAAAAAAAAATTTAATGGTATTTTTGAAAAAAAAAAAAGTGATGATATATTTGAAATAAAAATTTATTTTTGTGGTATTTTTGAGAATTGTACATATTTAATCATTTAAGGTCAAAATCTAGTCATCTTTTAATTGCTGATATTTTTAAGTATGTAAATCTAAAATTTAATGACTTTGTAATAGTAATAATTAATATCGTAAATCATGAAGAAGTTAATAGAGGATGGGTTTGTGTCGGTGAGTGAGAACGGGAACGTAATTACCGGGAAACCGGACGGGACCGTCGGGAGTGATACACAACACAACAGGCTGTCTCTTTAACTCTTTTAGTGATGGGGTCCATTGGCCACACCGGCAAAAAGACAACATAGAATTCTTCGTTTTTTTTTTTTTTTTTTTTAAACTTTTGGTGGTGTCGGCTAGTTTGTCAAATAAGACCACTTGGTCGATGGTCTAAATCTGATCTTGTCCGTTCTGAAAAGGAAAAATTGAACAGTTACGCAAGTCTGCCAATAATTTTTTTTTTCTTTTTTTTGGGAGGGGGGGTTGGTAAGATCGAAAACGGATCACGGATCTTACAGATCAGCTACTACGTGTTTTCATTTTGGATCGATCGATTTTCAAGCTGTTTTTTTTTTATAACTTTTTCATTGGAGCTTGGAAATAGATATACTCAATCCTACTATACATATTACTTAGTCATGTAACACGAACAACACATATTACAGAATAAAAATTTCTAACATGTGATAATAACCATGTGTTTATATAAGTTTTTAATAAATATCCAAAAAAAATGATTTATATTATCATCTAAACCGCAATATCAATACATTTTTTAAGTGTATTATCCCGCTTGATTCATTGGGCTTCAAATGGACCAAGGCCTTGCAAATCAACGAAACACAGGCCTACTTAGCAGACAATTGCTAGCCTACTTGGCAGACTGTTGCTAATTTTTTGGGCTTGGCCATGGACAAATTGAATGATGCGAGATTTTAGGCGATTCTACAAAAAAAATATAGGACATTTATAAGTTTTTGTTTTAAAAATAGTATCACTACTGTTGATAAAAAAAAGATAGCATCACTAATTTATTTCCAAAAATATTATTAAAAAAATTTATTTTCCAAAAATAGCACCACTAATTTTTTTCCAAAAATATCATTAAAAATTTTTGTTTTCCAAAAATATCATTAAACTCTCAAAACTAAATCCTCAACCCTAAACCAAAACACTAAACCTAAACCTAAAAATTAAAATTATAAACCCTTCAAAATCATTTTCAGCGTTTGTGATATTTTTGGAAAAATAAACTTTTAATGGTATTTTGGAAAAAAAAACTTATGATGATATGTTTGGAACAAAAACTTATTTTAGTGATATTTTAAAGATTTTTTCATGTAAATTTTTAACATTGAATAACACTTGATTTTAGTTAAAATTGTAAAATCATAAAACGAATAATATAAAATTTTGATACAAGTTTAAAAATCAATAATCTAATACATGATTTTAGCCTTAGGCTTTCCCGTATTCGGGCCGGTTCCGAATCTTTCGGATAGAAGGATTTTGGACCCATTTAGGAACCGAGAGAGTTTTAGTTCGGTTTCAATTCGGTTCCAGATCGGTTCGGTTCTCAATTTTCAGAATCGGTAAAAACCCAAAAAATTTCGGGTGAAATTCAGTTCGGTTATATTGTACCCGAACTTCATATATTATACTCGAATTGTTGCAAAATACCCGAAATTAAACCAAAATACCCGAATCCTATACAATTTTAAACATTATCTAAAATTTATATGTATATAAAATATCCGAAATTAAACCAAAATACCCGAACCCTATACAATTTTAAACAATATCTAAAATTTATATGTATATAAAATATCCGAAATTAAACCAAAATACCGAATCTTAGGTGGCTAAGTGTATAAGTGATTCTGGTTTCAGATTATTTAGGTAACCTATCGGTTCTCGGATAATACTCGGAACCGAACCGATATCCACGGGTCCCATTTGCAGGAATCATCGGTTAATTGGCCATATCTGAAACCAAAAACCTAATCGGGTATTTTGGGTCGATTCCGGTTCGAGATTTATACTAGGGCTGCGTGATTTTATTAGGATTTTAAAATGATTTTGTTTAAAAAATAATTAATATCGCATAACGCTGCGGAAAAACTTAGAATGTCTTGGTCCACATTTAGAGCCCACTACATTCTGAAGCCCGTATTGGCCCATCTTTATTTAGTGTTTATGCATCTTCAAATTGTGGCCGAGCTTCATAGAGGGTTTCTGTATCTTCCAATCGGTAGCCGGAACAAATCTGTAACTTCAGAGGAGAAAGAGAATTTTTCTATTTTTCTTAATAAAAATTGAAGCTTTAAACTATCTAATTTATGATACATCGATCCGGAACAATGAAGAGGATGTCCGATCTTCCAAGGGATTTGGCAGAGGAGGTACTCTCTAGGCTTCCGGTGACATCTCTGAGAGGATTCCGATCTGCTTGCAAAAAGTGGAACACTTTATCCAAAAATCAGAGCTTTTTGAAGAAGCACATCGGTGAAGCAAAAGCAGCAGCAGCAAAGGAGTTTATGGTGGTCATGGTGATGGATTTCCGGGTTTATTTGATGAGCTTCAATCTCCATGGAATCCACAATAACGTCGACCCATCAGTGAACCGTCAAGGTAAACTTATTAGCCTAGACGATGCAAAACAAGTCGATATATCTCTAGTTTATCACTGTGATGGTTTATTGTTATGCATCACGAAAGACTTTAAGAGGTTCGTTGTTTGGAATCCGTATTGGGGCCAAACGTTGTGGCTCGAGCCCAGAAGTCCTCACTATAGATTGGACTGGTATAGGTATGCTATTGGTTACCAGAATAGCAAATCATGCCGCAGCTACAAAATTTTGAGATTTGTTGATGCTCGCGTTCGAAGATTTGTTGAGTACGAAATCTACGAGTTAAACTCTAGTTCATGGAGGATTCTTGATGTCACTTCCGACTGGCATATAGAGTTTTACGCACGTGGCGTGTCTCTCAAGGGAAATACTTATTGGTTTGCTCAAGACAAGTATCGAGGAGCAGTACCGGGAGAGATTGCTGATTTCTTGATCTGTTTTGATTTTACAAGAGAGAGATTTGGACAGCGTCTTGGTCTCCCGTTTCACTCTTATATTGAAGATACTGTGACTCTTTCTAGTGTTAGAGATGAGCAACTTGCTGTGTTATTCCAGCGTTGGGACACTTTGCAGACGGAGATTTGGGTTACGACTAAGATTGAGCCTGAAGTGGTGTCGTGGAACAAGTTGTTTTTAGCAGTGGACTTGGACCCGCTCATGGATTTTCCATTTGGACCTAACCAAGGGAGTTTCTTCATTGACGAAGAGAAGAGAGTCGTTGTGGTTTTTGATAAAGACAACGATATGCTCCCCACTCACAACATAGCTTATATCATTGGAGAAGATGGGTATTTCAGTCAAGTGGATCTCGGGGAAACTACAGAAAAACATCATCGTCCACTTGGGTGCTCCTACGTTCCAAGCTTAGCTCAAATCAAGCAATGAGGCAAAAAGGAAGAAAAAGAATCAGATTATACCCAAAAAGGATGTTACCAAGATGAAGCGATTAACTTTTGGAGATGTTGCTGCTCATAGTACCACAAGTGGTTTCAAAGTAACAAAAACCATTGTACCTTCTTAGCTGCTTCAGTAGAAGTAAACTCAACAAAAGTATTTCCTATTGAACAGCCTCTTTACGTGAAAGAAATCTAACATTGACTATTTCACCAAATTTTTTAAAGAAATTTTCTTTGCATTTACGCGTATAAATATTAGGCAACATAAATTATAACAAAAAAACCCGAATAAACATGAATATACTTACAAATCATGTCGCGTCACTTGATAAGAAAGATTATGAACAAATAATGTCTTTTTCTACCCTTGAACAACATCAATTAACCCTTTCTTAGAACATAAACAAAACATTAGTGTGATAGTACCAAGACATTCTCCCAAAAAATTAAGTATAAGATATATAGGAACCGAAGGTGTACCTTCTCCTCTTCCGCAGCTCACTCATTCTGAACAGCAAACTCATCTTCAGACGAGTTGCTCGCATCCTCCTCCACTTGTTGATCTCCGTCCTCAACTTGTTGATCTCCGTCCTCCACTTGTTGATTCTCCTCATTTAGTTCCTCAGAATCTGATGTGTCAGAAGTCTCTACCTTCTTTTGAGTATTTTTACTCTCAGCTCGTTCGTTCTGAACAATAGTTTTCTTATTCTGAAATGCACCCATACGATGGACAAGCTCGAGGCGAACGAAAAGCCCTCGAATGCGCATGCTATTAAGTTTCAGCGTCTGCCATAACGTCGAAGAAAAATATTTCAGTCATTGTAGTACTTTAAGTGGTTTCAAAGTAACAAAAATCACTCCATCTTACTCTGAACTGATATTGCACTACAGTGCTTTCTGGGATTTGTCTCAACTTTTCCTAGAAGAGTCCCTGGTGGTCGCTTGGCTGATGCCGAGACTTGAGCTACCTGAATGTCAAGCTTCTTCACGTGAGTAGAGAGAGATTCAATCTTACCATTGAGATGAGCTGCTTCAGCAGAAGTAAACTCAACAAAAGCATTTCCTATTGAACAGCCCTCTTTACGTGAAGAAAATCTAACATTGACTATCTCACCAACTTCTTTAAAGAAATTTTCTCTGCATTTACGCTTATAAATATTAGGCAACATAAATTATAACAAAAAACCCGAATAAACAGAAAATATACTTACAGATCATGTCGCGTCACTTGATAAGAAAGATTCTGAACAAATAATGTATTTTTCTGCCCTTGAACAACAGCAATTAACCCTTTCTTAGAACATAAACAAAACATTAGTGTGATAGTACCAAGACATTCTCCCAAAAAATTAAGTATAAGAGATATAGGAACCGAAGGTGTACCTTCTCCTTTTTCGCAGCTCGCTCATTCTGAACAACAAACTCATCTTCAGACGAGTTGCTCGCATCCTCCTCCACTTGTTGATTCTCCTCATTTAGTTCCTCAGAATCTGATGTATCAGAAGTCTCTACCTTCTTTTGAGCATTTTTACTCTTGGCTCGTTCGTTCTGAACAGCAGCTTTCTTATTCTGAAATGCACCCGTCTGATGGGCAAGCTCGAGGCGAACGAAAAGCCCTCGAATGCGCATGCTATTAAGTTTCAGCGCCTGCCATAACGTCGATGAAAAATCTTTCAGTCATTGTAGTACTTTAAATGGTTTCAAAGTAACAAAAACCATTGTACCTTCTGAGCTGCTTCAGCAGAAGTAAACTCAACGAAAGCATTTCCTATTGAACAACTCTCTTTACGTGAAGGAAATCTAACATTGACTATCTCACCAACTTCTTTAAAGAAATTTTCTCTGCATTTTATAAATATTAGGCAACATAAATTATAACAAAAAAACCCGAATAAACAGGAATATACTTACAGATCATGTCGCGTCACTTGATAAGAAAGATTATTAATTATGAAAAATCTTTATTATGTTTTTTTAATTAAATATGAGATATAACATAATTGTTAACAAAAAATTTAGCATGTTGAATTACCTACAACTATTGCAACTAATAGAAGTTTTGCTCTAAATATTATATAAGGTATGATTATTTTTATCTTACGGTTACAATAAAAGGTATGCCCGTTTGTGTGTCGCTCGAATCTAATCAAACTAAAAGACAATTAAAATCGATAAACAATTGCCAAAAGAATAAAACAACAAGTAATGATAGCACAAAAATAATATATATGCCGCACGAAAATAAGAAAAAAGTTGGCAAGCAATAATTTTTTGGCTTTACTATATTTGTTATTTACTATTTTTCTTTATGTTTTAATATTATATTTACAAATTAAAAATTAAAATTGTCTAATTTTATTTATTTGACGTTTTAATGAAAAATATGAAAGGAAAAGTACATATAAAAAGTAATAATGAAATTTTTTTATAACCAATTATAATGTTATACTGGACAACGCGCGGATTAATTTCTAGTATGTTTTAAATGATGGTCTTAAAATCTCGAATTTTATAGCAGAGAGAAAAGTATCTTTAATCAATGTCGTTTTAAAAATTAAACTTTAAATTGTGTTTTTTTTATTAAGGGGCTTATGGGTAAGGATTGTGGCTGTAGATTTTTGATTATAGATATTTTGGCTGTAGAAATTGTGACTGTTATTTTAAATATTTTCAAAAGTCTAATTGGTAACAAAAACTAACGAAACTATGATTGTTACCATAAAAATATTTTTTGGTCAAAAATATGAATAATCTCATATTTGAATCCATATATTCGAATAAAACACCAATGATACATGTTTTGGTTAATATTTAGAGATTTTTGATAACTTAAAAATTTGGGATAATTTTGTCAAATATTGGTATTGAGTAATTTAAATCCTTATAATAATTTTTCAGTTAATAGAATATAAAAAATGGATCTCAAAATAACAGAAAAAAATATATAGTTAATTAGTTGAAATTTTTTTGTGATAAATTTAGTATTGTTTCATAAAGAGTATTCTATTTCTTTGGGAAAGAAGAGAGAAGAACAATAATAATATATATGAAAAGAGGTGAGCCCTCTCCATATTGTGCCACGTCATCGCATGAAAGATTGACATGTGTCCTAACATTAATTGTAAATATAAAATTAAATAAATTCAAATTTAAATTAAAACTTATAAACACACAATAATAAATAATATGGTGTCATAAATAACATAAAACATAAATTTAATATAATTATATAATATAAAGTTTGAACTTAGTTTACTTATTCATTTTTTTCTTTTGTGAAATTTATGCTCCAATTAGTGCTATTTTCTACATTTATATTATATGCAAATTACTTTTTTTGTCATTTGAAATATTATATTAAACATAGTGGAATGCATAGAGAAATACAAAGCCGGAACAAATTCCGGAAACTAAGCCAGCGGATAAACATTAAAAACCCTCGAAACTACGCCCAAAACGAAGGAAACCAACGAAGACCTAAAAACAAAGTCTGAAAAGGGAACAAACCCAAAACCAGAACAAATAGGAAACGACAAATGCTCAAAGTCTAAACGGACTTGAAAAATAACTATTTTGTTTATGAGAAATTTTGAAAAATACCCATTTTGTGATACTTTTTTCAAAAATACCCCTTTTGTGATGCAATTTTCAACGATAAGTATTTTTGAAATGGTAAGTTAGTGTAGTAGGTACTTTAAAAAAAGTTATTAGAAATATGGGAAATTAGTACTTTTGCACTGTTTGTGTAATAGTCTAGAGGAGATTGGTGGAAAAGACAGAGAGGATTAGGTGTGCTGGTGTACGGAACCGTGTACACGGTCCCTTTACATCGTCCACTGATACACTATTATGTACACCGTTCGGCATCGTCACCATGTACATTGTTCAACCACCTGTACACCACCATATACACCGTACGAACCGCCATCAATAAAACATGTCCAACTTCGTTCTGTGTTCCCAAGCAGCTTCTCATGTTCCTGTGTAAATCCCAGTCCTTGGGCCTTCACCAATCACAACACTCTCTCGTTTACATCTTTTACCCTTCACATTGACTCCATCAGTGTAGATAACTGGAGTTGAGTTTTCCAATCTAACGATAACATAAGAAGAAATCATAAACCATAATTTCTACTCAAAAACCCCAATTCCTCTGCTTAAAAAAATCCTCTTTCAAACTGAGACAAATCTATATGAGAAACAAAACTAAACACACATTTGAAAGAAAAAGAGAATATGAGACGGAGAAGCAAGAGACTTTACCGAGAATATCGCCGGGAAGGTTGAAGAGGAGAGGTCGATTCCTGAGCCGAATTAGAGTTACCGTATGGCCTTTTGACTTGTCGAGTTTCGGATTTGAGTTTGAGAGGGAGATTCGAGATGCCCAGATTTTGAGGAAACGAACTTGAGAATCAACGGCAGTGACCCAACTACATCTCCGGGAACGAAAGTGACCCAACTACATCTCCGGGAAAAATGTCGGCACTAATCGGGGACCGTCGTATATGAGGGATCTCAGAACTGTCTCGTCTATGAGGTAGGAGTTGTAGATATGGCGTCAACGATGACATTAAAGCTAAGGAGGAATGATGAGACTTTACCCAATTGAGGAGGAGAGAAGTTGACAAGATGAAGTGATTAAGAACGGAAGCAGAGCAGTCGTGAGATTTTTTTGCGTTTTCTGGGAGATTGATAAGTAATGACACGTGGCACTCTCTCAGCTGATGACTTGGCACAAAGAGAGAGCTCTTCACCTTTCATATACTAGATTATATTTCATCAGAATCATATAAATTTGTATATCAATAAAAGCCATGTATTTTTTTTTCTCACACAAATTCTCCTCGCTGGTAAAATAGACTTGAGCTTTCATAAGTACCATCACCATGCCAAATTTTTGTTTTTGAAAGAATGTAAAATTTTATTCTATCAAAGCTTTGGTACAAAGAATGTTATTTAGAATTGAAGAGATTGGCAAAACAAAGCCTTAGAATATCAGTTTGATCAAAACCCGAAAGGGATTTCTATGAATTAAGGGAGTCTTACCAAGTGTATAAACTATATATACAAAATCAAAGTTGATAAATTCTTTAAAATACCACAAAAATAAATTGTTGTTCCAAAAATATTATCACTAGTTTTTTTTTTCCTAAAATTATAACTAAAAGTTTTTTTTCTAAAAATACCACCAACACTAAAAATGAGTTTTAATGGTTTATATTTTAAATTTTTGGATTTGGATTTAAGTTTTAGTTTTAGGGTTTGGAGTTTAGTGTTTAGGGTTTAAAGATTAGGTTTGAGGATTTAAAGTTTAGTTTTAGTATTGTGCTATTTTTTTAAAATAAAAATTTTTAGTGGTGTTTTTGAGAAAAAAACTAATGGTGCTATTTTTGGAACAAAAACTTAAAAGTGTGATATTTTTGAGAATCGTCTAATTAAGTTTATTTCTGCTGTTATTTGAAAACTTTTTTTTATCATTTTATTTCAAAATTATATGAAATTATCGACAAATTTAATTTAATTCACTGGCTAATTAATTAATAGATTAAGACTTTTTGACCACTAAGCACAAAAAAGTAAAAGAAAAATTGGTTAAGATAACAAAAAAAAATTATATCTAAAAAAATAACAAAAATTCTCTATGTGGCAAAATTCTAGTCATTAGATTTAGGATTTTTGACTAGTTTTTTAGAATTTTTTTTTTTTTTTTTGGTTATGTAACAAGTTAATCCAAAGTAATATAATGGGTGAATTTGGTTAATAACAAAAAAAAACATAATTGCAAAACTAACCAAAAATTTAGAGAGAGATAGGAAGAGATAGAGATAGAAAAAGGGAGAAAACGGTTAGTTTTTAGGTTATAGTTTTTTTTATGTTATTTTTACCAATTTCTCTAAAATAATTCAAATTGCAGATTAGAAAAAAAAAACCAAAAAAAAAAAAGGCAAAGGAGACTACTACAAGAACAAGTAGCTATCGTGCGCCTCAGCTCCACGCTTAAGCGTAAGCTTCACCAACCCTACGAAGAAGATTAGAGAACCTCAAGCTTCTTGTTCGATCATCGGAAGATTCGACTCGTTTATTCTCTTTTTTTGGGAATTTTTGGAAGATGTAAGTAAATTGCTTTCTTCTGATTCTTCTCCCTCTTAGCAACTCGCATGAAATTTCCCTTTTAGGTCTTTCCTTTTATGTTCGTACATCGATTTTTGATCGGACCTAGGGTTCGGTTTCATGCCGATTTGAGGATGTAAACGGATTTTTCGGGGTTTATTTATAGTTGTTTCGGGGTTTTTGATAAAGACAACGATATGCTCCCCACTCGCAACATAGCTTATATCATTGGAGAAGATGGGTATTTCAGACAAGTGGATCTCGAGGAAACTACAGAAAAACATCATCGTCCACTTGAGTGCTCCTTTGTTCCATGCTTAGCTCAAATCAAGCAACGAGGCAAAAGGAAGAAAAAGAATCAGATTACACCCAAAAAGACTGTTACCAATATGAAGTGATAAACTTTTGGAGATATTGCTTCTCATAATACCACAAGAGCCAACGATGAAACTAGAAAGAGGAAAGCAAGAGATAATGGAAAATAATCGCGCATCAGCAATTTTTCTCTGTGGCCTCGTAATTTCTTCTAGCTAGCATCTATGCATCATATAGTCACCGATGCATTTCCCAGTGTGGTCTGTATTGGATCTCCAAGTCAAATTTCGGCAATTTCAAGCTTTTCTACAGCTTACTATTACTTTTCTCTATAGAAAAAATATTGTAAACAATCACAGAACATTTTGTTCTTACGTTGAGCTTCTTTCACCTGTGTTCTGGAGCTTCACTTCCCTCCTAGCAGTGACATCATTGAACATTGAAAAATCAAAGGATTTATATTAGGCATATATTTTTAAAACTTGATCTAAAAAGATATGGAAGCTGGAACGCGCGAAAACATCACATGGGCCGGACATTATTGGTCGAATGGGCTTTGGTCTGGTTGGATCTTAGTTGACTTTTTATTGACTCGGTTTGGTACAAATATTTATATCCTTTAAAAAAAAAAAAAAAGTAAATAAATAAGAAAAAGATGGTGGGAAATTGAGGTGAGACAGACGCGAAAGCTTCGAGGTTGGTTGTTGACTTGTAGACCGACGACCAAATATTCACAAAGAACACGATCGCTTCCTTTGTTGGTCAAAAGATACTCGCTTTACATCTTGACCTATAAAATTGTAAAACTTTATTATATTCCATCACAATCATATATATATACTATTAGTACTATAATTATAAATTATAATCTTTATTATTATCAAATAATTTTTGGTTTTTTTGTGGGTTAAATAGATACTCAGTCCTAATATATTAATCAGTCATGCAGGTAACTTAATAAATTTTTCTAACATGTGATAATAAAACATGTATCTATATAAAGTGTCGGAAAATTTAATTTTTTTTTAACTTGTATTCGGTTGAGTTATTCCTAGGGCTGAGAAAAATACTCGGAACCGTAGAACCGAATCGGAACCAACCAAAAATTATTTGAACCGATTTTTCTCGCACAAATTATAATTATAATCTTTATATCAAATAAAAACCGTCTATTTTGTTTTGTTTTTTCTCACACAAATTCACCGCGCAAGGATAAAAAAACTTGAGCTAGATAATAATAACAGTAAGTGTAAAAATAAAATTTTATTTATGTTGTTATTTCAAAAGTTTTTTTTATCACTTTGTATTGTACTTTACGTCTACAAAAGTTTATATGAATTATCGACCAATTAAATTAGAGAAATTGGTATAAATGACGGACAAAAATATGAATTGGCGAGATGACTATATTATCTCGTGGCTACGATATATTCAATATTTTATATAATAATAACAAAAATACCCTGCCACAAATGAAAGATAATATCATAAAGGCAAGCGAAGTCTCGAAATAGGGAGAAATATCATATATGAAAGGTTATCAAAAAGAAGAGAGGATAGAGACGAAAATAGATTCGAGAAATCGGTTGATCGGAGTTGCGAAGAAGCATGTGAGACCAATTAGGTGTAGACAAATCACCTTCAGCGGAGAGGAGCAGGGGAGGAAGCTAGCATTGTTTTCGAGGCGAGTTATAACTAGTTGCCGCCAGCGAAATCTGAAATTTGGGGGGGTTTAAGGGAAATAGCGGTGGTGTACGAAATAGAAGGTGTACGACTATGAATAAGATGTGAATTCTTCGTAAAAAGGAAGGTAAAAAATGAGGCGAATTTTAAGTTTTTCCGATTTGGATCCCCACTTCCATGGGAAACTGAAATCTGGTATTTTTGTTGACAGATCTACGACGCAGGGGGTGCTGGAACAAAGACAAGGTAACGTATTTTACATAAAGTTTCTGTAAATGGGACATGTTTTGCTTCGGGTGGGTAGGGTATGAAGGGGACAAAAATTTTGACCATGATTTTTTTGGTTAGGAAAAACGAAGAAGCATAGCTTTGAAAATGAAACTGCATTGACGACCGTCTTGTACCCGTGATAATGTTTAACAACGGTAACACACAAGTTTACCTCCTCTATTTTTCTCCGCATTTGTACAAATACCTCCACCTCATGGTCGTCCGTTATATACTGTGGTGCAGAGCAGTCACCAACATCAATGTCCATCGAAAGCGGATATTGGTATGCCAATTTCACAGAGATATCAGATGCAATCAACCTCAAGTGCTCCCTGACTTCTTGTAATAACTCAGAGTACCGCATCGTTGTTGAGAGATGCATAAAGCGTTTGCAGATGAATTATCTGGTTCAAAGTGCCACACGCCACTTTCATCTCTAACCCATACACCAACAACAAGTTCTACACGATCTTGAGATATCACCTGCATAGCATAGTTGGTCAACACATGTTTTAGTTCTACTTACAACTTTATAAAATGGAATAGCATATACGTTGTTTACAAAAAAAAAAAGAAACAGTCCAGATTTTACATCTATTTCTCCTCATACTAAGCCAACACCCAAAGTTAATAGACACCAAATTCAATGACAATAAATAGACAAGACATAGGTTAAAGAACATTACCCTCTAGATCCTTCTATTAACTGAAAATTGTCCTCCTCATCAGACATTCTTACTGCTCCGTAAAGTAACCTGACATTCATTCACCAAGCTCATATATATTTAACTTACTCTCTGATCATTATTGGCGACATAAATATTTGCGGTGGACAGTAAATAATTTTAAATTAATTAGTAAGTAAGTGTTATGTTACTGAATTGACATTTCTAGGCACGAAATGTACACAAGACGCATATATTTTTCTGCCACGTCTCCATGTGGCTCCACGTTGGCAGGCGCTACGTCCGGATATATGGGAAAGGATTTCGGTCAAATCGTGATTGACTTAATTCCAGAATAGCTATATTCTTTATTTATGAGTCTATTATAAATATTGGGCTAAATCTCCCCTAAATTTAAGAGAATCAAATGGCTAATTAACTAGTAGATTAAAACTTTTGACCTCGTAAACATTAATTAAAATGTTAATAAAAAAAAAATTCAAGTTGCAGGCAAGGGTGAGAAACTGCTACAAGTAGCTATCGTGCGCCTCCTCTCACCTTATATATCATTTACTGTAAATTTCCGCCGGGAAGAAAAGTCTGCCTTGTTAAGCGTAAGCTTCACCAAACCCTACGAAGAAGATTAGAAAAAAAACCTCAAGCTTCTTCTTCTTCTTCGATCATCGGAAGATTCGACTCGTCTATTATCTTTTTTGGGAATTTTTGGAAGATGTAAGTAAATTGCTTTCTTCTGATTCTTCTTCCTCTGAGCAACTCAAATTTCCCTTTTCGGTCTTTCCTTTTATATTCGTACATCGATTTTCGATCGGACATAGGGTTCGATTTCATGCCGATTTAGATGATGTAAACGGGTTTTCGGAGTTTATTTTTAGTTATTTCGGTTTGAAATCCATTTTACGGCGTTACGATCGTTGACTTGTGTTATTCTAGGTCACGAAATGTCTCGGTTGTTTGAGTATTGATTTTGATCGAATTATGCGGTTATGACGAAACTTGATCATGGAGAAGAACGATTTTACTCTTGTGATGCAAAATTTGTTTTTGTGAAAAAAATCGATTTCCGTTTGATATTAGATACTACTGTCTCTGTTGCTGCTTAAACCCTATAATTGGAAACTTCTCTTTGAGGCTTTGCCTGAACATTTCTATGTCTGCGCTTACAGTTTTGTAGCTACTTAAAATCTTTCGTATATAAAAGCTTTAAACAATGCCTATTTTCATTTTTTTTTCACTTGCTGTTTATCTAGCTCAAATCTTGTTCTGCAACACAACTACTGACGTTTGCAAACCTGTTTGTTGACGTTTTGCGTTATGAATATAGTTTCGTAAGTTCGCGTGAGAGCGTAATGAGCTGCTTTGGTTGTTGTGGTGGTGAGGATTTCCGTAGAGTTGCTGAAACCGGACCAAAGCCAGCGCACAACACATCAGGTAGCTTAGTTTACCCCTGTATTCAACTGCTTTACCCATATCAGTATTTCTCTTTATTGCCCATCCTTTGGCGGCTAAGTTAATGAACTTTTTAAAATGTTGTTAAGGTTACAATGGAGGTCACCATCAAAGGGCAGATCCACCCAAGAACCCGCCAGTCATTCAGATGCAGCCTATCTCTGTACCGGCCATTCCAGCAGATGAATTGAAGGATATAACCGATAACTATGGTTCAAAGTCCTTAATTGGTGAGGGCTCATATGGAAGAGTGTTTTACGGTGTTCTTAAAAGCGATAAGGCGGCTGCCATTAAGAAACTGGATTCCAGTAAGCAACCGGATCAAGAATTTCTCGCCCAGGTAGATGCTACTAAGTAAATCATTGCAGTATTGTTGGGCCTTCATCTCATAGATATTGCCTTAAAAGAATTGTTTACCCATCCTAGACCTTATACTTCCTGTCTCTATTGGTTCAGCGCGAAGTCCCTCTGCTGGGGTTATTTTGTTGAGTTGTTACTGACATAAAGAACTGTAACAGGTATCAATGGTTTCGAGATTGCGACAAGACAATGTTGTTGCACTTCTGGGCTATTGCGTTGATGGCCCACTCCGTGTTCTTGCTTATGAATATGCTCCTAATGGATCTCTTCATGATATTCTTCATGGTAAGTTACTAATGTAAAGCATTGATTTGGTAAGACTTGGACATGTGAAACTATAATCGAAGGAAGGTGCCACCATTTTCTGAGGTTTTAGACTTTTAGGAGTAAAACTAATGAAATGTGGTGACTTCATTGGTACAGGTAGAAAAGGTGTGAAAGGAGCACAGCCAGGTCCTGTTCTGTCGTGGCACCAGAGAGTCAAAATTGCTGTTGGTGCGGCTAGAGGACTCGAGTACTTGCATGAGAAGGCAAACCCTCATGTTATCCACCGAGACATTAAATCCAGCAATGTACTTCTGTTCGACGATGATGTTGCGAAGATTGCTGATTTTGATCTGTCCAACCAAGCCCCTGACATGGCCGCACGCCTACACTCAACTCGTGTGCTGGGAACCTTTGGCTATCATGCTCCAGAGTAAGCCCCTTTACCTGCTTTCTTTGTCTTGAACAGTGATACATGATTTGTTTTGTTCAGACTAATCCATGTGGCTACATTTTAACTCTTGCTCAGAGGCACTAAGTCCTTCACTTGGCCTAAGTTTTGATGATCATCTTGTCATACCTTTACTTTTTTGTATGTCTTGCATCTCTTCTCATTGACCAAACTAGAGTCTCGAACAATTTCTGGTTCTGCAATTTAGGTATGCGATGACGGGAACGTTGAGCACAAAGAGTGATGTCTATAGTTTTGGCGTTGTTCTGCTGGAGCTCCTCACAGGTCGTAAACCAGTTGATCATACCTTACCGCGTGGACAGCAGAGTCTCGTGACATGGGTAATGCTTAGTGCAGTCTTCTCTGCTTCTTATTCTTGTTTACTAATATTGATATGAAACTCTTTTAGGAAGACCAAACTCACAACACCTCTTTACACCTATAGAAATGTAGTCTGAGTAAAGGTGGGATTTTTGTGAGTGAAGCCTTTCCGAAGCAAAATCTGCTGTGTGAGAGATTAGAGACTCTGAACTTTCCCTAGAAACGAAAACCGTTACTCAATAATAACGCTTTTGTGTGTCTCAGGCAACCCCTAAACTGAGTGAAGACAAGGTCAAGCAGTGCGTTGATGCAAGACTAAACGGAGAATATCCGCCCAAAGCTGTTGCCAAGGTAGTTTCCCCCAGAACCTTTGTCAATTGTCATACTCTCACTTTTTCAGTAGAAAAGGTTTACCTTAGGATATGACTTAGAAACTGCAGCTAAAACTTGTCCACCCGGTTGGAAAAAAAGAAAAGAAAAATACTGTTCTGATTCCCTCTTGGTGTGTTCCCTATTATGTAGGCCTTGATTGAAATACAAAAATCTCGTTTTCTAACATCAGAACCTAAGTATTGAAACCCTTAAACCCGGATATGATCTCTGAGTCTGATTTTGGTTTTCTCTCTTATGACTCGGTGTTCTCAGCTGGCTGCGGTAGCTGCGCTGTGTGTGCAATACGAGGCAGACTTCAGGCCAAACATGAGCATAGTGGTGAAGGCTCTTCAGCCTCTGCTCAATCCTCCTCGCTCTGCTCCCCAGACTCCGCACAGGAACAACCCTTATTGATATGCTCCAATCTGATTCCACACTTTATGATATCACTATTTCATTTGTTTTTGTTTGAATGTGTAAATTCGTGAAATAGGCTTTTATTTCTCTCATAAAACCCTACCACTTGCACTGGAAATCTCACTTGGAAGACCTGAATGTTGCTCTATTTTTATATATTATTTCATGCAATGTGATGTAAGTTTCTACTAATTTTACAATATGCGAGGAAAAGATATACCAATACTCTTTTTGCGAGTCCGTCTGTTCATCTTTCTTACTACTTTTTTGTTTTCAGACATTTTAGTAACGTTAATGTATAATTTTACTTCGTCTCTATGGATTTTGATTCATTTTTCTCAACATTGAGCTGAGAGCTCTGAGGTTTCTCATTTCTGCAACTAAGTCTTAATTTTCATATATGTGCGAGGGGATAATAATATGATGCATTTATCTTTAGTAAATAGTATATAAGAAATTACAAAGACACTGAACTTTAAACACTGAAGAAGTTATTAAGATGAATGCTAAATCCAACATAAACTTGTAGTAGTTTGGTTAAAGAGTCGGTCATTTTCCAGAGGAACATATGGAGAGAATTTGAGACACAAAACGAAACAAAACCAATACCCAAATGATATCACAAGAAAGATGAAAGTAAGAGTCGTATAATTTGCCATGTACATGCAAATGACAAGGGTAACAAATCCCATATGATAAAATAGAGGTACCAAGTTTCCCAGCGGTGATGAATCTTTAGACCATCTCCATCTTAATTCTTGTAAGACCAAACAAATGTAAACGGGGAAGAACATAAGTAGGCACTGTATGGAAATCTGGTCGGTAGCAAAATCATATGTATGCACAACTTGAAAAAACAGCCACCCGTATGCGGCCATGAGTGGGGAATGTGTGACTATCGAGTAGACGAACCCTGAGGTCACCCTGTCATTAATTTACCCAAAATTATCAAAGACATATGTTTTTAATTAAAACAAAAAACTCCTTCAACGCTTCAATATGTAATACTCCTTCCGTTTTAAATTAATATTTTTTTTTAATACGTGTGAAAAAATCTTATACAACACTTAAAATAAAATGGAAAGAATATTTATTTTTTTTTAGAAAAGATTTTAAAGTTTAACGGAAAGAGTAGAGCTGGGCATGGTTCGAATTTTTCGGGTTTTCGGTACCAAGCCTATAAGTCACATTCGGATTTTTTTTTTCAGATCGGGTTCGGATTTTACCAGATATCCGGAATTACCCAAAAAACCGGAAAAACTACCCAAAAGTATACAATAATACTCAAAATTATATGAATTACCCGAACAACCCGGTAAAAAACTACTCAAACTACCCAAAAATATCCGAAAATACTCGAAAGTATATGAATTAACCGAAAAATCCGTTATAAAAAATATTCACTCTCCAAATGTACTCGAAAGTACCCAAATTACGTGAATTTATGTAAAAAGGGCTAATAGGTTTAGCTAACTTCAGATTTTTCGGGTACTAGTTCGAGTTTTGGTTCGATTTGGGTATTACCCGATACCCGAAATATCTAACTCTTAAACCTCATTCGGATATTTTTTAGAACCGAACCCGATCGGATTCGAAAAAGTATTGATGATGAAGTTAATTAATCCGTGAAACAAGAGAGACTCACATGATGATAAATCCACATCTACGCATCCACACGTTTTCTATTTCTATCAAGGTAACCGGCTTCATCTACAAAATTAAGATCGTTATTAATTATACTTTAGTTACTAGATTAAAAGCATATGTTAATAATATATGCATTAGGTTTTCAAATTAGAACAATGACTTAATGTATATGCCTCTAGTTCTAAGCTAAATCTATACGGGCCAGGGCCATAGTCGCCGCGGTTGGACACCTAAATCTTCTGGTTAGAACAAATATAATATGTATCCACTGATTGAAGACAAAAAACACAGAAAAATATCTCCATAATCTTCGATTGGTATTGCTTAGACACTAGACCCACCCCAAAGACTAGATTAGCACCTAACATATTTTAAAGTTTTAAACATTGGATTTATCTATAAAAACCTAATTTGAGTTAAAAACAAAGAAGAAGAAGACATAAGCTAAGAAATTGCCGGAAAGGATTTGAGGACACCAACAATAACAACACAGGTGGTGACTACTGACGAGTCCTTGCCAAATCTTCACGTTGGTCTCTCCAAAATGTGTAAAAAGATATACGCATCACACACTTATATATACCCACATATAATATCTACTATGGTTAAATATCTGTATTATAAAATGGAAACTAAACAACAAAGAAATAAATAAAGAAATTTATTGGTTTGCAACTACATTAAAATTCATCATATTTTTAATGGATTTAGGTTAAAAATAAATAAATATGGATAGATCTCACAAACTTTTTATTAACTATTTATAGTTGGATGCTTTAAATTATAGAATCACTTTTGTATTATAATCATTTAGTAGATTTTTTTTTAATAAAAACATTTAGTAGATTTTTGTACATGTTCAATAGTTTACTGACATGTTTATATGACATAAATTTTCGGATTTAGTTTAAAATCTCATTTTCAAATAAAAGTAAAACATAGTTAAAAAGGAATTAAAAAATTAATCACTTAATTAAGAAACACATAATTTAAGGGAAAAAAAACATTTAACCATAATCCATGGGGATTTTTTTTTTAAAGAACTAAATCAAATTGAACCAAGGCGACCTAGGCCGAAAAGATTAAGGCGGCCTCAATCACCAATTATGTCATATTTTCTTTAAATATAGATACGATCAAAACTGCTTTTGAAAAGACAAATGAATTCGTCATTTTGAAAACTCTCAGACGTTCAAATTAAAATGGAAAAACATGACTATTGCGAGGAGGAGAAGTGTTGGTTTAGTTATGGACCAAGTTAAGAAGAGATTCAACAGCCAAGTCATTAAGTTATTTAGAACATCATGAGCTCATTAGATATGGAGATCAATCTCTAACTCAAGACAATTTATTTTTGATATGTCCTTACATCAATTTTACGTTTAAAATAATTTTATCCTTAATTTAATATATAATTACATTAATAATCATATATATATTTATAGAAGATTAAAAATTGGAATAATTGAAGAAAAAAAAACTGCATCATGTAAAATGAGAGAATAGACCATATTGTTCCGATTTACAAATTCACAAAAAAAAGGAATTTAATAAAATAAGAATTTGTAAGTCATGTTGAGAAATTTTATTTTAATAAATTTCTAAATTTTATACTGGAAAGAAAATATAACGGTAAAAGAAACATACATCTTTGTGAATATATTTATATATATATATATATATATATATATATCTGTAACTGACTCTGTATGAAGGTAGGTACAACAAAAGCTATACAAAAGAAAGATCTCTCCTCCTGCAGACAAAAAGACACAAATCTCTCTCTCGCTCTCTCTCTATGTATATATCACATAATTAACCCATAGAAACAGAGTAAAGAATCTAAACAATCTCCAAAGAATATAAAAGTTTTTCCTCTTCTTAACCCCAAAGTCATAAAAAGGGTCCATGTTTTCTGTTTGTTACTCAAATCTTTGCATCTGTTATGATCTCATCTTTATTCGTGTCTGTGCTTTCCCTATGCATCTCTGCGTTCTGATTTCTTCTTCGTCTTCGTTCCTAAGACATTCATCAAACCAATTATTAACACTCTAAAAAGAAATCAGTTTTTGTGTGTGTGTTGTTCTTATTGTAATTACCTCTCTAGGCATCACAGGGTATTCATCTGATTCAAGCATTCGAGCCACTTGACTCATCTTCGGCCTCTTGTCTGCATCAGGATCAACACATCTCAAAGCTGTCAAGAGCGCTCGTTTTAGTTCGCTTGTCGATGGTTTGATCTCAAGCTCTTTGTCCACCACTTCTTCAAACTGTTTCTGTTGAACCATTAGCTTTAACCACTCCACCATATGCACCTAAAACACACATTTCAAGAATCAAGATCAACCTCTGAATCATCAAGTCTAAAACTCCCCTCGAATTCTTCAATCTAGAGAAAAGATGAATGTTTTGTATACCTCTTCTTTAGGCCGCGCATAATCCACTGGATACCTTCCGGTAATAGCTTCCAAGAGAACAACACCAAAGCTGTACACGTCGCTCTTCTCGTTTAGGAGGCCGGAATTAGCGTATTCAGGGGCGACATATCTGAACATTCATCAGCAGAACAGAGAAAAATGTTTAAATAACCAATGCAGATTATGAAAAGGTGTAGTTAAAGCTACAGTTTTTATAACTCACCCGAATGTACCCATAACTCGAGTACTGACGTAACTTTTATCAGCTCCAAGCAATTTAGCAAGGCCAAAATCAGATAACTTAGCGTCAAAGTTGTCATTCATCAGTATATTGCTTGATTTTATGTCTCTGTGCACAACTTTCGGCTCAATAGCTTCGTGAAGATAAGACAGCCTGTGTGAACGAAATGCAATCACAACACAGTCTCATGAGCTTACACTACCAGAAAAACAAAAAACAAAAAACAAGAAACAAGAATCATCAAGTGGTTTGGCAGGGGCTTACGCTTTTGCAGTGCCAACAAGAACTTTGATCCGAGCTTCCCATGTGAGATGCCCTTGGTGATTCATATCTCCGTGAAGCCATTGCTCTAAGTTCCCATTGTTCATGTACTCATAAACCAGCATCCTATGGGTTCCTTCAACGCAATATCCAAGAAGCCGAACTAAGTTCTTATGCCGCACATGCCCTATTGCTTCCACTTCAACTCTGAAATCTTTATCGGCTTGTCCTCTAATCGGAAAAAAACAATAGTATCATCTCAGAGATGTGCATTGAGTAGATAAAGAAAGCCGTTATCAGAAATCTTACGGATTGTTGAGCAACTTTTTGACAGCCACAGGGGTTTTGTTAGTAAGAGTTCCATGGTAAACAACTCCATAACCACCATCACCGATGATATTCTCCTTGGCGAAATGATTAGTCGCGAGTTGGAGGTCACGGAGAGTGAACCAATGACCCCAACCAATGTGTGAAACCTCGGGAAGACCCGAGAGAGGTGAAGGAGCTGTTGTTGGAGGAGTAGTAGGAGGCAAATCTGAACCCACCGCGATTTTCTTCTCTAAAGAACCGGAGTTGTTATTGCCATTCTCGATGTCCTTCTCACTGAATTTCTCATCTAGAGTTTGATGAAATGTACCATTGTTGCTGGATGAAACATGATCAACACTTATTTCTTTGATTTCTTCAGGAAGGCGAGGGCTTTGGGTTACAGGAAGCTGTGTAAAGTTCGATCTTCTGGATTTTTTACGGAAGCTGAGCCATACTGAAATGCCGAGGATTACTATGAAAGCTGCAAATAGAGCAATCACTATGATCTCCCATAGTTGAAGAGCGCCGTATCTCTTTGTAAGAGTTCGTTTCAGCTCAGATGCCATAGTTCTCAGAGACCTACAGAATTTGAAATGGATTATCAATGTAATCAAGATTTTCTCAGGAGATCTTCGGATAGGTAAAACAACTTGAAAACATTGAATGTGCACAGAACAATTAACACAAAATAAAAACTTAATGGATCAGGGGGAAAAAAAGGAAGATATTGAAGCTAAATTGTGATCAAATACAAAGATCAAACAAGGGGTTAAGCTAAATCATAATCCAATAATATCAGCTTCGTCACAAAAGGAGCTAAACGCAGGAGAATCAAACAGGGCAAGATAAAATAGCAGAGTATATAAGAAATTAAAAATCACATCCAGAGAAATCAAGAACATCTAAATCTGATACAGATGACTTGAGATAAACAAAGGGGATTGGGCTGTGAAAAATTATAATCATATCAACTTGTGAATCATCCAAAACTCGTAATCTGAAACTGTAGAAACCATTCCGACACCAGAATCAGATCTTGTGAGCTATATAGACTGTATGAGCATTATTATTACTGTAAGAAACTGAAAAGTCGAAATTGCAGAAAGTAAGAAACTTTTAAGCTTCTAACGAAACCCACAGACAAAGATCGAAACTTTGAAACTTCAGATAATCAAAATAAAATCTATAGATCATTCAATTATAATCAACCCAATACCTGCTTTTCGAACAAATTTCCTCCTTTTTTTCTTATTTGTTTCTATTTCCGGTCGGAAGATGGAGACTAGAGCTCGGGTTAATAAAGGGAGCCCATAAACGAAAAGAGAAGACGAAAAAGAAGACCACTGAGATTATTTATCCATTTTCAGAAATCTTTCAGAGAGATCTTTGTAGGGTTTCCATTGCTTGGGAAAAAAAAAGGGGGGAAACAGAGAAGGAAAGTTTGAAGCTTTCTTTGATGTTTCTTCTTCTGGAATATTTTATGCTTGTGGGCTGTGTTTGCTTTTTTATTTTCCTCCTTTTCTTGTTTAATTAGTTTTTTTAATTAATTAGTTATTTATTTTTTTCGGCTTTTTTCTATACATCTTTCGGCGATTAATTAGTCATTTAAATTTTTTATATCTCTACTATTAGCAAAAGTTTCTTTGTGAAATGTTAATAGAGTTTTTTTTTAGGCTTCTCTGTTAATTAACTCTTTAGTCTTTATTACTATAAAAAGTTTTGCTATTTTTCAAAATACTAAGCCCAATTTAACAATAACAATAATAATAATAATAATAATCATAACAACAATAATAATAATAATAATAATAATAATAATAATAATAATAATAATAATAATAATAATAATAATAATAAGCCCAATTTATTACATCAATTGATTTTTTTTTTTGAAAAATCGTGAGAGTTCCGGACCTTCAATCCTTAATTTTTTGTATCTAAAGTTAGACTTTAGGTATATTAATTTAAAGAATAACTTTCTGTTCCAACGGAAAATTAAATCCATGGCACAAGGAAAACAACATATTGTGTTACTACTAGACCACCACTTTATTGGTATTATTTTTTAAAAACACTTAAGGTGATTGATTGAAATTTCAATATATTTCTTAAACTTTTACGTTTTCTTAAACAAAAAAATAGAAACGTATTTAAATTACGTAGCGTAATATTTATTTATATTTCTCATCTTATATATACACTTTATTTAAAGTTTGCATACGAAATGTACACTTTAGTTGTTGAGAAAAAAAAGCACAAGAACAAAAATAAGGATATGATGGTAGGAGGATGACGAAGCTAGAGACCGTGATTGGCGACGACCATTTTCAAAGAATACACCGTTTATTTTTTTAAGAAAATAAGTATTGTAAACTGTGTTACTAATTAATATGACAATTTGGTCAACATTATTAAATTAGACGTCGCACCTAACTCTTTAAGGTAATATAAATTATGGTTTGTCCAAAAAAAAGGTAATAAATGGTTCATTATATTATTAATCACCTTTCCGTTTATTCTTCTCCACTAAGCATTTTTATCTATTAAGGAAGTACAAATTTTTTTTGAAGGATTAATAAAAGGAAACGAGCGGCTGCGAAATCAGGATCGTGGATTTTGGTTCATTGAATTGTCAGAAAAAAATAAGAAGAAGAAGACATAGATAATTTGAAAAAATAATTTAAAAAGTTAGAAGATGCGTACGTGGGTCCATGTTCTTTTGTTAATTTCGTGTAGAAATGAATTGATTAGTCATGTAATTAACATATTATAATTGATTATGAATTGGCAAGCAAATTTAACCCAAAAAAAGAAAATAAAAATTGGCATGCAATACCTATGCCATTATGCTCACCTAATTTCATATGAATGCACGTCTTCTCCAATTAGTTCGTACCGTTATCTGATTAACATTTTTTTTCCTGAAAAGACTAACTTCACCATGAAATGATTCGAACATACTTACTTTTGACGACGTCTAAGAAACAAATGCATTAGGGTTGTAAATGTTGTTTCGTGTTATGAGTCACTAGTTAATCAAAATTTAACGTGGAATGACATGTAATGCATCGTATATATATGTTCTCGTGCTTAATTTTTATTTATTCTGAGTTACAAGTTGTTGAGAAAATTGAAAATAGAAAAAAGTTACAACTTATACATTTAACAAGAGAACATGAGATCTTCATCTAGAATGTCAACTGATTTTTAAAAATGTTCTTTGTGTTTTAACATTTATGTAATCAACTAATATCTTACAAGTTCGTGCTAAATATTATTAAGACTTCGGTGATATCAAACAACATAATTTTATAAAATAAATTAAACATTAATGTTTTAAATACTTTTATAAATATAAATATATGTGTGTGTGTGAATTATCCTAAGGTAGAGAAAAAAATGAATACAACACAAATGAAAAATTTTCTGTAGAAAGCCAGACTATCTACGAAGATAAATAAATAAATAAACCAATCACACACTACTCTTAATATACTTTTTTGTATCTTTCTTGTTGTTTTTCCTTTATTTGTTGCTCTTATATATTATTTTTTCATGATGTAACATTTCACATGCATTTGTTTTTAATAGAAAGTCATTTCTAAAAAAAAAAAAAATATACTAATCTTTAATTATAAGATAACAAAATTAAAGAAACAATTGAAGTTTGATAAATAGATAAAGCAGTAATAATGTTGCCTTTGCGTGAGCTTGACAAAAGTCAACCTGAGAATGCCTTTGTCTTGCTGCGTGGAATACAAGAGACATTACCTTCATCATCATCATTCTCCAGCTGGGCTAATGATTCTCTATCTCTTTCTCTTCAATTTTTTATTATCTTCTATATATATAAACCATTATTTTGTTTCCTTTCACACGATTTCTTACGTCTCCTTCAAACGATTAGTATATGTTATTTTAGGTGATCCGGATTTGCGTCGAAATAACGTAATACACATTTTGCATTTAAGAACCTAGTCGAACCTATGCTTTTCGACTAGTCAGAGATCATATAATAATCTATCAAATTTTTACCAATTTGTATTTAGTGGGAGTCGAACACACAAAAAAAACTAATTTACGCCATTCTTTTGGTCTAATTATTACTAAACCATAACGCATTAGAATAATTAGTATATGTTTGTAACATGCATATAATGTAACTACTAAAATTATACTTCATATGAAATTTGAAATATTCCACTTTAAATACTTTTTATTTTCATTATCTTTAATAGTTCGTTTTTAGCATATCTTGTAGCTTCTAAAAAATTCGGGTTTAGCCATAATCTCCCTAAATCCATAACTAGCCGATAATATATCCTTATAAAAAAAAAATATCATCCCATTCCAACCAAAGATCGGCCTTTAATAGTTGATTTGATATACATTTCATAGCTAGTATTACGTTTGAAAAACTACGATATAATTCACCGTAAATACTATTATCAATTATTTTCAATCATTTTTTCTTGTTTGTAGAAATCGAACTTCTTACGAATCATATTATAATAAAAAGTGGTATTAAATATGTGTACCAAATCTGTTTAAACACCTTATCTTGTAATTAACCATACACGATGGTAGATGATATTTCGAATGATTGTATTTTTATTTAAAAACAAAAACAAATAAGCTGATTGGTTGTAGAAGTTGAACAATAATTTAGACTCCGCGTAACAGCGTAAGAAACAATTGCATGATTAGTGTCCGCCTCCAAAAGCTATCCAACAATGTGTTTTAGACTTTTAGTTGTTGATATTTTATTTTAATATATATATTAGTTCTTTCTTTCTCTTTCTCTTATTTTAAACTTTAGTTTTATCATCCAGTTTATATGCTTTTTCTATTTGTTGATGTTTTCTTGCAGTTGTTGGGTTACATCAATCTGTCCTACTAGCATATAAGATATGATCATATGATAGTCCAGAATTAATATATTAGGGTCATTAGAACAAATAATTAAAGAAGTTTAACTAGAAACAAGGATTTCATTGGTTGTTTAAGCTCTATTTTGTCTCTTATACACATGCATCGCATTCAAATCAAAACAGCAATATTGTCAGAAATTTTGTTCAAGAAAAGTATCACAAGCTATACATAAAATATACACTACACACACATATTTTTGTTTTTAATTTAGATAGTTTTACATCTAGTAATAGCTTTACCATATAAATAATTTACTATCTGATAGCTCAGGTACTCAAAACTTCTTACATAGTTTTTGGAAATTACTCGCTACAAATCAAATATGGTAAGCCATATATATAGACAATATATTTAACTTCATATAACACAAAAGGTTTTTTCTTTTTAAACGAAAGTAAATTTTGTGTCGAAATTCACACTAATCCACGAAGCATATAGAAAATCGGGTATTCATGACCATTTAAAAAGTATACAATAGCTAATTAAAAAAGATCTCAACGATTTTTCCTAAATGGTAAAACTCGTTATCTTGCCTAGATCCACATGGCAAATTCTCTTCCACTCAAACAAATTACTAGAGTTCACAAAAATATTTGGTTTTTATGTATATTACCCAATCTTTTTTTGTTTTTTGGTATGACATCTCATTATTTACTGTTAGCACTAATTAATGACAGAACTTATAAAAAAAATTTCCTTATGAACATCTCATTATTTACGGTTAGCACTAATTAATGACAGAACTTATAATTTTTTTTCCTTATGATCATCTCATTATTTACGGTTAGCACTAATTAAATGACAGAACTCAAAAAAAAATTTCCTTATGAACATCTCATAACCAAACATTCATACCAACGACGTTAGTGAGCTTTATTTCGTAATTTACATGTAAACATCAACGGGATCAGAAAGGGATGCTCGTGTATACGATAACAGGGCCAGCTGGTGTAATAAATCAATGGCTGCTAGAGAGTCGGTGCCAAAAAAATTGTTTACTATTGTCTCTTTCTTGTAGAAGTTTCTTTGTCTTTGCGATTTTCTTTTGTTTGTCAGTCACACTACACATATATTATGTAACTTGCACAAATATATTGTTTTGCTATTTCGACGTTTATATTAGTTTTGGAACATAATGAGATTGTCAATTTTCGACTAACACAATACCTTGAATCTCAAAGTTATTTTTGACTTTCATATCTGATCACGAATATTCGTACATTTTCAAATGAAAAAATATTTTAATCTAATTTTGTTTTCTAATGTGATACTTGTAAGTTCAGAGAACATGCGTAACACAAAATTTCGCTTGGAAAGCGCCAAGCCAACACATCTACTATTATTCTTTATATTTTACGAGATTCACCTATAAGGATCTATATACGTCTAGTTTTTAGACTGTTTTCTATCCACGAATCAATAGCCTATACTATCCAATAATCTCACGTTTTTAGTGAATTAAAGGGTTGAACATTTTCCTTGACAGCTTCTGTTTTTTGGTCAAAACTTCAAGTTACAATCTCTCTATTTGCGACTCTAAGTGTTACCTCTCCTAGGCACGACCCTTAGACCTTATATACGAATATCGCAAATCCTAACCCTAGGATTCTCTAAATATTCTCCAAGATATGCGAAACGGCATAAACGTGTTCTTCAAATTTATTTTTTCCATATTTGGTGCACGCCAAGATCTTCAAATTTTCAGCGTATATATCCTCTGTCCAGCTTAGCAAAATTTGACCGATAGTTTTTCCGCCACTCCAAATTTCTTACCGCCTGTATAGCTCTTTATTTGATGCATCTTCTGTGTTCACAGTTAGACAAAAACATATTTTCCAAATTTTTTACTTTCTGATTATGGTTAAGGTCTAAAAAAAAAAAAAAGATATCAGAGTCAAACTTTTGACTCGTAAGTCCGTAACCATAATTAAAAAAAAAAAAGCAAAAAAATTGGAGAAAATAATATTCCCATTATGAAACTTGAATGTAGAAGATAAATACTGGAAACGACCCAACTGAAGCATATAAATCATTTGGACTGTCCAAAATAAACTTTCATCTTTAAAGGAAGTACTAGAATGTATTAGAACAGAGTTTCTGGTTTAGTCTAGTTGATTGATTCATGTGTTTTAGTTTGGTTTTTTATTGTTTTACATGGTTGTCTTAAGTCTCTTTTTGTTTTCGACATTCAAGTTTAATGAAGGAAATGTAGCATCTCCAAATCTCTTGTTAATTTATATGTAATTTACTTTGAGGAAAATGAGTTGGCATCAATATCTGATTGCCGACACAAATTGGTTAGTAATACCAATTTAATAAGAAAAAAGTAGAATAAGACCTTCAATTATAAATTGGTTAGTATATCACATTCACTTGGTTATTCTTAATTAAAATATAATAAAGGCTCCCTAATCCTCACGTTCTTAACAAAATATATATTTTAGTCAGAAGATAAACCTTAAATCTTGAACATACAAAACATAACCATATCGATATATACATACTTCGCCATATCGCAGATTTTCTCTCTCGTTATTATATCATGATTGGGTTTCAGACAATTAATTGGCCTAGAATAAAGTCTCTTAACCCAATAGAAGTTGTAAAGCAGGCCTATCAAGCCCAAACCTTCTAAATTTATTTGGCGATCCGTGAGATGGACCCGTAGTCGTTTGATTCAGATTCTGCAAATTGGCTTATTATTATTATTTTTGTTCGTCTCCAAAAAAAATTCATTCGAATTTCCCAGATTGCCAAATGCATATTACAGAAAAAATCCCAAAACGAAGACTCAACTTATTTATACATTTAAGCCAACTCTTTGCTACTTTCTTATCTTACATTCCAAATCACTGATGAATCTTTATGTCTTGAGTCTTAAATTTTGGTAGAATCTGGATCCGATTCTAAAACGAGAGCAGAAACATATTGGTTAGTGTCGACCGAGGCTTCGCTCTTGCTCCTACCACTCTCCGGTCTTCTCCTCCTCTGCCCATCCACATTTCTCGTGCTTTGGGAACCACTAGGAGCTTCATATAAAGTCATGTACTTGCCCCTGCTGTGGAGATTAACCATGACTTCCTCATGAGCATCGACGTCTTCCTTGAGAGTCTCGAGGACTTCTACCACATGAGTCATGACGGGCCTTCCTTTCGGGTTTTGGCTGAGGCATTGGTATGCCAAACCGGCTACTTTCATCAACGCTTTAGTGGCGTACTGTCCATCCATTCGAGGGTCTATGATCCTCAAAAGCTTTTTGTTGTGATTCAACAGCGGTCGTGCCCACTCTACCAAGTTATGCTCCCGACAAGGTCTGCTTTTGTCCATGGCTCTCTTCCCAAGAAGCATCTCAAGTAGAAGCACCCCGAATCCATAAACATCACTCAAGGATGTCAAATGTCCTGTCATTACATACTCGGGAGCAGCGTATCCGTAAGTTCCCATAACACGAGTTGACACATGTGTTTGATCTCCTCTCGGGCCATCTTTGGCCAATCCAAAGTCGGAGAGTTTGGCATTGTAACACTCGTCCAACAATATATTCGCCGTCTTTAAATCCCGATATATAATGGACCTTTCAGCACCATGAAGAAACTCAAGACCCTTGGCTGCATCTAAAGCAATCTTCATTCTTTTCGACCATGTCAAAGTGCATCCAACTCTTCGAAAAAGATGTTTTTCCAAACTACCCAATGCCATGTATTCATAAACTAATAACCTATGATCATCTTCACAGCAATAGCCAATGAGCTTAACAAGATTCGAGTGACTAAGCTGTCCTAAATAGTTAACTTCAGCAAGCCACTCTCTATCTCCTTGAAAACCTTCGGGATTAAGCTCTTTGATAGCAACTTTTGTAGATTTGTAACCAACCCTCACATTCTCATCTATGATTCCTTTATAAACCACTCCAAAACCTCCTTCACCGAGAATGTAATCTGGCCTAAACTGCTTAGTGGCTATCTTCATCTCTTGGTATGTGAAAACATGGACATTTTCATATCCTGGATTTGACTGAAGATCTTTGATGTTTTTAGTAGCCAAGGGGAGAACACTTACACTCACTTTACCAACTGAATCTCCGCAATCGGATTTCATTAGATACACATCCGAGTTTTTGCCTGATTTCTCTGGTGTCTTCTTCTGATACGCTTGCTGTTCTTCAAGGCTAAAGCAAATCCCCATGAAATTGAAGTAAACACCTAGCCGTTATGTGTTTATTCGATTGCTTTCATATTGTCCGTTGAAGGAGAAATCCGATACAGATCCAGAAGAAAACAGATCCGATCTCCGACGAGGATCCGAGAAACTGGCTCTACTGATCCATGGGAGAAAGAAAAATGGAGGATCGATAAACAAAATTCCGTAGGTCGGAGTGAGAGGGCGAAAGAAGAAGAAGGGGAAGACGATAATTGGAGAGAGAGAGAGAGAGAGGAAGAGATTTCGCAGATTGGATTATTAATCTCCACCGTTTCTTTTTAATTAATTTTTTTTTTTTTTTGTGTGGAGAAAATAATTAATAATAAATTTTGAGTTTCCAATCCGTCTTCTCCAACTAAACTACTGTAGCTCTCTCCCACTTCTTCACAAACAAACTTTCCATTAATAAAATCTTCTCTCTGTTTCGTTGATTCTCATCGAAGCTCTCACGAATTCCTTGTCTTCGGTTTCGGCTTGAGTTTCTGGAAATTTTCTTCTTATCGATAGTTTTCGTCTGATCTATCGCTACTAGTTGATGATTGCAGTTCTCGGCTTATGATCTCGAGGTAGTAATGTCTGTTTTCGTCTTCTTATTGTTCGATTCTTATACTCCCCTGCTTCTCGGATCTGATCCAATTCGCTTTTTTCCCTTTGATCGTGATCTCCCACTTGTGGATTTAGGTTTTGGAGTGTTAATTTTCATGTCGTACGCTTTGATTTTGTTTTCTGTTTGTGATTACTTCTGGGTTGTGAATCGAATTACATGGTTTAGTTTCTGTCTTCACTTCTCATTGGGGGTTTTGTTCCTTACTGTTTGAGCTCGTTAATGGAAGTAGGGCTCTCTAAACTTTGGCTTTGATGCTTTGCTTGCTTTTTTAACAGGCAATGGCTGAAACTTTGATTGCTCAATTATATCTGCAATGGCTGACAAAAACTTTGCTTTTTGTTTGTTGCCTTTTTTGGGTTTAGTTGATGGCCACGGAACCTTTGCACCTGGTTTCTTCGGGATACTGCCCTGTTTTGGTGTCGGTGCCAGTGACGGGAAATTGACTATTAAAGAACTTTGTCCTACGGAGATTTTCTGCTTCTGCGCTGAGGAGAGGGGAAGAGGAAAATGGCAAAGATGATAAACAAGACGCTTGTATTAACTTATATCTACTTACTGATCTACATTATACTCTCTTCAGGAGTTATACTGTACAACAAGGTGATTTCAGAGCCTATCATACTTTATTACAGTATCTAATGCTTAAGCAAGATATGTGTAGTTTGCATATTTGTTGGATTTTGCATATCACAGGTTGTATCTTCGATACAAGAAATTTGATGTTTGAATTGTATGTCGTGTATCTGAGATAAAAACTATAGCCAAAGACCGTTTTCCGTAGAAATGGGTGTGGAGTTGCATTCTTTCCTATTATCTGTCTCAACATAGGGATGGTAGTATTGTGATGTTAACATCTGATGATAGATATGCAAGGGCTAACTATAGCTGTATCTTGCTTTAGCTTTTGTTACATTAGAGGCTGACTTCTAAATCATGTTCCTTTTGTTGCTTTAATTGCAGTGGGTTTTATCCCCAAAATACTTCAATTTTCCACTTCCTATAACTCTTACGATGATCCATATGGGGTTTGCTGGATTCGTGGCCTTTCTTCTCATTCGCGTGTTCAAGGTATTTTAAACTCAAAGAATAACATATACACTTCCATTTTAGGTTTTGTGGAGTTCCCTTTAAAATATATTATCTTCTGTATGGATCCTAATTAGACTCCTTTTGCTAGTGCGGTGATAAGTTTCTCCTTTGTGTTGTAGGTTGTAGCTCCGGTTAAAATGACATTTGAAATGTAAGCCAGCTTACTCGGAATTTTTCATTTATAATTTTTCCTCTTGTACGTATGCCCCACCATCTCTCCATTTTGACACACTTTTTGGGTCCAGATACGCAACCTGTGTGGTACCTATAAGCGCATTCTTCGCATCAAGTCTGTGGTAAGTTCATGTCCTATAGACTCGTAGTTGGTTTATTGATGCTCTTCTTCTTACTGCTTTTGTAATTGCTAAATCGGCCATCAGGCTCTGGCAAACTCGGTCTTTTCTAGTCATACTTGCTTCCTAAACTGTCTCTTCACTATTTTACACTCTCCTTTGTGCAGGTTTGGCAATACTGCATATTTGCACATCTCTGTTGCCTTCATTCAGATGCTCAAAGCTCTAAGTATGCGAAGACTTAATATTTTGCTAAAGAATCTATTTAGTATATACTTTCTGTTCATTTTACAAAGCATATTAACACATGACTTTGGAATTTCAGTGCCAGTAGCAACATTTATCATGGCAGTTGTTTGCGGCACTGACAAACCAAGGTGCGACGTGTTCTCGAACATGTTACTGGTCAGTGTTGGAGTTGTGATATCCTCTTATGGGGAAATTCATTTCCATATAGTTGGAACGGTCTATCAGGTGACAGGCATCTTTGCTGAAGCACTAAGACTGGTGCTAACTCAAGTTCTTCTCCAGAAGAAGGGTTTGACATTGAACCCCATTACCAGCTTATATTACATAGCTCCCTGCAGGTATTTACTCCTGAAACCTGATAGTGCTAAAAGTTTGATATTTTTGGATTATGATATTTCATCATCTAAACTTTTGGTTTCCGTTTATCTAATTTCATTACGTCAAATAATCTTCTCTCATTCTTAATGTCATGTATTATTTAATGCTAGATGTAAAGTTCTATCTCCTCTACTGCCCATACACATAATCTTTTCCTTGAAACGCTATGGTCAATCTTGTGCAGTTTTGTATTTCTGGCCTTGCCTTGGTATGTGCTGGAGAAACCCACGATGGAAGTTTCACAGATCCAATTCAACTTCTGGATCTTTTTCTCCAATGCTCTATGTGCTCTTGCCTTGAACTTCTCCATATTCTTAGTGATCGGGAGAACAGGTGCAGTAACAATCCGGGTGGCTGGTGTTCTCAAAGACTGGATTCTCATAGCCCTCTCCACCGTCATTTTTCCTGAGTCCACAATCACTGGGCTGAACATCATTGGATACGCAATCGGTAGATTTCTTAATTTTGCAACATATTTGATTGCTGTAAACATTATGTTTTTTCCCCGTCTTGACTGTCTGTTTCCCACACTATGCATTGTTTAACTATCTATTCTTGTCATGTGCTTGACACAGCGCTATGTGGTGTCGTCATGTACAATTACATAAAAGTAAAGGATGTGAAGGCATCTCAATCAACTGCTGACAGTCTCCCAGATCGAATCAATAAGGTCAGTCAAACATTCTCGACCTCTTAACTCTCTATTGGGTAGAGGTTATGAACCCGGTTCATCTCAGGCTTGTTTCAGATTCCCTCAAATCCATAAATAAGGCGCAGTTAATCTAGAAACCCGATAGCCTCCCATCTAAACCGATATGGATTCATAGTAATATCATTGTCCTTCCAAAAGAACTTGTAGACTTGCAAATTATATTCTTGAAGCAATTATCTTATTTTTTTGTTAACATAACAACTGATGAACACAAGCATTAACACAGGAGTTGAAGATGGAGAAGAAGTCTTCGGATAAATTCAATCCTAATGACAGTGGGGAGATCCCTAGAGGAGGAGCCGAGATAAACGACGAGGAAGCTCCTTTGATCACATCCCGATTATCTCATATCGGTCGGACGCAGCTCGGAAATCACGCCTCTTAGGATGCTGGTATAAACGTATAATAGAGGTTTTGCTTCCCAATTCGTTTTTTTTTTTAGACTTAAAAAAGGAAATCCTTGAAACCAAAAATAGGTGAAGCATCATCCTGGACCATGTCTGTGTCTCAGGTGAAAAAATGTTTCTTTCTCTTCAAAATTCAAACTTTATTAAGAAATAGAATAGCGGAAATTATTATTATGATTAGCTTAAAAACGTAAAAGTCCCAAGAGCTTTGGCTTCTGGGATGTTTTTGGTTTTGGTTTTTCCTCCCGGTGGTTATGCGATGTTTTAAGAACAAAATTAAACTGAGCATAGAATTTGAAGTCGATAGTTGGGTGCGGAATAATAACCTTTCAAGGTAAATTTTGGTTCTAACCGTACTAGTAACTTGGATGTTACTCACCATGAAAATTATGTTTATATATAAAAGTTTCAAATCTCTAAAAAAGGTGAAAACAAAACGAATCTACAAAAGTTGCAATAGTTACCTAAAGAGTCAAATGTGGTCACGCATGGGTTAGTATTCTTTCATCACGTTCTTCGTTATGACCATATGGACTGTTCCAGCTAATAAACTGTCTGTAATGAAAATTCCAGCTGTGTCCTGAAATTTTCAACAGTTGGGCGGAAAAAAAAAAAAAAAAAAAAAGAGAATCTATGAGAGTAGAACATGGTCTCAATTTTATACAAAAGAAGAAGTGATAAGTTACAAAAGAAAAAGAAAGACAAAAGATGAAAATATACAAACCCTCCAATCAAAACCCAGAGATTCAAATGACTGGGTGAAAGAAAAAGAAAAAAAAACATAACCAACCTTAAGCCTTGGCCAACTATCAAAGCGCACACAATGCAACCAAGCCCAAACCCTCTCTCTCTCATCCATGAAATGGAGTGTAAAACAAATGAAAAAGCAAAGAAGATAAATTATCGAACCTCAAGATGCAATTTCGTCATTCCACGTGAATAAATATACAAACAGAGATTTCTATTTTCCCATGTACTCTTGATTCCTCAAGTACAATAGCTTCCTCGATTGCGCTGGAGGAGCTAATCCTGGGATGTCCCTAATGTCTTTGTTATTCGGGTTCACGATCTGAAGAGTTTATACAACAAAAAAAAAAGATTTACAACTTCGCTAATAAGCAATCACAACTTTCATTGGAAAGAGCAAAGACTATACCTTCACTATGATAATGGCTATCACACCGCATACAATGAGAAACAAGAACATCATTATGCATTTATCGGTAGCCACCTGAAATAAGTAGACATAGATATTCAGGTTTTGAGGTCAAGCAAAAGGGGGAATCTATGTCCACATGAGGTTACAAACCTGTCTCCCTATCTCTTTCACCAACTGGGAAGCCTTCTTGATAGAGAATTGAATCGTGTCCAAATGGTTAACAACACGTCCCATTTGATCCGTCTGCGATATTTCCAAGCTCATTGAGTGAGACTGTACTCATAAGATTAACAGGGAAGAGATGAGAATGCTTTGCATTACCTGTCCCTTCAAATTAGCTGCAGTTTGAGTTCCAACTTCGATTGTTTGTTCTACAACCTGAAAGGACCAAGAATGTGGCCATAGATATAGCAGCAACGGCTAAGTGGGACACACTTCTTTCTGTAGTTTACCTGTTTTGAGCGCTCAATGGCCTGATCAGTCTCATCCATTCTTTTCGTTCCAGCATCAACAAGCTCCTGGTTTGACATAGCTGTACATAAAATGACATAAGCTCCACGTCTTTCCTGGTTTTCACATTCCCAAAACAATCTACTTCGTGCTAAATTCAAAATGGGATATCTCTTTAAGCGAGACCTACATCTTAATCTCAGAATAATACACTTGGGCAACAATTTGGATATCATCACATTTCTAGTACCATATTACTGTCTGCCAGAAATTTACTGACATTCATCACAAATCATGCCAGACGATTAACCAGAAAGTATAAGTTACCAATCCGGCATATACAAGTAAGATATAGCATCAAGGAGTCTACGCTTTAAGCATGTCAATCTCTTGATGCTCTAAGCAAACTCATATGTTGGTAGCAGCTGAATAGACAAGTATGCATAAGGACTCACATGAAGCCACTTGAACATTTTCGTCAGCTGTAGGTTCCCCACTGACTCCAGCTCCCATATCAAAAAGTTCAACTTTCTTGTTGCCAAGGGTACTCATATACCTGAAATCACAGACCAACATGTATGAACACATAAAAACCAAACGAAATCCTACAGACATATGCTGAACGGATCAATATGAAATCAAACTAAAAAAAGGACAGGTATGACATTCAAATAATCAGCTTCTTAAAGAGGAATGATAGAAGCACTTACGTTTTTCTTAGTGCAACGTAAGAATTGAGTTCCTTGATCTGTAACATTACAACACAAGGAAAAAGTTAAAAAACATTACATTGTCGTTTAGTTAAACAAAGGCCTCGCTGAATATTATCAACACACGGATGATAGCGGATATTAACCCACCATAGATTGTTTCTCATCGTTCAATTGCTTATTTACTTCAGGAGAATTTCTAGCTTCCTCATCCTTGAGCTCCCGGTCGAACTCCTTGACCAACCTGACATGAAGTACACATTAAACAAGCAAATACAGATTAATGAATCACAGGAGAAACTTTATTTTGTCACATCATTACTCTTTCCTTTGCAATACACATCCATCTAAAAAAAGAAGAAGTAAGCCTTACAATCATAAAACGGCACATTCCACCAAAAGGCATATGCCAAAAATGCTTCCGAGACTTGCAAAATTTATCACATGACAAACGCAATGATGCTATAACGCGGAGAACATAAAGTCAAGCATACCGTTTACACTCTCTCATCTTCTCTGTAAGTTCCTCAAGTTGTTTGCTTTGTCTATTCGAGTCCTTGATCTTATCCAACCTCTGAAAACCATTCCTGCAAACAGTGATGTCAGCAAAACAAATAAATCCCATTAAGCACTCAAATTCTAATCACCCAATCTTGTTAACTCGCATATTAGATTCAGTGATGTTCTACTTGGAGATTGTTCAATATAGGGTTTAGAGATTGTTCAAAAGCACAGGAAAGAATAAGGCAGATACTTAAAAATTTAATACCCTAAATATCACACAGTGCTTTGTAATCATGATAGAGAATGATGAGAAAATCGAACAAGTTAACACATAAGGGGAAAAACAAAAAAAAACAAAAAGAGGGAGAAAGCATACGCGAGGGCTCGGAAATGGTCACGGATTTCGCCATGGATCTGCTCCAATTGAGGGCTCATCGGTAAATTGGACGCCATGTCGCCGGAGAAATTCAGATTCCGACGAAAAATAAACCGGAATTTCCCCCTTCAACCGGCGAACCCTAAAGAGTAAAAACACAGAAATCTCCCGCTAAACGAAAACTTCACCGCATCCAAATAATCCCCCAAATTTCCCCAAACAAAAAAAAACCCTAATTTAACAAAAAAACTGCAATTGCTGAATCTCCAGAAACGGAAATTCAAATAAAATCTGGGTAAGAGGATTTTGGAGAAATGAAACAGAGAGGGCGTCGAACAACGGAAAAGGGAAAAGGGAAAGAGAAGCTGTCAGGTGAATTGTTTTTTTTTCCTTTTCTTTTCATTTTTTTTTTTTAAAACTCAAATTTCACTATCTTTATTTATTTATTTTAATTAAAAAGGACAGATATTCGGTAGTTAATAAATAACAAAAAACGGGCTTGTGACAGCGCAGCGCCACCTTTTTGGTCCATATCCGTTGTTCGAATAAATTATCTCATTTTCATTATTGACTGCTACCAATTTATTTCATTTTCTTCACAATCTAAAATATCAAATTTTTTTTTAATTATATATTGGAACAAAAGGGTCAATTTCAAATACACATTTGTTCGTTACACATTGTTAGGAACTTAGCATTAAAGTAAACATTAATCGTCGTCGCTAAGATCATCATCGTAAACATCAAGATGGTCTTCACCGTCGTCACCTTCACCGTCAACAGAATCGATGTAACCGTTCTCTTCCTCTTCCTCGTCTTCATCTTCTTCATAGTCGTCACGGTCTTCGTTCTCCGCTCCGTCTTCGCCTACCAAAGTCTCCTCCTTCACAAAGAAACACAACAACATCATCAGTATATCAAATCAACGGAATGTCGTTTATAGTTTTTTGCAGTACCTCATCCTTGTCGGAGGTCACGAGCCAGTCCGGGAGCAACCGATCGAGCAAAGCGTAGTTCAGAGTCGGTGGTGGCCCATCGTCATGTAGCCGCCGTTTCAGCTGTTTCTCCCTGAGTCGTAAGTTGTAGTGAACGTAAGTGAGATCTTTCGTTGACTTTTTCCCAAACCGGCTCTGGCACTGAGCGTTGACTTGGTCGTGCACGCTCCACTTAGGCTCGCATCCAATGGACGAGCAAGTGTGGCTCAGTATCCTAACAGCTACTCGCTGGAGTTCCAAACAGCTTATCCCATGCTGTTGCCACCACGCGGCTGGGTCGAGCTCTGTTCTTGTGCCAATTGCTATATCCGTTCCAAAGTCGGCTTTCGCAGAAGTATAATCCGGAATCTGAAACATTTCAACCAAAAGAATTGGTTTAGACACAACAGAGCTAAAGAACAATGTGTGATTTGTGTTTCATATATCACCTGCATCAATGCTGTGATTCTTCTCATATTATCAGGCTCAAGCCGAACAATACATTCGTTAACTCCGCGCACAACCTCAGAATGCTGCTGATTCATTCACAATAACAGCAAAAAATAAGGAAATTGCAGAAAGTTTTATAATGAGTGAATCAAATTAACGATAACCATACCTACCGCCATAAAATCAGGACGATATCTGTAAGCTGGGTTGAAGAAATATGCAGCGACGTAGAGGGGATGATGAAACAATGAGTTCCAATGGTAATCTATCACACGCCAGAATGGTCCGTATTTCCTTGCATCATCGCTATGAATAGACTTGATCGCCATTTTCGCACGGCACATGTAACCATAAGCATATGGCAACGATAGTCTCTCGCCGCCATCATCGATCATGCGAATCACCTGCATCACTGGATCAACCGATTTCAAAACGTACTGAGCCTTCTTCCAAAACGCAGCACTTGACACCATCTTCTCCACTTCTCTTCCCTCTTCAGACTTGGCGGCTGTCTGTGACAAAATCCAGCCGTTGGATTGAAACAGACCTCTGAGATTGGCCTTGTGATCAACAAGACTCTGAAGAGTGGTGAAACTGGAAGCGTGGCGCGTGACTCCTGGTCTAAGAAGATCTATCCCCTGTGTGAACTCGTTCTTCATGAGATTAAGCAGCCAAGTTTGATTGTAAATGAATCTGGTGATTCTTTGGGCCTTCTCTAAGCACTCGGAGACAAATTCAAGCTTTGAGATATCTTCAAAAACCAGTTCCGTGCAATGCATCGCGCAAGGAGTCCAGTACAAATTCTTTCTCTTTTCTTCAAGTAATTTTCCAGCACTTCTATAGATAGCAGTGTTCTGTGTAATAACCTGCACCACATTTTCCTCACCAATGTCTTCAACTAGTTTGTCTAGGTACTTGAAAAGGATTAAAGCATCTTCTGTTATATCAGTGGCATCAATGGAGGAATAAAAGTAGACACCGCGCGGGCACGAGACCAGGAAACTGATCATTGTCTTGCCCTCTGTGTTGGTCCAAGTATCTGCCATTATAGAGCAACCCGTAACCACCCAAGAAGATCTGTACTCCCTCAAGTAGCCTTTGATAGTCGATATCTCATCCTGTAAGAGCCTACCAGAAAACAGCTGGCTCGAGGGCACAACAAATCCCTCTCCATACAGACCAATCAATTCAATCATCTTTTGAAAGTACAGAGAATTCATTGCTTCCGTGGGAACTCCTACGTGGTGGAAGAATTTGGAAATAGAGGAAGTGACTTCTTTTCTTGATACAACTCTGTTTGAACAACTAGTGTATATTTTTCTCTGTTTGCTCGAAGAAGGTGACTGAAACGGGATCACCCTTGCTCTTTTTGGTCTTGCTTCAGAGACTGATCTAGTGTTCATTGAATCAAAGTTTTTTCTTTTGTCTTTACTACACCTTCCATTTCCAAGCATCAACCTATCTTGGCTAATTGGATAGAAGTCATTTTCCTCTCCATCTTCTTCTTGCTCGGGATCCTGAGAAACTGTTCTGAAATTTAAAGCTCCCATGTCATCATCAGGTCTGTTCTGTCTCTTCCCAGCTCGATGCCATTTCATATTCTCTTTAATCTTGGCATAAACCTCTTCAGGAGCGGTTTTACACGGCGCTACCTCTCCAGGTATTCTCGCGAGGTGCTGTTTAAATCGATTAATACCACCACTCACAATCTTGTTACAGTAATTACATTTCACTTTCTTTTTCCTCTCATCCTGAGCAACACCATGTTCCCATCCAGGATCAACGTATCCAGAAGACCGTAGAAGACTCCCATCACTCAAGGATTGCTTTCCTTTGCTTCTTCTAGACCAGCAGTGCCGCTCTTCCTCCTCCGCCTCATCATCATTGTTAGATTGATGGTAATTGGAACAAGATTGTCCATTGTTATCCTCATGCTGCCTCAGCTTTCTGGTGGAACGACCGCGTTCCAGATTCTCCTTCATCCTCAGACATACTTCCTCTGGAGACTTATCGCAATAGGTCACTTCTCCTGATACTCGAGCCAAGTGTTGCTTCAATCTGTATATTCCTCCGCTAACTATCTTTCCACAGTAATTGCATTTAACCTTCTTCTTCCGCTCGTCTTGTGCAACACCGTGCTCCCATCCGGGGTCAACTACTCCAATTGATCCAGGTGGAGCCATTGTTAAACCATTTGCAAGCTTCAAGAAAGCTTCAAACTTTATCAGTTCCACAAACCAGAAATCTCTTTCATTTTAACAATGACAAGACCATCTTTAAAACAAAATGCAGCGATTTAAGAAAGAGAATGAGAAAAAAAGAAATGAGGTTATTACTTTGCAACTTGCAAGAAAATCAGCTACGAGACTACTTACCAATTTCTTTGTAAATTATCTTTGCAAATAAGCGAAAAAAATTCTGAAAATGGAAATTTGTTTCCCTTTGGAGAAGATGACTCTGGGTTAAGTAGACAAAATGAGAAAACGAAAACCCCACAGAAAAAAAAGACATTTATCCTCTATCTTCGATGTTCTGTTCAAATTCCAACAACTTGTCATCATCATTCGTATCAAGCAAGAACAAAGAAACGAGCTGGGTTTGTCTGCTATAGCATACCTAAGAGGCTTAGAGCTTTCTTGTGCTGGCGAGTCGGAAGTTTTGAGAGAAAAGGATATGTCGTAATCGGAGGCGAGATTTTGCGGTTTCGTCCGATTTTCAGACCGGAGAAAATGGAGCGAAGTTGGAACACATTTCAGGCGGCGAGGCACGAATTCGTGAGCTACGAAGCGTTTTCGCGGGGGAAGGGACGAGTCACGGGGCGAGATAGAGCTGGGTGAGGAGCGAATTAACTCGACTCGGGCGATTTCTAGGGTTTCTGTCCTCGGCTGACTCGTCGTTTTTTTAACAAATTTGCACAATGAGGGCTTATATTTTAAGGAAATTACAGAGGAGCCTCTATATAATGGATTGCTATGTAATTAACCCTCTCTCGCAGCCCAGTGAGATCTTCGTTCCGGTGTTTTGCTCTTTCATTAATATGGCAAAACCTAACTGAGGAGATGCCTAATCTTTGCTCTTTTCATTTTCGTGTTGCAAAAACAGATTTTCATATATCACCAATCCAAACAAGAATTTGATTTCTCCAAACTATTTTATCTTGATGATAATCTTAAAACAAGCCAAACCAAAAACATTTGTCTTTATCACATTTTCCAAGCAATATCGTTTTCTTGGATATAAGTCAATCAACATAATTCACAATCTTGAGAACTCTGAAACATGAATCAAAACTTCTTCCCTGAAAATCTTCAAACCAGTAAACAATACAACAAAACGAAAGCTCATAATCACACAGAGTCTTTCAAAAAGGTTGAACAAGAACCCATTAATATGAATGAATGTCACTGCGTCTCACACCATTATACAAAAAGAAAGCCCTAATCTAATCCTAATTTCAAAGTCTCAAGCTTTCTCAGTGAGGCATTTGATCAAACACGTTTGAAAGTGAGCCAAGAACTGAAGAAACACAAAAGTTTACACCAAATCTGGATATTCCAGGTCTATAATAATTCGGCTGATAATCGCAAAAAAGTACTATTTTTTCCTTGAACCCTAGAGGAGATCTATTATACAAAATCCCTACGTACCGGTAATCTGCAAGATTTTGCTGTGAGATTTATGAATCAGCGGTCACTGTTCTTCCTCTTGTTAGGGTTATCATTCTCTGAAGCTTTTTGTCTGAGAACAAGGTCTTGAAGATTCGCCAATGCGTCTTTAGCTCTCATCTTGGCCATTTTAGCTTCAAGGATCTTCTTAACAGCTTCTTTCTTTAAGTGAGCCACCGCGTTATTCATCGAAACCACAGCGATTTTCGCCGCTGCGATGAGAGCCGTGGCCGATTCCGCATCGAGAGGCGTTTTGGAGCCGTTGTCGTTATTCTCTCCGTTTTGGTCAGAGCTGGGAACATGAGATTTGGGGAAAAAGGAGAAATTAGGGTCAGAACATGGCGGGCAGGTGAAGCAAGAAGCGGAGGAAGAAGCGGCGGAGGAGGAAGACGGCGGAGGAGAGCAAGCGAGGTGGGTTATGGAAGGGCAATTGAGGCAGATGATACGAGCGTTTGGAGGAGGTACGTCGACGAAGGCAACGAGACAAACTGGGCAGAAGAGTTCACGATGTTCCTTGAGCAAACAATCGGTGCAGAGTCGCCGGAAAACGCCGTTTTTGCTGACGGTGTGGATAAACGACGGCTCTGATTCACCGCAAACTACGCATTGGCGTCGATTCTGTTCCGGATTCATGGCTAAGTCAACGAGATTGGAGAAACTCTCTCTCTCTAAACTCAACGGTAACCCTAAGCAAGAGAGAGAGAGAGATGAAAGAAGCGTTTGTGTTCCAGAAAATTTTCAAGATCTTGGGCTCGAAGAGATCAGAACACAAACCTGTATTCTATTGGGAGTTGAAAACTTATATAAGGGATTAAATTAAATAATGGATCTTGTTTCTTTTACTATAAATGTATATATATATATATACACACTTATAGGTATATTCTTTTTCTCTAAATATAATTAGAAGAGTGAAAGATAAATTGTGTGTTTCTTCATTGCTTATTGCAAAAAACTCTTAAGCATTCGTGATTCAACAAATGCGAGACTAAATTACTCTCCCTCTCTATTCATGTGTTTTTAATTTCATACATCCAAAACAACTTAAATAAGAAAAAGACAATTTCATCTTGCAAAAAGCTTTAGCTCTGTTGACTCCATTTCCTCAGCTTCTTGGTCTTCCACAAACGCTATAAAAAATGAAAAAGCCAAAATCAAGATCAAAGATCATCTCGTCTTCATCACTCTGCCAACATAAATGGGTCGACTTCTCCAAGATCTGCGACCAACGGTTCTAATTCTGATGGATCTTCGTCTTCTGGAGCTAAGTACGTTGGAAATGGAAGCTTTGAGATGTCTGGTTTCTTGTAAAACGCATCTTTTATGAACACAAAGTTTCCTTCTGCACCAGGAACCTGCAAGAACAGCAAATCACAATCATGACCTACCAAGAAGACCCAATGACACTCACATAGAACAATCCTAAAGTAAGTGCGAGCCAAAGACCGGAATTCGGATTGAGACACTTACTTGTCCTCTCACCCAGATGAGGTTCCTCGCAGGATCAATCTTGTAAACCCAAACGTTCTTGACTGTCCTCTGATCTGCACCCATTCTCCCAGGCATCTTTTTTCCCTTGAACACCTGCTCAACGTGTCAACAAGTCAGTATTGTGAATCGCTTTGGAGAAAATTCACAAGAAGCAATTTGGCACATACCTTTCCTGGAGCATCTCTTTGACCTGTGGAACCACCGCTTCGATGGGACTTTGAAGCACCATGTGCCGCCGGCCCTCCTTTGAAATTATGTCTTTTCATGACTCCCTGTAAATTACATAACAAAAGACATCAATAACACAGTCATTACTCTGCACAAACACTGTTACATTAGCTCTCTCGATGCTATTTATCTGCCACATTGTTACTTGACAAATAAAGTTATCATCCCCAGTTCCACAACAGGCAAAAACACCGATAGAAAAAGATCACCAGTTTAAAGCAGCTGAGAATGGTTTCACCTGAAAACCTTTCCCTCGAGTGATCCCAGTGACATCAACATACTGTCCTGGAACAAAATGTCGGACACCGAGTGAAGTGCCAACAGGAAGAAGAGCGTCTTCTGTCACAGGAAACTCTCTCAACTTCCTCTTTAACGGCACACCTTGAGCTCTGAAATGACCCACCTCAGGCTTTGTCAAATGCTTCGGTTTCTTTTGCCCACATCCGATCTAACTAACACAGAACAACACATGCCAATCACATTACTAAACCATGAGCTTCACAAACATAACTCCATAACCCAAATTCATCAAGAAATCCACACAATATGGACCAGTTTACAGTTCCATTTCAAAGTAGAAGCTAAGTATTCGAAATTAGATACTGACGCCATAGACAAAAGAAATCTATTGATCAAGTAACCACTAAAAGTTATCCGAACACAGAAGTGTAACCACGAGCTATCAACAATCCAGTCAGATACACTACATCTGCAAAAATGGGAACGATTAAAACTGCGATTGAGTTACCTGTAGCGCGAAAATCCCTTCTTTCTCAACAGTTTTAACCTGAGAAACGATGTTATCATCGACCCAAAGAATAGAAATAGGAACCCTAGCACCCCATTTGTCCCAAAGCGCAGTCATCCCACACTTGACGGCGATGATCCCAGTCCTTCTAGATCTCGGAGACATCTCACCGGGTTTTGCCTCGATGATTCGGTTCGGAGCCCCGATAATATCAGATCCACTACCGTCGACCAACCCAGACTCGGCGCTAAATCGTCGGAGGAGAAAGAAGCTACAATGAGGAAGAGATTCAGAACATGAAGGAGTCATAGAACGGATTGATAGAAACTGATTGATGCGAGAAATGAGGCCTCTCGGTACGGCCGCCATGATTTCCAAATCGAAGCGACCTTCAATGGCAGAAGAAAAGGAAGGAGATGCTGAAACCAGAACTCGGAGGCTTTTGCGTAGGGTTTTAGATGTTGCTACTCGTGACGAAACCCTCTAACTCAAAAAGAGAGTCTTAAAATTATATTTATTTTTTCCCCTCTTTTTTTTAAGAAAATAAATATGTGGACGACAAAACAAAATCCTACGTGGCTTTATCCATTGCTGCAAAAAACTAAAAAAAGCAACGGTACATTTATAAATGCAGAGAAAACACAAAACTTGTAATTTTTTTTTGACAATCTTTGCCTCAAAATCTCAAATGTCTACAATTCGTCCTTCTCCGATTCCAATTCCGAGATGCAGATCCCAGGAAGTGCGTCGTCGTCTTCATTCGATTCGCTTGATTCAGCACCACCATCACCAACGACGTCGACGGTGGAATCCGAGGTCGGAAGCGAGCGATACGGCGGTTGAATCGACGGCTCGGTCTCCGGAGGCAGCGGGAGGGAAAATGGTGGTGGAGCTTGTCGGAGCTTTCAACGAAGTGACGGAGAGGATGAATTCGGTTTGGTTATCGACGTCTTCGTCTAGGTTACTCTTTAAAGCTCTGAAGCTTTCGATTCCGATCTTACAGTCTCTCCCTCTTGCCTCTGATGGTCGATCTCCTCTCTCTAAGGCTCTCTCACTCTCTATCCTCCTCGCCGATCTCCAGGTTCCTCTCTCTCTCTCTGCATCTTCACAGTTTCCTTTAGATGATTAGGTTCTCTTGTTGATTCTGAGGTGAGAATTGGAGGATAATTGTGATGGGAAACTAGGAAATTGATGAAAATCACTGAAAAAAAATGATGGAAATCTGAGATCAGTGTGTTTGCTCATCAGATGGATGCAGAAGTGATCTCGGCGAGCATATTGAGTGAAGTGGTGGAGGCAAATGCGATATCCATATACGAAGTTAGAGACCAGATTGGTACTGGAACTGCTCATCTGCTTCACGAGATTTTCCGTGTGAAGAACATCCCTTTTAAAGTCGATGTCTTGGACGATGAAACCGCTGCTTCGCTGAGAAAGTTCTACCTCACGTACTACGACATCAGAGCTGTGATCATGGACCTTGTTTCAAAGCTTGATGAGATGAGGCATTTAGATCACTTGCCAAGGTATCGCCAGCAGATTCTCTCCCTCGAAGTGTTGAAGATCTATTCTCCTTTAGCTCATGCCGTGGGGGCTAATCACCTGTCACTTGAGCTCGAGGACATCTCTTTCCGTTATCTTTTCCCATGTTCGTATTTATACTTAGATTCATGGTTAAGAAGTCATGAGAACGGGTCTAAACCGTTGATAGACGTGTACAAAGAGCAGCTTCATCAGTCCTTGAAGGCTGATTTGGTTTTAGCTGGAATGGTAGAGGATGTATATGTGAAAGGCCGGTATAAAAGTCGGTACAGCATGATGAAGAAGCTTCTAAGAGATGGGCGTAAACCAGAAGAAGTGAACGACGTGCTTGGTCTACGGGTCATACTGATGCCAAATTATGTGGCAAACGATGTTGAAGTGGGCGAAAAGGCCTGTTACAGAACAGGCGAGATTATCCGGTCTCTGTGGAAGGAGATTCCGCATAGAACAAAAGACTACATTGCTCGGCCGAAGGAAAATGGGTATATGAGTTTACACATGGCGGTTGATGTTAGCGACAGCGATCAGACAAGACCTTTGATGGAAATACAAATACGGACAATGGACATGGATGGATCCGCTAACGCTGGAACAGCATCACATTCTTTGTACAAAGGCGGTCTAACCGACCCAAAAGAGGTAAGCTATTCTGTTTTCTTTTTTTAGTATGGCAATTTAGGAGATTGAGTTGTATGTTTAAATCTATCTATAGGCGAAGCGGCTTAAGGCGATAATGATGGCAGCAGCGGATCTTGCAGCGATTCGTCTCAAAGATCTCTCATCCAATAAACACCAAAGTCTCAAGACAACAACAGACCAGAGAGACAGAGTGTTTTGCCTTCTGGACAAAAACGGCGACGGGATGATCAGCATAGAGGAGCTAATGGAAGTGATGGAAGAGCTTGGAGCTCCGGGTGAAGATGCAGCGGAGATGATGCAGCTTCTTGATTCTAACAGCGATGGATCTCTTAGTTCAGACGAATTCGATACATTTCAGAAACAAGTCCGTTTTTTTGTTTTCTCATATTTTCTTGCATTTGTTTCTTTCTCTCTTTATATTGATTGCTGATGTTGTCTGTGATTTGCAGGTTGAGTTCATGCGTAAATGGGAAGATAGAGATAATGAGTACAAGAGTCTTTTAGATGAGAAGCTTCATGATCTCCCACATCAAGATACCACCGGTTTGATTCAGTTGTACAACAAAGAGCTTGAGGATCGCCTCTCTAGCCATTAAATACCAAACCATTTTTCTACTATGTAATATTAGAAAACGCTCTATTATAAATGTGTATATATATAAATACAAAATATGGTATTAAATTTATAGTATATTTATTTAAATTCAAATGAATAAATAACTCGTGGTTGGAACCCTTGTAATGGCCAAACCAGGTGGATCCAATATAGTAGTCGTTACAAGAGTAACTTATCTCTGTTTGCTCTTGGATACGAAAACCACAAATCTTGCCATAGCTACAAACTCTTAAGCTACCCAATCCACCGAGTTCTTGAGTTTGAAATCTATAAGTTTACCTCTGATTCATGGAGGGTTCTTAATGGTTTTACTCATGACTGGTACATGTGTGGCGGTGGTGTGTCTTTGAAGCAAAATACTTACTGGATTGCTAAAATACAATACGATGACGAAAATGGTTCTAAACAGCTGAAAAGAATCTCAAAACACAAAGGAATGGGCTCTGAGCTCTAGAGAGAATGGGCTTAGTGTTTCAGTCCTTAGCCAAAAGTTCTGCTAATCCTTTATTATGGAGGTAATAGAAGAGTATTTATAGGCAATTACCTGTCCGGGTTCGGATACCGGGCTCCGCGTCCCTAAGTTGGTTCGGGTCGGGTTGTCGTGTTTGAATTGGTACGGCGCAATCGAGTGCTTCCCACCTATTTTCTTTGTCTTTTTGTGCCACTTGACCGACCATACGGCTCTGCTATGCTGCACTTAACTCTTTGTACCGTTGACAGCGCCTGACACGCCGGATCGAGCGTCGGGGTGCACCCTAGAAATCAGATCTTATATGCTTTAATCGCCTCCCAAACATGGACCACTTGCTTTTACCCTAACAAGCATAAGGTAAAAGTGTTTTTATCCTTCGATTGGAAATTCAAATATTTAAACTAAGGAAGAAATTCAATGTGGCGCGATATGAAGATATTTTTTACCTCCCACGAGCTCTTGATAAGAGAACTCAGGCCACATGTTCCATCTCCGGGTAGCGACGTCCAGCTCAGGTCCCCTGAATACCTGCCCCCGGGTCCTACTCCTTCTGGGTGGCAAGATCCACCACCAAGGATCCGTAGCTTAGGTCCGAGTGTCTTCACTTGTGGGTTTATAGGACATTGTAGATTCAGGTTCAAAACTTTTTAAAAGCTATCGTTGGACGACAAGCTCCACCCAAAGTGTTAGGAACCCTCCACCATGTCACGTCACGTGACAACGGGTGATTCGTTTAATCCAAGAAAAATTATTTTATCCCTAACACACATGTTTAAATTATGTTTGAAAAAAATATAAATATTTTCACCACGTGCCGAAATCTGATCGATTATAATTTCGTCATGTGTATAATTTTTGTGAGAGACACTAAACTATATATAATAAAAAATGAGGATTAAGTTATTTAAATATGTTCACCAAATTTGATAAAATAATGAAAATACATAAATGCATATTTTATAAAAGCATGTATTAAAATATATAGTGTATATATGTATACATTCGAATATACTTATATATTTAGTATGCATTTCCCCATATATATAATATAAAATCTACCATAATTAAATATATATTTTCTTTATATGAATTTTGATGAATATACGGCAATTAAATATTTATTTTATTTATTTATATGAATTAGCATAATATACTATACTTAAATAGCTTATTTAAATTTGTCAAAGAATTTATTAATTCACTAAATCTAATGTTATTATTTTGTTAAAAAATTTAGTCAAATAAGTGATTTGAGATTTTACACGTAAAATATCATTTAACAAATAGCTAAAAAATATATATACAACAAATTATATTCCTTTGAAAGGAGAAATATAAAATAGAAACCACATAGGAGAAGCAAAGAGGTCGGTTTGTCCAATTTCCTTGTCTATATAAGACCCTTGTACGTAGCTTCCTTCTTCCTTGTGAGATCACAATGACGAAACTAGAATCTTCTCCCATGTCCGGTCTTTTAGAGGATTTGGTCGAGGAGATACTCAATAGGGTTCCGGTTACATCTCTCAATCGATTACGATCTACTTGCAAACAATGGAACGCATTGTTCAATGATCATAGATTCATGAAGAAGCACTTAGATAAAGCACCAAAGCATCTAATGTTGAAGTATGAGTGGGTTTCTTCGTTGAGTGTCAATCTGCGTGGACTTCACGACAACATTGATCCATCAATAGAGGTTGAGGGTGAAGTTAGCCTAACCGACCTCCATTATAATTCAGATAAATTTGACGTATCTGAAGTCTTTCACTGCGACGGATTATTGCTATGCAAAACAAACATGCGCACTGGACTCGTCGTTTGGAACCCGTGTACGGGTCAAACCAGGTGGATCCAAACCAAACGTGTTAACTACAGATACGATACGTATGCTCTCGGATACGAAAACATTAAATCGTGCAATAATTACAAAATCATGAGGTTGTTGGATTATGAAACTTTTGAGTTGGAAATCTACGAGTTTAACTCAAATTCATGGAGGGTTCTTGATAGCGTCATTCCTGACTTTGTAATACAAGTAGATGGCGTGTCTTTAAAGGGAAATACTTACTGGATCGCTGCCGATAAACTAGACGAATTTGTCAATGAATTCTTAATAAGTTTTGATTTTACGAGAGAGAGATTTGGGCCGCGTGTGGCACTTCCGTCTAAAGGTTTTGGTGATAGGGATTTTAAGGCTTTGTCTTCTGTAAGAGAAGAGCGGCTTTTGGTATTGTTTGAGGACGAAGATACATCAACGATGGAGATATGGATGACAAATAACATCATTGATCAGACCAAAGCCATGACTTGGACCAATTTTTTAAAAATTGATTTAAACACTATTCAGTTTGACAATAATGTAAGTTTTTTCATCGAAGAGGAAGAGGAGAAGAAAGTCGCCGTGTGTTTTGATGAAATATTCGAATTCGAAGGAGATGAACTCAGCAACATTGTCTACATTATTGGAGAGAATGGATTGAGAAAAGTGAATATTGGAAAAGGATCACTTTTTCCACGCATGTTCAGTTATGTTCCAAGTTTGGTTCGATTAGCACTCTAGCAATATCTGGAGATTGGTTAGTTTAAAATAATTTAATTTCTTGAATCTCCTGTTTTGTTCGTTTTTTCTTTCTTTTTGTTACCTCATATATCCTCCGACTCCTGTTACTTTATGGTTATTTTCTTCTTTGCATTACTTTTCAAATTACAAACAATTATCAACTCTACTAAAACTTCTTGCATTCAACGTAGCATCATATTGATAGGGCTTGAGAGGACAATTCATGAGATAATTGAGCTCAACCACACTAGTTAAGCATATCCTCTTTATTCAGGAACTAAGATGCTTCCAAAATGGTTACACGTCATAGCATTTTCGATGACTTATGGAGACATATCAAGAAATCAACGGCTTCCTCTGTCCTGGCTGTATTCAATTCGACAAAGTGGATGGATCGATTAGAGACAATTTCTCTCCACCTAGATATATCTCCAAAATTCATATATCATAATCTAATTGATCAATTGGCACATATCGTACAATTTTGCCGCATATAAAACAATCATGAGAGACATCAAATTTTATATTATAATATAACTTACATGAGACATATTGGCCTCACAGCTAATCGGGAGTCCTCTCACTTCAACTATATCCAACGCTTTTCCTATTCCTGGTGGAGGTTTATGACGTAGCCGTAACACTCTCCTTTATGTAGATGAGGTTTTTTCTCTACTCAGTCTCTCCAAAGATTGTGTTGTGTAGATGAGTTTTTTTTTTTTTGGTGTGGCTCTAACAAATAAAAACTAGGAATAGGAAGCGATACATGCTACTTTTCCTTTCTTAAGAAAAAATTATAAGATTTTATTTTATTTTAAGTACAATAGTAAATAGAATCCACGTGGCACTACAAGAATACATGCCTATTTGCGACTACTCTTTTGGTCGCAAATGGCAAATTGCGAGGCGTTTGCGAGGAATTATGTATCGTCGCAAGAAACTTGCCGCAAATGTAAAATTTCCGCAACAGCGTCGCAAATTTGCGAGGCGAGAAAATTCATCGTAAAAGTCTCGCAAAATATTTGCGACCAATTTGCGAGGAAGTAGTTTTACGTTTGCGTGGATCTGATTTGCGACCAATTTGCTAGGACATAATTTTGCGAGGCCTTTGCGTGGATATGATTTGCGACAAATTTGCGAGGACGTAGTTTTGCGAGGCGTTTGCGTGGATCTTATTTGCGGCTTTGTTGCGGCTAAAATTATGTGAGGCATTTGCATCTAATTTGCTAGACATTTGCGTGGTTGTTGAAGTCGCAAATGCCTCTCAAAAGTATTTAATTTATTTATTAAAAATCGTTTTATTTTTATTTTTCGTAAATAAAAATAAAATAAAATTTCAAATAATATTATACATAACGAGTATTTTTAAACGAAAATAAAATAAAATAAAAACTAGCTATTCAATATCTTCATAATCCGAGGTACCATCGCGGGATGTTCCTGGAGCTGCAGCTGCGGCTTCCTTCTTCTTCCTCATCATCTCACGAATCGCGGGATTCGTATCCTCAAGCAACTCAAACATAAAATTGAAGGCGTTCTGCTCCTCCCTCATCGATCTTTGGTCCTCCTTGAGCGATCTGAACTCCTGTTCCGCATTCGCTAGCTTTTGATCTTTAAGCGAATCTGAAGCGTACGTCGAAACAGGCAATAAGAAACTCTCTCGGTATCCGTCGGAATCGATCCATGAAAGCAAGCTTCTCTTTTCTGTTATGGGGAGTAAGCTGTAAATTAAAATTGAATAGAGAAAAAAATTACTAATTAAACAATGTATATATAATAAATTAGTATTTAAAGTTTGTTTGAGAATTGTGTTACCTGAGAAGCGATGCGGTTTACGTCTACTAGGGTAACCTGAGTGGGTTGACCATCGGGAGAGGGCTGTGATGTGATTTCTTCCACTAGGGCAATCACATTGTCGTGAAGTTGCTCCATCCGTCGATCAACCCACGTCCCGTCCTTGCGTCGGTGGGTCTTCTCCCAGAGCTCAGGCATAGTAGCCGGAGCACCTTTCTCTTGTGCTTGAAATAGTAAAATTATGTTAATTCATTGTATTAAAATTATTTTAAAATTATAACTACATAAATTTAAATCAACTTACAATACGACGCGCTTGTTCCAGAAAAGACAGCTGGTCCGATACGTGCTTCGAGATCTCCTCTCCGTCGACTTTGGTGTAACTGGCGACCCGGCATTTCTTGACTACATATACGATATACGATATGTTTACGGGCCAAACCAGGTGGATCCAAACCAAATGTGTTGACTACACATACGATACGTATGCTCTCGGATACGAAAACATTAAATCGTGCCATAATTACAAAATCATGAGGTTCTTGGATCGTGAAACTTTTGAGTTGAAAATCTACGAGTTTAGCTCTAATTCATGGAGGGTTCTTGATAACGTCATTCTAGACTTTTTTATACAATTCGATGGCGTGTCTTTAAAGAGAAATACTTACTGGGTCGCTCGAGGTAAACTAGAGGAAATATTTGGCAATAAATTCTTAATAAGTTTTGATTTTACAAGAGAGCGGTTTAGGCCGCGTGTGGCACTTCCGTCTAAAGGTTATGGTTATAGGGATTTTAAGTCTTTGTCTTCTGTAAGAGAAGAGCGGCTTTCGTTGTTGTTTGAAGATGAAAATACATTAACGATGGAGATATGGATGACAAATAGCATCACTGAGACCAAAGCCATGTCTTAGAGCAATTTTTTTTTAAATTGAGTTAAACACTATTCGGTTTTACAATAATGTAAATTTTTTCATCGATGAGGAGAAGAAAGTCGCCGTGTGTTTTGATGAAATATTCGAATTCGAAGAAGATGACCTCAGCAACATTGTATACATTATTGGAGAGAATGGATTGAGAAAAGTGAATATTGGAAAAGGACCACTTTTTCCACGCATGTTCAGTTATGTTCCAAGTTTGGTTCGATTAATCTAGCAACATGATCTGGAGATTAGTTAGTTTAAAATAATTTAATTTTTTGAATCTCCTGTTTTTTTTTCGATTATGTTTTCATTGTCATGTCCTTCGACTAATGAATGTATTGAAGTTTTCTTTTTTTTTTTTCAACCCCATCCTCCCATTCTATATATTTTTGAAATGAATATTAAATTATATTCAAACCAAAAAAACTGTTTTACATGGACTGCAACATTGTTCTGAGATTACTGTGACAGAATTTAGAAAAAGAGGATAAAAGACACTTCGAGATTCGAAGTTATCGAGTTCCAACCCATTTTCTTAGACCCTCATCATAAGCATGATCTCCCACAACACGAATGGGGCATAGACGATTGCGCATATTTTTGTCGACAATGCGAGAACTACTGAGTGAGACAGAAAGTAACACAGGACTTGGCACATAGAGTTTCTTTACAAGAATATATTACTAGAAGATCTTTTAGATGCACTTACAAGTTTCACCTAAAACAACTCATCTAGCCTCACTTATTCAAGGATCTATACATGATCCAAAAACCTCTCAAAAGAAACCCTTAGCCCTTTATGTTTGTGTTCTTACAAGAACCCCCAAACTCCTTTTTTATGAATTTTATCTATATCACCATAGGGGTTGACGTCTACAAACGCATATGACTCTCTATTTATACACAATAGAGACGTCACTTTGACCCTAAGAAACTACCCAAATAGAGATAACAACAAATCTCTCTTTTGCAGTTATCCAATCCTTGATTTTCTCCAAATGATCAACTTGGATATTTGTGATGCGAATCGCCTACAAGCTGATTCTCCACGCATCTAGAATCTTCTAAATCGTCCAGCTCAGCTACCATCATTCGTTGGTCCAGCTCAGCCCACCTTGTTCCACGTCAGCTGCTCCACAGTTGGTTCCTGAGGTACTTCTTGAGTGACACAGAATATCCCTCAGGACAGATACATCTTCAATCTCTGTATTCTAAAACTCAAACAAAATACACTTTCAGGTGGCTGATGTATTCGGATTCTCTCCGTGACGACGACAGTTCCGTTCTCTCTAGAGGTGGTATATCGTCGATTGAAGGAGATATCGAATTAAAAACAGAGTAAAGTTGTCGATGGATTGATTTGTTAGAAGTGGAGATAATTGGGTCCAATCCGTTGTGAAGTATCGGCCAAGCAGACGATGAGCAAGGTTCCTCCATACCTCGGATGTATAACTACAAACTAGAGAACATGTGGTTTCTTGTTTCATCCGCTTGATCACATATAACACATCGTGCGTTAGTGCTCGAGTTCCAGCTAGCCATACGATCCGCCGTCGAGAGACGATTCAAAGTTGCTAGCCAAGAGACGATCCTCCCACTCATGTTACTTAATGGTTATTCAAATTACAACTAATTATCAACTATACTAAAACTTCTTACATTCAATGTAGCATCATATTGATAGGGCTTGAGGGGATAATTCATGAGATAATTTAGCTCAACCACACTAATTAAGCATATTCTCTTAATATAATCAAGATGCTTCCAAAATGGTTACACATAGCATTTTCGATGAGTTGTCGAGATAGATCAAGAAATCAACGGCAACCCTCTGTCCTGGCTGTGTTCAAACAAAGCGGATGGATCGATTAGAGACAATTTCTCTCCACCTAGATATATCTCCAAAATCCATATATCAGAATCTAATTTGATCAATTGACACACATCGTAATTATGCTAATTACAATTTTGCCACGTGTCTGAGTTTTCATGAGAGGCATAACTTTTTTTTTATGTGAACGCCTTTAATTGTATTTTCTTTTCTTTTCAGCATTTTAATAGCAAAACGCCTAAACAAAAAAACTAAGCAAGCCTTACTTCAGAAGCTTAAGACACAAGTCACACAACCCTCTCTATGGGTAACTTGGGTTCCAAGCTGGGTTCTTGCAAATCGTAGTTTCTGGACAATCAAACAAAGAAACTAATGTTGTTGTTACTGGGCGAACCTTGTGAATTTGAGACGACTAGCAATGAAGTATCTCAAATGTGAAGTTGGTAATGGGAAACAATGCCGATTCTGGTTTGACAATTAGACCATCTTTGGCCTTTGATAACTTACATGACACAGCTAACCGGAAGTCTTCCCTTCAACTATATCCAACGCTTTGCCTATTACTGGTTGGAGGTTCAGACCTAGCTGTAACACTCTCTTTCATGAGGTACAATCATATTTCTCTACTCTCAATCACCCCCAAAGATTGTGTATGACTTTCTTTGGTTTGGTGTTGGGAATTCTAGGGTTCCACGGTTCTCAAGCAGCATAACTTCGAACTTCGAGACCTAGCGCTAAAGGTCTCTTGGCATCGAGCAGTTTGGTTTGCATGAGTTATTTCCAAACACGCTTTCCAGATATGGATCATTAGAGAAGAGACAATAGTGACGGCTCTATGGGTCATTAGAGAAGAGAAACTCTCGTTTTTGTATCAGAATTTTGGGACATTAAAAATGGAGATATGACGACCAATGATAAGATTGATCAGACCAAAGTCTTGTCATGGAGCAAGTTCTTAGCATTGGATCCATACACACGTTCTCCTCTTTGTTGCCCGATCGAGGTATGTGGGTTTCTTCATCGACGAGGAGAAGAAAGTGGCCGTGTGTTGTGATGTAGGAGCCAGAGATGGAACGACATGCAACATGGTATACATTATTGGAGATGAACATGGATAAAGAGAAATCCCTATTGGAGAGTCTCAAATCATATCTCACCGGTCATCTATTATCAATTATGTTCCAAGCTTGGTTCAAGTCCAACGACGTACAGTAATATCTAAAGGCAAAAGAAAACAACGAAATTAGTCGAATTAACCTAAGGAAGTAATTGTTTTGCATCTCCTCTTTTTTGCGTTTATATGATTTCTTAGTCAGTGTCATTTGATTGATTGATGAGCTAATTGATTTCTTTGAACCTCACTTTGCTACTTTTATGGTTCCTTTCTTATTAGCATTACATTCACGTTTTTTTCTAAACCAGTTTGTAAATTTTTATGAACTCTAAAACTAAAAGTGTTGCATTTCCAATAACATATTTGATAAGGCACCAGGGACTGTATTACATGAGACCAAGCACGAGACATAACCTTAATATTACAAATTTATATGTGTATCCCATTCGGAATTGAATTATGTACAGATGGATATTTACAACAACAAAATGAAGAGATTTTTGCGGATTTGGCAATGGGCGGATTTGCGACACCGAATATAAAGAACATATACAAAAGGTAGCGGATAAAAGATCTAATTCTTGAGAGGTGATCTACGACACATCTTAAAGAAGATTAATGCACAAATTTGTACTAATTATCTTAATTTGAGCTCTTCTTCTTATATAAAAAATGAATTATTAACATCGATATATGATAAATTATTCAGCCGAAAACACCAACACCTATGTTACTATCTCTTGCTCCGGCGAGGAAGTGCCCACGTCTTTTAATAGTCTCTCGTACAACTGCACCAATTCTCTTTGTTATCATTCTTATTTTCTTGGATTGGAACTCAAAGAGAAGAGACAATAAATAATAGCATACCTGTCTATACAAACATGAATCGCCATAAGATTTTCTTAGCTCAACCACGTTCAGTGATGGCTTTATCTCGAAAACCTGTTTGCACATTTGATAAATGTTTTTTGGATTAGTCAAATATAATCACTTAATAGTCTAAAATACTAGTAGGGAAACATTATTATGTAAATAATTAATATACCTCAGCTGTTACTGATAAACCAACTTGACCTTTCTGGTTTTTTTCTTCTTGCTTTACTTTTAACTGAAACAAAATCACAGTTATGAGCTCTACAAATTTTAACATTCCAAGTAGCTAAGGAAAAGAGGAAGAACATGTTGTGAAGAAGACTCACCTTTGCATGTTTCTTTTGTACACTAAATCCCATTTCTGTAACTGCAGTTTCGATTTTCTCCAATAAATCTTTTGCTGAGCTATTTGAAGTGAATCTTATTCTCCTCTCTGATACATTCTGAGAAAATACAAAGTGTGAGTTTTTTTTAATTATGCATTGTCTCAAGCAGAGGACACATCTTTGAAACAGAGTAAAGACTCTTTACCTCTTGTTCGAAGAAACCGGACAGGTCAAGAAAGGAAGACATTCCGATTAACTGAAACGCATTGATGACGGTCGGTGAATCACTGCCCTTCCCTTCTTCAGATCCCTACACCGATCAGAAAAGAACACAGAGAATTGAGCACATTGTACTTGAATCAAATGCAATTGCTATAAGATGTGAGGTGACAGATTCTTACGAGTTCTTGGATTGAGAAAGCATCATCGTCTGTGTCAACTTCTTCTTCGTCATCATCATCGGGAATTGAAGGAGTGTACTCGTGCTTGAACCATTCGCTGGCTTTTATACCCGCGACTGTGATCCTCGTGTCTGGATTTGGATCGAGCATTCTCTTGATCATGGTTCTTGCACCTGGTGATAACCATCTTGGTATTGGTGGGTCTCCTTTGCATATCTGGGGGAAAAAATTAAGTCTTTTATTAAGCTTGTTTCTTCAAAACGTGAGCCGAATATGGTATTATCAAAGAGAAGAGGCGGTGGTTTACCTTCTGGTAAAGAACTGCGAGGTTTCTATCATCAAAAGGGAGACATCCGGTTAGAATCACATACAAGATTACACCACACGACCATATATCAGATGCTGCACCATCATATCCTCTGTTGGCTAAAACCTCAGGGGCTACGTAATTAGGACTTCCACAGGTTGTATGTAGCAATCCGTCATCCTAACATGCCAAAGAGAGAATTAGTTGGAACTAAAGATGGATTCAACAATGATCAAGATGATATTTCCAAGTACCCTAAAATGCTGAGGCAGAGCACTAAGGCCAAAATCAGTGATCTTGAGATGTCCCTTTGCATCAAGAAGAACATTCTCTAGCTGCAAATATGGAAAAGTTGAATGTCAGGGAAAATAATATTTGATAAGCTTTTCATCATGGTTTTGAAACACGTGAGAAGCACGGACCTTGAGATCCCTGTGGAAAACACCTTTGCTGTGACAGTAACTGATCCCATCGATCAGCTGCTGAAACATTTTTCTTCCCTCGGTTTCTGATAGCTTTCCTTTGGAAACCTGAGACAGTTATCAGAGTGTGGTTTTTTTAGCTTAAAAATACACTCGTGAGTGAAAAAAAGCAGCTTTGCTTGCAGCAGAGGCTAAGTGGTGACTTACAATTCTGTCGAACAATTCTCCTCCGGTGACACATTCCATCACCATATAAATCTTCGTTTTGCTAGCCAGGACCTACATGAAGGAAGAGGTGAGATGTTTGAGAATCCAAAAGATTGGTCCTAATAAAAAATACGACTTCCATTCATATCCAAAGATTCCCTAAACTCTTAGGTGTCCAAAATTTACAAGACCACGTAAATAATAGGTAAACACAACCCGACAGAGTTAGTCGCGACCTCAAAAAAGCATAAAACGTGGATCCAATATGTGAAAAACACAATTAAACCAAAAAAGTCAAAAAGACTGATCTCTCGTGTAACAAGGCAAAGCAATCGAGATTAGAAGTCAACAATTAACGTCCTCCACTTTTAAAGGTACAGCAACACCCAAATAATATAATCTGAATATATTAATATTAATATTTAAAAAAAAAAAAAAAATAAAAAAAAAGTAACGTATCACGTATTCATAAGATTAAAGTGGGTCCATGTGATAAATAAAAGCTTAAAAGGTTCCTAAGATTAGGCAACTATATGATCAGCAGCGCCATATCCTGCATTTTTCACGACCATTTTTTGGGACCCACCTTGTTGAATTGAAAAGGTCAGATTTGTGCCACCGTTTCAATAATGGAATAATTAGCTTTAAGAAATAATGATTATAAATGGTGGCTAATTGGCAACGTGAAAAACAAGGTAAGGGAACATGTTTTGGGTACGAAACTGATGACCAAGATTTACAATTTTTAAAGCGATTTATTAAATCAAACAAACAACAATTTTCAGAGATTTGATGTTTAATCCTCGTCAGCAAGTTTCTAATCACTTTTTGATAAATAAAAATAAAAACAATGGAGAGACTAAAAATAATTTTAATAACCATAAGCAATTATTCAGAGTTTCTTGTTTTACTTTATGCAATACTCAGGTACTGAAAATAATAAACACAACCTACACCGCAAGCAAACAAAAATTCCAAATTACGTAAATCAAAGAATCATTGGATAATCCAAAAAGATTATAACACTAAATAATGGATAAGCAAATCGGAGACGCACCTCATGTAATCTAACAATGTTAGGATGTTTCAGCATTTTCAGCGTCCGGATCTCTCTCTTTATCTGCAAAAATCCAAACGACAGATTTAAGAAATTGGGTCCGTCAAATCTCACGGCGATTTATTCGCAAGGAAGTAACCGATGTTTGAAAAATAGAAATAGATCGGAAAAGGGGGAGATTAGATCGGAAAACGCAAAAAAACTAACCTGTAAGGAGAAGTTAAGATCGGCGATACGAGATTTGTCGATGATTTTAACAGCGAACGATTGACCGGAGACGGTATCCTTAGCGAATTTGACTTTACCGAAATTACCTTCGCCGAGAGTCCTCCCAAGCTCGTATTTTCCCAGACGCATTCCCTTCCTCACCTCCTCCTCCACCTTCTTCTCCTCTTGCCTTCTCACCATCCAATCACAAACAAACCCGATCTCGCCGATTTAGAAATTTCCAGAAAAACAGAGAACCAAATCGATCGATCTGTTGATTTCTCGCCTGAATCTCTGCCGATTAGACAACTCGCTCCCTTCTATTTCGGTTCTGAAGAAGGAAGAAGATTATAGCTTATGGCTTTAGCTGTGTAGGTTATGTGTGAGGGAAAGAGAATAGAGATATATGTGTATATATATATATATATATATTGGAAGAGACGAAGATTGGGAGGAAGAAGAAGAGAAGAAGTGCCGGTTGAAATTGAAGAGAGGACGCCACTTCTCATTGCTTCCTCTCTTCTTATATTCCCATTTGTTTTCTGAATATTCGGCCATTACTCAGAAAATATTTTCTTTTATTTTTTTATCAAACTTTTTTTTCTGTTAGCCAGATTTTTATCGGATAACAACAATAAAAATATGGGAAATTAGCGTGGATGCTACTAAAAAAATTATATCTAATAAAAAAAATTTATGTGGCCAAATTCTACTCACTAGATGTAGGGTTTTTTGTTAGATTATTAGATATAATTTTTTTTTGTATACTAACAATTAACCCTAAAAATATTAATAAAGAGAAAAATAAAAACAATAAACATATTAATCTGACTAATGACAAAGAAATAAAAGATCTGACTAATAAAAAAAAAAAACATTTTCGAAAGAATTTTTTTTGCAAAGTACTTTGCGAGATAAATTGTTATTGGTCAGATAAAAATTCCTAAAAAAATTAATATATAAATTCATTATAATAGTACTACCTCTGTTTCTAAAAGAATGATGGTTTAGAGTTTTCACACATATTAAAAAAAAAAGTTAATATTTATTATAAATGCATTATTTCTATATCAAACAATTTTCTATAACTCTAAATCAATAACAATTCAATAAAATTAATTATTTTTCAATTAATATGTTTTGAAGATTACAATTCATCATCATTACCTAGTAAAAAATGCATAGGAAATATAAAAAATCTATCTTTATGAAACAAAAAAAATGTAAAAAATCATTCTTTTAGAAACGGATAGAGTATATTATTATATCCTGAAACTAATTGGAACTTATCTTCGTCGGAAAAATATATTATTATATTATTATATAATATAAGAGTATCTAATAGTAGTAATATTTGTTTCGTTAACAAAAAATAATATTTTCTATTCACAATGAGTATCTAATAATTTTATATATTATTTTCGTATGTATTCTCTGATGTCCAAGTCAAACGACAACTAAAAAAAATTCGTTTTTGGAAAGTGAGTGTGGATCTACGTGTGAGGCCTCATCCCGAGGTTCGAGCTCTCAATTTGTTGTGTAAGTGTTGAGGTTAAGAGATAAGCCTGTCCTGAAGAATAGGGTTAGAACTCTTTTCCGACGGTTTGGACCATGAGAGATCCTCCGATAATTACTACGGTCTCTTCCATGTACCTCTCTATCTCTCATTTCACCACCCCTCTCCTCCTCTCACTTCTTAGAGAAGATGTATTTATATAAGACTTTCTTTGGGGTTTCGATCCTAGTCAGGTCTATGATCTTTATATGTATGCGGTCGAGTTGTCACATCATCAACATGCTCCGTAGAGGTTAGAGTGCAATTTTCCTCTGGTCGATGACAAGTGGGGCCGTCCATACTGCATGCCGCACGCGCTAATCATTTTTTGATGTTTATCGGGAAGCGTGTCAGTCTCTGTATCCGGAATTAGGGGTGGACATTCGGTTATTCGGTTCTGTAGTTTAAGTTTTTTGGGTTTTGGGGTTTTGGGTTTTTCGGTTTCTATAAAAATAAATCCTATTTTTGATCAAATTGTAGTTCGGTTCGCTTCGGTTCAGTTCAGATTTGTTAGTTTTCGGATTTTTTGGGTTCTAGAATATAGATTTCATTCTGGATCAAACTAACTATATTTAATTAATATTTTAAATGTTTAATATATTTAAATATATATATTTCTATATAGCTAATTAAAATATAAATTTTTAATGAAGTTCGGTTAGTTCAGTTCGATTTGGGATTGGATATTTCGATAGAAATTTCTATTCTATTCGGGTTATTTTATAATTCAGTTCGAAATTTTAGTTCGATTCGGGAATTTTGCCCACCTATATCCGAGACAGTGAGTTGACCATCTGCTATATCAACGTAGCATCTTTTGATTGGAGAGTGTAAAATCACTTCCAATATATATACATATTTGTATATTGTTTAATTTTGTCAATATAGTTTGAATTTTTATTTGGATTTAGTTTTCTAACCAAAACTTATGAAAATGATTCAAATATTTTATGTCTCAGCTTAAAATGTGCTTGTATTTATCATATAGGTTGGTTTTTGAAAAATCACAAAGTATATCAATTTAAAACTGTTTTTCTTACTAAAATATACGATCCCTAAAAATTCCAGAATTTTACATATACTATCTAATAATTTCATAAAAATCAGTCTTTCAAAATTTTCACGTTGGCCTAACATAAACGTTTGAGTCCATCTATAATTTATTAAATTACATTTGTGTTTATTGGAAAAGAGAAGATCAAAAGAGACAAAAGAGAGTTGAATTTAGGACCCCATGCTTAAAACATAGTAAAAGTTTATAACTTAACAGAAATTTCTAAAAATAAATTAATGATCTATTAATTCTGAAAAACATTCGAAAAATTAGGATAAATCACAAATAATTCTGAATAAACTAAAAATCCAAAAAAATAATGCTTACCAAAATAGAATAAGCATTAAAATATAAATATAAATAAAATACAAATAGTTGATGATTATTCTAATTCTAGCATGTATCAACTTATATCGCATTTTTAATGGTTTTAAATTCTGTATATTTAATTAAAATATCGCATAAAAGCTATATTATCCTAACCCATTAATTTTTCTGGAAATTTTGAAATGATTATGGATTTAAATTCTGTTTTTCTGCCGACAAAAACAAAAATCTGTTTTTATTTGCGGCACAAACCTTACTAAAATTTCGATTTAATTATACTGAAGGTCTTCATTGTCGTAGTATTTTAAGAGTTTTTTTTAATGAATCAATTACACGTTGATATCCGTGCATGAATTATTAACTCAATTTTTTGTGGCAACCAATTATTAATTCAATTATAAAACACTTTTTTAAGATAGTGCTTTCAGTTAGGGGGATGGAAAAAGATAGTGATTTCAGTTTTATATTGTTTCCGTGTTTGTAGACTAATAATTTCGGTTGTAGACTTTTCGTGATTTTTAATTGGTGATATCACTTGATATACCTAGGCCAGCGATTTCGGATATTTGGTTCGGTTCCAGATAAAATCCGATCGATTTCGGGTATTTTGGATTTAGGAGTTTAGGATCTGTTTAGGTACCGAAAGGTATTCGGTTCGGTCTCGGTTTGATCGGTTCCGGGTCGGTTCGGTTTTACAGTTTTAGAACCGAAATACTTCGGATATTATTCGGTTTGGATATTATTCGGTTCGGATATTTTATACTCGAAATGTCTAATTTATACCCGAAATAATTAAAAAAACCGAAATAATAAATGAAGTATCCAAATCCGAAACTGTTTAGTTTATCCTACATTAGTACATTTGACAAGCAAAAGTACTAAAAGTCATATAAACACCAAGAGCGTAACAATAAGTTCCAAAGTTAATTAAACAAACATAAAATGCATAGAAAAAGAGACAACAAATGTGAAGAGAGAAGAGAACAAATACTAGAAAGGTTAGCACTTAGCAAGCATTGATCTCTAATTGTCTCAGACACATTGGCTTCATTCCATACAACGGACACTTTGGCTTCATTCCATACTACGGACACATTGTCTCCATTACAAACTACATCGAAAGAGAGAACAAATGTAATTAGTAGGACAGTAAACTACATCAAAAAAGAGAACAAATGTAAAGACTAAAGAGAAAGCAAATGATAGACTAAAGAGTAAAGAGAGTTAAATTAAAAGTAACTATAAGTCTATAAGAATAGAATACCTTATTCTTGAATCAGTCAAATTTCAGTTTCACCTTCAAACTCTGAATACAATTGAAAGAAAAGGAAGTTAGTATACTATCATAGTATGTATAAAGTTACAATTATATACCAGAAATGAAAGAGACAGTAAAGTAAATGTGTAAATGACATACCTCTCTGAAGATTATCCTGCATTTCAATATCAGCAAGCATTTGTTGAACAGTTATAGCTCCTCTTTCAGTTATACGTATCTCAGATTTTATCCATTGCTCAGTGCACATCAACACCTCAAGCATGTAGTGTGTAAGACAGCTCCTATACGGATCCAAGATGCGACCACTTGTGCTAAATGCAGATTCTGATGCAACTGATGATACTTGCAAGGCAAGTACATCCTTAGCTATTGCAGACAGAACTGGAAACTTGGGAGTATTAACCTTCCACCAAGATAGCACATCAAACTCAGATCCAAGAATAAGATTTGGATTCACCAATGGTTCTTTCAAGTATAAATCCAGTTCAGTACTTGCATCTTGAATTTCAGCTTCACTTACATGCTCCTTATACATATTCTCAATCGATTCATAATTAACACCACTATCTAACTGCATTCTATCAAATACTTCTCTTGTGACTTGATCTTAAGATTGAGAATGAGATGATTTTCCTTGGGACTGAGAAGAAGAAACAGACCCATAACCAGCACCACTACCTGATTTGCTCATAACACTACTATACTCCTCAAACAATTTCTTTAAGATATCCTCTACACTCTCTTTAAGGTGAGTAGCCTCTACACTTTCTTTACCATAAAGTGTATCAAAACAAAGCTGCGTAAACTTCATTTAATACTTAGGGTCAAACACAGTTGTTACTATCAGAAGTTTATTCATTTCCTCAAATAGATTCCAATACTTATCAAACTTGGCAATCATAACAGTAGCTTTGTTTTTCAATTCTTGGTCAGGACTAATGCTCAATGGGTAAAGATTCCTTTCTATGTTTACCATTTTATTGTAACATTTATAAGAGCAGACACTAGTAGATGCAGAGAGTTTCAGAGTTGAATTGTAAAAGATGACTAAAAACTTAACTAACCTCTCTATTGCATCCCAGTCTTCTTTGCTTGGTGGTCCGATCTTCTTTTTTCCTCCAACTATTTCTACAAAGTAATCATTATACAACTTGTCCTCAGCTTCCATCTTCTCAAATGCAACCCTGAACTTCAAAGCTCTATTCAACATAAGAAAGGTTGAATTCCACCTGATTTTGCAGTCTAAAGGTAAACTTCCCCTAGAAATTTTTCCTGTGTCAACCCGAAGTTCAAATGACTTCTGTCTTGGACCAGAAGACCTAACAAATGCACATCATTTCTAACTGCACAGACACTCTTATCAACTTCATGCAATCCATCCCTAACAACCAGATTGAGAATATGAGTTGCACACCTCAAATGCAGATAATCACCATTTAACACTAGTGAATCATCTCCCAACTTGCTGAATTTCTCCTTAAATAACTTCATAGCAGAACTGTTTGCTGTTGCATTATCCATTGTGATTGTGAAGACCTTCTTTATGTCCCACTCCTCTAAACAGTCAACAAAAGCGTTAGAAATACTCTCACCTTTGTGATCACAAATGTTCTTGAATCCAATAATGAGCTTATTCAAATGCCAAGAACTATCTATAAAGTGAGCAGTCACTACCATGTAACTTGCTCCAGTCATAGGAGCAACCCATATATTTGCTGTTAAAGACAACCTCTGCTTCAACTAATGAAGAATCTTCTTCATATCTGCCTTCCTCTTTACAAACATCTTCACTATGTCTGTTGTGGCTGTTTTCCGACAATGAGGCTTGTAAAGTTTAACTTTGTTGCAGAAATACTTCCAAGCCAAACTCTCTATGAAGGTAAGTGGTAACTCACCTAGAACTAACATCTCATTTGAAGCCTCCCTGAAATCATCCTCAGAAACCTTTCCCAACTTAAGAGAATTACCAGTACCTTCTTGATGTAACACATGTTGAGCTTCTGCTTGGCTTGCTTCCCATGATTTGAATTGCTTGCAGGATTGAAGATGGTTCTTCAAATTAGAGGTACCAGAAGTTGTTGCACATCCCATTTCTTTTCCACAGTAATTACAATTGCACTTGTCATAATCATCTTTTACTCTGGTGTAGTGCTCCCAAACATCAGATTTTGTTTTCTTCCTAGTCTTCTTAGATGTAGAAGCAGAAGCTCCGTGAGTTTCTTTCCTTTTCCCATTATTTCCAGTACCAGGAGTCTGAACATTATCTTCTGTTTCTTCCTCCAGTTTATCATCAAGATCAATAGCCTCTTCCACATTTGGTTGATTATTAGAAGAATCCATCTGCATCAGAGTTTAAGTAACAAAACATAGAATCAATAACAACTCAATAAGCAAAAAAAAAATGAAACTAAACTAAACAGTCAAACTAAACCAAAGTTTAGACTAAATCACTAGAGTCTAGACTCTGAAAATAAACCAAACTTAGCTCTAAAACAACATTATAAGTTCCAACATTCCAACTTCCAAGTTTCCAACTCTGTAAACAAAACAAACTCTGAATCTAAACCAAAATCAAAGTAAGTAACAATGCTGAAACTAAACGAAAATCAAAGTTCCATTGCATAATACATATGATCTCATGAAACTAAACCAAAAGGTCCATTTTAACTCTGAAATCCGAATTTCCTATCAAAATCGAAGTAACAAACAAACCGCTAATAAGTAAGAAATAAAGATGAAATGAAGTTGAATCCAAATCGAATCGATTTGCAATTGCATGCAAGAATGAAAAGAGACAGTACGATCTAGTAACTATGAAGTAAGAACAAAAAGAGATCAGAAGGAGTCGGAGAGGATCAAATCGCTTTATACCTCCGATCGATTTCTCGATGTTGCAGACAGTGGAGATGAGACTAAATATGGATGAAATTGTTCCAGTTTTCCGATTTGTGTAGAATATTTAGTTATTTTCGTATTTACCTAGGGAAATTGAAATTTGAAACCGGAAGAGGAAGGGTTGGGATCGAGACACACGAACAGTCGAACACAGCTAAACCCTAAATGTCAATACGACAATACCCATATATCTAATAGTATATATAGGTTCGGTTTTTTCAGGTATCCGATCGATTCTCGGGTAATACCCGGAACCGAACCGATATCCATGGATCCTATACACAAGATCCATCGGTTATTTTAATGCTATCCGAAACCGACCCGAACCCGTCATTTCAGTTCAGTTTCGGTTCGGGTATTCGGTTCCGGATAATAATCTCAGGCCTAGGTATACTCACTCTAACCGAAAAAAATAAAATATTTTTTGGATCAAATCGGGATAAGAACAAAGTAAGAAAAAAATCAAAATGACTCTGATACAGAAATTTTGGTATCAGAATGTCGACATTTCAGAATTGTTGCTGGAAGCATAAGATTTTATTATGCGATGTGCAATTTGGAGGTTTAGCCAAGAGATGCTACCCACGCACACAATTTGCATCAGAACAAGATCGAATACAGAGAAGGAAAATAACAGATTTAGTGATCCGTTAGCGAATAAGACTTATCTATGGAAAGCATCGTCAAATTCACTTATTTTGTTATATATTTCTCACTATATGGCGCATATATCTACTTATGTAATAACTTGTTTTATGAAAGTTATGTATATTGACGTTGTAAACTCGATTTGAAATCAGTGAAATTGTTAGCCGAAAAAAAAATTGGCAATCTAGGCAAATATTTAAAAACACACAAATCAATTTTTTAAAATATATTGACCTGACAAAATTAAAAAAACAAATGTTGTTGATTTTACATCTCTTGTCTGTTTTTTTTTTGTCAACTCAGATGCAAATCTCATGGTTTCATTTCATATAATTTCTATGATTTTTCTTTTTGTATTTTTAGAAATTAATTTGTTTTTAATAATTGAGAAGATCTCAAAATGAAACTAGACTATTCTTAGAAATTTGTACAAATCCTTGTTTGCCATTTAATACATATTTAATGGTAGGAAAAAAACTCTTTCTCAAAAAAAAAAAAAAAAAAGGAAAAAAACTAGATCCGTAAAATGAGAGCCTAGATTTTTTTTTTAAAACTAGTGGTTCGTAGTTCTTATTTCTCACCTCGTAACTTTTCTGGGTAATGCAAAAGTCATATGTGTCACATGTTTCTCAAGGCATCTTTTCCCAAGATTTCTATAAAAGCTGCAGTATCAAATGATGTGACTGAAATAATAGACATATTATTATTTTTTGATAAAAAATAATAATAATAATAAACTACTCGAGTCTCAAACGTGTCGGAATGGCCGGTGGTGCTGCTGCTGCCGGCTGCCGCCAGAGATTCATCGTCGGTCCCATATTATTAGTTCCTAACATTTTGCTCAATGATTATGCAATTCAGTGTGACCATAACCCTCTTTTTGTGTGCAGTGTAATCTTAAACAAATATTTAAAAAGTTACACGAGGCACTTACAATTCTTTGTTATACTTCTTGAACCAAATATTATATACCACGATTTTCTCTCGTTCCATTTTTGTGTTTTTGCTCTTTAATATAGTTAAACAAATTAACAGTACACCTAAAGTAAACAAAAGAGATAGTATTAAGAAACATTAACCATTAATATAAGTATATATGTAATTATATACGTGTTACGATTCTAGCTTTCTGTCTATACTCTAGACTCTATAGTCTATACAAGCCTAATAAACCTAATACTTATTAATTAAATGCTAATCTAAGATGAGACAATAAATTATTTACTGAATTATCGATGACGTTAGGATGAGTAGATAGATCTATATATTGTATATATTATTTTAAAAACATCTCTATTTCTAATGGAAGATATTCTAATAGATCTCTTCGAAACTAGGGCACAACAATCTCATCATCTCGAAAATATTACTACAACGTGTAAAATCGTCAATTAGATTAACATAATTTTGATATCATATAAAAGATCAAAGGTTTCTAATTCAGAATGAATTGACAATAAATGGAAAGACACTTATATTTTATATATTACTATAAAATATATCTATTTTTTAATATATGATATTCTAATTATAAAAATTACATCTTACTAATTAAGTGGTGGTGGTCTAGTAATAAAAGAACTTGGGGGCAAAATGAAACTTCTTTCCCCTAAGTTCGATTTCCACTGAGAACACTTCCATCTCAACTTGGCCAGTCGAAATGATGTCACGCTTTAGATCCATTAAAAAACTTGATGAATGGATTACTCGAAAACTACATTCACCTTAAAGAGATCAGTCGGGTCTCGACCTCGAGACCTCTGAGTTATCAATCAAACAAGAAAAAAACAATTACATCTTACTTAAATAATTTAAATCCGAAGTTCTAGAATGCTTGCTTTTGTTTTATTCATAACAAATGGATTCCAATGGAACCAAAAATTCTAAATATATCTAAACAAGTTATATATGTATCAACGCACCATACAGCTCGAGATACGAAAAAATTGATGGCAGAAATGGTTCCATTTTGATTGTCAAGTAGCTATCGTAATAACATAAATGGTCCATACATAACAAAACAAAATTTAATACGGTTTCGATTTTTCCAAGTTATAAACCATGATTTAGAAATTATGACCCAAAAAAAAAAAACTGAGAATGGAGGAAGCGGGCAGTAGCACGTGAATCAAACCAACCAACTGATGAGTGACTGGTGTGGTCATTGCAGCCATGTGGTTGCTCTCTTCTTTCTTTTTCCAACCACAGTTTTTTTTTTTCCCTACATTAAAGAGAGCAATTAAAAAAAACTAATATGTCGTGTTTTTCTTCGTTTTTTATGTCGTACTGTTGGATTTTAAAATTAATCTTCCCAAAAAAATCAATTTCATGTCAGTTTATTATGTACTAGATTAGGATCCGCGTAATACGCGGGATTTTAATTATAACTTATTTATAAATGATAAAAAATAAAGTAAAACGTTTCTGTAATCGATTAAATTTAATAAAAATAAAATTTATGAAAATGTAAGAAATATATGTTAAATCTTGTTGATGTAAATATTTAGATTTTGATTGTTACTCGCACACTTATTTTAGATGTTGATTAGTAACTTTATTTAAAACTGAATTTCAACTCCACGTATTTTATCTCGCAATACAACTCATGTATTTTATCCATAATATTAAAACCATATTTTTATTCCATGCATTCCTTGTCAATCAATAATACCCAAAATTTTCATATCAAAATAATATATGCATAATGCATTCTATCAAATTTATGTCTATATATGTCATTAGTATTAAAGAAATAGTAAGGAAATTAACAAATATATTAGTAAATAAATTTAAAAGTATTAACAAAATATGTCGTAATCTCATGAATATCAATTTTTTATATGCCGAACTAATACTTTTAGAAATTGGAAATAATTTGTCTTATTTTCCTTTTTTAGTTTTTTTATTTAGTATTCCCTTTTAATTTTTTAATAATATGTCTTATTTTCTTTTTTTGACTATTATTTCATTTTAGTTACACTACAATTATAAATAATTTGTCTTATTTTCCTTTTTTTAGTCTTTTTGATTTACTATTTTCTTTTATTTTTTTTTAATAACATGTCTTATTTTTTTTTAGACTATTATTTCCTTTTAGTTACACTACACTTTGATTTAAAAAATAAATAATGTAGAGAAAGAAAATTTATATTTTTATATTAATATATTGACATATGTCACAATCTCAATTAAAATTAACACATGCCACGATCTGGTGAGTTACGATTTTGCTTACGTGTCACACTCACGTTGGGCAAAGTTTAAAGTAAAATAGTTTTGATCAATTTGTGGAACTCTCGAATTCATGATTTGCTTGAATGATGTATTTTTTTTCTTTTCTTTCTCGATTAATTATGATATTTTTCCTTTTTTGGTTTTTAAACGTATTGACATGAAACAAATTTTTCTTTTTTAATATATTTTTTTTTACAAATTTTTTCTTTTACCTTTTTTAATAACATTTTTTACACATTTTTCCATTTACCTTTATTTAATGACATTTTTTTTTACAAATTTTCCAATGATGTATTTTTTCTTTTTTAATGATATTTTTTACAAATTTTTTCTTTTACCTTTTTTTAATGACATTTTTTACAAATTTTCTTTTTACCTTTTTAGTGACATTTTATTTACAAATTTTCCTTTTTTTTAATGACAATTTTTTTTACGGAAGGACATTGACTTTTTTGTTACGTTAGGACATTTTTTTTTTGGCGATGATGTATTATATTTTTATATTAATATATTGACACGTGTCACAATCTCAATTAATTAACACATGTCACGATCTGGTGAGTTACGATTTTGCCTACGTGTCACACTCACATTGGGCAAAATTTAAAGTAAAATAGATTTGATCGATTTGTGGAACTCTCGAATTCATGATTTGCTTGAATGATGTTTTTTTTTTTTTCTTTCTCGATTAGTTATGACATTTTTCATTTTTTTGTTTTTAAATGTATTGACATGAAACAAATTTTCTTTTTTAAATGATATTCTTTTTGTACAAATTTTCCCTTTTACTTTTTTTTAATAACATTTTTTACAAATTTTCCCATTTACCTTTATTTAATGACATTTTTTTTCTACAAATTTTTCCGATGATGTATTTTTTTCCTTTATTTCTCGATTAGTTATGGCCTTTTTTTTTAATTTTTATTTTTAAATGTATTGACATGAAACAAATTTTTCCTCTTTTTTAATGATATTTTTTACAAATTTTCTCTTTTACCTTTTTTTAATGACATTTTTTACAAATTTTTCTTTTACCTTTTTAGTGACATTTTGTTTACAAATTTTCCCATTTTTTAATGACAATTTTTTTTACAGAAAGACATTGACTTTTTTTTGTTACGTTAGGACATTTTTTTTTTTTGCGATGATGTATTTTTCTTTTAACTTTTAGATAAAAAGAAAATATTATTTAAATTAAAAATTAACTTCATACGTTAGTATATTAACACGTGTCATCATCTCAATTAAAATGACACATGTCACGATCTAATGAGTTATAATTTTGAGTGCATTCTCATTTATATAATAAGATGTTTGCATATTGGACAAAAACTCTAACTTAGGCTTTAATCTCAACATCTTAAATAACAAACTAATAGATGATCTCAAGTGTCTTTTTTTCTTTTCAAAAAAATTCAATTTCATTAAATTATTCTTAACCGGCCATCACTGCTAGAAAACGAAGGAAGAGTTTCGTTGGAGAATCGATTGACACATTAGCTTTTTCGGAATTAAAACAAAAGAGATAGCAATAAGGATAGTCGATATGTGAAATATATCTCAGAAGATTCATAGATCTTTGTAACTTGGAGATTCGAGTTGATGGCTCGAATAAATTGTTGTGAATCTGACGCCACACAGATTTGTGAATAACCTTGAAGAAGAGTTTGATTTAAGGTTTCTAACATCGCTAATCCTTCGTTTACTAGAGGCGATGTTACAAAATTCTGAGCTTTTGAATCTTAGACGACGATCGAATTCGTGTGATTACAAATAATCCATCTGAATTTTGTTGCTCTTGTATCTCCTCGCTAGACCGCATCAGAATTACACCAAATCGTGTTGTGTTATGAGATAATCTTAAGTATCATGCACATATATAACATTGTAAAATAAATCAATAGTATATACTGTTTATAATAAATTATATGGAAGTTTACTCAAACAACTTGTTGTTTGAAAAGTTTCTTTTTAACTAAACCAATGACAATCTTTCATAATTACTAAAATAATATTTTGTACCCATTTTATCTTTTTTTTCTTTGATGACAAAAACGTATTTACAAAACTGGCATTACTATATTTTGATAAGTAGACAGAATCAGAGAAAATAAGTCTACCAAAAATGGAAAAGTCGGCCATTCTATTGACAGTAGATTTGTTTCATTATTGTAGACTTATAACCGACATGGTATACTTAATTTAAACAAAATACCCATAGAATAAAAAATTATTAAGATTTTAAATTTATAAACTTTCATTTTCACGTACTTTTTTACTGGTTAGCTATGGATAAACAGAAATAATGAAATTCTACTTTCTCCTATCACCTATATTTTCGTTATAATACACTTTTAGCATAGCTTCCTCGTTTTCTCATCGTCTATTGGGTTATACCACTAACCACATTTAATGGGTTTGCCCTCACAAAGGATGTGTTGGTGTGTCCAATTTATGTTTGTGGTTTGGTGTTTGGGGACTTTTTTTGTTTTTTGTTTTTTTTTTTTTCATCTTAACATTATATCCATAAAAGTTTATTGACCCAGTACAGAGATAATTCGAGGTCCATTACAAACCTAATTTTTTAAGAAACCAACCGTTAGTCTCGTAAGGAGATAACGATGCACATATGAACAGTGGCGAATCCAGAAATATTTTTTATCGGGATCATAATAAATAAATTTGATATATAATATATAATATAATACTATAATAATAATAGATGAAAAAATTATATGAACTAGTGGGGAATTTTGAAGTTTGAACACAAATTTAATGGGGTCAAACACTAATTTTAACCAAATATTTTACCAAATATAATCAAATTTACACTAAAAATCACAAATCTAGTAATTTTATAGGGGTCACATGATCCCCCTAGTCTCTCTTTGCCTCCGCCACTGCATATGAACCACACACATGTACACATATGTGTCTAGCTAGGGTTAAAGAAACAGTGAGGCCGACATCAACGAAGTCGCGGTCGAGCACCACCGCCAAGCCATGGATTCCGACTCGAAGACCGTTGAAAATATCCCTGATAAACTCCTCCACAACATTGATCCATGCCGCTAGATTAGAAATTACCCACCTCCGTGAAAATCGCTTCCGATCATTTACTAACACATAGCCATACACCCACCGCCTTTAATTTGCTTAAGGCTTCATATTGGGGATTTAGGAGAGATAAACTCCCAGCCAAAAAAGATGATACCGAACATAGAGTAGAGAGGCTCCAATCCACAGCATAGATTTGTGGCTTCATCATCAAATCTGAAAAAGAAGCCGAAAACTATAGAGGAAAATAAGCACAACAAAATCCGGATAAAACCGGAAATTATTATTTGAACTAGTCGGAAACCGAATTTGATCGCAATCGGAAAGTAAAATCCGAACTGAATCGGAAGAAAGTGAATCCGTCTAAGCGGAAATATTTACCATAACTGAAAATCGCCTCTTTCTCTCAAAAATAAAGAAGAGAGAAGAGAGATGATGTGGCAATTAAGTAATTACGGTGTTTGTGGACTATAGTCCATAGATTTAGATATGTCTATTAAATATTAATGGCTCATTAACACTGGAGAGAGTTGTCAAATGGATTGTTAATTAGTTGGCCGGTGGATATATAACTGCGATTGTTTGCTGTTAGGCTATGCTTAATTTGTTTCAAATGGATTTAATTAAGTGAGGATTATCCATCCTATGGCTTAATATTACATACTAAGTTACACACCTTAACCAAGACTAACTCCAATTGTGATTCAAATTTCACATTTTATTTTATTTTAAAGATAAAAATGAAGAAATCTTATCCAATAGTATTTTATTTTCATCTTCAAAATGAAAAAATGAATAGTGTTGCTTCATATTTAAAGATTTACTATTATTTATTCAAATTTTGAAGGTGAACTTTTTTATTTTTAAATTGGTCCTTCAATTTTTAAATATATTTAAATTTTATGCATAAACAAAATTATGTGTTACATTTTATCCAATTAATTTTTATTTTTATATTTTTTATATTTTTTCTAATTAATTTTTAAAATAAAATGCAATACTAATTTATATTAAATAAAAAATACAACAATATAGCCAACAATAAATTTAAAAAACATAATTAGTACGAAAGTAGACTAAAAAAAATTAACACAACACAAACTAACAATTTAATAATCCGGTAAATTGAAATGTAGTCTTTTTCTCTTTTTCTTATTTATGTTATGAAATGTAATTTTGTTTATATAATAAATATTTAATTTTGTTATTGTTTTGAACTATTTGCTAAAAATAAAATAAATGGGTAAAATTTGTATATTTGAAAAATAAAAAGTATTATTTAGCAATTAATAATGAAATGAAGATGAAATATATTTGGAATATTTTTTTTGATGTAAAAAATGAAGCAAATTATTGGAGGAAACTTGCTTCATATTTTTCTTCATTCTTCATTTTGAAGAAAGCTCATTTTTGAAAAAAAAATAAAGTCAATTATTGAAAATGCCCTAAGATGTAGCTGTGAAATTTTGTTGGTTCAGTGATTAACTAATCTTTTAATATTTCTATAGTATTCATAAGGTTCGCTTTCTATAAAACGTGATTTATTATAAATTAATGAAAATAAATTTATCGGTGATTTTTTAATGTAGTCCAAGTATACTTGTTCATCGTAGTTTCATCGAACCAAATGCTGATGGTCCAATAGTTGAATGATTCACTCTAAATGTTATTCTTTGGTAGAGTTTGAATTCTCGTATTGCGATTTCAATCATCTTTGGATATTTGCAGATTTTTTTGATGGCAAAAAAATCGGATTTCTATGAATCTCGGAAGATTAATCTGAGTTTTGACATAAAAATTTTCCGGTTAAAAAAAAAATTGATCATTGTAGACATAATGTATATAAAACTATCTACCGTGGATCTTTGTAACGCGAGGAGAATAGTTCGTCGATCTTTGTAACGCGAGGAGAATAGTTCGTCAACTTTGCAGAAATCATCATTTATAAAAGAATCAAAACAAAATATTTTGTAATGATGATCTAACAAACGATTAAAAAAACACGAAAATAATAGAGAAATAGGCTATTGATTTACACGAGGAAAGAAAAATCTTGAGGACGAAAAAAAAAAAAAGATACGAGAGGCAATGAGAGTAGCCACATTGTGACATTCTTGACCTCAAGAAATGGTTATATTTGTGTTATATTTTCTTGAGAGTGATATATATATATATATATTGTGTTATACTTTTTCACATAACATATATATATATATATATATATATATATATATATATATATATATATATGCCGAAAAGACATATATACGTATATCTTTTCGTATCTAAATAAGTGGCCCCTGTATATGTTTGTAGAATGTCTTTGCATCTAAATTTGGTCGTATTCATAATAATCGTAAGCGGGTCCTAGCGTATTACTTATGATTAATTGTATTTGTATATATGACAAAGATCAACTAAGAAAATTCTTAGCCCTACCAGATAAAATGAATAATCATTGGTAAAAATCCCATTTGCGATTGATCCATCAGGATACTGTTTTTCAAAATGTTACAAACCTGAAGTACTTCGCTTAGAAAACTAATTGTTATTGCATATATACGAATAGTCAAAGGTTTTGGTCGATGATTTTAGGATGCCGTTCCTGACATCCTGAAGTTGAATATTTGTTATGCTATATTGCGGTTCTAATCGATGATAATTAATCCGGTTGATTGAATACAATAGTTACTGTAATATGTGAAACTAACCATATTGATAAATTTTAACCAGATCTTAACCATATTTGATAAATCTTAAACGAACAAAAGTATCCTAATAAACGAAATTTGAATTTTTTTTGTAGAAATTACGTACTTTCAATTCAAAACCGTTTAGTGATATATGAGTGGAATGCCTTGCATTTTTTTTTTATTCTATGTTAGATCTCATCTCATTAGCTATGTGAAATTCTAACATATTGATTTTTGTTTCTTTTTTTGGTCAAGTTTTTTCTTGAATTAATAAATCAACTATATTTATTTTTCACTAGATTTTTATGGAATCAATTAAGATGGGACGAAAACAAAAAAAATTGTAGAACAATATCGTTATGCAGGGACAAGTGACAAATATAAATAGGTTGGTACAAATACTAAATACTACAATCTATAATAAACATGAATATAAAAATATGACAAGATTTTATAGTTTGATTCATTTGTACTAAGTTTGATTTTCTTTGTCAAATTGTATTGTATAACCAAGTGTAGGTAGTTCTACGGGTAGTTGATTGGCTTTCTTTCTTGGCTTTCGAAAGAAGAAAGTTCCAGAAACCATGGTTTAAATTTTGATTGAAAAGAATTTTGGTTTGAATGGAATGATGTATGAGTTTCAGCTAAAAACTCCTTCATTAACCAAAAATAAAAAGTTCTGTATAAAACTAAATGTTCACCTTTTTCCAAGTTTTTTAATGGAGGCTTGAAATTCCATGTTGAATTTTTTTGGAGGTCTACATTCCATCGTTGGATTGTGGGAATATTCTTTATCTCTAGCGTTAACGCACTTAAAAATATAGAAAAGGGAAACTTTATGATAACCAATAACGTAAATTCGTAAAAGATCCTAGATTCCATAACAATAGTTATACGTCAATTTAGAGAGAGTTTAAATATATATTGTGATTAATATTCAAATAATATTTTGCGTAGTGTTTTGCCTAAAGCGACCTACTAAACAATTCGTAAGTGGATAAATGAGTCTCATTCTCTTACAAATCTTATCCAAACTCCAATCCACGTATCTTTATACATATAAAAATAGACACAAACCTTTCCATTGACGAAGGGGCAAGTCTAATTTAAGTCTACCCCCAAGAATGCCAAATGGATGCTTAATTGATACAAAATCAATTCGAAAAAAACAAAAGAGATACAAAATCAAATATATTTTGGGTTTTCCACGAAGAGATCTAACTAAAAATCATGTTCGAAACAAGCTGTCTACCGAATCCTTTTACCAATAATTTACACCCTAGGGTTTATGCGGTAGGACTGGTTAATGCCATAGATTCATGTCTTTTTAGCTCAATTTTGAATTGAATATTATGTGAGCACTAATTAAAAAAATGGGGTCAAATATATGATTTTTGGTTTAGTATCGGTTTGAATTTTTTGTTTATGAAATAGAAAAACAAATATTATTTGGTTTGGTTCGATACAGTAATAATTTCAGTTTCAAATTTTTAAATCAATTCAAAAATTTCTTCAAAAAGATTGATTGATTTACTTCTTTTAAGTTTATTTATTTATTGGGTGTCGGATAGAATTTATCCGGAACAAAAAATTACCGAAACCGAATATTTATTTTCCGATCTGGTTTTCAAATGGCTTTTATCCGTATGTTTTACGTTCGATACATATCAACTTAACCAGACTAGAAACCACACATTCAAGTAAACGCAATAACCTTAAAATGTTTCGTAGTATACCAATAATTGGTAGCATTAACAAATTCAAAAGTACATGGGATGTTATATAATATGTTACGCTGAATAATACAGTTGGTTGACGAGCAATAGGAATCTCCAACCCTTGGGAACAAGAAAGGAGAAAGCAAAGTTAACGTGTCACTTTTGACATCACCAAAAAGTGGAACTTGAATATATTAATTTTACCAAGATGATGATTATCGTTCAACAATTACATATAGGGACGATGAGTTTTGTCGAGGTTATTAATTTAAATTTAATTTGGAAAAAGTGAACCACCTTATGATTAAAAAGAGCGTACTGTATTGTTGTTTATCAATTTGTGATGTGAGCAATCACTTCCTCTCTCACCAGCCACTACTCGTCTCGACCACTGGAGTGGGGGCAAAAGCCAAAACGATTAAAAAGGCAAAGTTTAATTAATATTCAATATACGTGTTTATCTTATGTTAATCCATGTGGCCAGAGATTCCAATTAATAATAGCAAGGGCGGGCTTTAAGGCTAATAATGGCTAATCGGTATATTAATTTGGCTTTAGATACTAAGACGACGTCGTTTGGCAACATTATTGTCAACTTCTAAACGAGACGACGTCGTCTTAGCACGATCGCTCTGACATGGTTAGTCACGCAAGTGTTTTATTTTATTTTTTAAGTGTTTATGCTTTCAATCTCAAAAGACCTGGGCCAGTAAAACTCTCTAATCGGCCCAACTAATTACATCTACTCTCTCAACTCAGAACGTACGCTTTGTGTATATATTCCCAAGAGATCAACAGATGCACAACGAAACCCCCCAAAAAAGACAAAACACGAAAAAAGATTCAGACACGATACAGATAGATATTTAAAGATCAAGAACAAAAAAGTAAACATCTCCATTTTATAACACTGTTCAAACCCATCGATGACTTTTTCTTCCCACTTATTAGAGTTCAGCATCATCTTCGTTCAAGGTGTCTTTAACTCGTTTCGAGTTGTGCGACACGGTATCTTTAGCTTGCTCTGATTTTTTAGCAGCCGAGTCGTAGCTCTGTGATGCCTTATCTTTAGCAGACTCCAAAGTCTCATCGGCTTTAGATTTCGCAGTCTCGTAGCTTTCTTTACTCTTCTCCTTCGCACTCTTACTATCTCTCTCCGCTTCTTCCTTCAACTTCTCCGCCTTCTCTTTAGCCGCACTTGTCATATCGCTCGCTTTCTCTTTAGCTGCCTCAACCGTTTCCTCCAGCTTCTCCTTAGCGTCCCCTGCTTTGCGTTTAGCCGCTTCTTTTACGTCTTTAGCCTTCTCCGACACCGTGTCTCCCACGTTAGGGTAGTTGTCGTCTCCCTCGTGTTTGAGTCCGATTTTCTCTTTTGCCCAGCCGGTCCACGACTCATCGTTACTATCTCCTGACAAGCTATCTTTAACTTGTTTTGACTTGTGAGACACGTCATCTTTAACTTGACCGGCTGAGTCGTAGCTCTGCGACGCCTTGTCTTTCACAGAACCAATCGTCTCGCCGGCTTTCGTTTTCGCCGTCTCGTAAGCCCCTCCCGCTTTCTCCTTAGCCGCTCCAGCCGCTTCCTCTGCTTTGCGTCTAGCCGCGTCCTTAGCGTCCTTGGCTTTATCAGTCGCTCCCCAAACGTTGTCTTGGACCGTCGTTGTTGTGTGAGTGGTTGGGATGTTGTCTTCGTGCTTCAGACCGATCTTCTCCTTGGCCCAATCAGTCCATGATTCATCCTTAGCCGCATCTTCCTCGATGGTCGCTTGGACAGAACACATCGCCACAATAGCCATAAGTACCAAAGATACCATAACCAACCCGTACACTCTCCTCCCTAAACCCATTTTTATCAAATAACTTTAATCGACTACAAAATTATGATTGAAATTTTATAATCAAGACTCTCTCTCTCTCTCAGGAATGAAATGATAGATAGCTATCGATTTTGAGGAAAAGCTCACGAGTGTGGTTTATCTCCGAGGATTGGTGATCTGATATATGTATTAGTGGAAAACGAGATGGGTTGGTGACACCTGTCCAACTACGTGGCGAGTACCAACTTCTTCTGGCGTTTCGATCTTGGACTCGTGTTATGTTTCTTTACACGTGTTACATGTATTACCAACGATTGATTTTCGCGAGAAAACTCTACCGACTAAGAAGAGAGAATTTAGATCTAGCAGACAAACACATTGGTGAGAGGACATATTTTGTCAACAAGTCTGTAAAATCATATTTTTATTCTTAGCAAAATAAGTCTGTAAAATCATTTTTTAATTCTTATCTTATTGTTCCCTGATAGAATCCATGTATTTTTACTAAAATATATATATTGGATTTTAACTCTTTTCTGTATAACCCTTAAATCATTATATTCCAATCGTCATCCATTTTTGAAAATTTTAGAAAAATTACCATAAAAAACTTTTAATTTTTCATTTTTTTCCAACTAAAATATTCAACTTTTTGCATTTTCAGAACAAACCTCCAGCTAAATCATTTTTCTGATATAAACTTTTAAGTGACAAAAAATATGCGCGATCGAAGATTAATTTTCGCTAAAAAACTCTGCCGACTAAGAAAAGAGAAATTAGATCTAGCAGACAAAAAAAAAAGGTGAGAGGACATATTTTGTCAACAAGTCTGTAAAATCATTTTTAAAAAATTATTATCTTATTGTTCCCTGATAGAGTCTAGGGCTGGGCAAATTATTCGTTAGATTCGCTCCGATTCGGTATTCGCTCCGATTCGATCCGAAAAATTCGGATATCCGTTATGAATCAAAGCGGAGCAAATAGTAAAATCTAGTATCCGTCTAAAGCGGAGCAAATCACAAATACTAATTTTAAAAATCCGAATATCCGCTCCGATCCGTATATTACTTATATATACATATAATATGATAGGTTTATAACGTATATTTGCATTTTTAGACTTTTTAAATACATTTGGCGAAATATTTATAGTAAGAATAGGTAGATAGATACTAGTTTTTAATTGAAAATAGATTTTTTTTCTTAAATAAAAAACACATGTTTCATTTTTCACCATCTTAATCTTTCACTTTTCATTTTTATTTAATTATATCAGATAAAATTATGTAATTTAATATATTTATTTACTAGTTAGTTTAAATATTATATTAAAACAACAATTTTTTTTTAAAAATATGGTGTTTTGATTATTTTTTTGGGTCTAAAACGGATATCCGTGAATATCCGAATATCCGCAAATATCCGAAAAAAATCCGGATATCCGCAATTTCGAATATCCGAAATTTTTCGGAGCAAAGCAAATCGGAAAACTAGATATCCGACAAAAACAAATCGGATAACAAATACTGTATTTTTTCCGGATATCCGCTCCGTGCCCAGCCCTAATAGAGTCCATGTATTTACTAAAAAAACTATTGGATTTAACTATTTTCTGTATAACCCTTAAATCATTATATTCCAATCGTCATCCGTTTTGGAAAATTTTATGACCTCGAATAGATTATAAATTATCATCTAGAATAAGATAGGATCAAATTGTTATGCACATGAACTAAGAATAAAATGATTCCCGGAACTTGATCACGGTTCAATGATTTGTTTTATATATGAACAAAGCTAATGAGCTTAAAATCGACAAAACTAATGGGTTATTTTTTGTTTGGTTTGTAAATAAAACCTTCCAACCCTGATTCTAGATTGCAGTCGTTTAGCTTTCTTCTTCGAGAGATGAGATAAAAAATCACGAAAATGATGATTTCCGATCTACCAGGCGATTTGGAATCGGAAATACTCTCTAGGGTTCCGACCAAATCTCTAGTAAAATTGCAAACCACTTGTAAACGATGGTACACTTTTATTCAAGGATCCGAGTTTCGTCAAGAAAAACGTGGGTAAATCAGCAAGAGAGGTGATCTTACTGATGAATTTCAAGGTTTATCCAATTAGCGTCAATCTCCATGGAATTCACAACGGTATTGATCCATCTATCAAGTTTACAGGCAAACTCAGCACTGTAAAGGACTCAAAAGATTTCAAAATATCTGAAGTTTTCCACTGCGACGGTTTGATATTATGCTCCACCAAAGGAAACACTAGACTCGTTGTTTGGAACCCATGTACCGGTGAAACCAGATGGATCAAACCCAGAAATTGTTACAAGAGTTGTGATTTAATTGATTAATTCTTTGATAAAATGACAAATATAAGTAAACGTGAGAGACAATGGCATGAATGGTAATTAATAAGATAGTATGAGCTTGGGCTTCGTTCCTCTCCTTCAATTCCCAGGCCCACTAAGGACCCAATTCGAGATGTATCAGCTTCACTCTTAACTGGTCCGTATTATCTCTTGGCGTGTCTTTGAAAGAAAATGCATACTGGATTGGTTTCGATAAAGAGACCGGCTTTTTCTTGCTCCATTTTGATTTCACAACGGAGAGATTTGGGCGTCTCCTCTTCCGTTTCAGAGCTATGATCGTGAAGATACCGCGGTTCTATCAGTTGTTAAAGATGAACGGCTCTTGGTGTTATATCAGAATCTTAATGCATTTTCACTAGTGATGAAGTTATGGGCGACTAATAAGATTGTTGATACCAAAGACTTGTCGTGGAGCAATTTCTTAGTTGTGGATTTTGGTAGATTTATGTTACCGCGTGTGATGAATGTGATAAGCTTCTTGTTGGACGAGGAGAATAAAGTGGCAGTGTGTTGTGATACAGACATTGAAGATGGATACACGACCAGAATTTACATTGTTGGAGAGGATATATATAAAGAAGTTTATACGGAGATTACAAAGGGATCAATGTTTAATTGGGCACTTCTTGTCAGTTATGTTCCGAGTTTGGTTCATATTCAGAAACATATATACACCCAAAGGCAAAAGAGAAAGGAAAACAAAGAGGTTAGTCAAATGAATTACCTAGTTTCTTTCTTGCTTTTCCTTTTAGTCATGTTCCTTTTAGTGAGATTAGTCAATCATTATAGGGGTTGTTTCTATTTACTTGTTAAAAAGAGTAACTGGATAAAGCTTTTCCTTGTTCCTCTTCTTTTGCTTTTGAAATTGGATCGGTGATCTAATGATCTTACTCAAATACTTTCTATGATGCTTATTATAGAGAATAACAGAGCATTTCCCATATAGAGAAACTAAACTTCAGCACATGAGCCTTCATAATTCATACCATGTTCCTTAGTCTTATGATGTAATGCTTTAATTGCACACAAAGATAGTTTTCTTGTAACGCAAACCCGAGAGTTTCATATTAAAAGACTGCTTTGGCTACATTTTTTCTTTCTGTATATGGTTTCGGGCTAGAATTATTCTCTTTTAATTGGGTCCTTGTGTGTGCGAGGTTTTACAGGTAGGGGTGGGAAGCCATCTTCGTAAGAAGCGCTAACGAAATCAAAGTGAAACTCAAATTCAAAGCATATCCAAATCTTGCGGCGTAGTAAGGAAGACTGAATCAATTCAACATATGTTTGAGCTTTTAATCTTATTTTGGATATGAAAAGGAAAGTAAACACAGTGCTTTTGTAGTTTATATGACTATGGAGGATATATTACCTAATAGATATCCCAGAATGAAGAAGTCACAAACTTCCAATGCTTAAATGAAGTTTCTACAAAATGAATCTCAATTAAAAATAAAAAAGAATCTTATTTGAGACGTTTGAAGGCTATTTCTTGTAGAAGCAACCTAACGTCCTTTGAGTCTAACTCTTGTTCGACTCTGAAGAATCCACAGTGAAGTTCCTTGAGTAATTTCAGAACATTGGCCAATCCACCGTCGTTTTCACACTCGTCTCTCTTCTCCTCTGAGCAAGGCTTTGACTTTTGTTGGCCATTGACTCTGAGACAGGCGATGGATAAAAATAAGTGGAAGAAAATGTGCGATTACCACTTCGATGTCTATTGCTCACTTAATCAAGGAAGAAGCCTTATCTATATCAAAATTATAGAACAATAAGGAATTTGAACTTATCATGGGGAAAGAAGTCCCTGTATTCAAAATTTCTGCCCCTTCTTCTGGCATCTCGTACTGAAGGAAGTCGCTTATCTCTGCTCATAGTTGTACTCCCTAATCTCCACTAGGTCACTCCTGTGATGGGTCCAAACGTCACGCGTATCATCCACAATCACCACTCCACGCTCATCAGCCAAAACCAAATCAAGCGTCTTCGCATAAGGACTGTCGTCTCTTGTTATCACTCTATCCCCAAAATAGATTCTCTTCGGATCAATCAGCTCCAACAGGGATTCAGCGTATCCACGAGTACCCAGCGGCGGAGGTAGTGTTATAGGAGGATGGCCAATTGACCCACATGATTTTTTTTTAAACAATGTAATTTATATTAAGTGTTTTAAAAAGACCCTAACCCAAAACAATTTATTGATCCCTATCAAATTTTAGTTTAACTATATCCCAATAAATATATAAATATTTGAAAATGTTAAGCCCAATAAAATTCATTCAAACAATCTTAAAATTAAAATAAACTAAACCTAATTATTTTTATTAGTTATTTTACCATTTCATCTTTTTTTTTTTTTTTGTTTCAATCGTGACTACATGTGTCGATTTGATTCTTTTTTCAAAAGTCAAAGGTGTGAAAACAAAATCTATTTGAAAATAATTCTCAATTCATACATATCTTTTTGTTTGTTTGTTACAATTATGGAATTTATAATTATGAATTCTCACAAATATTGTGAAGACGGCTCTCGTAATTATATTGGTGATACATTTTTAACCTTTTAAATGATTGTTAGTTTGTTTCATTGAAAAACATGTGTTTGACATAGTGACAACCGAAATAGTAATAAAACGATTCCAAGATATGAGGGAATACATTTTTAAAATATATATGTACGATGATATTTTTATTTTTTTAATAAAGTTTTTGCAATTTTTTTTAGATCGAAAATTTATTATGAGCCCGATAAATAGTTTTCCTGACTCCGCCACTGCGAGTACCCATTGTGTAAACATACATTGTGAACATCTCGTTAGCTTCCTTCAAGAACTCACGAACAAAAGGCCGTGGCTTTGTCAAGTATTCGGTGAGCAACTTCCATTTCCATAGATCTTCCCTTGCACTTGAATCCGCTTCTTTGATTAGATAATTCTCTGCTTTGGAGAGACCTGAAACCCTAGTGGAGTGGAGAAGCGTGTGGTCCAAGTCAAGGACAAGCTGAAGCTTCTTCTCGTTGAGACAATAGTATTGCGTTGTAAATCGCTTCATCAATGCCGCAGCTTCGTGGTTTAGCTGTAAACCTGGGACATGTACAAGATAATCGAACGCTCGGCCTTGGCGTTTGTCCACCGTGGATTTGCAGACGATGCAGACTCCGTAACGAACGTACCAATGACCACAGCTACTACGAGACGAGGAAGACTCTTTGATTGTCGGTTCGAGATCCAGAGAAATATTTTCAACTAGAGACATGATTTCTCTGATCGATATAGTCTTTGTTGAATAAACCCTTTTAAATATCTCTGAGCACTGATCAGAGATTTGAGATCAAACTAACCAAATTGAAGTCGAGAATAAACAGATCTTATTATATAAAGTAGGATGTGTTCGACGAGAGCGTGACACGTATGAAAAATTATAACTCACGAAATCGTGATATGTGTCTAATTTGATCAGATGATGACATGTGTTAAAACTTCAAATTAATTTAAAAAAAGTAAAATTAAAAGTGAAAAAATAACAAAATAATTGTCAAGTAACTAACCAAATAGTAAAAAAAAAAATTCTTACAGGCTAAATTAATTAGGAAAAAAAAAAATTTATAATAGTCCAAACTAATTAGAAAAACAAGAAAAAAAAAGTTTTAATGGTCCAAACTAAAAAAAAATTAAGAATGAAAATAGAGAGAATATAAGCAGTAAAAAACATCATCATCTTCCTTTGGTCTCTTTCAGATTTCACCGGCTTAGAGCCGCCGGCATCTGCCGATGGTTCCATTTTTTCGTGTTTTAATGTCGTTTTAGATCTACAATAAATAAATATTCACAACCGTTTCTCTCTGAAGCGATTTGTTGAACCATCGTTTGTCTATTCGTTTGTGACGGTTCCTCTCCGGCTCCGAGCGTGACTTTAATCCAGTCTCCGGTGGTGATTCGACGAGTTGGACTTCCATAAGATGGCTATGATGATCGATTCGGCGATGATTTTGGCTTATATACGGTGGTGTTCTCTCATCATCATTCTCTCGAAGACACACAGGCGATTTCTAACGCGACTCTTCAAACTTTCGAAGGATGCAATCTGAAATGATCGATACATGAGGAGGAGTGGATTGGACAGTAGAGATTGTGTCTTGAGAAAGACGAAGAAGAGAATAAGGATTCAATTACGAGAAGCTAAACATTCGTTTTCTCTTCTCATTTGTGCCTCTAAAAAGTAGTGTTTTCAGTGTACCGTTTTGTTTATCTTCCTTATGGTGATGGTTGTGATGGGGTGTGTACCGATGACAATAGTTCATCAGATCCTAATTTTGTCAGTTCTGAATGTGATCCAAAAGACATCGGCATTGCGACTCCACTGCACAAACGCTCGTTGATCTCACTGCATTTGATGGGTGTTGGTTCCAATTAGTAACCGCTTTGTCTCTCAATGGTAGAGTTTCTTTCCGGCGACGTCGTTATAATCAAGGCATCTGCCGGTTCTAAGGAGAATTGTATATGATCGAAGAGTGGGCATAGCAATAGATAATTTGATATCTTTGTATCAAGTTACTTGCAGGTATTCGGATGATACGAAATATGTATTCATCAGTTTTCTTCATCAATTATGTACAACTCTTAAAAATTAATGAAATACTAGATGTTAAAAAAAAAGTAGAAAGAGAATAGAAATTTCAATTAAGAAGATGAAAAACGTGAATGATAAAACAAAAGAGGTTATACAAATTGAAATACAAAAAAAATTAGAAACGATATGCAAATCTCAATTAAATAGTTTAAGATATGCACAATCATGCCAAATAAAAAAAAAGAAATCTATAAGCATACTTATTTTATCAACAAAGTTATAGAATATCACGAAGAAAATGAAAATCTTCGACATATGATGGTATTAGTACTTTTCAATAGGGGTGGAATTATTATCCGGGATCCGGTATCCGTTCCTATCCGCTCCGAAAATACGGATATCCGGGACGTCCGGATCCGGATCCGGATAGTAAAATATCGGATCCGTGAAAAACGGATCTGGATCCGGATAGTAAAATTTCAAGGTCCGGATCCGGATCCGGACGCATTAAATATATTAAAAACATAAAGTTTTACATAAATTAAGTTATTTTTATATAAAAATATATACATATATATTGATTTTAGTTCTTTTTCTAATATATCATATTTATTTTTAAAAAATTATCAAAAATTTAATTTATAATTTAAATTTATAATTTTTTATTATTTTATTATTATTTTCGGATCCGGATCCGGATATCCGCGAATATCTTAATTTTTTGTCGGATACCCGAAATCCGGATATCCAGAAATCACGGATCCTGATACTTTTTCCACGGATCCGGATCCGGATACCCTTAAATTTCCGGATATCCGGATCTGTCCCATCCCTACTTTTCAATGCTAAAAAAATTGAATTGTTTGCTATTAAGATTCAAGAGTGTTTAAGGTTTGACGAGCATAGATCTCTATGAAAAAGAAACCGATGTTTAATAAAATTATTTTTAAAATATTTTTATAGGTATTATATGACATTATTAACATAAAATTTATCATTTTCTTATTTAAATCTACAATATTTGAACCAAATTAATTAGAGAAATAAAAAAAGAAAATTTTTAATAGTCCAAACTTAAAAAAGAAATTAAGAATGAAAATAGAGGTAATATAAGCCGTAAAAAAAATAAAAAGTAGAGAGAGAATATAAATTTTAATTAAGAAAAAAAAAATGCGAACAATAAAATAAAAGTAAAATTTATAATAGTCCAAACTAAAAAAAAATTAAGAATGAAAATAGAGGATAATAAACCGTAAAAAATAAAAAGTAGAGAGAGAATAGAAATTTCAATTAGAAAAAAAATGCGCATCAAGGCAAGCAATATCATGTTGGACACCAATTTCAATGTAAAGTTAGGTGACTTTGGGTTGGCTCGATTGATGGACCATGAGCTAGGTTCCCATACAACAGGATTGGCAGGAACTTTTGGATACATGGCTCCTGAATAGGTGATGGATGGGAGGGTAAGCAAGGAATCTGACATATATAGCTTTGGAATTGGTATACTAGAGATTGTCACGGGAAGAAAATTGGTCAATCAGTCACATGAAAACACTGAGACTGAGGCTGAGTTTAAGACGAGTCTTGTGGTTGCGAATTGTGAAACGGTATAAGAGATCAAAAAGTTTCTTCTCTTGAAAGGAGATGAGAACAACATACCAACCCTTTCGCTAAATAAAAAAAAAGTAATAAAATTTAATATTCTATCCCATCAAATTTTCACCGTTCATTCATAATTTATGAGCAATACGAACCGTTAGATTTATTATTATTTTTTCTATAAAAAATTGATGACGGCAAACATATAGGTTTTGAATATTAAAACCCTAATCTCTCTTTGCAGTCCTGTCGCTTCCTTCTTTGAGAGATCAGGCCAGAAATCACAAAGAGAAATAATGATGTCTACCAATCTCCGATACGAACTGGAATCAGAAATACTATCTAGGATTCCTGCCACGTCTCTAAGCAAACTGCGATATACTTGCAAAAGATGGTACGCCTTATTCAAAGATCCTAGATTCGTGAAGAAAAACTTGGGTAAAGCAGCAACTCAGGTGATCTTACGGAAAAATCATAAGGTTTATTCAGTTAGCGTCAATCCCCATGGATTCCACAACCCCTTCGATCCATCTATTGAGTTTTCATGTACTCTTAAGAGTCTAAAGGACTCAGAACATGTCATGATATCTGAAATCTTTCACTGCGACGGTTTAGTGTTATGCACCACCAAGGACTCTATACTCGTGGTTTGGAACCCCTGTACTGGTCAAACCAAGTGGATCCAATCCAAACTATTTCGTAAAGGTTACACAATACACCAAAAGTATGCTCTAGGATACGAAAACAGCAACAAATCTTGCGATAGCTACAAAATCTTGAGCTCTAGCTATTATTACAACGAGCATAGACTCCCGGTTGCTGAGTTTTGAAATGTATGAGTTTAGCTCTGATTCATGGAGGGTTCTTGATGTTGTCAATCGTAACTGGGGCATAGTATCTCGTGGCGTGTCTTTAAAGGGAAATACTTACTGGTGTGATTCAGATGATAAAGAAGACCCTTTGGTTAATTTCATACTCAAAGTTGATTTCACAACAGAGAGATTTGAACGTCTGTCTCTTCCTTTTCAAAGTGATGAATATGATGAGGCTGTGATTCTATCAGTTGTCAGAGAACAAAAACTTGCGTTGTTACGTCAGATGGTTGAAGATTTTAAGATGAAGATTTGGGTGACCAATACTATGACTGATGAGGCCAAAGACTTGTCCTGGAGCGACTTCTTAGTAGTGGATTTCCGTGAACTTATGATAGATAGTATGACAAGGATGATGAGTTTCTTGGTGGACGAGGAGAATAAAATGGTTGTGTGCTGTGATACAGAAGATGAGGATGAAGACAGAACCATAATTTACATTGTTGGAGTTGGAGAAGATAAGCATAAACAAGTCTATAGAGACTTTACAAAGGGATCAAGTGATTGTAGTCCACTTCTCCTCAGTTATGTTCCAAGTTTGGTTCAAATTCAGACAAGGCATAGTAATAATACTGGTGGCAAAAGAAAAAGGTGATTAGTCGAATTATTAATTAGGGGGTTTTCTGTTTAGTTAATAAACAAGAGTAGCTAAATTTTCTCAGTTTCTTTTTTAATACTCTTTTTGCTTTTGAATCAAGATTTTGGTGATCTTAATTACATTGTTTATGACTGCTTAGTCACTTACAAGTTTGTCATAATTAAATCTGTGTGTTTTTAATTAAATACCAAAATTGAAGAGACGAAAACCAAAGAGTAAAAAGCTATAGCTAAGAAGGACGTTGGTGAAAATATCACATAGGTAGAACCATAATTAATTAACTTCAATGATACGTACGCAGAGCAGATCTCAACGTCCTAATGTTGTACCTCGTAAAGCTTTAATACATTGAAGTATGACATGGTTTATGTGTAGTTTGATGAATAAAACCCTTCTTGAAGAGATCTTTTCCTTTTTCTTGAAAGACAAGTTTCAAATCATCCATTAGTTTCGTTTTTTCTTTGTCTTTTGTTTAGGCACAAGCTGTACAACTAAATTTTTCCTTTCAAAATCCCTCAGTAGCATCCGAAATTAGCTGCAATTTTTAGTCGTTTGCTGAAGAAATTGATATAAGGGACACCGGACACTAGATCAACATCAAAGAGAAGAAAGCTAATTCGTTTGGTTTAAGTACAAATTATACCGGTTTAAGTCTGGTTCTATATAATTACGTGAATTTTATTTTCCACAATTGATTTTACATTTAAATTATGTTTTGGGGACTCGAATACCACATGGTAGAACTCCAATGTAAGATGGCCGGAAAAAAAGGTACAAAACTTTCCTTTTTTCATAAAACCTAACACGAATTAGAATATAGAATTAAGCATGCAAATAGGAATTGGAATTATACCTTTTTAAGCGCACAAGACTTGTAAATACACATCACAAATCATGTGAAACCGACTTACCTAATTTGTCTATATATAAAAGACAGGGAAAAGTTAAAAACCCTAATTTTGTATTAGAACCTTCATTGAAACAATGATGATGTCCAATCTTCCAGCAGATTTGCAGAGAGAAATATATTCTAGGATTCCGGCGACATCTCTGAGACGATTACGATCTATTTGCAAACAATGGAACCATTTATTCAAAGATCCGGAATTCATCGAAAAACAATTTCGTAAATCAGTAGCAGCAAAACAGTCTATGGTCGTCTTGTTGAAGGAATTTAGGGTTTATTCATTGAACATCAATCTGGAAGTAATTGATGATCCATATGGCGATGCTACAAGTAAACTTATTAGCCTACATGATTCCTATTACAATTCAGAACAAGTCGATATAAGTGATATCTTTCATTGCAATGGTCTATTGTTATGCACCATCGCAAGCAATATACTCAAAAACAGCAAAGTTGCGGTTAGACTTGTGGTTTGGAACCCGTTGTTGGGGTAAACCAGGTGGATCGAACCGAGCAATTTTTACAGTATAACCGACGGTTTTGCTCTCGGATACGATAGCGTACGGGATAGCTACAAAATTTTGAGGATTGTTAATATTACTAATTGGCAAACAAAGTTTGAAATCTATGATTTTAACTTTAACTCATGGAAACTTCTTGATGGAGACGTCATTTCAGATGATTGGTCTATACTAAAACATGGTGTGTCTTTGAATGGAAATACTTACTGGGTTGGTTTTAATGAATCAGAAAAAGATGAAGTCATGATGCTAATAAGTTTTGATTTTTCAACAGAGAAGTTTCAACGTCAGTGTCTTCCTCCTTTTCAGTTTTCTCCTGATGAAGATATTTGTGTAGCTCTATCACTTGTTAGAGAAGAACAGCTTTCGTTGTTACATCAGAGCTTTGATACATTGAAGATGGATATATGGGTCACGACCAATAATAAGATTGACCACCAGACCAAAGCCTTGTCGTGGAGCAAGTTCTTAACCGTGGATTTAGACACTCGTAATCTTTACTTTTCACATAATTTTACAAGTTTCTTCATCATGGACGAGGAGAAGAAAATCGTTGTTTGTTGCAATAAAAAAGAATTTGGCGACTACACAGCTCACATTATTGAAGAAGAAGAGAATGGAGTCAGAGAAGTCGTTCTTGGAATATCTAATTATTGGTGGCCACTTATCTTCGTTTATGTTCCAAGTTTGGTTCAAATCCAACAAGAGCGGATGAGTAAAACCTAGATGCCAAAAAAAAAAAGAGAATGTGGTTACAATTTCCATCTCCATGTTTTTTTTTTCTGTTGTTTGAAAGGAATATTATAACTTATAAGATGTTTCAATTCAATCAACTGCCCTTTATTTTCTGCTTTCCCATCCAAATCGTTACGGCTTTTGCAATATCATTTGTCTTTGATGTTGGCAACGAACGCCGTTGTTTTAGCGATTTAACCAACTTGCTTACACTTCGCATTATTCGGTTTTGCGTCATTATGCTTGAGATTATTGTTTTTTCTGTTCCTCACTTACGGCTTACCTATGTGAAGAAAGCTTGGGCCAACTCCAAAGCCCACCAAATATTTGGTTCACAAATAACCAAAATGCAACAAGAAATACATTATATAGTACTCCGACAATAAATTTTGATACACCGCTGAGGCAAAGAAAAAAAACTTTAATAGCTTTTGTGTTTTGTTTTAGAATCTAAACTTTAAAGCTTTCTTTTCAAGATAATGATCAATGAGTTCGAAATTGACAAGTTGTGCCTTTATAATATTAAAGAGATATAGCTCAGAGCTATCTACGAGTTTGTTTTTTAGTTAATCCGTATATATAGAGTTTCCTTTTAGCTATTTCTTACATTTTTTTATCTGCTATCTTATTATAATAAAAGAAAATGCACTCAAAATTATAACTCATTAGATCGTGACATGTGTCATTTTAATTAAGATGATGACACGTGTTAATATACTAACGTATAAAATTAATTTTAATTTAAATAATATTTTTTTTATCTAAAAGTTAAAAAAAAAATACATCATCGCAAAAAAAAAAAGTCCTAAAATAACAAAAAAATGACACATGTCATTAAATAAAGGTAAATGGGAAAATTTGTAAAAAATGTTATTAAAAAAAAGTAAAATAGAAAATTTGTAAAATAAAATATCATTAAAAAGGAAAATTTGCTTCATGTCAATACGTTTAAAAACAAAAAAAGGAAAACTGTCATAACTAATCGAAAAAGAAAAAAAAAAAAAACATTATTCAAGCAAATCATGAATTCAAGAGTTCCACAAATCGATCGAAGCTATTTTACTTTAAATTTTTCCCAACATGAGTGTGACACGTAGGCAAAATCGTAACTCACCAGATCGTAACATGTGTTAATTTTAATTGAGATTGTGACACGTATCAATATATTAATATAAAAATATAATTCATCATCGCAAAAAAAAAAGTCCTAACGTAACAAAAAAAGTCAATGTCCTTATGTAAAAAAAATTGTCTTCTCTAAAAAAAATTGTAATTTAAAAAAGGGATAATTTGTAAATAAAATGTCACTAAAAAAGTAAAAGGAAAATTTGTAAAAAATGTCATTAAAAAAAAGTAAAAGAGAAAATTGGTAAAAAATATCATTAAAAAGAGAAAAAATTTGTTTCATATCAATACGTTTAAAAACAGAAAAAAAAAAAAAAATGCCATAATTAATAGAGAAATAAAGGAAAAAAAATATATCATTGGAAAAATTTGTAAAAAAAATGTCATTAAATAAAGGTAAATAGAAAAATTTGTAAAAAATGTTATTAAAAATTTTGTTTTTAAAAGGAAAATTTGTAAAAAATAAAATACCATTAAAAAAAAAAATTTGTTTCATGTCAATACGTTTAAAAAAAAAAAATGTCATAACTAATCGAGCAAGAAAAGAAAAAAAATACATCATTCAAGCAAATCATGAATTCGAGAGTTCCACAAATCGATCAAAGCTATTTTACTTTAAATTTTGCCTAACGTGAGTGTGACACGTAGGCAAAATCGTAACTCACCAGATCGTGACATGTGTTAATTTTAATGGAGATTGTGACACGTGTCAATATATTAATATTAAAATATAAATTTTTTTTCTCTACATTATTTATTTCTTAAATCAAAGTGTAGTGTAACTAAAAGGAAATAATAGTCTAAAAAAAATAAGACATGTTATTAAAAAAAATTAAAAGGAAATAGTAAATCAAAAAGACTAAAAAAGGAAAATAAGACAAATTATTTCTAATTGTAGTGTAAATAAAATGAAATAATAGTCAAAAAAAATAAAATAAGACATATTATTAAAAAATCAAATGGGAATATTAAATAAAAAAACTAAAAAAGGAAAATAAGAAAAATTATTTCCAATTTCTAAAAGTATTAGTGCGGCATATAAAAAATTGATATTCATGAGATTACGACATGTTTTGTTAATACTTTTAAATTTATTTACTAATATGTTTTGTTAATTTTTTTACTATTTGTTTAACACTAATGACATATATAGACATAAATTTGACATGAAAATTTTGGGTATTATTGATTGACAAGGAATGCATGGAGTAAAAATATGGTTTTAATATTATGGATGAAATACATGAGTTGTATTGCGAGATGAAATACGTGGAGTTGAAATTGAGTTTGAAACAAAGTTACTAATCAACATCTAAAATAAGTGTGCGAGTAACAATCAAAATCTAAATATTTACATCAACAAGATTTAATATATATTTCTTACATTTTCATAAATTTTATCTTTATAAAATTTAATCGATTACCGACACGTTCTACTTTATTTTTTATCATTTATAAATAAGTTATAATTAAAACTCCGCGTACGCGGGTCCTAATCTAATATATGATAATCATTGTTAAAAAAAATTCTTAATACATATGAGATGTTATCCAGATAAATTTAACACATATAACGAATTAGAACAAAACTAAAACCAATTAATCCGAATTTTAGTATAAATGATTCTTTATTTTTCAAACCAATACGAAAAAACGAACCAAAACTTACATATCTTTAACTATGAAACAAAAAAAAATGAAAAAAAAAAACTGAAAATTTTGAACCTAAACCGAATTGTCAAATCTATTTGAAGTAATGACTATATCTATAGATCCCTAATCCCATACTTAGTGGATATATACATAATACATGTAGCGCCACTAATTAGAACACATGTATCCCTCAATTAGACCGATTATTGTACAGTTCAAATTATCATAGATAATGACAAAATATCATAGACTTAATTAACTAGAAAATCATGAAGAAAACAAAATATAATAAAATTTTGAAACATATAATTTAAATAGTCGGGCATCTATATATCTTTTCGAATAAAATCAATATTGGTTTTTGCATATATCAATCATATACACAAATAAAAAAGATAAAAGCTGAAGAATATAGTTTGGTAGTGTAAACAAAGGCCTGCTTATTTTACGACAATATATGATGAAGAACATATATCTATCATACGTAAAATAGTATAATTTATTTGTTATACTTATAAAAAACTATATAATTGAATCCTCCGCTCCACATATATACATGCAAAGAATTAAGGGGAATTTATTCTCATCTCAAAAGAAGTTCTTCACTTTTACAGCCATGCATCAATCGGTCGGTCTCCGATGCATTTTCTCTAGACAATAATGTTATTTTAAACCTCGTATAGATCATATTAAATATTAGAGATACGAATGTAAAAGTATTATATACACGAGAGGTTGTATTTGAATATCACAACTTCGTAGCTACTTCCTATTCTCTCTTTCTCCCTTCCTATAAATATGTGAACTTAGATATATAGATATGTTCAAAGAGTTATTGTATACATAAAAGATAAAGCGAGATGGGTAGGAACAAGAAATCGTCAACGTTTTCAGTGATAAGAGCTTTGTTACCGTGCTGCTCGAACAGTGGAGATGATTGGAGCGAAGAAGGAGTGATCATAAGGTCAAGAATCATGACCAGTGATGAAGATGGTCGGCTTTGGATCGCTGAGCCAGGGGTCGATAGAAGAGCTACTTCTTTTATTGCTAGGTTCTACGAGAACCGAGTCTCTGATCGTGATTACAAAACCCTTACTCCTTGAGTTGTTTTCCATGCTGTTCCCTTCTTCTTCTTTTTTGTTTCTTCATGTTTTTTTTTATCTTGTGCGTGCTAGTTTATGGTAAAACAAATAACTTATTATGCACTGTGTTTGTTAGATTATGTATTTAGTTTTGTTTGTTTATTAATATGATAATAACGAGATTTATAAATCATCGACTCGCAGGGTCTATTTTCCACTTTTAGCTTCTTCTCTTTTTATCAACGAAGTTCATTGAATTTTTTCTAAACTTTTTTGTGGGAAGAGGCGTAATCAAACTCCCTGCTTTATGATCTTGTCGAAAGTGGTTTTTATAATAAGCTAAAACCTAAAAGAAAAGAAAAAGAATTTGTTAACATTTTCAGTTTGGGAATTGGTTATAATTTTGAGTGCCATGAGCTCATAGCATTTAATCATCCAAAAAAATGAAAATAATAATATAAATCCAATAGGCCCAAGTCTGTAAAGAGTTGTAAAGCCCATGGGCGTTCTTTCCCGGTTTAAAACCACTTTGTGAACTTTCCCGGCTTAAATCCTTTTTGGCTTTTTCAGAAATTTCGAATTTTGATTAAACTTCATCTGTAAATGAAAATTTGTGATTGATTAACTTTATCATTTCCACTAAAGTAAACTTCCTGGTTTCATCTCATATATCATATATATAACTTATGATGCAGTGAAAAAATCACTAAAGTTTCTCCCAACAAAATGTTATTTAGTTATTCGTAAAGTTATTAAATATTTGTCGGCGTAACAAGTACCATATAATATATCACATCCATAACCAAATAAATTGAGGAATGTATAAACTTTGTCTTTTGGCAGAAAATGCGAAAATAGAGTTCATTAGTCAAAGCGTATTTAATTTAGTCTTACAATTGGAAAAAACGTTACACAAATATATATATTTTTTTAAATAAATGGAAAGTGTGAAAGAGAGAAAAATAGGAAGTCAGAGTTGGGGAGCCACCGGAAATTCGTACAAGTCACCTAATTTACGACCGACCAAACCGCCACACTGTTTTCATCAGTCAACAAACAAACAAACAATTTAGCTCCCCTTTTTCTACTTCTTCACTCTTTAGATTTTTCCATTTTTATTTCTTATTGTTATAAACGTTATTATCTATCAATAACAGTATTTTTGAATCTGATCTGACCGACCTAAACTTTTTAGAAAATATAACAAATCCATCCGGTCAAAATTAGAACGGTCCATCCACTGCATAGAATATTATTCAAATCGGTTTATTTGCATGCATCACCATTCAATGTTTTTGTATCTTTTCAAAATATTTAAAAAATTGAAATAAAAACAATCTAATCATCATGATTCGAATTCTGTAAATTGCAGGATTTTGTCTTGTTTTTCTTTAAATTATCATCACGGATTTTAAAAAATGAGATAAAGAAAAATAATAGCAAAAGAAAGAAACCGCATCTATAAGTTATAATCAATTAACCCGAAAAAAAGTTATAACCATCTGATTAAAGGGGAATTTTCTTATTTTGGCACATTAGAAGTTTTAATCTCCCAAAATGGCACATGGTACTTTTATTTTCTCCAAATGGCATTTTGAAGATGATTTGCCGATTTTGCTCCTTATAGAAATGGTGAGAGCTTGCGCATGGGTAATTGTTTTTTTTGTGTCAAAAAGTTGATTTAAAAGGTGTCGGATGTGAAACGGTATACGTTTTGAGTGTACATGTTTTGTGTTTAGGTGTACGTCGAGTACAGGATCTGGAAGTAAATTTTCTTTGGTCCTTTGGTGTAATATGGCTATGATTGATGTCCATCTTGTCGGTCTCGCCAGCCGGTGCTTCATCCTGCCAAGGAGGATCGTTTCATGTGTCATCTAAAGTATACAATTGGTACTGTCATTTATTATTGATTAGTGTACCTCGGGTGTTTTATTGTGTGCTTTGTTGGTCACATTTATGGACGATGTAGGTACATCATGCTCGTACACTTCGGATGGCCCTCCTGGAGTCTTGTAAGGTGTGAAAATACGTATAGTTGATGTACGTGGTGTGTGTACTTGTATACGCATACTCTCTCTCCTATTGCACCGACGCTGGTTAGTGCATAAGGGCATTTTCGTCAATCGACATTAAAAGTACCATGACATTTTAGGAGATTAAAAGTTCTAAAAGTGACTTTTAAGTAAATATTTCTTGATTAAATCTATCGTGTCTCGAGGGTACCTCCGAATTTGTGATCATAGAACCACGAACCAAATCATGTTCTACAATATTCATATATTTAACTCTTTTTTTCTGTAATATAATATCAATTAAAAAGTTTTGAGAGAAAGAGAAAAATAATTACGCACCAATGAGCAGAGTCCGTTGGCTGTCATGTGGGATGCTATAAACAAAATTAAAGGAGGAGAGTCAGATTTATTTTTATTTCCGGGGAAAAAAAACATATAAAGAGGATTTTAATTAAAACAACAGATTCTATTGTAACGAGAAGATGATACATGCACTGCCACGGTTCCTCTCATGCAAAAGATGCTTTTTATAGCATTTATTAATTTTAAAATCATTATCAAAAGAACAAAATTAAAGCATTACTTTTAAGCTACGTTAATTTTACTACTTGGGCTCCCTTTTACATAAACCAAAGCTAAATGTATCGTATATTTGCAAAAGGAATCTTGTAATTTGGTGCGTGGACGCGATTACATTTCAATTAATCCGTATTAAAAAAAATTGTTATCCAATTGAAAAATCAATCTAAAACATAGAAAGAAAGTTTTGTGCAATGCAAAACTGATTGGTATTTTTTTATAATAATATTTGTTTAACGAGACATTTTGTATAATCTCATAGATTAACTGGACAATTATAGGCTGTGCTATTTGTATATATCTACTATATAAGCAAGAAAATATATATTAAATGATAAATTATACATACAAAGAGGTGTATGAAAAGAGGGTAAGAGATAGAGAAGCAGAGAAACATGTGGAATTCACATGGGATATTGCTGACCAATCTGTGCCCACCTCAATCCTCTAATTCATTGGTCCTTACAAATTGTATACATATCTTCTATCCACCAAATTTGATTAACTAACTTAACTTGAATTAACAAGAATTAATCACGATTCTTTTCTGCTGTAGATTATATTTGATACCTACATATTTACATGATTTTATTTTAATTTAATCACCTTTATCCGATGTATTTTTCAGATAATAGTAAAGTTCTAAGTTTATAATACCCGACATCGTTATACACACATGATGTTAATATGCTTTGGAGTATTCCTATATCGGGCCGCGAATGGGGGTTGGATTATTCTATACGTGACTAGGGTTACGGTTGAGTACCTTGAGTTAGAGTTTTTTTATAAAGAAATATCTTAAAATACCACACTTTTAAATTTTTGTTCTAAAAATACATATTACTAGTTTAAATTTTCAATAGTAACATAAATTATTATGTGAAAAATACGTGTTTATTCTAAATAAAACACAAGCAAAATTAAAACATTATGTTTGAGTTCTTTTTTATAATTTAGGATTTAGATTTTTTCCAATATGACAGAGTTTTTAGTCATTTTGATATTGAATTTGTTATACTATTGAAAATCTAAAACTAGTGGTGGTATATTTGGAACAAAAACTCAAAATATAGTATTTTTTTTAGAATCGACATTTTATATATACTATTGTTTTTTCTTATACCTTATTGTTATACTTAGTGACTTAAAATCTGGAATGTATTGCAAATGAGTCCTTCTTCAGTGAGCAGAAAAATGCCATGGGTCAAAGGGTTTTGAAACTTATATATGGTCATAAAAGTTTGTAATAATTAATTTACACAATCGATAATAAACCCTAAACAAAAAAATATATGCCTCAATCATTTTTCTCTCTTATTTTCGTTTCTTTTTTGTTTATTCTTGGCCACTTATTGTATTATGAAACCATATTTTCTACATCCAGTAATAAAATCAGTCTCCCTTACTCATAGACATAAAAATAGGTTGGTGAACTACGTAATCTTTGTGTTTTTTTGCGTTTTCTAATCTTAGCTCACATATATTATAATTTGTAACACATATTATAAATGTTATAGAGTGATAAAGTGTCCCTCGCTCATAAGATCACTAGTTTGCTAGATGAGAGCTATTGAAATGATGATGACCAAAAAGAAAAGAAATATATAGATTGATAAATAAATAAAAAGGGAGATAGGCACATCTAATAGTACTATGGGAGGTGGATGGGAATGAGAAAATGCAGTAAGGATTTGGTGATTTTCATTGTCAGTACCAAGGAGTGGGAAAAGGCAAACTCTTGACTTCATCTGCTTCTCATATGTATATATTGATTTGCTTCGGTTTGATTCGGTTTAGTAACTTGATATTGCATGCACAACTTGTCGAAAATTGAATGTAAAAGGTATAGAAGAGATAATGTGTGTGTGGTAAAACTAAAAAAGGAAAGAGAGAAAGAGATCACGTGGGAAGGCATGTGGGATGGTAGGGAGAGGCCTAAACGATGTTAAATGGATAACAAAAAGTTAAAAGTTTAAAAAAAAAAACAAAAAAAAAGGAAACAAAGTGATGTTTCTTGGAAGCTCTAATTGCGGATCTTGCCTCTCTCTCCCTTTGCTTTAACATTACTAATTACTCTTTAGTTTATTAATGATTATTACTATTATAATATCGAGAGAGAGAGAGAGAGAGAGAGAGAGAGAGAGTGTGTGCGTGTGTGTATAAATACCCATAACAAGTCGTTCTCGAGCTTTGATTGGAAGAAGAAGGTTTCCTTTGTTTGAAGAATTGAGTAAACAAAACAGAAAAGAAAAAAAATGGCATCGTGGAAGAAAACAATAGCAACACCATTCAAAAAAGCGGCAACATTCTTCAATCAACCGCAGCAACCGCCACAAAAGGGTTGCCGCGGTGGAAGAATGGATGCGAAAGCGAGGGAAGAGCACGAGAGGAGGATGGTAAGAGAGCTTCAAGGAGAAGTCATGGCTTGTGGATACGACGACGTTCTCGTCATGTGGTCCATTCTTGACAAATCTAACTCCTCCAATAACCTCACTTCGTAACCCCCCACAAACCAAACACCCAAAAAGTGGTTTTCTTATCTGCTTTTTGTACATATATTAAAAGCGGTATTATCCCGCCATAGCGATCTCCTCCTTCTCCTCCTCCTCTTCTTCCTCCTTATCATTTCTTATCGTGGCTTTTTTTTCAAGGTCTAGTGGGTTTTTTTCCGACGAATTATCGTCGAGAATTTAGATGTTACTCTTTTCTCTTTTGATAATCCACGTGATGAAAATACGGTGGGATTTTTTTTTTATTGGAGATAAAAAAATGTCTTTCTTGAATTCATATCATTTGTATGAGATGATTAAAAAAAATGTCTTTCTTGAATTTAAGTTTTAGTTCTCCATAATGTAAAAGCCATGTATTGACCGAAGTTGCACATGTGTTAAATTATTCATCAGAAGAAAAAAAATCCATTATTGGGTTGATTACCTATGATTTTTCCAATGTAACAGTACTTATTCAAGTCACCGACCTTTTTTATGTTCAGACCAACTACTTAGTCAAATATTAGTAAGTACATGATAACAAATTGTAATTACATATTATTAATTAAAAAAAAGCTAAGTTATTATCGTTATTCTATCATTTTCTTAGAAGTTATAATACTTTGCATTTTCGGTAACGATCTGGTCAGTCTCATATAATAACACACCCTATCCTCTGACTGATTTGACGTTCCCAATTTGAGACAGACACAAAGAGTTTAAGGCTTTAAGCTCATTACTTTGCTCAGACAAAAAAAAAAAACAATTCGGTCTCAAATAGACCCAAACCTATTACAAGCACAAATAAAATGAAAAAAATTAACCTTAAGCAGAGGTTGACAACTCGATATTTTTCTTGGTTTATCTTCAGTTAGATTCAGTTTGTTTTTCCATGTATAAACCATATATTAAACAAAAACAGTTTGATTTTAACAGTTTTCAATATCCCACATTGAAAATCAGCATAATTCACATTAGTATAGAAAAAATATGAATATTATCAATCAGAATTGAACGTCCATAATCTCACAAGTCACTTAACCAAATTCTCTTTTCCATTAGCCATGACTAATTTCAAGTTGGTACTTGAGAGATGTATATAAGTCGAACCAAACTAACATTTTTCTTCAGTTTCAGTTAGGTTTATTGCCAGCCAAACCTATAACCAAGTCGAGAAAAGAAAACACAAAATTATTTAAAACTAAATATTTATCCTTAACCAATATAATAAAGTAGGTTTATTTATACAATTACACTGGATATTAAAAACAACTTCAAATGTATTTTATTCGTCAAATTGATTTCTATAATATATGATTCTGTTATTATTACTCAATAAAAAACCTCTGCCTATTCAAGACATTAACTTATTTATCCTCACGGATGATATTACAAGGGCACAAGTACAACTCATAAATATGCATAACAAAAACTGATCAATAATCTCCACACAAAATTACAAAACCAAAAAAAAAACAATAATTTTTATTTTGGAATAAAACTAATAAGTGAGATGACAGCAACTTAAGCTTAGAGGGGGACCCAATCATTGAACAAGCAAATGTTTAAAAAAAAAAAGGGAAAAGAGAAGAGAATAGAAGAAAAAGTACGACCGTATTAGACAGTGAGTTTAATGGTTGATGATGAGAGATCATATTAAATTCTCAAGTGGGACACTTGATTCTCACAACGTGCCTGGTCCTTTGATTGAGCCCTCTCCTAAAATTTTCTTTATTTCATCAAATTTAAAAATTTATACTCTCTCTCTCTCTCTCTCTCTCTCTAACATTCTTAACATGCTCAAAGTTTGGGAAACATCTTAATCAAGAGATAGTTCTCACTCAACTCAGTGCAAACCTAACATATCCCTTTGAGGTAAAATCATCTTAAGATTGCTCATTCCACACCCACTTGTGTTTCACCAAACAGGTTTTCTTAACCGAACGCATACACAGCGGGTTTTATACAATCGGATGCAATGACTAATGTAGAGGATTAAGTGTCTCATCAAAACATTATGTCTACATTACATGTTGTAAGAATCCAAAGATTCTATAGTCATCGAAGAAAAGTTCTCCTAAAGAAGATCATAAACTCCACTTAAGCATAATACAACAACATTTTGAGTTCCTGCTATCCTTCATTTTGAGTCCTGCCCTAAGAAATATTTGTACATGTACACAAAACTCTTTACCTTGCATGCCTCTCTTCTCTGGCTTCGAGCGCATCAACTTCCTCATTTGTTAGCAGATCCACTACTGGTTCATAAACATCCAAGTCTTTCCTTTTCCTGTCAAGATCATGGACAAATTTTTTGTTAAGAATGGAATTTGTTACCACTTTTGCTTGGTTTTGCATGTCAATTTGTTCTCCCATAAATCTAATTTTTCAAAAGTCTCATTCAATGCAGGAAGAGATGTTCTTCAATCTCCACTGAGTTACTTTTGTAATCAAACGACTTCCATCCTAGTGATTCTGTTTTTTTTTTGGTTCAATAACAAGATGCAACATTCTCAGAGCTCACTACCAGAACAATCCCAGGAAGGACCAGCTCCAAATCATGGGATCACCTACTATAAAATGATACAAGATGTATCAATAGGTGGCATTCCAAGTGTATATATAAGAAAGAAGCTCAGGATGTGTCGCAAAGTTAACTGTTTCAATTCATCTTATAAGGAATCTAGACCAGCAGTCAATCGTACCACAGATCTTAAGAAGACGTATCAACAAAGAAAATATATACATCAAGTGTGGTCAGGTAAATCGCTTACCGAACTACACTGGACTTGAAGCTGAATAACTTCATTAGGTCCATTGACAAGCCACTTGCCTTGCTGCGCGTAAAAGATGGAAAGTTATTATAGAATTGTTCTTGCTAGCTCAACCATTACCACAAGATAACTTGGATAGAGAAATAGGAGCAACATGAAAATACCTCGCTGAACCATGGTCAGATCCTCTGCGGCCTTTCTTACTTAATCTACTCTCCCTAGCTGAAGCCACGCTTTGAATTGCAATCTAGAAAGCAGAAACAAGAATATGGTAGGTCACCAAGTTTAGCATTATTGTTCAAACCAGAAAATACATTTACACTGAAATGCCAAAAAAAAAGCTTAAAGATTCAACCAGAGTTTTCACCTCGTAAAGTTGTTCCCTGATTGCAAAGGCAACAGCAGGCTTCGGAGAAAAAAGAAACCTTGTATCAAACTTTTGAATCGAGCTTCATTTGATTACATAATGAAAGGTAAAAGATTGAGTGGTCATCTTACCCCAACTTCAGGATCTTCAACACCTAAATCCTTGCACAAGGTTCTCGCAAATTCCTCAGGATCACTCTCAAAATTGTTTAGGTCCTGAAAACCGGCAATAAAGCTGCATTGAGACTAGAAGCACACAAATCAGAGTTGAAATTTTTCATGATTATAAAGTATTCTCACCCACAAGAACTGATCCTTGATGAGTGTATGGTTAACTCGGAGATCAAGCTGAAAAGAAAAGGAAAGATAGCTTAAAAGCTTCCAGAAATTCTTCTTTTTTCAGCAAATCACTCATGGACAAAAGAGAGGGGGGATAAGAAGGATATCTTTTGTCATAAAACCTTGATTGGTATGATTTTTTCACCAGTGTACATATCTTGTCCTTCATATGACCGAAAGTCTGAGAGCTGAGACTGATAAAGCATGACAATAACCAATGTGAGCAAAGATTTCTGAAGAAACTATTACAATCCTTACAAATACATCACACAAGCAGTCCTAGAGATATACACCCCATGGTAAAATGCTATAAACAGGCCTCTTCTTGAGTAAAGCCTAAAAATTTAGAAACAATAAGTCGAACGGGTGACAATTGTCCCGGAAAGCATAAGTGGTAACCTTAAATGCTCAAATAATCATCTTTATGACAAGTAAAAGAGCTAACAACAAAAACAGAGCAGAAGACAAGCTTAGATGTGAAAGTACGATCTAGTTAGAAACAACCTGAATAGATTGAGCAATCTGAGTGACAAACGCAGGAGGAAGTTTCAAGTCCTTAACAGTCCTTTTGGCAAAGACGACGACCTCATTATCCGGGTCTTAATCCAAAACGAAAACAACAGGATCAGTGAATCACGTACAACAAAGCGCTTCTACTTGACACCAAAAAGGTAGGGTTGAGAGAGAAACCTGAAGGGTTCCAAGTGAAAGCATCTTTGTAACGCTGACCCTCGAATTGAATGTCCAAACGAATGGGTACCAAGTTTTCAGCAGTAGGCCTAGCTCCGACCATGGATTGATTCATGGGGTTTTAGCAGAAAACATTCAGGTCCCCAAAAACACATGAACAGGATACGATTTCAAACGAAACTAATCGAAGAAGAAGAAGAAGAAGAGAGGATACTTACATCCTAAATTTGACGGGACCTTTCCAACCAGTAGACCCTGAAGCCTTCATTCTCCAATTTCGCAGATTCAATTTTGTAGGAAGAGAGCGAAAGAGAGAAAGAGAAAAAGAGAGAAGAGAGTGGGAATTTCAATTTGCTCATATTTTCCGGCGCTAGCGTTAGCGATATATTGTAGTTTATTTTAGAATCACCCTAATATTTTGATATCTTGCACATTTCACCCCTACCTAACGAACTATGTAATTTAGGACCGTTTACTTTGGGACGGGTTAGCCGATCCGATCCATATCAACGGACGGGCCATCCGAATTATCCGTTTAAATAACTTGAATTTTAAAAATTACTAAAAATTACTAAAAATCATCTAAAATTTCTAATTTGTTTAAAAATTTCTCTAATTATCCAAAATACATGATCTCAAACTTTTCCGTTACTCGAATTGGTGAGAGAACAAATGGTGTTTTAACACTTCCGAACTATCTAAACCGAATTTCTTATCAAAATTATTCATTATATATTTTTGTTAAAAATAGTTCGGATAGCAATTTTAAATATTTGAATTATCCAGTTGATTCATATCCGCTTTTACATGTCCTCATTAGGGGTAGGCAAAATTACCGAATCAAATTATAAAATAATCCGAATAATAGAATAGAAATTTCTATACCGGATTATCCAATTTCGGACCGGATTAACGAAATTCATTAAAACTAATATTTTTAATTAAATATATAGAAAACTGGATTTAAATATACTAAAAAATTATAATATTAATTAAAATTAGTTGATTTGATCGTAAATGGTATCTATTTTCTAGAATCCGAAAAACCGAAAATCGAAAAAACTCGAACCGAACCCAACCAAACTATAATTTGAAATTTGATCACAAATAGAATCTTATTTTGAGAAATCGAAAAATCCAAATCCGAAAAACTCGAACTGAACCGAACAATAACCGAATGTCCACTTATCCTCACATGTCCTCACATCCGAGCTCTGCCCTGTATGGACTTTATACGGGCTTTGTTGTCATCATTTATTGGGCTTGAAACGGGTTGAATCACTAAAACTGTAAATCGGTGTAAACTGAAAATTGAATCAAGAAGAAAGACAAGCCGGCGCATCAAAGAGAATCACATTCTCTCCCCTCGTTCCATGTTCGTGCTCCTCAACAACGTTCGTGTCTTCTTTATGGTCATGTGTACACATCCGAAGGAACAAGACGATTACAAACTTGTAAAAAAATCTCTAGATTATTATTATTCAGAACAAAACAAAAAAAGTCTTGGATAAAATATGCATCAATCCTCCAACTTCTATAATGCCTTTGTTGCAATATGCAGCAAGAGCTCTGTCCCACGTCCGAGTCTCTTCATAGATTCCTAAATCTCTCAAAACTGTGAAAACAAAGTCATGAACGATCCAACTTTTAACACTTCTCGGGTCTTGTGATCTTCAGTCTTCTCACGGTTCCAAGAAACATACTGAACAAAAACATTCGAGTCAAATCATTAGATAAATAGCTAAAAATTTTGTGGAATATGTACAAGACTGAGATCAAAGATTCGTACTCCCATGGAATATCTCCGACCATCATCCAGTCTCCATCTTTGTCTTGATATGTCAAAACACGGTGTTTTCTATCTCGATTACCACCTGTTAGATCCAAAGACAATGTATGAATATTCTTCAAAGTGTTCGAATTTAGTTATATGTTGTTTTTGCAGAATTTTGTGTTGTTAGTTACTTACAGATAATTGAAGTACCAAACATGTGAGAGAGGTTTTCTAATAGACTTTCATAGCCTGAGAATGCGCAAAGGTCGAGTTTTCTACCAATGGGGACACCTTCCATATAAACCTTAACAAATAGAGATGTGTCATCACCGCGGCGAAGAAGACGACGACCCTTTAGTGTATCTCTTAATAGAGTTTTTATCGGTGGCCAATCTAGTCTTGCTTCTCTACAAAAAAAAGCTTCAAACACACAAATGAGAACTAAAAAAAAACAGAGCAAAAAACAGAACATAGGAAAAAACAGAGTAGTGGTGTGAAGAAGGACCTTTGTGGAGAAGTAGAGGGAAAGGTGAGGCTAAGGGAGAGATTAACAGAAGATTCAGAAGGACAAGGCTTGGTACTGTCTACAGATGATGAGGAATAAGAAGAACAAGAGTTTGAAACCTCCATTGATGCGACCTTGAAGCTGCAATATCACCTGCCACTGCAACTACATGACCCCTTCTCTTCTCTCTTGAGAGTGCTCTTCATGTCTCTCTCTCTTTCTATCTCTCTCTCTCTGTTTAGTAAACAATATCAGAGACTAGTAGGTGATTCGATTGCATAGATTTGATTTTAAAATGAATTAATCAAGGTTTGTTTTTTTAATATAAATAAATATTTAGAAAGAGAGGGTTCCCCACATTAACTATGAACTTTCAACCTTCTATATATGAACACACATTGGTTTTTGAAAACCACTGTAATAATTACCCGATTAGATACTAAATTCACATGTTTAGATCTTTGAAGCTTGTTAGTAGTAAAATATTAAATTATGTTTACATGTAAGATTCGAAGTTTCCATTAAAAGGAGGAATCCAAGGAAAGTGAGTCCAAATGGTGTTGGATCTAAAATGTTAAGGCTTTGATTTTTAATTTCTCAGCTGCTCAGATTCTTTAATTAGGAGAGATAAGAGCCAGAAAAGCTTTATTGTCTAGCCTTAAACAGAAACAGAGCATCACATCACTTTCACTTTCTTACATCAATATTTGAAAAACTGAGTCTATAGACTATGAACTTGGGGGATCAAATCTTTAGACCCTTCTGTTGATAAGAAAACTCAATTGTCTCTATGAGTATGACGCATTTATGTTGCAGACCATGGAAAATTGCATAAACAAGACAAAATAAAGTAGACTTTGAAGAGTTTTTGTATATGTTGTTTTTGTGGAGCAGACAGTGTTCTTTTCTTTAACTATACGTTTCCTGTTAATGTCTCTTTTAGCTTTCTGGATTGTCTCTCTTAGGAGCCCAATCTTTACCTTTTTTTCAAAATAAATTCATTGATTTATTGATAACTAACAAATAAAAAGTAGGCATTGTTACATCACATAATGTTCATTGGCTGTATTGATAATAATATTAGATTCTAGAAGTGTATTCTAATAGTTACTTTGTTTTAAAGCCTACCTTGGATGTTGGATCGATAAGACTCCTATGAGCTATTATACGATCTGTCTTTGGACATGCATGTCTGGTCTCTAGGGATCCTTCTTGTGAGAATTTCGATGTAATTAACTCTATAATGTCTAGTAGTCTAATGATGAATGTCTAATCCTCTTTATACTTGTAATAATTAGCATAATCAATTTTTTTTATATATATATACAATATGTCTAAGGAGCTACACACTTAATTAGTTGCATATCTCAAGTTAAAAGAGTTTTGTCATTTGTTTTCGTTGAGATTTATATTTTTTTTTTCCTTTTTTAAGTAAGAACAAAAAGAAATCAAAAGCCTGGTTTTTTCAAGGTTTCAAAAAAGAGATTTTTTTTTTTGCCATAACTCTTTATATATTAAACCGACCATGCAAATTAAACGTTTTGTTGAAGTAAATATACAGAGAGGCATGCAATAGTATTGCGGGGAAAAGTTATAGCAAGAGAGATCATTACCATGATATGTACTTCTAAATTAACGTGGCATGTTCATGCATAGACAAATATGCAATCATATCTCCACGTTTGTATACAGCTTCATGTAATCAAATCATATAGTCCTTACAAACAAAAAGAATGCCTGTAAAAAAAAAAAAAAAAAAAAAATGAATGCCTGCTGCTGATGAAAATCAATTATTTGGATAGTACTTCGTCTCAAAGTGACATCAAATGATTTTAAAGCATGGCCTGGGGTCCCTTCGAGCGATACACAAACTCATGAGTTGATCCATTTTAAAGATGAAAACGAATAAAAAAGAGTACAAAACAAAGGTCGGTAATGGGTCCATGAGGATATATAGATCGGTCGACATGCCATAGGTTGTATTATGTGTATTACAGTATTAGTCCTGAATATAACTAAAAAGATGTATGAGTCGAATAGTACACTAAAATGATTATATTTATTATTTCTAACCCAAGCGAAGTGGTAGTTGGACCACGATCTAGGGGAAACACCCTTCTGATTTTAGCGTGCATGAGTTCGATATCCATAGAAAATTAAGTTATTTTGCTTGGATTTCTTGGGCTCTTAAATTTCGGTTCAAGCGGGGGAGGGGTCTTGAGTCCAAGCTCACTGTTTACGGTCTTAAAAAAATCAGGACCGATTCTATATATAAAGATTACAAAAAAATTAGAGATATTGTGACTAAATTTTGAGACAGAAATCATTTGTTACAAATCTGTGACGTTTTAGATACGATATTGTGACTATATTTTTGTGTCACAAATATGTAGTAATTTCGTCATAATATTGTGATGGAATAAGACGTAGTCAAAATTTGTCACAACTTGAGACATAATTGTGACGAAAATGATAATCGTAACAACTGTGACAGTATTGTGACCAACTTTCATCGCAGATTAGTTACGAATTTGTAACACAACTTTGAGTCTCAGCCTATAACGATAAAAGTGACTAATTGTCAGTCACTAATTGATACTAATCAATGGTTTATTGTTCATTGTAAATAGTAACATAATTGCGTAACAAATTTGTTGCAATAAGTGACTAATTTACTAACGTTTTAAGCTATCACAAATTCTGACGGAATAGCGACTATAATACGTCACAGAATACAACCATCTTTTCTATTTCTTTATTTTTTTCCCTAAATAATTATTGGTCATTATCTCAGGTATCAATGATTTAAGTTCCCTTCGTGGAATGAAATTTTTTTTCTGAAACTTGAAATTTTGTTCTAAAGAATTTGAAATCTATGCCTCTTGTTTCACTTGTACGTATATAGATCGGCTTACTTGGAATCGGCTTCCTTGAATGTTTATTTTTTATAAAATATTCTTTTTTTTCTTGAAAATCATATGTACTTTCGTTAAAAAAAAATGTACTCTCAAAATAACGAATCGTAAAGCTTTTCCATTTTTTAAGCGATTCCACTTTTTTTGAACTTCTGTGAATATTTTCTTTGTTAAATATATTTGTTATTTTCGTTTTCTTTAAGTTTTCTTTTGCCCCTAATTTTGTTGTTTCCCCCCTAATTTTTCTTGATTCCTTTTCCACTAGGTTTAATTAGTCTTAACTCTAACGAGACTAAGTTCTCTGTTAATAAACAAGAAAATTCGTGTTTTTAGAAACATATATTCTGATAAACAGAGCTTTTGCACTTAGTGTTAAGAAATAACGTCAAATTTTTGATAAATTAAAATTTATGGGAACGATAAAACACACATAATTTGTTAATGGAGTTCGGCCAATTTTGCCTACGTCTCCGTACATGCGCATATCTTTTATTATTCACCGGGAAAAATGTACAACACTCTCAACTCACCCCTGAACCCAATTACACACAAAAAAATACTCTTACTTTTTTAACAAGAAAAAGAAATTTTCTTTTTTCTTTCTCTCTCTTTCTCACTCACGTTTCTCTTCTTCTTCAATTGGGATTTTGTGTTTTTGGGATGATTTCTGGAGAAGAGTTTAATCACCTATTTATAGGAGAAGATGAGGTTTGGTAAGCCAACAAATGTTGAAGAAATCAACCTCCATTGTTGAATTCAAAATTTCTAGAATTTTGACTAACATTCTCCCACTTGATGACTGATTTCAATCTGTCTTCACACCTTGATCAATACAACATGTCTTCTAGACTTGTTACTCTAGCAAGCCAACTGAGGTTGTACATAATCTCAACTTATCAAACGGCACGACCTTTGTCAGCATGTTTGCCGGATTTTTACTTCCTTGAATCTTTTCAAGCACCAACACTCCATCTTCTAAAGCTGATATGATGAAATGATACTGAAATTGTATGTGCTTCGTCCGAGCATGGTAAACCGGATTCTTTGCCAGATAAATGGAACTTTTACTATCACAGTATAACACACTTTTCTCTTGATCATGGCCTAGCTCTCGTAGAAATGATTGTAGCCACATCATTTCCTTTGTTGCTTCTGTGATGGCAATATACTTAGCTTCACAGCTTGACAGAGCTATGATTTTCTGCAACTTTGAAACCCAACAAATTGCAGTACTACCAAAAGTGTATACATACCCGATTGTGCTCTTTCTACTGTCAATGTCACCACCATTGTCAGCATCAACATATCCCTGCAATTATATCTCAGACTTCCTGAAACATAACGCTGCACTTGGATTACCCTTCAGATACCTAAGAATCCACTTAACAACCTCCCAATGTTCCTTGCCTGGATTGCTTATAAACCTATTCATGGCTCCGACTACATGTGCAATGTCTGGCCTTGTACATACCATCGCGTACATCAGGCTGCCAATAGCAGAAGCATATGGAACTTTATCTATATATACCATCTCGTCTTCAGTCACTGGAGACTGATCTCTGGATAACCGAAAATGACTTGCTAGAGGAGTACTAACTGGTTTCGCGTCATCCATGTTAAACCTCTTGAGGACTTTCTTCACATACTCCTCTTGTGATAGCTTAAGACCCTCCTTGCTTATACAAATTCTCATCCCAAAGATTTGTCTTACTTCTCCTAGGTCTTTCATCGCAAACTCTTCTTTTATCCGATAGACCCACTTGTTATGCAATTCCTTGTTCTCCTTAGGCAACTCAGCTAACTCCCACGTGTGATTGGACTTCAACAAGTCCATCTCATTGTTCATTGCAAGCTCCCACTTAATCAATTCATCAGCTTGCATTGCTTCTTCAAAGCATTCATGCTCACCTCATCCGTGAGCAGAATATAGCTGAGAGATGGAGAATATCTTACAGATGGGGGGTAACTTTAGAATCAGCATTCTTATTTGCCTCACTATCCTCTTCTCGAGCATTTGCTGTTGTAGTATCCTGCTGCAACTCTGGTGCCAGAATATCTTCCAAATCAACAGTTATAGACTCCTTCTTTTCTGAGCTTTCTTTTAACTTATCTTTGTACAATGCTTCTTCGTTGAACACAACATTCTTGCTGCGGATGATCTTTCGATTTTCATCATCCCAAAACCGGTAACCGAACTCCATGTCACCATAACCAATGAAGTAACACTTCTTAGATTTTGCATCAAGTTTACTTTTTGCAGCATCATCAACGTGAACATAAGCTAAGCAACCAAACACCTTTAGAAAAGAAATGTTTACTTTCTTGCTGCTCCAAACTTCTTCAGGGATCTTGAATCCCAACAGAACAGACGATCCTCTATTTATTAAGAAGGTCGCCATATTGATTGCATCTGCCCAGAAAGTCTTAGGTAATCCACAATCTAATCTCATGCTCCTTGCACGCTCATTCAGCGTCATGTTCATCCTTTATGCTATTCCATTTTGTTGTGGCGTTCCAGGAATAGTCTTCACCATCTTGATCCTATTATTAGCGCACTATCTTCTGAACTTTTCGCTAATGTATTCTCCACCATTATCAGACCTTAGGCACTTCAATTTGAGATTCGTCTCAATCTCAACCATGGCTTTCCATCTTTTGAAAACCGAGAACACTTCATACTTGTTCTTCATGAAGTAAATCCACACCTTCCTTATGGAGTCATCAATAAAGGTCACATAGTAGTATGAACCTCCCAATGATGCGACAGAAGCGGGTCCCCACACATCAGTGTGCACCAGCTCTAGCTTCTCAGGTTTGATCTTTCTACATTCTTTTGAGAAATTAACATGCATCTGTTTTCCAAGGATGCAACTTTCACACATCTGATGATCCACCGTCTTCAGATTCGGAAGCACGCCATTTACCACCATAAGTTTCATCCCTTTCTCACTCATGTGTCCCAACCCACAATGCCATAACTTGGTCTGTTTGGCATTCTCGACAACAGCAATAGTATCTTGACAACTCATCGTCATATAAAGAGTGCCTCTTTTATGACCTTTAGCGACCACCATGGAGCCTTTCTTCACTCTCCAGGCTCCATCACCAAAGCTAACATTGTGCCCCGTATCATCAAGTTGTCCTACGGAGATCAGATTCTGCATCAACTTTGACACATGTCTAACATTTGTGATCCTCCACACGCGTCCATGTGACATCTTCAAATTGATATCTCCAATACCAACTATGTCCAAAGGTAAACCATCAGCTAGATATACCTTTCCATAATTTCCCGCAACATAATTCTCCATAATGTTGTGGTGTGGTGTGGTCTGGAATGACGCTCCTGAGTCAAGAACCCAAAAATCGATTGGGTTATCAACATAGGAGATCAATGCTTTGGCGGTGTTTACAGCTACATCATGAGTTTCACATTTTCTCGGGGAATCAACAGTCAATACCAATGCATCAGCAATTACATGTGTAACAGCATTGACTCCACCACCTCTATTGTCATCCTTCTTTGGTGGCGCCCTACAATTCTTTCGAATGTGACCAGTCTTTCCACAGTTCCAGCACTCAACAGGCTGTCTGAACTTGGGTTGACCCCTTCCATTCCTTGTCTTTGATCTGCCACTATTTTGGTTCATTCTGTCTTGGTTTCTGCCTCTTTTTTCCACGTTGAAAGCAGAGCTCGTCGATGTTTCGCCAGAGTCTATCCTACGAAATTCTTCAGAAAGGATACTCGATTTCAACTAACCGCAGTCCTCATTGGCTCCCAACTATTTGGCATCGATTCAAGCAAAATCAGTGCTCGCACTTCATCATCAAACTCGATTTCAACGGATGACAATTGGTTGACAATCGTGTTGAACTCGTTCACATGTGTTGCAATAGGGCCACCTTCCTCAATCCTCAAGTGGAAGAGTTTCTTCATGAGAAACACCTTGTTATTGGCTGAAGGTTTCTCATACATGTCCGAGAGAACTTTCATCAGCCCTTCTGTGGTCTTCTCCTTTGCAATATTGTGAGCAACGTTTTTCGACAGTGTTAACCTGATAACACCCAGAACCTGCCTGTCAAGGAGATCCCACTCTTCCTTGACCATCTTCTCAGGCTTCTTGCTTAGTGGTTGATGAAGCTTCCTTCCGTACAGATAATCCTCGATTTGTATTCTCCAAAATGCAAAATCTGTACCGTCAAATTTCCCGATACTGTGTGTCAAACCATCTTCTCCTCCCATCATTTCTGATTATTTTTACGAACCACCGTGTATTAGACCACCTCTGTCGACAAACCGATATCGCCGACAAAATTTTATTATTCATGTGAATAGTAATCTCGCAAAAATTTGACCGAAATCACCACAATCCGAGCTCTTATACCAGTTGTTAGGAAAAAATGTCAAATTTTTGATAAATCAGAATTTACGGGAACGATAAAACACACACAATTTGTTAACGGAGTTCGGCCAATTTTGCCTACGTCTCCGGACCTGCTGTAGATCTTTTATTTTTCACCGGAAAAATGTACAACACTCTCAACTCACCCCCGAACTCAATTACACATAAGAAATTACTCTTAATTTCTTACCAAAAAAAGTTTTTTTCTTTCTCTCTTTCTCATTCACGTTTCTCTTCTTCTTCAATTGAGATTTTGTGTTTTTGGGATGATTTTTGGAGAAGAGTTTAATCACCTATTTATAGGAGAAGATGGGGTTTGGTGAGCCAACAAATGTTGAAGAAATCAACCTCCATTGTTGAATTTAGCAACCTCTGAACCTCCATTGTTGAATTCAAAATTTCTAGAATTTTGACTAACACTTAGATCCTTGTCTTCTTCGACCTAACTACGATCGGCTTTATGCAAGAAGGTCTATCTCTAGAAAAAGTTTTACAAGTTGTTCGGACCTTGAAATTTTACTATCCGGATTCGAATCTGGATGCACCGGATATCCTAATTTACGGAGCAGATAGAAGCGGATCCCGGATCGGATCTCGGATCCCGGATAATAATTCCACCCCTAATAAGAATGGAAGATTATTGCAAGAGGACCTCATGGCGAAACATTTATATAATAGATGTTTCTACCTTAACTATGAGGTTATGGTTGGTAGAGTTTAACAACAATCACAGAAACCGTTTTAATTTTTTTTAAATGATCTTAAATACTAATCTAAAATTTACAAAAAAAAAATTATTTTATAAAATTTACTTTCTTATATCGAATATTATCATATAAATTATTTTAATTAAACTAAAATAAAATATAATTATACAAAAAATTATTGTATATCCAAAAATATTCCAAACCTCTTTAAAAAAATTATTTAATTATTCTATGATTTATTTAAAATATATAATTTTAATTTTTTATAATAATATATTTTGATTTTTATATAAATGATATATTATGTGTATTTTGGTAGTTTTATGTAAACCCGCTATCACACTCGTTGTATACCAGTTATAAACATCCCGCAAACGCATCCGTTTTCAGTCGCTTTATCAGTTGTACAAATTGTTCAATAATGCTAGAAATCGCTATCAATTACCCACTTCCAAAAATTTCCACAACCACATTTACACCTGATATATTTAAATCAGTCGAGCCCTGACTCATTGTTGAAGCAAAAATTTTAATACTCCCTCTGTTCCATTATATAAGATTTTTTAACTAAAACCGCGAAGTTTAAGAATCAAATAAATTCTAATTTTCTTACATTAAAAACATCATTTACTATTTAACCAAAAATAAATCAACCAATAACAAAAGATACTGCGGAATACAAATGGTCACAAAACATCAAATTTAATTAAATTTTGCATGGAAACTTGAAAAAATCAAATAAAATGGAATAATAAAATCTTTCTAAAACATCTGATATAATGGAACGGAGGGAATAATGATTTTCCCTCTATATTGATAGACATACGAGAGTATTTTCATTAGCTCGTTATGCGAGTGCCATGGAAATCTGTTTTTTTTTTTTTAATATAGATATGTTTTCTTATTTTTATACAAAATAATAATTTAATGTAAATCAAATACGATGTGCCAAAAAGCTAGGCAATCGAGGCGGCAAAAATCAAAATTTAGTATAAACCGTCTTAAATTTTGTCAAAAGGCAAAAAATTGAGAATTTTGGGTTGTGACCAAAATATGTCCATTAAAACGTCATAACCCTAAGATGGTTGTGACAATAATTTAGTCAAAATTCGTGACATTAATTTAGTGAAGAATCATGTCAAAATTTGAGATGTCAAATCAGTAGCTAAATAACATGGATTTGTAACATAATTTAGTGAAAAATTGCGATAATTTGAGATGAAAAATTAGTAATTAATCAAAACGGATTTGTGATAAAAATTAGTTAAGAATGGTGATAACTTTGAGAAGAGATATAGTAGTTAATTAAGACAGATTTGTGACGAAGTTTCAGTGATAAGTTGTGACGGAGTTGAGACCGTAAAACAGTCGTAAATTATGACGAATTAGCGACGACTTTTCAGTTTGTAATTGTGACGATTTTAGACTACATTTCCGTCATAATGAGTGACTAAAAATTGAAACGTTATGACAATCGTATAATACGATGATTTTGTGACATTATTAGTTGTTGGTAATTGTGATGGGTTTGTTACTTTTGTGTATCGTCATGGTTTGTGCTGGAATAGTTACTAAATAATTTAGTCACAACGCAGTGACATTTTTGTTAAAAACAAATTTGTGATGATCGTATTGCAGGCGTTTACAAATCGTCACAATGATTTTATTGTTACGAAATATATTTTACTGTGACGAAAATTTTCGTGACAATATAATCATTTTCTTGTAGTTAAAACGGTCCATTTTTAATAAAATTTTACAAAATGGTTATTTTTTCTCTCTAGTTTACGATATTTCTAAATTCAGGATCGGTTCTGAGTCTAAGTGATTAACATGCGGTGAGTTTACGGAAACTCATGCATAGCAGTATGATCACCTCTGAGAGTAGTAGATGTTGGTCCTTAGCTTCGATTTTGATAAGTCTTCGACTCGATCGGATACCGATGCGAATCTAAAAAAGGATTATATATTCTTAATTTTGTATATATCTTGTTGGAGTGATAAAGTTTTATTTTATTTTTTTGGATAAAGTTTACAAAAGTTTTAGCTGATATTATTAAGTTTTAGGTCGTACCATTGTGGAATTATTTATTTATTATCGTGTAAAATGCACACATGCATGTTATTAAACTTGGAACTCTAATTATGATACGATAGTGGAACCAGTAAAAAGTAAAAACCATACGATTACGTATTCCGACTGGCGAAAATTTTAAATTATGAAAATGATAAAATACAAACTAATGGAATCACTTAGCAAAAAAAATTACTAAATTGCATTCTTTTTGGGAATAACAGAAATATGTCATAATTAGTACTACTATTCCTGATTCCAAAAAATTTTAAAATTGGTAAAAATTTGTGGAATCGCTAAAATTTTCCGCCATAACAATAAAGTATTTAAAATTTTAGATATATAGTCTTTACTAAACAAAAAAAATTATTTATTTTTTTAATTGGAAATTCCATAGCATAAATTTCAGACTAATCTCTGATATCTGTGAAAAATATGGATATTCTTAACATTTAAAATGTATATCAATCATTATTAAAAAATTAAAAACTTGAACCATCATAGCGAACCATGAGTTTAAAGTTTTGAAAACAAATAAGAGAAACGAGGTATGACTACATGATGAATCTGTGCATGCCAACTACGCCATGCAAATAGATAAACAAACAGGTGTGTGCGTCTGACTTTGTCTGTAACTACGTTTGTATTGTTCTTAGACTTCTAGTCCTAGACAGTCATTATTGTCTTAAAACCCACACGCTCTGCGGCACTTATAGAAGTTGTTTCCTTCAAAAAAATCATGAAAAAAATACTCTAAAAGCAAAACAGAACAATCAATTAATGAGCTCAAGCGGGTATAGCGGAAAAGAAAACTTAGATAAATTAATTATATATATCCTCTGCGAGTTTCGACCATTGGATTGAAACTATTGCATTTGTGGTCTTGCATGAACATACGTGTTCTCTTCTAAGCCAAACAAATCGTTTCGTCGAAACGAGTTGCAGAGTTGTATGGTGTTTGATTGGTTTCAGACTTTCAGTGGTCCCAAAGAAAGAAAGAAAAAAAGAAGCAATTTCATTTGCTTTGGTATTCTCTTTACTCTCTCTACTCTGGTCTTGAGCAAAAATCTCAGAAAGACAAATAATATATTGATGTCTCTTCAACGACCCAATGGGAATTCGAGTTCGTCTTCTTCCCCTAACAAGCACAAAACTGGTAGTTAAAAGTTTTTCTTTGATTTTTATTTTTGATTTACTTAAAATCTTGATTTGAGAATCTGAGATAGTTTGGTTTGTATGATTTTCAGAGGAGAGTGATGAGGAGTTGTTGATGGTTCCTGACATGGAAGCAGCCGGATCGACAGGTATTCTAAGTAGCAGCGCCGACGACGGAGTCAATAATCCGGAGATTGATCAGACCCAAAACGGAATCTCAGCCGCCAAGCGCCGCCGTGGACGAAACCCAGTCGATAAAGAGTATAGAAGCCTCAAGAGGTAAAATGAGTAATGACCCTTTTTTACTTTTACCATTTTTATTGCTTCAAATTTGTGCAATTGAAATGTAAATGTGATGTTTTTTGTTGGGGATGAAATTGCAGATTGTTGAGGAACAGAGTATCGGCACAACAAGCGAGGGAGAGGAAGAAAGTGTATGTGAGTGATTTGGAATCAAGAGCTAATGAGTTGCAGAACAACAATGATCAGCTTGAAGAGAAGATTTCTACTTTGATGAATGAGAACACAATGCTTCGTAAAATGCTTATTAACACAAGGCCTAAAGCTGATGACAATCACTAATAAGAGTGTGCCCTTTAATTAAAAAATCCATTGTTCAATGTTTGTATGATTATCTCTCTCTTTTTTCTGGGTTGTATACAATTTTTGGTTCCAATAACAACAACACATCCAACGTGATTGATGAGATTTGCATAATCAAGAAAAGTTAATTAGGCTTTTAATTCTAAAACGTCACGGTGGGTCCCACGTGTTCTATGTGAATGAAACGAAGCCTCTGGAGAATTGTTTTCGGAGAGACCAAGCTGTGCTATATATATTCTAAAGCGCTATTTAGGAATTATTTAGAGAGATTTTAAAGATCAGAAGCAAAGAATAATTTAGAAAGCAATGGCGAATTTTGGTGAAGGGAGTAGAAGAGGAAGCGGAGGGATGTTGCCGCTTCTGGCGCTTAGCGCCGTCGCGGAGTACTGTAGACTGCCGTGGAAACCGCCGGTGACGGCGGGTCTGTTGGCCGCGAACACTCTCGTTTATCTCAGGCCGGCGTTTATCGATCCCGTTATCCCTCACATCAGTGAGGTCTGGTTTAATCCTCACCTCATCCTCAAGGTAACCCTCTCAATTTCTTATTTTCGCGATTGTTTTTCGGAGAAATCGATTACACACATGATTGCGATTTCGCCGATGTCGATCTGGATTTCGATTTTTCTGTAGTGTATTTCCGTGAAACCTGGTATCAATTTCTGGAGAATTTGGGGTTTTTGTTCTTCGAGACCTAATCACTCTCTATGTCGCGGTTCACCATTTGTGCTTTGCTTTTGTCGATCCAATCCTTAACTTTGGTCTAAGCATTTGATCTTTCTCTGTTAACTGTTTTTCTTGCTGTGACTTTGTTGAACAGCACAAGGACTTGAAACGCTTCTTTCTATCAGCGTTCTACCATCTCAACGAGCCTCATCTAGTCTACAACATGATGTCTCTTCTCTGGAAAGGTATCAAGCTCGAGACATCAATGGGAAGCAGCGAGTTTGCTTCGATGGTCTTTGCGCTTCTTGGTATGTCTCAAGGAGTCACATTGCTTCTGGCGAAATCACTCCTCGTCTTCTTCGACTATGACAGAGCCTATTACAACGAATACGCCGTTGGTTTCTCGGGCGTCCTCTTTGCTTTGAAAGTTGTTCTCAATGCTCAGGCTGAGGATTACACCAGCGTGTATGGCATCCTAGTCCCAACAAAGTATGCTGCTTGGGCAGAACTGATTCTAGTGCAGATGTTTGTACCGAACGCTTCGTTTCTTGGGCATTTAGGTGGAATCCTTGCTGGTATTCTCTATCTGAAGTTAAAGGGTTCTTACTCAGGCTCAGATCCAGTGACCATGGCTGTTAGAGGTGTAACCCGAATGGTGACCTGGCCTTTAAGGTTTCTGAACAGTATGGTTAGGTCTCGGAGAAGGAGGATTTCGGGGAGAGGAAGAGTGGGAAGAGGCCAGACTGGGATCGCAGGACCTGGAATCTGGAGATGCCAGTCGTGTACATATGATAATTCTGGTTGGCAAAGTGTGTGCGAGATGTGTGGCTCGGGACGGGGTAGAGGAAACGGATGGTCAGTGAATCAGGGAACGACACAGTCTTCTTCTAATGATCTCCCTTTAGATGAGCTTCGCCGTCGAAGAGTAGAAAGGTTTAGCTGATCTCTGGAGCATTAGCTTTTTTGAATCATTCATTGCATTAGCATATGATTAGAGAGCTTAGTGGTAGTTTCTTCTTTTTTTTGTTGTTGAAGATTTGGTTCTACGTAATGAAAAAAGTTCTGTAATTTTTTGTTTAGATCAATGAGTGCTTTGATTAGAGGGTTTTGGAGAAAAAATCAATGAAAATCTTTAATTTCTTCAGCTAAAGATTGGTGATTCTCATTTAACTTAGAGACTAAAGTGGAGGCGTTTAAATAGAGAAACAAATTGAGGGACCAAAATGCAAAAAGAGAAATTAGGCACTGTTACACACAGGGAAGCAATAGAGGAAGGGAGAGAGTGAGAGTGAAGAGAGACAATGGCGAGTGTTAGCGGATCGGTGAGCCTGGTGTCGAACCACAGTACGTTCATGGGAAGCGGAGTAGAACACCGTGCCGTTTTCCTCAAGCCATGGTCGTCTTCTCCTCGGTTTGGGGCTATGGTGGTGGAAGCCAAAAGCAGAACCAGCAGCGATGACCGAATCGCTCGCCATTCTCGTATCCGTAAGAAGGTCACGCTCTCCTTCCTTCACTTTCGACAGCTTCAAGTTAAAAATTTCACTAAATTATTCGCTATTGCTTATTGCAAGTGAGTGGTTCCTGTAATTGGGTCTAATTTGAGACGAAAAACGCTGAAATTCTGATGAAATTGAGTGTTAGTTACAAATAATGTTGGCATAATGAGCTTCTGCCATGAATGTTTACAGATTGTATATTCTATATTGTCTAGTCTATCCAATGAATATATATACTAATATTTGCTCGCGAGATTTGTTTAAAACCTTTTATAACAACCAACAAATCCGCTTCAAAATTAAGATAGAAAATTACTTTGTATTTCTTAATTGATTATTTTTAAAAAGATATATTTTCATTAGATATTTAAACATTTGTTAATATGTGCTTTTGAACCTAATTAAAATTCATTAAATTATATTAAATATTTAGCTGAGAATGGAGTAAAAAAAAATAGTTGTTTTCAAATAGATTAAATTTTGTTTTCAAAATATTTTTACTAAAATTAAACTACATAGGTTTTTGTGTTATCTTTTCTATTTTAAAATAATATATGTTACATTATAATTTAGATAATATTCTAAATTTTTGTTTTTACCAATTTATCTACACTACTAATTCAATTTTGTCTTTATAATTTTTCAAATTTTTATAAAACTAACTAACTTTACTTCTTTCAAACTAAAAAAAAAATCAATAAAAAATTCAATTCACAAAGAATTAAATAGGTCTAATAGACATAATACTTTGTTTGGTTGAAAAATGATTTATAATAATTGATCATACTATTTTTTTCTTTCCTCCAATTTGTATTTTTCAAAAGCAAGTTCCAAATTTTTTTGGAATGCTCGAGAGATTCAAGACATCCGCTAATTCAAGGCTTAGGAGCTCCAATGAATTTTTTAAAATATATTTTTTGTTGGCATCATATATACCAAATCTAGTATTTATCCGGTAAAATCGAAATACCGAACTGTTTTAACCATGAGCAAATTAATATTGGACGGCATGACAAAGACTAAACACTTTATGTGGTGAGCCCTCCCGGAACATGTAGCAGTAAATGGAATCTATTACATCAGAGAATACAATGTGATTCGAAGAAGAGTCAATCAATCATTTTATTTTTTACTGTCCTCATGCACTTCAAGTTTGGGGTTTTATCTCCATTTCTTTCAAGACATTATTTCCCACGTGATATTTATTTAACAATATTGACTATTGCTTTTGGAGATGCCAAAAACCAGACATTCTAGAATCTGAAGAAGACATTATTTTTATTGATATGCCTTGAATCTAATTACCCGTTACTTGTGATAACATATGATTTTATTTATAATTTTGATTTGTTTTGAATCTGATCACCTGTTAATTTAGGGGTTTCAATTTGTACTCTCTTTGTCTCTTTCCCCTATTGTAATATGAAACAATATGCATGTAGAAATTAATCAGTTTTGTTTTTTACTTATAGACGTAGTAAACACATTTTTGGTTAAAAAACTTAAATATATGTGTCTTTCTCTATGTTTTATTTAGTTTTCACACATCCGTTATAATAAATCTTATAGATTATCTGGTTTATTTGAAAAATAAATAGTAAAAAAACTTTTTCAAAGTTTGGTCCGACAACCTCCAAAGATTTTAGATCATGCGATCGAGGAGTTTAAGGTGTGGTTTGGAATGAAGATCTTGGGGATCAGAGGTGAAAGGGATCAACCAGAGCTATAAATCTCAATTTCTCCTCAAATGTCTTGGAAATATCAAACAGATGGTTCGTGGAAACTCGACAACAATCTTCCAAGTTTGGATTGGTTATGTGTTTCACTCGAATGTGTAACAGAGATATAAGCCAATAATCACTGAAGAAGCCTTATACCCTTCTTGTCGAATTTACAGGCTCTTTTATTTGGACCATTAAGTGCTTAGTAAACTGAAGAGTCAACATTGGTACCTTTGAGATGGACTGATCGGATCTCTTGAAGATTACCTCGTCACCATCATCATGGCAAACCTTCTCGTCTTATATGGATGATCTTTTGCTTTAAAGCCGACTTTTGGTCTTTGTAATATTGTTTTAATTTCCGTCCTATTACCTGTGGGAATGATTTATATATCATCCCACAAAGCGAAAATTTTGGATTGTATTTTTATTTATTTGTAGGTTCCGCGATTCCAAATTGTCTCAAAGTTTTAGACTTCTAAATGAAGTTTAAGGTTGAAAACAAATAGAAACAAAAACCTATGATGGTACTTGGTATTCCAAGATTTAAATATCTTAGATATAGAGAGATGAGGAAATATCACATTTAGTATGTTCTGAAAAAATCGATTTACCAATAAACGTGTAACACAAACTGTTAGTTGTCTTAAAATCTTTGATTATATTGCCTTAACCCATAGTCAGGCTTGATGCTTACGACTGCTAGAAAAAGTTTGAGTTGGTCAATGGAGTAAAAAGATGAAGAAATATCACCTTTGGTATGTTCGCATACACTTGCATCAGAAAAATGAACTGCAGTTGTATTTTACGTGGTATTTCAGCCAATGACACTGGTAGAGATAGACGTTATCGGTTGGGCTCTCATAGGATAATGCACAAACTTCATATACGATTCACCTTAGAAAATTAGGTAGAATTCTCATGAAAAATACTTATGATGTATTGGGTTTACCATATATGTTAATCTCCTCTTACTCTTCTCCTGCTTTTCTTCTATACGGCAAGCCAATAAATAAAAAAAATAAAAAAATTGAATACTCATGTCCGAAACAAAACACTTAGGATTTTTGTAACGGATTAGCAATGGATCGATCTGAGGCAAAACAAACCAATATGAAGAATTTTTTTTTGGAAACTTTAAGAAAACGCAAGACTAAAAAAAAACGTTACTCGAGCGGTCTTGCTATAACGGGCTGTCATTTCTGAGGAGGGAAGACCTGACACATAGAAAAAAGAACAAAGAAAAACGGAAAGAAAGCCTAATTTTTTTATATAAAGCATGATGCACTCAACGTGAGCGCGACACGTAGGCAAAATTATAACTCCCCAGATCGCGACATGTGTCATTGTTAATTTAGATTGTGACACGTGTCAATATAAATAATATAAAAATGTAAATTTTCCTTTCTATATTATTTATTTCTTAGATCAAATTGTAGTGTAACTAAAAAAAAATACTAAGCCAAAAGAAAATGTAAATAAGACATTATTAGACAGTTAAAAGGAAATAGTAAATCAAGAAGACTAAAGAAAGAAAAATATGACATAATATTTATAATTTCTAAAAATATTAGTGTAATACATGACAAACTTGCTATTCATGAGATTACGACATATGTCAAAATTTTAATATAATTTTCCATATATTTTTGTTAATATATTTTTATTTTCTTACAAATTATTTTTGTTATTTTTTAACTATTTCTTTAATACTAATGATATATATAGACATAAATTTGATGGAATGTATTATGCATTTATTGTTTTGATATGAAAGTGCATGAGTAGAATTTAGTTTTACTATGATGGAAGAAGTAGTTGGGTTATAAAAACTCGCGTATTACGCGGATCCTAATCTAGTTTTAGAAATAGTTACTAATCAAAATCCAAAATAAATGTGTGAATAACTAATCAGAATCTAAAATAAGTGTGCGAGTAACCAATCATAATCTAAATATTTACATTCATAAGATTTAACATATAGTTCTTATATTTTCATAAAGTTTAAATTTATTAAATCTAACCGATAACGGATATTTTAATTTGCTTTTATCATATATAAAAAAGTTTAAATTTATTAAATCTAACAGATAACAGATATTTTAATTTGCTTTTATCATATATATTTAAATTATTATTAAAAACTCACGTATTACGCGGATCCTAATATAGTTGCTTTATAATATATTATCAATATTTAATCTTCTTTACTCAACTGAATTAAAAAAGAGACACATGTCAACAATAGAAAAAACAACGTATGATATGATTAGAGAAAGTTAAGAAAAATCTTCCCATATTATATAAGATATAGATATATGTGAAAATGGTTGATGATTAAGAAGCTTTGAAGGGTGCGATATCAAATGCTCATTTTTTTTTCAGGAGACAGGAACAAGTGCTTGCAAAATTAGGACAATGAGGCAAATCAGAGACGAAAACGACGGAGCAGTGTAGGCAGTCATATCTGTGAAGGAGAGATGCGATATGGTTGGAAGTTAAGTAACTGAGAGTCTATAAATAGAAAAAGGTGCGAGGTATGTGCCCACCCTGGAGTTGGTATGTCCTCCTCAATCTCCTATACCTATTATTAGCAGTATCGACATTATTAGTTTTCTGTTTTTCCCTTTTATATACTCTCTTCTTGAAGATAGATTCTGTTTATGACAAACAGTAACAGAAGAGAATAAACTCTGATTCCTTTTTCCTCCCATTTCAAGTCTCATTCCTCGCTTGGAAATGCAATGAGGGAGCAGCCAGGGCATTTTTGAAGGTTGAAGCCGTGTCTCTTTTCTCGACCAATCATCAACCCGTAAAGTTAGATCTTGACTAGGATGGCAAGCACCAACGTTACAGGGCATTGCCCCGCTCCAATGAAGGCAACCTCTAATGGAGCCTTCCAAAACGAAAGCCCTCTCGATTTCGCGCTTCCTCTGATCATCCTACAGATCTGCTTGGTGGTTGTGTTTACAAGGCTCTTAGCTTACTTTCTAAAACCTCTCAAACAGCCTAGGGTCATTGCTGAGATCATTGTGAGTTTCCTTGAATCTCTTTGTTTTTTCTTTTCTTTTTAATGCTAATCACATAGCAAAAAAGAGACTAAAATGGATGGTTCTGTAGGGAGGGATACTGCTTGGACCTTCTGCTCTGGGACGAAGCAAGGCGTATATTGACACCATCTTCCCAAAGAAGAGCTTGACCGTTTTAGACACGCTCGCCAACATCGGTCTTCTGTTTTTCTTGTTTCTAGTTGGGCTTGAGCTTGACTTTGCAGCGATCAGAAAAACCGGAAAGAAATCACTATTGATAGCCTTAGCTGGGATCTCACTTCCTTTTGTAATGGGTGTAGGCACATCTTTTGTTCTCAGTGCCACAATAAGCAAAGGAGTCAATCAGCTTCCGTTTATAGTCTTCATGGGTGTTGCCTTATCAATCACTGCCTTCCCTGTGCTTGCTCGTATCCTAGCTGAGCTAAAGCTTCTAACAACCGATATTGGACGTATGGCGATGTCTGCGGCGGGAGTGAACGATGTTGCAGCTTGGATACTCCTTGCGCTTGCTATTGCTCTCTCAGGAGATGGGACTTCTCCTCTTGTATCTGTTTGGGTTCTTCTCTGTGGATCTGGATTTGTGACCTTTGCAGTTCTGGCAATCAAACCTCTGCTTGGTTATATGGCTAGACGCTGTCCCGAGGGAGAGCCTGTGAAGGAACTCTATGTCTGTATCACTCTAACCTTGGTTTTAGCAGCAAGCTTTGTGACAGACACTATCGGGATTCACGCGCTGTTCGGGGCGTTTGTGGTAGGTATAGTAACTCCTAAAGAAGGACCGTTTTGCAGGATTTTGACTGAGAAGATAGAGGATCTTGTCTCGGGGCTTCTCCTACCGCTGTATTTTGCGGCCAGCGGTCTGAAAACTGATGTAACAACGATCAGAGGAGCGCAGTCATGGGGACTTCTAGTTCTTGTCATAGTCACCACTTGTTTTGGGAAGATTGTAGGAACCGTTGGTGCCTCGCTGCTCTGTAAGGTTCCTTTCAGAGAAGCCATGGCACTTGGAATCCTTATGAACACTAAAGGTTTAGTAGAGCTCATTGTTCTAAACATTGGCAAGGACCGGAAGGTAGAGATTCTTGAAATCCATAATAAGACTTATAAAATAATGTTAAAAACTCGAGTGATCTAATTAAAGATTTTTGCGAGCAGGTGTTGAATGATCAAGCGTTTGCAATCTTAGTTCTAATGGCATTGTTCACGACCTTCATCACAACTCCAATTTTGATGGCGTTTTACAAGCCTGCAAGAAAAGGAGCACCATACAAGCACAGAACAATCCAAAGGAAAGATCATGATTCCGAGCTACGGATACTTGCTTGCTTCCACAGTACCCGCAACATCCCCACATTGATCAATCTGATCGAATCATCAAGAGGAATAGGCAAAAGAGGACGCCTCTGCGTTTACGCGATGCATCTAATGGAGCTTTCTGAACGGTCATCCGCTATCGCTATGGTTCACAAAGCACGGAACAACGGACTCCCAATCTGGAACAAGATCGAGAGATCAACGGATCAGATGGTGATTGCCTTTGAGGCTTACCAGCATCTCCGAGCAGTAGCGGTTAGACCAATGACCGCAATCTCTGACCTAAGCAGCATCCACGAAGACATTTGCACAAGCGCGCATCAGAAACGAGTTGCGATGATTCTGCTTCCGTTTCACAAGCATCAGAGAGTGGACGGATCGATGGAGTCGATAGGACATGCGTTCCACGAAGTGAACCAACGGGTCTTACAACGGGCTCCTTGCTCAGTCGGGATTCTTGTGGACAGAGGACTCGGAGGTACCTCACAGGTCGTAGCCAGCGAAGTTGCTTACAAAGTCGTGGTTCCGTTTTTCGGAGGCCTCGACGATAGAGAAGCTCTTGCTTACGGTATGCAAATGGTGGAACATCCAGGAATCACACTAACCGTTCTCAAATTCGTAGCTGCGAGAGGGACATTGAAGAGATTCGAGAAAGGCGAAGAAGACGAAAATGAGAAGAAAGAGAAAGAGATGGACAACGAGTTCGTGAGGGAGCTGATGAACGATCCGAGAGGAAACGAGTCGTTGGCTTACGAGGAAAGAGTCGTTGAGAGCAAAGAAGATGTCAACGCGACACTTAAAGCGATGAGCAAATGCAATCTGTTCGTCGTCGGGAGAAATGCGGCGGTTGCTTCGTTGGTTAACACGGATTGTCCGGAGTTAGGACCAGTTGGACGTTTGTTGTCGTCGTCGGAGTTTTCAACCACCGCGTCTGTGCTCGTCGTTCAGGGATACGATCCTGCGGCGGATACACGGCCGCTCGTCGAGGAAGATGATAGTTACGAACAGTCTTCCAGAGATATTTCAGACTCAACCGTCTGATAACGGATCTAATAAGTTTATTACAGAGCCAAAAACAAAACAAAAAGTCTTATCTCTGTTTTTATTTTTGTCTCGCGAAATATTTTGGTTTCTTTTTGGTTGGGACTTGAGCGTTTCCTTTTGTATTTATTCCCCTTAAATAATGGTTGCCATTAGATTTACGGGCATGAAAATCAATCGAAATTTTTTAAACCGAAATTGAATCACCAAATTTCTTTTAAAAACCGATCAATAACGTTTATTTTATGGCGATATTATATTTAGTGCAATGTAAATATGTACTTGGATCGAACATCGTCTGGACCGATAGAGTTGCGTGAGCTAAGCCTCCTTTGGTATTCCTTACCTTACCGGTATTTAGATTTGAGTTACACAGCCATCACTACTTGCGATGAGCTCTTGTTTTGTAACTCTTGGTATCGGGAGAGCGGGATAACCGTGGAATCCATGGTTGAGACAGCTTAAATGCATCGACAACGAGGATAAACGGTTCGAGGTTTTGCGGCTTAGGATACGATAATAGTAGACCCGAGAAGGTTTACAAGATCTTGGGGTGGTTTGTTGGTCTTTGGGTTGTGATCTACGAGTATGCGTCTCGCGCATTGAAGTTTATTGATACACCTGACGAGGACTGGCCCATGATAATATAATCAACCTTATCGCTAATAGCCCATAACTGAAACAGCTAAACGATTACCATGTGTCCTTAAATGGGAATTCTCTATTGGGTTAATGAGACTCATGAATGTTATTTTGGTAAAGTCGAACCAATAAATACCCTTCGGAATAGCTTATACACCTTTAGTTAAGTAACCGAATTTCCAAAAATATGTCGGTACCAAATTTCCAAAAATATGTGTTAGTTTAGTTGAGTAATCATCACATGGAAAAGTCGAACCAAAATTTAATTTAGTGCAATTGAATTGAATCCATCCGTATTATTAATTTTTTTTACCAAACGAATTCAACCAAAATCGAATTCAATGTAACCAAATCGAATCAAATAAACCAAAATTTACTTTAAAATCGTATTTTTTTCACTAACTAAACATTTATATTTCTGATTACTTTCATAACCTAAAACCGAACCGAACCGAACCGAACTTAAAATCCAAGATAGAATATCTCAAAACCTCAAAACCGAATCTTCATCATCTTAAATTTACCTCCTGAAGAGATTTTGAATGCAAAAAGGGACCACAACCGCCATTATCACCGACAAGAGTCAAAAGAGGCGTAATAAATAAACTAACACATTTTCGAACAAGAATCCATAACGTTAACATTCATTCACTCACTATCACACACACTCAATGTCTTCATTATTACTCTCTTCTCACGCTCTCTCTCCTCTCTTTCTTTAAAACCTCTCACCAAATTGACAAAGAGAAAAGAAGATACTAAAAAAAAAAACATCAAAACATGAGCTACACTTTCTTCCTCCTTTTGCTTACTCTTGTTCACTCCACATTCTCTTCATTAGCTCCTATGGACCGAGCCGCGCTCGAATCCATAAGAGACTCTTTAACCGACATGCCTGGTTCGGCTTTCTTCTCAACATGGGACTTCACAATCCCTGACCCTTGTTCCTCTTTCTCTGGTCTCACTTGCACTTCTCTCGGTCGTGTCACCGCCTTATCTCTTGGCCCTAACCTCTCAGGTTCTCTTTCCCCTTCTCTCTCAAATCTCACCTACTTGACCCAACTCATTCTCTACCCCGGTTTAGTCACCGGACCTCTCCCTCCTCGGTTCGATTCCCTCCCTCTCCTTCGAGTCATTTCCTTAACCAGAAACCGTTTAACCGGTCCTATACCCGTTTCTTTCTCATCTCTCTCTAACCTCCACACTCTTGACCTTAGCTATAACCAACTCTCAGGCTCTCTTCCTCCGTTTCTCACTACACTTCCTCGACTCAAAGTCCTTGTTTTAGCCTCAAACCATTTCTCCAACAACCTTAAACCTCTCTCTAGCCCTTTGTTCCATTTAGACGTCAAGATGAACCAAATCTCCGGCGAACTTCCACCCGCTTTCCCGATCACTCTCCGGTACTTGTCTCTCTCCGGAAACACAATGCAAGGCACAATCAATGCCTTAGAGCCATTAACAGAGCTAACATACATCGATCTGAGCATGAACCAATTCACCGGCACAATCCCTAACTCAATCTTTGGTCCAGCAATCTCAACAATGTTCCTACAACGAAACAACTTCACCGCAATCTCCACCGGCACCGACATTTCATTACCTCAGGGCTCCATTGTTGATCTGAGCCACAACTCTCTCTCCGGAGAGTTACCTACTTGGCTCGCAGAAGCAGAGTCTCTGTTCTTGAACAATAACCGTCTCACGGGAGATGTTCCAGAGGAATACGTCAAGAGCTTAATCAACGGTACGACAAAAACGCTCTTCTTGCAACATAACTACTTCACTAGATTCCCTTGGAACACTGGTTTTCAACTACCAGACTCTGTGTCGCTCTGTTTGTCATATAACTGTATGGATACGGATCCAGTCGTCGGTTTGTCCACGTGTCCTATCGAAGTTGCACCTCTGCTCTCAAGGCCTGCTATACAATGTTCTCGCTTTTACAATCACAGCTCCACTGGTTAAAGATCAGTTTTTTTTTTTTTTTCCTCTGTAGAAATTTGCCAAAAAAATGACAAGTTTTTAGAAATGTTATCTACCAAAAAAAGAAGACATTTTTAGAAATTGAACCGTTGTGTCTCCTAGTGTTATCTTAAAAAAATCAAAAGTTAAAAAAAAGATCTGTAAGAGTGTGGTCCTCACGTATAAATTAGATTCTAGTGTTTATTGAATATAATAATTTATAGATTGGTCCTTTTCTCTATTTTGTTTTTGTTTTTCCTTTTAATATTGAGAAATATATATATGCCATTTTGAGATGAGGAAATAAACACACCATTGGTTTTCTATATTTTTCCTTATCTTCAATTAGAATTATCTTTTAAATTTTAATAAAGAAAGGTATAAACTTTTATTCACCTTGTGGTCTGGAGAGCACTCAAGATACTGTTTATATAAAGGATCCAAGCATGTTGGATATGGATGAGTTTAAGAACATGTTAGAAGTTAGAAGGACCTAATGGTGTTGATTTAGTAAACAATTAACAGCTTAAATTGCAAAATAATTAGCTGTTTACAGACATACCGACAAAGAAACTTAAGTAAATAAAGTAGAGCATAAAGCTATCTGATTTGTCAGAATGTTAAAACGAGTCCAAGTTGACTCCTTCGAGCTTTGATTTTCGTACCAATAATACTTCCCTTCACCATCTCACCACCTCGTTTAGATCTAAGAAACAGAGAAAACGAGAGAGAAAGAGGATGAGAAAGGGAGGTCTAAATCAAGACAGAGATCGTCAGATTGTGGAACATGAGTTGCAAGAAACTGGGTTTAGTCCAGAATCAGAGAAGGTGAGAAAAAAGAATGTTGAAGAAGACGAAGACGAAGATGAAGAGGAAGAGGAAGAATCTGTGGAGAAGATCTTTGAAAGCAGAGAAGTACCTTCGTGGAAGAAGCAGCTGACTTTGAGGGCTTTTGTGGTGAGCTTTATGCTAAGCATCTTGTTTAGCTTCATTGTTATGAAGCTTAACCTCACAACGGGAATCATACCGTCGCTCAATGTCTCCGCTGGTCTTCTGGGTTTCTTCTTCGTCAAGACATGGACCAAGATGCTTCATAGGTCTGGATACTTGAAACAACCATTTACTCGCCAGGAGAATACTGTTATCCAGACCTGCGTTGTTGCTTCTTCTGGCATTGCCTTCAGCGGTAAAGAAAACGCATTATCATATTGAATCAGATAATTAAAGTTAGTAATCATTTTTTTGATTGAATCTTGCCATAGTTTTGCTTCTGTGTGTGTGGTTTGATATTAAAAGACGAAATCTTTTGAGTCTTTTGTACTCATCACTCACCTGCTTGCTTTCTCTCTCTTTCTGGTTATGTCAAGGGTTTTCCTTATTAATAAATGCCTATTTGGGGATATGAAAATATATACAGGAGGGTTTGGGACTTACCTCTTTGGCATGAGTGAACGAATTGCAAACCAATCAGGAGATGCTGCCCGTGGCGTCAAGAACCCTTCTTTGGGTTGGATTATCGGTTTCGTGTTTGTTGTCAGCTTTCTTGGCCTCTTCTCGGTTGTTCCTCTGCGAAAGGTTGGATTCAGTTTTTGTGACCGGCTTCTCTCCTGTGAACCAAAAATGGACAAAGAGTTTATGAGATATTGCATTTGCCAATTTATGTGTTTTGTAGATAATGGTAATAGACTTCAAACTAACATACCCAAGTGGTACTGCAACTGCTCATCTTATTAACAGCTTTCATACCCCTCAAGGGGCCAAGCTAGCCAAGTACTGTCCTTTCACTTCAATTTACGCTTATTAGTCTTGAGTTCTCTGCTTTCTTTTGACTCTATGCTGCTCTCTGCATCAGGAAACAAGTGAGGGTGTTGGGGAAATTCTTCTCCATAAGCTTCTTCTGGAGTTTCTTCCAGTGGTTCTTTACCGGAGGAGAAAACTGTGGGTTCTCCAACTTCCCAACATTCGGACTCAAAGCTTACCAATACAAGTAAGCTCAATAAACATTTAACTTACTCGAAAACAAAGAGCATTGGCTTAAACCGCAAGCTTGCTCATTGCTTTTTTTCAGTAATCCCAATGTTGAGTTCGTTTCTGGTGAGAGCCTGATGTACAAACAGGTTCTACTTTGATTTTTCAGCAACATATGTGGGTGTTGGCATGATATGCCCATACATAATCAACATTTCTGTCCTTTTGGGAGGAATTCTCTCTTGGGGGATAATGTGGCCTCTCATTGAAACCAGAAAGGGAGATTGGTTTCCAGCTGATGTTCCATCCAGCAGCATGCATGGTCTCCAGGCTTACAAGGCAAACAAAACTCTCCATAACATTCCTCTGTTAATTCTCTCTATGAGTGCTTCTGCTTTAAGTTAATCTCTATACACTGGACCATTTTGTTCCTTTCAGGTGTTCATAGCTGTTGCTATAATCCTAGGAGATGGTTTATACAACTTTTGCAAAGTGCTGAGCCGGACACTTTCAGGACTATTTGTGCAGCTTCGAGGACCAAATCCTCGTGCTTCAAGAACCTCCTTCACACTTGAAGAAGACCCTCATGCTTCCCCATTAAGCCCAAAGCAATCTTATGACGACCAACGCCGTACAAGATTCTTCCTCAAAGACCAAATCCCTACTTGGTTTGCTGTTGGAGGTTATTTTATAATAGCTGCAACATCTACAGCGATACTCCCTCACATGTTCCATCAGCTGAGATGGTATTACATTTTGGTCATCTATATCTGTGCCCCTGTATTGGCTTTCTGTAACGCTTATGGAGCTGGACTCACAGATTGGTCCTTGGCTTCAACTTATGGAAAGCTCGCCATATTCACAATCGGAGCTTGGGCTGGCTCTGAGCACGGTGGTATGCTGGCTGGTCTAGCAGCATGTGGTGTCATGATGAACATAGTCTCGACAGCTTCGGATCTGACACAAGACTTCAAGACAGGTTACCTAACTTTATCATCTCCAAAGTCAATGTTTGTGAGCCAAGTGATTGGAACAGCAATGGGTTGCGTGGTATCTCCTTGCGTGTTCTGGCTATTCTACAAGGCCTTTGATGATTTAGGTCTCCCTAACAGTGAATACCCTGCACCATTTGCTACCGTATATCGAAGTATGGCTAAACTAGGAGTGGAAGGTGTATCATCTCTACCGAGGGAATGTCTCGTTCTATGCTACGCGTTCTTCGGTGTGGCGATTCTAATAAACATAGTGAAAGACAGTCTCTGGAGCAGATGGGGAAGGTTTATACCTCTTCCCATGGCGATGGCTATACCGTTTTTCTTGGGGCCTTACTTTGCAATCGACATGTGTGTCGGAAGTTTGATACTTTTCATCTGGGAAAGAGTAGATGCAGCCAAGGCCGAAGCTTTCGGGACCGCGGTGGCTTCTGGTTTGATATGTGGAGACGGGATTTGGTCTTTGCCGAGCTCCGTGCTGGCTATAGCCGGAGTTAATCCTCCTGTTTGCATGAAGTTTCTATCTGCTGCAACCAATTCAAAGGTCGACAACTTCCTGAAAGGATCTCAATAAGTTGTGATTTCTCAGACATGGGAAAGTGTAATGATGCTTCCTTTTCGTTTCTTTTTTACCATTATGATGGATTTTGAAGGTAACTCGTATATATAGATGGTAGATTTGGAAGAGCTTGTTTAAATTCGTAATTGCACACAATTCATCATGCTTTCAAACCCTAGAAAATCACATGAATTTGTTTTCATATTTAATATTCTCTCCAAATGGTTTCAACAATATTCCGTTGGGTTCTTGTCTCATGAAAGTGTCCAAAATTATTAATCTTCTTACACAACGGTAAAATTTGTTGAAAACAAAAAACGGTAAAATTTATTTCAAGTCGTCAAAAGAAATTGACAACAACAAAAGAGGTCCACAACAGCAATATTTGACTCATGTTCGGTTGTTCGTTCCAACGTCACCATCTTCTTCTCATTTTTAATTAAATTGTATATTTAAATAAACAAAGACTCGTGTTTAAGAAGACTAATACGTTTATAAGAGAGACGACATCGAGGAGTCAGACTTTGACAACAAGAGGAAACTATTGGAAGAAAGTAAAGCATTTTATGTTTTCTAAACAATTGTTTCAGAAATGAATCAATTCAAAGATACTAAAAGGTTAAGGGTTTGTTGAGAAATAAGTTCACGAAAAAACAAAACAATCCATTTTTTTCTTCTTCTTAATTACTCAAGAAAGCTTCAGTTCTTCTTCATTTCTGCAAGCTTTTCTGCTTCGATAACCACCAGAATTCCTTCACTCTGTAACTTGTATCATGACTGGCAATTTTGATATGTTTATTAGGGTTTTATTTTCTTTGGGTTAGGGTGCTTCTCATTCTGTTGTATTAATGATTGAAATAGGTTTGAGCTTGGTCTGTCTAATTATGTTGTAACCAAGCAGGTGGAGCTTTGTAGGATGGGTCAGGTTGTCAAAGACCATGCTCTTGTTAGAACAGTTGATGGATTCTTTGCTAGCTCTATCTTTGTGGCAGTGAGGAGCAAGTTTACTAACCTGAGAAAAATTAAGGTAGAGGACGAGGTTTTTGGTGGATTTTGAGAAAATCGGAATTTTCGAGAGGTAAGAATTTCATTCTCTCTTCCTCTACGAAGATTAAGAACATAAAGATAGAGTTTTGCATTTACCCATTAAGGTCAGAAGAGAGAAGAAACTACTAACCTGAGGAAAATTAAGGTAGATGACGAGGTTTTTGGTGGATTTTGAACAAATCGGGATTTTCGAGAGCTAGGGATTTCAATCTCTCTTCCTCTGCGAGGATTAAGAACATAAAGATAGAGTTTTACAGTTTCTCATTAAAGTCAGAAGAGAGAAGTGATATTCTCATATTTTACACCATTTTTATATAGTGGTAATCATATTTTCATCCCACATTTGCATATCATTTAGGCATTTCTAGGTGTATTTGCATTCTATTTTGTGTTTTATAGGTTTGGAGATGGTGTTTCCACTTCGAGGCATTTGGAGAGCAATTGGGATGCAAAATGATGATGATTCAAGAGGAAACAAGAATGGATCAAATGGGCAAAAATATCCAGAAGCAGTCTGAATCGTCTCAAATATCATGTATGTTGAAGGCCTTCCCGTGATCGGATTAATCTGCAATTTGGTGGATAGATAGTAAATTGAGTTAGCTTTCCAATGGAAGTGGTTTCAAGTCATTTGGAGACATATCGCAAAAGTTATTATCGATGTACTGGACGCATATCAACCAGTAAGAAGCGGCCGGGTTGAAGTGGCGGACCTCGCAGAAGACTCTCCCAACCTGGCCCAGACTCGTCCAAACCCGCCGGGTTGAGCGGCCGACTTCACAAAACACAACATCCAACCCGGCCACCTTATTTTCTTCTCTTTTCTTAGTTGGATCCGACCCAAGTGTTTCGGGTCGACCCGGTTCCGATTTTATTCACTATAAATATGTATTTTAGACACAAGAAGACCCTAGTTCTGATTTTACTCTTGCCTCTTTGACCTCAAACTCTTTCCCTATGATCTTGGCTTGGATTTTGTCATCTTACCATTTCTAGTGAAGTTTTCTTAATCTTTACATGTTCTTTATGATTATGTCTTCATCTATGATTATATTTGTGTTTTACATCATGATTAGTGAGTAGTTTCTCAATGGATTTTTGGGCTTAATAGATTAGGGATGTTTGATGGATGATTAGTGATGTCTAGGCTTATATTCTTATGATTTCTAAAGTTTAGGATGTGTTTAATGCTAGATTAGATTTAGCTAATCAAAATCTTGATCATGGATATTTTATGCCCGGAAGGTGTTCGATAAAATGTCTAGGAGAATCCTAACCTTGCTTTTCATTCTTAACCAATGAGAATTGATGCTTAAGGTGATTAGTGGCTCTATGAACTTATGCTTAATGATTATTGATCATTTGATTGCAATTGGAAAATTAGCTTAATTGAATGGTTAGTAAATGGATTAGTACCATGGGAGTGGATTAGTCTATTTGTGTGATTCATGTCATAAAATTGAGTTTGAATTGTTAGTCTTAGCATCATTAGTTAGTCATTGATCATCCCAAGTCAATTGCTTTGTCCAAAGCCCATGTTTTTCCATATTTGATCAAGTTCTTGTTGGTTGACTTTCTTATTGACTTTTGCATTTTGATTTTGTTTATGCTCAAATTATTTTGCTTTGGTCTTCATTAGTGTTTGTGTACTTGTTTGGTTTGGTTTGCTTTCCATTTGCATAATAATTTCGTTTGTTTCACTTAGTTTTGGAGTTAGGACTTTTAAAAACCAAAAATACAACATTTGAATCACTTAGCTTAGTTAATTACTTGTATTCCTAGTGTAGCTATTCTTAACTCCTTGTGGTTCGACCCTATGCTATGCTACAACAACTAGAGTGTGTTGCTAGCTAAGTCTAGGTACAAATACAATTTGTCACACATCAAGAAGAAAATACTAACCTGAGGAAAATTAAGGTTGAGGAAGAGGTTTTTGGTGGATTTTGAGCAAATCGGAATTTTCGAGAGCTAGGGATTTCGGTCTCTCTTCCTCTACGAGGATTAAAAACATAAAGATAGAGTTTTGCAGTTACCCATTAAGGCCAGAAGAGAGAAGAAACTACTAACCTGAGTAAAATTAAGGTAGATGACGAGGTTTTTGGTGGATTTTGAGCAAATCAGGATTTTCGAGAGCTAGGGATTTCTGTCTCTCTTCCTCTGCAAGGATTAAGAACATAAAGATAGAGTTTTGCAGTTATCCATTAAGGTCAGAAGGGAGAAGAAACTACTAACCTGAGGAAAATTAAGGTAGAGGACGAGGTTTTTGGTGGATTTTGAGCAAATCGGGATTTTCGAGAGCTAGGAATTTCATTCTCTCTTCCTCTGCGAGGATTAAGAACATAAAGATAGAGTTTTGCACTTACCCATTAAGGCCATAAGAGAGAAGAAACTACTAACCTGAGGAAAATTAAGGTAGATGATGAGGTTTTTGGTGGATTTTGAGCAAATTGGGATTTTCGAGAGCTACGGATTTCGGTCTCTCTTCCTCTGCGAGGATTAAGAACATAAAGATAGAGTTTTGCAGTTACCCATTAAGACCAGAAGGGAGAAGAAACTACTAACACCTGAGGAAAATTAAGGTAGAGGACGTGGTTTTTGGTGGATTTTAAGCAAATCGGGATTTTCGAGAGCTAGGAATTTAGTCTTTCTTCCTCTGCGAAGATTAAGAACATAAAGATAGAGTTTTGAGATACCCATTAAAGTCAAGAGAGAGAAGAAACTACTAACCTGAGAAAAATTAAGGTAGAGGATGAGGTTTTTGGTGGATTTTGAGCAAATCGGGATTTTCGAGAGCTAGGGATTTCGGTCTCTCTTACTCTGTGAGGATTAATAACATAAAGATAGAGTTTTGCAGTTACCCATTAAGGCCAGAAGAGAGAAGAAACTACTAACCTGAGGAAAATTAAGGTAGATGACGAGGTTTTTGGTGGATTTTGAGCAAATCGGGATTTTCGAGAGCTAGGGATTTCAGTCTCTCTTCCTCTGCAAGGTTTAAGAACATAAAGCTAGAGTTTTGTAGTTATCCATTAAGATCAGAAGAGAGAAGAAACTACTAACCTGAGGAAAATTAAGGTAGAGGATGAGGTTTTTGGTGGATTTTGAGCAAATCGGAATTTTCGAGAGCTAGGGATTTCAGTCTCTCTTCCTCTGCGAGGATTAAGAACATAAGAATAGAGTTTTCCAGTTACCCATTAAGGCCAGAAGATTAGGTGTCGCAGCGACAGATATAAACCTCCATTCTCTTTCTCTCTCTTTCCCTCTTCTCTCCCTTCAAATCCGTTCTTCCTTGAAATCATTTTCGCTTCTCTGTTACAAACTTTCTTTTGATTCTTCAATCTCCTCTCTCTCTCTCTCTCATTCTCTTGTGGAGTTTCTTCATAAGAATGAACGGGAAGGCCTCTGTTACCAAGGAGCTCAACGCTAAGCATTCAAAGATTTTATTTCGACTCGGATTAGATCCGATTGGATCTGAAATTGGGTGGATATTGTCTGGTTGGATCTGTAATTTTGAAAGTTTTGACTGTTTAATTATAATATTTAAAAATACATTTTCGTTATAATTATAACTAGAGTGTTTCAGACAATTTTCTAGTTTCTTCCAATTTTAGGTTTTCTAGAGTCGGAAAGATTTGATTTTTCTTTTAAAGACCATTTTTTCGATTGAGTAAGCATTAGGGTGACTCTGGATCAAAGGCTAGATAGAAGGGAAGGTAGTGAAGTCGAAGTGTGTTACAAAGATAATGGCTTTAAAGGCGTTTGGTACAAAGCTATTATTGAGGGAAAACCATCAATGTTACCGAAATCTAGTAGACTCAGAAAACTCTGTCTTTGGTTTCTTAAGGATGACTTTGCGACTCCACTTACTCAACTCTCTGACAATGTCTTCCTCCGACCGGTTCCTCCACACCATTTGGAAGGTCGCATCGATATCAAAGAAGGCTGCGTCGTTGACGCTTATCATCAAGATGGTTGGTGGACTGGTTTTGTGAGCAAAGAGATTGATGATGATAATTGTTTGGTGTTCTTCGATTCACCACCTGATATCATTCAATTCGAGAGACAGCATTTGAGGCCTCATTTTGACTGGGTTGATGAGAAATGGTGGGTCGTAGCAAGACCTAAATCACAGGTAATCGAGGATTTGGGTGGTCCCTTTTTGTGTTTAGCATTGATTTGGTATTGGGAAGCTTATTGAGTGAGTTAACTTTCTTCTTTTAGCTTTTGAAGCGTTTGACTGAGGAGTCCACGTTTAGCTCTGGAACAATGGTGAACTCCTCAGATAATTTATCTATTTTCGGTTCGCTTATGATCATTGGATTAGATTTTTTTCAAATGTCATGTGGCAAGAATCAATAAAGCTTTTCTAGAAGGTTCTTGAGTCAGTTTCATTAACTGTTATTATGGCAATGCAGGATTCGGTAGATATGAACGAGAATGTATATGCTCTATCTCTACCGGTGGGTAGAGCTGTCAAATGGTCCGTCCGCGTCTAATTGGGTTTGTCCACACGGACCATTTATTTTATGGGCTATAATTGGTCGGTCCATTACGGACAATGGTCCAAAACACAACCAAGCCCAATAAAGACCATGTCCATATGGACATGCCCACGATCAGCCCAATTTAACATGATTTAAAAAATTTAAACTTCCAAAAATATAAATTAAAAAATATATATATATATATATATATATATATATGATTACTAAAAAAATTACAAACACAAATAAATTTTTGTTATCCCGCCCAAAACACGATTCCACGTTATCCCACCAAAAATGCGATTTCGCGTTATCCCGTCCAAAATGCGATTCCGTATTTTTCCGCCAAAAAAGCAATTTCGTATTTTCTCGCCAAAAACGCGATTCCGCGTTTCTCCGCCAAAAACGCGATTCCGCGTTTTTAAAAACGTGGTTCCTCCTTTTCCGGCCAAAAATACGGTTCCGCGTTTTCTCGCCAAAAACGCGGTTCCGCGTTATCCCGCCCAAAACACGGTTCCACATTATCCCGCCAAAAATGCGGTTCCGCGTTAACCCCTCCCCCCCCCCCCCAAATGCGATTCCGCGTTATCCAGCACAAAACGTGATTCCGCGTTATCCCACCCAAAACGCGATTCCGCGTTTTTCCGCCAAAAATCATATTCCACGTTTTCCCGCCAAAAATGCGATTCCGCGTTTTCCCGCCAATAAAGTGATTCTGTGTTTTTCCGCCAATAAATTGATTCCGCATTTTCCCGCCAAAAATGCGATTCCGCGTTTTTCCGCCAAAAACTTGATTCCGCGTTTTCCGCCAAAAACTTGATTCCGCGTTTTTCCGCCAAAAACTTGATTCCGCGTTTTTCCGCCAAAAACGTGATTTCGCATTTTCCCGACAAAAACATGATTTCACGTTTTCTCGCCAATAACGCGATTCCGAATTATCCACCAAATTTCGCCAAAAATCGCGTTTTTTTTGCCAAAAATGTATTTCCGCGTTTTCTCGCTAAAAACGCATCTGCGGTTTCTCGTTAAAAACGCATCTGCGTTTTCTCACAAAAAATGTGATTTCATGTATTTCTGCCAAAAGCTTGATTCTATGTTTTTCCGCAAAAAATTTAAAATTGCGTTTCCGTATTTTTCTGCCAAAAACGCAATCACACATTTTTCCATCAAAAACACAATTATGCATTTTTTCGTCAGAAAAGCAAAAAACACATTTTTCGTTTTTCGTTTTTCGCCAAATAAATGAAACTCGAGAAGATGTTAAATTTCCCCCAAATTTATTAAATCCTAATTTTTTTATGTATTTGGACTGCCCATTGTCCGTGCGGTCTTAGCCCATTTTGACCGCGGACAAAATTGGTCTTTAGCACATTTAGACTATAATCTATTTGGCCCACGGACAATATGCAATTGACAGGTATACTCGGGGATTGAAGTTATGAAACCAAATCATAAGATCGAGATTTTCTCCGGAGAATTGAATTATAACAGAAGTACCACCATAGCACCACACTCGAGCTGGGCGGGCTACTTTCGACTGTAAGGCCAAGATTTAGACATTTTCTTATCTTTAATCTGAGGTTTTGATTCTAAATCTCTAAATGTGAAACAGGAAGAGAATAGATGAAGAAGGAGAAGATGGAGGTTTTGAAAAGAAATAAATCATTTTGTGGGCTCTAATTTATAGTCAACAGGTTGGCAAAAATGGGGATGATGAAATCAAAAGTCTTAACAATGGAAGTTGTTATGTTTTCTAATTTTTTGGGTCTTTATATATATTTTATTTAGTATCCAATTTTGGTTGCTTCTTCTCCTCCGATTATTAATTGTTTTTTTTCCTAATTAACAAAAATAGAGAGAGAGAGAGAGATTAGGTGTCGCAGCGACAGATATAAAAGGGTACGAGAAACCTTCATTCTCCTTCTCTCTCTTTCCCTCTTCTCTCCCTTCAAATCCGTTCTTCCTTGAAATCACTTTCGCTTCTCTGTTACAAACTTTCTTTTGATTCTTCAATTTCCTCTCTCTCTCTCATTCTCTTGTGGAGTTTCTTCATAAGAATGAACGGGAAGGCCTCCGTTACCAAGGAGCTCAACGCTAAGCATTCAAAGGTTCCCTTTTTTTTCTCTCCATCTTTTCGATTTCACCATTGTGATTTTGCGTCTGAAAGGTTGCGTCTTTAATGAGAATTTTGAGTTTTGTGTTGGTTATACAGATATTGGAAGCACTTTTGAAACACTCGGACAATCGAGAATGTGCAGATTGTAGATCAAAGTAAAGCATCGTGATAACATTATTCTCCTTCTTCTTCATCATCATCATTGAACAAAATGATAATTAAGAGCTTTGTGTTTGTTGGACCTATATCTATTTACAGGGCACCAAGATGGGCAAGTGTGAACCTTGGGATATTCATTTGTATGCAATGCTCTGGTATCCATCGCAGCCTCGGCGTCCACATCTCACAGGTCCCATCTTTTTTGTTTTTAAATTCCGATCTTGAAGATGATGAATCATATGGCATTGATACTGATAGATTTTGGAACAGGTAAGGTCTATAACTTTGGATACATGGCTTCCAGATCAGGTTGCTTTCATGCAATGTAAGCTTCTCTCTGTATGATTTGAGTAGTTTCAATTCATATGAAACTCCATAGCTTGATCATCTTATTCCAATTTAATTCTATCATTTTTGTCCGCCCTAGCTATCGGTAATGCTAAGGCAAATCAATATTGGGAATCAGAATTGCCTTCTCATTTTGAGAGAAGTTCGAGCGACGCGTTTATCAGAGCCAAGTATTGATCTTTTTTTACTATGCTAATAAGTGTTGTTGCCTTTGCTTCTTCCTCATCCGCTACCATATGATTGTAGCTTGAATCTCTTTTTATTTCTTCTTCTTGTTTTATTTGTTTCTTAGATACAATGAGAAGAAATGGGTTTTGCCGGGAGGGATTCAACCGGCTCCTATAGTTAGCAAGCTAAGCTGCAAAGTTAGTCACTTGGTAGAGAGCGGATATAAGCCCGAAACTCCAAAGAAAGCAAGAACCCTTTCACTTGATGAAGAGATCCTTCTTAAGCATGTTCTTGAAGTAACACCTCCAGAAACAAGAACTCGGGCGGTATGGTATCTCACAGAATTTCACTTTCATAAACCAAATAATTAATGTGTTTATCTATTTTCGGTTCGCTTATGATCATTGGATTAGAATTTGTTCAAATGTCATGTGGCAAGAATCAAGAAAGCTTTTCTAGAAGGATCTTGAGTCAGTTTCATTAACTGTTATTATGGCAATGCAGGGTTCGGTAGATATGAAGGAGAATGTATATGCTCTACCTCTATCGATGGGGATTGAAGTTAAGAAACCAAATCATAAGAATGAGATTTTCTCCGGAGAATTGAATCATAACAGAATTACCACCATAGCACCACCCTCGAGCTGGGCTACTTTTGACTGTAAGGCCAAGATTTAGACATTTTCTTATCTTTAATCTGAGGTTTTGATTCTAAATCTCTAAATGTGAAACAGGAAGAAAAGAGATGAAGAAGGAGAAGATGGAGGTTTTGAAAAGAAATAAATCATTTTGTGGGCTCAAATTTATAGTCAATAGGTTGGCAAAAATGGGGATGATGAAATCAAAAGTCTTACAATGGAAGTTGTTATGTTTTCTAATTTTTTGGGTCTTTATATATATTTTCTTTAGTATCCATTTTTGGTTGCTTGTAACTAAATCATTAAAAAAAAAAAAAAAAAAAAAAATACAATGGAAGGGGTATTTGGACAAAAGAAGAAAAAGCAATATAACTAACCGATGTGTATAATTTTGAATTGTTGGAGAAGTAACATCAATTGCTTGGTCAAAACTCCTTAATATTATCAAACAGAAAAACAACAATGATTGATTACAAGAGTCGCTTTTAAGTATTTTCGAAACTTGTGTTTTATTTGGTTTAAATTCGGTTCAAATTGGTTCTCGTTTGGTAAGATAGAAATCTAATGGAATCGAATGAAGTCGGTTATGTTGAGGGCCAAATACTGAGAAAGGCCCAGTAGAGATATGGGCCTTAGGACCGAGAGAAAAAGGAACGGAGAATAGACTTTTGTGGTGTTTAGTCTGAAGACGGACAAAGATGGCGGCGAACGCGTGTCTGCGGCTACCGGCGGCGACTGCTAACCGGCCACCTGAAGGGGTTCCGAATTCGAAATATACGGAGGGAAAACCTAAGCTCTATCTCACCAAGCCTTCATGGATTGTCACAACTAAGGTGTGAAACCGAAAACCCCCAATTTTCTATCTCCAGGGTTTGATATGAATACGAGATATCACCTGGCGCTGATGAATTCGACGATTATCAGTCCGGCGCTAAGAAGGAGACGAGGAGAAAGGCGAAGGGCCGATGCGTAATTTGCCATGGAACTGGTAGAGTCGATTGTTTCAATTGTAGCGGGAAAGGTAATCAAAGGAAATTCTCTCTCTGTTTCTCAACTTCAAATGTGACATCTTCACCATCAGTTTTTTTTGTTTTCTATTCTCGCTTTGGTGATTTATGATTTAGGGAGGACGAATTGCGTGGATATGGAAATGCTTCCAAGAGGAGAGTGGCCCAAATGGTAATATTTGAAGAAAAAGATACGTTCTTGAGCTTTGTATATCTGATATTTGATTCACCAACTAGACAAGTTTATGTTTTTTGGTTTTTGTTTTTTGGGTGTTGGTGACAGGTGCAGGAGCTGTGGAGGGAGTGGATTAGGTGACTGCTCTCGCTGTCTTGGCACCGGAGAGTACAGATACATTATGGGTTTCCGCTTCTTAAACCAACACGATGACGTCGATCCCCACAATTATGAATGATCATGTCTTTACCAGTTATTGTATATGTTCAATGATGAATGCCTTTTAAGTATTTATATATGGTTGCTCCTTACTTGTTTGTTTCTGTCTTGGATCTTCATTTTGCACATGAAAATGACATTCCCAGATCTTGTGTTATGCTTTCCATGTATAGGAGAGACTGCAATTTTCTGCCGTTTACTAATGATATCACTTGGTCCATGAGTGTGTCTATTGTTCAATGTCCTATATACTTGTTACTTCTTTGTGTTGAACAGGTTTCAGATAGATCACGATCGGGTTATGAATAAGGGGCTAAAAGATAGTTCACGGCCGCGTCGCCAAGGAACCATGAGAAGCTGTATACTTCAGAGTAATATGGAAAGGTTCTGACTAGTTTTAGTTTTGCTTCAGCAGTCAGTGGTTTTTTTATCTTCAGCTTGGAATGGGAACATATTCAAACCAAGTGTGTCATGGAGCTCAATTGGGCTGATTTGAGTTTTTGAACAAATGGTGATTCCGGTTTAGTAAAACCGGCTTGAACCGAATTAAAAACCAGTTTTTTTTCTTTCGATTTCGGTTTGTTTCGTATTTTATTTTTGTCAGGCGCGCATCTTTAATCGAATAAAGTATTCTCGTGGTCGATATTCTTATCGTTTATGGCTTCCGTTGCTTTGCCGGCGTTGAGCTGCCGGAGTTCTGGAGAACCGGTGAAGGAGCTTCGCGTTTGTACCAATCGCACCTGCCGGAAACAAGGCTCCTTACAGATTCTCGAGACGTTAACGGCTCTCGCACCTCCCCAACTCCGAGTCAATCCAAGCGGTTGCCTCGGCCGATGCGGCTCCGGTCCGAACCTCGTGGCTCTCCCTCAAGGTCTCCTCCTCCGTCACTGCGCCACGCCTTCTCGAGCTGCTGAAATCATGCTCAGTCTCTGCGGCGACGGCCGTGAAGCTTCTTCTTCCTCCGCCGTCGCGGACGCTCTCACCGCTTTAGCGCTCACCAACAATGCTCTCTCTCAAATCGAATCGGGAAACTTCCCGGAGGCCGAAGCACTTCTCACACAGGTTTCTAGAGTATATGCTTGTCTCAGTTTCCTCTCCATTTTTCTGGAGCTTGACCAAGGATGATTATGGTTTGCAGGCTTTAGAGCTGAAACCCTACGGTGGCTTGCATAGAATCTTCAAACACAGGTACGGAAGATTGATCTCTTTGATACTGTTTCTTCATAGATTGTATGTTTAACTAGATTGTTGGAACCTTGTAATTGCAGATCAGTAGCAAAATTGGGAATGCTTGATTACTCTGGGGCTCTTGAAGATATAAGCCGAGCTCTAGCATTAGCTCCCAATTATTCTGAGGTATACTCAGTGATAAGGCTCTTTGGAGTTTTCTATGTTCATGTTTGAAACTTGAAAGCTTATGTTGGTTCTATTTTTATGGATTTATCTACCAGCCCTACATTTGCCAAGGTGATGTTTACGTAGCAAAAGGTCAATATGATCTCGCTGAGAAATCATACTTGAAATGTCTAGAGATTGATCCTTCTCTTCGCAGATCGAAATCATTCAAGGTTTGTTTTGTTTCACGCTGTGCCCGGATTGCAATAATTGAAACTTAGCCCTTAAAGAAACCGATGTTCTGAGACAAATTACAAAAACTGTTGGTGTTTTTAACTGTTCTTGCAGGCCCGGATTGCAAATCTTCAAAAGAAAGCTGTTGAAGTAGATGTGACATAGAAGTATTCTGACATTGAGAGTTGTATTGGATGCATACCGAGAGCTCTCTACATGTCTGTCATTTTAAGGGTAATTCTTTTTTCTCTGCTAGACCGTTGCAATAAATGTCTCTTTCTTTGGATAAAAGGTATTGCAGAGTGGCAAGGTAATGTATATAGGTTATGAGTTTATCTAGAGATAATGAGATTTCCCTGTATATATATTATTCAGATGATATTATCCAAGTTAATGACATTATTTTGGTACTAGAGACGACCCAAACAACAAGCTACCTATCTTTGATAATCACTCATAAACGGTACTCAAGGAGCTACGTTAATGTTTAGCTTCTGGCCATTCTCACAGTGATCACCCACTCCACAGATGAACCAGAGCTCTCCAACCTCGGATATGATTATTGAGTCATTGCCTTTGGTGTAGATAGATGTGTAATTGTCTCTTCCACAATCTGCGTATGCTGTAGAGTTTACTTGCATAACGTTATGCTGGTCACTTTCGTAGTTGAAAACTGTTGAAGAAGAGAGACATACTTAGCAAGGTGGATTTTGAAACATTCAATCATATTTTTCTTACCATTGATCTGGAACAGAGGACTGTTGAAGAAGAGAGAGACAGAATGAACATAAATTATCTTTAGCGTTTGGTGAGAAGATATAATAGGAGATGGAATTACAACTTTGATTCTGCTGTATTTAGGAATCCTTGTGTTGGAGTTAGGAAAATTACCTAAGACATCGCCGACATGGAATTTTCTTCCCTGTGTCCAGTTGGTATAGTTTGTGAAGAGTTCCCAGCCCGTGCTGTCGCCAACTATATGCTCTGTTCCTTCAGATTTTAGCATGAGAGAAGATAACGAAAAAATGGCATATAGTATGATCAAGCTGGAGAACCGGCTTCCCTGATGAAGCATTGTTATCTCTTTGCCTTTGTTTTCTCTACTTTTTCGGAAATTCAGTCTACAAGAACAGTCTAGGTTTATAGAAGCTGTAAGCATTTGTGGGTGGGAAGGTCATGACATTGTTATGTTTAGCAGATAAGTGAGTCATGTAAACCATACATATGTGGATCTAAAAGTCACGGATTGTTTGCAGGGTGCAACAAACTGTGCATCGGGGCGATGCACTGAAAAGCATTAAGATAAGGCGATAGAACATACACAGTCATACATGCATTGTTCATAGTTACTAATACACCAAAGGATAGACTAATTAGGCAAATTGAGAGTGCAGCATGATGGAGCAGCAGCAGCTGATGGGTTAGGGCTGCACTTTGGGAACAGGTTCATGGTGTTCAGCTTCTTCAACCACTTGAATCCAGTTTTCTCTTCGGTTTTGTTCATCGTCTTGTTCTCCTTCTTCTTCTTGGACTTCTTATGCTTATCCAGGCCAAAGCAGCCGGTTGAGACCTTATCATAGACGGGCTCTAAGTTACTCGAGGCTTGAAGCGAGTAGATGCGGTTCTGGAGGATGCAGACCTTGTGAAAGTGGTCATCTCTCATCTTAAGCACACACCTAGCGAGCCCAACAGCTTCGTTCTTCATGAACAACGCCTCAGTGGCTAGCTCTCTGTTCTCCTCCAAGAGAGAAGTGACTTTGTATCCAAGATTAGCGTTTTCCTCCATAGCCACTTCCTTCTCCATCTCCAGCAACATGACAAACTTCTTCAACAGCTCTATAGTCTTGGAGGCTTCATGAAACTGCTGCTCCTTGTGAAGTAACTCGTGTTGCAGAATCTCTTTGTCCATGTTTGCGGTCACAACTTGCGATACAAGCTCATTGACTTTCTCTGAAACCGCAGCGGGATCTTGCATCTGTTGAAAGGATAAAGTGCTTTCGACTTCGGAACAGATCTCACTACCGGAATCAATGTCTGAAACGCAGTCGTCATCTTGAAAGAGCTGATTATGATGAGAAATTGTAAGTTTAGGCTGCTGATTCGGTCTGGTTTGATGAGAACGACCCAAGAGAGTTACGTAGCCGTTGTAAAGGTCTAGACAAAGCGAGAGAAGGAGAGGTCTTCTCTGGTAAAACCATTCAGCTCGTTGAGCAAATGTATCATCGTCTCCTTGGCTTTCTTCAAAAGCAGACACACGCAGGATTTGCATCCGAGCTTCAAGGTCTGTTTCCAACATTTTCAGACAAGAATTGATGAGAGAGAATGACAAACAAAGAAGAGAGAGAGAAAGACAAACAAAGAAGAGAGAGAGGAAAAGTGGGTCCACTGTTTTGAAAATTTGAAAATGTCAAAAAGAGAAAAGAGGAGAGAGAGAGAGAGAGAGAGAGAGAGAGATTTTGAAAATGGAAGGAATCGTACCGGAGAGAGATGGTAACTGTGGAGGAAGATGAGTAGCTTCCATGGATGCTTTGCTCTTCATCTTCTTCAACCTGGAAGATTACTTGTTTTGGTTAGTCATTTTACAAAGGAAAATACGAATATGCATAGATCCAGAGAGAGATGATATAGACATTGGTGGCTTTTCCAATAACATAATAAATGTACAGAAAAGGATTATACGATCATGGAGATTAATGAAGGTTTTTAGTAGGAAGAAGAAGACACAAACCCAGAAATAGATAGAGAGGGAAGAGAACTGACACGTCTGATCAGTTGTATCAGTGCAGAGCATATAACAGGCAAAATCCGCCAAAGCAACAAGTTTTTGATTTTGTACCACTCAGCTTTTAACACGTGGATTACGTATTTGGGCTTAGTAGTTGCGGCCCATTAGCTATTGGGCTTGATAAATCAAACCGACAAAATAAATTAAAAACCAGAGAGAAGAGAGTAAGTAGTTGGTGAGACAATTTATATATTTAGAGAAGTAGAGAACCTATAAACTAATGTCAATTATTGTCTATTGATAATATGAATGCAATACATGTGCGTGTTTAAAAGGAAAAAGTAACACTATTTATTTATTTGTTCTACAATAAAAGAATGCATGACTTGGTTAGTAGAAGGATGGTAATTGAAAAAGGTTATAGTTAGTCTTGTCATGCAGGTCAAATCTGCTCCGTTAGACCCATTCTACGGTGGGTTTTAAATTTTTTTGATTCGTTCCAATCCATTCCGTAAAATTTTCAGAACTAAAATGTTGAACCCGCATCCGCCCCGCTTAATTTTGCGGATCCCGCGGGTATTTTAAATATATAAAAATATTAATTTATACATATTTTAATTAATTTAGTAATAAAAATTAAATATTATAAACATAAATACATAGTTTTCTTAGAAAAACTAAAATTTTGTTACTTAATTTATATATATTATATAATATTTTAATAATTTAGTAATATTAATAGGATAAAATATTTAAAATTAAAATATATTTTTAAAAAATTTAAAAATCCGCGAGTATTTACCCAAAAAAATTCGCATTTATAATAACCCGCTTGTAAATAGGTTAAAATTCTTTTGGTCCGCATCCACACAACGGATCGGGCGAGACGGGACCACGAATTTTGACTCAAATTAACAAGCCTAGTTATAGTATTATCATTTTCCTCAGAAACGCGGCTTTGTTTTTATTCACACTCTTTAAATTATTTGTTATAAGAGAAAATTGTGTTAAAAAAAGCTCAATTGTGAGTTTGGTGAGAATCCCAATCTATTCCTTTTTAAAAGTATATGAAGCAAATTCGTTTGATGTATTAAATAGATCTAACATGTTTCAATGAAGCAAATTCATTTTTGGTCTTTTGGAAATGTGCAGTAATGAATATATATCGGGTATGATTAAAGTTGATCAATATACTGACTGTTATGTCATGAAGAAAATTAAAATCAATGAAATTGTTGTTAACGTTTTATTTAATAAAATAACATATCATAAGAATATCTTGTCTATCTTGTGACAAATAAAAATTACGCATTTAGGTATACCCTACCCTGCAAATGTTATTAAAAAAAACTTGTAATTCATAATCATTTAGCAAATTAATTCACATTCTGAAACAAATAAAATGGAGGAAAATCAGAAAGATCAAAGTAACACAAAAAAAACTCTTTTTTCACGAATTATGTTCTCAAGTTGTATTCATTGGTGTCAAGATGTTTGAACTTTAGTGTTGAGGCTGATAAGATATTGTTGTACTCAGATTCAGGGTAATGAAAAATAATTGTTGAGCAAAAAACCACATAAAGGCAACCTTTTTCTTTACTTAAACAATAAAACGAAGCCATTTTGAAGTTTCGTTGATGGTTCAAAGGAAGATCACAAATGAAAACATTATTATTATATTTTTCATTTTGACGAATCTTATATTCTTTCAAAGTTTGGTGTTTTTAAAAAAAAGTTGTTCCTTTTCCTTATAAAAATGAACACTTGCTTTGTCCGGGTAAATCCAAAACCAGTCTCTTTCAACTTCTTCTTCTTCTCTCTTTCATCGTTTTGCTTCTTTCTTCCATATACCATTATAGGTTTTACGAGGTTTCTGGGTCTTGTTCTTTTCTTCTGAAACCTGCTTCTCCTACTTTGGCTTGTCCGAATTCGTCTGGAAAAATGGATTCACAGAACGAAAACGACGACTTTCCCATTCTTCTTCCAATTCCAGAAGCAACATCATCTCGTGCTCACAATAGGGCTTTCACTTCCACGAATCGTAGCGTTTCCCTCTCAAATCCAACTTTCTCCATCGACGGATTTGATAACTCGAGTGTTAATTTAGGCTACACAGGTCCTCTTCGAACCCAGAGAAGACGACCTCCATTAGTGCAAATGAGTGGACCTCTTTACTCTACTCGCAGACCTGAGTCTCTCTTCCCTCCTCCTAACCAGCCTCCTGATTCCTCCTCTACCGTTGATGTTCCACCTGAAGATGATTTCGTCTTGAAAAACGCAAATCTCTTGAAATCTGGACAATTAGGGATGTGTAATGATCCTTACTGTACTACTTGTCCTTCTTATTACAACCGCCAATCTGCTCAAGTCCACACTTCCAGAGTCTCTGCTTCTAGGGTATGTATGCTGTTGCTTCTACTTCTTGTTTAGCTTGAGACTCAAGTAAATGTTGGTCAAAGTCTTTCCTTTTTTGCTTGTTTAGTTCCACACTGCTCTGTATGATGATGCTAGAGGTTGGGCTAAGCGATTCGCTTCCTCTGTTCGTAGATGCGTACCTGGAATCATGAATCCTCATTCCAAATTCGTCCAAGGATGGACTAGAGTCTTAGCCTTTTCAAGCTTGCTGGCTATTTTCATAGATCCCCTCTTCTTGTTCCTCTTGTTAATCCGACATGTATGTTTCCTTCTCTAGCTCTATCAATCTCTTGTTTGAATGTATATGTTTTTCTTGCATTTTGAGCACCATTTACTCCTGCAGGACAACAAATGCATAGAGATTGATTGGCCTTATACTAAAGCATTGGTGTCTCTTAGAAGTATAACGGATCTTATATTCTCCATTAACATTCTGCTTCAGGTGTGTCTCCTTTGCTCTAATCTCCTATGTAAGGAAATTTATTGGCTTGTAATGCTTATTCTGTTAAAATTTGTTGCAGTTTCGGTTGGCCTATGTAGCTCCTGAGTCTAGGATAGTTGGTGCAGGCCAGTTAGTTGATCAGCCTGGAAAAATTGCTCGCAATTACATCCGAGGAAAACTTTTCCTTGACCTGTTCATTGTGTTACCCATTCCGCAGGTATTGTAGTATTAACCCTTTCAAAATGTTAACTCGAAGATGTTCGTTTTACTGTAGATTTTCTCCTTTGTTTTCAGGTAATGATATTATGGATAATACCAGCACACTTAGGCACAGCCAGGGAAGAATCTGAGAAACACATTATACGCGCGATAGTTCTTCTTCAATACATTCCAAAGTTATATAGACTTCTTCCTCTTCTTGCTGGACAAACACCGACCGGATTCATATTCGAGTCGGCTTGGGCTAATTTTGTTATTAATCTTCTCACCTTCATGCTTGCTGGTCATGCTGTTGGCTCTTGCTGGTATCTTTCAGGACTTCAGGTATATAAGTCAGTTTCTTGAAAACTGTATTCATGTTTTCACAAGTGACTTCATTGATTCTTCTCATTGCCTGCTTTCCCCTTTTTCTTTTGCTCTTTTCAGAGAGTTAAGAAATGCTTGTTGAATGCTTGGAATAATTCTGTGGAAGAACGCCGAAATCTGATTGATTGTGCTCGTGGAAGCTATGAATCGGAGTCACTACGAGCTCTGTGGAGAGATAGTGCGAGTGTCAATGCTTGTTTTCAAGAGAATGGTGTGGCTTATGGGATCTATTTGAAGGCAATCAATCTTACTACTCAATCTAAATTCTTCACAAGATTCAGTTATTCTCTGTTTTGGGGATTCCAGGTAAATTAGGATCATTCATGTTTTTCCTTGAAAAGTTTGATTCATGTTAAAACTATTAGTCTTTAAATCACTCTTAACTAATGTCAAAATTGTTTTCAATTCTTAAAGCAAATCAGCACACTTGCTGGTAACCTGTCCCCAAGTTACTCAGTGGGGGAAGTGTTCTTTACAATGGGTATCATTGGACTAGGGCTTCTGCTTTTTGCACGGCTTATCGGTAATATGCACAACTTCCTTCAAGCTCTCGATCGAAGGTAAAACACATCTCATCAACAATGTTTTAGAAGGGATTGTGCATTTCTTTACAAATTCACCAAGTGAGATGATTATTTTGTGCCTGTCTTGCTTTAGGAGGATGGAAATGATGCTGAGACGGCGTGATGTGGAGCAATGGATGAGCCATAGATTGTTGCCAGAAGATATAAGAAAGTCTGTGCACTCTGCATCTTAAACTTTTGCTTCTCATGTGAATAGTATTTTGTCATACATTTGAATTCTCAGGCTATGTGTTGGGACTATAGAACTAACTCAATAATTTTTCAACACCTTTCAGGAGGGTGCGAGAGGCAGAGCGGTTTAATTGGGCTGCAACTAGAGGAGTTAACGAGGAATTGCTCTTTGAGAATATGCCTGAAGATCTTCAGAGAGATATAAAACGTCACCTCTTCAAATTTCTCAAGAAGGTAATAAGCATCAGCACAATGAAAACATTGCATTAAAAATCAGAAACCATTTCTTTCTGTGTACTTTACAAAGAGGTAGTTCTGAATCAAACTTTATAGATAGACTCTTGCTGGAAACTTGGCCGTGATATTTTCAAGTGTTATAATGTTTGTAGGTGAGAATATTTTCGTTGATGGATGAATCAATCTTAGATTCAATCCGCGAGAGGCTCAAACAGAGGACTTACATAAGGAGTAGCACAGTGTTGCACCGCGGAGGTCTAGTCGAAAAAATGGTATTCATAGTGAGGGGTGAGATGGAGAGCATTGGAGAAGACGGCTCTGTTCTTCCTTTATCAGAAGGCGACGTTTGTGGTGAAGAACTTCTAACATGGTGCCTCGAACGCTCTTCTATAAACCCCGGTACGCCTATTTTACTAATAGCTTTGGCTCTATGTGTCAGTAACTCTCCAAGTTTTTGAAACGTAAACCTTTTTTCGAAGACATTTCATTAAGGGGTAAGCTTGTAATCTGAATATGTCTCGAGACCTACAGATGGAAAGAGGATAAAGATGCCGCCGAAGGGATTGGTTAGCAACAGAAATGTTAGGTGTGTGACAAACGTGGAAGCGTTTTCGCTGAGTGTTGCAGATCTTGAAGACGTAACGAGCTTGTTTTCAAGATTCTTAAGGAGCCATCGAGTGCAAGGAGTCATACGGTACGAGTCTCCTTATTGGAGGCTACAAGCAGCTATGCAGATTCAAGTGGCTTGGAGATACAGAAAGAAACGGCTACAGAGATTATACACTCCTCACTCAGTCTAGTTACAGCATTTAGATTATATTCTACATTCTTGAGGATATTTGGTTTGGTAAATTAGGAATTACGTATAAAGCGTAGTGGTTGTTAAATAGTTGTAAATTGTAATATAGAAGATGGCTCAAAGGTTCATTCATTAGTGATATGAAAGTTGAATAGTTTGTTTGATTAAGATACTTTTTATTTTAAGTGTTGCTCAAGTAAACATCTTTTTGCTGTTTTTCCAATTATAATTACAGTTCAGGTCTCTCGGCTCTTTATGCTATTAACCTATGAAAATTTCACTTTAACTGTGAAAGAATTCGTAATTTCGGCCCATTTTATATTGAGCCTAATTGATAATGGCTTTAAGTACTTGCTGAAAGAAGTAGCATGAAGAAAGAGATAAATGACTTTTTATTTATTTTGATCGTTTCTTAATAATTATCGATAACGATTTTGTAACCAATTAAAAATTACAAATAACATACAAAACGCCAAAACAAAAGTATTGAATCACTAATTATATTTTCTAGCATTAGAAAATTATGAATATAGTGGTCAAGAAAAAGATAACAGAATCAAGAGAAAATCAAGGGATATATATACAAAAAACCCTTTATTTCCAATTTTCCCAAAAAACACCTAACTAACCTGAATATTTGTTGCAAAATTAGACTTTTCTTTAGTTTGGTGCAAGAATGGCTCGTTCTCGTTCTCGTCGAGCCAGAACCAGATCTACATTTGAATTGGTATTTACAGGCTCTTTGGCCTTCACGTTTGGGGCATGTGCCGTTTGCTCTTTCTTATGTGCGAGTGGTGCTTTCATAGAACCAGAACTCATTATTACTCTTCCGTGGCTTACTACCATAATCCGACTATACTTTCTAATTATGGGCTTCATGAGCACCTTTTTGGTCGCCCAAGAAACTTACAACGATGTAAGAAGATTCATGGGTCAAAGAAAATCCCCGCGCCTTGGAATTTCGAAGAAGAAGAGGAAGAAGAAGAAGGTGAATTCAAGGAAGGACAAAGATGATGAAGAAGAAGGTTGTTGTCCTATATGCCTCGAAGATCTCAACGTAGGTTTTGGTTACGTTAGGTTAAGAGATTGCATGCATAAATACCACCGTGATTGCATCCATAAATGGCTTTTCAAGAGTGCAAGTTGTCCTACATGCCGTTCTTTTGCGATTCGCAACAATTATCTTCGAGTTCGATGATATAATTACAGAGCTTAGGTAATCTCGTTTTTAACTATTGTATATTTTATCTATCAACTTGCGTTTGTAATTGAAAATAATCGGTTTATCGAGAACAGAAAAACCCTACCATCGCCGCATCCCCTTTCACGGTGCTTCTCCTCGGCGAACTGATCTATCACCGGTGAATATCTCTTCTCTTCCCAAATAGAGCCTCATCTTCACTCACCATTCTTCCCTCTTCCCAAATAGAGCCTCATCTTCCCAGACCCGTTCCGTTCTTCCGGCGAGATTCAAACTGGCATTGGCGAAATCCAAGCTGCTTCGGGCGAGACTCAAGCCTCAATTGTCGTTTCTCACCTTCCAGTCGCCTCTGAAATCTCTGAAGCCAAACACGAAGTCACTTCGTCTACCGTTGTTGTTCGAACTACAAAGAAATCTACCGTTGTTGTTCGAGCTACAAAGAAATCACTTATCCCCTTTGTACCTTCATTAGGGGTGTGGGCTCACCGAATCAAAATTATCCCAAAGTTAAAAGGATCTTATTCTCCAAGATTCTCCCTCCTCTGAATCTTTAAGGACTAGAAGCAATCAAACGGCTTCTGACATTCTACCGCCAGAGATAAAAGAGAATGGGCAGCCGCGGTTCCCTTAGACAGCAAAAATGGATCCGAAAATCCGCAATCTTCACCGTACTGCTACGCCTATCTACTTGGAAGACGGCACACCCATAGTTGAGATTCCAAACCATGTTTTGCCGCAGAGGCATGAAAATCAGAAGAAATATGTTATCGGCCAGTTCTATCGCTGCTTTACGCCATCAGGAGGCCTCATTCACGCTGTGGTTACCCGAATTTGGGATAAGAGGTGTAAAATCTTCTCTCGTAAATTAGGGGACTCCTCCTTTATGTCTCATCTCGGATGAGTCTACTAGAACTTGGGTATTAGAGAGAAAGCTATGGCATATTGATGGTTGCATTATGTTTGTTTCTCTTTGGACTCCTACTATTTTTTTAGTATTACCTGAGATAACTTTAATTTCGATGTGGGTCACTTTGAAAAACATTCTAAACTGTCTATATTCAAACTGGAGAATTAGTTGAATAACCTCATGTTTAGGGGAACATATTCACTAATAAACCGTGGTTAGACCCGACTTTAATGAGTGAGGCTAAGTCAATAGTGGAAGTTAAGTTTGATAAACCTTTTCCGCAAACAATTGCGGCTACAGATGATTCTCTTACCCTTGCCTCTAATGTTGTCTGTGTTCCAGTGGAAGTTGAAGATGTACCAATATTTGTGACAAATATTAAAATAGCTACGCCTACTATTAGCCACACGGTCCCTGTTTTGGCCAAAGATATATAAGTAATTATTATTGTTACTCCTACTGCTATCACAACCACTTTAGTCTTACCTTGCGAGGAGGCGGAACCAGTACACGCCAACACTACTCCTTCTTTTGGTTTTCCTCCTTTGGATAAAAATATTGGGAGTGTTAGATGCTACAATCATGATTCTTTCTCGTTGGAAACTCTAGATCCGCATCTTTTCAGGGAACTTTGCGAGAGAGGCTTATCAAACCCACCCAAAAAAATACAAGATAGATTGGAATGGACAACGATTAAAAGCCGTGGAAAGCGAGGCCGAAGCAGCGAAAGAATAGTCGACTAATCTCCATCCTATCATGCCCTAAGTTTTATGTTTGAGACTTTTTCTATTATTTTCTCATATGTTTGCTTCAAATGTATGTTTTTTCAATTGTAAGATTTGGTTTAACAATTGTAAACTTGTTACCTTTAAATATAATCCACCAAGTTTTATCAAAAAAAATTGCGTTTGTATGCTGAGATAGAGCTGCGATACTATTTTTAGCCCGAACAGTTATAAATCTTAGTCATGGAAGTCTTTTGATCAGTGATGAGTATAACACCATGTTGGTGGTATAATTCACATTCTAAGGATGGAAATGATGTTGAGTCGGTATGATGTGGAGCCATGGATGAGCCATAGACTGTTGCCAAAAAACTAGGATGCCCTGAGACGGATACGGAGACAAAAATGGGAACGGAAACGAAAACATGAAACCGCAAAAACTAAAAAAATTAAAAGAGATATGGCATAGGTACGGCAATAAAAATATAAGAGAAACTATCCGTATTGAAAGCAAGTATCACAACATAAGTACTAGATATAGTATAATTAATATCTTAACTCAAGAAAAAACAATTTAAGACAAAACAAGCTACTTAATTATCAATTATCATTGACCACTGATGCATTCATATTTTAGCATCCTTAGCATACATTTTCTTTATCTTTTATAGTCATTAGACTTGCATTTTGCATATTTCTTCTCATTTTGCGTCTCATATAGAATAGGTTAAGTCCTAGAGTCCTAGGCTTTATATTATGCATTTGCATTGTATTTTTAGTCTTTTTCAGGTACAATGAAGTCTAAGGAGTTGGAGGAACCAAATGAAGTTGGAAGAACATGAAGGAGAGTGAAGAAAATACAAGAATGCAAAAAACATGCAGATGCAGTCCGAATTGGCTCAAAGATCATCTCTGTTGAAGGCCTTCCCGTGATCGGATTAATCTGAAATTTGGTGGAGAGATATGAATTGAGTTATCTTTCCAATGGAAGTGGTTTCAAGTCATTTGGAGCCATATCGCGAAAGTTATCATCGATTTACTAGACACGTATCACCAGAACGATCGATCTGTTTCGGATGATCGATCCAAAATGTTCCGCTAATTTGGATCGATCGATCCATATATTGATCGATCGATCTGATGCTCGATCTGCACTATTTTTTGTTGACTTTATGTTGACTTTGACTCTTTAACCATTAGTTTTACCTAGATATTTTTCTTAGTATAAATACTCTCTTAAGCATTGTAAAAATCTAAGTTTTCTTCTCTCTAGAGTTGGTTTTGGATCCAAACTCTTTTATTGATGTTTTGGATTAATCTTCATCTTATCATGCCACTATAGTGAATGATTCTTCACCTCTATCTTTTATTTTATGTTTATGTCTTTTATTTTGTATTTCTCTTTGTTTAGGACTTAGCTTTTAGTTGGATCATGGATTAGGCTAGATTTTGATGAATTGATGGTTAAATGATGATGATTTAGGTTGCATCTTGTTAGATCCTTTATTTAGGTTGTTTTTAATGCTAGTTTTGACTTGATCACTCAAAATCTAGAATTTATGCATTTCATGCCCGGGAGGTGTTTGTGAAAATATTTGAACCAAACTTTTTATGAGTTTTACATATCTTAGCCAATGGAAATTGATGATTAGGGTGTTTAGTGAACTAAGTGGAATTGTTTCTTAATGCTTATTGATTATGTGATTACGAACGGAAGTTTTTGTTAATTACTTAATTAGTGACGTGATTAGCGCCATGGAAGTGGATTAGTCATAATTGTGAATTTCATGTTCTAGGATGATACTTAATTCAATCTTTATCATCATTGTTTGATTGTTAGTTCATTTTTTTTTATAGTTAAACCCATGGTCCAATGCTTTTATCTTGTTCATCTTTTTGCATTTCACTTTTTTGTACTTATTTTATTTTAAACCAAACAAAAACACCAAAAATATTTGCTATAGATTAGTTTGTTTCTCGCATCTCTAGTGTTGCAATCTTTAGTCCTTTGGAATCGATCCTTAAATATTATCTCGGTGTACCATGCACTTGTGGTTTTGTTTAAAACTTTATAAATGTAAAATTTAAACGCCTAGTTGAATCAAGGTAAAATAGTCCGCATCAAGTTCTTAGCTCTTCTTTCTAAGTCTAATTGAACGAAGTTACAAAACGAAACCAAAAAAGTATGAAACAGAGAAGCGACAAAAAATCAAAAAGCGAAGAAAAGAAAAGACAAAATAATAAGAAAACAGTAGCACTCAAGCAGAGAACGTGAAGGAGGTGAAGAGATAGATAGAGACGTGAGAACATAGAAGTCAAAGAGTTTTAGAAATCCTAAATAACAATTTACCACCGACCTAATTTGTATGTAAAATTCTTTTTCTTTTTAGTATTTTTCCTTTTCTTTTCAAGTTATTTTATATGGGGTACACATTTTTTGCGTTGAAACGTCTAGGGGATGTTTCCTTGGTGTCCCTGTGCCGTCCCGTCCCAAAACCGTTTCAGAGATGTGAGACGTCAGTAGATTGGCGTCCTAAGCAGATGGGACGAGGATAAAGATGCCGCAAAAGGGATTGGTTAGCAACAGAAATGTTAGGTGTGTGACAAATGTGGAGGCGTTTTCGCTGAGTGTAGCAGATCTTGAAGACGTTGTTTTCAAGATTCTTAAGGAGCCATCGGGTGCAAGGAGCAATACGGTACGAGTCTCCGTATTGGAGGCTACAAGCAGCTATACAGATTCAAGTGGCTTGGAGATACAGAAAGAAACGGCTACAGAGATTATACACTCCTCAGTACAGCTCCGGCCGTTAGATTGTATTATATACTAACACTCTTGATGATATTTGGTTTGGTAAATTAGGAATTAATTTACGTATAAAGCTTACTGGTTGTTAAATAGTTGTAATAATGAAGATGGCTCAATGATTCATTCATTGTAATCTATAAGAAGCTCAAAGGTTCATTCATTAGTGATATGAAAGTTGAATAATTTGTTTGATTTAGATACTTTTTCTTCGAAGTGTTGCTTAAGTAAGCATATTTTTGCTGTTTTTCCAATCATCATATTATAATTTCATTTCAGGGGTCTCGGCTCTTTATGCTATTAACCTATGGAAATTTCACTTTAAATGTGAAAGAATTCGTAATTTCGGCCCATTTTATATTGAGCCTAATTGATAATGGCTTTTAGTACTAGCTGAAAGAAGTAGCACGTTTGTTAATAATTATGGATAACAATTTTGTAACCAATTACAAATTACAATAACATACAAAACGCCAAAACAAAGAATTGAATCATTAATTATATTTTTCCAGCTTAAGAAAACTGCGAATGTAGCGGTGAAGGAAAAGATAACAGAATCAAGAGAAAATCAAGGGATGTATATACAAAAAAAAACACCTAACTAGACCTGAATACTTGTTGCAAAATTCTACCATTTTTAAATAGATTTGGTGCAAGGATGACTCGTTCTCGTCGAGCCAGATCCAGTAAAGAGATATCAACATTTGAATTGGTATTTACGTCTTTCGTCTTCATGTCTGGGGCATTTGCCTCCTGCGGTTTCTTATCTGCGACTTCTTGTACTTTCACAGATCCAGGACTAATTACTGTTCCGTGGCTTACTACCATAATCCGACTATACTTCCTAATTTCGGGCCTCTGTTGCGGCACGATCACCTTTTTGGCCGCCCAAGAATTTTACAACGATGTAAGAAGATTCATGGGACAAAGAAAATCCCCGCGCCTTGGAATTTCGAAGAAGAAGAGGAAGAAGAAGAAGGTGAATTCAAGGATGGACAAAGATGATGAAGAAGAAGGTTGTTGCCCTATATGCCTCGAAGATCTCAACGTAGGTTTTGGTTACGTTAGGCTACGAAATTGCATGCATAAATTCCACCGTGATTGCATTCATAAATGGCTTTCCAAGAGTGGAAGTTGTCCTACATGCCGTTCTTTTGCGATTCGCAACAATTATCTTTGAGTTCGATGATATAATTACAGAGCTTAGGTAATCTCGTTTTTAACTATGGTTATCTATCAATCTGCGTTTGTATGCTGAGATAGAGCTACAGTACTATTTTTAGCCCGGACAGTTATAAATCTTGTATGGAAGTCTTTTGATCAGTAATGAGAAAAACACCATGATATGGTGGTGGTATAATACCATTAGGTCCGTCCAATACCGTTTCATAATAAATTCTGCTGTCCTGCAAGTTTGGAATATTTTTCCCATATCATATTTTTCGACGTATCCAAAATTTTGACCCAAAACACCAAATGGGTATAATAGGAAAACTGTCTCATCTCGAGCTATGCTAAAAGTGGACCTAAGAAAGGCGTTTGATTCTGTAAAGTGGGATTTTGTCATACAGGCTATGCGAGCTATGGATTTTCCAGAACCGTTTATCAACTTGGTCCATCAATGTATATCAACTACAAGATTCTCGATTGCTATTAATGGTGAGCTTTGTGGGTTTTTCAGGAGATCGGGAGGGCTAACACAAGGAGATCCGTTATCTCCCTATCTTTTCGTGATTGTAATGGAAGTCTTTTCTCGGCTCTTGTTTTTACATTAAATGTGAAAGCATTCGTAATTTCGGCCCATTTTATATTGAGCCTGTAATTGATTAAGACTTGGTAATGGCTTTTAGTACTTACTCGATTTATAGTGTTTTACCGAAAGAAGTAGCATGAAGAAAGAAATAATGGCTTTTTATTTATTTTTATCAAATAGTTTTTCTTAATCATTATGGACAACGATTTTATAACCAATTAAAATTTAACAAATAACATACAAAACGCCAAAACAAAATAATTGACTCACTAATTATATTTTTCCAGCATAAGAAAACTGCGAATTAATGTAGTGGTGAAGGAAAAAGATAACAGAATCAAGAGAAAATCAAGGGATATGTATATACAAAAAAAGAACACCTAATTAACCTGAATACTTGTTGCAAAATTAGATTTTTTCTTCAGTTTAGTGCAAGAATGGCTCGTTCTCGTTCTCGTCGAGCCAGAACCAGATCTACATTTGAATTGGTATTTACAGGCTTTTTGGCCTTCGTGTCTGGGGCATTTGCCGTTTGCTCTTTCTTATGTGCTACTTGTGGTACTTTCATAGATCCAGAACTAATTCATTTTCCGTGGCTTACTACCACACTCCGACTATACGTCCTAATTCTGGGCCTCTATTGCGGCACTATCACCTTTTTGGTCGCCCAAGAAATGTACACCTATGTAAGAAGATTCATGGGTCAAAGAAAATCCATGCGCCTTGGAATTTTGAAGAAGAAGAAGGAGGATTCAAGGAAAGACAAAGATGATGAAGAAGAAGGTTGTTGCCCTATATGCCTCGAAGATCTCAACGTAGGTTTTGGTTATGTTAGGCTAAGAGATTGCATGCATAAATACCACCGTGATTGCATCCATAAATGGCTTTTCAAGAGTGCAAGTTGTCCTACATGCCGTTCTTTTGCGATTGGCGACAATTATCTTCGAGTTCGATAATATAATTACAGAGCTTAGGTAATCTCGTTTTTAACTTTTGTATATTTTATCTATCAATCTGCGTTTGTATGCTGAGATAGAGCTACAATACAATTTTTAGCCCGGACAGTTATAAATCTTAGTCATGAAAGTCTTTTGATCAGTGATGAGAAAAACACCATGGTGGTGGTATAATTCACATTCTAAGTTGTAGAATATATTCATAATGCTTACCATTTGGTCCAATACCGTTCCATGCATGTCCTACAAGTTTGGAATATTTCCCCCCTACGATATCTTAGTAATAACCTACGCATCACGGTTCATAACGATTTCTGAATTTTGACCTAAGAAAATGATATCGGAATTGAAAAGTCCAGTATTTTTTTGTCTTTTTGACATGGAAAAGTCATGTGAATGAATAATAAACTCATGGAAATAATTATTTAATTTAAAAATATATTTTTTTTATTTTTTGATCTGTCAGAAATCCATTGAAATTTTAGACGTATCCAAAATTTGACCACCAAGACACCAAATTGACGGGTCGACTCAGTAATTCTGAAAAAAATTCATCAGAGATTTTCAATGAATTTTCGAAGAATCCAACAAATTTGACCGCCAAAATTCGCCGAAAACAAAAATTGAACTCTTTCGTATACAACGTTTCTGATGGATTTCCAATAGTTGTATTCGTGAGAATTTTTTGATGAAAATGGAACTCCTTAATTTCTCACAACTCTTATGTTTTAGTAATTAAAGTTGAACAAATCATATTGAATTATGTTTTAATAAATGATAAATCTGAAATTTGAATTATATTTAACTGTATATATGACCTAAAACAAATTTCAATTTTTTTTATATTGAAATATTAGAAACACAAAAATAAAATACTACCACGAGATATCACCTTATTTTTTCATTATCATCTTTTTGGATCAGAATAAGATTCATTAATCCAATTAACTCATTATAGGGGAGGAGATCCCATTTCAGATAAAGTAATCCAGATTTTGGTAGGTTTATGGATGCCACTAATTACGGTCACTTTTCAATATCACCGAATTTTTTTATAAAAATGAGTTGTCATGGAAGCTTTGTAATTAATAAATTCAGGTTAACCCTCTTAAAAAAATCAATGATCCTATATTCCTATTAATGCTACACAAATTTCACACCCCGAGCCTAAGCTAACTGTAGTATATATATGTAGTCATAATGGCAATTTTAAATTTGAATTTGAAATACGTGTACGACACCTTTTCCATATAGACGTTTGGTAGAGCAAGGGACAACGACACGTCCATGTATCTGCGGTGGAATATCAAAGTTTTACACAAAAAAAGATAAATATATTTTTGCAGATTGGTATATCCTTTGGATATATGACCAGAAAGAGGAGAGATGTTAGATGATGAGCATTTCTTGAAAACTTTGGACAGAAGAGAGTCGGATATTATAATTTTGACTAAAAAAATCAATGTTACTTAAAAGTGAATATATTTCTTTTTTCGTTTCTTTTCTTTCAGTTTTGATTCAACCATGCATTCTTCAAATTGAATAAACTAAAATATATGATCCGAAATTGAATACTCAAATGTTCTTGTTCGAGTCAGAGTGTCTTGAGTCTCTCGAAAAAGATTTTGGATATTTTCTAGAAATAGCTGCAAAGCTTTTGGGCTGTAGTTCCGTCTTCTGGGAGAAAAGGGGGAAGGGAAGAGGGGGAATGAGCGACGCTCTCATTGTCTATGGGGAGATGGTCATGATGATCTCCTGAAGAAATGGCGAAACCTGCACAAATGACATCGTCAAAAAGATCTCAAGGAGAACGAGAAGGGGTTCCCTCTCAAAACTCTCTAACATTCAATCCAGGCTACCACTGAAGAGTAAATTTATTCGAGAAGTGAGTGTGTGTTGAGTTTGGAGACCACGTCCGAAGATCGGAGTCTCCGGCTATTATTTGCAGAAATGAATAAGGTAGAGGGAGAAAGTGTTCTGCTACTTTCCGAGAGCAGGCCTACTCTGTTCTGGAATAGAGTGGCCCCCTACTTTACCACTGACATGACAACTCTTCATTGGATGGTGCAAAATCACCTCGAACAGTTCCATATAAATTTAGTGGTAAGGTTTAAGGTTGAGTTATGTTTATTTGGTTTTTATGCATTCGAAAAATATAGGCTTTTTCACTTCAAGACAAAAAACTCATCTCATTCCGTACTCGTCCTAAATTTCTCGTTTCATTTATTTTTCTTTTTAAATAATTATCTGTTTGGGATCGTTTATTTTATTCAAATACAAAAAGGTATAGGACGGGTTATCCGAATATCTTTAAAAAAAAAAAAATTAATAATGAAAATTATCTACCTATTATTTTAAAATTTCAAAAAAATTCTAATTTTTTTGAAATTACTGAATTATCCAAAATTTTCGTCCCAAAGTTAACCTTTACATAAATTAGAAGTTAATCTTTACATAAATCAAAATAAATTTGAATAATGATTATAGTTATCCGAATTTCTCGAGTCTATCCTATCATCCTTCCCGTTACCTCGTTTTAACGGAAACATTTTAAATAGTGTTTTCCAATTCTCGATATCCGAATGAACACGCGAAAAAGGAAGAATAGAGACTCTGACTGTTCACTCACAACATTGGGCTAAAGTTACAAACAAAGCCCAAACAGAAAGCCCACTGTATCTGAATACAGCCAAAACTAAAAGAGTGCAGAATCATGACTATTATCTGTTATACATGAAGGAGACTCTCCTACTACTAGTACGAAAAATATCCCAGCCTGTGCAGTCTGCAGAAACAGTTGTCCATCAATCCTTGAGAAATTAGGGTTTCTGAGTCTTTCCATGAATATATAAAATGTAATAATAGTTTGTTGAGAGAACTGGATTTTTGGAAAATACAAGTTTTTCTTGTTTATCTTCTTTCTCTTTCAAAACTAAACAGTGCTCGTTATCAATCACGCATATTGTAAACAAAGGTAAAACATTTTACTCTATTGTTTATCCTCTTTCCTTAGCTATGAGTTTCAAAACTAAAACATTTTATTGTGTTTATCCTCTTTCTTGTTCCAAACCTGAGTGTCCGCTCAACAGGAATCATACTTACTGTAAACAAAGGTAAAACCTTTTCCTCTATTGTGTTATTGTTTATCCTCTTTCCATAGCTATGAGTTTCAAAACTAAAACATTTTATTGTGTTTATCCTCTTTCTTGTTCCAAACCTCAGTGTCCGCTCAACAGGAATCATACTTACTGTAAACAAAGGTAAAACCTTTTCCTCTATTGTGTTATTGTTTATCCTCTTTCCATAGCTATGAGTTTCAAAACTTAAAACATTTTATTGTATTTACCCTCTTTCTTTTTCCAAACTAGGGTTGGGCATTTGGATACTCAGGTCTGGTTCGGGTCGGTTCTTTCGGGTTTCGGATTTTTTAGATCTAGAGGTTTAGGTCTCATTCGGGTATTATAAAATTTCGGTTCGGTTCCGGTTCGGGTTCGGGTCGGTTCGGGTTTTCATATGAAGAACCGAAATATTTTTGGTTCTGGGTTGGATTGGTTACTTTTATACCCAAATATACCAGAAAGTATATTTGGATACCCGAAATACCCGAATTTATAATTGTAGTTTCGGGTATTTGGGTTATTACAAGTCTAAATATAACATATATTTTTGAGTATATACTTGTATTCAGATATTTTCAGGTATCCATTCGGTTCTCGGTTCGGTTCGGGTTTGGTTTCGGTTCTTCGGATATAGTGATCTAGGTCCCGTCCGGGTATTTTGAGGGAACCGAACCCGATCCGAATACTTGTTTTCGGTCCGGTTCCGCTTCGGGTTTTCAGGTCCGGGTTTTTTGCCCAACCCTATACCAAACCTCAGTGTCCGCTCGAGAGGAATCACACCTACTGTAAACAAAGGTAAAACCTTTTCCTCTATTGTGTTATTGTTTATCCTCTTTCCATAGCTATGAGTTTCAAAACTTAAACATTTTATTGTATTTACCCTCTTTCTATATTTTCTCAACTCCACCAAATAATCTTGCTTCAAATTCTATGTTGTAATCACCAAACTCAAGTTTTCCAAAATATCTCATTCAATTAATCAAACTAATCACTTTTAACATCTCACATATGATTAAAACACTATTTCTAAGCAAGATAATTTATAGATAAAAGACAAAAATTAGTGTGCACAAATGTCAAAATACTAAATTAGTTTTCGGTTTTGTTTTGTTTTATAATGAGAGAAATATCAAAATTAATTTTACCCTTCATATTTATTTACGAGACAATGTTTTCAAAACGGAAGCACAAACTTCCCAAACGGAATCGCAAGCTTCCAACGTGTTTTCAAATGGGGTTTTTAGAAAGCGACATGGAAGCGAGCTTCCGAAAGCTTCCGAGAGCTTCCGATTCCGATTTGGATTCCGAAGCGGGAAGCGGACCTCCGACGAAACTTCCATGCTACCTAGGTGTTGAGTTTGGAGACCACGTCCGAATATTAGGATCTTCGTTTGTTATTTGCCGGAAGGATAAGGTAGATGTGGAAGTATCCCTAAGGAGAGTGGGATTAGAACTCTCTTCCCAGGGTTTGCTAGGAATGCTTGTGGATAATTTCTCTCCAAGTTCGTTATCTCTTGCTCTCCCAAAATTAGTCTCTCTCCAAAACTGTACCCATTTTATGGAGATCCATATTGAGTACTTATAGAAGAAATCCTCTTACTTTTTGCCCCTAGCTTGGCCGAGACCCTTGGTCGGCTATTGGCGTGAGATCCACGAGGAATACGACCACTTTAGAGATGCATGTCCAATACGAACATATGCAAAGTCTTGCAGGATATAACGTTAATTGGATCTGACCCATGCAGTTGATCGTAATCGGCTAGCATGGCCATCCGCAACGCCCGAATCAAGTGGTGGACCGTGACTCTAGGGGCAACGAGGATTGGTTTTACAAAGACTATCCTCGCTCCTCTGGAAGCGTCGTCATTTGACCTTGCGCCATATAGGTACGTCTCACGACCCTTCATCATTTATTTCGAAGAATTTCATATTTTTCCTAGAGCCTTTTCTGTAGATGGATTGTTTGGTCTTCTCCCTTCGTTCCTTCTAGCGCTAATTGTTCGGGTCAAATTTTGGGTCTTTCGTACATTGTGTCTTAAGTCTCTTGCAATAGGCTTCATGTATCTTCTGGAAATAGTTACAAAGTTTTTGGGTAGGAATTTTGTCATTTAGGGGATGAGTGACGCTCTCATCTGGATCATTGTCTTCGGGGAGATAATCATGATGATCCTCCGCAGGGATGGTAGAACCTCCATAAATAACACTGTCAGAAAGATCTTCGGGAGAATGAGATGGGGTTTCTGTAACGCCCGTGTTCGGGAAAACGGACCATGGGATGATTTAACCGATCATTGGGTCATGTTGGATCGAAAGGGGTCGGGTAGACTGGCTGTTGGGAGTCTGAGTGTGTGTCGATCAAAGTGATCGGGCTAAATCCGAACTGATTGGTCAGTTTTGGCCGAGAGAATAGAAGAAATAATCTAGGTGTTGGGTCAAAAATGCGCGTTGACTTTAGTTGACTTCATGTTGACTTTAGTTGACTTGACTAAAAGAATATTCTGCAGCATATTCTGAGGCGGCTGGGAGCAGTAAAATGCCTATTTAAGCACCAGACTTGCCCATTGACTTCTTTTTTGACGCTGAAGGAAACACAGAAGAGATTTAGTGAGAGTTCATAGAGAATTCGGAGCAAACGCGAGTTCTGGGTTGCGACGATCGAGTCTGTGGGTAACAGCACGTGGGTCTGGGTAGATTCTGAGTGATTGGCGATAAGAGGTGTCAGAACCGAACCAGATCGAGGCAAAAAACGAGCCTGACTGACTAAGGTGAGTGCGTGACCGTGGTTACTGTTCTAGGATCGTTTGATTGCTAGATTTCTTACTGTCATAGATTGCTTGGGTGATTCCGACTGTTTGCTTGTCATGATTGTATTATCTGTTTGTCTGGTTAAGACGCTTGGGAGTCGAGTGTTCTCGCCAAGGCTTAATTATGTTCATGATAAGTAATATTGACTGTATTAAATCGATAGTATGATTGCGATTCTGTTCTGTGGCCTAGTGAGACGGGATGACCGCATCACTAAGCAATTTTGTTGCTTATGCCTCCTTTATGGATGCAGGTATTGAGTCTGGCCGTGAAAGTGGCTGATCGTGAGACGAAGGCAGGAAGGAATGGATGGTTGGATTGGGTAGATAGGTTTATTTCGATGTAATAAGCTTGTTAGCAAACTGATCATTGTAATTAAAACCACCTGATTCAACCTAATCAATTGTATGCTTTAAAAATGACTTGTCAATTGAATTAAAACGCGAAAATGTCTAAGTAAAATGAACTGAGAAATCTGGCTAAGTATCTGGTTCGCTGTGAGACTTAACCGCGGGTGAGAATCTCGGGTTGGGTCATCACAAGTTTGGTATCAGAGCGTTAACGATTCTAGGACAGTCTAGCATAAACGGGTTAGTGGGTTAATCCATCCTTCCAATGCCTAACGTCTCGCGGTAAGTATGTTTCTGTGTGAAACTTTAAGTTAGTGCTAGGCTAACTTACCTAGGTTTGGTCCCTGTAGATGGCAAAAAGAGACCGAAACCAGAGAGCAAATGCTGGGGAAACTGGTGAAAACTCTGGGAATACTGTGGTAAGGAATACGACCGTGGACCATGAGGAAGTCCAGAACGAGGCGAATGAGAATGTAGCTGCTGCTGCTGGGAATGCTGCGAATGTTGCTGCGGCTCCAGTTGGATTGGAGGCAGTATTGATGCTACTGGCTCAAGTGTTGGAAAGGTTGCCTGCTGTTGCGCCTGTTCCGGCAGTACCACCGCAAGTTGTGCCACCACAGGTTGTGGAGGAACCTGCTGTTGTAATAGTGGATCCGGTGGTTAGGATTCCATCCTACCTCAAGGTGATGGACCACATGCTGAAATTGGGAACGAAGTACTTTTCTGGTGGATATGATCCGATTGAAGCAGATGAATGGAGGACAAGGCTGGAGAAAAACTTTGAATCCATTCGTTGTCCAGATCAATACAAGAAAGACATTGCTGTACACTATCTGGAAAGTGATGCGCATATCTGGTGGAAGGGTGTGGAGGGGCGGTTGGATAACCCGCGCTGTTCTTGGGAAACATTTAGTGCTCTGTTTAAAACTAAGTACTTTCCACCAGAAGCGTATGACAGGCTGGAAGGAGCCTTCTTGGATCTGCATCAGGGGACTAAGACTGTAAGGGAATATGAGGCCGAGTTTAACCAGTTGAAAAAGTATGCTGGTCGAGAACTTGAGGATGAATTGGTTCAAGTCCGCCGGTTCATGCGTGGGTTGAGACTAGATCTGAAAAATGGTTGCTGTGTCCGCAACTATGCTACGGTTGCTGAACTAGTGGAGAAAGCTTCGATCTTAGAAGCAGGCTTTGCCGAAGAAAAGATGCTTAAGGGTGGGGCATCACAGACTGCAACTCGACCGCAAGGTCAGAATAATGCTGGACAGAACAAGAAAAAGTGGGAAAAGAATGTTTCCACGGAAAAGTCACCTGCTAGGCGCAGTGTGTGTATGACATGTGGAAAGATGCATGTGGGCAAGTGTAGAACCGCATCAGGTGCTTGTCATCGCTGTGGAAGCATGACACACAAAGTCCGTGATTGCCCAGAAGAGGATCTAAGGATGAAGAACCCGGGGAAAAATGGTGTAACTCGGGTGTGCTACCACTGCAATGAACCTGGACATTTCAAGAGGGACTGTCCAAAACTGGAGATGGCGCAGCAAGTGGCTGGTCCGCTGAAGCGGAGAAATGATGGACTGCCACCGCCCGCTAAGAGGCAAGAAGTAATGCCCAGACTGTACAATGCTACTATGGAAGGGAATGCGGATCCAAGTACTTCCCGTTCGATCACTGGTGAGTCCTATCACTCACTTTTTAATTAAGAACTGCTTATTGCATGTTTCTGCTAGGCTCTTAGCATTCTAGGACGAATGTGTAGGGACCTTAAATATGGGTGGTGTGGCAACCCATGTTCTGTTTGACTCAGGAGCAAGTCATTGCTTTGTAAGTTTAGACATGATTGAAAAGGGTGGGTTTCGTAAGGAACCTGCAGAACAATTTGGTCTAGTGAGAATGGCTGGTGGCCAAGTCATGTTTACACAGGGAGTGGTCAAAAACATCTCAATCTGGATTGGAGGTGTTGATATGCCAACCGATTTGATAATCTGCGAACTAAAGTTTTACGATGCCATCTTGGGAATGGACTGGCTTGGGAAGTTTAAAGCTCACTTAGACTGCCACCGAGGAAGGGTGCGGTTTGAGAGAAGTGATGGAAAGTTTCTGGAGTATCAAGGGATCAGGTCAACTTCAGGGAGTTTGATCGTCTCGGCAATCCAAGCAGAATGATTGATGGAGAAAGGATGTGAAGCTTATTTGGCTGCGATCACAACCGCGGATCTTGGATCAAGTGCAGAAATCAAGGATATTCCGTTGGTGCATGAATTTGAAGATGTGTTCCAAACGTTATCAGGGTTGCCTCCAGCTCGTTCAGATCCGTTCACGATTGAACTTGAGCCTGGTACAACTCCGATTTCCAAGGCACCTTACCGAATGGCACTGGCAGAGATGGCCGAGTTAAAGAAACAGTTAACTGAGTTAATGGATAAAGGATTCGTGAGACCCAGTACTTCACCGTGGGGTGCACCGGTGTTGTTTGTAAAGAAGAAAGATGGGTGTTTCAGACTGTGCATTGACTATCGTGGGCTTAACAGAGTAACCGTGAAGAATAAGTACCCTCTCCCGAGGATAGACGAGTTGTTAGATCAACTCAGAGGTGCTAATTGGTTCTCTAAGATTGATTTAGCTTCGGGCTATCATCAAATTCCAATAGAGGAGTCAGATGTTCGGAAAACGGCTTTTCGAACAAGGTATGGGCATTATGAGTTCGTTGTCATGCCTTTTGGGCTGACTAATGCGCCTGCCGCTTTCATGAAGCTCATGAATAATGTATTCAGAGACTACTTGGATGAGTTCGTGATCATTTTCATAGATGATATTCTGGTTTACTCGAAGAACCTGGAAGAACATGAAGTTCATTTGAGGATAGTCTTGGGTAGACTAAGGGAACAGAAACTGTTTGCTAAACTCAGTAAGTGTAGCTTTTGGCAAAGAGAAATTGGGTTCTTAGGTCATGTGGTCTCGGATAAGGGAGTGTCCGTTGACCTAGAAAAGATTAAGGCAATCGCGGATTGGCCTAGACCTGGAAATGCAACCGAGCTTCTGGGATTAGCTGGGTATTACCGACGTTTTGTTAAGGGTTTTGCAAGCATGGCTCAGCCTATGACTCGGCTGACTGGGAAGGATGTTCGGTACGTATGGACAGCAGACTGCGAGGAAAGTTTTTCTAAGCTAAAGGAAATGTTGACAAGTACTCCAGTGTTGGCTTTACCAGAACCAAATGAACCTTATGTGGTTTATACTGATGCATCAAGAAGGGGACTCGGATGCGTTCTGATGCAGCAAGGTAAGGTGATTGCTTATGCATCGAGACAGTTACGGAAGCATGAAGGGAATTATCCGACCCATGATTTAGAGATGACAGCCGTAGTCTTTGCTTTGAAGATTTGGCGATCCTACCTTTATGGTGAAAAAGTTCAAGTTTTTACGGATCACAAGAGTCTGAAGTATATCTTCACTCAGCCAGAACTGAATCTAAGACAAAGAAGATGGATGGAACTGATTGCTGATTATGACTTGGATATTGCCTACCATCCCGGAAAGGCAAATCTGGTAGCTGATGCGCTAAGTCGAAGGAGGGCTAGTGTATCTTCTGAGAAAGAAGTTGAGGGAATGGTTAACATGATAAGGACATTACGGTTGAATGTCTTGACAGAGGATCTGGAACCATTGGGTTTGGGTGTAGCAGATCAAGCAGACTTATTAAGTCGAATTCGTTTGGCTCAAGAAGATGATGAAAATCTTGTCAAGGTATCTATGAACGAAAAGACAGAATATCAGACTTCCACCAATGGAACAATCCTGGTAAATGGCCGAGTGTGCGTTCCTAACAATAAAGAACTGCGGGAAGAGATTCTTAAAGAAGCCCATCAGTCAAGATTTTCAGTTCATCCGGGGATGAATAAAATGTATCGGGACTTAAAGCGGTACTACCATTGGGTTGGAATGAAGCGGGACGTGGCTAAGTGGGTAGCCGGATGTTCGACTTGTCAGATGGTGAAGGCAGAAAATCAAGTGCCGAGTGGGTTATTGCAGACTTTACCCATGCCTGAGTGGAAGTGGGACATGATCGCAATGGACTTTGTAATGGGACTGCCAAAGTCTCCAAACAAAAGAGATGCAGTTTGGGTTATAGTAGACAGATTGACCAAGGCTGCGCATTTCTTACCGATGAAGAAGAATGATGGTGTAGCCAAACTGGCAGAGCTTTACATAGATCAGATCGTGAAACTTCATGGAGTCCCGGTTAGTATAGTTTCAGATCGTGATCCACGTTTTGCATCTCAGTTCTGGAAGGAACTTCAAGGGACGTTCGGAACTAAGGTCCATATGAGTACATCCTATCATCCGCAAACAGATGGACAATCAGAAAGAACAATCCGGACATTGGAAGATATGTTGAGAGCATGTGTTCTGGATTGGGGTGGCACTTGGGAAAGCTATTTACCTTTGGCTGAATTCGCTTATAACAACAGTTACCAAGCAAGCATTGAGATGTCTCCATATGAAGCGTTGTATGGGAGGCCTTGCAGAACACCGCTGTGTTGGACTCAAGTGGGGGAGCGGAGTGTAATAGGACCAGACATAGTAGAGCAAACCACTGAGAAAATCCGTTTCCTAAAGGTTAAGTTAAAGGAAGTTCAGGACCGTCAAAAGAGCTATGCGGATAAGCGGAGAAAGGACTTGGAGTTTAGTGTGGGTGACATGGTTTACCTGAAAACAGTCACTTACAAAGGTAAAAGTCGGACTACTCAGAATGCAAAGTTAAGTCCAAGGTACATGGGACCGTACAAGATTCTGGGAAGGGTTGGCGCAGTAGCTTACAAACTAGATCTGCCTTCTGTTATGGACTCATTTCACGACGTGTTTCATGTTTCCTTGTTGCGAAAATGTATAACAGATCGGGACAATGTCATTTCCCAACCACCGCCGGACTTACAAGAGAATATGACCGTCGAAGGTAGACCTGTTCGGATCATTGGTAGAAAGGAAGATATGGAAAGGAGAAAACGGGTTAAGAAAGTCCAAGTCATTTGGGATTGTGACGGAGAAGAAGAGGTAACTTGGGAAGTGGAATCAAGGATGAAAGCAGATTTCCCTAAGTGGTTTGAAAAGCTTAAGGAAGATCAGAATGTTGGAACGAATTTCCTAAGTTTTTCGAAAAAATAAAGGAGGTTGGGACGAATTCGAGAACGAAATTCCTAAGTTTTCTTTCGAAAAACTGAAGGAGGTTGCTGGAAAACAGAAAGAAGATTCGAGGACGAATCTTAAGCTAAGTAGGGGAGAGTTGTAACGCCCGTGTTCGGGAAAACGGACCATGGGATGATTTAACCGATCATTGGGTCATGTTGGATCGAAAGGGGTCGGGTAGACTGGCTGTTGGGAGTCTGAGTGTGTGTCGATCAAAGTGATCGGGCTAAATCCGAACTGATTGGTCAGTTTTGGCCGAGAGAATGGAAGAAATAATCTAGGTGTTGGGTCAAAAACGCGCGTTGACTTTAGTTGACTTCGTGTTGACTTTAGTTGACTTGACTAAAAGAATATTCTGCAGCATATTCTGAGGCGGCTGGGAGCAGTAAAATGCCTATTTAAGCACCAGACTTGCCCATTGACTTCTTTTTTGACGCTGAAGGAAACACAGAAGAGATTTAGTGAGAGTTCATAGAGAATTCAGAGCAAACGCGAGTTCTGGGTTGCGACGATCGAGTCTGTGGGTAACAGCACGTGGGTCTGGGTAGATTCTGAGTGATTGGCGACAAAAGGTGTCAGAACCGAACCAGATCGAGGCAAAAACGAGCCTGACTGACTAAGGTGAGTGCGTGACCGTGGTTACTGTTCTAGGATCGTTTGATTGCTAGATTTCTTACTGTCATAGATTGCTTGGGTGATTCCAACTGTTTGCTTGTCATGATTGTATTATCTGTTTGTCTGGTTAAGACGCTTGGGAGTCGAGTGTTCTCGCCAAGGCTTAATTATGTTCATGATAAGTAATATTGACTGTATTAAATCGATAGTATGATTGCGATTCTGTTCTGTGGCCTAGTGAGACGGGATGACCGCATCACTAAGCAATTCTGTTGCTTATGCCTCCTTTATGGATGCAGGTATTGAGTTTGGCCGTGAAAGTGGTTGATCGTGAGACGAAGGCAGGAAGGAATGGATGGTTGGATTGGGTAGATAGGTTTATTTCGATGTAATAAGCTTGTTAGCAAACTGATCATTGTAATTAAAACCACCTGATTCAACCTAATCAATTGTATGCTTTAAAAATGACTTGTCAATTGAATTAAAACGCGAAAATGTCTAAGTAAAATGAACTGAGAAATCTGGCTAAGTATCTGGTTCGCTGTGAGACTTAACCGCGGGTGAGAATCTCGGGTTGGGTCATCACAGTTTCCCTCCTGACGCCCAAGTCAAACTACCACTGAAGAGTAAATTTATTTAGGAAGTAAGTGTGGATTGAGTTTGGAGACCATGTCCAAAGATTGGGGTCTATGTCTGTTATTTGCGGAATAGAATAATGTAGAGGAGGAAGTATTCTAAAGGAAATTAGGGTTGAAACTGTTTTCCTATGAACTGTTAGGAATGCTCCTGGGAGAGTATCCACTAGCCGGGTTCTCCTAACTCGTAACCTAAAATCAACCTCGCTCCAAAATGGTTCCCCTTCTATGGAGGTCTATGTTGAGTATTTATAGAAAAAACTCTTTGACCTTTGGTCCCTAGCTCGTCCGAGACCCTTTGCCAAATCACATCACCCGTTCTTTTCGTAGAGTGGTTGGTGCTTTTCCCGAACGGCGATAGGAATGACTATAGAGCCGGTTTAGTATACCAGAGGCACATTCAGCTATTTTCCGGAAGCAGATCTACTCTGTCTCAGAGCAGTGTCGCCTCATACCTTGTCGCTGATGTGGCAACTCTTCATTGGGTGGTGCAAAATGAACCCCAACAATTCCATATAAACTTAGTGGTAAGATTTACGGTTCAGTTATGTTTATTTGGTTTTATGAATTCGAAAAATATAGGTCTTTCCACTTTGGGATGGGAGTCCCGTTTCATTCCATATCCGTTCTAAATTTCTCGTTTCTTTAAAATAATTATTTGTTTGGAATTGTTTATTTTATTTAAATGGATACGAAAATGGTATAAGATGGATTATCCGAATTACCTGAATTACCTGTTTAAAAATTATTTTGTTAAAAATAATAAAAATTATCTACAAACTAACTAAAAATTCCAAAAAATTTAAAATTTCATGAAATTACCTAATTATTCAAAAATCTAGTCCTAAAATTACTTTTACATAAATTAACGTGAATTTGGAAAATGATTTTAGCTACCTAAATTTTTCTAATCCGTCATATTACCCGTACCATCCATCCATTCTTTTTAATAAAATACTTTAATTTAGGTAGTGTTTTTCAATTTTCGAATTTATCCATTTCTGATATTTTCTGCAATTTCCCCGTCCCGATGTCCGAGAATATGGACTCCGTCCGACGCACAACATTTGGCTGAAGTTACAAACAAAGCCCAAATGGAAAGCCCATTGTATCTGATAATACAGCCAAGACTAAAAGGGTGCAGAATCATGACTGTTATACATGAAGGAGACTCTCGTACGTACTACTGGTACGAAAAATATCCCAGCCTGTGCAGAGACAGCTGTCCATCAATCGTTGAGAAAAGTAGGGTTTTTGAGTCCTTCCATGAGTATATAAAATGTAATAATCAATCGTTCGTTGAGAAAGGGTTTTTGGAAAATACAAGTTTTTCTTGTTTATCCTCTTTCTCTCTCAAAACTAAACAGTGCTCGTTGTCAATCACGCATATTGTAAACAAAGGTAAAACCTTTTTCTCTACTGTTTATTGTTTATCCTCTTTCCTTAGCCTATCAGTTTCAAATCTAAAACATTTTTTGTGTTTATCCTCTTTCTTTTTCAAATCTTAGTGTCCGCTCAAGAGGAATCACACCTACCATAAACAAAGGTAGAATCTTTTCTCCTATTGTGTTATTGTTTATTGTTTATCCTCTTTCCATAGCTATGGATTTCAAAACTAAAATATTTTATTGTGTTTATCCTCTTTCTTTTTCCAAACCTCAGTGTCTGCTCAAGAGGAATCACACCTACGTACTGTAAACAAAGGTAAAACCTTTTCCTCTATTGTTTATTGTTTATGCACTTTTCTTAGCTATGGATTTCAAAACTAAAACCTTTTTTATTGTGTTTATAACCTCTTTCTTTTTCAAACCTCACAGCCCGTTCGTCAAGAATCACTCATATTGTAAACAAAGGTAAAACCTTTCCTTAGCATTTTTTTTAAACCTTTGGTTTGACTAAAAATAACCAATGGTACTTAATTAAAAACGAAATATCTATTGTTTACCGTCTTTCCTTAGCTAGGAATTTCATTAGTAAAACTTTTTATGTTTGTACTCTTTCCTTAGTTGGAATGGGCATTACCTATTTAAGGAACTTTGTTTACAATATGCTTGAAATATAATTGGATAAATCGGTTGCTGGTTTGGTTCCAGTTGGATCTTACGGTTTTATAAAACTGAGACCAAATTAAAATGCTTTTATTCGGCTTGGGTTGATGCAATGATGAGATGGGTTCGTTAATTTTCGGTTTTCCCTTTAATTTAAATTCGTTTTAGTTTAAAAAATAATTTTAAATTGGGAATAAACAATTATTTAGTCAATAATATATATTTTTATCACATAATATATTTATATTATATGATTATAGCTATTTAATATGTGTATAAATATAAATTTTAATAATATATAGGATTAAACTCGGTCTGCGGATATCGTTCCCTTTTTTGGCATTTCTAATTAATGAGCTTGTATCCATTTAAACATGCATGTGATTCCAAAGTACCGTCTTACACACTGAGTTTTTACATAAAAGAAAACAATTCTATTTTGAGAAATTAGTATATCCTTTGGATAGATGGCCAAAAAGAGGAGAGATGTTAGATGTGATATATGTAGAGTTTTTTCTTGAAACCTTTGGACAGAAGAGAATTTGATAATGTAATTTTGACTAAATCCAATGTTATTTACAATAAATATTTAATTCTAATTTCCGTTACCATTTTTTCTGTTGTGATTCAATTAATCATGAATTCTCTAAATCGAATAAATTTGATCAGAATTGAATAACCAAATGTTTTGACTTAGTGGTAAGATTTAGGGTTCAGTTATGTTTAATTATTTGGTTTTTAACTTTTTATGAATTGTTTTGTTCGAAAAATAAATATAACAGATGCGCCTCCCCGTCTCCAAGTTTAAACTATTTAATAATTTGCTGAGCATAATATAATGTAACATTTAATAACAACGGAAAATTACTAATATTTAATATTTTTACATGATTAAGTTTCTTGTTTCTATTTGAGGGTTTTTTTTCTATAGTTCACAGGTCATGGCCAATTTACGTCATCGTTGGAATTCAGACCCCGCGAATCTCACTTCAGATGCTCGAGACAACTCTGGGGATGGACGTAGTGGTGGTCGCGCTGGCGGAGGAGGACTTGGTCGTGGTGGTGGTCGCACCGTTGGAGGAACACTTGGTCGAGGTTAGTGATGTTAAAACGGGTGGATCCGCCCCGTTTAGGTCTGTCTCATTTACTATTGGCCTGTTAAGAAATTATTTCGAATAAAGCCCGTTTAAAATAAAGCACGCGGGTTAGTGCAAGTCCGTTTAAATCCAATTAGTATTTTTTATATATTTTTTAAATTTAATATATATTGTGCTAAAATTATAATTTTGGGTTCAAAATCGTTTTATATCAAATTTATAAGTTAAAATCAAGCATGTTTAAACCCGAGATTTTAATGCAAGCCTTTTTACGTTTATTTTGTGAATTTATATCAAATTTATACTTTAGTGGTTTTATAAGTTAAAATCTCCATCATAAAAATACATAATCAAAACAAAGAAGTAGGGAATTATTTAAATATGCAAAGTTTAAAATGAATTTAACTCCAAACTCAAAAAAATTATGATTAGGCAAAATAACAGTGCAACAATTTTTGAAAAACAAAACAGAAGATGTCAACATGAAAAATCTCAGAAAATGTCAACATGAAACATATAGATATAAGTCAAAATGGATAAATTTGTGGTCTTTTATTCTTTGCAGCGACCAGTACATACATAATTATATGCCATTCTGCACATCAAATCAAACAGATAGATATAAGTTAGAGATATATATATAAACATATATGCACCAAATCCATTTTGCATATCAATCACACAAATAATTATTTTTATAGTCCGTTGTCACTTATGCACTGTCCAACAAAAACATAATAGCAAAAAAATTTCGTCAAATTGATCAATTGTTGGATCATATATTTATCATAGAACAAAGCTACCTAATCACAAAGATGGCAAAGAAAAGTTCTTAAATTCGTGTTTACTAGTTACAAAGCTTCAGACATCAACGATTTTAGTTCCGGCGTCGACGATTTGAGTGAAGAACTCGTCGTCTCTTTTTTTTCGTCGCACAAAGAAATCGATTTTGAAGAAAAACAAAATCTTAAATGTAAAAAACGACGTGGTTTTCCTTATGATTAAAAATAAATAAAAATAAACGGGTACCCTTTTATTTCGCGGGTATGTCCGTTAAGTTAGCGGGTTTCAACAAGTCAACCCTGTAAAAACCCGTTTAGTTTTACACATAAGTAAAAGGGCCAAGGACCAAAACTTTTATATCAGAACCGTTGAAGCCCGCATATATCAGATATGTTTTAACATCACTAATGACATCCAAGTTTGGTTTACATCCGAGGTGGTGGGGAGATGATACAACATGCAACCAGTAGTATGAATGCAATATAATTGGATGGCTAACAACTTTAGAAATCTGATGAAAGAGTAGTCTAATAATTTCTCAAATCTCTCAAAGAGCTCTTTTACCCTCAGAGCTCCGACAATTTTAAGCCACACCAAATACTACAAAAATTAGTAAACTAAAGTCGCACAATGTTTTGCTCTAAAATTATCTAAGATAAGTTAGTTTTACAAAATAGATAATGATATACTAAACTCAAACGCATATTGAGAATCAAAAGTGGGTTTAGTTTGAGAATATACCTAGACAGTATAATACCACCGGATCAAAGCTAGACTTTCTAAGAGCTTTCTAGGATTACGCATTATGATCCTATAACACCACAATAGAAAACAGAGATATTCATTATTAAATCAAAATATGAGTTTTGAATCAAAGCAAAATAATAATTAAACTAGAGAGGAGACATACCATAAAATAGAAAGTAGGCCCATAATTATCACTAAAAACACATATTATTTTAGTGATAATTATGCTATGGGCCTACTTTCTTTTTTACGGTATGTCCTCTCTAGTTTATATATTATTTTGCTTTGATTCAAAACTCATATTTTGATTTAATAATGAATATCTCTGTTTCCTATTGTGGTGTTATATGATCATCATGTGTAATCCTAGGAAGTTTTTGGAAAGTCTAACTTTGATCCGGTGGTATTATACTGTCCAGGTATATTCTCATACTAAACCCACTTTTGATTCTCAATATGTGTTTGAGTTTAGTATATCATTATCTATTTTGTAAAACTAACTTATCTTAGATAATTTTAGAGCAAAACATTGTGCGACTTTAGTTTACTAATTTTTGTAGTGGAAGTATTTGGTGTGGCTTAAAATTGTCGGAGCTCTGAGGGTAAAAGAGTTATTCAAGAGATTTGGGAAATTATCAGATTACTCTTTCATCAGATTTCTAAAGTTGTTAGCCATCCAATTATATTGCATTCATACTACTGGTTGCATGTTGTATCATCTCGCCGCCACCTCGGATGTAAACCAAATTTGGATGTCATTAGTGATGTTAAAACGGGCCTGATACCGCGGGTTTCAACGGGTCTGGTATAAAAGTTTTGGCCCGTGGTCCTTTTACTTATGTGTAAAACTAAACGGGTTTTTATAGGGTTGAAGCCCGCTAATTTAACGGGTATACCCGCAAAATAAAAGGATATCCGTTTATTTTTAATCATAAGGAAAACGATGTCGTTTTTTATTTAGGGTTTTATTTTTCTTCAAAATCGATTTCTTTGTGCGAGGAAAGAAAAGAGACGACGAGTTTTTCACTCAAATCATCGGCCCCGGAGTTAAAATCGTCGACGCCGAAGCTTAAATCATCAGCCTATTTGGTCGGTGATCTCTGTTTCCCAGCAAAGAAGAAGATCTGTGACCTCTATTTTCCCAGTGAAGAAGAAGACCCGGTCGAGTTAGCGAGAAGTACTGCGATTCTCTGCTTGACGAAGTAATCTCGGTTTCGTCTCTGTAAGTTTATTTGACTCTGAATGTTTTGCTAATGTAAGACCATTCAACTTAGCTTGTACAATCATATCTTAATCTCTCGATTCATCAAGCTTTGTCTCAAGCTTTGTAACTAGTAAACACAAATTTAATAACTTTTATTTGTCCTCTTTGTTATTAGGTAGCTTTGTTCTATGATAAATATATGATCCAACAATTTGACGAAGTATCTTTGTTATTATGTTTTTTGGACAGTGCGTAAGTGACAATGGACTATAATTATTTGTGTGATTGATATGCAGAATGATTTTTTCATGTTGACATTTTCTGTTTTGTTTTCCAAAAATTGTTGCACTGTTATTTTGCCTAATCATAAATTTTTTGAGTTTGGAGTTAAATTTGTTTTAAACTATGCATATTTAAACAATTATCTGCTTCTTTGTTTTGATTATGTATTTTTATGATGGAGATTTTAACTTATAAAACCACTAAAGTATAAATTTGATATAAATTCACAAAATAAGCATAAACGGGCTTGCATTAAAATCTCGGGTTTAAACAGGCTTGATTTTAACTTATAAAACGATGTTGAACCCGAAATTATAATTTTAGCACAATTTATATTAAATTAAAAAATATATATATAATGCTAACCGGGCCTAAACGGGTTTGCACTAATCCGGGGGCTTTATTTTAAACGGGTTTTATTTTAAATGGGCTTTATTTGGAATCATTTTTTAACGGGCCAATAGTAAACAGGACGGCCCGCCCATTTTAACATCACTAGATGTTATCTATTCAAATCGGTGATAAAAACCTCACACAACTCGGGTTCGTGGAGAAATACATAACATCGATCTATTTTGCCACTTTCCACTGTTGGTAAGTTTTCAACTTTGATGTGTATTTTTCTTTCAAATTGTATTTACTCATTCAAACTTTTTTGTGCGATTATACAAATATAATTTTATTATTTTTATAGGCTATGGAGACATTCACGCAGTTAATGTAAAGGAGATGATCGTTGTGGCCGGTTTTATCATCTCCAGTTTGATTGTGTGGACTTATTTGGGTGTGAACTTGACAAATCTCTTTGTGAGAAAATCAAGGACTCAAATAGTTAGAGAGAAAATTGATAATATGGAAAAGCAATTGAGAAATACCAATGTCAATGAGGAATTGGCTCAACAGATCAGAGATCATATGGTTATTACATATGAGGAAGAGTACGACAACAAATTCCTTGAAGATGTTCCAGCTTCTATCCGAACCAAGGCACTATTTTCTCTCTCTTAAAGACCAAAAGTTTTTTTTTTTTTTTTGATAACTCAGGGTAGATCCTAAACTTATAGCCCAGACTAATCCCCCGGGGAGAGACAACCCACGATATTGGATCTGGTTTTAACGAATGCTTTAACAGGATTTTCCAGACCAAAACTAGTGTTGGAGTTTTGGCTTCTTCCCTTCGCTCAGGAACTTCTTGATGGTTTACTTTGGTAAAGAGAGTGACACAAGTGTTTCCACTTTACTTCTCTATTTTTAACTGTTATCTTTTACATTTTTCGGATGAGTTTTCCTGTTCTAAACTTTGGCATTGTCGAGAAACCAAAGCTTAAACATTATATGTTAAGTCTATTTTGTTTGGTGAGTTTTTCCCCTTATGTTAGGTTACGAGTGGCTTTTAAAGCCTCCATATTGTCCCATATGACATGCTTTTACATTTTACAACGATGTGTTAGTAGTGTTTTTTTTTATTTTTGAGTTTTTAAAAAAAATTGTTTTAGTTTTATTAGTAGTGTTTTTTTTGTTTGATAAATGTTTTATTAGTAGTTACGATTTCTTATTGCTTGTATTCCTTTCACGAGCATATTGGTCTTCAACCGAGATAAATTGCCAATGAAGCAATCGTTAGAACGAAGAGTATGAGAGGTCTAATCTTAACCTATATCTGATATATTAAGTAAAGTTTTTTTTTCTAACATTATATATATTTCATATTAAATACTATTAAACATATTTTCTGACATTGTTTTTTTTTGTCACGCTTTGTTGTGTTTCTTATTCACTATTTTGTGTGAAAAGAATTCTGATATATCAAGTAGTTAGCACTAATGTGTCAAGTATCATTTTATTTTTAGTTATTACATATCTAATTTGTCTCCAATTAGTGACAGCTGGTGATCAAAATAATGGAATTTAATTAAACCGTGAATATTTAACAAAGGAAAACAAATAACATAATTTATTCTCCCCCCTTATCTCGCAATATTCTCCACCATTAAATAGTAACATTCATCGATTTATTTCCATAAATAAAACATTCTATAAATATAAAAAAAAAAAAAAAAGAAAAAACACAGAGGAGGGGACATTAAGAACAGATGTACAATGAAATAATAAAAAAGTCAATCTTGGCAAATGTAATTTTTCAGACGTGGCTTTTCTTATACACACACACACTTAAAATTTAGAGGACATTATCTTGACAAAAAAAAAAAAAAAAAAAATTTATAATTATCGATTATAATAATACACTTGCTTGACGGGGTACGAAGACCAAAGACTCAGTCATCGTCTCCTTCCTTATTTCTTCTTCTTCTCTTCTCAATTTCCCAAAAACTCTAAAGCTCTCTGCTTCAATTTTCCCGGTAACTCTCCGCCGCAGATTTCTCCCTTTATGCCCTATCTTTTTTTTTTTAAACTTTCTGGGTCTCTTTCTTTCTTCTTGAAACCTTTCTCTAGGCGAAGATTTTGCCACGAAAATGGCTTCCCTCAACGAAAACGATGATGTTCCCATGCTTCCGATTTCAGACTCATCATCTCGTACTAGGGCTATCACTTCCAGGACTCGTAGCCTTTCCCTCTCAAACCCTACTTCCTCCATTGACGGATTCGACAGCTCGACTGTGGTTTTAGGCTACACGGGTCCTCTTCGAACTCAAAAGCGACCTCCTTTAGTGCAAATGAGTGGTCCTCTTACCTCTACTCGTAGACCTGAGCCTCTGTTTCTTCCTCCTCCTCCTAATGGTTCTTCTGATTCCGTTGGTGTCTCCTCTCAGCCTGAGAGGTATCCTTCTTTTGCTGCTCTCCAACACAAAAACTCTGACGAAGAATTCGTCTTGAAACACGCAAATCTCTTGAGATCTGGACAATTGGGGATGTGTAATGATCCTTACTGTACCACTTGCCCTTCTTATTACAACCGCAAAGCTGCCCAAATCCCTACTTCCAGAGTTTCTGCCATTTTTGATTCCACGGTATGGTTTGATTTCTTACTTCACAGTCACAAAATTAGCTTGAGAATCAAGAAAATGTTGCTGAGACAGAGTCTTTTTCTTTATCTTGCTAGTTCCATAATGCTCTGTATGATGATGCCAAAGGTTGGGCTAGGAGATTTGCTACCTCTGTTAATAGATACTTACCTGGAATCATGAATCCTCACTCCAAATTCGTTCAAAGCTGGACTAAATTCTTTGCCCTTTCATGTTTGTTGGCTATTTTCATAGATCCACTCTTCTTCTTCCTCATATTAGTCAAACAGGTATGTTTTCCTTTAGAGATATCTCTCTTTCTCTATCTTTTGCCTCTTATGTATTGGTTTCTTGCGTCTGAGCACCTTTTTGACCATCTTTACTACTGCAGAAAGACAAATGCATTGTGATCGATTGGCCCATGGCTAAAGCATTTGTAGCTGTTCGGACTTTAACAGATGTTCTATTCTCTGTGAACATTCTGCTTCAGGTGTTTCTCCTTTGCTTTCATCTCCTATGTAAGGAAACTTATTGGCTTTCATTAATGCTTCTTTTGTCATATTTGTTGCAGTTCCGATTGGCCTATGTAGCTCCTGAGTCTACAGTAGTTGGTGCTGGCCAGTTGGTTGATCATCCAAGAAAAATTGCTCGCCATTACTTCAGAGGAAAGTTTTTGCTTGACTTGTTCATAGTGATGCCACTTCCACAGGTATTATAATGTTAGAGCTACAACTGGTTTTTAAGTAATGGTAATTGGAATATGTTCATTTACCGCATATTTCTCCTTTTATTTACAGATATTGATATTATGGATAATACCAGCACACTTGGGTGCATCTGGGGCAAACTATGCAAAAAACCTTTTACGCGCCGCAGTTCTTTTCCAATACATTCCAAAGTTATATAGACTTCTACCACTTCTTGCTGGACAAACACCGACGGGCTTCATATTTGAGTCAGCTTGGGCTAATTTTGTTATTAATCTTCTCACCTTCATGCTTGCTGGACATGTTGTTGGCTCTTGCTGGTATCTTTTTGGTCTGCAGGTATGGCAAAATCTCAAAACTTATATCATTCACTTTAATCAAATATATCCTTTCTGTGCTTATATTACTTATCTTGTCCTAACCAACAGAAGATGTATATATTTCTATTGATGATTTATAGATTCTTCTCATTGTCTGCTTCCTTTTTCTTTCGTCTCTTTCAGAGAGTTAATCAATGCCTTCGAAATGCTTGCGGTAATTCTGACCGTGAATGCAGAGATCTAATAGATTGTGGTCGTGGAAATAGCAATATATCGTTAGCTGCCTGGAGAGGTAATGCGAGTGCCAATGCTTGTTTTCAAGAGAATGGTTTTCCTTACGGAGTCTATTCAAAGGCCGTCAATCTTACCAATCATCCTAGTCTGTTCACAAGATACAGTTACTCTCTGTTCTGGGGTTTCCAGGTAATTGGGTTTATTCAAGTTTTCGTAGCAGATGTATTGAACAACTGTTAAACGTTTAATCTAAAATAAATTACTCAACTAATTTGCATTGATTGGCATTATCTCTTAATTAATTGTCAATTGTTTATAAATCTCAAAGCAAATCAGCACGCTTGCTGGAAACCAAATCCCAAGTTACTTTCTGGGGGAGGTCTTCTTTACTATGGGCATTATCGGACTAGGGCTTTTGCTTTTCGCGCTTCTTATTGGTAATATGCAGAACTTCCTTCAAGCTCTCGGTCGAAGGTAATAACTCCATCATTGTACAAAAGAAGATATCTAAAGACATGGTGGATGGTTTCTGAATCACCAAGTACTCCTATGATTGTGCTTTGTCCATCTTAGGAATTTGGAAATGACGCTAAGACGGCGTGATGTGGAGCAATGGATGAGCCATAGACGGTTGCCAGAAGGTATAAGAAAGTATGTGGACCGTGCCTAATAAACTTTGCTTCTCAGTTGAAAATTTATTTTCCCAAGAATTACATTGTCTCAGGCTCTGTAATGTCACTATAAAACTAACTGAATAGTTGTTCAACATTTCAGGAGGGTGCGAGAGGCTGAGCGGTTCAACTGGGCTGCTACCAGAGGAGTTAACGAAGATTTGCTCTTTGAGAATATGCCTGATGACCTCCAAAGAGATATAAGACGACACCTCTTCATATTTCTCAAGAAGGTAAGCATCAGAGTCCATTTCCCTCACCATGTCTCTCTCTCTCTCTCTCTCTGAAACTTCTGTGTGCTTAGATCCCAATTCCATAGTGTTTTTGAAAGAGCTACTTCCGAGTCTAACTGTATAGAGACTGCTGCTGAAACCGAAGTAATAGTTATCGGCTCACAGGTTAACCATTGCTGAGACTCTACTGAAGCAGGCATATGGATTAAAGGGTGTAGATTATTGAAATGTTAATGGATTTGCAGGTTAGAATATTTTCGTTGATGGATGAATCAATCTTAGATGCCATCCGTGAGAGGCTTAAACAGAGGACATACATACGGAGTAGCACGGTCTTGCACCGCGGAGGTCTAGTTGAGAAAATGGTATTCATAGTGAGAGGTGAGATGGAAAGCATTGGAGAAGACGGTTCTGTTCTTCCTTTATCAGAAGGCGACGTTTGTGGTGAAGAACTCCTCACTTGGTGCCTTGAACGCTCTTCTGTAAACCCTGGTACATCTCTTTTGACTCTATATGTTCATAACTCTCTACAAATTGGGTTAAAAACTCGAGACGTAAAACCTTAGATGACACTTCATTAAGGAAAAGCGTGGAACTTACTATGCTTTGAAACCTGCAGATGGGACGAGGATAAGGATGCCATCAAAGGGATTGCTAAGCAACAGAAATGTTAGGTGCGTGACAAACGTGGAGGCGTTTTCGCTGAGTGTAGCAGATCTTGAAGACGTAACGAGCTTGTTCTCGAGATTCCTAAGGAGCCATCGAGTCCAAGGAGCCATAAGGTACGAGTCTCCTTATTGGAGGCTACGAGCGGCTAGGCAGATTCAAGTGGCTTGGAGATACCGAAGGAGACGGCTTCAGAGATTATGCACTCCTCAGTCTAGTTACAGCCTTTAGATTATATTCTATATTCTTGATGATGATATAAGCTTGTCACTGTATTATAAAATAGCTAATTAATGCTTCACTTGAATTCAAATTTTTAGTGTAAAAAATATGAAATTGATTTATTTGCTTTTAATAAGATCATTTTCTCCTAATGCAAGAAGATGAGATTATTTAACTGACTAAACCCGGTATTATATTTTGCTTCTTAAGTAGCAATCTCCATGTTGTCCAATAACAATTTCTCTGTAATAATCCTCTCCAACAATGAATATAGTAATGGTATTATGTATGCGCTTCCCTGACCCTATAACATGGTCGATGGTAAAACTCGTCATATCCGAAAACATCTCTGAACCTGGTGGAAGGTTTAACCCCATGTCCAAATCTTTTGGAAGATTGGACATGATCATTGTTTCTCTTCTGATTTTTTTTAATCTACTCTAGCTTCCAGATAACAAAATGGCATGGGACTCCGTTAGAAATTACGCTTTTAACTTTCACATGTTTCCAATCTTATATATAGACCAGAAAAAGAGTTCATGTTACATTTTTAGTCATGATGAGTCATGGAAAATAAAACATACTTTATGTTATAAGAAACTAGATAAGATAAGATGACACCTGTTTAGTTTTATAAATGATAAGATTTGATTTATCTCAGAATGGATTTTAGACTAGGTGGTAGAAATTTAGATTTTAGACTTTATTAGATTAGTATCCGCATATCAAGCGAGTAAAAAAATTGCTATAAATATTTTGATTTTGAAATTGATAATCCGTGTAATTTTTTTTTCGAAATTGCACTTTATATTAGTTTTTACACCTATAATTAACTATCTAACATCATATAAAACAGAATATAGTAACTAGCATTTAGCCCACCTAAAATTCCGATTTTACCCTTAATGAAAAACAATAAAGACTCATAAACATAGTTAACTATGTTCGGAAATCGATATAGTTAACTATGTTCGGAAATTAATAGGTAACTATGTTTCTGATAATAGTTAACTATGTATGTTATTTTTCCATTATGCAAACTATAATAGGTAACTACGTTCTGAACGTAGTTAACTATGTTTCTTTAAATTAAGAACTATTACAACAATATTTTCAGGTAGTCAATTATGTCATGAAATTAGATAAATATGCTCTGAAAATAGTTAACTATGTTTTTAAATTGGTAACTATTTTCTGAAAATAGTTAACTATGTGTTTAGATAGTTACAAATAATGTGATGTAGTTAACTATGTTCTGAGATCAATTGAATAGGTAGTTTCGATGAAAATAGTTAACTATGTTTTTAGATAGTAATATGATATAGTTAACTATACATGGGTAATTTCGTCCAGTTTTATTTCTCTCTGCTATTTACCTAATTCCAAAAATGAAACTGCTACTTTCCCAATTATCTCTCTCAAAAGTAATATTCAGCTAATTAACCCTTTTTTGTCATTAGAATAATAAATTTTACCACAGTTCGGTTATCCAAATTGGTAGTGATGGATTTACATAAAATATATCAGAAATAGCTATTCGTGCACCATTCGCAAACCTGTCGGCCTTGGAATTGAGAGTGCGAGGAATATGAAATAAAGAGAAAAAGAGAACTTCTCCTTTAACTTCAATAATTCTTCCATATGGACTGCAAACGCCGGCCACTCCGTCGGTGTAGACACCATCTTCACCAAATCAGAGCAGTTTATTGCGAAAACTGCCTTCGTCTGCTGCATGTAGTGGAGAAATGTTTTGTCGCAGGTTTCGGGCTCCCATCATGATCCCTGTGCCTTCGTCTTGAAATACGTACCATCCGAGGCCTGAAAATTTATCCGATTCTTTCCAAGAGCCATCAATATAGCATTCAAACCTGAATATGCCGGAGGTCCCCTTTGTTGCCCTTCATCTGGCATAGGAATATCGGGCTCCTCCGATTGAGCCTTCTCCCAAACGACAGCCTCGGTTTCCCCATTTCGCAGGACAACATGTGGATCTATATCTAGTCCTCGAAAAACCTTATCATTTCGTGCTTTCCAAATATACCACATGATCCATGGGAACATTTGGTCCTGATTTCCAGGAGGCACTCGCCAGAACAAGAAGTCTATATTCGTGAAAATAGAGGATACCGGGAAGACTCCATTGGCCGTAGGGATGGTTGAGAGCGTCCATATTTGAAATATGGGAGGGCATTAAAAATGGCATGATTTATAATCTTTTCCAATCCAAAACGGGCACACTGTATATCACATTTTATCCCCCTGGTTTTCAGATTCACACTAACCGATAAATATCTCGTAATTACTTGCCAGATGAAGTGTCTTAGCTTTGGCTGACATTGGATCTTCCATGACTGCACTTGCAGCGGTCGCACAGTTGGGCCAAAAGTTATAGGTTGGTCTGTAGCCATGTTTCGTTGTTCAATTTCATATCCCGATTTGACCGTGTATCTTTCGGACTTTGTATAATGCCACCCTATAGAGTCAGGTCTGAAGATATCTCCCACCGGAATACGTCGGATAATTTTCACGTCCTCTGTGATAATGATAGCATTTAGCAAATCTATATTCCAGGTTCTCGTCTGAAAGTCAATCAAATGGTTGACCATTACATTTGGATCATAAATTGGGGTTTTAAAAATGGCTGACCTCGGGTGTTGAACTCGAATCCAAGGATCCTTCCATACAGAAATGGAGGTTCCCAATCCAACTCTTTTAATTATCCCTTTTTGAACCAGAGGTCTAGCCGATATGATACTCTTCTAACCATAGGAAGGTGAATATGATTTACCTGAGTCCAACGGATAAGACTTTCGAAAATAGCGTTCTTTGAATATTTTTGCAAAAAGAGACTCTGGATTATCCATTAATCTCCATAGCTGCTTTGCCAGTAGAGCCGTATTGAATGCCTCAATCGTCTGAAATCCCAAACCTCCATCTTGTTTACTTTGACATAGTTTTTTTTCAAGCTAACCAGTGCATACCTCTTTGACTCCCATTCGAAATCCACCAAAATTGTGCTACTGCACTGGTTAATTTAGTGGTTATAGACTTGGGCAATCTGAAGATAGACATAACATACGTCGGTAAGGCTGCTCCGACCGATTTTATAAGGACCTCTTTACCCCCTTTGAGAGAAACTTCGAGGTCCATCCGTTTATTCTGTAGTGTAATCTGTCTCTAACAAAGGCAAATACCTTTGTTTTTGCCCCTCCCAGACTTTCGGGTATACCTAGATAGGTGCCCATTCCCCCTATCGTTGATATCCCTGATACCTGTTGTATCTCTTTCCTTACCGTTGCATCTACCGAATGCCCAAATTGGATTGACGATTTTGAAAAGTTTATTTGTTGTTCTGATGCCGTTTCATATTGTTTGAGAATGTTCTGGAGTGTTTGACACTCCTCCTTATTTGTCTTATAGAAGAAAAAACTATCGTCTGCAAAAAGTAAATGCAACACTGCTGGGCTTGCCCTCGCCACCTTTAACCCCGTTAATTTCTTTTTTCGTTCTGCCTTCTGTACATTGGCAATCAATGCTTCCATACACAAAATGAATAAATACGGGGATAAAAGATCCCCTTGACGTAGTCCCCTTTCTGGGCGTATATGTCCCTTTGGTTGTCCGTTAAGAAGAACATTGTATTGGACCGATTTTATGCACCACATCATCTCGGTAATCCATTTTTCCGCAAATCCCATTTTCTGAAGGAGTTTCTCAATAAATGTCCATTCTACCCTATCATAGGTCTTACTTATATCTGTTTTAACTACCATAAATTTGTCTTTACACGTCTTATTTGTTCTCAACCCCTGAAACATATCCTGGGCAATCAATATGTTGTCCGTAATTAGCCGACCGGCGACAAAAGCTGATTGATTTTCCGATATTAAATCCGGCAACACTCTTTTCATCCGTTGACACAAAACCTTCGAAATAATTTTGTATCCGACATTACAAAGGCTTATTGGTCTCAATTCGGTCATCCTGGTGGGCCTGTCCGTTTTCAGGATTAGGCATATGTTGTCATATTTAACCTGCGGTCAAAATTTCCCGTCCGTAAAAATCCGTTGACTAACTGAAGAATGTATGATTTAATAATATGCAAAGAACGTTGAAAAATAGTGCCATCATACCATTCGGCCCTAATGCCTTTTCCGGATGCATCAAAAATAGAGTCCTTTTTACCTCCTCCTCCGTTGCCATTGCCGTGAGCGACTCATTGATATGATTTGTAATCAATGTTGGAACCTCTTCTAATACCTCCTCAAAATCTGTCGGTGAAGTTGTTTGAAAAAGGTCTTCGAAATAATTAATTGCGACTTTTTCCACCTCCTCCTCCGAACTGACCCACCCTCCTGATGTATTATATAATCCAATAATCCGATTACGCGCCCTTCTTTGTTTTGTTTGCGCATGAAAGAATTTGGAATTGTTATCCCTTACTTGTGCCCATGTCGTTCGATTTTTTTGTTGCCAATAGTCTTCCTCATCCTTATAGGCTTCCTTTAATTTTTTTGTAAGTTCGAATAATTCCTCTTGGGTCCGATTGTCATCATTCTGATATTCCTCAATCGCTTTTTGTAATTCGGAGATTTTTTCTTTTCCGTATGGGAGATTGTCCTTTCGCCATTTCGAAATCTCTCGTCGACAACCAATTATCTTATCCACGATGTTTCCATCCGTCCATCCCCTCGTATCTCCCCATCCCGTAGTAATGGATTCCATTAATCTTGCCCGACCGATCCATCTCTTGTCAAAACGAAATTGTCGCGACCTCCGAGGTATTTTGTTTTCTATTGTAGCTAGAATAGACCGATGGTCTGACCCAATCATAGCCAAATACTCCATAAAAGAGTGCGTGAAAATTGCATGCCAATCCTCATTAGCTAAAGTCCGATCTAGCTTATACCATATAGTTTTTGAATTTCGTCTTCCTCTCCATGATAATGTATTTCCTAAGCACGGAAATTCTAACAAACCGCAATTTTGAATCATATTATTAAAAGAGTGAAAAGTATAAGCTTTCCTTTGATTGCCACTATTTTTCTCATGATTCCCCGTTAATTCATTTAAATCACCGATTATCATCCAAAGTTCGGATCTATTAATTGCTATTCGAGTCAATTGTTCCCACACTTGTTCTCTGCGTTTAGGAACCGGATCTTCGTATATAAAAGATAAAAAGACTTTATTTCCGTTGATAACCGCCTCAACATCAATAATTCTATTGTTTGCAAATATATATTAAATTATGTAGATATTTAAAAATTTTGGTTATGATAAATTGTACACGGTGGAGCCGTGCGGTGACAAGTGGTGGACTTGCATTATTTTATAACAATGAATCCGTGTAATTATAACATGTAGAATTTGATTTTAATTACTATCCATACATATAAGTATATATTAAATTATGTAGATATTTAAATTCTAATTAGTAACTCATTATATTTTCATCAATTAAAAAGTTTTAAAGATTTTAGTGAGTAAAATTTTGTATCTAATCATTACTTTCATATGTATATCAAAATCCAAGTAAAAAAAACAAAAAAAATGTCTCATACTCTCATCAATCTGGGAGTGATGGAGGTCAGGCGTGCAATCTAGGCGCGTCCGTCCTTATATCGCTAGTTAGAAAGACTTATTTACGGATTTGACAAACCGATTAATCATTAATGTATGAATTTTTAAAAGAGTTTGTAAACCTACCATTTTTCTAATTACATAAGAATGAAACACACACAAAAACACAAGAAGTCTTGGTGAATAATGACTCAACACAAACTGTCAAAGTATAAAAGATCTAGAGGACTAGATAAAATCTGCCACATTGTGGTCGAGCGTAAGAGATGAGTTTACCACATCAAAGAGAGATGGTTCAAGATCATAAGGTCGATGTACCTATGGACGTTTTTACTCTTCAAAAATGTGAAAGTTTGTTTTTGCTATTGCCTATTGCAGTGTCCACACATTTTTTAACTATTAAGGTTTCGTAATTAATCTTCAAATTTTAAATATTTCGAATATTAAACCTTAATTATATACTTAGATATATATGCATATGTCCGCAATTTTTACATGGCCGTGCAGGTTAGTGGTCCATTTAATATTTACGTAGCTAATAGTTGTCGCTAATAGCAAATTGATGTTACGTGATTACAAAAATAAAATAAAATAAATGTTTCCTATTTAAAATATTTAAAGTAGGCGCGAGTCACTGTAACGGATTTTTTTTTTTTTAATACCACACTAACATCACACTATAACGGGATATTTAGATGATTTATTAGCATAATTTTATACCAAATTAAGATTAAAATCATTTGTGAGGTCATTGTGTTACCATCTTACCATCTATTACCTAAGGAGAAGTTTTACAACAAGCCCACGACCAATCACATATATAAAATATAAATATATATGTAACATGCTAATAACGAGATCAAAATCGAACCCTTTTTTACAACGAAGGAAGCGCAAGGAGCTTGCAAGTAACGTTTGTCAAGAATCTCCAAAAAAGATAAAGCGAAAGATGAAAACAACAAAAAGAAAGGAAGAAGAGAGAAAAAAAGAAAGAAAGAAAGAAAGAGACAGATATATATAAGTAAAGCAAAACTTAATTAATTAATCAACTTAGTGACCATAAAGTTTACGTGTATATATATAAGTTAGAGAAAGAGAAGATAAATGAGGTGTACTCGTAAGACTCCGATCTTGTAATTGTCTGTGAGAGTTATATATGGCTCCGGTCGGATTACCTCCAGGCTTTAGATTTCATCCGACCGACGAAGAACTCGTAAACTATTATCTGAAAAGAAAGATCAATGGTCAAGAAATCGAGCTTGATATAATCCCCGAGGTTGATCTCTACAAATGTGAGCCATGGGACCTCGCAGGTACGCTACGTTACATTTTTCTTATATTTTACTAACCAAGAAGTTTTTATGGCTTTTGGCTCATAATCTTATTGTCTAATTTGTTATGATCTGGTTTTTAATTGTTATGATCGATTAAAAAAACTGTAGAGAAGTCGTTTCTACCAAGTAGAGATCCGGAATGGTATTTTTTTGGGCCACGTGACCGGAAGTATCCGAACGGGTTTAGGACTAACCGAGCAACGAGAGGTGGATACTGGAAATCGACTGGGAAAGATCGGAGAGTGACGAGTCAAAGCAGAGCCATTGGGATGAAGAAGACTTTGGTTTACTATAGAGGAAGAGCTCCTCAAGGGATACGTACGGATTGGGTTATGCATGAGTATCGTCTCGATGATAAGGATTGTGACGATCCCTCTTCGCTCCAGGTGATTGATCGATCTTTCATTATCGATATCTTCCCAAAAAAATTAGTAAAATGGTTACATACTTACATATATACAAACGAAAAGAGAATTACGTGAAGATGCATGGCTAATTCCTATTATTAAAGAAAAAACAGAAAAAGAAAACAAAAAATTTGTTGGATATGAAAATATTTCAGTGGATAAAATTCCCAATATTTTTACATGATTTCTCCATTTCTTTTATACATATATATATATATATATATATATATATATATTAATAGAAAGATATGTGTGAATTTTGATATAAATTAAGGCTTATAAGCTGATATAATGATATATATTCGTTTCTTGCTGTAAGCTGACAAAAGCTTAGGGTTTCGCTTTTTCTTAACTGCGACGAAGACAAAAGCCATATCTAATTCCTCAAATAAGACAAATACAAACTCACATCCATTATTCTTTTATTTATTACATTCATGAACTTAAATACTCGATTAGTCTACGAAATGTTTATCTAGACTATAAAATTATAAAAACATTATAATTCCTGACGTAAGAAAATTATCTAAAAATCAAATTGTTTGGTGCAGGACTCGTATGCACTATGTCGGGTGTTCAAGAAGAATGGAATATGTTCGGAGTTGGAAACAGAACAGCAATTACAAACGGGACAATGTAGCTTCACGACGGCTTCAATGGAGATTAATTCGAATAATAATTTTAACAATAATAACGAATACGAGACAATGTCGCCGGAAGTTGGAGTTTCCTCCGGCTGCGTAGAAGACGTCGTCGACGATAAAGACGATTCTTGGATGCAATTTATCACAGATGACGCATGGGACACGTCATCTACAGCTATGGGACATGGTCAAGGGGTTTATTGAGTAAAGAACAAAGAGTATATTGGGGGCAAAAAGAGAAGAATATAGAATTATTGGGCAAATTACGTAAAGACTTAGGTACACTTTTGTTGTACTTATATACAATCGTTGAAATAAAACCTGCGGGTTGCTGGGTAAGTGGTATTTTGGAAAATTTAACTAATTTTTTTCTAATTGTGGGAATGTGTGGGAAATTCACGTGATTTGATTGGATATTGTTTTTTTTTTTTTGGTATAACTTTTGTTGTTTTGGATTGATGTTTTTATTATCCATTGATATGACGGCTCTACGGAGATCACTGGTACCTTTGTTCTTTTTCCTCACATGGGTGTAACCAGATCAAGTTAATGGATGGGGAAATTTGGGTTTATATTTTATGGTTAATTAGTACAAAATCACATTTGGGAGAGGATATTGAGTAAATAACATGTCAAAAAATAGAATTAGGTAAGTAGTAGAGAGAATTAAATATATGACGAAATTGCCTCTACAATGTAATTAAGGTAAGTATGAACAAAAAATCTCTAAAAATATTATATTCTTCTATCTCTGTAAAAATTGTCCCTACAGCTGTGTCATCTCTGAAAAAAGTAGATTTGCGTTTTGCAAAACTGCTCTGCAAACAAAATAAAATTGGGTTAGAAAAAACGTATGGAAAAAAGATGACAAAAAAACAAATATGTTGTAATAGTTAACTATTTAATAACATAGTTGACTATTTTCGAAACTACATATTCTATTGATCTCAGAAGATAGTTAACTACCTCACACTATTTTGTAACTATCTAAAACATAAAACATAGTTAACTATTTTTCAGAAAATAGTTACCAATTTAAAAGTATAGTTAACTATTTTCAGAGCATAGTTGTCTACTCTACCGATTTCATAACATAGTTGACTACATAAAAATGTTGTCGTAATAGTTACTTATTTTACTTATTTAAGCAAACATAGTTAACTATGTTCGGAACGTAGTTACCTATTATAGTTTGCATAAGAAAAAGAATAACATACATAGTTAACTATTAACAGAAACATAGTTACTTATTAATTTTCGAACATAGTTAATTGTATCGATCTCCACGATTGGAGATTTTCGATCCATGGCAACGAGATAAGACAAAGTGATTGAGAGTTGGTTTTGTTGATTACCAGAGAGAGAGACGAGATCGATTATAGTGCTTGTGTCAGACGAAGAAGAAGAAACGATGGAAGAGGAAGAAGAAACAAACGATGGAGGAAAAAGAAGAAACGATGGAGGAAGAAGAAGACTCAGAAACAATGGAAAAAGAAGAAGAAGAAGAAACGGTAGAAGAAAAACAAAATAGGTTAGGGTTTTTCCTTTTATGAGTCTTTGTTGTTTTTCATTAAAGATGAAAATGGAAAATCAAAATCTTATATTGTTAGTCACTATATTTTAATTTATTATATATTAGATAATGAATTAGATGTGCATTAAATAATATAGGATGCAATTATTTAATGGACAACAATCATATAATTATTGTCAGAGACCAGGATTTACATCATATATAACAACAATCAATAGGAATTTCCAACAGACATCCAATGTTTCCTGACTAGAATTTATAATAATATACAAAATTTAAATTATCATCATATATATTCGCTCAGATTTTTTGTTTTTAAAGTAGAGAATAATACTGCCAAAAAAAACCTTAATCATATATTTTTGGATGTTTCTACATATATTTTTATTAAACAATAAGACATAGCAAGAAAAAAAGGGAAAAGCGAAGAGTTGATGGAGTGTAAATCTAAGATTCTGATCTCACTCTCTTCCAAAAAAAAAGAAGAAGATCCCTTGCCTTGTGACCAAGGAGATTGGTCTTTCTTTTTTCTCACGCATCTGTAATAGTTACGATCATCTCTTTTTTTTTTTATAACCTAGTTACGATCATCTCTCTTTCTTCTTCTATAATTTATCAATTCTCAGTAAGCATAATATTCTTAATAACCATAACAGAACATAACTACATATACATCTCATCCCTGCAACGAAACTATATATATAACATGAGCCACCTTCAGCTTGCAAACCCGCCATAGTTTTTTGACATGCCACACATAGTGTCGTGCGTAGATTCATAGAGATTTAAGACTGTTACAAAAAGTTAGTTATTGTTATAAAAATAAAAAAAAACTTAAGAAATCATATCATAGTATTTCGAAACGTACAGCATACAGTAAACCATTTATAAATTAATACTAAGTTAATAAACACAAAATAATAAAATTTGTCGGTTCCAAATCGGGTCAGTGTAAAAATTAATAAAATTCGATAAGATAATAAGATAATAATATTTTTGATACCCGTATGTAAATATATGTATTTACAACTAAGATAATGTACTAAAATATAGTTTTAACTAGTGTTGTTTGTTTTTACTTAAAATTGAAATTTTGTTGGAACTCAGCTCTAGATTTACTTATTGCATCAAAAACTCTTAGTATTGTTTTCTCGATATGTATCCAAAACGTATGAAAAATTCTAGACGCAAAAATTGATTTTTTACGCATAACTCATTCTAAATATATCATAATAGATCGTCTTTAACTTCATCATCAAAACTGAAGATAATAGCCACAATTTCTTCTAGCTAGATTTTGAATTTATAAACATGCATGTATTGTTTTTATCGGATAGTCTAGTATGATATTAACATATATTATATTGCGATAGTCGAGATTATTAACCATAATTTCAAACTTATGCATGTCATTTTTATAAATAAATTCAATTATATTCCTTAATATAACATCGTTGGAATATTTTTTTTAAGATTATTGAGTACAAAAAATCTCTCCATATAGATTAATACATATTAATTTATCGATTAATTAATATCTTTATAAATTAATAAAATTTTAAAGTCTCAACATTATTAATTTATAGAGATTTTACTGAAAACCGATATTATAAAAATTCTAAAGCACAAATTTTTTTTCTTTCTTTTATAAAATCGTTTAGCAAATCCACATAATCGAGTTTTCTAATCAAACTATAAATATGATAGCTAGTCAAACAATTCAACCTCTCCTGTGACAATACTTCTTAAACAATGTGAGGTTATAAGTTATAACACCGAAACATTAATTAAACCTTAAACAACGTGAGACTATAACACAAAATACAACTTACTAACTCAACCGAATAGAAACATACCAAAAACACACCCAAGCTAGAGAACCAACATAAGACGATAACCCTTGGGAACGAAAACTCTAACAACTTATTAAACCAAGATAGATAATGTAATGTGCATTAATAAACCTCAAACCGAGAGAATCTGGGCTTGGAGACAGAAGAACGTTCTCCACGTGACGGAATTCATGGTTTGCTCAGCTAAACGAATGATCTCCTTCATGCACTCAAAGATCTTGGTTGCTCCGCAAGTTTTCACGATGACACGGTTGTCGTACACGAAGAGGCTTGATGCCGAGAGCATATAAGCGTCTACCCCTTCTCCTCTAAGAGAAGATCTTCGATGGAGCACTCCACCAGCTTGATAATCATCTCTCATTCCTTTCTTGTAAGCTTCTTGCGTAGCTTACTGTTGACCACGGTTGAGAAGACGATCTCAAATCGCTTCTCGACACCTTTAAAGGTGTTCGTCGATGAATTCACCATTGTTATTATTTTTTTAAATGAGAGAACTAGAGAGAGAGATTAGTGAATTACTTCTGAGGAGAATTAACCACTCGTATATCCAAGGTTTTTTTTTAAGTATATCCTATAGAGATTGATGAGAGATAATGGAAAGATTTATATGTACTCTAGTACTGATAAGCTTTAGGTTACATAGTTTTATATAGTAAAAGAGTTTTCTAAATTATAATAGATACAAATATATAAATATCTAAATAATAACTATACAATATTTACTATTAATATGGTGGGTGGATCTTTTACACGCCCCCTCAAGTTCAAAGGGGTCATGGAATAGCAGATTGACCAAGAAAATAATAGAAACGGATTAAGTAATTTTTAGATCAATTTGCTTGTTCTCGTTTGATCTTTGAACTTCTTAAGAAGTTGGGCCTGAAATTGATGTGGGCTTGTAGCATTGATGGGCTTCTGGAAGTGTGGTGCTAGGGTTTGACTGTGTGGAGATTGCAGAGCGATCTCCCGGAGAATAAGTGACGGTGATGATGGGACACATCCGGAGGCGAATGTGGAAGAATTCTAGCGTGCTTTCTAGTGGCCATCGGCGACGGTGGTTGATGGTCTGAACTGAAGCCTTGGAGGAGAGGTTGTTGATGGAGTTTCCGCAGCAACGACAACAGTGAGCCAGAACAGCTAGGATGTGACGGAGATCATGATCTTAGCTCCAGTACGCTGGATGTTTTTTTTTCGGTATTGAATATGAAGTAAACAAAAGGTTAAAAAAAATGAAAAATTGAAAGAAGCACTATGGCTTATGAAAGAAGCTCGATGGCTTGGAGATAGAGATGTCTGGCTTTTGAAACAAAAGCACGAATGATTTAAAATTGTAAGAGGGTTGGAAGCACATGGCTTAAGGAAGCTCGAGGGCTTGAAGAAACACTATGGCTTAAAGGAAGTTCGATGGCTTGAAGAAGCACTATGGCTTGAATGAAGCACGATGGCTTTAGAATTGAAAAAAAAAAGATTTAGATGTTTCATAGGAAAAAGAGAAGAAAAAGGAGTTTGATCATTAGATCAAAACTCGAGCGTAACCCGATACCATATAGAGATTGATGAGAGATAATGGAAAGAATTATATTTATTCTCATAATGATAAGCTTTAGGTTACATAGGTATAGGTTTAGTGAAAGAGTTTCCTAAATTATGATAGATACAAATATAAAAATATGTAGATAATAATTATATTTATTATTAATATGGTGGATCTTCTAGATTCTTCTACATATCCAAGGTTTATGGCCTTCATTACGCGTATTGGAATATTTTTTACTACAATATCATTCAATTTTTACTACAACTCTATAAATACGTAATACTAAAAGTTGAAATAAGGAAAAAAAAAATTGGCAAAAATAGACAAAAGATAAGTGAAACATAAGCAAACATATAACAAAACATAAGCAAAAAAATTAGAAAAGAAGTAACAAAAATTTTTTTTTATGACGTGGAAGAATAGAACAATGTTAATTTATTTTTCTGTTTTAGTTAAATTTGGTGAGTTTTTTCATCTTTAAAAAAAAAATTGTGAATTTGGCTTCTTTATCTATTTTGCGAGTCTCTTTCGGTTATTCCATTTTAGTAGTGCTATGTTTGTTAATTTCTTTAGGATTGAAACAATTTAAATTTTGGAATGCACATTGCTAATTTTGCTTTACGGATATAATTTTTTTTTTAACGAAGATATTGCCTGAAACAAGATATTCGTTTATGTTAAAATTTATATTACTTTTTGATAGAAATATAATTTAAAGATTATGTGTGATTGTATATACACTGATAGAAAAAAAAATAGCATAAAAACATTATTTTACTAATTATATCTTTGTTACGGTTTAAAAGGGTTGGAGAAGTTTGGACGCTATGTCTAGGTCTGGGCATTTGGGTATTCGGTTCGGTTCCGGATCTTTTGGGTAGAAGAGTCTAGGACCCATCGGGTATTTTGTAGTTTTGGTTCGGTTTCGGGTCGGTTCGGTTCTTGATTATAAAAATCTATAATTACCCGAAAAATTTCGCTTCTCATTCGGTTCGGTTCGATTTCGGATATTTTTTACCCAAACTACCCGAAAATATCTAAAATACCTGAAAAATAATTTAAAAAATATGTAAAAATCGAAATAATACACCTAAATTGGTTATTTTTATCCGAACTATCCGAATATTCCTAAAAATATTCGAACTAACCAAAATAATCGAAAAAATAACAGAAAAAATTGTAAATTTTATCTAAATTATCCGAACATACCCAACCTAAAACCAAAATATCTATAGATTAATTTATGTTTTGGGTACCGTTCGGTTCCGAGTCTTCGGTTTTAAGCATATAAGACCCATCGTTGGCCTGGAACTCAAATTATATCAGACCACGTCACGATTAATGTTTTTTTTTTTTTTGATAATTCAGGGGTAGATCCTAGACGTATGGAAGAGCTCAGACTAATCCCCTAGAGAGAGACAATCCACAGATAGCCCTCCGGTTTTGTAAATGGGCCGAAAGCAATGGCCCACATCCGTGTGGGTGTCCAAGGCAATGTGTTTTTGTTTCGCATGGCAGGTAGATCGAACTTGGAACGCTGTGACGCCCCAATCCCGTCTCCTTACCACTTGACCACAAGGCCCCAGACCGTCACGAGTAATGTTTCAAGGAAAAAACTTGTAAAATATGAGCCCCACGCCACATTCTGGTTTTTCTCGTTTTTCTCGTGTGTGATGAACATGTATCGATTGATAACTGCTGCAGCTATAGATAGTGATTGTTGAAAAAAGTGATAAATTGATCGTAATCTTTGTTCTTTGTATTCGAGTGTATCTTTAATAGAGAGAATTTATTGTCATACGTTAGTACGTTACTTTTAATAGACCAGACTAAATAAAGGTAATAAAACTGAAACTTGTATGTAGCTTAACAGGAGACTAAAGAAGAGATCCAAGACAGCTAGTTAATAAATTTATGGCGATATAAAAACTTATAAAACTATGGTCATATTCGCCAAGAAAACAGTGGTAAATCATAAATGATACTGAGGGAAAATAAACCTTTACGAATCATTACGTTTTGGATGGTGGTTCTACATCTGTAAGATCAACTGATTCTGATTTATGAAATGAAAAGGGTAAAAAGTGAAAAGGGTTGATGAAATCATTTGCCCTGCGACCGAGAATGTTTCTTTTCTCAAGCATCTGTGATACTTACGATGATCTCTTTTTTCTTCTTCTACATTTAGTTAGTTTTCAATAACCAGAACAGAAACATAACTATATATATACACATCTCATCCCTGCAAAAGAAGAATCTCGTAGATATCTGTCCTCATGTTCAGTTCCTTGTCCCGCATCACTTCTTGTAGATCTGACATCTCTTTCGCCGTCAGGACTGAGCTTAGCTTCCCAAACCCATCCAGCCATAGTTTTTTCGACCTGCCACGCCGTTATGTTAGGAATGGGTTCTGGATAATATGAGAAATCCGGAGAAAGAAGTTTAGATTGGTTATATGTTCTTACCACGGGCAGGCATTTATAGCTCGGAAGTAAATCTTTCTCGCTGCTGATGGATTGTGTGCGATGTCGATTTCATATGCAATGTAGCAACGCCATAGAATAACCGAGTTGTTTAGTGTATCTTGTGCCAGTGCCCTTTCAAACAATCCACGGATTCTGTGAAGGGAGCCTCCTCTACTCAACTCATAAGAAAGCGCAAATAGCCAAACAACGACAGATGGATTTCTGCATGATTAACATATTAAACTAGTTAGCATCGATATTGTCGAGATGGAGGGTTAATAAGAAGTTTGTGAAGAAGCTTACTTGCGAGAGTAGTCATCAAACATCATTCTCAGTCTATGGGATGTCATACGGTGATTACAGATGTCCACCAAAGCTCGATAAAGCTCGGGATTGAGAGGATACAGTTGCAGTCCCTCTGATATGGGCTTCCACAGTTTTGACAAAGTTAGATCGTCCTGATGTCTCTGAAGCATTCTCACGTAATAATTGAACAAAAGTTCAAGTTGATGACTTTGACTTTTTCTTCCTGGGAATTCACAATAGCCAAACAAAATCTTAGGACGAGATAAAAATCCAGATAAACAGTGGATGCATGATCCTCGTCTCTAAAAGAAACTTGTTTTTGTATAAAGAAAACTTTTCTGATGCAGTCATGTATACTAGCATGGGAAATTAGTAAGAGAACCCAAGAATAAAGATGATGGAAAATAACCTGGAAGAACAGAACTGAACATGTTCTCTAGGATCTCAACAGCACCAGGTAGGTCATTTGTTAACTCCTCAAATAGAGCTGCCGAACAAACAAGGGCTGCTGATTGATCATCTGTGACACCATGAGACCATGTTGATTGTATCTTCTTAAGCTTCTCTCTGAAACCTTGGCGTGCTCTAAGGACTTGCACGCTTGAAGGCTGGGATGTATACGGAATATAAGCTAGACCACTTCCCAGGTAACACAGAATGTGCATCGCACGAGATGAGGATTCTGATTCCCGACCGCTGCTGCTACTATTGGATACTTCCGATTCAGCATACCATAAATATAGCAACGGAGAGTTATACTGTAATTCCTGCAATCATAGGTGAAATCAACTTAGCATGGCATTTTCAATGTCAAATAAAATCCAAACCAATAGCAGAAATTGGGCTGATGTATCTCCGCACAAGTGCACAAAAAATACATTGAAATAAGAAAACCTATTCTAGCTATATCCATTAGGCCATACTTCCCTGTACGTTACCCAGAACAGACTGTTCTATAACTAATATAAACCACTATGATCTGTCCTTGAGAAATTATCATCTGCAAGCTCAAGTGGCAAGGCACCAATTGTTGGGACCGGCAAGGGAAGATTTGAATCAGCAATAAACACACAACCAGGGTAACTGATCTAGAAGTTCCTTTGAAGTTCAAAACATAGGTGGAAACATGTTAGCTTTGTATCATATGCTAACAACATAACTGAAAGATCTGAATCTAACCTTAGGGAGGCCACATATAGAAGTCAGTGCCATGTCGAAGACTCGTCTTGCATGTTTCATATTTCCACAAGCAGCTTCTCGCTGTGCATAAACTCCACAAAGTAGGAGATCCTGTTAATGGAGAAGGAATCAGTTTCAGGTAAACTGAATCGATGAGCAGACACACCAACAAATTGGAATGGAGCTTACCTGCCGGTCACTTTTCAGAAGACGTTTGGCCAAACCTTGGCATGGGGTAGTTGCTACCTCACATGTTTTCATATTTGTTACAAATAGCTCTTCTGCAATAAGCACAGCTTCTTCCAAAATGTAGTTTCGCGGAAAAACATTCAGACAAAGCAAGATGGCATTGCGGAGAAACTTCATCATCTCGGTCCGCATAGATATGTCACTGCTGCCACCTAAAAGAGATCCCAAGCTGAAACCATTGGCACAATTTGATATCGACAAACATTCATGAACACTTCCCAAACTTTCTAGCGTAGAATCTGACAATGTTTCAAGGCTATCTATCTTCTCTTTCCACCACAAACTGTTGCTGGAAGTCCATGGGGAGATATGTGCACCAAAGAAATCAATGAACTGGTATACCAGGGATAAGCGGGCCTCGTTTGAACGTAAAGAAAATAGATATCCATTTATATCTTCATATAGTACAAGACTGGAGAGTTGGTCTTCGTCTTCTCTCTCGCCCATTTCATCAACACTGGAGAATTCACCTATTAAAGGATATGATGCATGGTTAACACATGCATGCTTACAAAAAATTTAGATAAAATTGCAAGTCAATCCCATCAAACATATCTACAGAGACTGAACTTGAATTACTAATGGCTCAAGAATGACGGAAAAGGTTGAGCGACTGGTTGCACTTGGGCAAAAACTCATCCAATAGACACATTTAGATCTTTGAATGCTGAAAAGATAAAAATAATGATACAGAGATAATGATAGTAAAGGTAGAGATAGATACCAGCTTTCCGAGTAGGCATCCACTGACTGTGATCTCTCGAAACCTCTTCTTCAAACCATTTAATCCAAGTTGAAGTATCTTTAACCTCATCACTGGCTGCAGCATTGACATCAATGCCTAATAGCTTTAGCATAGCTTCAGTATCATCTTCAGGCTTGCTATTCTCATCTTCCATTTCCTCATCCAGATCCTCCGGATCAACATCACCGTCTCTAGCGTTAGCTGAAGCAATACTATCTCCTTTTCTACCTGACAACTTTTCTGTCCAACCTGTCCAACCACCTACATCATTGTCAACAGAGGATTCCTCTTTCAACATTTTCTGCCTGTTTTCCTCCTCTTTCTCCAACCACAACGACCATCCAAAAGCTCCTTCTTCTCCTACTCTAGCACCATTACTGCTCCAAAAGTGCTCAAACAGTCTTAGTTTACTCTGTTCAGATAGCAACAAAGATGGAGAAAAGACGCTAAATTCTATTTCAGCTTGAAATAACGCTGTGGCCAGCTCCTGATAACCAGCCTGCCACTCAAACCTACAGAGGCTAACTAGCATATCGACTAGAACAAGTTCCTGCTGGATGACATCAGAATCTAATGGTTCAGATGTTGTATCCACCTGCATAATCCAATAAATAGAATCAGTCCTTATAATGTCGAACTGCTAAGAATAAGATTATCAATAATGTCAGCGACTAAAGATAGAGGGGAAACACCAGAAAAGATAGAGGGAAATATAACAGATAGACTCTAAAAGACTTGCGACAGTAAACAGATAAGTAAGAAATTGAAGTGATTCATCAACCCTTAGCACCATAAAATAAGAACCTGCCTATGTCGCTTGCTGCAAGCAGAAGAAAGAGCCTGGACCGCATAAGAATACAACTTTCTCACTTCTGATACTTTGAATCTGGAGAACTCCCCTTGAACAACATTTAGAAACTCCCTCCATAACTTGTAGCTTGCGGAATTCTGCATAAGTGCCTTTTCCCACCTACTGATTAGTACATCTGCGCTGTCTCTGCTTCGGTATGCCTTGAGAAGTGCAAGCAACAGTTCTTCGCTATCTGGGTTCAGTTCAAAAGCCTTCTCAAGTATACTAATCTTCTTCTCTAAAGTCTGCAGGCGAACTCCTTTCTGAGTTTGCATACTTGAAACCTTGTCTTGAAAATCAGCAAATGCCAGCCACGCCTTTTCATCATGGGGACGTTCCCTCGTCAGTCTGTTGAACTCTCGCGTTTTATTCAGCACTTCATCCTCCCATGATGCTCCCATCATTGAGTCTTTTGCTAAAACATCTTCCTCTTCACTTTCTTGAACAGCTTCAGCTTCCTCCAATGGAATGAAATGATCAAAGGACGAATCAACAGCCTCTCTTGAAGCAGACAAACGAATACGCCTGAAATTCTTGTTCCGCTCCATGGCTGCATGTTTTGCATACCAATACCGGTTATCAGACTTTGCTCTGCCGTCCAAAGAATCAACATCAATCTCTGTGTCAAGCATAGAACTACGCCGATTCCGCTGATAAAACCTCAGAGAAGCTGATCCAGGACCTCTCTGAGAGTTATCAAGTTTATAACGAGGAACATTCATCCTGCATTACGGAAACAGAACCTACACTCTTAAAACGCATTGCACAGAATATGGAATCAAACCAGCCATAACTATACATGTATGAAAATTATACGCTTGGTACCTGTAAATGGAACCATAAGCCAGATTATCTGGATCAGGACGAGTATCCACGTAATAATCCTTCGCAGGCTTCGTATAGTATTCATCAGAATCCCTAACTGACGATTTCCTAGAACCAGATACCTCCGACGGAGTATCCCTCTTCCGCTTCTTCTTTTTATCCCTCTTTACCTTGTCGCCATCAGACTCCCACGACCCTTCTTCTTCAATCAAATTGTAAACCCTAGGTTGATTAGCTTCACCATTATTCCCATCAGCATCTTCTTCGCCAGCCTCGACCTCGGATAGGGAAGGAGCCGTCGAAGCAGCGGCGTCGATGACGGAGAGATCCGTGGTGAAGCTGGCGTTGCGAAGCCATTGAGGAGCACTTGAAAAAGCTGAAACGGAGTTCGTCGAAGTACGGAAGATCGGGAACAAGCCTTCAATATTTGCTACTCCGTCGCCGTCCTCTGGTGTCTGCGACATTAAATCTACCGGTAATAGAAAAAAGCCGATTGAATTGTTTTTCTTTCCGCCGATATATAACTTCTGCAGAGGATCCTGGATAGGCCTTATTATTGGGCCCAGAGCAAGACATTTAGTGGGCCATATGTTACCTGAGATTTCATTTGGATTTGGATTTAGGGATGTCAAAATGGTTAAACCAAACCAAACCCAGTTACTTGAATGCTATGGATAATGAGTTAATCTAATTCATTAAGTAAATGAGTTTGATTCATTCTTAACTCATTTAAATTAATGAGTTAATGGTTAAATGCGTTTACCCTGAAATGATTTTATTTTATTAAAATAATTATCAAAACTAATCATGATAATCGTCGTCATTGAAATAGCTAGCGTTCCAATTTTTTTAAATCGATTTGCATTATTATGTTTTGGAGTTTGAATTATTACGTTGTGGACTTGATTAACTAAATCGAAGTTGATGTTCTTCCATATGTTCAACTGGTTTCGTTTAAGTTCAGTTTAATGTGAAATTGGTTTAGTTTTGTATTATGGTTCAGTTTAACTGAATCGAAGTAATATAATTTGGATTTTTTAATTAAATATTCTTCTGGCTATTGAAGAGTGAAAGCCAAAGACCCAAAATTAATCATACCAAAGTCTCGATCGGTTTTCACTAAACAAATAGAATGAACCGATTTAAATACCCATATATAAAATCCTTGATTAAAGCAAGACCGATAATACCATATATAAATAAGGTTACATTCAGTTTATTAAAATTGGTTTAGAAATTTGATTAAACACCACTGAACTTAGTTTAGTGGACAAATTTAGTTGAAGAGATTGAAATTTCCTTAAATACCATTATTTAAAATATATAAAGACTTCTATTTTTATATAATATCTTATTATAAAAAAATAAAATAAAAAAATAAAATATTAAAAATGAAAATAAGAAAAAGAAAAATCGATCTATGTATTTTTTTTCTTCCCACACTCATCATGACAAATTTTTGTTCTTCACAAAAATCATCAGATCGTGATTCGAAACATCTATCTCAATCATCGTTTGGATCGCTAATCGAAGTGTATCCCGATCGTGTATCCCGATCTCAATCACGATCGTGATTCACTAGATACTTTCACCGACACCTCAATCGCGATAGGGGATAGCTCAATCACGATCTGGATAGTTAATTGAAGAGTATCTTTCATTTCTGTCTCGATCGATTTGGTATGTATTCTCCTTTTTCTCATTTTCTTTGATCGATTTGGGGAAATCAAAACTAGATTCTCGTTTTTGATATCGATTTGGGAAAATAAACACTCTGGCCTCTAACACTTGGCACTTTTAGTTTGTTTCTGAATTTCCCCAAACGACTTTAGAATTTCTCCAAACGAAATCTGTCTATGATATCATGGTGATTTGAGGGAAATATGATAACATGAATTTCGATTTAAAGATGCATAATGAAACAAAGACACATGATATATGATGTGAACCATAGAGCCTGTTAATGTATTTATGCTCATGTTCTTCTTCATCACTGATTTATATGCGAAAAGTGTTTAGATTTATCAAAAAAAATTAGATTCTTTAGATTTTTCAACTTCCCAATAGGCTGTCACATAAAATTTAAAGGTGCTTTTTTGGGGTTTAAGTTGATTTTCTTGTTGTTGACAATAATTATTCTCTGATGGAAGCTTTTCTTCTTCTTGTTCCTAGTTTTTTGACGTTGTTGTTTTTTGTTGGTTAAGCAGAAATTTGAGATATGCTAGTTATTGTTTTTGTTGATGTTGTTTGAGGGAGAAGGTGTTGTTGCATGAAGCCGGATTTTAATGCAGATATGCAGGGAGACATATTGACAATTCGTTGGGGAAATAGAAATAGAGATGATATTTTAGGATACCCGAAGAAGACGAATGAAGATGGATGGAGCAGGGATGAAGAAGAACATGAACATAATACATTGGACATGATTTATATGCGAAACAATCGCCAAATAAGACTTTCATCAAGAAGTTAAAAAAAGATTTTGAACTGATTCGTTTGTGTGTATCGGTAAGTCACAAATGCAACCGATTGAATACTGTTAAATAGCTTGCATAATTTAAGTGTGCATTCTTTGTTTATTAACTATTTTGGAAGACTTTCCCAAATATTTGAAACACTTTTCTAAATAAAATTTCGGGAATGATTCATAAACAGTTAGAAAGGTTTTTCTAAAACGTATGTCGCATTTGTTTTAACTCCAGTATTTACTACTATTTTCAATACTAAAGATGAATGACAAATGCAACAAAATTGTTCCCGAGAGATAATAGCATTCAATCAAAACCATATATTACGGAAACGTCATTTGGGCTGAATTAATGGTGAAATATTACTAATTTATTTTGAAATTTATTACGTCATTTACTTTTGTTTATTTCTTTACCACTAGTATATCTACTTGTCATCGGTACGGCAAAAAAGCACGTGCAAACTGATTTTTTTATACTAATTAATTATCTCAATTATTTTGGGGAAAAAATCAGTTATATAAGAAATATTTCTATGGAAAATCGAGTATGAATTTATGGTGACATTCGTTTTAACGAGTTAAGTAATTTCGTTTGTTATTGATTTTATTAGTTTCGTAAGTTAAAATACAAAGTCAATGAATAATAACGATGTTAAAAATTAAATCGACAGAAAATATGATTTTTCTAAAATTTATGTCCAACGAAAAGAAATCTAACGATACATTACAAAGCAAAGAAAAACCAATGGACTTAAATTGAACGAGACAATTCCCAAATAAATCTGATAATAAAAAATATAATTTAGTAATTAGAAGCTGTAAAAAAAAGAGAATTAAGTAATTAGAAAAAAAAAGAAATTAATAAATTAAATGTTGTAATAAAAATTTAGGAGAGGATAACATTTTGGTAAATGTGTCTTTTCGCGCTTTTTCCCACCAAAACTAATGATTTCAATGGATCCTAAGCAATATTCGACAGTAATAAAATTAATAAATAACGAATGAAATTAAACAATGGCATTATTTTGGCATTGGTGGCGTTGATAATGAGATGTGATGTCCAAGGAGGAGGGAAGCGCCGGGATTGCAGAATAAGGAAAGGATTAAGAAGAAGAAGAAGAAGATTTGCTGAAAAAGCTAAGACTTGAAGGAAAAAATGCAAGAAATCGATTGAAGCTGCTCTGCTTTTCATTGGATCTGTAACTGTAAGTGAATGTTTTGCTCGAATTCGAATCCTGGGTTTTGCTTTTGGGATTGAAATTTTCTCGAACAAATGCTTTTTTTTTTGTTTTCACGGGGTAATATTCTTAGGAGAGGAAGAATATGCTTTGTTAGGGTTTCGTCTCACTTCTCTCTGCTTCAAATTTTCTTCTTTCGAAGATTTTAACTACTCAGTGAGCTGCTTAATTGTTTGTTCTTTCTGGGTTTCTTTGGAGGAAGTGAAATTTAATCGAATTCGAAATGTTTCAGGTTTTGTGAAATTTGTTTCTAGGGATTTGGGGAAAATGGAGGACTCGAGCTCTATCGATTCGATTTTGGGATTTTTGCGGAGGAATAGTTTCATGAGAGCCGAAGCTGCGTTGATTAGTGAGCTTTCCAATAACCCAAGTTTAAATGGATGTCTTCAAAAGCTTAACTTTGAGAATAATTGTGTGAGCAAGTTGTTGGATAAGAAGAAGCAAGCAGGCAGTAGCCGAGCATTGGACATTCGAAACGACAATCACGTTTCTGATGAATTGGTTGTGAAAGAGATACAATGTGGAGCTGCCAATAACTTACATGAGAGTAATCATATGAATGATGTTTCTGTTCAGACTCAAAGTGGCTCTGGTGCTAATGCAGCAGATTTCTGGGAGGAGAGATTCACGTTTTCTGAAGGTTTAGTAGATACCGAGCTCGATTTACCCCCCTGGAACCATACTTCTGCCGATGTTATAGCTGACTCTGAGGTATACAGTATCGATCCGAGTATTAGAGGCTTTGTGAATCCACGGAGATCGAGTCATGAAAGGCTTCCTGAAACTGGTAAAAGCAATAAAGTGGTTGTGGAAGACATCTTCTCTCCTTTTGAGAAGATACGGACTGGAAGCTCTAGCCAAGTATCCCAGTATGACCTTGGCAAAGCATGTCAATCCCTGGAAGTTGATAAAAAGGTTGGTAACTCTGCGATACAAGAAGAATTTATCACCACATCATGGCCAAGAAGCGAAGAGAGCATTGGTGCTTCATCAGACCATTGGAAGGACTGTTCTGTTACAACTGTTTATCCATTGTCCAAAGGAAGCACGTCAACCAAAGATATTGGTGTACCCAATTTAGACAAGAGGCAAGGAAAGAAAAAGGTTGGCGCGAGTGATTCCAAGATTGTTATTAAGGAGCAGGAAAATGATGTGGCGACATCTCTATACCTTGGAAAGTCACAGTATGGCAATGAACATGAGAACCTAAGCAGCTTAGCATTTTCGCTGGCCCATGATGGTCCGAGGGAAGACTTACCAAGGCTGCCACATGTAAAAATCAAGTCAGAGGATAAATCAATGAACTTTACTTGGGAAGAAAAACATGAGCGAGACATTTTGGATGAGAAGCTAATTAATACTGAGAATGGTTTCGTTATAGGCTCTTATCTAGATATTCCTATTGGACAAGAAATCAATTCATCAGGTTAGTTGATGGTTGCTATACAAAACTTTATGTTCCGTATGAGTAAGTTAAATTATTGTTGGGTAGCTCTTGTATACCTTTTCCTTTCTTTCTTGTAATGTATATCTTACTTTTTGTCATATTTTCAGAAGATGGAGTCCAAGTTTAATTCCCATTTTGATGGTGTCATAGGTGGCAAAATAGCTGGTGGAGGAAACTGGTTGTCTGTAAGTCAGGGACTAGCAGAAGATGCATCTGACTTGATTTTTGGCTTTGGCAATGGATTTGGTGATCTCACTGAACATTCAAATGAGTTTTGGGACTCTGATGAATATGACGACGATGATGATGTTGGTTACATTAGGCAACAAATTGAGGATGAGGCATGGTTTTTGGGTCACGAAGTCGACTATCCTAGCGAAAATGAAAAAGTCACAGAGCATGGAAGTGTTCCTGATACGCAGGATAAAAGTCAAACCAAGAATGATGATGATCATTCATTTGCCGAGGAGGATTCTTATTTCTCAGGTGAGCAATATGTGCTAGCAAAAGGCAGTGAGCCAGTTACCGCTTCAGATTATCCGATGGGTCTCTCAATGGCTGAAACATACAGCAGGACCAAGGAACCTGATTTGGTTGCTCGATACGACGGGGAATTGATGGATGCAGCGGAGCTAAGTTTGATGCACACTGAACCTGTGTGGCAGGGACTTGTCACCCATGAAAATGATTTAATTTTATTGAACAAAGGGAAAGTCGAGGGTAACTGTGGTAGATTATGGCCGAAGGATATCCGCACAGCAGATGATCGAAATGCTGCAGTTAGGTCAATTGGTGTAGGAATCAGTGATGATGTTGATGACAATGGGAGTTTAGTACCTGATTTTTTTCCTGGAGAAGGTAGTGAATGGGATCTGGAGCTCCTTCCTCATCGCCAAGTTGGAGTTGCTGGTGTCAAGCCTCCACCTGGTAAAGGTGCAAGTACGCAGCTAAAAAGTTTTGCAAATGGTGGTTTCTCCTTTCCCTCTCCAGTACCTGATGGACATATGTCCCATGAAGATTCTACAAACCCTGAATGGTCAAACCATTGCAATGCTGCTGTAGGAAATGAAAGTGATGGACCAAAGGGGCTAATTGAGTCCAATAGTATGCTTGTTGCTTCGACAAAAAGACGCAGCAGCTCTTCCGCTGAAAGAACTTTAAGAGATAGGGATGGTGAGAAGGTTGCAAGTTCAAGAAATTCTTCCCCATCTTCACTCTCCCACAGTTCTTATCCTGGGAGAGAGCATTGCAAGGAAGAAGATGAGGAAGAAACTAGTCATGGGCCAGAAGAAGATCTTGGGACCTCGTTTGAGGATGAAGATGCAATTGTGGTCCAAGAGCAAGTAAGACAGATTAAAGCCCAAGAGCAGGATTTTGAGACCTTCAACCTGAAGATTGTTCACAGGAAAAACAGGTCTTTTCTCTTACACTCATCCTGGGTTATCTGTGTATTATGTATTTAATTGGGTACACATTTTTTTTTAAAAGGGGGATGCAGTCTATCCCAATTCTTATGAACATTCAGGGAATTTATTTGTTTCTTCTATTTTTATTTTGTTGCCTAGGACTGGTTTTGAGGAGGATAAGAACTTCCATGTGGTTTTAAATTCTGTCATAGCTGGTCGTTACCATGTCACTGAGCATCTTGGATCAGCAGCTTTTAGCAAAGCAATACAAGCACATGACCTCCACACAGGCATTGATGTTTGTGTAAAGATCATAAAGAACAACAAAGACTTTTTTGACCAGAGCCTTGATGAGATCAAACTTCTCAAGTATGTCAACCAGCATGATCCCGCTGACAAGTACCATATCCTTCGACTCTATGACTACTTCTACTTCCGGGTAAATGGATGAATGAATTATGACTTCATTCTTTTCTATCATCTCACTATGACGTTTTTAGAAGCAGTTGTTTTTCTACATTTCTCTGTTCATCGTCGGGTAGATATTCTAGATGAATATGGATAATGTGCTGCTTTGGTGCTATGTTCAATTTGTTGTTGATGAGATTCAATGAAGAATGTGTGACTTGGGCCGGCATCTTGATGCCACTGACGGCAATTAATTTGAATATCTATTTTGCAGGAGCACCTGTTAATAGTATGCGAACTTCTCAAGGCAAACTTGTACGAGTTCCAAAAGTTTAATAGGGAATCAGGTGGAGAGGTTTACTTCACAATGCCAAGATTGCAGGTTAGCCAACATCCTTACTACTTACAAAGTTTATGTATGTTTTTCGCTGCTCTCTCATTTTCTTCAAAATCAAAATCTTGTGCAGTCAATTACTATCCAGTGCTTGGAAGCATTGCGTTTTCTGCATGGTCTCGGCCTTATACACTGCGACTTAAAACCTGAAAACATACTTATCAAAAGCTACAGCAGATGCGAAATCAAAGTTATTGATCTGGGAAGTAGCTGTTTTGAGACGGATCATCTTTGCTCCTATGTCCAGTCTAGATCCTACCGTGCTCCGGAAGTCATCCTTGGGCTTCCATATGATAAAAAGATAGACATTTGGTCACTTGGCTGCATTTTGGCAGAACTGTGTACCGGCAACGTAAGTTCTAGCATCTATGAAACCTGTCAAAACCTTTCGTATAATAATTCACTAAGCTAGCTCGGAGTACTGATTATGTAATTTGGGTCTGCTTTTGCAGGTTCTTTTTCAAAATGATTCTCCGGCTACTTTGCTTGCAAGGGTCATCGGTATAATCGGATCCATTGACCAACAAATGCTTGCCAAAGGACCTGATACATGCAAGTACTTCACCAAAAATCATTTGTTATACGAGAGGAACCAGGTACGTATTGAAAAATCCGAAATAACCTTACTATAGTGCAGCTCCCTGCTATTACTGAAGCAATTTGTAATGGTTGTAGAATTGGACTTCGAAATGGTATAATGAGTTTGCGTTCCAATTATTTCAGGAGAGTAACAATTTGGAATACCTGATACCTAAAAAGTCATCGCTAAGGCGTAGACTGCCAATGGGTGACCAAGGCTTCATAGACTTTGTGGCACACTTGCTCCAAGCTGATCCAAAGAAACGCCCTTCTGCATCTGAAGCTCTTAAGCATCCATGGTTGACTCATCCCTACGAACCCATATCTCCTTGATTCTGCCGGCGCAACAAAAGAAGAAATGGTCTGTGCCATTATTTGACATCTTCGTGATCTCAAAACTCCAGAATGGTTGAGAGCTAGTCAAGGAAGAAGATGAATGGTTTGTGTTTCCCCCTTTGTTTATGTTGAAAACTCTTCTGAGAGGGGAAATCATTCAGGTATTATTTAATTTGATGTGTGATTGACTATTGCTCATTTGGTCTCAACATTTTGTTTCACTGGTAGTTTGTGAAACAGTCACATTTTCAGTTTTGATAGTTGTATATGCAGTGTGGTGGTTTTTATATGGTTTGGTTGGGTTGGTTCCAGTTAACCAGAGCGATCAACTCTACAACTACTACCAGTACTATTGATCAAGATTCAAAAAAAGACTAAAAAGAAATCCCTCTTTTTGGTTTTATATGATACCATCAATATAAATATAATGCCAAGAAAAAAAACACAAAAGTTTTGCCGAATGGTCTAAATTAAAACCTTATTACCAAGAACGTGATTAGTCCAAAAGAAGAAGCGTGAAGACTTGCTCTAACAGACGATATTTCTCTTGTGTTCCACAAGGCGTTTCCAATACTTGGTGATATCCTCCAACGACATCTTAGCAGTCTTCACTTCACCACCACTAACCGCTGCAGCTGTGGCTAGATGCGCGATCCGGCTAGGAAGCCCTTCGATCTCTTTCAGCACCTGAATGATATGTGTGATGAGTCTGTCTGCAAGGCCTCGGCTAAAGTCTTCTCTGATCACAACTCTGAGCACAGCAATGTGCTGTGCATCCGCAGGCATAGTGTAAGCTGGTATGATCCATCCGAATTTTCTCAGTGACTCTGCGATCTCAAACACGGTGTGTTTGCTACTGTCTTTGAGAGAGAATGCCACTAGTGGCACGCCGATATCTTTAGACACAATGTTGAATTTCCCTGTCATCTCTATTCCTTCTCTTAGCCTCCTCGCATTGTCCATGCAGTTTTCCATTATGTTCTTGTATCCCTTTTTCAATTTCCAAAAAAAGGATCGCTTAGATGGTTTCTTAGAGAAACTGTAAAGAAGATATATAAGGGAACAAGTACCTCAAAGCCTAGTCGGATAAACTGATAGTACTGAGCAATGATTTGGCTTGAACCTGCAAGTTTTGCTTAATGAAAATGTGATGATGAAGTGATTTGGGCAAGCCAGTGGTTTACAAACCTTTAGAGAAGTTAAGAGTGAAGGTAGGTTGATCAGCTCCTAAGTAGTTGATGTGAAAGACAAGGTCCTCTGGCAAATCATCTTTGGTTCTCCAGACAATCCAACCAACTCCTGCATACACAAGTCCATACTTATGACCACTGACATTGATGCTCTTCACCCATGGAAGCCTAAAGTCCCATTCAAGATCAGGGTAGAGGAAAGGAGCAATGAATCCTCCACTTGCTGCATCAACGTGAATAGGAGTTTCCCAACCCGTCTCTGCGTTTTTCTCAGCCAAGAGATCGTTCAATAGCTTCACATCCTCAAACTCTCCGGTAAGTGTGGATCCTAGAATCGCTGCAACGCAGATTGTGTTCTCATCCACCATCTCTACAGCTTTAGCTGGATCCATCACGTAATAGTCTTCACTTAGTTTCACCTCTTTGAGCTCTACCTCAAAGTACCTTGCAAATTTCTCCCAGCACACCTGCCCCAGATGAATACACAAGTTTGAAAATGTGTAAACTTTGAAAGCAAATGTGATTGCTGGAGAATGAGAAGTTAAGTTTATTTTAAGACCTGAACATTGGCTCCAGTTACAATGTTAGGCTTATCAGTAGGTAAACCTTGAGCTCTTCTCCTCTGTTGCCATTTCCTTTTGAAAGCTAAACCAGCAAGCATTATAGCCTCTGATGAACCAACAGTTCCGCATCCAATAGCAGCCTCGTCTTCTCCAACGGGAGCATGGAACAAGTTAGCTATCATATTTACACACCGGTTCTGATCCAAGAGAGAAGAAATACGCGAAATAAACACGTATTACAATTTGGAAAAGCACATTCTTGATGATATTTAGAATGAAAAAGCAGATCTCGAAAGAGAGAAGAAACGAGAAGAACCTGGAGCTCGGTAGTGACAGGATATTCATCCATGTCAACATAGTTCTTATTCACAGAATCCATGATGAGTTTGTCACATTCAGGTTCCATCCAAGTGGTGACAAAGGAAGCTAAGTTAAGCCTAGGATTGCCATCAAGCATCAACTCATCATTGATCACTTGATAAGCAGCGTCTTTGGGCATCGAATTGTCCGGCATCTTGAACCTGTTTTCGATATATGCAAACAAATACATAACTACATGCATCATAACATTAAAAAAGAACCTGAAATGAGGAAAGCATCAAGAAAAAACCTGGGAACAACAGCGCGGACATATCTGGAAGCGAAAGTGGAATGCAAATGCTCTTCGGAGTCAGAGTTTGTAGCGAGTACCATTGTTTTTTTGAGTTATGCTGAAATGTTTGAACAGAAGAGGAAAATAGATGTTCCAAGTTTTCTAGACAAATATAAAGAAAGTAAAGAAAGCAAAACTCTCTTTAACTAATTTAAGACATTCATCTAACTAACTCCCTCTATTTTTTGTCCCCCTTGACTCTCTCTTCCCCCCTTGAATACACCAATTTGTATTTTTATTCAAGAAAATTATTATTGTCAGAGAGAACAACATCACGATAATAAACAAGAAATCCGGACTCCAGACCCAATGCACAAAAAATGGGTCAATCTGTGTCTTCTTTCCAAGATTATAGATCAGATTTTGTTCTCCTCCAACATTTTCCCAATACCATCTGATAACTATAAGAATGATAATCTCACTATAGAAGATGATGCTGCTGGAGTAATAGAATTAATTGGTCTTGTGAAAACCTGAAGTTGTATAGTTGTATTACCTTGTAAAGCCGGAGCAGGAATTAAGAGCAGCGGCACTTGCTAGTTGGCTACGTCCTTTAAAATCTTAAGTTTGTAAAGTCGAACTCAAACGTTGGGAATTAAATCGAAGAGATAAACATGATACTATGAAGATATACATGAGCCTAAGAAGATATATACCAACTATATTGTATAGAACAATGTTTCAATGACGATAGATTCCGCCATTGAAGGTACGGGAGTTATCGTGACTTGAGAAAAATATATATAAAATCATTTGAAAATCGTATTACGTAAGAAATAAAAAATAAAAAAATTTCCAAAACAGAGGCACTACGTACGCTCATATAAGATGAAGAAGAGAAGCAATTTTGTAAGAGTCATTCAAGAATCCAATACCAATAAGTCTCATCGCTCCGGAAGTTATAAAACTCTCACAGTATTACGCACCATCTAAAAAAAATTGCATAAACGGAGAGCCCTCACAGAGTCAGAAAATCTTTAAGCATACATACACGAAGAAGCCAATAGTGCCACAAAGAGCCTCTCTCACCAAAATCCCAATTCTTCATATATCCCGGAAATAAAAGAAGAAGCTCGTAATCATAACTCCGCGGGATCATGATGACCCCTCATACTGCTCTTTCACGGCTCTTGCTGCTGCACTGTACCATCCCGCTGCAGCCATTGCACCTGGATCTGGAACCGTTGCAAGAATCTCTGCAGATACATAGCTTGATCTCCCAGCCTGTGTTCCACAATCTCATCCACTCGGGATCAAAATGAAAAAAAAAAGCATACAGCATACCAAAAGCAGACCGAAATGGCTCGCTCACCTGTGCTTGCATCTGTATGGTTGATTCCGCTCCTCTAGTTGCTGCTTCCGCTGACAGAATAAAAGCAGATATTGGGTCCTCTCCAGCACGCAGCTTCTGTTCTTATCAAAATCAAATAACTCATTACTACTTGCAGATTGCAGTATCTAAATCTTCAGAGTGAAAGAAAGTAAGCCACTCTTTGTCACCTCCTCAAGAACTTGTGAAGCTGGGATGAGCGCATCTAGCATCGTTCTGTAGCCTGCCGATGCTCCACCATATTTGCTGACAGAAGAGATTGATGACTTGAGTGCTTCAGACCCTGATGATTCAAGAGAAGGCCGAGTCAAAACAAGTATGGGACCGTTCGAAAATCAACCACATTCAAAGAAGCTTTATCTCACAGTGTTTGGGAGTGACTTCTGACTGAGCGTTAGCTTTTAGCTCCGCGTATGCTGCCTTGCAGAGGAGATTGTATCTGTTTTCACAAGAGAAAGCATAATGTTTTTATCAATATAAGCCAAAAACATAACCCAGAATATATATGGAAGAAAATGTTGAATAATTTAATTAGTTACATTATTCCACTTGTGCCCCCCATGGCTCTTCTGATTGATGAACCAATCTCATTCACTGTTTCTGCAGCATCATTGAGTGGATAACTGGAAACAAAAAGAGACACAAAAGGTTTAGATTTTTGTCAAGAATCTATGTGAAGAACTCAACATAAAGAGCAGAACAAGAGAGGTATATGAGGGAGTAAGGGTAACAAATAGACTCACTAGTGCTTCATGTCCTCCAGAATAGCTGTTGCACCTCTGTACATCTACACAATTATGACAAGCCCATGTAAGATATATGAAATGTGCAAAGATAAAAGCATGTTTTAAAAACAAGACTTACTGTTGACCCACAATCACCGTCCCCTACTTTTCCATCCCATTCGTTCAAACTATCCTTTAGACTGATGATCACAGTTGCCGCTGCTTGAATAGCTGCCTCAAGAATTCGACCTTGTTGACTCAGCTCTTGAGGTCGGCTTTGAGACTGGCATTGCCAGGTTGTCATGAAATTTATCAAAAACATTTATCACCCTTCTAAACAACTTAGATTTATCAAAATTTGAAATGCATACCTTTGCGCTTTTTGTTGATCGAGAAGGAGGAACAGGAACAGGAATCTTCGCAGGTGGCCGGTTGCCTGCAATGCAGCACAAAGATTTTGTATCTAAGACTAGGTTCCGAAGAAAAATCACGGAAATAGAAAACAGGTAACAACATCTCACGGACCATCAGTGCCAACAGGCCAATTTGGAGCCTTGGTTGGAGCATCCAATCGGTCTAAGATTGACTGGTCGGCCTTCATGATTGAAATTGAGAATCCTAAAAAAAGGAAACACCGTCAGCATAACAACAGGAGTATGTAACACTTAACGAAATGAAGGAGACTACTGAAATTCACCTGCCATATCAAGAGAAGTCATAAAAAATCCTGTATACACCCTATCAACAGCAAGTCCAAATTCCAACTGCAATTTAGGGACTGCTTTTCCAGCAGCAATCATAAGTTCCATTAAAGGGGTGCCCCCTAAGCTGCAAAGATTAAAAAGGACAAACTAAGCTCTCACCTAACAACCAAATACACAGAAATCACTAACTCTTAAAACCAAAATTTGATATCACAAAGGTAGCATATAAGAAGATGCATCAAATGGGCTTACCCGTTAACCATGAGAACCACTCTGTTACCACGGGTAATTGGAACATAATTGGTCTCCTGCAGAAATGGAAGAACAGTTAGAAATAAAGCATAAGTTGATAGACAAAATGTATAGAGGATTTTTCTTCCAAGATAGTAAGTTGATTAATCAACATGGGTACATCTACATGACTATGGAGACAAGATAGTACAATAAAGACAACACAAATTAAGCACATACAGGACTAAGTATCTGCTGAAGAACATGAGAAACCACCACATCCACAGGTTGAACGTCAACCACAGCAGCACCAGGTTCTCCATGCTGAGAGAAGAGTTGAAATGGGCACTAAAAAGTCAAGGTATGAACCAAAACAACTAAACAAAATGGATTTCATGCAAACTTGGAAAAAAGGAAAAGAAAATAACATACAATTCCAAGCCCGAGTTCCATCTTCTCTGGGCCCAGACGATCTGATGTAACCTGCCCAGGAAGCGTACAAACAGATAATGCAACACCCATGGTACCAACCATCTCTGACGCACTCTTTGCCTCAGCCGCAACTTTTTCTAGAGAAAGACCAGCAGCTGCTGCTGCGCCAGCAACCTATCCTTAACCAAGCAGAAACAAATTAAAAAAACTGATGCTTGAAGCTCTCTGCTAAGAACTTCTTAATAATTCTAAGCTTGTTCAAACTAAGCTAAGCTAAACTAAACAAATCGCAATGCCCATCGCAGCCATCACAGTTTGAGAAGATATGGTAAACACAAATGAGATCAGCAGACAGCAAATGAATACTAAACACACTACTTTGGATTGCGGTTAGAGAAAGAAAGGAAAGGGAGAGAGAACCTTATGGACAAGAACTGTTCCTGCTAACCCTCTGCGTCCAGCGAGACCACGCGGCGGGGGTAAAGCGCAATCCTCTCCAACAATCACAGTCTACAAAAGGAGATCCTGTCATTCTGTCTTGCAAAGCTCTTAACTGTGAAAAAGCAATAACGAGCAGTACCTCTACTTTGTAACCTTCAGATTTTGCTTGCTCAGCAGCCAAACCAAAGTTCAAGCGATCACCCGTATAGTTCTGTAAAGAGAGTTGATAGAGAAACTAAATTAAGCAAAAACATAAACACAAGAATCAATTGTTTCTCGCACATATTGACACTGCATGTATGCAGCTCTCTTTCCCACTCTGACTACCTTGACGATCAGTAGACATCCCTGAGTACCAGTTACAGCTCGAATTCCCTGGAATTAGGCAAAAGTTTATCATTCACTCGAAGTACACCGAAGAAAAAAGAGAGAAAGGCCCATTTGGAAGACTTACAGCGAGGATGGAATCAACTGGTGGCGAGGCAAAGACATCTCCGCAGATAGCAGCTGTTAGCATTCCTTCTCCAACGTACCCAGCATGTGCTGGCTCATGCCCACTGCCTCCACCTGCATAAAAAAATATGGCATTGCATAAGAGAGTTTCAAAACCTTAAACCAACCTACAAAATCTTAAGTCACAAAGCTCCCACCTGATATAACGGCAACCTTGTCATATTTTTCAGCCGAGACATCAGCTCGTAATACCACCTTAACCTCAGGAAAGCCATCCAAATACTGGAGTCCAGGATAAGTTTCGACAAGCCCCTCGATGAACTCAGTCACAACATCTGCAAAACGAGACCAGTATGTATTCCATTCTCTTACTGCGAAAAAACCCCCAAACCGCTAGTTCTATTTCAAGAAGATGTAACTTGCAATTCCATACGGAAATTATACCCTAAACCATGAAAATCATGATCGATTCTGTCATCGGGTTTGACCATGCAACGAAACACACAGTGACGAAGCAGCATTTCGAGGATCAAGACGAATTTTATGAGCAAGAAACACGCAATGCAAAGAAATTCGCAAACAGTAACAACAATCGGGGATTATAAACATAGGTCAACAGTTCGCGAGAGCATTCACAATTCTCATCGACCTGATCTACGCCGGAGAAAGAAACAACACCACCGAACAGAACAGAGAACAGATAAACGCAAGAAAAAAAAAGGAGAACGAAGACGAAGAGCACGAACCGTTGGGGTCGTCGATGAATTTCTTGGCCGCGTAAACCATTATTGTGAGTATGAAATCGATCAAAACCTGAGAATCGGAGAAGCTCGCATGTAAGAGGAGAAGATTGAAGCGAAAGGTTTAAGGCAATCCAAAAAAGGAGAAGAAATGAGAGTCAACAACAACAGCAACGCGTGAGAGAGAAGACGCAAGAAGAGAAGAAGAAAAGAAGCGAGAGAGAGAGAGTTTGTTCCGTACGAGAAAACCCAAAGTTAAATAAATGGCAGTGGCAGAAGTAGATATGGGCCAGGCCCAATCTTATCTGGATAAGATATTATAATGGCAAATTTGTAAATTACTTTATTTGCATTGATTAATTACCTAATAAGATTGTAAATGGTGACTGCGTGGTGAACACGTGATACGGTACGTTGTCGTGTGCCACGCGCGCGTCTGTGCTGTGTCGCTGCGTGTTTGTATTTGATGATAAGAAATGATTTCTTTCTTTTGTTATAATTAAAAAAAAATTTGTATATTTGCATTTTAATATAATTATTGTATTCAGATTGATCGTATAGAATTATGACATGTCTATAAACTTTTTTTGTTCGAAACTTGAAGTCCACTTTAGGATTCGTTGAATTTCTTATTTAGGTTTAGTTTCCTTTTTTTTTTTGTTTCCAATATTTCCATGGATTCGTCTTTCTATATCTTTTTATTTTGTAATACTTCTTTCTATCTTAATTAATCAAACCTTATCCAAAACTACCTTTCCATGTCGATTTAAGTTATTTTTATTTTTAAAATTATAAGCACATACAAAGATTTGGTAATCTATTGAACACTTGTCCAAATCTAATAGAATATTTATCCTTTTGCATTTAATTTGTTTTTTTTTTCCTTTTGCATTTAATTACATGCAGATTTCGTTAATAAGATAAGATAACATTCAGGTCAAACAAAATCCTAACTTATCCATCAAACAAAGAGTAGTCGAGTACCCACGAGAGAATCTAAACCTAGTAGTAGTAGCAGCCCAAATAGGATTTCATGTCCTATATCATAGTTTATATAAAAACAAATTCAAAAGCTAAGATTTCATAACGTTACTCGGAGTTGGAGATACCTATTTAACCGCTAAGTTTCCATAATCATATACACAGTTTATAATCTCTAGTGGAACTTTTGTCTCTGATGCTTTTACATTGCTCTTATGTCCACCAAGAAAGAGCTTACTTTACCATGGCAGGTCATGACTTTAGGCCCAGTCCTCCTAATCATCTTTACTTATATCTTCTACTTTGGGGTCATTACCTTTCTTCACACGTTTACTCTCCGTTCCTCATCATGGGCTGAGGCTTTGTTCCTCCAAGTTTTGTCTCTTTACGTATCCCTCTATATCGCGATTTTGTCTCTCTCGTTTCTATTAGAAGTGTTCCGAAGAGTACATGAGATGTTGACTGGTCTTGTGGAAGAAGAAGAAGATGGTTGTCCGATTTGTCTGGAAGACCTCAATGGAAGTTATGACCCTTACGTTAGGTTACGATATTGCAATCATAAGTTTCACCGTTATTGTATTGATATGTGGCTATGGCAGAGTTTGGTTTGTCCCATATGTCGTGGTTTGGTGATTAGCTATGTATGAGTTAATTAATCGTCTTGATTTTTCCTAAACTCTACTTTTATAGACTGTTAACTACTTGTAATTAGGATTCCTAGCTACTTTTTTTCAAATTGGTTCTCAATTTTGAATAAATCAATGGTACGGGAAGACAGAATCGAAAAATAAATAAAAAAATCTTTTGTCGGATCTAGTGTAGGTAGTTATGTTGATCTTTTAGTCCTGAGTTAGAGTTTTCCTGGGAAAAAAAAGCAATTTAAATTTTTTCCAAAATCAAATTATATTTGTAGGCCGCAGAACATTTGAAGTGTGCGATGTGAATAAGAAATGATTAAAAATACCGAAAAATGTAAAGAAAATAGCTTAAAGCCAAACCGAAAAAAAAAAAAAGTATGGACTATGGACAAGCAAGATCAAACCGAACTGTGTAACCAATTTGGGCCGTAAAATGGCCCATCAATTAAAAATATTAAAAAAACGACAAGAAAAACAAATCAAGACCGGCCGGCACACACGCACACGGCGTAGATACGTGACCGACGCACGAAAAATCCAAATCATAATTAATTCTTCTTCACACGGAAGAAAAGGATCGAGAGAAAGAGATCTAGAAGAAGAAAAAAATGGCATTGCAATGGCTGATTCTGTCGTATGTGGTGGCCGCCGAGGTTGCCATCGCCGTCATCTTGACCCTCCCTTACCCTATGATCTTGAAGAAACGCATCGTCTCACTCGTCTCGCTCATTCTCCATCCTGCCGCCTCCATCGTCGCCTTCGCTGGATTTCAACTCCTCGGTAATCGCTTCTCTCTCTCATAGATCGTCTAATCTCTCACTCTTGCTTGTTCGGGATCGATATTGTCTTTATAGTAGGGTTTCGAGTCGGGAGTGATTCGGGTCATGTGTTTCTTTCAGATATTTACTGGAAGAATGAGCATAGGCTAATGTGCTCATCTGAGGTTTGCACTGCTACAGAGCGGGATCGCTACGAGAAATCTGTAAGTACCATCTGTAGAACATGTAACTTATGACCGTGCCCTCATCTTTGATACTAGAGTTAAAGCCTCTTTCTAGATTAGGTCATAGACTCACAGGGTTAGTCCCAGTGCTCAATTTTTTTGTCTCTTCCGAGCTCGTGTCTATAGCGTAACTTAGCAGGTGTTGCGAAGCTAAAAGATGTTGCAAGGAATCTTATTTTGGTGGAAACATCCGGACGTCTTTTATTTGATAGATTTGTCTGAATGTATTGAGCGCTGTGTTCATTTTATGCACTGCTCTTGTGAATATGGTTGTGGTTGATTGTTGTATGAGATTTTACCACTTCAGTTGTCTCTGTTTCTTGAAACATCGATCTGAGTCTCTTTAGTTTGAGTTTCTGGTCGGTCGAATCGATTGCACGGTTTCAGTTCTCTTTCCCTAAAATGTCTCAGCTCAGCTTGCTTACTAGTTTACTTGTGTTTCAGATCTATAAGGCTCAGCGTAATGTGGTTTTATGTGCGGCTGGGATCCTTCTTTACTGGTACATCATCAACAACTATGACACACTGCACACTTCACACTTCACACTTATGTATTTGACTGATATTCCCTCATATTCGATGACAGGTGCATCTTCCGCATCTGCAAGTATAACAAAGACCTTGAGCGTTTGGAGGAACTAGAGAAGAGATACAAGGCAGAGTAGTAGACTCGGAGAAGAGATACAAGGCAGAGTACTAGTTAGTCTCCCCGAGTCTCGGAGTCTGGTTCTTCTGTTATAATATCACCTCGGCTTGTGAGTTACCTGAACGAGACCATGATTTATCTTGAGAACATCTTTGCACAGATCTTATTTGTTTGTGTTTACCTTTGCGACTTTGATTTACTTTTCGAGGAACAGTAGACTCTGTTTATTTCATGTCCAGAATTCACTTTTACATATTACTGTTACCCGGAAACCTAGATCATTCCGGGTAAAAATCCATGGATTAACTTGGCACAGCCCTGCAAGAGCGAGGCCAAGCTGGGTTTTTCTAGGCTTTGAAGGTCCACTCCGGTTTCTATAGACCAATATTTTCCAGGCTGAGTCAGACCGGACAAAATCTATTATTTTTGTTTAGAATTTGGCGGTTAACTGCATACTGGTTTTGATCGGACCGGACTGAGCCGGGCTGGAAGAGGCCATACCTAGACCGGTCTAAAGAGGTGGACCGGATCGGTTAGTCCATTGGAAAAACGAGGAAATATGTGACCACAAGGTCCACAACACATGAAACCCCGAATCAAGCAAGTATACACCATTATAAAGCCAAACTCGGAAGGAGTCGAAGACCAACAGGAAAAGCAACCAGTTACGTATTGACTAGAACCATTTTTAACATTCTTACCGATCATTGGGCCTTCAATCCCTACGACGCGGCCCATTTTTAACATTTTCAAATCTCAAATAAACAATAATTTTAACGACATAATTAAAGGATTATATACTGGAAAGTGTACAGTGACACTGAACTGTTAAGCTACGTGTCGGCATATGAGAGGTTATAGCAGCATTGTCCGCTGTTAGACTTTGTTCGAAAGTGAAGTATGTGGTCCAATAGCAATACCATCTCGTGACACAATTTGTTCTACTACAATTAAAAAAGTTAAAACCCAATCATGATTGAGCACATAATGTTTTCCCCTAATTTCCTTCTTAGATAAATCAATCATCCAAATCTCTTAAAAGGAACCCAGATTTGCCACCGAACCAACTTTAAATTATCCATTGCTATATAATTTATTTTTTTGGTTATTTTTACCGAAAACTCAAAACCACAACTTTGTTTTTGTTTTGGCTAAAAAACTCAAAACCTAAACTTAGGGTTTAGAATATATATTTTTTTAGAAATTGGATTTTTCCACAAACAAACCAAATCTCTGAGATGCGGCCTACTGGTTGGAATATACTTCGGCATCTCTAACCGTACCTTTTTTTTTCGCCTTTAATTTTTTTCGGTTTAAAAAGGATCTTCTTCTCCCTCCTTCCTCATCGTTTTCTTCACCATTCTCTTCCTCTTTCGCACCTTAATCATCCAAAATCCCTCTCTCTCTCTCTCTCTCTCGAATATACAGAGAGAGATACAAATCGAACATACAAAACCTCCACGTACGTATATCATCGATCGAGTCTTAAAATTTCGAATTTCTCAAATATTGTTTGAGCCGTGAAAAAAAAAGTATGGATTCTCGTCGATCGTCAATGTCCGCTTCGGCGGCGAGTCTGTGTTTTCTATTATGTATCTGCGCCACCGTGGTTGTGTCGAACTGTGAGCTTCAGAGATTTATAGAGCCGGCGAAAAGCGACGGTTTCGTTAGTTTTATAACGATCGGAGATTGGGGTCGCCGTGGCTCCTTTAACCAGTCTATCGTCGCTCATCAGGTTTGGTCCCCAAATCGTTCATTTTTGGAATATTCTAATAATATACCATAATTGATGTTCCTATGTGTCCTCGTACCTAAGTTAAAAATTTGAGACATTAAATTAACAGTTTAATTAATAGTTTAATTATTCATTTGCAGATGGGAAGGATTGGAGAAAAGATTGGTTTAGATTTCGTGGTGTCTACGGGAGATAATTTCTACGACAATGGATTGTTTAGTGAACACGATCCAAACTTCGAACAATCTTTCTCTAATATCTACACAGCTCCAAGTCTCCAGAAAAAGTGGTACAGTGGTAATTTACAAATAAATCTCAAACCTTTTTCTTCATTTTGACCAAACTTGTCAATTTTTATCAATCTCATATTCAATTGATAACCAAATGATGCAGTTTTGGGGAACCATGACTATAGAGGTGACGCAGAAGCTCAGCTAAGCTCTGTTCTCCGGGAAATCGACAGCCGTTGGATCTGTCTCCGATCATTCATAGTCGACGCAGAGTTAGTCGAGATCTTCTTCGTCGACACGACTCCTTTCGTGAAAGAATACTACACAGAAGCAGATGGTCACACATACGATTGGCGTGCGATCCCATCTCGTAACTCTTATGTCAAATCTCTCCTACGCGATCTCGAAGCTTCCTTAAAGAGATCCAAAGCAACATGGAAGATTGTTGTTGGTCACCACGCGATGAGAAGCATTGGACACCATGGAGATACTAAAGAGCTCAACGAAGAGCTTCTTCCGATTATGAAAGAGAACGGTGTTGATCTCTACATGAACGGACATGATCATTGTCTTCAACATATCACTGATGAAGACAGTCCTATTCAGTTTCTAACTAGCGGTGCTGGTTCCAAAGCTTGGAGAGGAGATATTAACCCGGTGACCAACAATCCAAAGTCTCTGAGATTTTATTACGATGGTCAAGGCTTCATGTCTGCTCGATTCACTCACTCAGATGCAGAGATCGTCTTCTACGATGTCTTTGGTGAGGTTTTGCACAAATGGGTTACTTCTAAACAGCTTCTACATTCCTCTGTTTGAAGAAAAAAAGCCTAATAATAAAAATTGGGTTTCCTTGTAATTTTGTAACATGCATTTTCAGATTTTTAAGTCCTATTGCAGGCTAGCTAGGCTTCCTGCTTAGTTTAGCATAGCTATAGCTTATATCCCATCACAATATTTTATATAAATGTACGATCTTTTCCTCGGATTTTGATACAAGCTGTAATGATCCCCTTAATGGGTATCTTCTTAATGTTACATAAGTTAGTCATTTGCATTACAGTCCATTTTTTAGTTTAGTACAAAGTGGTACCTTGCATCTACATGGCTCTCAACGTCCCAAAGGAACGACCCGAAAGTTACAGCTTCCAAGACAAGCCTCTTCATTCCACCAAAGCTGATCTTTATCAGTTCGTCCTTCGATGAATCGACTGTGCCGTCCGGTGTTATCACAATCTCAGGCTTACCAAACAATGCCTCGGTGTGCTTCTCGATGATCCCAACTGCTTCTCTTGATCTGATAGTGGCGTATCTCTGAAGCGTCTCCCCATCAAATGACATCACGTATGTCCTTAACCGGGACGGTTTAATCTCGCTGCCAAAGCCTTTGGGGCTAACTCCACCCGCAAATGAACCGAGCTCTGGGTGAGAGGATACGGCCTGGTTTGTCACCTCCTCTGCTTGTTCAACGCTTGCTTTACTTTCATCCAACCCACCTGGAAGAATCTTCATCGTCTTCTCAAGCTGAAACCTTTGGTCCACCCGCTTCAAGAAATATCCATACATCACAGAAGCAGCGTAAACTTGTCCAACTCTGAGTTTGCTTATCTCTGCAACAGAATTCAGGTCACCTATCCTGCTTCCGAGAATTAAGGCTAGATGGTTGTGAATCATCTCATACATCTCTGCTGAGTGAAGCCGCTCAAGTTTATCTACTTTAGCCGGCCAAGTATCAACCCGACCAGACGGATCTGAAGATGGGCTTATTGATGGTACAAGTGATACGTCAGCTTCCATGAACTTTTGAACCACCAATGCGTACAAAATCTCTTCCAATGTCCTTCTTCTCTCGTTTTCCTTCAACTCCGCGATTCTCCTAAACACCAAAAAACATTTCCCATTCAGCATCAAACTCCAATCTTGTTATCTCTTAGACCTAAGTCTCCAATGTATATATAGAAGCTTTAACACTAACTAGTGGACCAACCAAACTGTTAGTGGCTGAATTGTCAAAACAAACACTAACACAACTAATCAAAATTTCCTTATGGTATCATTTATCTACACACACAGAAAAGCTCACATCGCGTCTCTTTCACTTACTACTTCCAAGCAAGATTTAGATCAAGATCAATGAAGTCAAGAATTAGTTCCATATTTTAGAATTCATAGACTGTAGCAAACCTGTAGAGAACGATGTCGGTTCCAGGTACGGACGAAGCATCCTTGTTCTGTCCCTCAGAGTCACGATCAGTTTGGAGCTGCTCAAGCTGCTGTTCAACAGCTGCAGGCACGAGATGAGGATGGCTCACCAAAATCTGAGACAGAAACTGACCAGCAGGAGACTCTAGCTGAAGCGGCGCGATCGGTTTGGATGACGAACCAGAGGAGGCATCACTAGATGCAGAAGCTCTAACCACAAAACTTCTCCGATTTTTAGCAGATGTTGTTAAGCTTTGCAATGGTCTCGACAATCTAGCAAACGCGTTTTGCTGCAAGCAGATTTAAAAACGAATTAAAATGACCAGTTATGCGAAATTCCACTAAGCAATCAGATATATCTCAACCACAAAATTCCAATTTCCATACAGAAAATCGGAAAACTCAACTTTCTGGCAGATTACGAGAAACTTCAAGGTTAAAATCAGATTGAACATAACCGGAGAAGAAAATTTGGGAGAAAATTGATTTTTATCATAGATTTAGGTTTATTGAATCAAGAACAAGAGTTTCGGGACATACCCTTAAACGAAGTTGAAGTTCCGAACCGAAACGCGTGAACCCAGGGCTACTGGCCGTAAGGAACATAGATCCAACACCGTTGTCGGAAGTTTTAGGCGGTAATACGGGAGATCGAACCAAACTCGCCGCCACGGCGTCCATGTGTTACCCTCTGAGAGAAGAAAGAAAAGAAATCGAGCTTTTGGTCGGAAGAAGGAGACAAGAAGAAAACTCTAGAAGACCGAGAGAGAAAGAGAAATTTCGAGAATGGTGATCGGTCGATATTACTGGTTTGGTTCTTTGACAATAATTCGAGTCGGGTCTGATTATTTATATTATAAAATTAAATAAATCAAGGAAAAATATAATATTCGTTTGTGACCATGAAAATTATACGAGGCCGTCCGTGGTCATTGTGTGTGACAGATATTTATAAATCGAATTATTCTTTTTGTAGCGTCATTTATAGATCGAATACAATATCAATATAATTTTTGATCCAGAAAGTTCGAAAAGGAAAGAGATCTATTTTTTTATGCAGTCAAGAGCTTGTTATAAAATATGGGGTGATTTAACATAGTATTACTAAACTCTAGAGGGGTGTCTGGGTTTTGACTACTAAACTTTTTAACCTTTTTACTAATCTTATAAGCCTTTATAAGCCTCTAACATCTGACTGGTTTAAACGTAGCGGATACAGGAATTTGTGGAAGTGGGCGGTAGCAGTTTTTAGCGTTATTAGACAATTTATACGACTGGTAAAACAGCTGAAAACGGATGCATTTGCGGGACATTTATGACTGGTTTACAGCGGATGAGATTTACATAAAACTACCAAAAAAATATACATAATATATAATTTATATAGAAATGAAAAATATATTATTATAAAAAATTTAAATTATATATTTTAAATAAATCATAGAATAATTAAATAAAAAATTTAAAGATATTTGGAACATTTTATATATATACAATAACATTTTATAATTATTAAAATAAAAATTAAAATCAAAAATATATTATTATAAAAAATTAAAATTATATATTTTAAATAAATCATAGAATAATTAAATAGTATTTTTACAATAACTTTTTAATAATTACAAATTTATTTTAGTTTAAATAAAATATATATCAAGTGTAAATAATTTTATATGATAATATTTGACATAAAAAGTAAATTTTTTAAATAACTTTTTTTATAAATTTTAGTTTATTATTTAAGATAATATTTAAAAAAAATAAAAATTCAATCACCCGCAACCGTCCGCAACCGCAAATGCTTGTGGAAAACAGCTTTTGATTTAGAGTGATTCCAAACGATATAAAGCGGTACAGAGTGGTATGGAGTGATTTCTGTGATTATTGTCAAACACTACCAACCGCAACTGCCTGCAAATGTAGTATTTACGGGTGGTAGCGGATCAATCAATCAAATCCAAAGTCTATTTACGCAAACTAAACGAGAAAAGCAAGAGTCCTGGTCAAACTAATAAAAGAAGAGAAACGATAAGAGCCACCAAGTGCTGCTGTGTCTATCCCCACTTACACGTGTTTGATTACTGCTCACGAACGATTCGTCTGATTGTGACGCATGGGCTATTGGGCCCACTAGTCCATTTGAAACTCTATATGGGCCCATAAACTCATATCTCTAGATTCAAGTTTCAACCTTAGCCTCGCGGTGGGATTCCGTTACGTGTTCGCAATATACGGAAGTCTTTAGTCGGCGTATCTAATCGAATTTTTGTCCGTCATAGGTGATACATTCGGGATACCCGGTTCGGTTCCAAATCTTTCTCATAGAGAAATTTAGGACCCATATAGTATAGATACTAAAACAGTTTCGGTTCGGTTTCAATCGGTTTTGGATCCATTCGGTTTTTAATTATAAAAACCGGCAATTATCCAATAAATTTCGGTTATTATTCGGGTCGGTTATACAATACCCGAATTTTAAAATTGTATCCGAAAAAATGATGAAAAATATCCAAAATTCTAACCGAATTACTCGAAATTCGAAACAGTTTATAAAATTTTCCAAATGCAAAAGACTTGATTTAAACTCCAAATTTAAATGCAAAGATTTGTGGAGGTGAACTAGGAATCATAAAGAAAAATCTGATTCAAGAGTTAAATTTAGCCTAAACCTAATGTATATGTCTCAATTTTTTCGGATTATTTGGATATCCGATCAGTTTTCGGATAATATCCAGAATTAAACCGATATCCATAGAATATTTATACAAGAACCATCAGATATTTAAAAACTATTCGAAACTGAACGGAACCTATTTTTCGAATACGGTTCGGGTTTTCGATTTTGATTTTTATGCTCAGGCCTAGTACATCACATCCATTTTTGAAATTTATGTTGGTTAAAAAAACATTGGTTGATAGTCAGATACTCTAATTTTAAACCTTACCCACTCGGTTGATTAATCGGAGAGAGAGAGAGAGAGAGAGAAAAGAACAAAATAGAGGAGATAAGATAGAGAAATTGTTAAAACACAACGATTAAAACTAGATTAATGGGTTTTTAAATGGGTCAATTATTAGTTGGGCCATTTAATTTAATTAATTAGGAAGTTTCGTTACAACTTGAATTATTTTCACATGGTATTGAAGAGTTGAAACCGACCAATTATTAGAACACTCTTCTCTTCTTACCTTGTTCGATTTGATCAAAACACACACAATTTCGAAATTCCTACACTTTGTCGCGCGTTATCTTCTCTTTCTCTTATCAAACTCGCAATTATCCTTGAGTTTCACGTCTTTGTTGTTCTTGAGATAAAAATTTCTGCAGTTTCCAGATTGAATCTGTAATCATGGCATCCATGAGTTTCTCCTTGACTCGTTTCTCTGGACTCACCGCTAAAACCAGCTTATCCGCCGACTTTGATCCCTCCTCTCGCCGGAACTTTCTACCGCCGACTAGAGTTGGTCTTAAGATCTCTTCTTCCGCCGCCGCCGACTCGGAGCCTGATCTTAGTGTCACCGTAAATGGTCTGAAAATGCCGAATCCTTTCGTGATCGGGTCGGGTCCACCCGGTACCAACTACACCGTCATGAAGAGAGCCTTCGATGAAGGCTGGGGAGCCGTCATCGCCAAAACCGTAAGCTTTCTTCTCTGTGGTTCCCGACAATTTGAGTTTTGACTTGAGATCGTAGTTTCAATTTTAGAGTAGAACATAATTGAATCTGTTCTAAGTATGTGATCGTTGACTAAATGGAATTCGAATTGAGATTTCAGAAGTAATTGATTCTGCTCTCTGATTTTGCTAATCATAGTACCAAGAACAGAGGATTTGTGTGTGTGCTGTTGTATGTGTATGATTGAATGTGGTCTGAATATGTGATTGGATGATTTAGGTATCACTAGATGCAGCCAAAGTTATCAACGTAACACCTCGATATGCCCGGCTACGAGCCGGATCCAATGGCTCAGCCAAAACAGATGTAATTGGGTGGCAAAACATAGAACTCATCAGTGACCGACCGCTCGAAACCATGCTCAAAGAGTTTAAGCAATTGAAAGAAGAGTACCCTGATCGGATTCTCATCGCTTCGATCATGGAGGAATACAACAAAGCTGGTTGGGAAGAGCTCATTGACCGCGTTGAGCAAACTGGCGTTGTGGGTTTTCCAAACATTTGATTCTTAAATTTTCTCCTCTTGTCTGATATAATACATGTTGATGAGACTGTTCTGGATAATTGTTTTGTAGGATGCTTTAGAAATCAACTTCTCGTGTCCTCACGGTATGCCAGAGCGTAGAATGGGTGCCGCTGTTGGACAAGATTGTGCGCTGCTGGACGAGATTTGCGGATGGATTAATGCTAAAGCTACAGTTCCAGTATGGGCTAAGATGACTCCTAATATCACCGACATAACAGAGGTGTGAAGGTTTAATTCTCTAAGTACACCGCGTTTGTTTTTCCTGGTTTTTCAACCTTCTTGGACACTAAATTTCATGTTGATAGTCTTTTAGATAACCAGTTTGTATAGAGCCTATCCTTGTAGAAAATGAAAAGCTTTTATGCAAGTTTATGCCAAAGCTCCCGATTTGAAGCTGCGTTATTGCTACTCTGTTTTGCGGCTTTGACCATGTCCGTTTTCTTTTCTTTGAATAGCCGGCTAGGGTATCTCTAAAGTCAGGATGTGAAGGAGTTTCAGCCATCAATACAATCATGAGTGTAATGGGAATTGATCTGAAGACGCTGCGTCCTGAGCCATGCGTTGAAGGGTTAGCTATAGCATTCTTATAATGTCAAAGTTGAGCAACTCTTGTTATGCATAACAAAGTGATTGCTAATGTTGTTACTGTTTTGCAGTTACTCAACTCCAGGAGGATACTCTTATAAGGCCGTTCGCCCAATTGCACTCGCGAAAGTTATGAACATTGCCAAAATGATGAAATCTGAGTTCAGCGAGAAAGATTACTCGCTTTCGGGTATTGGAGGTGTTGAAACTGGCTATGATGCCGCTGAATTCATTCTCCTCGGATCAAATACCGTGCAGGTGACTAAACTCAATACTGTCCTCACTTTTAGCTTTTAGACTCTACTCCCTGAGAAACTGAGTTACCAGCTTTTTGTTGGAAGGTATGCACCGGTGTGATGGTGCACGGCTATGGTCATGTGAAAACCCTATGCGCCGAGCTTCAAGATTTCATGAAACAGCACAACTTCTCGAAGATAGAAGACTTCAGAGGGTAAGAACACCTTTTCTTTTAGGCTTTTATATCCTTCTTTTCGCATGCTTGCTGAGCAATTTCGTCGCCGTTGTTTGTTGGCTTAGGCATTCGCTTCAGTACTTTACAACACACACAGATTTAGTCAAAAGACAGAAAGAAGCAATTGAGCAGAGAAAAGCCGAGAGGAGAGGTTTGAAATCTGATAAAGATTGGACCGGAGATGGGTTCGTGAAGGAGACTGAGAGTATGGTTTCTAACTAAGTTAGTAGCCTGATGAAGTGATGGACCCAAATATTTTACTAAAGTTTTCAACTTTATTCACAACCAAATCGCAAAGTTTTTTTTTTTCTATCGTTTCTCATCGACTTCTCAAGTCTCACTTGACAAAAAAAATAACCAAGTTTATGTATCTTATTTTCTTCTCGTTGTGTATCATTTATAATGGATTCAGTTGCCACCATTTCTTTCAAGTTGGCTTCATCTTTTGCCGATAATAATTTTTTTTTTTATAAAATGGTCTGATTGGCAAAGTATTTAGATAAGTTTTAATTTTTGTTTTTGACAAGATGTGAATTTATACCAAAAAGGAACATGTGTTTAATTACAAAAGCTTAGAGTAAGAAGCTTCATTGGGGCACACAAAAAAATAAAATAAAGCGCCAAGAGAGAAACTGATGAAATTCTCATATACAGTTCTTGGAGGGGGGGTAACCTTGGTTTACCTATCTCAATAAAGTTTATGATTGGTTCGAACGTCTTGAGATTCAGGCGATCGATCTTCTAGTGTCTACGTAATCTATTAATACTATAGTATTTTGCATTTTCATGAACACCGACTTGACTAAAAAGGTTTGGTTTTACAACTATCAAAATTATATATTTGATAAAAAAAGAAAAGTATGTGATGATTGTATCCAAGCTAGCTAGGATCTCTCTCTTCTCTCTTACATATCCTTCGGAGAGAGGGATACGATTTCCGTTTCACCGAATCTCTTTTTTCGCCGAAAACTTTTATTTGTAATATATTTCCGCTTAGACGGATTTTCTCTTCCGACTTAGATCGGATTTTAGTTTTCTTAATTTACTTCTTTCTCACTTTATTTCGAACCTTAAACACTAATCCGATTTGTTTCTTGAGTTAAAAGATCTGTTTTCATCAAATTCATACTTCTCTTTTCCAAATAGCATAAATCATCGTCTCCCAAGAAATGGGTATGAGTTTAGGCGATGTGTCTATTGTGGGATTAGAAATATGTTTCTGGAATTTTTTTGGGATTTGAGACACTTCTTGTGCGGCGTGTTTTGCCCGGGAATTTGTTCTCCCCTTCTGAGATTCTCCGTCTCAAATTCCGGTGGCTTCGGATTTTCGCTTATTTAGCTTCGGCGATTACAGAGGAAGAGATTTGAAGAGTTTTGCAGCGGTACAATGATGAAGGACATGGGGGTGAAACTTCGGTGGAGGCGCATGGACGGTGGTTTTCCGTTTTGCTAAGCACCGGTGGTGGAAGTTCCGGTGAGGGTTTCTTACCGAGGCAGTGATGATGTGTACACTGAAGCTTCGAGAGTTATTCTATGGAGACCACGTGGTGATGACTGTCTCATGTTAAACATGTGTCCATGTTGTATTAAGCTTATCTTTAGTTGATGCGTGTGTTATTGGGCTTTATAGGGCGGGGCAAAAAAACCGAACCCGAAATCCGAATCTGAACCCGATCCTAAAAATCCAATCTCGATCGGGTTCGGTTCTAGGAAAATATCCGAATGGGTCTGAAGACCTATGTACTTCGGGTATTGGGTAATATCCGATCCGAACCGAAACCCGAACTAGTACCCGAAAAACTGGAAGTTAACTAAATCCATTAATCCCTTTTACCTAACTTTGGGTTATTTTGATACTTTCGGAAAGTTTGGTAGTTTGTATACCGGTTTTTTCGGTTAATTCGAATATTTTCGAGTGTTTTCGAATACTTTTGGGTAGTTTGAATATTTTTTATCGGATTTTTCGGATAATTCATATACTTTCGAGTATTTTTTGATACTTTTGGATAGTTTTTTGGGTTTTTGGATAATTTCGGATATCGGGTATAATCCGATCCGAACCGAATCCGAAAAGAACCGAACCGAACCCAATCCGAAAATTAAAAATACCTGAATGGGACTTGTTAGCATGGTACCGAAAATCTGAATATCTCGATTAATGCGGATACCCGAACGTCCACCCCTAGAACTTTAGTTGGATAAAATTGTACCGTTTGTTTGTACCTTTAATGGGTTTAAAATATCCAATTTAATATAAAGATGAAGTTGATGGAAAAAGAAAAAAGGTATCCAAGGTATAGCTATGGCTAAATTTTACTATGGATGTTGGTAATAAATAAATATGTTATATAAAAAACCAAACGAAAGAAAATGTCTTTGGTTTGGCATGTTTCTTGGTGTTTTTGTCTTAGTTTGCAGGTCTCAGTTCTTCACTTATTGCCATTTGTTGCTTTCTGGTTTTGCTTATAGTTGCCTTCTTTCTTTCTGATTGTGGTTCATCCGGTTAATTGTGTTTCGTTTCTTGTGTCTATTTCTCGGACCAATTTTGGGTATGCCAATTCATTTGATTTTTTTTTTATGGCGTGGTTTTCGATTAGTTCTTCTTCCGTCAGTTTTGGCAAATTTGCCGAAGTGTGAAGCCTTCGTTTTAGATTTACGAGGTTCAATTAATTTGCAATAGAAGGTTTCTAATTTGATTTGTCAATGTGGTTGTATTGATTTTAGATTTGTTTGTTTTGGTTTTAGATATGTTTCAATTCATTCTCCGGTGTGGTAGACCGTAACTCTCGTAACTTTCTATCCCGTTTTACCTGTCGGCTTTTATTTTTGTATGTGCTCAGATGATAAAAAAAAAATGTCTACTATTTTATTTTAGTTTCGAAAATTTATATGAATTATGATATGAATGATATATCCATTAATAAAACCCGAAAGGACAACTAGTTAAGCCTACGCAAATAACCCACGAAATAGAATGGATGTGGTAAACGAGGCCATGATTAACGAAATGGCCGTGAATGTTCGCTTATATTCTCTTGAACAATTTTCTCAAATCTATATGAAATTAAAATCATATCCATATAATATTTTCTGCATTTTAATTGAAAACCATTTATCAAATTTTGTTTTTGTTGAGGATGCATTAGCCTAACTGGTTGGTTATAATTTCTAAGTACAACATCAATATGGAATATAATCATGCCTATTTTTTATTTATTTTTGGTTAAAAGGTAATGGCTATTTAAACACATCAGATTAGTGCGAAGAGCAACAAGGCAACAAATTAGGCTTTATGACAAATTGATTAAGGAAGAACCATTATGTACCCAAAAGACGAAAGTGTCCACGACTTTGATTCATCACAATGATACTTTTATAGCCATTTAATACAAAACCTCATTTCATTTCGCACCTAACTAGTAACTACTACGTTTACGTGTTCATCAACAATTTTACTTTTACTGATTTATTCATAAGTATCTTTGAAGTATTCATAATCAGTTTCGTGCTAAAAGACAAATGATATGAAATAATTGGAATATTAATAATATCAAGAAATTTCTTAGTTGTTATGAAATGCATTTGAATATATAGCATGTTTTTACGACTTGCATTCATTCACATCTTCCTACGATTAATAAATCTTTTAGATCAAAAAAATTACAAGGAATTTCTTGTTCGATATGTCTCCAAATTTTCGATAATGTTGTGAAGATCGTTGGTATATCAAAAATGCAAATTTTTTTCACAGATTGTGTATATTATTGTATATCGTAATGCATAGATGAGAATTAGTTCCATTTGGTCTATACACTCTTTTTCGGCTCTATATATAAATAAACGTTTAGAGAATTAAAGTTAAGTATTGTTGTTATAACTAGTAACTACTATGTTTACGTGTTCATCAACAATTCTACTTTTACTGATTTATTCATAAGTATTTTCGAAGAATTCATAATCAGTTTCGTGCTAAAAGACAAATGATATGAAATAATTGGAATATTAATAATATCAAAAAATTTCTTAATTGTTATGAAATGCATTTTAATATATAGCATGTTTTTGCGACTTACACTCGTTCACATCTTTCTACGATTAAAAAAATCTTTTAGATCAAAAAAATTACAAAGAATTTCTTATTCGATCTATCTCCAAGTTTTCGATGATGTTGTGAAGATAGCTGGTATATTAAAAATGTAAACTTTTTTCACAGATTGTGTATAAATAAACGTTTAAAGAATTAAAGTTAAGTATTGTTGTCATAATCTGTAATCTCAGGAGAATCTTAACTGAGACGATTTAAATATTATTTAATTAATTATTAAAATTCTAAAAGATAATATTGGCACACAACAACAGATAAATTTTACCAATTTACTAGAATCATCATCATATATTTGACCGTAACTATTTGAAAAAAAAAAAAAAAAAAAGCTCTATAAACACTCTCAGGAGAGAAGTTTTATTGATCGTCTTCCCTAAACACACTGATTATTATTATTTCTTCGTATTCCTCTCTCCGACGCCGCCATGTCTCCGCTTTCAGATCTCGTCAATCTCAACCTCTCCGATGCCACCGAGAAAATCATCGCCGAATACATATGGTTCGATCTCTCGCTTCTCTCTCTCTGTTTCTCTCTATCACGATGAGTCTCATTCATCGTCTTTGTTTCTTCCCGTTGCTGCGATCGAAAAGTTTTCCTCTTTTTAGCTACTGATCTCTTCATGGGTTTGAGAATTTTCGTATGAAAACGATTCATTTCACTGTCATGTGTCGATTTAAGCGAGAGATTTACGTGTACAACATAAAGCTGGTCTCTTTTTTGTATTCTTCTGGGTTTGTGAAGTTTTCGTATGAATTTTGAATGAACAGGATCGGTGGATCTGGAATGGACATTAGAAGCAAAGCCAGGGTAATTTGATACTCTGTTTATTCATCCTCTGTTTTCGTTCTCGTTTCTTGTTTGATTGATCTGATTTGTTTCGGATAATATAGACACTAGCAGGACCAGTGACCGATCCATCAAAGCTTCCCAAGTGGAACTACGACGGATCCAGCACCGGTCAGGCCGCCGGAGATGACAGTGAAGTCATTATATAGTATGCTCTTTGATCATCTAACATCTCTTTATATACGCGTAAACATATCTTTGATTCTTGATCTTGATTTGTTTGTTTTTGTTAATGAATCTGAAGCCCTCAGGCGATATTCAAAGATCCGTTCAGGAGAGGCAACAACATTCTGGTTGGTTGATTTTATATGATTAGTGTGACAAATCCAAATTTGGATCTAATCAGATTTGAAGTAATCATTGATTGTTGTGATGATATATGTAGGTGATGTGTGATGCTTACACACCAGCCGGAGATCCAATTCCGACCAACAAGAGGCACAACGCTGCTAAGATCTTCAGCCACCCCAACGTTGCCTCTGAGGAGCCTTGGTAAGCTCTTCTTCTTTTTCTTCGGTGTCTATTGATCTCTCTGCAAATCAATCATATACCAATACTCTCTCTCTCTCTCTCTCTCTCTCTCTCTCTCTGTGACTCGAAAGGTATGGGATTGAGCAAGAATACACATTGATGCAGAAGGATGTGAACTGGCCAATTGGTTGGCCTGTTGGCGGCTACCCTGGTCCTCAGGTAAATCTGATTAACATATGATCCGTGCGCCTAATGTTATTGCAAGACGTTTTCGTATAATGTTATGGTTGAAACAGGGACCATACTACTGTGGTGTTGGAGCAGACAAAGCCATTGGTCGTGACATTGTGGATGCACACTACAAGGCTTGTCTCTACGCTGGTATTGGCATTTCCGGTGTCAATGGAGAAGTCATGCCTGGCCAATGGGAGTTCCAAGTTGGTCCTGTTGAGGGTATTGGTGCTGGTGATCAAGTCTGGGTCGCTCGATACCTTCTCGAGGTAGTAATCTACTTAACCGGTTCCTTTGCGAATACAAGCTTCATGTTTGCTAATGTCATCTATCTTTCGACAGAGGATCACTGAGATCTCTGGTGTAATTGTCAGCTTCGACCCGAAACCAGTCCCGGTTAGTTCCTCACCACTCTCTAATGCGTCCATATGCAATTACCATAAGTCAAGTGTTGTTGAACATTTTCTAATGGTTTCAGGGTGACTGGAACGGAGCTGGAGCTCACTGCAACTACAGTACGAAGTCGATGAGGAACGAGGGAGGATTACAAGTGATAAAGAAAGCAATAGAGAAGCTTCAAGTGAAACACAAAGAACACATTGCTGCTTATGGTGAAGGCAACGAGCGTCGTCTCACGGGGAAGCACGAAACCGCAGACATCAACACATTCTCTTGGGGAGTGGCGAACCGTGGAGCTTCGGTTAGAGTGGGACGAGACACTGAGAAAGAAGGTAAAGGTTACTTCGAGGATCGTAGGCCAGCTTCTAACATGGATCCTTATGTTGTAACCTCCATGATCGCCGAAACCACCATCCTCGGTTAAATTACACATTTTAACCGGTTTCTCTGGTTCGATTTCTCCGGTTTGGTTTTAAAAATTTGCGACATTGGTCCTTTGTGATTGCACTTTTTCGATTAAAAATATTTCTTATTGTGGCCTAGTATGACATTTTGTGTTTGATTTCGAATAATTAAACAAAGGATTCTCAAGCTGAAAACAAAAGAAACGAAAAATGTTATTAGTGATTTTCTTTGTTTGATATGATAATGACAAGAGTACGGCCCGGCGCGTAGGACGTTGAATTTCTCGGGTGGTAGTTGGATAAGGTTTTGTGATTTATGTAATACGAATGATAATATTATTTTAAAATAATGTCGAATATTCTTTACAACAATGTAATAAAGTAAAAATATTTAATTCCGAAAACGATGGGTGGTGGAATTTTAGGTGGGAACACCGTAATGGTCGTCACGTGCTCCTAATCTCATGCATTGAAATTCGCGACTAGCTTTGGAAAGAGAAGTCAAATCAAACTTTTTAAATATCTCGTGATATTTATTTGTGAGTGGGACATTCGTGACTCTCCACTAAGTAAAATTTAAGACTTTTTTGTGACCAATTTACTTCTTAAATTAAGCAACTTAATAATGGCATATTACTAGCTAAAAAGATGATGACGAAAAGTAATACTAACGTTTTCTTAAGTTTTGGCAAGTATAAAACATAAGCACATTGTTAGTACCTCAGTGCATTTAGTATCACACTTTAATCACTGCAGCCATTTGTGACCGTACCTTATAAAGTAAATAAATAGTAAATCACGACACCAAACCAACCCACTTGATTTCGCTTTGAAATAAAGAAATTGGAAGGAAAAAAAGAAGAAGTAAAAAATATTAAAGTTATGACTGGTGTTGTCGACCAACCAAAAACAAAAAAAGCTATGATTAGTGATCAGTGGAGTTATAGAAAGACATTTTGAAATATATTTTGCAGTACTTCTTAATTTTGTTTCGTAAAATCAGAGTTTTATATTTCACAATCATATGAACAATATTCTTAGGGATTGGTTCAACTACTAAAAGCGTCCAAAGTAAAAAAAAAACAATTGTTTAGGAAACTTTATTTTCTTTTACCAGAATATTATATTTAAAATGTTGATTCATCGAACATGGACACTTTTTTTTTTTAGCATATACATATGAGTTTATTTGCTAAATAACAAATGACATGGTGATATTCTATTGAAAAACTTTTGATAAAAACTACGAAAATGTCATCGCATCATTTCGAAAAATATAGTTTTAGATTATGTCATTTTAACAAATAAACCCTGTAAAAGCTAGACTATTTTATTCAATATTATTTTTAGTTTTGGAATATATTGAAATCTCTTTAGTTTTTTAATATTTTTTTGTATTTTTCAATATTTGATGATCCACGACTAAATTTTATTTTAGAAACTATACCCTTTACTTTGTTTTCAATAAAATTATAATACAACAAAATTTAAAATGGTCAATAACATAATCTAGAAAAGAAAATTACCCGTACGTTTTCAAAAAGCCCATCGTTTTGGGTTAATTTGCTCGGCCCAAAATATGAATTTCTTGTAAAGCCGACGTCGTTTGAATATGAGCCTAGAGAATCTATCTCAGCCCAATGTTGCCGTGTAGATGACAACTGAGCAAAAACCACCTTAAAACCCTCCGACTGAAATCCCGGAGGCGCGAGGGAGATGAAATGGCTGTGATGGCTCGATGTGCTTTGTTTCCATCTATTAACCCACCTCATAGCTTCCGGCATCATTTTCCGCAATCAAATGCGTCATTCTATTCATCTCCCACTCTACCGAATTTCTTGCGTTTTCGGAGATGTGGGTTTTCCGGCGGAAATCGCCGTCGTGGTGGGGTCACCATGGCCGCCGGCTCCGATCACTACTCCACTTTAAAAGTCAGCCGCAACGCCACCTTGCAGGAAATCAAGAGCGCGTATAGAAAACTCGCTCGCAAGGTTACTCTTGGAGATTCTCGCTTGCTTTTTATTTTACCCCTTATTTTTCTTGAATTGAAGCTTAGGGTTTGTAACTTTGGAACAGTATCACCCAGATATGAACAAGAACCCTGGTGCAGAAGATAAGTTCAAACAGATTAGTGCTGCTTACGAGGTAACGAAATCCCTTTCAAATGCTTAGTTTTGATGGAATCTGCGTTTTCGTTTTTGCAGTTTTGTAGCTTATTACAACTGGAAATGAAGCATTTGTGTAGGTATTATCTGATGAGGAGAAGAGATCTGTGTATGATCGCTTCGGTGAGGCGGGTTTAGAAGGAAATTTTAATGGATCACAGGATACTTCACAAGGGGTAAGTCATTTATGAAGAAATTCTAATGATCTCAGCTTTTTAAAATTGTCTAAGACCTCTTTGATTCTTTTAACCCATTCTTCAGGTGGATCCATTTGACTTGTACAGTGCATTCTTTGGAGGTTCTGATGGATTCTTTGGGGGAATGGGTGAATCAGGAGGGATGGGTTTTGATTTCATGAATAAGAGAAGCCTAGACCTTGACATTCGGTAAAAATTCTTGTATTCACGAGCTATATTTACTTTCAAATTATGTTTTTTCCCATGAATTAGCATTTGATTCCTGCCTCCCTTATTTGGTGGACGATAGTTGGCTACAGGAAAGTAGAGATTCGGGTTATCCTTTTTGTTAGGCTTCAATTGCGGTATTGTCTGTTGGCCGAATGTGTTTTCTTTTCTTGAGAATGGGGGAAATTATCCATGGCTCCTAATCTTGGGGAGTTTGTGTTTCTTGACTGATATTCGGGACATGTATCCTAGGTATGATCTTCGGTTGAGCTTTGAAGAGTCGGTTTTTGGAGTAAAACGGGAAATCGAGGTTTCTTATTTAGAAACGTGTGATGGCTGTGGAGGAACAGGTGCTAAATCCAGTAGTGCCGTTAAACAGTGTAGCAGTTGTGGTGGTAGAGGACGTGTGATGGAAAGCCAGAGAACACCCTTTGGAATCATGTCTCAGGTAACTCGTTGTAGCCTATTCTGATCACTTGCTATTCCTAAAATGGAATTTTTTATTTCCCTTGACTTGTGCTATAGATGATAATCTGTGATTTATAGGTGTCCACTTGTTCCAAATGTGGTGGTGATGGCAAAATCATCACTGATAAGTGTCGGAAGTGCATCGGCAACGGGAGACTACAGTCTAGGAAAAAATTGGATGTTGTTGTCCCTCCTGGTGTCAGCGATAGAGCCACAATGCGGATTCAAGGAGAAGGTAATGTGGACAAGAGAAGGTACAGGAGAATCTGCTGTTTTCGGCTTATTTCCTGATATGTAGTACTCTGGTACTTGTTTTTTCAATATGGTTTCTAATTTCCACAGTGGACGAGCTGGTGATCTGTTCATCGTGCTTCAAGTTGATGAGAAGCGTGGAATTCAGAGAGAAGGGCTTAATCTATACTCGAAGATCAGCATAGATTTCACAGATGCAATACTTGGGGCCGTCGCAAAGGTGGTTTATAAACTTGTTTGTTGCTTGACGTTACTTGATAGTGAGAACCTTGTAGGCATGACATCTTTATTTTTCAGGTGGAAACGGTTGAGGGAACAATGGATCTTCGGATTCCTCCTGGAACTCAGCCAGGTGACACTGTGAAATTATATCGGAAAGGAGTTCCAGATACGGATAGACCTTCGATCCGCGGAGACCATTGCTTTGTAGTGAAGGTTTCAATCCCCAAAAACCTTAGGTTTGTGTAACATCACTTCCCTTTTATCCCTCTGTGTGATATTTTGCTCACTAAAATGCTTGAAACAACTTAAATGGCAGCGAGAGGGAGCGCAAGTTGGTAGAGGAATTCTCGTCGCTTAGAAGATCTAGCAGTAATACTGGTACAATAACGCTCGCTCTATTGGAATCTATTTCAAAAGCTAACAACATAAATAAAAGCTCCAAACTTTATAATCCCCTATTTGTAGAAAGTCGTCAAGAAAAGCAGAGTTTTAGCTCGGAGCCCAAAAAAGAACCGTCTTTGTGGCATAAAATGAAGAGTTTCATAAGGTAATCTCATGAAACCTTCTCAGCGGTTCATCAATGGACACCACATGGTTGTCTTGTCCATGAGTCCTCCTGGTCTGATATATATGGTTTCAAATGTCTCGTTTTTTATTAGACCAGAAGATTCAAGAACGAAGTTTGGGACTATAAGCTTGAACTCATCAGTGCCACTACGAAGAGTGAAGGAGGCAGAGACTTCTTCGATTGTTCTATCGGTCTTGGCTCTGTGCGTTATAACCTCGGCCGTTGCATTGGTTCAGAAGAAGGGTAATCGCTTGAAACAAAAGAAAGAACCCTAATTTCGTCAAAACCCGGAAAACCCAGATGGAGAACTTTGGTTTCAAGTAACAGAGAGCTTTTTCTAGATAGCATTGATTTTAAAAGGCCCTTTCGTTGCCATACAATTCTAGTTTCTTGGTTGAATTTGTTTGTCACCAAAGAGAAGATATGATGTTGTATGTATATTTTATCATTTATATAAATGCTAAACCGGTTTAAATATCGACCCAACTCTTTTCCAAGAAGAATCATATCGAAAGATTGAAATTATTGAATTACGCAACTAGTTGAATTTTGATTAAAACTAAACCGAATCAAATAACGTTTGTTACACAAGCAAATTATGGTAGTATTGAGATATGTATGCACATATAGCGCGTGGAGCTTTCTTAGTTGTTTTTAGGTATCTCATTAGAAAACGTTTTTACACAATCAAGAAAATTTCCATATCTGTGAAGTCATAATTGCTTAAGATTTTTATCAAACAGATAAAAATAAATAATTGCTTAAGTGGTTTTCACAACACATCTACTATACTTGCATTGCATTATACGACTAAGAACTCCAACCCTCCACTAAATCCTGCACCAAATTTCATTTTGGTATAAAATCCTCTCCAAACCAACACCATTTTTAACACCAAAATAGTGTAAACTCATTTTTTACACAAAATTTGGTGTAAAAAATGAGTTTACACCATTTTGGTGTTGACCTTTTTTATTTATAAAAAGATCATTCGAATTTTAAATTATTTTGAAATTGATTTATTATAAAAATCAAAAATAATTTATATTTAGATATATAAATTATATATACTTTTAAAGTTTTTCATTATTTCAAAATTTTATTTAAATCATATTTTTTGTTATACATACTTAAAATTTAAATTGCAAAATAACTTCAATTTAATAGAAAATATAATGACATAAATTGATAATAAATTTTAAAATACATAAAATACCAAAATTAAAGATAAATAACATCAAATAAATTAAAAATAAACAACAACAAATATTATTGACTTAATAATTTAATAATTCGGTAAATCGCTTCCGGATCTATTAAGATCATCAAAATATTGTCCAAATGAAGCAGATTGAGGCGGAGCTTGTTGATATTGTTGTTGTTCAGACCTTTTATGTAAAATCCGTAGTTGTTCAGCATGAACATATGCACGAATATTTGGATTTTGTATAGAGCTTACGTCTTGAAACAAAATTTTGTTGTCTTCTCTAAATTCTTTCAAGGCTTAGTTCTTATTTTGAATCTCTATGCACCAATTGAAGTTGGAAGAGAAACCCCACCTCCAGAAGTCGAAATAGTCGAAGATGATAATGTCCGGTTCCAAAAATTTCTTGCTCGGTTTAGAAAAATAAAAAATAAAGATGCTCACTTTTCACTTCCGAATGCGTTAATTGATCATTTATGAGAAAAATACACAAAATGGTGATGATTAAATCAAAATCTATTATGTTTTGTTATTTTATATGGTGTAATGTATTTGTTTTAATTAATAAATGTTAAATTTTAATAATATTATATTTTATGAAAATTTGAAGAAAAGTAAAATAATTAAGATAAATTCGTAAATATTTAAAAGTAGAGTGTATTATTAACAATTAATATTAAAATTGAAAAATAGAATATTTTCTTTTAGTGTAAAAAATGGTGTAATACATTGGAGTAAAATCTAATACCTTTTTGGAGTTATACCATTTTGATGTAAAAAATGATGTAATACTTTGGAGATGTTGTAACGTCTTTATCTTCAAAAACAAAACAATAGAAAAGACAACGAGAGAGAAAAAACCAACTCGATATCCCAACTAACACACTGTTTATCTACATGTGCGGTCTTGGACGAAAAATGCATCGTTAAATTTCTAAAATAACCATTATATAATGAAATTATAAATTGTTTCAGCTAAAACCGCGAATATTAAAAAGCTATATTTAAAAAAAATAGATATTATTTAATATATATAATAAAAATAATTTAACCAATTATAAAGAGACTGCATAATACTAGTGGTACCATAATATTCAATAAAGTTAAAAAGTACATAGTATTGTAAAAATAACTTATATTTTGAAAAAAAAAAATCTCTAAAACAACTTATATTTTAAAACAGAAAGAGTATATATAAATTTTTTTTAAATATATTATTTATTATCTTTATGAAATTATTAAAAAAAATTTGAATTGACTTAACCGGAACTTAAAAAATTCATTACTTAATTAAGAATGTTTATTAATTCATCAAATAGTACTTTTCAAAAGTTTTAATGTATATAAATCTTCGAAACCGTACATCTATAGCCCATAAATAATTAAAGAGCTTCACATCAAATTACGAGAGAATTGAATATTATTACAGTAAAATATCTATAAATTAATAATGTTGGCACTTTAAAAATTTATTAATTTATAAAGTTATTAATTAATCGATAAATTAATATTTATTAATTTATAGAGATATTTTTAAAATATCTTTATATAAAATAAGTAATTTATTTTAAAATTCGTACAAATTCTTGTAAATATATTTATTTAAAATTTTGTATATTTTATTGTTTACATATTCATCTTATTCCACATTATGTTAATAATTTTAGTTATCGTAATATAATGGACGTTAATAGCTCACTAAACTATCTGGATAAAGATGATATATACTAAAAAATTCAGAGTTCAGAAAAATTACTTTGATGATGTAATAAAAATTACGAGATATCATCTAAAACTCTTTCACAATTTTTTGAAAGAGATCTAGATGACAACAACGAAAATTTTTGATGCAATAAGAAAAATTAGAGATTAGTTCTAACAAAATTTCAACTTTAAATATAAACATACAACATTATAATCATAATTTACTAAATTTTCTAAGATATCTTATTATATAAAGGAGAATGCACTCAAATTATAACTCATTAGATCGTGACATGTGTCATTTTAATTGAGATGATGACACGTGTTAATATATTAACGTATAAAGTTAATTTTAATTTAAATAATATTTCCTTTTTATCTAAAAGTTAAAAAAATACATCATCGCAAAAAATAAAAATATCCTAACGTAACAAAAAAAGTCAATATCCTTTTCTAAGAAAAAATGTCATTAAAAAAAGGAAAATTTGTAAACAAAATGTCACTAAAAAAGTTAAAGGAAAATTTGTAAAAAATATCATTAAAAAAAAAGGTAAAAGAGAAAATTTGTAAAAAATATCATTAAAAAAGAGGAAAAATTTGTTTCATGTCAATACGTTTAAAAAGAAAAAAAGAAAAAATACCATAACTAATTGAGAAAGAAAGGAAAAAAATACATCATTGGAAAAATTTGTAAAAAAAAATGTCATTAAATTAAGGTAAATGGGAAAATTTGTAAAAAATGTTATTAAAAAAAAAATAAAAGAGAAAATTTGTAAAAAAAAAATATCATTAAAACAAAAAATTTGTTTCATGTCAATACGTTTAAAAACAAAAAAGAAAAAATATCATAACTAATCGAGAAAGAAAAGTAAAAAAATACATCATTCAAGCAAATTATGAATTCGAGAGTTCCACAAATCGATAAAAGCTATTTAACTTTAAATTTTTCCCAACGTGAGTGTGACACGTAGGCAAAATCGTAACTCACTAGATCGTAACATGTGTTAATTTTAATTGAGATTGTGACACGTGTCAATATATTAATATAAAAATATAATACATCATCGCCAAAAAAAAAATGTCTTAACGTAACAAAAAAAAGTCAATGTTCTTCTGTAAAAAAAATTGTCATTAAAAAAAGGGAAAATTTGTAAACAAAATGTCACTAAAAAGGTAAAAGAAAAATTTGTAAAAAATGTCATTAAAAAAAGGTAAAACAGAAAATTTGTAAAAAATATCATTAAAAAAGAGAAAAATTTTGTTTCATGTCAATACATTTAAAAACAAAAAAAAAGGAAAAATGCCATAAGTAATCAAGAAAGAAAGGAAAAAAATACATCATTGGAAAAATTTGTAAAAAAAAATGTCATTAAATAAAAGTAAATGGGAAAATTTGTAAAAAATGTTATTAAAAAAAAGTAGAAGGGAAAATTTGTAAAAAAAAAATATCATTAAAAAAGGAAAATTTGTTTCATGTCAATACTAAAAAAAAAAAAAAAAAAAAATGTCATAACTAATCGAGAAAGAAAAGAAAAAAAATACATCATTCAAGCAAATCATGAATTCAAGAGTTCCACAAATCGATCAAAACTATTTTACTTTAAATTTTGCCCAACATGAGTGTGACATGTAGGCAAAATCGTAACTCACCAGATCGTGACATGTGTTAATTTTAATTGAGAATGGGACACGTGTCAATATATTAATATAAAAATATAAATTTTCTTTCTCTACATTATTTATTTCTTAAATCAAAGTGTAGTGTAACTAAAAGGAAATAATAGTCTTTAAAAAAAAGATATGTTATTAAAAAAAATTAAATGGAAATAGTAAATCAAAAAGACTAAAAAAGAAAAATTAGACAAATTATTTATAATTGTAGTGTAACTAAAATGAAATAATAGTCAAAAAAAGAAAATAAAACATATTATTAAAAAATTAAAAGGGAATACTAAATAAAAAAACTAAAAAAAGAAAATAAGACACATTATTTCCAATTTCTAAAAGTATTAATGCGGCATATAAAAAATTGATATTCATGAGATTACGACATGTTTTGTTAATACTTTTAAATTTATTTACTAATATATTTTGTTAATTTATTTACTAATATATTTACGGCATATAATATATTTTGTTCCAACCGCTACCAAACGCAACGGTCCATAATTAACAAGATTTAACATATATTTATTACATTTTCATAAATTTTATCTTTATGAAATTTAATATATCACCGACACGTTTTACTTTATTTTTTATTATTTATAAATAAATTATAATTAAAACCCTGCGTATTACGCGGATCCTAATCTAGTATATATATATATATATAAAAATTTATAATTATTAATTAAGCTATTATTGAGACATTTTTATATTGGAATTTTAAAAAAATTATTATCTTATTATTTTATCAAATTTTGATATTTTTTACATGGTTAAGGACGATGAGATATTTTTTCTTTGACGGAAACGAAATAAAAAATAAAAATGGTTAGATGTGAAAAATAAATGGGACCCTTTTGATTGATAATACAGAGTGGATCATATATGACTTTTTTTTTCTTGATAGAGAGTGAAGACGAGTCACAAATAGAGAATGTGTTTTTTCTGTAAAAACTTTAATGCTGTAAATTATTGTTGTTGGCTTTTTAACATGTTATGGTCCAGTCTCTCTACCCACCATGTTCTTTTTTTTCTTTCTACTTTACAACCATGCATTATTTAATAGAATATTTTATTAATGAAGACATACATAGAATTAAGTGTATCTTGAGAAGAGGAATCCACTTTACTCAAATGCAGGGAATTTCATCATCTCAACACGAATTTTTATCCACCCTTTGTAGTCCATCAACTAAACACATCCACTTGCTAGTTTCTTCATTTTTTTATATTTTGGTACGAGTAGATTTTTATTTTTTATCCGATTGATAAAGAATCATTAGCAGTTAGAGACAAATACATCGAAATTTAGATAAGACAATAGAGCTAAAAGGTTCACATAGGATACTAAAATATTATCCATAAGTAAACATAAACCAATAAGATTAAGAATCACATATTTTTGTCGAAGCATTGAAAGACAGACGTCACTGTTGTATAGAAATGTCGTTTTTGTCACATTTAGAATTTTTTTTATTTGAATATTCAAAAAAAAAAAAAAAAGCGATTAAAAATGAAAAATAATAAAAGAGAAAAAGAGGAAAGAGAGTGTGTTAAGTGTTGACTACCTTCACTTCACTCCTCTTCTGAAACCACACACAGCTCAGCTTCTTCACAGCTTTTCTAGGGTTTCTCATCTCCACTCCGTCAATGGCGAGTCTCTCCATCTTCCTCTCGATTCTTCTCCTTTCTCTTCCTCTTCCGTCAATCCAAGATCTCGCCGCCGACAAATCCGCTCTTCTCTCGCTTCGTTCCGCCGTCGGTGGCCGTACATTTCTCTGGGACATCAAACACGCCACGCCATGCAACTGGACCGGCGTCGGTTGCGCCGGTGGCCGTGTAACCGCCCTCCGTCTACCCGGCGTCGCGCTCTCCGGTCAGATACCTGAGGGTATTTTCGGTAATTTAACTCAGCTCCGTACGCTCAGCCTCCGTCTCAATGCCTTAACCGGCACTCTCCCTCTGGATCTCGGTAGCTGTTCCGATCTCCGGCGACTCTACCTGCAGGGAAACAGATTCTCCGGTGAGATACCAGAGGTCTTGTTCAGTCTCAGTAACCTCGTTAGGCTTAATCTAGCGGAGAATGGTTTTTCCGGCGAGATCTCGTCTGGGTTTAAAAACCTCACGAGGCTTAAGACTCTGTATCTAGAGAACAACAAGCTCTCTGGCTCTCTTCTAGACATGGATTTGCCTTTGGATCAGTTTAACGTCTCCAATAACTTGTTGAACGGATCAATACCAAAGAGTCTTCAGAAATTCGACTCCGATTCGTTTGTCGGAACTTCACTCTGCGGCAAACCGCTCGATGTCTGTTCTAATGAAGGAACTGTGCCAAGCCAGCCAATTTCTGTCGGAAACATTCCCGGAACTATCGAAGGAAGCAATGAGAAGAAGAAGAACAACAAGCTCTCCGGCGGTGCGATAGCCGGAATAGTGATTGGGTGTGTGGTTGGTTTCTTCCTGATTGTTCTGATTTTGATGGTTCTCTTCCGGAGAAAGGGAAACGAGAGGACAAGGGCAGTCGACATTGCGACCGTCAAGCAGCATGAAATCGAAATTCCCGGCGAGAAAGCGGTGGTTGAAGCACCGGAGATCGGGAGCTACGGAAACGAGTACTCCACGGCGGCGGCAATGACGGGAACCTCGAAAGCCGTGGAAGTGAACAGCTCAGGGACGAGGAAATTAGTGTTCTTTGGGAATGCGACAAAGGTTTTCGAACTGGAGGATCTGCTGAGAGCTTCGGCGGAGGTTTTGGGGAAAGGAACGTTCGGGACAGCGTATAAAGCGGTGCTTGACGCGGTGACATTGGTGGCTGTGAAGAGGCTGAAGGATGTGACAATGGCGGATAGAGAGTTCAAGGAGAAGATTGAAGTTGTCGGGGCGATGGATCATGAGAACTTGGTGCCATTGAGAGCTTACTATTACAGTGGAGACGAGAAGCTGCTTGTGTATGACTTCATGCCTATGGGAAGCTTGTCAGCTCTGTTACACGGTAAGAGTTATTTATCTCTTTCTCTGCTAAAAATTGTGACTTTTCTTGTTAATAGTTCTCTGCTGAATCATTTGGAAATATTGGCTTGTTGAGTGATAAGTGTGATACAATTTGGATGCAAGTATGGATTTGTTTATTTACATTACTGTTTCGTTTAGTGTTGCATTACTTTGATTTTGATTTCCCAATCGAATGTTAACAGCTTCTGTTAGACTTATTGACATGGTTTAGTAAAGATGACAACTCCAGATTTCCTGTGTTCTTGTTTCAGACCTGCCTTTTTTTGTTGTTGTTGATCTTAATGTCATGTTCTGTTACAGGAAACAAAGGCGCAGGCCGGACTCCACTGGACTGGGAAATCCGATCATGTATCGCCCTTGGAGCAGCTCGTGGCCTCGACTATCTTCACTCACAAGACCCATTGAGCTCTCACGGCAACGTTAAGTCCTCCAACATCCTCTTAACAAACTCCCACGACGCACGAGTCTCTGATTTCGGCCTGGCTCAGCTCGTCGGCTCCTCATCCACAACCCCAAACCGGGTCACCGGGTACCGTGCGCCAGAAGTAACTGACCCGAGGCATGTCACACAGAAAGCGGACGTGTACAGCTTTGGTGTGGTGTTGCTAGAGCTGCTCACCGGAAAAGCGCCGTCTAACTCGGTGATGAATGAAGAAGGAATGGATTTGGCGAGGTGGGTGCATTCGGTGGAGAGAGACGAGTGGAGGAGTGAGGTTTTTGACTCGGAGCTGATGAGTCTGGAGACGGTGGTCTCGGTGGAAGAAGAGATGGCGGAAATGCTGCAGCTGGGGATTGACTGTACGGAGCAGCACCCCGACAAGCGGCCAGTGATGGTGGAGGTGGTGAGGAGGATCCAGGAGTTGCGCCAATCGGGTTCGGATCGGGTGGGCTAGGACCAATGGATGCAAGGAGGCTTTGAGAGGTTGTTGACTAGTTGGAACGATGATATAAAACGACGGCGTTTTCGGCGTTTGATACTGTCTCTCTCTCTCTCTCCAATTGTGGAATCTTTGATATTTAAATGTTAGTTTAAAGAATATGGCGGGGAATTAGAGTTGAGGTCGTTAATTAGATGTTTTTAATTTTGGTTTTCCTTTTTTCGTTTATTTTCATGTGTGGGCACTGATGATGAGGAGTTCGTTGTGGGTGTAATTAATTATCAGTGCTTTTAACTTTATTTCAATATTGTTTCAGCTTTTTGTCTCTTCGACAGGATAGTATGCAAGCAAAAAAGAAGATGGTATAGTATTTTAATGACTTCATATTTACAACAGATGTTACTGTCTTTACATTCACACAATCACGTCCGCTTCTTGCAATGTTATGTCGTGACAGCTAAGAATTATAAGTTCACACATGATTGGATCCAAGCGTGGCTAGGGGAGATGAGATACGACGTCGTTTTGGTGTGTTTTGAATTTTCCACACGTTTTTGATTGCCAAACAAGTCCAGAAAAAAGTGGGGTTCAATGAATTTGTATCTAAAATTGTGGTAGACAGCTTAATAAATATAAAAATTATTGAGGTTATGTAGGGTTTGCGTCTTAAATGGCATTTGAAATCATTAAAGGTTAAATAGGTTGCGAGCTCTCTCTCTCATCATTTGAAATCATTAAAATGTCAAAACGCAAACGCTACCTCACCACTCTAATGTCCTTGTGATTATAGAAACATGGAAATCCTCACTCAATTACACAGATCAAGTTACCTTCCGATCGCAAAAGACCAGTCAATACCGCATATGTGGCTGCGTTTGCGTCCCCATAATGTTTCAATGTCCATTGTCTCCTCTTTCTTCTCTTCCTGTCTCTGCAGATACAGCACATCGCAACAGATTCAATTTCTTTTTTCTTACTGCGATTAGAGCTTTACAAGATTGATTGTGCGATAAACAAGGTAATCAGCAGAAACAAACGACTTACATTTACAGTGTATACATAGAACGGGCCGTAATGACAGAGTACTCATTACACTGACTCGCTGAACACCAAAGGAATTGCGAAATAACAGAGTTTCCAGAAAATTAGCATCCAGGAAATGGATGTTACTTGTGATGCGACTTTGGTTGTGGCTCATCTTTCCAGCCTTTGGATAGAAGATCGTAGTTGATTGACGCCAGCTGAGAGAGGTTCTGCAAACGGAAAAGGATAGAAATTCAGAACGCTGCGCATTTGTGCTCGTATTATCCAACCACTCAGCTCAATGATACGAGCTCACTTAAAATCTCACTTGCCAACAATAAATCCGAACCCACAAGTTCAGAGACTACCAATTAGTCCCCTATAGTTGCCAATTTGCCATATGCAACTCTGAGATCTACCTACAGCCTAATTTACAATCCACAATCCAAACTAATGATCGCAAAATAATTTCATTTCCACAACTCCATATACTTCATCAAACGCGGAAGTTTATAGGCTATCGACCTATTATCGTACTTGATAGATATGTGACACTCTAAATACACCTCCATAATACTCTTCTGGGATAACACAACTTATGCTATAGTAATCTGTTGGCACAAACCTTTACATAGAACTCAAACTTAAAATGAAATATGGAATATCAACATCTATGTAAACCAGTAACCAATTGTATCTTAACAGGTGAGTCATGAGATAGTACCTTAAACGAGAAATTACTGAAAGAGTAATCTACAGGTACGCCAGACTCAAACTCTGCAAGTCCTTCGCATTCTTCAACCTGTGTACCAACATTGATCCATATTGAGGAAATTATACATCCAAAGAACATTATTGATAGAGTTTTTCACTATATTCTAAGGAGGTTGGATTTGAAGAGTGGATCAGTGAATGTTACCATTCCCTCCTCGTGACGATTACTCGAGCAACCACTGCTGCCACTCAAGCTATCAGCATCACTATAATCTTCAACCTCACCGGTCGGGAAAAATTGCTCATCCGATGTGTTCCACGAGTAGCGACTTCTGAAGTAACTAGTGTCAATTGCACTCTCTGAAGCCGGAACAAATGCAGCCTAAAGAAAACTAGTGTTAAACTTAAAAAAAAGGCTTTAAATGTCTCTTCTGCAAAGTTTGTCTTCAAACGAATAAGATAAATAAATGCACCTTTTGCCTCGCTAGAGTGTCCCAGTTTATGTCTTTAAAGAAGATGTGCTGCTTGACCTGCGTCATGAAATTTGTTTCATTAACAGTTTACAACAAGCTGCAACTAGTCAACAGAGAAAAAGACATCCACTTATACCTCAGCCGCCCCTCTAGCTCCAAGTCTCTGATGAGGATCTTCTGTTAAAAATCTAAAAAAAGAACATGACATGATGTTACAGACAATAAACTTCCTTTTCTCTATGGAGCTAAGACTCGATCTTGTATATGGATGGTAACATCAAAATTTGACCCAACGTGCTTGGTATGTTCTTTACATTGGGAGTTAGGGAAACACACAGTTAATAACTCAAGAACATGGGCAGGAGAGAAAATTGTTCATTGATATTTTTAATTGACATGCTGATGTTGGAAACGATCCTAGTGTTAAGCGGATGATTAGAGAGAGAGAATATCTCTTACCGATCTATAATATCGTGGGCTTCAGCACTCATTTCTTCCGGAACATGAGGCCATGGTATCTTACGGTTGAGAATATTGTCAAATATTTGCTAGAACAACCAAAGAAAATGCAAATCAAATGTCGAAAACCAAAACTAGATGCACAGTACTCTTTATAGAAACTAAGGAAGCCAATACAAAAAAAGAGCACAAAGACTAGCCCAAGTATGAATTTCAGATTCTAAGACCTTGAGAAACAATGTTTCTCTATCAAAGCCTTAACAGGAAACAACGCAATGATTAGTCTCTCACCTGAGGATGTTCCGCATTGAAGGGTGGAATTCCCACAATGAGTTCAAACAGAATGATGCCAACAGACCACCAATCCGCAGTTGCACCTGAACAATAATGCAAGTATATAAAAAAAAATTGCAGTCTTGGCATGTGATAGACGGAACAGAAATATATAACCCTTCTACTTACACCAGATCAGTAGAGCAGATATCAATTTGTACTAGTGTATCTTTCTACTCAAGTAACCAATCCCAGCAGAGTACCAATCATTCTACTAAAAAACAATCTTGAATAAAAGATATGCAGACACCAAGATTAGAACGCACCATGTCCTGTCCCTAAAAGAATTTCAGGCGCTAAGTAGTCAGGGGTACCCACAGCAGACCGTTTCTTGCGTCTTTCAAGCTGATGCTCGGAAGTCGGTAGTCGTGATTCCTCCTCATCAAGTAGAGACGTTCCAGGACCAGACAGATCATCCGTGCTGTTGATGAGACCAACTTTTGAGAGTCCAAAATCTGTCAACTTTTTGCTCAATAAAACGAAAGAAACCATAAGGTCTACAGTGACTCTGAGAATTTATTGCTAAGATCAGAACACAATCTCCTAAAGCCTCAAATAGCAAGACAAAAAATGTGTTCTGAAGGACTAACAACCCATAAGTTCCCAAAAGATGGCAGAAGAGTTCTAACAATGGAAAAAAGGTACCTTAATATGACCATCATGCGCAATCAACAAATTATCAGGCTTCAAATCACGGTGAACAACACCCTCCGAATGTAAATATTCCAAAGCAAGGACCTGACAAGGAAATTCATCATGGAACCAGTTTCTAGAGCTTCTATGGCATGAACTGTTAATAAAAAAACATGCAAAACTTACAACTTCGGCAATATATACACGGACAATATCTTCCTCTAAGCAACCTAAATTTCTCAGCAACGAATACAGGTCCCCTCCATTCAAATACTCCATCACCAGATATAGGTTGTCACGACAAGTGAAAGAATAGAAGAAACGAACCTGCTCAAAACAAAGTTATCTTAAAAGAAGCAGATCTATCCGGAGAATATGCTTAAAAGGCTACACCTGCTCACCACAAAGGGATTGCGGACATTGATCAAAATATCACGTTCGGCAAGTATACTTTCAACAGCATTCTTTCGAATCATATCTGCCTTTTTCAGAACCTGAGGATGAGGAGTATGACTGACATTAAAGCAAAAGATTAGAGAAAACCCTACTAAAGATTGTGCCAACCTGGTCAGCCTAAGTACAAAAAGAGAAATCTTTTGTAACAAAAGTGAAAAGAACTGAAAGAGAACAAAAGCACAAAATCTTTTACCTTGATTGCAAATAGATCTCCGGTTGTTCTCTTTTTAGCCAAAAAAACTCTCCCAAAAGCTCCCCGACTTATTGGTTTTATGATCTCGAAATCATCTATGGATGTGCGGTCTCGCGGATGTACTGGGCTGGTCCTCAAGCTCCGAACAACATCATCTTCTAAAGGAGCATCTTCATCAATTACAGTGCTTGATAGGTCAACTTTTTCATCAGCCAGAAGATCACACATCTGTAAATATTTTTCCCTACATAATCAAGAAATTATACTTTCACCACATAATATTTCTGGAAACCATAAAACATCTCCCAGAAAATATACGTGCATGCAAAAAGAAGATCGAGAAAGGGGGAAGTAGCATCAAGGAACTCACCGGATCAACTTTTCTATGCGAGTCCCAAAAGTTTCTACTGTAAGTGCATCAAACTTTCTGCGGTCTATGACAACCCTCAGATCTTCAAGACAAGAAAGTAAGAATGGAATTGATTGATCATCACCCGGAATGGCATCTGCTGCACATTTTGCAATGTCAGCAAGTTCACTCATCTGTGTCATCGGTTGTCAAGAGTTTTTTCATCAGGAGGACATTTAATAACAAATGACAAGAAAACTTATGAACTTGGAGCACAACCATCACAAACCTGTGGAATATCATCGTGATCATGGAACATACCCTTGCCTCCTAAAATCAGTTCAAATGGATCAGGTCTAGGGGTTGGAATCGGGGATCTAGGAGTCATGCTACTGGCAGAAGAAGTTGTCATGCCTAGATCAGACTTGGAACCAAAACGGGTTTTACATGACATTAAGGGTAAACCTCTAAGATCATCCACAAAAATTAAATTATCAGGCTCCGGGAGACAGTCAAGCATGTCTTCTGACCCTCTTCTCGACCAATCACTCAACCTTGGAGAGAGAACATCAGATTCTTCATGCAAATTTGAATTGGATACTTTCATACCATCTGGGCTTTCTGCAGCTGCTAGGCTATCCTTATGCCTGAAGGTCTCTGCTATCTTGTCAAGAGTTCCAGCAACTGCCATCAGCCGCTCGTCGACACTCAGTCCTTTTTGGTCATATTTATCAGCCAATGTACAAATTCTAGAGTGATCTTCAACATGGGTAGTGGGAACTTCCTCCTCACAGATACGGCACATTATTGAACTTTCCTCCGAAATAACTGTCTGTTCCCCCCAGTAACCCCAAGAAATATTATGCCGATGCTTGGGCGAATGTTCATGAGAATCTTTTGCTGGAGGGCAGTTGAGAATAGAAACAGCCGTATCATCACTACGTTGTCGATTTCTAACCACATTTGGAGGTTCGACTTTGTTATCATTCTGCTCTTCTGATGCTGGCGCTTCTTTCACAGTTTTCAGTGCTGGAGATGGAAGTTTCTTCCAAGAAGACATTCTATCAATGCTTGCAGGAGATTCAGATTCCTGAAGAACATAATTTTCAGGAGAAGAGAGAGGAGGAACTGAGCGTACAACAACGTCCTCCTTCCACTCCAAACCACGCTGCTCCTGACTATAAGCTTTCTTGGTGGATGGTACCTTTAAGACCTTTGCAGCACTTGAACTCCTTCCCGCTCCAGTAGGAGGTATTTTCTCTATAGAATGCAAAACTCTTGACTGACGTAGTTGTACAACTTGTTCCTCCTCCCCCCAACTTTCCTTATGAAACTGAAGTAATCTAGTACATCTGGTAAGTATAAAAAGCATCCGAGTATGAAGCTGCTTGAGGACGCCCGGAGGAAGCTCTTGACGTCTATCATCTAAGTCCTGAACTATGCCTTCACACTGAAGCCAGAAATCTCCAGGAGTAGTCATAGCACAACTGCGAGCCAAAATTAACAAGTCTTCAAATGTTTCCTCCCACTCAGGATGGCTTTCTGCATTTTTTTCAAGAACTCCCACCAGATCGGCAGCAAATACTGCAAGGTCAGAATTGACTTCTTCCTTTGCTTTATCAAATTTTGCCCGAATTAGAACCAATATTTCCTGGAAAAGACAGATTATTAGATTCTGTATACAGCAAAACTCACAAGGAATTAATAGAGATAGGAGACTCTAGATTACCTCCACATTGTTTGACCTACGAGGCTTCCACAACGGAAAGGGCCTTACACCTTTTGAGTTCAACTCATGAGAAAAGCTTTTGATGTCACCAGGAAACCTCTTTCGTGGAGCACTGGTCATACGAAGTAAGGCTTGATAACGTGGTGATTCTGACTCTTTTGGATTTTCCCATTCATATGAATTCTAAAAAGATAAGCATCACGTCACCAAGATTACTAAAAACTACTACACATAGAACAAACAAATTAAAAATATATATGTGATGGAGAATGCGGTACCTCTGGGGTGCAAAAGTCTGAATTTCTTAGAGGGCCAGAGCGTCCAGATGACATCTCGGAGCGACCTGTGAATATCATCAAAAGCAACCTTGAGAAATAAGAACTGAAAATTCAACAGGTGACACACAATATCTAGATACAGTACAGAATAAGATGCGTCAATACGTTGATAAGGTCCAGTTATTTAACGCACAGATGGCCATCCTTAAAAGTAGCAACTCTATGATATCTTAAGCGAACATACTCATAACAAGTAGGACCATGACCAAAACTATCGAGGATGAGACGGGCACAAGTCTCCATTATACTACCAGCATTCAGCAAACTGCCAATGCGTTTTCATTTCTTAATTGAATTCCCATTTAACATCAAAGCAACGGAAAGGATTGAGACATAAACATCATTTCTCCATCCGACCATTTCAAGATGTTATTAGAATCTGAGGACATACCAGTTCCCGATGAGGATGCTACATTCTGCAATCGAGATCCTGATGCCGGCAAAGTAGGGCTGACGCTCCTCGGTGGTCCAGTATCAGGAGACATACTATCAGTATCACTCTTACTGTCATTCGTTCGAGCACGACCCATGTTCTCTTCAAACCCTAGCTTGCTACTCCCAGCTTCCTTCTTCCTATTGCCACTACCAAAGCCAGAAGAAGTGCCTGAGCCCGAGCCCGAGCCTGAGTCTCCATCAGTAACCATCTTAGACAGTTTGCTCGTACATAACAGAGCTGGAGTTTCTCCATCATTCCTAAAATTGAAAACCCTTTCCTGTGGCAACGGTCCAGATCTCGTCTTGATCCTGTTCAAGCCCAGGGACGAGGCCATGATCGGAGAAACAAAAGCCGGTCCTTCCTTTGCGTCCCGCGGCGGCGGCGTTCCTCCAACGGCTGGTTTCTTCGCCTCAGAACTAGGAGACAAGTTCGATTTTCCGATTGAGTGAGCTTGGACTTCAGATGGAACTTGTTTGCCCTTCGATGATCCATCCTTCTTCTTCAAACCATCTTTAATCTGCGTCTGCTTACAACCAATTCCGGCAAATCCAGCAGCGGAGCTCGGATTAGGGATCGGGGTTTCCTCCTTGGACGCGGATTTAGGCTTCTTCTTATCTGATCGTATCGGAGAGTTGGAGCCAACAGATCTGGGACTATTGGAACTATCGGGGCTCGAAGATCCAGATTTCTTCGAAGAGAAGAAGAGCTTGTTCTTGAATACCATTTTCGATTCCAAACCTAATCACTACGCTACACAAATCCAACTCAAAATCCAGTTGTCATCTCCACACTCCGATTTCATGAGAAAAATAGCTCTCTCTCTCTCTCTCTCTCTCTCTCTCTCTCTGATTCTCTGCCTCTCTGGAGATCTCAGTGTTTCAGAGTATTCGAGGTCAGGAAGCGACGAGGAAGAAGAAGGCGTGACTGTAGTAGAAAGCGTAGATTTAGTCCCAAACGTTTCCTTGGTAAATAATAAATAAAGAAAAGGGTCAAAAAAACTGGTTAAGACTTGAGACTATAATTTGACTTTTGATTTCAAATTTTAAACCAATAAACTCGTTTTCACATTTCCTTCATAGCACTAGTTATCCACCGTTGAAAATTAATTAAGCATTTTACATAGTTTTTTATCCTTTATCTGCTAAAAGCACCAATCATCTGGCCAATCGTATTTCAAATAAAAAAATCACATAATTTAAAGAAAATAAAACAACAAAATCGCAAGTCCACGTTTTGTTTCAAAACACAAAATAAATCCACCTCACCCAGGACCCACCTACCTTTTTTTTTGTCGTCTCAAACTTTCATTAAAACCCATTAATAGACCAAGATCTACAAATGGTTTACAAATGGAACCCAAGTTTACATAAAAACAAAGCCCAATAACCTAAGCAAAATATCACAAAGGATGAACAGAAATATAATAAAAATTAAAACATAAAAAAACAAATATCACCATCGCTTCTCTTGGTCTTCTTCTTCCTTATATCATATTTTTTTTAAAACAAATCTCACCACCAACGGTATACGGCGACGACGGCGGTAACGAATAAATATCACCCGTGAATATGCATCTGAAACTCCAATTAAGGTGTTTTTATCTATTTTCATATTTTTCTTTAACTGCCAAAAAACCTAGATTCCTAAATTTTCTCTTTAGCACCTCCAAGTTCCTAAAAAAAATAATGTCACGATTTCAAACGGTTTCATCTCCTATATAACTTCTAATCAACTAATTTTCTTCTCCATTTGCTAACCTTCTCCCTTCTTCTCCATCGTATGTTTTCTGTTTCTCTCATATTCACAAAATAGCTTGAGATTTATTTCTTCACTTTATTCATCCTAATTTTTTTTCATTCAAATTAATACTCTCGATTCCTTCTGCGTGATTCAGGTTAAGATGTCTCTGGATTACACTGCTGTTTCCCAGCTAAATGCTAGTAAAAAGGAATGGAAAATCAGAGATCTTATATCACGGAATTGAATTTTTTTATCCCAAAGATAAACCTGGATTAATTCTCGGGATGGAAGTTGTCCTCGTGATTTTTGCATTCTTTTGCAACGACCTCATTTGCAGCACCTGTCACGGGATTGGCAGCACACTCACATCTGTTCACCATATCATTGTTTACATGCGCTTGCGAAGTCTTGGGTGAGAGTGCAGGTGTGGAAACAGTAGTTTCCTGTTTTTCCACTTAAGGACAAGCTGGTTCTTTGCAATGGGGGTATTGATAGGCCTTGAGAGATTACTATAGAATGAGGAAAAGAGAGAAGAAAGCAGAGGAGGCTTACATGGCAGCTTAAGATTGGAGAGTTGAGTCTATTGAGGTCCTTTGTAAAGACCTATAACCTTCTGGGATTTGGGACTTTGAAGCTGTGTGTAGCTTGAGGTAATTATCGGTTGTAATCCGTTGTTCATTAATAAAGAGTATCGAGTTCTTATCACGTTCTTTTTCCGTCTTGCTCTTTCAAGTTGAGTTTCTCAACCTCTCATTTAAACATCTCAATAGTTCACCGTTTAATCCTCAAAACAATCCTCATCTGCCGTGTCAGCTATCTCTTGTCGTAGTTCTGATTCCTTGCTGATCCATAAAATTGTCAGAATCAAGCTGAAACCAAATCAGACAACACGAAGAGACGAATCAATCCGACACAAAGCCTGTAATGTTTTGGGAAAGTGAAATTGAAATCGAAACCAAAAGAATGAAGTGCGACAATGGTGAAATTGAAATCGAAACCCTACAGTAGAGGAGAAGATTCATTGAGGAAGGAATGAAGTGCTACAATGGTGCTCTTAAATCCCACTCCACAAAATTACCCATCATCAAATCGACCTTCGTCTCAGAATGACGAACCAAGATGGAAACTGATGGTCGCATTGAAGCTTATCCCATGCTCGGTCGCCGTTTATAGCCACCGCCCCGATAAAAATCTAACACGCAACCGCACCAAACCCATCTCCTTCGTCGCGAGAATCTCCATCGGCACCAGTACCTTGGTCGGCGAGATCATTATCACCAAAATTGAATTTGTGTAACTTATTGCCTAAACCCATAACCAAAATCCAGTCCAAAACAACCCAAATCTGAAAACCTTTTTTTTGTTCTTCGAGTTGAAATCACCACAAAATTCAGCAAACCCAATCACACATAAAATCCCTCTTCCCTGATTCCAAAACGTTTCGGTTTCGATTTCGATTTAAAATTACCAGAATTACAAAAAATTCCTTATGAAACTTTGAACTCTGTCTCTCTCTACGATTGTCACCACCAAGAGACCTAGAAACAAGGTAAAAAAAAAATTGCTACTTTATAGTTTTATTTGTGTTTAATGTTTGATGATATAAAACATTAATGTAAGGTTGAATTTGCTTAATAACAAAAAAAAAATTAAAAATCTAACCAAAATTTCTAAAATTAGCGGCCATGATGTTGCTACATGAGGGATTTTGGTTAGATAGTAGGTTTTTTTTTTGTCTGCCAATTTCTCTTCACGTAATTACCCTTATTTAGTTCTACGTTTTTCATTTATCATTGGAAAATATAAATGGGTCTAATTTGATTATGGTTCGATTTAGTATCAGATATGATGATTTTGAATCTGGTAGAAAAGATGAATTGTGGCATATCAGTACTTTATTCCAAACACAAATATGTAATTATCCTTATATTTGTGTTTCTAAACTCTTCGTTTTCACATATCCGATATAATCAATTTTATGAGTATGTATCTAACGAATGGGCAAATTTAATTCAAGTCCATAAAATATAAACCAAATAATATTTTAATTTAATAAAAATATATAAATTGAAAAAAAAATGTACCCGTGCTACGCACGGATGATAATACTAGTTGTATTAAAAATAACAAAGTCATTTTAACCTAGGCCCTTCCAAAACAATAGGTAAACACCCTGTTCTAAAATCTCTGCCTAACCGATTACTCTCCGCGTATCTACTAGGCAGTAGCCATCCGCTTCGATTAATGCATAATCCATTTAAAAAATTTGTAGTCTGATTACTCTATGTCTGATCTGATTACTCTCCGTTTAATCCGATTATTTACAAAAAGATCTGATTTATTTGCTTAATATATTACACTTATGATTAAAATTGGAGATATAATTAGATGATGACCAACTAAAATCCATTAACATTTTAATAATCGATTAGTTTTCTGGTTAGGTGACACAAAAATATTTTCAACCTCAACATTTCTCACTATTACGTATCATGTGATTGAAAATTTAATTTTGTATTTTGTATTTGATGTGAATTATAATTAGCTTTTATATGTAATGACATAATGGAAATTAAAATTTCATTTACATATGTTTTGTAAAGCTTGAACACAAATTATATCAAAATTATAAATTTACGATAGATTCATAGATTTAAAAGATATCAAAAATCTAAAAATTAGTCTCTAATTAATCTCTATTTAATCTCTGATTTTATTATTAAGCGCTAAACCCATCTCAATTGGTCGATTAGTGCCTACCGAATTTTCAAATACAAGGTAAACATTCACTGAAAATTTTTATTTCCCCTAATTAAATAATTAAAACAAAAAAAAGAACGATCTCATATTTTCTCTGAGATTTTAACAAAATATGGCAATCAACAAATCCTCGTTGCCAACAGAACGATGACTATTACATTTGGGCCATTCCTTATCATTCTGGGCCCATATTATTACGGGCTTTCATATTAGCGAATAAAATCTTGGTTAGTCGTTCGAGATTCTCTTAAGAAAATGCAAATCTTATCATATAAATCAAGATGCGCTTAACTAAAAATACGGTATTATTTAGAGTGTCTCTAATCATAGTTTTTATGGTTCAATGGCTCGTATGATTCTTAGTTTTATATTCCTTGTTGTTTTTTTGTCTTTGTTCATAAAAATGTTTGTTTTCAAGACAAATTTACTCAAATCTACTTTTTCAAAAAACTTGTCGATCAACCACTTTCCCAAAGTGGTGCGTATTATAAATTGCTATTTTTTCGTATTTGTCCATCAAATTTTTATTTATAATATGTTTTGGGCTATCAAAACTATTTGTCCATCAATCTAACACATACAATTGGTAAATACATAGGTTAATCCGTAGAATAACATATGTGTGAGAGAGAATTTAGAAAGTAATATGTGAAAAAAAAAAATTTAGATAACTAGTAAAGAGGAAATTTTTTTTTGACAAAAGTGCCCCTATATTAACTATTTTCGGAATATAGTTACATATTCTATTGATCTCAGAACATAGTTAACTACATTGCAATATTTCTGTAACTATCTAAACATAGTTACCTATTTTCAGAAAAATAGCTACCTATCTAAAAACATTGTTAACTATATTCATAGCATAATTATCCACTCTACTGATTTCAGAACATAGTTGACTACATAAAAACGTTGTTGTAATAGTTACTTATTTGAACAAATATAGTTACTATTTGTCAATACAAAACAATTATGTGGATATATAGTTTGTTTTATATATAGTTAACTATAAAGTTTACGTATACTGGATATATAAATAGTTATTTACGTCTACATGTATTTTTAATATAAATATAGGTAACTATATGTAAATATAACAACTATATTAATATATAGTTAGCTATAATATGGGTATATAGTTAATTATATGTATATATAATCAACTACGTGAATGTTTAGCTAAACACTTTTGAAATATAGATAAACTACATGTAAATATAATCAACTATATTAGTGTATAGTTAACTATAATGTGGGTGTATAGTTAAAAATATAATTAACTACATCTATATTAGCTATTTAGTGTATAATTAGCTATTTTGCTTTCGAAATAAACTGAGGGTATAATCGAGAATTCACAAAATGAAAATGTTAGTTACTAAATTTCATATTCTGATATGTTGGAGGTTTAATTTTATACCAATTCCTATTATAGAGTCCAATTCTCCTAAATACATTGGTCTATTTTTGTTTTTTTACTAAACATTTCATTTAGTCTACTACATGCATTATACTAATATATTTTGTACATGTGATTAACAAATAAATTATTCATTTATGGACAAGTTTTAAGGTGATAAAGTTTAAGGGACAAATTTTGACGGACAAGTTTTTACAAAATGATACACAATAATTTGTTTTCTTTTGTTAAATTGGATAGAATGAGTTAAAACTCGCATGTTCTCTTGCATGAGTAGGGCCGGTTAATTTGGTCCGACCAACGTGCTATAATAATCAATTTCTAACATCTATTTTTAAAATACAGATAGGATATCAATGCTGCGATGTCTTTGGGTTTTGATGTAATATATGTAGATGTAGTATGTACTGACTGTACAACAAAGGAACCAGGATAAACGATTGCTGCACAATAAAATACAATTGAATATATAGAAAAATGTAAATATATATATATAAATCGAACAAAGTCTTTTTTTAATCATAAATCACCTATCAATAAAATTAAAACATGTGTTAGTTGAAGCACACTTTTCAAGGCGCCGCAAATAAAAGAAGTTCCTCCTCCGATCTTTTCGTCTCCGGTTCGACGCAGCCTCTCTCGTTTCCTCCTCCAGTGACCGCCTCTCGCCTGGTGTTGGATTGAGTTTTTCTCCGGCTTCAGGCCTTGAGAAAATCTCCGGCGAGCCCATCTTCTTCTTTGCCTTTCGTTGTCGATCTTCACTTCTCTATGTCGCCTTTTATGTCGTTTTGTCTGTCCCTCGCCTCTCCTCGCAGTCACTCATCGGTCTTCGCTACTTCCTCGCCGTCTCTCACCTTTGCCTCGTCGTCTTGCGCTGCCCCCCCCCCCCCCCCCCCCCCCCCCCCCCGGTTCTCGCCTTTTCTCGCCATAAAAAAAAACCAGGAACTTTCCTCCATCCGACCCTCGCCATGGCTTCTCTCGACGTCGGATCTCCTCCTCTGGAGTCATCGGATCTGTCAAATCCCTATATTTACCTCGCCTCCCTGCTGTGTGCTCTGCAGGTTGCTGCACCTCAAGCTCTCTTCCTCTTCCGTTTTGCCAAGTTATGCATCCGTATGTTGTTTACTTATGTCCTTCGTTGGCATCTCTCGCCTTGGTGAGATTTCTTACTGCAATATGCAGTCTCATTCCCGCTCTCACTCTAGATATTGGAAGTTTGATGTTTCTTTCTTTCTGTGAGCTTATATCTTCAAAGGCTAACCCTTCAAGTCCAGCATCTTTCCTCGTTAGATCCGTGTTCCCAGCCTCCTCATGCTGCTCCACCGCATTTCTGCTTCTCCAATCGCTAGGCCTGAGCGCCTCTCTCCCAGTCCTAGTTTCTTCTTCATGTTGTTGTGATTCTACTCTTGTGTCCATTGTTGACACGCTATATGCCTCTGTGCAACCCTTTACTGCAATATACAGCCCTCGAATAATATTTCCTCCTGATTTTGACGTTACCAAGTGGCTTTCTCTTCCTTTGTGGCAATTGGAAGAATTAGTATTTGATGTGTCCACTCAGTTGAGGAATCTGGTTGGTTTCTCGACTTTCTCCTATATGAAACATGTTTTCCTCCCTTAATTTCTATTTGTGTTGAGTGGTTGTATTGCAGGAAGCATTGACAGATGCTTCGGTGTCTGATTTTCGTAAAGGCTCAGCAAGTAGGTGCTTTGTCGCATATGCTTCTATAGCTGAGTTTTTGATTGTTATTTTAGCACTAGTTGCTATTCCAATCTTGGGTTTTATATCACTAAATGTGCTATCTAATTCCATTTGCATTGTTTCACGTCTTAGTATTATTAGCGTCGAGGTTAGAGGACTCCTCCACGACTTTAGTTGCTCAAGTGTGATGGTTGCTTATATTATTTATATGTTTGTTATCCATTTTGTTATTGTAACGGTTTGTTTAGCCGGTTTGGCTTTGTTATCATCTATATTGAACAATTTTTCCATAGATGGAATGTAATCAATTTATAAAAATTTCGATTTGACAAAAAAAAAAAAAAACGTGTGTTAGTTTACAATAGTTAGCCATTGGACTACTAACCTCAATTCATCCTAGATAGATTCTTTGTTTTTGGGGTAAAATTAGTAGAGAGGTTCTCACTCTACTCTGTATCACTAATAATTAACATAGAAGTAAAGACAAACATTGTTCACAGCATTACATAGCTAGTTAATCAGATACCATCGCCGGTTTTCATTACGTTGTAACTTTCAATTTCAAAGCAAAAAAAATATATATACATAATTGTACTTATCTATTTTTAGTATTGAGCCAATTTGTTATCTTTTCTGTTGGATGTACAACGTGGAGCAGAGCGTGAAAGATACGTTTATGGCATCTTTTGATATTATCTTCTATCTGTAGGTCCACTTTTGATATGATCTATTATCTATATGGAATGTTGTCTTTTCTTAATCTGCATCGTGGTATTTTCTTATTATATATTTAATGATAATTTTATACTATTAATAGCGAGAAACTAGATAATTCAAGGCTGGAGAAAATGACGTGTTACATTTTCCAGACTATATAAAAATAACGATATTATCGTGGGAAGAGATCGCCAAGTTGTTGTGCATGACTACTTTCCATTTTAAATATACTTCTTATAAAACAATTCAAAACATTATTGTAATACTATAATTTTACTAACTTAATAAGAAAATGACGCACGAAATGGCGTAATTTCCTCCCCCGGACCACATGCGTCTATAAATACACAAAAAACGATGTCAGCGAGTCATTTTAGTATTATTTACATTAAAAAAAAATTCTTTTGGTACCAATAATTACATCAATACAACTATATAGTTCTAAGCAACATATATATTAATTTAACCCAAAAAAATATATAAAAATATCAATGAAGTACACTGAAAAAAAAAAAAATTTAAAAAGTGATAGAATATAAGAGTAGTGACATAATCACATGGGGTATTAGACTATTAGTACTATCCGATGAATTGAGGATTAAAATTTAAAATACAGAGAACAATTATATAGAACTATATATATATAAAATACAGAGAATAATATATATCTATATATATTTTTTTGTGTGTGTGCCAAATGCAAGTTTATCTTGGTGAAGAAGAGAGCATGCACGAAAGTAATAGTAAATAGATTTAAAATTTCAAAAATTGGCAAGACAAAACGAGTTTATAACTCACGCGCTCCATTTCGCGCGTCAAGCGACAATTTCGCTTTTATTTGTTAGTAAATAAAAATAAAAATAAAATAATTAAAATTTGCCGGTTCGCCTCTCGTGAATCATTCACGGTTAATTAAAAAAATTGACTGGCAGCTAGCGACGCGGGGACATGAAATAACGCACGTGCGTCGCCACGTGTCGTATAACGAAAAGAAACGCCACACGCAGAAATCGCACTGCACGACGATGCACGTGCCTTTTGACCGACTATATCCGGTGACGTAACCGGACCAATCTGTATCTGGCTTTTGCACCAATAGCAAAAAGGGAAAAAAAAAAAAAGGAATCTTTTTTTTAGTTTTTTTTTAATTTAAAAAAAAACTGAAATAAATTAAATATAATCGTGCTGTTCACATGTCGCATGCGATTGTTAAAAAGGAGAAATCGCTGTGTGTGATAAAACTTCATCCCACGTTTTTTCATTTCTTCCCCCAAAACCTCTCTCGTCTGTTCCCTTTTCCGGCGAAGCTTAATCGTTATTTGATTGATTACGGCGTTTTGCGAGATCGAATTATTTTGTTATATATATGGAGAGAGATTTTCTCGGGATGGGTTCGAAAAATTCTCCGATCACTGTGAAGGAGGAAACCAGCGAAAGCTCCAGAGATTCAGGTTATTTTTCGGTATCTGATTGGTTTTTAAATCTCTCTGTTCTCGGTTTAACAGGCTAATTCCCCACTCAAATCGTCGATTTTGTTGTAATTTCTTGATCGATTATGCGTTAGGAGTTAATTACTAGACTGGGATTGTGTTTTTGGAACCCGGATTTTATGGTTTACTCGGCAGCTGGATTGTTAGTAGTCTCTCGGAGGAGAACATTTTCCTTGGCTTTCTCGAGAAACCAACTGGGGATTTTGGATTTTTGGAAATTAGTTGGTGAAAAACATGTTTTAGGTCGTAAAGCTTGGTTTTTTGTTACATGATAAAACTCGTAATTTTTATTTACAGGGTTTGAAGAGTCTAATAATTGAGTAAAAGTTTAGTTTATTTTTAAAAACGAATACGTAAAATGTTGGAAAAGAAGGGTCGAATAGAGACGGGTACAAAAAAAAAAAAAAAAAAAAAAAAAAAAGAGACGGTTGGTAGTAGGTAGAAGATTAAGTATATATACAAAAGTGCAAGTTGGATTAGTTTATACGATGATTGTGTGTTGATTAAGTGAAACTTTCGTAGGATATTTAAAATAATAATTCAAGGTACAATCTAACAATGTGAAATGAATAGTTTTCTCACCACGAGGCCACTTTGTTTTCTTATAAGCCAAAACGTGCCATTCTATAAAAGTAGTGCATCGACATGTGCTGTGTAGGAGCTAAAGTTGAATCTCTCTTTTAATTTTAAAACTAAAAAGAAAATACTATTATTAAATTATAGTAGTAGTTGTTTGGTACAATGACTTTGAATAATTGTTTTAAATTAGACACGGTTTCTAAGGTGGTTTTGCTAATCAATCTTTTATATAGTTGATGAATCTTTTTTTCTTGGTTTGGGTGTTGAATTAATGTCTGTTTAATTATGTAAGATCTTGAGACATTTATGGTTAACACTTACCACTCCATGTCTGACTTTAAACTGATTTTTTTCTTTTGCAGCTCCGAATAGAGGAATGAATTGGTCCTTCTCAAACAAAGTCTCTGCTGCTTCTTCTCAGTTTTTATCCTTCAGGCCATCCCAAGAAGACAGACATAGAAAGTCTGGAAATTATCATATGCCTCCCCACTCTGGCTCCTTCATGCCATCTTCAGTAGCAGATGTATATGATTCAAACCGCAAAACTCCTTACACTTCTTTACAGGTATTTGTCATCAAAACTTTATGCTAACCAAGACCCATGTGCTATTTTTCCCTGCAAGATAGCTTTAAAAGCGATCCCCTGTTCATGCGCATTCAGCAATTGGTTTTTGGTCTAGTTTGGCAAATGGTGTTGGTAGTTTATGGTAATTTTCTTGTGGATATAATCTTGGTTTCATAGTGATTTGTCTAGAGTGTAAGCTAAGCTTCTCATTTTCGATCAATTAGTCCACAGAGTTGCCTTACACGTTATGGCTTGTTTGCTCTCAGGGAGTCAGGATGTTCCCTAATTCCAATCAACAGGAAGAAACTATCCCAGTTTCCATGTCGGGTTTTCAGTCTCATTATGCACAGGGAGGAAAAAGCTTCCTCAACAATAGCATAAACTCACAACCTTTGGTAGGAGTTCCTATCATGGCACCTCCAATTTCGGTCCTTCCTGCTCCAGGTTCCATTGTAGGGACAACTGATATGAGGTACGCACTACTTTTATCTTCTCTGTTAGTCATCATACCAGTGACAGAATCTCTTTAGAGGTATCTACAATTCCATGGTTGACTAAAAACTCTTTTTTTTTCAGATCTTCTTCCAAGCCATTAGGGTCACCTGCTCAGTTGACGATATTTTATGCCGGTTCAGTTTGTGTTTACGATGACATATCTCCTGAAAAGGTAGCTGAATCATTTTCTCCCATATATGCATCTCTTTTATTCGCAATTATTTATGGTACTCGTTTGCTTAATTATTTCATTTCTCCATCACAGGCCAAGGCGATAATGTTGCTAGCTGGAAACGGTTCCCCTATGCCTCAAGCCTTTTCACCGCCTCAAACTCATCAACAAGTGGTCCATCATGCTCGTGCCTCTGTTGATTCTTCAACTATGCCTCCTAGCTTCATGCCTACAGTCTCTTATCTTAGCCCTGAAGCTGGAAGTAGCACAAATGGACTCGGAGGGGCAAAAGCAACAAGAGGCTTTACATCAACATACCACAACAACCAAAATAATGCATCCAATATCAACTGTTCAATGGCAGTTTCTTGTTCTACCAATGTAATGGCTCAAACAGGTAAAATGAAGTCTTAAACCTGATGCTAAATTCGCCATCTAGCTTACTGCTATATTTTTTTTTATGGCTGCAGCTTAAATCTCGTTCTGTTTCTTATGCAGTGGCTTTACCTCAGGCTCGCAAAGCATCTTTGGCTAGGTTCTTAGAGAAACGCAAAGAAAGGTACACAACAATTCTTCACAGAATAAACCAATTAATGGTTTCTTGAGCTAACTCTCTCTCTCTCTCTCTCTCTCTCTCTCTCTGTTGGTTTTGTAGGGTCACCAGCGTATCGCCATATTGCTTAGACAAGAAGTCATCAATGGATTGTCGCACACCAATGTCTGAATGCATAAGTTCTTCTCTCAGCTCTGCAACCTAATCTCATTTGCAGCAAGACTGCTTCAGACCACTCCAGACCCATATTTGCATTTCAATGGTGGTTTTTCAGTTTCTCAGTTTATCTTTTGGTTACAGAATATTTTTCTCTCTGGCTACACGTGAGTTTTTTCTTAGCTTTATATATAACTATAGTGTATACTTCATTTATCAGATTTTGGTCGAATGGAACGTATGAGAGCAAATCAGTTATGTACTTGAGAAATTAGTAGAAACTGTTTGTTTCTGCCTTTACTCTTCTGTGTATATCATTCAAGCTCGCATTTGTATTCTTCAATCTTCATAGTTTATACAACGGATTCGGATCAATTCTGCTTTTTATTTCTCTGATCCGTTAATCAATTCTCTACTGTATGTAAGCCTGATGCATTGCAAATTATATTTTGGTTAAATATCATGAATATTTTATGTTTGATTAATCACTCGATGCTGTAAATTATGTCACTCGATCGATCGATTTTATATATTGTAATACAAGATCACTTTACGAGGTAACACAAAAATACACCAATGTCTCTATTAATGTTTACACACAGAGCTTTACATATAAATGTTAAAAGTTTGTGTGTACAATTAATCCAATGGCAAAAAATACATATGGATGTATTACAACAAATGGAAAGAATAACATGCAGAGCGAGCGGGATAATGTGTTTCGGATGTTCGTGGAGGCCTCATGCAAAAACGAATATGTATCGAGTTGTGTCTTTTGAATGGTGGAATAACATAAAAGCTCGCTCATGGAAGGCAAAAGTGTGTCCAAATACATATAGAAATGTATAAAATATATTTTATTGTTTTAGCTAGATTTTATTTTCAAGACCTTGTATTACGAAAATTATCGTATGCGAAGCAATTGATTTTGTATTAGAGTAAAATTATATTAACACATAAATCTACTTAATAATTCAAAATGTATTCATAAAAACTATATATCATATATAATTGTTATGCATTCTTAGACATTTTGGACATTTTTAGCATATTTTAGATATGTTTTAAGCAAATCTTGAACATTTTTGAAGTCTTTTTTAAGCATTTTTTAATATTGTTTCTCAAGAGTATATTTGTTAGATTATGACTTCCAACTCAAAACCATATATTTATATATTATTTATGATCATTTTCCAACTTCGGGACTTTAGTCCCTAATAATATTTCTTGAATTATTTACTCTTCTTTGTCATCTATTCAAACCAAAGATAAAACCAAAACATAATTTACAGCATCAAGTGATTACAACAATATACCGATAGTAGTTTAGCAAAAAAAAAAACAATATACCGATAGTTTAATATCAATTCTGCCCATGTGTCGCGGTTAAGTTGAGGCGAAACTCATATATGATTCACTAAGTTACAGTTTAGATTTATAAACGGTAAGTTATGCAACTCCCATGCATGATTGGGTTTAGATTTGTTCGAACATCCGATGCTTGTTTTTGGAGCATTGATAGAATTAACCTTCCATTTGCAAAAGGAAGCGGGTGCCAATACGTATATGATCAGTGGCGGATCCAGAAATAAATTTTAGTGGAGGCAAAAATATTTTACAGCTTACTAAAATATTACTAAAAATTATACTTATAGCATAGACTCTAAAAAACTCTAATGTCCTAAACAAAAATATTATACAGCTTACTAAAAATTAATCCATATACTGCTATATAAACATCGAAACATAATTAATATATAATGTGAAATAGTAGAATATATATTAAAGTATATAAAAGGAACAAGAAATCAATTAAAACTTCACCAAGTAAAAAGAAAATTGAAACGCCAAATTTTGGTAATTTAATATTTGATGATTCGACTAAGGAAGCTTTATATAATAAGAAGATTAATTGTAATTTAGGATTCAACATTTAACATAGCATAACTCTACAGAGTAAATGCGTTATTACCACTATCATTTCTATATTTGAAAGTCCATTTTTCTAAAAATAATTTGGCTATGGGGGCAGAAAAATAATTATGAGTGAGGGCATTAATATAATATTTTTATAATTTGTATTAATCTGACAAAAAGTTATGGTGGCATCTGCCCCTTCTTAAGCTAAGTGGATCCGCCCCTGTATATGATTACACTAAAGTAAATATAACGTGAATGAAATGAACATTACACTATATGATCAGTGGCGGAGCATTGATAGAATTAACCTTCCATTTGCAAAAGGAAGCGGGTGCCAATACGTATATGATCAGTGGCGGATCCAGAAATAAATTTTAGTGGAGGCAAAAATATTTTACAGCTTACTAAAAATATTTTAGTAAGCTTACTAAAAATTATACTTATAGCATAAACTCTAAAAAATTCTAATGTCCTAAACAAAAACATTATACAGCTTACTAAAAATTAATCCATACACTGCTATATAAACATCAAAACATAATTAATATATAATGTGAAATAGTAGAATATATATTAAAGTGTATAAAAGGAACAAGAAATCAATTAAAACTTCACCAAGTAAGAAAAAAAATTGAAACGCCAAATTTTGGTAATTTAATATTTGATGATTCGACTAAGGAAGCTTTATATAATAAGAAGATTAATTGTAATTTAGGATTCAACATTTAACATAACATAACTCTATAGAGTAAATGCGTTATTACCACTATCATTTCTATATTTGAAAGTCCATTTTTCTAAAAATAATTTGGCTATGGGGCGGAAAAATAATTATGAGTGAGGGCATTAATATAATATTTTTATAATTTGCATTAATCTACAAAAAGTTATGGTGGCATCTGTCCCTTTCTTAAGCTAAGTGGATCCGTCCCTGTATATGATTACACGAAAGTAAATATAACGTGAATGAAATGAACATTACACTATCAGCAAATAGGTCATAGGGGAGAGAGAGAGAGATGTTGATTGATATTATGTTGCTTGTGTTAATGTTGATCTATAAAACAACAAAATAAGGGGAGGGAGAGAGAGAGAGATGATTCTTTTACTGGTTCTTATTTATGTTATTGTTGTTTGTTTTAGCAGATGCACTGTGAAGCAGAGCCGTGGTCCTGAGCCGTTCTGCAAGCGGCCCAATGTGGCTGATGGAGGTTAGTGAGTTTGTCAATATTGATCTTTTGGAAGAGCATCTGAAGATGAAGAAAATTAATTAGTTTTATGACTACTGGAAGTGGAATATTGTATTGAGTCAAAAAATATTGCTTGTTGTTGAGTAACGTGTATACGCACAAAGTTATCTTCGTCTCTTCAAAACGCCAGAGAGAGAGAGAGCTTATGCTCAGAAGGAGCGAGACGGTGATGAGGCTCGTGAGTTTGTGATTGACATAGAGATGTTGGTTGTTGTTCTTCTTCTGAGGAATTTAGAGGAATGTGGAAAAAATTTTGAAAAATTTTGGGAGAAAAAATTCATCCTACACATGAGCCAGATTATTCCGCCAGATTCCAAAAAAATCACCAGCGAGATTTTCAATTCAGTCAGATTCAGATTCAGCCCTACCATTTAGACCCTCTTTATTTGTTTGTTCTTCTTGTGCAGATGCAGAATGGTGAAACCATCCTACGGTCAACCGACATTAATTGATGTGTATTATACCAAATAAATTGATGTTTTAGAGAAAATATTTTTATATCAAATTAGTTGATGTTTTCATTTTTTAGGTAAAAATTTAATATTATTGAATTTACAGTATTTTTTTGTGATTGGTTACATTAATTTTTGTTACATAATAAATGTAGAAATACATAAAATTATATTATCTATGTTGTTTTTTAATGTGTGTGCAACATCCTTAAATATCATCTAAAGTGATACAAAGGAAGTATTAAAATATTTTATTTACGTCATACCTAGTTGTAAATAACATTTTAAAAATAAAATAACATATTTTGTGTCTTACAATTAGGAAAAAAATATTTGATATAGATTCTTCACTTTTTTTCTTCATCTCCTACGTTTTTCACCTTTTTACCATATTCATCTTTTGATTTTCTTTTATAATCTGGTTTGGATTTTTTTTCTCCAACTTCTTCTGATTGGAATTTTGTTTTAAGAAAGATATAATAATGGTAAAAATAATTTTAAATTTTAAATTTTTTGTTTTAGATTTTGGATTTATTCGATTAGTTAATACTTTTTAATTGAATTTAAAAAACAAAACTAATTACTTCATACCAAAAAAAATTTATACTTGAGACGAGTAATGCATAAAAAAAAAAAAAAAACTTTGAGACATGATAAGATCCGCTCATTGATTGGTCAAATTCAATCTAACTTCATAGTTTTACATATTTTTTTGTCAAATTTCAATATTAAAGAAAAGTAGTAATTAAAAATTTTAAAATTTGATAATTAAAAGAATATGTATTTTTTTTATAGTTCAGTCACAAAATTTGGTAAGTATTTATTTATGGAATGTATGGTTTTCGTTAATTCAAAAACCACTTCACAAATAATGTTAAGGAGATAAAATTTTAAAATAAAATAACATAATTTGTGTCTTAGAATTCGAAAAAAAAAAATTTGATATAGATTCTTCACTTTTTTTCTTCATCTCATACGCTTTTCACCTTTTTACCGTCTTCATCTTTTGATTTTTTTTTATAATCTGGTTTGGATTTTTTTTCCAACTACTTCTGATTGGAATTTTGTTTTAAGAAATATATAGTAATGGTGAAAATAAATTTAAATTTTAAATTTTTTGTTTTCGATTTTAGATTAATTCGATTAGTTAATACTTTTTAATTGAATTTAAAAAGCAAAATTAATTACTTTTTACCAAAAAAATTTCTACTTGAGATGAGTAATGCAAAAATATATAAAATAAATACTTTAAGTCATTATAAGAACCGCTCATTGGTTGGTCAAATTCCATCAAATTTCATAGCTTTACGTATTTTTTGGTCAAATTTCAATATATAAGAAAAGTAGTAATTAAATATTTTTAAATTTGGTAATTAAAAGAATACGTATTTTTTTTATAGTTCAGTCACAAAATTTGGTAAGTATTTATTTATAGAATATATGATTTTCGTTAATTGCAAATTAACTTAAAAATATATATATATATATATAAATTTAGTTATGGAAGATTTCGTAGAAGATTTAGTTATAATTATTATAATCGAAATTCCTTCAAAGATTTGCCACGTCATTATTTTTTAAAGTCAAAATCATACTTTTTCAAGTCACGTCATTTTCATTTGGTGAGAATGGTTGTGGAGGTGACACGTAAGCATTTTTTCTAAAATTACTTCACAAATAATGTTAAGGAGATTTGTATCGGAACAATATTTACACTAAAATATTATGTGGTATATAAGAAACCTATAAGTTGATATCATCCACATTTTCAAATTTATTCACAAAAATCATCCCCAAAGAATATAAGTATACTTGTAGTTCTAAACAGTATTTGTAATTTCCATATTTTAAATTAAAAAGTTCCAGACTTTTTCTTCTTTTTATAAGTCATAGTTTAGAAAATTTTGTTTGGTGTTTAATCTATTTAATTATTATATATTAACTAGATAAAGGATCCGCATATATGCGAGTTTGTAATCTAATATTTTATAAACTGTAAAAAAAGTTAATCAATTAAAAGTAGAAATAAAATTAAATCATCCGTAAAAAATAAATAAATAAAAGTTGAGAACGTTGATGCAAAACCACTAATTCAGAAACCTAACATTTATTTATTTACTTTGATTATTTTATTATTTGATTTTCAATTAAATTTTATCACATATTTTCAAATTATTAGTTTTTCTATTCTATTTGAATTAATATTAATTTTAATCCATTTTTTAAATCTTGATGAATTTATTCTCATGTTTTAGTTGAATTATTTTGATTCCTTTAATATTTTATAAACCGCACAAAAATGAAAAAAAAATCATATCGTCCGTAAAAATGGATAAAATAAGATTGAAAATGTCGATGTGAAATCGCTCATAAAAAAGCATGCAAATTATTTATTGATTTTTATTCTCCTACTTTTTTTTATATTAACTGAATTTTCAATTTATTTTTTCATATATTTCTAAATTATTATTTTTTTCTATTCCTATTTAAATTATGTTTTCTGCTCATATATCTTTTTTTAACTCTTGACAAATCGATTTACGTATTTTTATTTGAATTAGACTTACTCACATTTTTTAATTATATTTGAATTTTTCTTTTTCACTTATGAATAAAGTATTATCTTTCTTCCAATGAAAAACGAATTATATGTGTTTCATCACTTGATTTCTTACTTTTTATAATTTTCACAACATGAGAAACTTTCAAAATAATTTTCTTCTCATACATCAATTTTACAATATTAAGGATGTCTATGTAGTGGTAAGTCTTTAAAACAACCACAATACAATGTATATTTTTTAGTCTGATTTCAAAATATAATGATATTAGATTTTTTTAATTGGAAAAATTTATTTTGACATGTGGCTAAAGCTAATTGGAAACAAAAATTTTATAAGAGGTCATTGAAAATTTAAATTGCTTGGTGGGAAGATCCAGAGAGTAGAAAATTATTTAAATAAAGGTGAAATATTATAATTCTTAAAGATTTAGGTATGTAAACCTAATTCTATTCAAAATATTTTTACACGTGTATTTTAATATTCTAATGAGAAAACGTGTTTGATTTTTTTTGTCATATCTATTTCTATTTAAAATTAAAATATATGTTAGCGTGTATATATGTAGCTTATTTAATTTTTTTTTATGAATTACTAAAATAAGTTAATTGGAAAATGTTGAGATATGTTGTTTTTATCGAATAAGAGAGTAATCGATGATTTTTCTAATAAAAAAGGTGAAATAAAATTTGTGGAAGAGATTATTGAAATTTAAAATTTATTGGTAAGAAGATTGAGATAGCACAAAAATTTGTTATATAAAGGCAAAATATTATAATCTTTGAAGATTTTGGTATGTAAACCTAAATCTATTTGAACTCAAAATTTTTTTACACGTGTATTAATTAATATTCTAATAAGAAAATTTTAAAACCTAATTCATCTTAATAAACGTAAAGAAAAAGAGGGAAAATGAACGGTTGTACGAAAAAACAAAACCGAGTCACATAATAAAGTCAATATTTAAAGAAATAGACCATGTTTATCAACTAATTATTTATTAGAAACTAATTTTTTTTTTTGATATATGTTCGTTTTTGTAATCTACTTGATAAATATAAATATATAAGTTTAAAAAAATAAGATTTGTATGACACATGTCAAAATCTAATTGGAAACAAAATTACATGTGTCAAAATTCGATTGACTGACTCTTACATGTCATGATCGTATTAATTACGAAATTTGACACATCAACCTTTATTATATAACTAGATAAAGGATCCGCATATATGCGGGTTTATAATCTAATATTTTATAACATGTAAAAAAAGTTAATCAATTAAAAGTAGAAATTAAAATTAAATCACCCGTAAAAAAAAATACAATAAAATTGAGAATGTTGATGCAAAACCACTAATTTAGAAGTCTAACTTTTATTTATTTACTTTGATTATTTTATTATTTGATTTTCAATTAAATTTTATCACATACTTTCAATGATTAGTTTTCCTATTCTATTTGAATTAATATTACTTTTTAATCCATTTTTAAAATCTTGATGAATTTATTTTCATGTTTTAGTTGAATTATTTTGACTCCTTTAATATTTTATAAACCGCACAAAAATGAAAAACAAAATCATATGATCCGTAAAAATAAATAAAATAAGATTGAAAACGTCGATGTGAAATTACTCATAGAAAAACCTACAAATTATTTATTGATTTTGATTCTCATAATTTTTTTTTATATTAACTGAATTGTCGATTAATGTTTTTTCACATATTTCTAAATTATTAGTTTTTCCTATTCCTATTTAAATTATGTTTACTTTTTATTATGTAACTATTCAATTTTTTTTTAACTCGTGACAAATCAATTTACGTATTTTTATTTGAATTAGACTTTCTCACATTTTTTAATCATATTTGAATTTTTCTTTTTCACTTATGAATCAAGTATTATCTTTCTTCAAATAAAAAATGAATTATATGTGTTTCATCACTTGGTTTCTTACTTTTTATAATTTTCACAACATGAGAAACTTTCAAAATAATTTTCTTCTCGTACATCAATTTTAAGTGGTAAGTCTTAAAAAAAAACCACAATACAATGTACATTTTTTTAGTCTGATTTCAAAATATAATGATAATACTTGTACATTTTATTTTGACATGTGGCTAAAGCTAATTGGAAACAAAAATTTTAGAAGAGATTATTGAAATTTTAAATTGTTTGGTGGGAAGATCGAGAGAGTACAAAATTGTTTAAATAAAGGTGAAATATTATAATTCTTAAAGATTTGGGTATGTAAATCTAATTCTATCCAAAAGATTTTTACATGTGTATTTAATATTCTAATGAGAAAATATGTTTGATTTTTTTTGTCATATCTATTTTTATTTAAAATCAAAGTATATGTAAGCGTGTATATATGTAGCTTATTTACATTTTTCTTATTAATTATTAAAATAAGCTAATTGGAAAATGTTGAGATATGTTGTTTTTATCGAATAAGAGAGTAATCGATGGTTTTTTATAATAAAAAAGCTGAAATAAAATTTGTGGAAGAGATTATTGAAATTTGAATTTTTTTGGTGAGAAGACTGAGAGAGCACAAAAGCTTGTTATATAAAGGTAAAATATTATATAATCTTTGAAGATTTGGATATGTAAACCTAAGTCTATTTGAATTCAAATTTTTTTATACTTGTGTTAATTAATATTCTAATGAGAAAATTTCGAAACTTAATTCATCTTAATAAACGTAAAGGAAAAGAGAAAAAAAAAAGAATGGCTGTAGGAAAAAAACAAAACCGACACATATAATAAAGTCAATATTTAAAGGAATAAACCATGCTTATCAACTAATTATTTTAATGAATTATTTATTAGAAACTAATTAATTTTTTTTATATATGATTTTTATAATTTACTTGATAAATACAAATATATAAGTTTAAAAAGAAATAAGATTTGTATGACACATATCAAAATCTAATTAAAAAAAAATTACATGTGTCAAAATCCGATCGAACGGCTGACACGTATAACAATCGTGTTAATTACGAAGTTTGACACATCAAGCTTTATATAATAAGATAAGATAAGCTGCTTACTAAGACCTGTTCTTCTTCTACTAACAACTTCAAGCCCCCCCCCCAAATCCTTCCTCTCCAATGCCGACAATCCCCAAACTTATAAATTAATAAAAATCCTTTTCTTTTAATAATACACTAATATTGATTAAAATTTTGATCTTCAACACCTAAAACTTCTCTTCTTGATCTTGTCTTAAAGGGTTTTCATTAATGACTAATAAAAAGAGAATACAAATAAAAAAAAATAAACATAAAAAACCTTGACCAACTTTAACCGGTTAAATCCAAATGGAACGAACCGAAAGTTTTGATCTAAAAAAACCGGATTACAAAACTGGTTTTACAATCAGAAGGAGGAAGTTGCCGCCGCTTAATCCAGTTGTTGAAAAACCGTCGCCACTGACACCCTCCAATCTCGAACCCAAGCCTTGCAACAACGATACTGGGAAGAGGAACCACATCCGAACACCTAGAACGCCGAGTGGAGAAAAAGACTACCCACGTTTCAACACCTTCGTAACTCAGCAATCACGAGTAAATCTAGCCACAACAGGGAGGCCGAAGGCGGACACAGAAGAATAATGTCCCCGGATCTATCGAGATCTCGCCTGAGAATCTAAATTCGTCCTCTAGGCCCGTCGATCTCAAACGAATCGGAGTGGAGGTAAAGAAACACACAAGCCTCCGGGCTGTTGAAGGAGAAATACGGAGATCCATCGCCAAAAATCTTTGCGCCTCCTCCACCTGTCACTTTCACAGATCTAACGCGTCATCGCTTTGCCGTCTGAAACCGATTGGACCTCCATAACCCAAACCCTCGCATCTGCAGATCCTAGAAGAAGAACCTCCAACAACTTTTTTTCGTCTTCATAGAAGACGAATCGAGGAAGATTAAGCCTCCGGAAACCACCAGGCAAACACCTAGAGCCACCACCAGACTGCACCACCGCATAGCAAAACTAACTCTCCTATTTTCATGAAAAAACCCTCGGTCCTCGATAAAAAGCAAGGCAAAAAGAGACAACGGAAAGAAAATGGCCCTCTCGCAACCACCGGTCGTTACACCGCAGGCCGGAGAGGCAAAGAGAAAATAAAATGTGCGGCTAAGATTTTTAGATATTTGGGAGACAACTGTTGCTTAAAGGCTTCTCCAAAATCTTTTCAGAAACAATCATTGAACACGACCAAAATCATATACACAACAACTTCTTAAATACTTCACACAATCTTCTCTCTCACCTTCAATCGTTAATCTCTCTACATTAGCGAGGTAAACTCTGTTTCTAAAGTTTTCTTGCATCACAGGAAAGAACAAAGTTTTGTGTAACTTAAGAAACAAGAAATATGACAGAGAAAGATCTTCTTCGTAGTTTTAGCAAAAACGAGCAGAAGAGACTTGGTTATGGAGCTTTCATTGCCTCTCTTCTCTTCGTCTTCACTCTTTGCACTGTCTTTATGTAGAGATATTATCGTACCTTAACATACTATCTTATTGTTAGCATATCTCTTGTTAATATTCTGTATAGACCCCTTCTACTTTCCTATACATATCGATGTATGATGTAACATATCTTTAAGGAATTATAATCATCTTCCTCTATACTATATGGTATCAGAGCTTTCTTTTCAAAGTTCTCATTTTTTCTAATACCATTTTCTACGTTTCTATAGATTTATCATTATGTGGAATGTGGTAAAGTTTAAAAAATTGATGTTTGAAAAAAATTTTATATCGAAAATTTCTCATATTGTAAAAATTATACAAACTAAAAAACTTAGTGATGAAATACTTATAATTCGTTTTTCATGAGAAAAAATAGTATATCGATTCAAACAAAAAAAAGGAAAGTCAAATATAATAATAAAAAGTAAATCTTATTCAAATAAAAATATAAGAATCAATTCATCAATATTTTGAAAAAACTGTAAACATAATTCAAATGTAAATAAAAAAACTAATTATTTAGAAATATGTGACAAATTTTAATTAGAAATCAAGTCATAGAATAAAAAATAGTAGAATCAAAATAAATAAATAACGGGTAGACTTTTATTTTAATGGTTTCACGTCGGTCTTCAATTTTATTTTATTTATTTTATCGATGATCTGATTTTATTTCTCACTTTTTTTTTTTATAAATTCTAAAATATTAAATTATAAATTCGTGTATACGGGGATTATTAGTAAATTATAAAAAATGGATTCTGCTTTTTATTTCCCTGATACATTGGAAGAATGAATATTTTAGGTTTGTAATCAAAGTCTGCTACAATCTTTTATGGGAAAACGGTCATTTTAATCACGAACTGTCCGTTTTGCGCCAAAAAAAATACGAACTTCTTAATGAGTCGGAATAGATATGTACTCGTGTTGACTCGACCACATTAGATACAAAATTAGTCAACGTTAACAGCCGTTTAAGAGACGTTAAACGGCATTTACTGTGGCCGTTAATGTGAAACGATGTCGTTTTAATAACAAAGAAAAAAAGAAAACCCCCCAAATTTTCGATCCAAATCCCTAATTCCCTATCTTAAAACTCATCGATCTTTTAGGGTTTGGGACAAAATCGATCGTGGCTCATTCAGGTACATGCATCTCTAGATCCTTACACACACAATCGATTTCGATCTTTTAGGGTTTAGTCAATAAAAATCCCCAATTTTGGTTTCTTCTCCAATTTCGAGGGCGATCTAATGGAGGCACTCTTCGGCTACGTAGCCATCGGAAAGAAATCTTCTCCGGAACACGGCGACGATAAGAAACCTAGCTCAAACTCTCCGACCCAGATCTTCATACTCGACCCGAGAAAATCCCAGAACACAGCAATCGTGCTCAAATCCCTATGAATGAGTCATGAAGAGCTCGTGGAATCGTTAATGGAAGGCAGCGATTTCCATCCAGACACACTCAAGAGATTATCAAGAATAGCTCCGACGAAAGAAGAACAATCAGCGATTCTCCGATTCGACGGCGACACCACAAAGCTCGTCGACGCGGAATCGTTCCCGTTTCATCTTCTAAAGGCCGTGCCTTGTGCATTCACTCGTCTCAACGCGTTACTCTTGAGAGCTAATTACTATCCAGAGATCTCTAACCACAACAAATCTCTCAAGACGCTAGATTTGGCTTGCACAGAGCTAAGATCACGAGGCTTGTTCGTTAAGCTTTAAGGAGCGATACTGAAATCTAGAAATAGAATGAGTTTTAAGATAGAGAATTGGGGATTTGGATCAAAAATTTGGGGGGTTTTTTTTTTCTCTGTTATTAAAACGACATCGTTTCACATTAACGGCCACAGTAAACACCGTTTAACGTCTCTTAAACGGTTGTTAACGTTGACTAATTTTATATCTAATGTGGCCGAGTCAACACGAGTACATATCTATTCCGACTCATTAAGAAGTTCGTATTTGTTTTGGTGTAAAACGGACAGTTCGTGATTAAAATCACCGTTTTCCCGATCTTTTATGTAGACTAACCAAAAATAAAAAAAAACCAAGACCGAGTGATTAATTAAACCAGAATAAACCGATAAACCCAATATCAGTTCTGCCCATTTGTCGCGGTTAAGGTAAGACGAATACAGAACCGGTTAGACCGGTACACAGCCACAAAGAAATATTTTTCGGTTTCGACGCCGACCGAACACAAGACCGATACGCTACGCTACAATCAGACACATCAAATCAATCATTGCTTCAAGCTTTTTCATTCGAGAGACTATAGTCGAAGAAAAGAGGCGGCGGACTATGATGGATCCGAATCAGGTTGCAGAGCTGAGAAGATTCGTCGAACAGTTGAAATCTAATCCTTCGATTCTCCATGATCCTTGTCTGATTTTCTTCAAGGAATATCTCCGAAGGTTCTCTGACTTTAAATTTTGTTTTCTTTTCTTTTTGATGAATTTCATTCGTTTGTTGACTTCTTTTCCATGTGATGCTGTGAGTTTCTGATCGATGTTTGTTTTGTTCCCTTCTTCTCTTACAGTTTAGGAGCTCAAGTTCCCAAGATTGAGGAAACTGTAAGTTGTCTTGTTATGCAACCAACTCTCATGTTTGGTTTAGATACTTTCACAGATCCGATGTTGTTCTTGAGCATTGATTTGAATTGAAATTCTAGATAACGACAGGGTTTAGGGTTTATAAGTCTCCCACTTAGTCAATTGGTTTTGCTTTCTTATTTTGTTACCAGCGAGAATTGATTGACCAAAAACCTTTTCTAGGCTGACTATCTATATGTTGATCGATTGTTCTTTCATATGTCACACTGAATGATGAGCCACAATGTAGGAAAGAGATTATGAAGATAAGGCTGAGACAAAACCCAGTTTCTCTCCTAAACATGATGGTGATGAAATTATCGAGTCTGATGTTGAACTGGACAACTCTGATGTAGTTGAACCAGACAATGATGAGCCTCCTCAGCCGGTAGGTGGTGAAGATATCATCTTTCTTTATCTCTATGCAAATCTCCACTGATTGTTTGATTTTCTTTCTTTTCCTTAGATGGGAGATCCTACTGCTGAAGTGACGGATGAAAATAGGGATGCTGCTCAGTCAGAGAAGAGCAAAGCTACGGGAGCAATCTCTGAAGGTACATAAACATTGAAAATTTGAAATTCTTAATTTTTCTCAGTTCATAGAATTTCCCCATGGTTTCGTTAATGCTTGATCGGCATCCAGGAAAGTTTGACGAAGCTATAGATCATCTAACAAAAGCTATCATGCTAAACCCCACTTCAGCAATTCTCTATGCCACTAGGGGTAACTTTCTTTTACTCTCTCTTTTCGACCGTTTGTGGGTGATCATTCTGAATATTTGTAGTTGTTATTCCACAGCTACTGTGTTTCTAATAGTTAAGAAGCCAAATGCTGCAATTCGCGATGCAAACATGGCTTTACAGGTGAGCATTTACTTGAGTCACATAAACTTGTTCAGTTTGTGCAGAAGATGAATTGGGAAAGCAAGTTTATGTCTCAATAGTTTTATGGGTTGGGGAAAGGAATTTACAATCTCAATGGGTTTCTTCTATAAACCAGCTAAACTAGTTTATTTTGGGGTTTAGTTCAACCCTGATTCGGCTAAGGGGTACAAAGCACGAGGTATGGCTAGGGCCAAGTTAGGCCAATGGGAAGAAGCTGCGGCTGATCTTCATGTAGCATCAAAATTAGATTACGATGAGGAGATAGGGTTGGCACTTAAGAAGGTAACTATGGAAAGGAAACCTCTTATCTTTGTTAATATCACTGTACCAACAATATGCTCATAGCCTCATAGTGAAGTTAAGTAAAGCTTAAGTTCTACTGTACCAAAAATATGCTGTTAATGTATACTTCACAGGTTGAACCCAATGCAAAGAGAATCGAAGAACACCGCAAGAAATATCAACGTCTGAGGAAAGAAAAGGAACTCCAACGGGCTGAACGGGAGAGGCGAGAACAGCAAGAAGCCCAGGTCAGACCGACCCTTACCCATGATTAGCGATTCTTATATAATGTTGTTGTGTAGCTCTCTTTGATTAATTTTACATTCTTAGCAAAAAGCACATAGGCCTGGTTATCTTCTCTCTGTGAGAGTAACAATATAACCTCTTTTGACATATCAACTTCATATCATATCAAACATCTCACGCTCATTGATTTGCTTCTCCTTGCTTTTGAATCCTATCAATGCAGGAGCGAGAAGCTCTAGCTGCATTCAAAGATGGTAAACATTCTATCCCTTTCTTTCAACGGTTTTCTACTTCATGGTTTTACTGCAAATGAACTACATATGGGTCAGAACATTTATCTGTGAATTGTCTGCACTCAATAAGCTCTTGTTAACAACTAAATCCAGTTTATTGGGCCGCTAACGAGCTTGCTTAAGATTGTTTATCCCGTTCGTCCAGTTTCATGTGCATCACTTTCCTGAAAATTTACGCAGATCCAGACAAGCAACTTGCATGTATCTTGGATCTCAATAATCCTCACAGAGCTTCATTTACAGCTTTTATAAAACCAAGAAATGAAATTTACATGTCAAAAAGGAGATAACCATCTTTTCTCCCTGATGATACAGGACAAGTGATTAGCATCCACTCAACAAGCGAGCTAGAAGCAAAGACAAAGGCCGCAAAGAAGGCATCTCGTCTGCTCATCCTATACTTCACAGCCACATGGTGTGGACCGTGCCGCTACATGTCTCCTCTGTACTCAAACCTGGCCACGCAGCACCCGAGAGTCGTCTTCTTGAAAGTTGACATAGACGAGGCCACCGACGTGGCTGCTTCTTGGAACATTAGCAGCGTCCCGACCTTTTGCTTCATCAGAGATGGCAAACAGGTGGAAAAAGTTGTCGGAGCTGATAAAGGTTCGCTTGAGCAGAAAATTGCACAGCACTCTTCCAAGTAATGGTAGATACGCCTCGTTTCTCTCCTCTTATTGCTCTCTTCTAGCTTAAAGGAGCTAAATAATAAATATGTTAATTTCGTAGAGAGATCTCTGACCGTATCTTTGCAACATAACTGTTGTCCCATAATTTCAAAATTGTAGCATAACTTTTAACTATTTGTAATTGTGCACATGTGATATGATAGCTTCATTGGCATTATTGTTGGTTTGGGGATTTGTTATGTGTCGGAAAATTGGAAAACTTCCTCTTTGTTTAAAAAATTTGTTATATTTTGTGACCAGAAACAAATCTTTGCAAGTAACGAGCCAAAAGATTTGGGCTTTATATATACAAATGGGCTCAGTTTCAGGCCCAACAATGGAGAAGTTTCTTGATTTGTTCTTGTTTTCAAGAGTCTGCGCAGCAGCACCAAAAGGTCAATTTGATGGATGGGAATATGAGGCGGTTACCGCCGTGGATGCTCGCCGGCGCGTCCTCCGGTGTAGCAGCTACAAGCAATCGGACAGTTACAAGCAATCGGACGGACAATAAAAGTGTCGAGGTCAAAAGAAAACAAGAACCAGAAGGAGCTCCCAAGACAAAGACCGAGAAACGATCGAGAAGAAACGTGAAACCCAAAGAAAGAGATGATTCAGAGGAACCCAAAAAGGTGGGAATCAAGAGAAGAGGAGGAGAACGAGTTGGTAACAAAATCGGAGAAGAAGCTAAGCCTAGTAATAGTATTGGTGGCGACAAGAATCTAGAGATTATTCCAGAAGATGAAGATCTCACAGTTGATGATTTATTAAGCTTTGCTCAAGAGGTAAACAATTCGATTTCTATAGTTTTTTTGATGAATTTATGAATTTGGTTTAGTTTCTTCATGTTCTTTTCTGTTTAAACCATGAATTTTACACAGTATGTCAAAGGTGAAGATGACCAGACAGGAAAGGAGCGTGAAAGCTTGTCAATATCGGAATCCATGGTAGGTTTGGATGAATCAAATACGAGATCATCTCAAGGAGGAACAGAGGAACCAAATGGAACCAGAGATCCAAGAACAGAGGACATGTTAGATTTGCTATTGGGTCCTTTTTTCAAGAAACCTCATCAGTAAGGGAACTGGGTCCAAGTGCTTCGACATGTTTTTAAAAGGGTCTTGGAGTTATTATGTTTTAAAGCTTCATTTTTTTTAATGATATATGAAAGACGCAGATATGCAATTTGCAAAGAAACAATCGGGGCCTTAAAAATCACTTTTGTTTCAGATGAAAAGAGCATATAATTTTTTTCAGACTTCAAGAAAAACTCCAAGAAAGTCTCTTATATATCAGTTAACCTATCGAACTTGGAGCATTGATAGATAGATTTGGATTTTATATATACAAATGGGCTCGGCTTTAGGCCCAACACATGAACATTTGCTGATTTCTGAATAATTGATGGATGGAATGTCAATATCCGAATCCTTGGTGGTTGTGGATGAATCAAACATGAGACCATGTCAAGGAACCAAATGAAACCAGATATCCAAGAACAAAAGACATGTTAGATTTGCTATTGTGTCCTTTTTTCAAGAACATGAGAGTTAAATATGTTGCAATGACATTAACTAACCACATTGAGTCGCAGAGAAAGAGCATACTCAATAGACGACTCAAGGCTTTGAGAATTCAAATGGACAACGACACCAAGAAGGATATTTTGGAAGTTTCCAAAGGCATTGAAGATAAGATTCTTTGGATACACGAGACCATTAGAGGTGTTATGGCAAGACAAGACCTCGTCGAGTCGGAAGAATAACTAGAAGTTAACCTTGTTTAGATGTCTTTCATTTCAGATACTCAAGTTTAGTTGTTGCGGGCTCAATGAAGCAAATGTTTAGTTAATGTCATTGAAACCAAGGATCCATCGGACAAGAATTAAAAACATGGATTGAATCAGAAGTGGGTGCCTTCAACATACAAATTTTTTAAAAAGTTTTGAGATTTTAGTTTTTCAGTATATATGATGAAGTTTCATTTCCTGTTCTTTCTAAGATTTATTGTGAAAGACTCGGAAGAAAAATGTACGAGCAACTGAGTTCATAAGCCCAAGGAGAAGAGCAAACGAAAGCATTAGTGCTCGTGAAAAAAATAAGATTTTTCTCAGTTTTGGCAACTAAAAGGACCGAAAGCACCACTTTCTCAAGCGCATCAGTGACGTGCTGCCTTTTCAGATAAACTCAATTACACAAACACACAGAGACACAGATACATAGAGCTTTAGATTTGGGATCAATCACTGAAGATGATGACTTTGTAGGTTTGAGTGGAGATGTGTGTCTATATACTGACGGCCACATCTCGAAAACCCTAATTGTTCGATTCACTTTGGTTTTTTCTTTATTGGGCTTTTCAATTTATTGTGTGTTGGGCTTATAACAATAATTTACTTGGGTTTTTTTTGTCCTATGGAAAATTTAGCTAACCTCCTTTGTTTGTTTGGCTAACTTAAATCCACGTAATGTTTTTGTAATTAGTAGTGGTTAACACTTAAACCGATATAAGTTAACCACCTTAGTGTCTCTTCTCGTTTACCATTGTAATTTCAATCATGGTTGCCAAAAATGTTAAACGTATCAAAATAATCAAATGACAAGAATATATGATTTTTCGATTTACACCGAAAATCAGTTTGTGTAGTTTTCAATTATCAATTTTGTAGTTTTGAACCATCTTCAAACTTTCTTTTATTGTCATGACATTAACTACAATTAGCAACACTACATGTACTTAAATTGTAATGTATCGAGTGAAAGAATGTTTTTTTTTTTTTGGTTGTTTAGGTTTTTCTCACCCAAAAAATTAAAGGAAATTACAATTTGATCATGGAGTAAGGGAAGAATAACTGTATGCTGTGTATCGCCGGAGGTGTTTTACCTCTCAACGCCTATTTCTCTTCAATCGGACATTCGAAAATCTCTCTCTCTCTCTCTCTCTCTTACATTCTTCTGTGTAGACATCAATCAACTCTTGCCTAATCCACAGATCGGAAGAAAACTGCATCAGGGATCCGCTCGAAGATCACAAGTAGCTTGTTTCGTCTCTATTGTGCGTCTCCAGTTGCTGAAGCTCTTCAATTTTGGGTCATGTAAGTATGATCTGGATCGGCTTCGTTATCGATTTCGTTTTTTCCCACTCTCGGGGTTGGATCCACTCAAGTAGATTCTGATTAAATCTGCAGAAATTGACTAAAACTTCGTTGTTCTGTGATGCAGTTTTTGGGGAATGAATTTCTTGCTTCGATCTGCTTCCTCCGCTACTCATCGGCCGCCGGTGAGCGAACCACCAGCTACGCCGCCTCAACCTCCCCCCGAATCAACTAAGCCCGGAGCGACTTTGGAAGGGCTGATAGCCGAAGAGCCTTTCCCACAATATCCATCAGTAGAAGATCTCGACCGTTTGGCTGATGGATCTAGAGACAATGATGGTAATGGAGAATCAAATGCAAAGACTGGTGGTGGCTCTGGTATGGAGAGGTTCTCAGATGTATCTGAGGAAGAAGGGTGGATCGCCATTCCATATAGTATAACTTCAAATTTTTGATTTTTGATTTTGGAAGTGTTCAAGTAATTGTCTTTTCTACTTATCCTGATGTGGTTATCTCTTATTACAGAGGAAATCCCGGATAACTGGTCCGAGTCAGTTGATATCCATTCATTACGGTCACTGGATCGTTCCTTTGTTTTTCCTGGTATGTCAATTCTCAGATCATCTCATCATTTGCGTTTAAACTGCCACTAGCTATTGAACATCAAAGACATTTTCTACTTTAGGGGAGCAGATTCAAATCCTTGCATGCTTATCTGAAAGTAAAGGAGACACAGAGATTATTACCCCTTTTAAGGTAGCTGAGGTAATGAGCAGAACTGGACAGAGAAAGGTATCCGACAAACAAAATGGAGAAATGAGTCCTGATGGGGCGAGTACACCATCAGGTGATGGAGAAATGAGTCCTGATGGCCAATTTGCAACTCAGAATGGCGACAGTCCTGGTAAAGAGAGCGTGGATTCACAAAAGGACGTATCTGATGGTGAATCAATCTTGAGGATGGAAGATCATAAGAGACGAACAGAAGACTTGCTTTCCAGGTTTCAGAAGTCTCATTTCTTTGTTAGGATTGCAGAGTCTGGTGAGCCACTTTGGTCAAAGAAAAGCTCTCTGCTCGCAGATACAGAGTTAGATGAACAGAGGAAAAGCAGGAAAAGGAGACCTTGTGTTAGTGCTTTTGTAGATAGAGGAGACTTCGATCCTAATGTTGCTGGAGGAGTAGCTAGAAGTAGGGCAAAGTGCTGTGCCTTGCCCAATGGAGACATAGTGGTATGTGATGGTAATATTGTTACTTTCTGGTTTGCTAATACGACTAGGGTAGTTTGTTTGAAATGATATATGAACCAGTGAAATTCCTTTTCTGGCATAATGCATCGTCTGATTTATACCATGCTACTCGTTCTGATTTTCTGAGTGTTAAAACTTTTTATAAGGATTGATGGACCTACTGATTCTCACACAACACCTTTGTTTGGAAGGATGCAGGTCTCCTTACAAGTTTATATAGTCGACTGTCCCAAAGAACCTATCATTGAAATACTGCAGTTTGAGAAGCATCAGGACAGGGAACGACTTTCTGAGAACGATAATGACTCGGATCATGAAACCAAGGATCCATATGGGAATCTTTTAAAGTGGTTGATACCGTTGGATAACACTAATTCTCAGCCATCCCGTTCTTTACCACCTCCTTTAACCCCTAGCCCAGGTATCAGCAGCACTGCACACAAGCCAGCGCTCTCTTCTACGTCAGGCTCTCAACTCTTCTCATTCGGCCATTTTAGAAGCTACTCCATGTCTTCTCTGCCTCCAAACACTGCACCAGTCACTGGACCCATGAAAGTCCAGAGCTCTAAACCATCATTTGATATTGAAGATTGGGACAGTTATTCAGGTCAAACGTTACGAAACGGTCAGAAGTCTGGGACTGAAGAGCTCTTATCTTTCCGGGGTGTCCCATTGGAGCGGGACAGGTTCTCTGTTCGTTGTGGACTCGAAGGCATCTGCATTCCTGGTAGAAGGTGGAGGAGGAAACTCGAGATTATTCAACCTATTGAGATAAATTCTTTTGCAGCTGACTGCAATACAGATGATCTCCTCTGCGTTCAGATAAAGGTGTGTCCATGCAGTGCTGTTAAACATTGGTGTTACTGTGGTCAATTGATTTCTGGGATGCATCTTAATTTTTCTCTTTATTGGCAGAATGTGGCTCCTACACACGCTCCAGATATTGTAATATATGTGGACGCCATAACAATTGTTTTTGAAGAGGCAGGGAAAAGTGCTTCCCCTTCTTCAGTACCAATTGCATGTATTGAAGCTGGAAACGAGCACAGTTTGCCGAATTTAACTCTCAGGTTAGCTTATCTTCCTAAAGAATCGCAATTGTATCTTTTGTATCGAAGTTTCCCCCCATCACTCTTGCTAAAATTGATGGATTTAGATATCAGCACTTTGCTTTAGGTGTCCTTTCTTTGGTCGTTTGAATGACCAGTAGGTTTCAGACGTCTTCAATGATGCGAAATAAAAAAACAACCCTTAATATTAGGTAATCTTGGGTATTTGGGTAGTGACCACGACGTCGTAGAACTAGTTATCAGATCCAGCGCGTTTCTGAGAGTAACTATCCTAAACAAGCGATCATAGTGGGCAGGAGACTAAAACCAAAGTTAGAGAATGCTCCTTTCAGGAACATTATAGAGTGCACTTACCCACCCTTGGGTTTTCTTGCATCGTTTCAGGAAAGGCGAGGAGCACTCATTCATTGTGAAGCCTGCTTTTTCTGTTGGGAGTAATCTGAAGCCCTCTGCTGCAAGAAAAGAACTCAAATCATCGAGTTTGTCTCTTCCAACTGTAAATTTTGAAAGAATGGGGAGCGGTTTAAGTGGTGACCAGTATGCGGTTATGGTGTCATGTCGGTGCAACTACACAGGTTTGTAACCATTGCCGTGGTTTGTACCATGATTTTGTCTTTCTTCTATTCAGATCTATTGCTGTTTCTTCAATGTTTTTTTTTTGTTGGATTCAGAATCAAGGCTGTTTTTCAAACAACGGACAAAGTGGAGACCACGAGTTTCGAGGGACCTGATGATCTCTGTTGCGTCTGAAATGTCAGGAGAGCCTTGTGGCCCTCATGGGAGAGCCTCTCAACTACCCGTTCAGGTCATCCTCTCTCCCTATCTCTCTCTCTGACTATCTCTAGAAGTTAAATGCGACGATGAATGAACTAGTGGAAGGTGTTCGCAGCTGCAAGTCTGCCAGTGTTTACCCAAATTATTCTAGCTTTAATCAGATGTTGTCGCTAAATTGTGGTTGCAAAAGTTACACTAATGGTGGCTAGTAGTTGTGCCCTTCCTCGGTTAAAGCTGGCTTTGTATATATGAAAAAGAAACTAACCAATAGTTACAAAGCCACCTAATTGCAATGTGGTCCTATGATTTTTTGTACCTCATACTTTTTCTATTGGTTTCAGATTTTAACTCTTCAGGCATCGAATTTGACATCAGAAGATCTATCGCTAACTGTTCTCGCTCCAGCATCCTTCACATCACCTCCGTCTGTGGTGTCTCTAAATTCTACGCCTACCTCCCCTTTAAGCCCATTCCTAGGGTTCTCTGAGTTCACAGAGAGGGTACAAAGCGAGAAACGCAATACAACAATGCATAAACTGCACTCGCTACCCCCAATTCCACTGGAGACAAGGACAGAGAACACAAATGATGAAGTGAATTCTGCTTCTTCCAATCCTTCAGATGTTGTTCCAAAGAGCGGCTTGGGCTGTACACATCTCTGGCTACAAAGTCGAGTTCCCTTGGGGTAAACATCTAATAACAGTATCCAATGAGTTTATCTTCTACTAAGGTTTTACCATTATAAACTGATAGACTTTTATTTTCTAAATGTACCAGATGTGTCCCTTCGAAATCTACAGCAACGATCAAGCTAGAGCTACTCCCTTTGACTGACGGTATAATCACTCTTGATACTCTCCAAATCCACGTCAAGGAGAAAGGTAAACAAAAAACTCTCTAGTTTCTCACCAAAGGACTATAAACACTTGTGCTGCTGCTTCTCTCTTTCCATGAAAACATCCACATGAACAAGCCAAATCTCGAAAATTGATGGACTGCTAATTGTAGAATCTTCAAAATATTTAAGATAAATGCCTGAAACACCATTGGGCTCGTGTGTGTGACAGGTCGTAGATACATTCCAGAGCAGTCACTGAAGATAAACGCAACTTCAAGCATTTCTTCTGGGATTTTCTAGTCTTACCCAAAACCACATTTTCCCTTCTCTTAGAGCCAAAAAGAGTCATCAAACACTGAGCAGTTACATTTCACAGGTCCCATCTTCATCTCAATAGGCTCATTCAAAGATTGTTTGTTGATTTTGGTTTCGATGTTTCAAGGTTTGAAGAAAGTTATGTTGTAAAACCACTTGTTTCCTATTCATTTGAACATGTGTTTGCGTTGGCTTTTTTTTTTGTAATCGATTGATTTTGTTAAAACTTGCATAGAGACAAGTAGACAACCTTTGTCATCGAATCTATTTTTGTAATTTGTTATAAAATCAGATAAATCACCCGAGAGTTTGAGCAAAATTTTATCAACAACAACTTGTCATTATCTTGGAAAGTTAAAAAAAATATGCATCCAATACATGAAGCACAAAAAGTCCAGAGCACAGGAACTTAGGTGCACCCGAATGCAGGGGATCGAAGCTCTGCAAATCTGAAGACATTTTCGCAGTGACTCAAGTCGTCGTGAAGGCAAAAACCCTTTACCTCCGGGATCAAAATCTGATCTTGGAGACGACGAAGATGGCGACATCGCTGTCTAAAATCCTAACGAGATCGAACGCTCACAGCCACAGGTGCTCTACTACGACCACTACCTCTACATCTCATCCCCTTCAGAGACAATTCTGGTCACGACACCTCTCCGCCGTCGCCGACTCTTCCTTCTCTAGCTCCGCCGTGCTTGGTAGCCAACCGAGTTCTTCCGCTCCACCGCAAGGTATGTCTCTCTATCTATGTTTTCCGATGGTTGAGCTTGGAATCTGGGGATATTAAGAATCATTGGTGACGATTGAGTCCCCTTTTTTGTTTTGTTTCAGATAACAAACGAGGGTCGAAGTGGTCACACCTTCTGTTGTTCTTGCCTGGAGCGATTACCTTCGGCCTCGGGTCATGGCAGATCGTCAGAAGAGAGGAAAAGGTCGGTGTCTCTTCTTCAGCTCTTTCGAATCAATGAATAGTCTCCTTTACATTTTGTCTTCCGCATCTTTTTCTTCTCCTATCGTGTCTGTAGCTTGTTTGTAGTTATGTTTTTGTCGGAATCTATGTTTGTTCGTTGTGTGTCTTGCATTGAAGAGCTTCAGACCAATTCTTGTGGTTTTGTGATTGGGAAAGTAGTTAGATCATCTAGATCTGTACACTCTCTTTCGGAAATTCTGGTTATACACACACTGAGCTATATGTAGAAGCAATGCAATTCTGTGCACTGCCATTTAGATTAATTAAGTTAAATAAACCTCAGATTCCAGTGAGAATTTGTGTATCACATTGATGTTCGGCTGTTAGTAACTCTTTCATATAAGTGATCCAATGACACTCTTATTGATTAGGAATTCTTGAGCCGTAATAATGTCTGCGCAGTGTTAGCTACCACTCCCATGTCATGGTTGCAATTTCTCTTTTTAACTCCTTTTTCTGATTTCTTTCTTTGTCTCTTATAAGTGATTGCTGAAGCTGATACATTTAACATTATTTGGTGCTTTCGGCTGAGTAGACCCTAAAGCTTTATCCACTCCTTGTTAACGCAGATCAAAACACTAGAGTACCAACAACAACGGTTGAACATGGAACCAATGAAGCTAAATACAGAACATCCTCCTGATAAGAATCTGGATACATTAGAATTTAGACGGGTTAGTTGTAAGGGTATGTTTGACGAGCAAAGGTCTATCTATTTGGGTCCACGATCTAGGTCCATATCGGGAGTGACTGAAAATGGATATTATGTCATCACACCTCTAATGCCGATCCCTGGTGACCTGGATAGGTGAGGGTAATGATCCTTTCTCCTTGCTTTTAAGTCTTTCTATTACCGTTACAGTATCTAACTAATGGAGAGTTAGAGAATTAGTTAGACATATTAGTTCTTTGTGTTTTGCTGAAGTGTCACTTAAGCCTTGATTGATCATGGCCTTGTCGTAGTTTTTGTCGCCAAATTTAATTCTAGCTGTTAACTTTTTGGCCTTTTCTGAAGTCGGATTGCTCTTCTCCCTTGTCAACTAGCATGCAGTCGCCTATTCTGGTGAATCGCGGATGGGTTCCTCGAAGTTGGAGAGAAAAGTCACCAGAATCTTCAGATGCTGACTTCGTTACAAACCAGTCAACAAAAGATAAACCACTCTCCAATGAACAAAATCCATGGTGGAAATTTTGGTCTAAGACGCCAGTGATTACCAAGGTTGGTATCGTTCTACCTTGTTTTTCAGAAACTTCTTTCATTTGTGATAAGGCCGGCATTTTATATGCTAAAACGCACCTGTAATTTTGTGGAGGCATCTGAATAGAAATATTGGATCTTTGCGGAGACAGATTGAGAATTCAGCTATCTGCAAATATTCACTTGTTTTTTTTTGCGTTTTTATCAAATTTCTTGCATGCGTTTTGACTTGTGAAAACTGAAATCCTGCAGGAGCATGTATCCGCGGTTAAGCTTGTAGAAGTTGTTGGTGTGATCAGGGGAGGGGAGAACCCGAGCATATTTGTTCCAGCCAATGATCCAAGTACCGGGCAATGGTTCTATGTAGACGTTCCTGCAATGGCTCGAGCCATAGGTCTTCCTGAAAACACAATCTACGTAGAGGACGTCCATGAAAACATAGATCGGAGTAGACCGTATCCTGTCCCTAAAGACATCAACACTTTGATCCGTAGTAAAGTCATGCCACAGGACCATCTCAACTACTCAATAACATGGTAAACTCTATAGAAACATGAGATGTTCTTTGCATTGTCTGGTCTTAATTGCTATGGTCAATGAGATAGATTGTGTTTTGTGTCTGTGTCGGATGATGAACAGGTACTCTCTCTCCGCGGCTGTCACTTTCATGGCTTACAAGAGACTCAAGCCGAAGTCTGTCCGCAGATAAAGCTCTCTGATCAAATCAAATCTTGTTCTTTTTGTCACTTTGTCTGCTGAAGTAATAATTATTGCAGTGGATAATGGATTTTAGGTTTTAAACTTTCATCAGTAAAAGGGACACAGTGAACTCAAAATTTGTATGTTAATTGTTTAATTCTACTAAAATCTCAAATATTCCACTGTTGATATGATCTTTGCCGCAACTCTTTCGTTGTGTTTTTAATTTTATATCGATATGCATACTTTTTTATATAATACTAGGAAACAAATCCGCGCGTTGCCGCGGGAAAGTAAAGTTTATTATATTTATCTCATAACACCAATTTAAAGTTGTGATTTTGTTACTTTTTGGAGAATTCAAAATTAACTCGTCCATAACTCTATTTCTATCCACTAAAATCATAAAAAAAAAGTTTTTGAGTACAAATTATGAGACCCAAGAAGTTAATTATATTAGAAGAAAAATAATTATGTTAGAAGAATACTTACAAAAAAACCAAATGAAAAGAGCGTATTTTTCAGCTAAATTTTGGTTGCTAAACTTATACCATCACTTTTGAATACGGATTTGAAATCTTGGATAATGGTTTAGAATCACATGTTTTTTTTGCCAATTTATCATTTATTATTCAGTATGCGTTATTACTTTTACCTTCATTTACGTTTGTAGTTGTATAATAATCCAAAGTAAATAAAGATAAAAATATGAACGCAAGGAAGTAACATATGAAAATTGATTAGTAAGATAAGGATGGAAAAATTGTTTAGAAAAAAGACATCTAACGAGCTTCCAGCCTTGCACAACGCATAAAAACACAGAACAAAATATCAGTTATCATATCCCTGCAAATCAAAATTTTGACAAGTCTACAATTTGTTTCTTCAAAGTTATATATAGTGATGGTTTACTTTTGTTTAACAAAAGAAGTTACAAAGATATTCCCTCAAACACAAGGTAATAAACACATGCAGTCTCTTTTTGGAGATATTCGGAATTAGAGTAAGCAATATAGAAAGGTCATAGAGTCATAGAGGAAAGAAGTACAAGACAGCTATCCAAAATCAGTAGAGTCTTATACAGTCTCACGTCAAGGATCACAATTGTTCATAAAAATACACACAATCATAGATGAAGGCTGAGAAGATGTCAACATTTAGTAGAAAGTAAGAGGAAATACAACAAATCTTTCGGTGATAAAGAAAGCATACATAATCCACATTATTCATAAAACTTAATTTTTTTGTTGGTCTGACTTTATAAACCTTATTAAGATATCAAAATCAGCAGTTGAATTTAGGAAGAAGTAATCAATACTACTGTTTTCCATCGAACAGTACTATTGTAACGTAAGTTTTCACCATTTTTTAAAATGTGCTCCGTAGATTCTCTCCAACTACAACAGAAAGGCCCGCGACCAATATCAAAACGTGATTCACACAATTTCCCAAATTTTATCGAACCAGAAGAATGTTAAAAGAGAGACGGAGCGAGACTATATAGAAGGGAATGAAGAAGATACAGGTTCATTCAAAACCAACAAAAATGTATACTGGTTCAATAGTGTCTGAATACCTCAACCGTTTAGTTTGAAAGAAAATGAGCGAATATGCATTTTTGCTTTATAAAACACGATGACATCATCTTACTTGTAAACCGTATAATGAAAACAAAAATATTAAAAGAAGAAAAAGAGAGAGTGGAGTAGGTGAAAAGAAGAAAAGAAAAGAATAAAAAGGGGAGAGATCGTGAGAGAAGAGAAAGAAATAGAAGAGGAGAAGCTTCGGGAGATAGATCGGAGGAGACCGTATATTTGTTCCAGCCAGTGATCCAAGTACCGGGCAGTGGTTCTATCTAGACGTTCTTGCAATGGCGCATGCCATGGGTCTTCCGACGTTCATGAAGACATAGACCGGAGGAGACCGTATATTGTCCTCAAGGACATCAACAATTTGATCCCTAGTAAAGTCATGCCACAGGACCGTCTCAATAACATGGTAAACTCTACAGAAAACATGAGGTGTTCTTTGCATTGCCTGGTGTTAATTGCTATTGTGAATGAGAGAGATTGTGTTTTGTGTATGTGTCTCAAGTAATAATTGCAGTGGATAACGGGTTTTAGGGTTTAAACTTTCATCAAAATGAAGTCAAAATTTGTATGTTAATTCTACTAAAATCTCAAATATTCAGAGAGGTTGATGATGTATGAGTTTATTCATATGTTTTTGCTTGTCTGTCTCTGACTAATCCTTTTCCACGTCTCTCCTAAATGTAGGATGCGCTGCGGCATGTGTTCGCTAGTAGAATTGCCGAGATTCAGTGGAATAAGCTGGCTTTCGTTTCATGCTCTTATAACCGTCTCCTGCTCATGGATGAGTCGTTGCAACTTCTTCCAGCTTTTGGGTCGCTTGATCTGAGTCGAAACAAGTTTACAAAGGTGGATAATTAACTTAGAAAAATCTCCCACTTGAGTGAGGTGAAAACTTCAGGTTTTGACATGTCCATCTATACATTTCTTTAGGGAGGACGCAGAGTACATTTTCACAACGAAGAGCATCGGAAAAACAACAGTTTTACTTAATATCGTAAAAGTCTTGGATTCTCAGGCTACATAATCTAATTCTTCTTTGGGAATGTCATCTTTGGATATTGTCTAGTGGTTGTCTCTATGCGAATCTCCCTTGATCGTTTGATTTTCTTACTCTCTTTCCTTAGATGGGAAATCCCACAGCTAAAGTGACGGATGTAAATAGGGATGCTGCTCAGTCAGAGAAGAGCAAAGCTATGGGTGCAATCTCTCAAGGTGCATTAACCATTGAAATTGGTTTCAATTTTTTTTTTATCAGTTCATCGACTTTCCCATGGTTTCATCCATGCTTGATCGGCATCCAGGAAATTTTGACTAAGCTATAGATCATCTACCAAAGGCCATCATGCTGCTATTCGCGCTGCAAACGTGGCTTTACAGATGAGCATTCACATAAACTTGTTCAGTTTGTGCTGAAGATGCATTGTGAAAGCATGTTTATGTCTCAGTAGTTTTATGGTTTGGGGAAAGTAATTTACTATCTCAAATGGTTTTCTTCCATAAACCAGCTAAACTAGTTTAGCTAAGCTAAGGGGTACAGAGCACGAGGTATGGCTAGGGCCAGGCCATGCTAGGCCAATGGGAAGAAGCTGCGGCTGATCTTCATGTAGCATCAAAATTAGATTACGGCGAGGAGATGGGGCCGGGTCGCTTAAGAAGGTAATCATGGAAACCTCTTTCTTACCTTTTGTTGATATCACTGTACCAGCAATATGCTCATAGCTTCATAGCGATGTTAAGTAAAGCTTAACTTCTACTGTGCCAAAAATGTGCTGTTAAGGTATATACTTCACAGGTTGAACCCAATGCAAAGAGAATCGAAGAACACGGCAGGAAATATCAACGGCTGAGGAAAGAAAAGGAAAGAGACGAGAAAAGCAAGAATCCCAGGTCAGACCGACCCATACCCATGATTGTGTAAGTCTCTTTGAATAGTATTTTACATTCTTAGCAAAAAGCACATAGGCTATCTTCTAACCTGTGAGAGGAAGAAGATAACCTCTTTGGTAACATTAGCAACTTGATAACGTATTAAACATGTCACGCTCATTGGTTTGCTTCTCCCCGCTCTTGATACCTATCAATGCAGGGGGGAGAAGCTCTGGCTGCACTCAAATACTGTAAAACATTCTATCCATTTCTTTCAAGGGTTCTCTACTTTCCCATTGTATCCACAGTGAGAAAAGCAATTAGCATGTATCTTGGATCTCAATTTCATTTACAGGCTTGCTTGATTCTCAACCAGAGAAGAGTAGCAAAAACCAAGGAACATGCACCACATTTCACGACGACTCAAACTTGATTCTGCAGAGAAGTGATTGACAAGAGCAGATTTAAACCCAAATTAATTTTCTTTCTGGACTACATAATAGTGAGTTTGCTTTGACAAAAGGAAAAGCTAGAAAGAAAGACTTGTTTCTCTACTGGAGGAGAATAGTTTTATAAATAATGGAGAAACATCTCATACAAGTGATGCAGATATCAGGGATTCTTGTGAAGATTCATGATGCTCTGTAAAGGACTTTGCTTTCCATATCAATATGTGCCTGTAAATGATTGAAAATGGGTATTTTCAAAGTTTTGAAATGATCAAGTAGGAAACAAAGTCTCGTGCAATAAGAGGTACCTGTAGTTTGTTGTCTGTGATCAAGGCACTGAGTTTTTCCGCTAAGTCATCGACGCTGATGTTGAATTTACTTGCCATGTAGTGCATTTCGAGACTTGCAAATGGCTGTGCGAATTCCAAGAGCGTCTTCTCTTCGATCTGATGGAACAACGTTTTCACATGGTTGGAGATGTAAATGTCCAACAGTAGAGATGTATTCATACTGTGAAGATATTTCAAACATGAAGGAAAGTTGCTGCAAACAAACAAAAATTTGTGTTAGTGTTTTTTTCCTTTCCAAAAATTATCAAAGCAATACAAATTATAGAAATATTACCGTTTATGGAATTTCTTGATAAGCATCTTTATTTCCGGTGCTAGCCCCATGACTTTCCAAGCGTTCTTGTTGTCAAGGATTCTTTCCTGCCACATTGTCAAACGATTTTGGAATAACATAAAGAAGTAAAAAAGCTTTACAAAAACAGTAAGTACCTTAATTTCGGCTTGATTGAATGTCGCAAGCGCACATAAACCTCCATAAATGGCAACATCACCAAGGAGGATGATTTCGTTGAATGTGTCTCCAAGTCGATATTTCACATCCAAGAACTGCACATACAAATAAAGTAATTTAGGTAAAGATAAAATAAACGTACACTTGAAAAACCTTACCTCATAGGCTGCAGTTTTGTAATTCCCAAGTCCCATGTGACTTAGTGCAGAGGCACAAGTCACTTGTGCAGTGATGATGGTCTCCATAGGATGTCCTCTAGCTTGATCCACCCAGTGAAGTACTTGTTCTGGATCGCCCATTTTCAAGCAGACAAGGATGAGCTTCAGGTGTGAGCCGGTGAGATATTTGTCCATTGTCGCAAGTGAGAGCTCCTTAACATAGCTGCTCAAGGCATCGCTAAGCTCTCCGCAGTCATAGTGTAGCTGTCCTAACTCGCCGTACAATATCCTTTTGGTTTCATCGTAATTTCTCTGGAGACAAAAGACAAAACGTAAAACACATGTTTATGATATATTTTCCAAAACTGCGATTTCCCAGAAAGAAAATAACCATGTAACTGATTCGATCCTCGAGATATCTCTTTCTCTTCAAGAAACGTGCCGATGCACGTTCGAGCCACATGTCATCATCGGAGTTGAATTTGTGTCCGACCATATCGTGAAGAGTTCTTAGAAAGCCCGGATTGTATCCAAGCTTGATCAAACGGTAAGCTTCATTGAGGCTTGCGTCTCTGTTTACACCACGTCCCGCAAGAAACAAAAGTTTCTCGATCTTCAAACGCGGACTGTACATGTTGAAACCTGGGAAAATAGACCAACAACATAAAGACTTGATCATTACCTATGCTAATCGTGTGAAATTGAGAACGTAATGAGCATATTTACATGTCCCAATAAGACAAGTGATGGACATGGGCATACTTACAAGTTCCAAGAAGACAAGTGATGGGCACATTTACATGTCCCAATAAAGATAAAGAAAAGAAGAATTATGTTTGAATTGAAATGAAAAAATTATTCTATATCAATATATAGAATACAAAAAAGGAAGCAAATGAAACGAAATTTGAATTGAAATGAAATATTTTAGCTGAGTGAAGTGGGCAATATTTTATGAAAATTTCATGACTATTTATTGTCCACTGAAAAACATATTTTGACAAAATGATAAAACAAAACAAACGGAAAAAGAAACTTGAAACATATTTTATTGTAACTTTGGGGAAGAGAAATGAAGATTATGAAACTACCGTGTTTTAAAAATAACGTAATCAATGATTAGTAACTAAGTAATTGTCCGAACCAAATTGCATTAGTAGTATATGATTTTGATTAACGCATGGAGGCCAGGTGGTAATCTGAGTCTTGTCCCAGATTATTAGCAGAGAGAATAATCATATTCGCTGTTTCTCATTTGCCTATTTTTCTCCAATCACCATCGTCTCTCTTCGCATCATCCATGGCGGTTTCTGCCATCAGCCCAAATCTTTCCTCTTTCTCTCTCTAGCGACGGTGCGCGCCTTTTCGTGTGATTCGGTTTTCGAAGGAGTCAAATCCCTAATCTCCTTCGATTTTCATGGCGATCGTGACGGGAGATCGATATTTAGAGAATCTTGAGAAGTTCCTTGAAGAGAAAGCTGATTCGCTTATCGATGGCACCCATGTTCTCAAACTCAATCCCGCGGGCCTTCACTATGTTCATCTCCGTCTCGAATCTCTCCGTGAGCTCGAGCTTATGCTCTCCGGAGCTCCCGTTGACTATCTCCGCGCTTACGTCTCCGACATCGGAGATTACCGTGCTCTCGAGCAGCTCCGACGTATTCTCCGTCTCCTCCCTTCTCTCAAGGTCGTTTCGTCGCTTCCTTCACCGGCTCGTGATCCTACGCCGCTCTCTCTTCTTCCCTTTGCAAGGCTTAAGGTCTTGGAATTACGTGGCTGTGATTTGTCTACTTCGTCTGCCAAAGGATTGCTCGAACTCAGACATACCTTGGAGAAGATGATCTGCCATAATTCCACTGTGAGCTTTCCTCTCTTCTTTTTTCAAATCTTTGGTTTAGTGCATTTCTGCTATGGCATTGAGTGGGGTTATAGTTTCTGTGTTGCTTTAGGCTGTAGGGAAATTGAACTATTAGTATATTTGGAATGGGCAATGAACGGTGGAAGGTTTTTCATGTCATTTCTTCAGAGAGGTTTCAGGAAGCAAAGGTTGATGATGTATGAGTTTATTCATATGTTCTGCTTGTCTTGGAATAGTTTTGGAAGTCCCTGACTAATCTTTTCCAGGTCTCTCCTAAATGTAGGATGCGCTGCGGCATGTGTTTGCTAGTAGAATCGCAGAGATAAAGGATTCACCACAGTGGAATAAGTTGGCATTCGTTTCATGCGCTTGTAACCGTCTCGTGCTCATGGATGAGTCGTTGCAACTTCTTCCAGCTGTTGAGTCGCTTGATCTGAGTCGAAACAAGTTTGCAAAGGTGGATAATCTTCGGAGATGTTCCAAGTTGAAACACCTTGATCTGGGTTTTAATCAACTTAGAAAAATCTCTCACTTGAGTGAGGTGGGAAACTTCAGGTTTTGACATGTCCATCTATACATTTCGTTCAATCTGGATTCTGAAGTTGTTTAAAATTTGTGTTTGTTAGTTACTTTTTTTCAAACCCATTTAGCTTGTTTTGATAGTTCTTGAAATACGATGGCTTAGTTTGAAATCACATAGATATAGGAACACATTGAGTTTTTGTTCTGAAATTTTTATTTAGGTTTTACCCTAGGGACCCATACACCTATTTTTTGGACTATGCAGGTATCCTGTCACCTTGTTAAACTTGTTTTGAGGAACAACGCACTAACTACATTGCGCGGGATTGAGAATTTGAAGTCACTTGAAGGCCTTGATGTTTCCTTCAATATTATTTCGAACTTTTCAGAACTGGAGTTCCTTGGGAGTCTTTCATTCTTGACAGACCTGTGGTTGGAAGGAAATCCATTTTGTTGTGCTCGATGGTACAGGGCACATGTCCTCAGCTACGTTGCTCTTCCAAATGATGTAAGTTTTGTGTTAGAAAGTATAGAATCTTGTTGAAAAGACAGACATTGCACCATTTCAGTTTCTGCTTGATTCAAATGTTTCTTCTTATTTGTTCGGCTTTTCAGTTGAAGCTAGATGGCAAACAAATTGGGAATAGAGAATTTTGGAAGAGGCAGGTTGTTGTTACTCGTAGGAAAAGTCAGCCTGCCAGCTATGGGTTCTACTCTCCGGCTAGAGACGAAGCTGATGACGAAGGAAGCTGCAATAGAAAAAAGGTTACCTCTAGAGAGTTCAGTTACAGCTTATTTACATATTTATAATGTGCTTGTGGCTGTAGTGGCCCTTTCTCCTGTGTTGACAATAAACTTTAAGCATGAAAAACATAAGAATATATCCAAACCAATGACGCGGGTGTAGTATGGTATGACTTTTTGAAAAGCGCCGTGATTATACACATCACTCGATAGGCAGTTCTCTATATGCTCTTTCAGTGTTTCAGTTTTGTGGTTTGTTTTGTGGTGTAATTAGTTACTGAAAGCCTATTATTGTCCTCTTTTTTCCTTTCACAGACGAAAATCTACCGGCTCGCGTCTATTGATAGTGAGGAAGAGAGCACCTATGTGAATTCTGATCAAGAGTCTGCTTCGTGTGAACCCGAGAGTCAAAGCAAAGAGGAGAATATCAAGTCTGATCATGAAGCTGATGTCTTTGGTCTAATAAGTAAAGTTGAACAGTTGAAGAAAGAACGTTCTGTTCTTTGGCTGCGAGAGTTTAAGGAGTGGATGGATCATCCATCAGAGGATGTTGTGGATGTCAGAAAAGACAACTGGAGTATTGATTCAGAGAAAAAGTACTACACAAAGAATAGAAAAAGCTCGAACGATCATGGTGAAACATCGAGATATGCACCAACGCCTTTGCCAGGTTTCCAAATTACAGATCTGAATCAGAAGCATCAAGCATTTTTTCTCGATGGGAAAGCAGATGAAAATGGAAACATGTCAACATTGGATGCTACTCAGGATATGACAGGATCAATTTCACCCTCAACATATTTGCGATCACCCCCTCATTATCAAAAGGATGTCTTACACCGACGTTATAACCTGGTGGAAGAAATCTTGCAGCTATCAGCAGATTCTTATTCAGTGGCATCGTCTGATAGCACGAGCAGCTGCAGTGAAAATGAAAGTTATGATTCTGAGCAATCAAATCCTGAACAGGATACGATGATGGATCTTAATGGGAATAGACCCGGGGAGGAGATTCTGGGATCTGCTAAAAAAGGCACTAGCGTGCTTGATTCTCAACCAGAGAAGAGTAGCATCATAAAGAGTTGGAGGATAGATGATTCGTTCAAAGCACAGACCACTAATTTTCTTTCTGGACTGCATAATAGTGAGCTTGCTTCTGGTGTTAACCAGATTTACCATTGGTTTGACAAAAGGAAAAGCAAGAGGAAGACTAAAAAAAGAGTTGTTTCTCTAATGGAGGAGAATAGTTTCATAAATAATGGAGAAACATCTCATAGAAGTGATGCAGACATCAGTGATTCTTGTGAAGAAGGGTATATTTCTGATCATTTGCAAGAAGGTTCCTTGACCACGACTTGTAATAGTAAGAGCACTACTAGACTTTTGGGAACTGAAAAATCCCTTGAAGTAATAGGTGGTCTAGTGGAGGAATATTTTACAACGACACTGTCAGATTCCAGCATTGATGAGACATGTAGGATTTACGTTAGTTGTGATTGTATACTACAGCAAGAATCCACCTACAAACAACGGTAAGTTTTATTCCCCTTATTATTGTAGTTCTAGGTGAAAGAAAGTAATGTGAGTCCCTTCTATCTTTAGTTAAAGACTTATGATACTTGATAGGGACATGCAGAGTAGAAAAAAGTCACTGAGGTCGCATAGATATTGCTTCTCTTGAATTGATAGGCTTTCTTTATACTCAATTTGAAAATGAAAAACTGGTTGATGGAATTTGTCTTGTGATTTACATGTATGAATAATTTGTTATTTAGTTTTCTAACTATAAATTTGTCTTGAGAAGCCATTTCATACAAGGATTGTGTCTCTTCTTTTCCCCTTACAGTACTCTATAAATGCAGGGAAGTAGTGTTGCTGCTGAGTAGCCAAGAAAAACTGTATGTACTGCTCGTCGGTGTCTCTACTGTTTCACAAGGTTTGACAGATCTTCCCCGTCTTCCTCTTTTATTCTTTATGTCCCGAATATGATGTGCTCTGTTGATGTTGACTTACTTTTCCTTGACCCGTGGTATCTGCAGAGAGCAACTTAAGTTTATTGTGTTCGCATACAATCGATGATATACAAGACGTCTCAGTTGGTCTAGGACTTCAGGTTGTGAGGTTAGTCTTTTATGGCTCCGCTTTTAAACTTGCTTTTGTGCCCATGTCCCTAACCTCTCTCTTTCCTTCTGGTTTAGGCTACGCTTTAGGGAGGACGCAGAGTACATTTTCATAACGAAGAGCATCGAAAAAACAACAGTTTTACTCAATATCATAAAAGTCTTGGATTCTCAGGCTACAGAATCTGATTGTTCTTTGGGAAGGTGAGCTATCATAATCTTTTTCTTCAGCTCTTTTACTATTGCTTCTTCCGTTTTCTGATTTGACATGTATCGAAATTTAAATGGCAGTTTGGAGAATGTTCAAGTAGAATTGTTTGAGAAAGAAATATGTAGTGGCTTAAAGCAGAGCATATTCCAGTATAGTGTTCTCCATTTTCAGAGCAGCTCTATTGGAGGTATATTCTTTTTCCTCGCAACTTTGATATCCTTGAGTGAGAGAAATGGTTCACCTCAAATGTTTGATAGTGTATACTAACAATGATTTTGCCTAGATAGTTGTTAGACCAGATCAATAGCTCATGATTTCAACCGTAATGTTTAGACTCACATTCACAGAAAGTTGCAGCCCTGTTTGTTCCTTTATTTTATGATATTAGGTTTATTTATCGAGCTAATGATGACATTTCTGCGGAGTATCTTGTCCACATGGATCCTGCAAATCTCAGGGTTTTGGATAGTCACTGCTACTCAAAGAAATTATTTCCACTCAACGGGATGTCCTAGTCTAATATATTCAGTTTCTAAGGTGCTTTATATACCAAAAGGAATCATTTGGGGTCTCCTGTTTCACATATATGTACAAATTAGATGCACTTCATGAAGTAGTTTTATATAGTTACTCTAGCGAATTGAGAGAATGTTTTTCTTTTAAGAGGTTCTTATTAGCTTACAAGTAAATCCAATTCAAGCTGTGTCAGAGCTGACCATTTCAATTTCAAGCTGTGTCAGAAGTGTCATGGCTTCCACGGTCACTATTTATGGCGGGTGGACATCTTTTCATATGCAATGAAGACTTCAGGCGGCTGAGCTCTCGGCCAACAGATGATTCTTCTGCTCCATATTTCTTACTCGACTCAAGCTGCTCCATCTCCAACATATTTGAGATGGTAACACACTTGTTTTATTCTTGCCCTTTGCTCTCATTTATGTCAGATTTTCTTCTGTTTTTTTTCATGTACAAACTTGATTATTGTCCAGATTATTGAATCGCGAGGAAGCCCGTGCTTGTCACTGAAGATCAAGCTGAAGAATGCCACATTTCAGACCAGACGAAACAGGACAGTGAGTTCTGTAACATGGAAGCTCAAGCTATTCAGCATTGACCGTGTACTCAAATTTGTGTCTCTAATCAAAGGACTTCACCCGGATTCGCCAGAATTCCCGTTGCTTGTAAGGCATTTGGGTCAGATATAAGTCGTAATAGTTCCTTTTTTAACCCCCAAAAAAAATGTCCTTGTCCATACGCACATTGTTCATAACTCCATATTCATTTGATTCAATTTGTTAATGTGCTTTGATTCATTTTGTATAAAGCCCTTGGAGCGTCTCTTGTGGTGTGCTCTGAGTCGAGTCTGATAGACTGATTCCTTCAACCATTTGAACATATTCTTTGATTTTGTATTCTTTTGTGTATCATACAACCAACAGCGAGGAACAAGAAAGAAAATAAAAAAAGTTTCAGGAAAAATTAGTTTGAAAACCTGTGCTGTGATTCTTTTACTAATTTTGCAGGTGAAGGAACAATGGAGAAACCCTACTCAACCTGTCTCTTCTCTTCATCAACCTGTTCCATCAATGCCTCTAACTCTGCCTCAGATAAGCTCTCCAACCGTTTCTGTCCATTACCATACCAACCATATATGTTAGGCATAAAGTACATAAATTAAGAGCTCAGAATCCTCAAAGAAATCACAAACCTGCATGACTTGAGACTCGTAGTCACGAAGTTGCTGAGCATATGTCATCTCCTTGTTACCAACTCTAAAGATATAAGTCGATATCCAACCCAATGTCAAACCCAGCACCAGTATCAGCTGCACCGCGTTCCCTGCTTGCAACGGATCTACTCCCACATACTGCCCCATTTCACAATAACAAATACTCAAGACCCACACAATACATTCATAATTAGCTTCTTGATAATGAATTACCTCAAGTCCACTCTCTAGCCCGATACCAAGTGCAGTCACCCCTACTCCTATCAACAGAACATCCTTTCTCGTGTATCCAAACGGCGTCTTCTATAAACACCAAATTATTACACAACAAGAGTTAGCTTCAGGACATGACACTGCTGGTACGATGATGATGTAAAATTGAAGAGATGGCTAAAGGATCAGACCTTTGTCGTCTTCCCGGCAGAATCATCTTCAGTTTCAGTAGAGTTTGAGCTCACTCTACATCTCATTCTTTGTTTCTCTCTCTTTTCAACTGATGAAGATGACAATCCATGTCCCTCGAATCTATATAAGACTTTATTCTCAGCTCTCGATCCTCCTGCATCATCTCAACAAACACACAGGAGAGAGTTATCATCGGTTTTGTGGGAAAGATTCGTCTATTGTGAACAAAAAAAACCTCTGATTTGTCGCCCAATCGGAAGAATCCGTACAACACCCGACACCACCTCTTGATTTCTGCTGCATAGATTCGAAACTCCGTACGGTAGAGAAGCCATTTCTGTGTGTGTAGAACCACAAGCGGTGGTTACATGTGAAAAAATATTGAAAGAAAGAGATTAGAGAGATGGGTGGTTGATATTTCACGCGCGCGATGGCCTTTTTTTTTTGCTTCTTCTCCAATCTTGGCTACGCGCACGCACGGCGCGTGGTAGTCACCGCCCAAAACTGTTCGTTCCGTTAGGTGGTGCTCGTGGCCATAATTAATTTTACAAAACATTGTTTGAGATTTTGGGAGCTTTCTTTATTCACCAATAATCAATTGTTTAGAACATTTTGCAAAATATAATAACTTTAATACTTTTATCCCCCCCCCACAAACGACCAAAAAGATCAAATAAAATCCTCTTTCCGATGAATCGGCCTTTACTCCCATCATCTAACACACACCTAAACGTTCTTTTAGAAACCACCAGTTTCACTCAAGCTGAAAACTCAAACAGCATCGTGTGCTGGTACTTCTCACCAGCCTTAACCACAACAGACGGGAAATTCGACTGGTTAATCGCGTTCGGGAATCCCTGCGTCTCAAGGCACACACCCGCATGCTTCCCATAAACCGCATTCCCTTTCCCAACCACTCCGTTCACATAGTTCCCGGTATAAAACTGCATTCCGGGGACATTGGTCCACAAGTTCAATACCCTTGAGCTCGCACCGTCGCTGAGCTTCGCTGCGTGTTTCAGCCCGTCCTTCTCTTGATCAGGACAGTCCAATACGTAGTTGTGGTCATATCCGAGACCCACCTCTCCTATAGACTCGCCAATCCGTTTCTCCTCGGTGAAATCGAAAGGAGTTCCCTTTACCGGCAAGATCTCCCCTGTAGGAACTGTGTATTGATCCACCGGCGTGATATGAGAACCCCAAATCTGGATTCTATGGTCGAGAATGTTTCCTGAGTCATGACCCGCTAAGTTCCAGTATGTATGCTGAGCTAAGTTGATCAGAGTGTCTCTGTTCTCTGGAACAGCTTCCATGTCGAGTCTCATCGTCGTGGCTGACGTGAGAGTGTATGTAGCCGTGACAGAAACTGCACCGGGATAACCTGTGAAGAGTACCGTACAGATTATATAGCTAATCAAATTTGATAGATTATATAACAAAGAGATAAAATGCTAAAAAAGGGAGATGTAGTGACCTTCTTCTCCATCGGCGCTGTGATATTTCAAAGTGATGAAAGGTTTTTCGCCGTCTTTCTTGTGCCCTGAAACTTCCCATATCTTCTTATCGAAACCCTTGTTACCACCTGCATTTAGAGTAACATTTATGTTATAAAACCGATTAACTTCACGGACAGCTATAGAATCGTACAGAGGTAAGAATCGTTATATAATACCGTGGAGGCTATTCGGAGGCTTGTTGATGGGCAGAGTGTAGTCGACTCCATTCAGACTAAACTTTCCCTCTTTGATCCGATTTGCTACACGACCAACTATGCACCCGAAGTACGGTGCAAGCCCTTTCTGTAACAATCATATCATATATATCAGAATTCATAGATAAAAGTAAAACACACAAATTCATTACCACTGTTACAAACTCCATATTATTTTGATTGTAAAATCACATATCATCAAAGATTATTCACCACAAGAGACCTTACCATATAATATTTCTTAACAAATATGATTTAGACACTATTCATACGAAGTATTTCAGACACATCTGTTTTTGTTGCTAATAAACTACTCTATTGATTTCAGACAACAGACATCACATGGGTGGAGGTTTGAAATCAGATAAACCCCGATGCAGTGATCAGAGTTTAATTATCAGATCCGATGAAACCTGTGTCGAGATCAATCAAAGAATTAGGTGAATTCGAAATAAATTACCACATACGGATCCAGCGAGTCAAATCCGAGAACTACATCAGCCAATTTCCCTTCAATAAGAAAACAAACTCGATAATCAGAGAATTTAATTAGGATTTGGAGATAGGTGAAATAAAACGGAGAGATCATGGAAGAAGAGAACAAACCGTTCTTGTCGGGAACAGACAAGGAGGTGATGGTGGCGCCATAGTTTGAGATCTTGACCTGCATGGTGCCATTGTTGAGCTCGAAGATCTCTGGAGTATTCTTGCTCTGATCCGCCATTAGAGGGCTCGACGGTTAAATTAGGGCTTTAAGATTATGTGGAGGTGAAGCCAGGTGATTGGCTTTAGATGTTTCAGAGAAACAAGGGGAAGTGATCAGTTTTTGTTGAGTTATAAACCAAAATCGTAATCTCGTAACAGATCATCAATGCTGATGTCATCCACATCCCAAGCTCTTATCTTGGTTTTTGTTGTTTTTTTTTTTTTAGCATTTCTCAAAAACAAAATTATATAAAAAATCAATTTATAATTCAAAAATCAAAAATTACAAAATGTGTTAATGGTAAAGTTCGTGGCATGGTGCAAATAAAACTTGAGCATGGTGTAAATAAAATTCTCTATCGTGAATTTTTATTAGGCTTAGACATTCGAATATCTTAATCGGCTCGGTTTTATTATTTTGAATTTTATATTTTGGATTTTAAATAATTCGGGTATAAAAAATTGGATATCGAATAAAATTTGGTTTGGTTCGGTTCGGTTCAATTTTCGTAGCTAAAATTTTGGTTTGCATTTGGATTATATACAAGGACCAAGTTAAATCTGAAATATATTTCAGTTCAATTTATGGTATTGTGGATCATTTGGATTTCGTTAATTTATCAAAATTAGTTTAGGTTTGCTAAATTTTAGTTCGTATGAGATCAAGAGATAAGATGGTAATTAGCTTTATTTGATCCGAATTGATTTTATAGTAATTTATTCAGGTAATTCAGGTTTCAGTTTGATTGTGAGGATAAAATCATGACTAACAATATAATAATCTTAGATTTCAATTTTTATTTTGGGTATTTGAGATAATATTTGAATCGAACTAATAACCGAGTTTTAAGAGAAAGGAACCAATCGGATAATATGAACTACTAGAACTTGAACCGATAATCACAATTCGATTTGGTTCTGTTTGGGTTAGATATTTCGTCAAGACTTTAGTTTTTGTGATACGCGTAGAGATTTCAGTTGTGAAAATTAGATCATTATTTGTAATAAAATAATAATTGTTTTTTTTAAATGATTGATTCAGATGAAAAAAAAAATATTGAAAAGGAAAAAAAAAAGAATTTTGATAAGTAAATTATCAAACAAAAAATTAAGAAGTCGGTTTCGACCAACAAAAAAAAAAATTAAGAAGTCGGATTATATAATTTTCAACGAGAAATCAGAAAAGGAAGGAAGAAGATATTATCAGTGGGAAAAAAAAAAGTTTATAAATGAGAGGTATCCTCGCGTGAATTTAGATGTAGCTGTACCTTTATCAGGTATCCTATGAAAAAAAAACGACAGAACCTGTAAAAGCTAATTTTGTAATTTATTTTCGTAAATTTCAATTTGCTCTCTCAAGTCTCAACTAACAAGTACCAGCTTTTATCCAAAGTTAACCAAAACAAAATAATGTTCTCATATAAGATTTGATTTTCTCAGCTACAAAAATTAAAATAAACATATATAACATTCAAAGCCGAGGGCCTGAGGCATTGAAAGAAATAGAGTAACAGATGGCAAAGAGGGTCTTTTAATCTTTAGCTTAAAGAAGAACAATCATTTCAAAAAGCAAATCATTTGTCACTTTCTCCTTCTTCACCTATCATCCAAACAAGACCAAACACTACTTTCCTTTTTCTCTCATTAACAAATAAGAACTCGCCGATCCGACGTCGTTTTAGTTGCAGTGACACAATCTCCAACATCCTCAAACCCTTTGAGACCAGAGCGATTACAGAAATGCAAGATCCACGCAATCAGGTGCCACCTTCTCCCACCATCTCCTCCGTCTCTTCCTCCGATCTTGATACAGAGGTCAGTTTCTATAATCTTATAATTTAGCAGAAAAAATCTAATTAATTTGCTTAAGCATATAGACTAAGCTTCATTTTCCAAGCTACCCAGAAAGCTTTCTGCTTAAAAATATCATCTTTTGATTAGAATTTGGCTTTAAGTTATAAAGATTGTGTTTTTATCGAAACCCAGAAAACAAATTTCCTCCGAGTGTTCAGGTCGAAATTTTCTTACTTTTCCCGTGATTCAATTGACCCAGAAATATGATCTTGTAGTGTTGGTTTCAAAGATTAAAATGGGATTGAAATTTGATTTTTTTAAGTTTTATTTGGTGATGAGGATTTAGTCTACAGGATCTTTCTTCCATGACAGAAGCATCACACTTGGGACGCTTATGGGATTTAGCTTCACAGCAACCATGCCGATGCCATTCAGAGCTTCTTCGCACCGCCACGTGTCACCCTCCGTCTCAATCTCACGAGCTTCCAGCTCCAATCCGAGACACAACCAGAGGAAGCGTCCTCCTTCTAATTCGGCCGAGCGGCATCACCGCCGCAAGTGGTGGCGTTTTTGCCGAGACGACGACGACGCCGGGAACGGAATCCACCGTGTGACAGGAGATTGTAGGCGGTCATCGCTCGGAGAGTATTTGGAGGTTGAACGGAGGTTTGGAGATGAAGCCGTCTATGGCTCCGCCGAGGCGGAGCTAGAGGGTGCGGTGGCGCGTTACCGAGATCAGCAGCCGGGTTTGTCGGAACGTGCGTTGTTCGCCGACGGGAGGGTTCTTCCTCCGGCTTCGGCGGAGGTTGTTAACGGAGAAGGTACGCCGGTGGCTACGGCTCTTTGTAGATTCCCGGTTTCCTTAACCGGTATATGCAGCGGCGGCGGAGGATAGATACGTCGGTCCATGTGCTTTTTTTTTTTTTGAATTCAATGGTTTGTGTAAAAATGGGATGCATTTCAACAATAACAATTAACAACAAATGGGATTTAGTCAACTAATTATTTCAGAAGGAATGATTGATGAGGAAGAAATGATGGCATATATGGCAATAACACAGCTTTTTGGTGTAAAATGGCCAATGGGGGTTATAGAAAATAAAAGTAAATATGTTAAAACAAAATTGACATCATTAAGTTAAAAATGTTTTAAGGCTAGTAGTCTAGTACTCATGGTAATGGGGGTCAAAACGGGATAATCCGTCTCCTTTATTCCGTTTTGTAAAATATTTTGACCGTTTTGAAGATTCGATACGCCAAAAAACACTAATTTTAACCTGTTTTGTCTTATGACCGGAGATTTTAGGAGTTAGTGTGCATGCTGTTTAAGTTTCAATTTTTATTGTTTAGCTCTTTAAGAAAACAGAAAAAATATTTTTAAATTTTATTTATCTAAATAAAATAAAATAAAAAATATGATAGATTATAGCTAGTTTCAAATGAAAGTCTATAATACTTAGTAAATTCAATATAAAATTATAAGCATCTATATTTAAAACAAATAACAAATATTTTTTAATTAAAAGACCATCCCTATTAATTGGTCCATTGCCCGTTGCATTTAAGCCCATTTGAGATTGTTGTCCGTAGTGTGCTAACATGTGAGACTCTCTTTTTTCATCTAAAATTATAACCGGAATCGCTCCATGGCGAGGAAGTTTAGGCCTGATCCACGAGTTCTTGGTTTGAACCGATGCCTTTACTTTTTTTTTACAACAAAAAATCCATTGATTAAACATTTGGCGTGAATAAGTTCATATATCATTAGAGAGCCAATCCGGCACTAAATTGCTTACATGCAGAAAAAAATTCATAAATTGAGATTCTTACCTAGTAGTAGTTTCAAGTGAGTTCTTATGTTTGTTTTTTAAAGTTTATTTAACATCCAATCAATTTTTTTTTGAAATTTAGTTTTTTCGGAAAAATAGTAAAACTACATTTTGTCTAAGATTTTTATTTGAAATGCTAAGCTTTTGTTCTATCATCCTAAGTGTTTGCTTCAAACTATTTCATTCATGCATCATTCTTATAGAACTAGTCTGTCTTCCGGTTAATAATAATTCTACCAAATCAAAATTTGTGTGTTAAGAGGCAAACACGACATAATTTTGGCCGAGACTGTCCTACATCTAAACAGACCACTAGAAACCATTTTCTAAGAAAAATTAAAATATGTAACTAAAAATTATACTCATAACATAAGCAAAATTACCGAACAAGTGAACACACACATAAGAAAATGAAATTATGGGAAAAATGTTAGTTATGTGTGTCCATATTTATAGCTAAATTTTGAATTAGAAAAAAAAAAACAATTATATAATTTTGTTTTAACAAAGGTGAATAAAACCTCAAGCAACGCAACACACAAAACAAAACACTTTTTTGCGTCCTTCACCTTAGGGTCTCTCTTGTTTTATCTCTCTTATCTTAAGCAGCAGCAGAAGAAAAACGTCATCGATGGCGTCTCACGCTGCGAATCTCTGGGTGCTTCTAGGTTTAGGTATCGCCGGTATTCTTCTCGCTACCAAGAAGCTGAAGAGAACCATCCGTGAAGATTTCGGCGCCTTTATCGACAAGCTCTTGCTGCTTCCTCCGCCGCAACCTGCTCCTCCCAAAGCTCCTCATCCTCTCACCGGTCTCTCTTTCGCCGTATCGGACTTGTAAGTCGCCGTAGACTTGTTTCGCCGTTCTTCTCCGGTTTCACATGTCTATAATTTTGTTATTTGGCGAGATATTGGGGATTTTAGGTGAAGAGTTTTTGCTGAGTTAGTCAAAATTTGGTTGCCAAAGATTGAAATCTGCGTTGACTCCGTTCTTATTCTTCTCCGGCGCATTATATGTTTACGAGAGTATGCTTGGTTAATTTTGAGCAATTATACTGAAAATTTGTTTGTAGCTATTCAAATGTGTGTGTGCGCTTTCAAATCGATATTACCTATATGAATATACACGAATCTTTAAACTGTTCATATCACTGGAAGACCCTATGGTTTGGATCTTTGTAGATAGGATCAGATCACAGGTCGTTGAGACAAGTTGTATGTTTGCATTTTTCACCAAGTTTGGATGAATTGCTGTCTTTAGAGAGTGTTCGACCTCTACTGATATATGGAGTTCACTTAAAACACTATGGATATGTTGATTGACTAGCAAATATTTATCTAATCTATGTCCATATCTCATTCTCTGGTATGAACTTTTGACTTCTAAGGTTTCAAAAAGCTAAAGTTACTCTTTCTTTCATTCTCATCTGTTTTCCAGATTCGATATTACAGGCTACGTAACTGGCTTTGGTCATCCAGACTGGGTCAGGACTCATGAAGCTGCTTCTTCAACATGTCCTGTGGTTTCAACTCTCGTTGAAGGTGGAGCCACTTGTGTTGGGAAAACTGTAGTTGATGAACTTGCCTTTAGGTTTGTCTCTGTTTCGATTACATATGTAAACTTGTTACCTATTTTCGAATTCAGATAATGACCTGTAGGTTGTGATTCCAGTGTTGAAATTTTATTCCATCAGGGTTCAAGTATTTTGATTCCTTTGTTTTGCGATTTTTGTTTTCTTTAGTATCAGTGGAGCAAACAAGCATTACGATTCACCCACAAATCCTGCAGCTCCTGCTCGTATTCCTGGTGGTGCTTGCAGTGGAGCTGCTGTTGCCGTAGCAACTAACGCTGTGGATTTTGCTTTAGGTGAGTTCAGTAGATACTTTTTTTCCTTGTTAGGACAATTTGTTACGAGATAACCCTAAGTTTTGGTAACAAAACGTTGCATAAACTTTCAAAACATGGTTGATTGTTATCTTCCTTTAGGAAAATGCTGAAAAGTCCGAAACATGTTTAGTATTTACATGACATTTTCATCAAAGCTGCCACCATATTGCAGTTCTAAACAAGATGTTGCTGTCACCATAAATAATGTCACTTTTGAATTCATATTGCTTTCACCATAAACGTGATAGTGAAGGCTTAGAAAGGGCTGTAAGAATCACTGAACCAGACAACTCGCTTCGATAACCTTCGAATTACCGTAGAGATTGGATCAATCCCAAAAGAGAACCACAGCCCAACTTTTCTGTATAAGCACTGTATAATATGATCTAACAGTTCGCATTTAACTTATTTGACCTCTATCTTACTTATGGCTATATCGTAAGATAGTTCCATACAGTGTCATTGGTCCCTCCCATCCATCTCTAAAATCTCAACCGTTTACTGGTTTAGTTCAGCATTTTTAAGAATATGGTTTTGATCACTTGCACCATTGCAGGCATCGACACGGTTGGCGGGGTAAGAGTGCCTGCTGGATACTGTGGCGTTCTTGGATTCAAATTTTCCCATGGGGTTGTTTCAAACACCGGAATCATACCAGTATCTTCTAGTCTTGACTCTGTTGGTATGGATACATAAATGTGTGAATTATACTGTTTTTAGTAGGATGATTGGATTTTATATGGACTGGGTTTTTGATCGTTGTATACTTGTATTACAGGGTAACTTATCCATAATACTGTTTTAGGTTAGCACTATTATATGAGCAGTGTGTCGATTCTAATCAATACATATTGCCTTCAGGATGGTTTGCTCGTGATCCAAACACCCTACGTCGCGTTGGCCATGTACTCTTGCAACTTCCATTTGCCACACAACGGAATCCAAGGCAAATCATACTAGCCGATGACTATTTTCAGATTTTAAAGATCCCTGTGGACCGGATTACACAGGTGGTGATCAAATCAGCTGAAAAGCTTTTCGGAAGTATGCCCTTTGCTCTTCCTGAAGTCCTTGGTCTGTGTTACATATCCTGATTATAATAGCATTATCCTTTGTTTTATGTTTAGGACAATTGCTGAAGCATCAGAACCTGGATAGTTATTTTGAAGCTAAAGTTCCTAGCTTGAAAGAATTCACTAGGACAAAAGCCATCGCTAACACGAATGTCCCAACCTCGAGACTACTGGCGAATGTGATGCAGCTTCTTCAAAGGTGTGCCTGTTGTTTATTTACCATCAGAGGATGACAGAATCTCGATTTTGAACTCTAATAAATTATCTTGGCTTGTATTGTAGGCACGAGTTTCTTAAAAACCATGGGGATTGGATCAACACAGTGAAGCCAGCTATTGATCCTGTGATTTCTTCACAAGTGTGTGAGAACCCAGAACTAACCAATGAAGAGATTGAGAACCTGAATGTAATCAGGAACCAGATGCGGGTAGCTATTGGCTCACTTCTCAAGGTATTCCCGCTCTTTCATGCAATGTCCAAAACTTGAGCGACTTTGTTTATATGTGGTATTGACTTGAGCTTTATGTTTTCCCATGCGTCCAGGATGATGGCATTCTTGTTGTTCCAACAGTGCCAGCTGTTCCTCCAAAACTTGGTAGCAAAGAGATAACCTCTGAAGACTATCAAAACCGAGCTTCAAGTCTGCTTAGCATTGCTAGCATATCAGGCTGTTGTCAGGTTACACATCTCACTCTTATTGTTCCATTCAAGTAAAGATGATGTTAAATGGTATTTGGGCCCTCGGACATAACAACTAAGCGACCACTGAACAGTCCGCATTAGCAAACTCAATCCGCGGTTATCTTACATTTATCGGTCTGATATTTCAGGTGACTGTGCCCCTCGGATATCATGAGAAGTGCCCTGTTTCAGTTTCTTTCATAGGGAGACATGGTGGTGACCGGTTTTTACTAGATACAGTGCAGACAATGTATGCAACTTTGCAAGAGCAATCCACCATTGTTGCCGATCCCAAATCATCTAAAAAGACTATCAGCCAAGAAGAGGCAGCTGAGATTGCCAAAGAGAAGGTTAATTAATTTCCATTGCAAATCTCGTTTTCCCAATGGCATTATCCTCCTTAATGTACTGTGGTTCTCATGTTTTTTTTTTTTTTTAAATATCTTTTTCCCGTAATTTTTATAAACCAGGGTAACCAAGCATTCAAAGAGAAACAATGGCCGAAAGCTGTTGCTCTATACTCAGAAGCTATTAAACTAAGTGACAAGAATGCTACCTATTACAGTAACAGAGCTGCTGCATATCTTGAACTTCGAAGGTAAATCTTTCTCAGATCCGAAAAAACCATTTTTAGTGAGAGATCTTTCCGTGTGGCATTCGCTTGACAAATCCTATAAATACAGCTTTGTTCAAGCCGAAGAAGATTGCACCGAAGCCATCACTCTCGACAAGAAGGTAAACTTTCTCTTAACACAGAAGCATGTTTCTCTTGTAAGAACACTCTTTTTGCCTTGAATGTTAACAAAAGAAAAATCGTAAATCTTTTTCAGAATGTCAAAGCCTATTTACGAAGAGGAACCGCAAGAGAAATGTTAGGCTATTGCAAGGAAGCCATAGATGGTAAGCTTTAAAAGATAGGGAATCTGATCGGTTTTCGCTTTGTACAATCAGCAAAAAAAGGCAAAGATTAACACTCAAAGATGGGTTTTTTTTTTTTTCTTCTTAAACTCTGCAGATTTCAAATACGCGCTTGTGTTGGAACCAAACAACAAACGAGCGGCCCTATCGGCCGAGAGACTGAGAAAGGTATTCCAGTGAGCTTTTGTTCCGCGCCTCACCGATCATTGAGAGAAAACTTAGAATTTATCCAAGAGTATAGGCCAATTTTGTTAACACTGGTTTTTTCTCTTTGTTACTAAAACTTTAAAACATTCCTCTGATATTTAGGCATTTTATTTAGATACCTTTTGCAAGTCTTCGCCGAAAATGGAATTAAAAATACGATGTTGTAACCGAATTTTAGGGTTGGCTAAAATTGGGTTTTAAAAAAACTAATGTTAATCCTAAACACCGGATACCGAAATTCCCGGTCGTCTTCTAGGCAACGTAAAATAAAGTCATGCCTTTAATTATCTCTCGTCTTTATCAATTTCTTCTCTCCCACGTTATCTCCCTCTCCCCTGCAAACGCTTCGCTCCCAAAGAACAGAGAAAAGAAGCCAAAGAGACCTGCCGTTTTCTTGTGCGATTAAAATATAACGAAACGAACAAAAAAAATTGTTTTTTCTTCACGGTGAGTCAATTCGATTAATGTGGTTTGTCTTCCTCCCTGTGAGCAAAATACTTTTTTTTTGTTTTTATAGTTGGTTTCGAATATTTGATGTTTTGTCAACTTGAAAAAAAGGGGACCTTTTTCCGGTGAGTAAAGCTGAATTTTCGGGGGAAATTGTTTACAATTGTTCTTGCTCTTTTGGTTTGTCTCTTTTTCCGATAAGCAAATGTCACTTTTTGGGTTTTTCCAACGATTTTTATGACGAAATTCTGACAAGTTAACGTGTGCATGTGTTGTTGCAGGGGAAAATCGAAAAGAAAAAGATCGTAGAGAGTGAGCATATAGAAAACAATCGGGAAAATTAATTAAAGGAAATGACAACGGGTGGTCGGGCGAGGACAAGCTCACTAATGGACGATCTCTTGGGACTTCTCAGAATCCGCATCAAACGTGGCGTCAATCTAGCCGTCCGTGACATCAATAGCAGCGACCCTTACGTCGTCGTCAAAATGGGCAAACAGGTTAAACCAATATATCAAATTACAATTTCACAATATTCATACACACACACAAAATCTTAAGTTATCAAATACAAAAAAATTGCAGAAATTAAAGACTCGTGTCATCAACAAAGACGTAAATCCAGAATGGAATGAAGATCTGACTCTCTCCGTCACAGACTCCAATCTTACCGTCCTATTGGTATATATCTATAACCATATAATACCTTCTTTTTTTTTAATCATATTGTGTTTAACTATATAGATAAAAAAAACCATAATTAATGTTATATGTAGACAGTGTACGACCACGACATGTTTAGCAAAGACGACAAGATGGGTGATGCTGAGTTCGAGATAAAGCCATATATCGAGGCTTTAAGGATGCAACTTGAAGGACTTCCTAGTGGAACCATTGTGACAACGGTTCAGCCCAGTCGCCGCAACTGTCTAGCCGAGGAGTCACGTGTCACTTGGATCGACGGTAAGCTCGTCCAAGACCTCGTTCTCAGATTGCGACACGTGGAATGCGGAGAGGTCGAGGCTCAGCTGCAATGGATTGACCTCCCTGGCTCCAAGGGTCTATGAATATTTTAATTATTTACCGCTATTTTGAGGGTTTTTTTCCTTTCTAAATTGGATTAAACCCTCAAAATCAGATCAAGAAAGGATAGTGAATTATGAGACGCGTATTAATCCATGAAATTATAATTAAGGATTAAGAACGTTGAGGGAAGTTTTGTTCCCATATGGTGATCGAGTCCAAGTCCGAGTCCGAGTCGTGGTGGTGGACACGTGACGTATTTTGTCGATTTATATTTGGGTTAAACAAAACCTTTTAATTAACAACAACTAATACAAAAATCTTCTATTTTTTATTTGTATGCAGTCCATTATATAGTTATAAATACACATTGAGACTTGTGTGGTCATATAGTTTCAGAGTTCCGTATTAATCTTAAATCAAAACAACTAAATTTGACCCAAACTCATTCATAATCATAAAACATAAACGTTATAGTAAAAATAAAAATCAGCACGGTTACTTTCAAGTTGATATCGATAGCCCTTTATTCAACCATTGACATCAGAAGTTAACTGTGTACGGTACGGAAGCACAAGATATGTAATTTTAGTGAACAAGATTCAACTCTAAATTAATGCTAAATCTATAAAAGAAATATGAAAAAAAAAAAATAGAAGGAAAAAAAAGGCCAAAAGGGGTGGTAGGTGAAGACTGAAGAGAATCCAGGTGTACTAATGAGTGATGCACTATCGTTAAAAAGACAAAACACGTGAACCATAATTGTCCTCTAGTATAACGTGTTGCGATGACATAACCACAATGTGTCAAGTGACTGTGACAAGAGTGAAGCTATCTTCTTTTATTTAAAAAAAGATTCGAGTGTATATGATTTTTTCTCATTAATTTTAGTTTGATAGATCCCAAGGGACCCAAATCTCGCTTCCCAATGAACGATCTTGAGATTCCCTTTCACCAACTCCCCAAATTACTCCATTACTTTTAAACATTACATAAATTTGATAGTTATCTATGAAACATTACATATAAATCAAATACATAGTTCTCAGATTTGATAATGTACCTTTTTTTTTTTTTTAATCTAAAGGTGGCACTTTAATAATTTAAATACAAATATATCAAGTACAGCTATATATATTGTATTGTAGCATTAGAACTATATACATTGTATTTAAATGCAAATAAATCAAAGTATATATAGTAAAAAAATATTAACCATAACTTAAAGATTTGACAACCCAACATTTACTAAAAATTTACACTTATATTTACCCGATTTTGACCAAACAAAAAAAGGATATTACTGACCGAAGTCGAAGGTTACGGCACCGTTTCCCTATAAAAAGGGCGCGCAATGGCCACGAAAACCACACACACACATTTTGCCTCAGAGTCAGATCCAAAACCAAACCACACTCTCTCTCGATCACATTTCTTTCCCGATTCGACGTTGTGAATTGATGCAGCAGAGAGGACGATCCGTCAACCGTAGATCAAGGAGCTTCTCTAGATCCAGACTCGCCGTCGAAGGCCATTGATTTCTCCGGCGAACACCTTTCCCAAAAATGGCAGCATCGTACGGTGAGATCTCCGATTATATGCGTCGAATCTTACTTTAACGTTGTGTCGATTGGGAAAGCTAATTTCGTTTTTCTAGATTCAAGCACGTTGTTGTAAGCGATTATCGTTGATTGATTAAGTAATCGTAAATTTGATTTGATTTTGTTTTGGTGTAAATTTGGAGTAGAGGAAGAGCGTGATATCCAGAAGAATTACTGGATTGAGCATTCGGCTGATTTGACTGTTGAAGCTATGATGCTTGACTCTCGAGCTTCTGATCTCGACAAGGAAGAACGACCTGAGGTACCCAAACCTTTTTCTAATCTTTCAGTTATAAAAGTCAGCGGAGACAGTGCATGATCTTGAGAATCAAATTCATTAGCTCTGCTTTGAGTGATACACACTGTTTTGATTTTTAATCTTTTGTCTCCTTCAGAGAATCATTACAGCCTTCAGATATCTTCAGGGTCTTGTGCTTTCTTGAGTCTGATGTGTTGATTTTGTAGGTACTCTCTTTACTCCCATCATATGAAGGCAAATCGGTGTTGGAACTTGGAGCCGGCATCGGTCGATTCACTGGTGAATTGGCTCAAAAGGCTGGTGAACTCATTGCTCTTGACTTCATTGATAGCGTCATTAAGAAGGTTTGCTACTTTAATGCCCTTTATTAGTTATTGTTGTTTTTCAATTCATTCCTCATGACGACTTGTAATCTTTATTTCTTGAATGTTTAATTGATTCTTTCTTGCAGAATGAAAGTGTCAATGGGCATTACAAGAACGTGAAGTTTATGTGTGCGGATGTCACATCCCCTGACCTGAAGATCACTGATGGATCCATTGACTTGATATTCTCCAACTGGCTGCTTATGTATCTTTCTGACAAAGAGGTTTAAAATGATCTTTTGTTAAAGACAAAAAACAAAACTTTTGTAGTGAGGAACCAATTTAGTTTTAACGCTTTTTGTTTGGATGCAGGTGGAGCTTTTGGCAGAAAGGATGGTTGGTTGGGTTAAGGTTGGAGGATACATTTTCTTCCGAGAATCTTGCTTCCACCAATCCGGGGACAGCAAGCGCAAATCCAACCCCACTCACTACCGTGAACCCCGTTTCTATACCAAGGTTCTTACTCAATTTACTTTTCTTGGCTTTAAGTATGCGTTGTGCTTCTAAATTTTAGGTTGCATCTAATTGAAAATTAGTTTCTTGAACTGTCATTTCAATTATTTAGCCGATGAATGATATAGTTATAGAGACTATGCCTTGAGTATTTGTTGAGACTTATGAAAGTTCCAGAGGATTTGAATTGGATGATGAAGGATACATCACCACTTGAATTCCTTCCCTTTTATATGACTGAGATCTAAATGTTACCTTCTGCCTTAGTGTTTGTTAGTTTTGGTTTATCAGACTTGTACGGGTCAACAAATATGAAGTAACTTGTTTCAAAACCTGTACATGCACATTATTGGACTACTTAAGTTCATCCACGTAAAAGTTATGTGGTATTTATATACATTTATTGATTAAAATGGATTGGTGAAAAAATTCAGGTATTTCAAGAATGTCAGACACGCGATGCTGCTGGGAATTCATTTGAGCTCTCTATGATCGGATGCAAGTGCATTGGTGCTTATGTGAAGAACAAGAAAAATCAGAATCAGGTAAATCAAACCTCTGTCTATCAAGATTGTCTAAATATTTATTAAGATCTTAATCATGGTTAACACACTTTGTTGTGTGGGATGCAGATTTGCTGGATTTGGCAGAAGGTCAGCTCAGAAAAGGACAGAGGATTCCAACGTTTCTTGGACAATGTTCAATACAAATCCAGTGGGATCCTACGCTATGAGCGTGTCTTTGGACAAGGGTTTGTGAGCACTGGTGGAATCGGTAAAAACCCAATCTGCATATATTTGTGTTGTGTGTGGGCGATCTTCTGTGTCTTATCTCATCAGTACTTATGTGTGTCTGTGTCATGTTTCTTGAAACAGAGACAACCAAAGAATTTGTGGAGAAGATGAATCTAAAACCAGGACAGAAAGTGTTAGATGTTGGGTGTGGCATTGGTGGAGGTGACTTCTATATGGCTGAGAACTTTGATGTTCATGTTGTTGGAATCGATCTCTCTGTCAACATGATCTCTTTCGCATTGGAACGTGCTATTGGACTTAATTGCTCGGTTGAGTTTGAGGTTGCTGATTGCACCACAAAACATTACCCAGATAATTCGTTCGATGTCATTTACAGCCGCGACACTATTCTACACATCCAGGTACATAAATTTATCTCGTTGTTCTCTCTTGGATATTTATCACTATGAATCCTTGCTCACTCTCTCTCTCTCTCTCTCTCTCTCTCTTTTTCAGGACAAACCAGCTTTGTTCAGGACTTTCTTCAAGTGGCTTAAACCTGGTGGCAAAGTTCTTATCAGCGACTACTGTAGGAGCCCGAAAACTCCATCACCTGAGTTTTCAGAGTACATAAAACAGAGAGGATATGATCTCCATGATGTTCAAGCTTATGGGCAGGTTTGGCTTCTTTGTCGATGATATGTTTTTTTTTTAATCCTCGAAACAGTTTCTCTAATCTTTTTAACACAAATTTTCAATGTAGATGCTAAAAGACGCAGGCTTTAACGATGTGATCGCAGAGGACCGTACTGATCAGGTGAATGAATCTAATACATACAATTTTTGAAACCAAGGATTATAGTTTTAACAGAGTTTTCTTTCTTTTTTTTGGTGTTTTGTAATTTCAGTTTACGCAAGTCCTGAGACGTGAACTAGAGAGGGTGGAGAAAGAAAAGGAAGAATTCATCTCCGACTTCTCTAAAGTCAGTATCTTTCAATTTCGAGAAATCAAATCTTTTTATGTACTTGAAACATTTGAACTTTTCTTCTCTTTTGCATATTTCGATTAATCTCACAAATTAACTTGAAAAAAACGCAGGAGGATTACGATGACATTGTTGGAGGATGGAAGGCGAAGCTGGAGAGAACTGCATCGGGTGAACAGAAATGGGGACTTTTCATCGCAAACAAGAATTAATCAAAACGTCTCTTTCCTCTTTTGTTTTTTAAATGCGTTTCTTCTTCAATAATAAATATCATTTCCGTTTTGGCGATGATTGTTATGTGGACTTTATGTTCTTGTCATGGATGTTATGTGGACTTGAATGTTGTTTAATCTACTACTTTTACTTATGTTTTCTCGACTTCTCGGTTCAATCTTAGATTTTTCTAGCACAATTTGTTTTTAATTTTAAGAATTCTCGAAATGTTATGCTATTTGGTTTTTCTTCCACAAATTTGATTCTGGTGCTACCGGGTTTTTCAAATTGGAATGTGGCTACGGTTGGCCCTTTGGCTATATGGTTCGGTTCAACCTTAAACCGAATTGGGCATTACTTGATGTGGATTGTGTTTGATTCAGTGTTTAGGACTCAAATATCTCCATCTAAAAGTTAGACTGCTTTTAATCTTTTCGGGCTTCTAGGCCCAGAAGTTTTCAATTCATTTGAAACAGAAACTTCTGAAAGTAAATTCAACAAAACTTATGTTACAGGTACGTGTGTGAAAGCAAGCTTAAACTATTTTGCGGGTTTGGCAAACCTGTCTACTAAAGGCTCCCAGCCATAGAACAATAGCGTTAATTCGCTCCGTACGTATTATGACCGCTGGTCAGTCCGTCGATTCTAATTTTTTTTTTAATTCTTTTCTTTAGTTATTTTTTAAAAAAAATTGACCTGTTTCAAAAAATTCAGTTCTTATATCAGATAAAAATATGATAAACTATAGTTAATTATCAATAAAATCAATATTGCTTAATATATTAAATATAAAAAGTTGTGGATTTCTATATTTAAAACTAAAAATAAAATATTTTATTGAAGAATTCCTTAAAATACCACTAAAATATGTTTTTGTTGCAAACATATCATAACTTAGTTTTTTTTCTAAAAATACCACTAAAAGTTTTGTTATTCTAAAAATATCACACACTCTAAGAATGAGTTTAAAGGTTTATAATTTAAATTTTTTGGTTTGAGTTTAGTATTTTGGGTTTAGGGTTTAGTTTTTAAGGGTTAGGGTTTAGTTTTTAAGGTTTAGAGTTTAGGGTTTAGTTTTGTGGATTTAAAATTTAATTTTAATTTTGTGGTATTTTGGAAACAGAAAATTTTTAGTGGTATTTTTGGAAAAAAAAACTAAATGATGGTATATTTGGAACAAAACTTATTTTTGTGGTATTTTTAAAAATTACCTAATTTTATTTATAATAACTAAAATATTTTGTCAGCGGATCAATCTGTTGTTTGCTGTTTAACATATTTGATATCGTTCTTTCTGCTTTGAGCTAATTCGTAAGGTCTGTTTGTTTAAAGTTTAAACCTCTAAAAATATTTATCTTCACTCCTGTGATATGGCGGGACGGTTTATTCCTAATTTCGCGGATTTTGAATCCTAGTTGACATCCCTATATATATATATCTACATATCTATATTCCATCGAATATATATATCCGCATATTTATTAAATTCAATTGCTAAATCTATTTTCCTGATGAAGAGTTTGTAGGAGAGGCCTGCTGGTGTGGTAGCAAAATATAATTAAAAAACAAAAAAAAAACATTCCATAGGTAGAACCATAGGACTGTGCATGCAATATATATAGAGTGGGGTGGTAAAGAAAAGTCTTGAAATCACACACACAAGACTAGATTCGTCAGACTCCTATTTAGGTTTTGACCCAACCCTACCTCTCCTACTACTCTCTATTTCTGTAATCAACAGTGTCAATTTCAGTCTCTTTCAGTCAATTTATTTGCTATATCTATCCATTTTTTCCTATTAACTTATTAATATGATATCCCATTAACACAAAACCCATGTTGGATACTATTACATGGTTTTAGAAAAAACCACATCTGTAGGCTATATAATAGCTAAGTCCCTCAATATAGAGCTAATTAATATAATATATAACAGAGAATTTGATGCAGTCTTACATTGTCAGAATATTGTAATTGTTATTGTGTATGTGTTGTTGTATCTTTTGTCTACATGTGTGTATATATATATATATACACGTACACATGTGACATATATGTATTATGATGACCTCATGATAGGAGAGATCACTGACAATAATATAATAAAAGACTTCAAAATAGGCTTTAATCGTTTATTTTGATAAATTGGTTGTCTCAAGGGAGAAGAAGAAGAGAATGAATCACATGAAGCAATTAAACCAAAATAGAGAAATGCAGAGAGAATAAGAGGAGCGGGTGAGTCACAGCCAACCAATGGTCCACCTCATGTCTGTCACCATTTTGTCCCTCACAGACACACCCCTCCTTCAGTCTTGTCAATTCTCTCTCTCTCTCTCTCTCTCTCTCTCTCTCTCTCTCTCTCTCTCTCTCTCTCTCTCTCTCTCTCTCTCTCTCTCTCTCTCTCTCTCTCTCTCTCTCTCTCTCTCTCTCTCTCTGTGTTAATTTAATTTGTCTCTTCCACCTTTGGGGTTATTAAAAGTGTTCAAATTATCAATTAGTGTCCACTATTCGGCGAATTTTTGGTAAGTTTTTTTGATAACTTATCAAAAAATCTTACAAAAAATGACAACTTACCAAAAAAATTACGATGGACGTGTGTTTTGGGACACCTAGACGGTCGTCTATGCTAGACGTTCGAATTACTAATGATACTAGGTTTTGGATCTAAGCTCGTGCGCAAATTTTTTTATAAGCTTTTGTTTAAAATTAGTGATTAACAATATTTGTTAAAATATTCATTTCTATATTTATGATGATAATAATATATATCATATAAAAAATATTTATAACAATTTTTATCCTTCAAAATTTTAAAAAATGCAATTTGAAATTTTTTACCAGTGTAAATCTAGAAAATAAAATGATTATCAATGGTTAATATATTTGTGTTTTTTTTTAATGTTTGTTAAATTATTGAATTTTTAAATGTGCAAATTTAATAATTTTTAGTTTATTTTTTTTGTAGTATATATAATCAAATAATTGGATATGAATTTTTTTTACATAATTAGATATGAATAAATATTTGAATTTGACACACATATATATATATATACATTATTTGATGATTATTGTACTTATCTTCTCAATTTGTTCAAAAACTATAAACAATTTATCGTTTATGTTTTGCAGTATCTTTAACTTAATATTAACAACATAAAATAGTACTTAGCCCACTTGCAACCAATAGTATATATATACATAACCATGTATATAAACACAAACTCTTATATTTTCATAAATGACATAACATCTTAAGATCTATTGCATACATAGAATATTTTTTAAATTATACCACTTTATTTTATCGGTCTAAGGCTAAGATGATAACAATATCCTTTGAAATTCATATACGCATAAAATCTAGATTTTGCTCTTTTGTCGAATAACCGAATGGATAACACAAATTGTAGAACATCCAAATTATATGGATTTGGATTAGAAGCAAGTAGTTTCAACTTTTATATAGTGTAGATGGCTAAAACCTTTTTTAGTACCTCTAAAGTCTAAACCTTATAAGCTATCTCTCTCTCTCTCTCACACACACACACACACTCTCTCTCAAGGGTACGTTTGATATCTCAAAAAACTATTTTTCATTCTAAATTATATATGGTTATTTATAATTGATATGATTACCTTCATGGACGGATGTATGTGTATTAGTATGTGGTATATATCCATGCAATAATTGATAGTTTGTTTAAGAGTTGTTAGTGGAAATAGAATAATTGGTTTGTTCAACCCACAATCTTATGCAATGTTGATGATACCATGTCCAACTTTTACAGTTTTGTTACTTTATCTTTTAGTTTATTTTTCTGTTTCTGATGTTGTATTCAGAGCCGTTCCTAGGATTACATGGACCAGAGACGAACTTAAAGAAAAAAGTTGACATCACAATACTTAATATATGCTAATACAACAATCATGTTATGTATCATTTTATACAGGTTTATGCATAAAGCCTTTCTGATAAAAACACGACGAATTTACAATCATTAAATCTAAATTCTAAAGACCAATCAACTATGCATAAAACTTTACGATTTTTACCTAATTTAATCTAAATCCCATATCAAACCTCCTTAAATTTGTAAATAACAAAGCTATAATATAAAAGGAGCTTACTTGTGAATTGTGATTGTTGCTTGCAAACAATAAAGAAAACAAACATGTAACTTGTAAGCCTGTTTGATGGTGAAGTGGCTGAAGATGAAGGGGCGAAACTCGTTAATTACCCTAGTTTTTTTTGTCTTAATTTATAATTTTAATTAATAATTTGTTTTTAATCTTTCTTTAGAAAGACATCATGGCTTTTTCTTTTTTTTCAAAAAATATTGTGATTTGATTTTATATTTGGGTCTACTCTAATATTACTATACTAAAAGAAATCGAAGGCCATGAATTCTATAAAAAAAAATGGCCGGAGACGAAGGCTTCTAAATCACCAACATATGCACGGGTCTGGTTGTATTTTAGTCAATTGATTGTTAGTTTCCAATTTTACTATTTTCAATGATTAGATATTGTATATTAGTATTTTATTTTTCTGTTCTTGCCTTTTTTTAGAGATTATGTTATATTTTTTATATCTTTACAAATCATGGTTAACATTTTATTTATTTTTTACATTTAAGTGCGTGTATTTTAATAAATTTTGTGTGTTCTTTTTCATCAAATATTTTAGATTTTATTTCTTTAAGTTGTATGTGTAATGTGTTGAATTTCTGATAGTTTTATTTATGTACAATAGTAAATGATTTATATTATTTTTAATATATATTTTATTAATTGTTAAAACCTTAGAATTAAGAAATTTTTCTTTTCTAATTAATTTAATTTTTTTTGCTATTGTTAATAGAAAATCATGACATAATTTTTTTATTTCCTAAGCTATTTTCTATTACCAAAACTACTTTAGAATTTTAGAATCTTTCCTAATCTAACTGTCGATTAATTTAAATATTGACGTATCATGTTTCTATTGGTTATTTAAAATCCTATGTGAACAATTTTAGAGATTAATAGCTTCAACTTTTATATAGTATAGATTTATTTTTTGTCAAGATTGAATTTAAAGGATAAATAAATATGATCTACTTTGTGCGAGCAGTACTACTGACAATAATTATATAAAATGGAGTATATATCTCCATGTATTTACATCTGACTCATAAATTTGAATCAGATTTATTGATCGATTTTTCTTTTAGTTTCTTGTTTTAGACTTCAGCTATACAGCTAGGGGCTTCTCTAGCTAGACAAATACGAAAACCCACGGATAAGACCATCCATGCATGAAATAATGTCCCAAATCTATAAACTATATACTCTTGGAATGTCTAACAAAAAAACCATATACGCGAATCAATATATATAAACCTTCAAATTTGAATAATATTGCATAAAATGATGTACATGTGAATTAGCATCGTCTTGAAATTACCCATCATCTTTATGCAATATAATTTAAATTTCTAACATATACATATATATATATATATACATTTATATGTGAGAATATTCCACGTTGGTCATACATACATCACATTTACCCTGATCGTTATGTGATATTTTTTTCGGCGATCATTATGTGATTTATGAATTCTTATATGTAGTAATTAAATCTTCTATGCATATAATATTACACGTCATTGAAGATACTATGATAAATCAAAGGAGGAGCGGGCAGACAGAGATTTTGATGATCCATGGAAATAACCAAAAGATTATACCGTACGATTACACTTTACCATTAATCTTCGTTACAATTCACGAGAAGATTCATGTTTCTTTATTTCCTAACAACAATATATATTGTTTATCAAAAAAAAAAAAATTGTTTACAATAGGATCGTACGTGTGGTAATCTGTTGACCATATATACGCGTACCCATTAATATTTGCTCTTCTTGCTTTTTAGTATAAATTGATTAAAGTTATGTTTTTGCTTACTTTCATGCTGGCAAGAATCACAAACACATAATCATATCGAAAAAGAAAAGAAAAAGCAAATACAAATATTAGAGGAAGAGGGAATGATAATGCATCAAAATAAGCAATACAAACAAATAAAACCACTCTCTATCTTTCTTCTAAAATTATTATTAAAGAAAAGAGTCTCATCGAATCGTACAAAGAGACATAAAAGAATGAATGAATCTTTGGGAAAAGAAAGGAAAGTGTCGGGGCTTCTTCTATGAACAAGCTATTCAGTTTTTTTTCTTTTGACATGTCTCTTCTCTCCTCTAAAAGTCACTCTTCTTTCCTTTTCTCACGTTCTCTCTCTCATAATTTGTCTTTTCCCCATTTTGAAAATAATGGTGGCTGGCTTTTTCTCATTTGTTAGTTATATAGATATTGTGATCTAATTAAATTCCATCTGTAAATATATAGTTTTTTTTTTAAAATTTACTTGTCCCTCCTTCTATCATAAACTTTCTCAAATCATCCCAAGCAAAAACCATGAAATGCTATATTTTTACCAAAACTTTCTAATTTATTAGAGAGAAAAGCTTGTTTCTTTATAAAAATTTACATTAATTGTGAAACCTTTTAGACGATATATAAATTATGCTATGTCAATTGCATATAATATGCTTTGATCCGAAATATAGAATACTAAATTAGAAATAGTTGGTAAGTAGTTTTGAATTAAAATTTTGATTTTTTTTTCAATTTTCAATTTTCATTTGCTTTATTTGTTTATGTTTACATGTCATAACTTTTCTTTTCAGATATCAACAATACCAGTTTTTTTTTTGGTAATCAACATTATTTGTGATGTGTAACCGCAAAAGTTATACGCAAACAGACTAAATAACTGACTTTTGCTATACACATAACAAAATATTTATCAGAGAAGAAAAATTGCTTAAGAAGGCTTTTACATGCATGTGAATGGAAATGCAAACTAATTTTACATGTGAATGGAAATGCAAACTAATTTTTTAAGTTTGAAACAATCAACACCTTAATATATAATTCTTATTGGAAATGGTTCTATACAAAGTAAAACACATGTAGTTTGATGAATGACGTTGAATATGAGGAAGATAATTTGTATATATAAATAGCAAATGTAAAGGCATTTTGTTGTTATGCAAGTGAAGAGAAAACAAAATAAGTCCCAAGCCAAATTTATCCCACTCTCTTAGTCACTTCAACATCAACCCAATTCTTTTTGTCTCTCACGCATTTACAACTCGTAGAGACACATGCCCACATTGACAAACACACACACACACATTATATATATATAGTGTGTAGACGATATATGTTAATAACGCGTGAAAAAAAAAGATACTTAGTAATAACGAGTTCCCATTTTCGTAACACTTGATCTCATCACCAAATACCATCATTCACCAACCAAATGAAGCAAGTTTCCTGATCCAAACCCTAATTCACCACATCCACCCAAATGACAAACTAATATTGGGCAAATCACATGACTCTTTATTCTTTTCTTAAATTTTGTTTGGCTCGTTTTTAACATTTAAAGAAAGTGGTCCAAAGTGCATTTTAAGGCAAACCCTTATGAAATGTTAACATCAACACCATAAAGACACGCCTGCCCTCACTTCCAAACAAAACCCTAATTAATTAACCCCTTTTCCGCTCTCGCTCTTATTATTTGATTGATTAATTAATCTAATTACCTAGCTAGTAACGAAAAAAAGGTGTTGCTCTTGGAAAAAAAAAATCAATTAGGGTTAGTTCTTCAGTGGAAGAAACTCATAGAAACAGTGAATGCCACTCTCCTTCTCTTTCTCACCATTGCTACAAAAACCTTCTTTTCTCAATGGAAAAAGCTCAAGTGTCTGTTCTTGATGATCCGATTCACCGTTAGAGCAATCTTCATGTCGTTCTTGATCTTTATCATCATCACAATTTCGACGACAAGTCTCTGTGTTCGTTGCTGCTCCCGTGCTTTGAAATACATGTGAAACAGTGACCGTATCTTTAGCAGCAGAAACAGTACTGTTGCTATTGGACATGTTGGACGAAACAGTAGTGGAATTGAGAATGAGTTGATGATGATGGTGATGCGTAGAAGGGTAGAGTCCAGGTGGCAACTGCATCATCTGCCACGTGGCGTTTCTCCCCGGAAAGCTTCGTCTCTCTTCTCCTACACAACGACCATTACGGTCGACCCGTCTGTTCGCTGGCTCCTCCTCCTGATGATGGTGATGGGGTTTCTAATTATGCAAAATAAAAAAAAAACAATCAAAGAATTTTGGAATTTTAAATTAGTAAATTAGCATTGGAAAATGTAAAACTTGGTAACAAATAAGTCAAATCTTGGCAAAGCGACAAACTTTATGCTTAAAAAAACCCATCACACGGACCCAAAAATAATATGCGATAGAAAATTCCAGAAAGGGACAGGGGTGAAGAAGAACGAGACCGTTAAAGAAGAGGGTCAAAACGGTCTTTTCAAGCATGCGTTGGAGTAAAAAAGCACACTAATTTATGGAAAATTCAGGAAAAACAAAAAGACACAGCTAAAGGATCGATCGTACGTAGCAGCTGTCCCGACAGAAAGGAAAGTCTCTGCAGCTTTTTGGATTTTTTTATATAAAATTTCAAAACAATTAAATAATAATTTACTATGCTAAGAAAATGTGCATTTCCCAATAAGCTAATTAATAATTTTTTTGGTCTTTTCGACTGCCACATATTCTCTAACATCATCTCTCTCTCTGCCTTTGTTTTTCTTTCAAAGTTACCCAAAACTTCCAAAAAAAGAATTCACTTATTCTTAAGAGATTCTCTTTGTAATCATATGCTAATTATATCAAACCCTTAATTACATTCCCTTTCATGCCACCAATAGGACACCACTAAGAACATAAACATAAAATACGAGCAACATAATATCATAAATAGAAACAAACATATGTATAGATAAATACCTCTGGTTGTATGTCGCATCCGACCGAACATATCCAGTTCTTGGTCTGTTCAACCCTGTAACCTGTAAAATTCAAATAAAAAAATTAATTAAAACCTCGTCAAGATTTTAACTTTTTGAAATGTAAATCGACCACCATATATGTTCTGTTTCTATGGTCTCTCACCTGGTGGATCTTTCTTGTCGAATTCGTGGTTTGAGACAAGACTCGTTGTTGTAATGACCGATTCTTCGTGGCCAGATTCCATCTGTCGTCGCCGTTTCTGGCGTTCACGGGCTTTGTGGTTTTGGAACCAATAGAAAACGTTTTTGCCTTCTATCTTCCCGTACCGTCGTAGCTGCGAGGTGATTTGTTGGATATGGTCGGCCGAAGGAGTTCTGGTTCCTTGTCGGTAAAGCTCTTCAAGAACCCTTAACTGATCTGGCGTCGGATTCCACCGCGAGCTCACCATTACCGGTGGATGTTGAGGTTCCGAGTTTAGCATCATCAGCTCCCTCTTGTTCTGTTCTGCCGTCATCGTCACCACTGCTTTACAAATCATAACAAGGAAGAAAAATGAGCATTGATTAGAAACCAGAAAGAGAATTTGTTTGCGGGGAAAGAGAGAGAGAGACCCATATTAAAGCGGTGGTCGGAGTTGGTGTTTGCTACGGCGGCGGCGGTGGTGGGGCAAGAAGAGAGACGTGGAATGAGAGGACGAAGCTTTCTTCCTCCGTTGAAGGAATCTGCACCTCCTTCGTTGTAACCCATCATCCACATTTTGATCTATTTAATTTATATAATTGAGAGAGATTGCAAGGAAATATTAGGGTTTTGTTTGTTTTATCGAAATCAGGAGAAGTGAATGATATGGTTGAAGGAGAAATAGACAAATAGTAGAAAGTGTTAGTGACTACTTTGGCTTACGGGTTTGAAGTAGAGTGATAAAGTTGAGATATCTTTCTTTGTGTGTTAATATGAGAATGGGGGAGCAGCATGCAAATGGGGTTTTGTAAGCACACAAATGTGTATATATATAGAGAGAGATAGACAATCTACATATTTCTTTTATTTATTTATATTTCACTTATTAACATTCTACATATGGATAGAATTATATATTTATTTTACTTTGTTTTATTTCATTTATTTTCTAAATTCTCCACCGAACTTTAAAACAACAAATATATTTTTATATAAAAGAAGCATAACAAAATAGAATATTTGATTAGTTAAACGACCTATATACTTTTCCACGCAGACAGTACTGTATTCTATTATACGATTAAGCATTGAATTTTATCATATCATATATCTGTAGGAATAGTAATTCGTTATGGCTTGTTAATTTACACAATACGATTACTGTAATTAACTTGTATATTCTTCATAAACATTACATCCGGATGTATCTACTAACATGAAATTTTTTTCTACTACTCCAAGTTATTCACAAACCTAAGAAGTCGTAGTTTAGGAGTGCTTAACTGCTTATGTATATATAGTACAATGTGTGCTATAAAAATACTATTAAAAACGTGGTTAGTTTGCGGATGAGTACACTTAATTAAGCACTATACATAAAACTGGCATAAAACATATTCCAAAAAAAAACACTACTTAATATTGTCTCTTCTAGAACATCCCATTAAATTGAAACTTTACAAAGAAAATTAGCTGGTCACTACACACCAACCGAGATATAAACTTTGATGAACCAAAATTAGATTTCGCTAAGCGATTTTTGGAATGATGTAACTACATTATAAGTTTCATATATGATATATCATACATATATTAATAGCTAGTATACAAACATCCCTATATTATATTAAGAAAGAAAAGGAGGAAGATGAGGTTGACTAGTAAGAGGAGAGAGGAGAGCGTGGAATTCTGGGGATATGAATGATATGGGGAGATGCGAAGGAGCTTATAACGACGTGACATTCTCCCATCTCTCCCCATCACTCCTTTTCTTTCATTCTTTTTTTCCTTTTTATTTTTCATTTTTACCCTATTTTATTTCTAGTTTTTACGAAATATGAGAGATAAATGTATGTTTGTGTGGTGGCTTTCACTATTATTCTTGTTCTCAACTGCCCCATAGCTTTGTCTCCTTTACACTACTCTTAACCTCATCTCCTTTGTCTCTCTCAAACCTACTTTTCCATAAAACCCTTTTCCTCCCTTCTTCTCTTTGGGATCTTAAATCCCCCTTTTCTGTCTTTTCCCAAGCCCTAATCCTTTTGTTTTTTTCCCTTGTTTTGGAAAAACTGCAAAACAAATGTTAATCCTGAGTTTGTAAAAAGATGTACCAATCTAATAATCCTGTCTTTTTTTATTTGTTTTATAATGATCAAGCGATTAAAAAATGTTACAGTGAGCCTCATTTGATGATATGATCAGATGTAGCTATAGCTAGATGTTACAATGTGCCTCGAATTATAATGATGTATATTTTTTTTTTTTGGTGGAAAACTAATATATTTTAAACTTTACAAATATGATTATATTTTTAGATTTTTTTTTGTTGCTAAGAATGTAATATCGGTTAGGTGGTGACAAATTGAAATTTATGGAAGTGATATATTTAGCAATCTTCTAAGAAAATATGATTTTAAGATGGCATTTTGATAATGTATAGAAAATCAAAACTAGTGGTGTTTAATAAAATAAAAAATTAAATACATTAGTAAATATATAAAAATGAACAGTTTATGGTTACAAATTATTTTTCAGAACAAAATTGTAAGCCTAATAATTGGCCCCATGGCAAAAAAGGATAAAAAACATGGAAGCAAAAATAATCGGTACTCTTTCGGATCACTGAGCTGTGAAACATCAGGTGTTGAGAAAGTAGCGATAAAGATCCTGAAAACTTGGTGAAAAGTAGAAAATGGAAAGCCAAAGAAGGAAAACAACTTGAACGACCGTGAAAATGGTAACCGTGCAATCAAAAGCTTAGGCCTTCAAACCTAGGTGCAAACAAGCCAATGAACAGAGGCTATCCTCCACGCATGTGTACTAGGCACGTCCAGCAAACCTTTGAAACCAATGCTACGACGGGATTACGCTAGCCGCAAGAACCAAAATGCGCTAAGAAACTCTACCAAGACCATTTCCCCGATGTCGGCTAGAGCTTAACTAGGCGGCAATCAATTCAACAACCTTATTAGCTCCTCCAAAAGCACCGAAGCGCTACACAACCAAATCCGAAACAAGCCTAATCTAGCCTCACTAACAGAATCCAAATTTTAAACTCGAGAGAACAGCCCAAACATAGCTGAACCCACACACTAAGAAGACAAATGAAAGCATGGTGAGAACTAGGAACCAACGGATCGGGACTAACCGAAAGGGGAGGCGGAGCTCTCGTCTCTACCAACACTGGCCGACTCTGAACCCAAAAGACCACCACAGAACCAGCCTAACCTCGCCGGAGAGAGCCAAAGAACCCGCAGCATAGATCCGGCACACCCAAGCCTATGAAAAGCCATGATTCTACTTTACCGATGGAGAGGACCCGTCCTCAGGGGCCCCTTGACCGCACATGTGAGCAAAACCATAAGTTAATCCGGCGACTAGGAGCGCCGCCGCGAAACCAAACGACAAGAGAAATCTGACGAGGTCCATCACCAATTCGAGAAACCTGTCCGTCGAGAAATCAACGCGAACCAGGGAGTGGAGTAGGCCGAACGCCTCACTCCGTATGAGATCCAGCCGCCGCACCAGCAACCAGAGTCGTAGCCGTCGGCCCACCAGAAAGTCAGTCATCAGAGAGACATCGCTCGCCAGCCAAAGAAAGGTGAGACAGCGAAGGAACAAAAACAAAGAAATAGAGAAAGGGGGCCTCTCTCGGTGCCGGCAACCGGAGAGGCAGCGGAGAAGACGAAGAAAGTCGGCGACAGCGGCTAAAGGAAGGAGAAGAAAAAAGGGATTCGCCCTAGAGAGCTTTTTCGAGTTTTCTCTTTACCCCTTATGTGAAATTGATACATAAAAGATGCCGACTCTGAATGATGATGAATTCAGTCGATTCGTAGTTCTTCAAACAAATTAATGTGTATACAGAAAACTCTATAAATTAATAATGTCGGGACTATGATATTTTATTAATTTATAGAGTTATTAATTTATCGATAAATTAATAATTATTCATTTAAATTTTTTTTTATTAAAGTTTATAATCTTTTGAAAATTCATTTTCTTTAAAATATGAAACAATAGTAAATTGTTTCAAAGCAAAATTCGTTTAGGGGATTCCATATCAAAAAAATTTAGAAGATGAATCCACGACATTTATAAACGTTTCAATAACCTATTCGACTATTCTGGTGAAAATGATACATGCTCAAAAGTTAAGAGTTTAGAAGAACGTATGCTTACTATCTTTAATGTCGATGATGAACTTGAAGACAATATTATGATACATTTGGAAGCAGTTACGCGTAAAGAACCAATTATCGCTTCTAAAAATCTTTATAATTTTGGTATGAAAATCGAGAAAATAACACCATGATGCAATATGAAAAATCATAAAAGAACTCCAATTTGTAAAAACAAACAAACGATACTACAATCATATTTTTGTAGATTATCTTAGTTATGTTGTAAAAAATTTTGATACACTAATTATTAATTTATAATATTAAGAGACCATATATTTACATAGCAGTTCTTTAAAATTTATTATTTTATTATCTTATCATTTTGTGTTAAAATTTGAACTGGCCCAACTTGGGACCAGAGAAAACTATTAATTAATCGTGTTTATTAATTTATCGCGTATTAATTTATAGAGTTTCTACTATATATATATATTACTTTAAATAGGTAACTTCCCACGTTATACGCGGTGATAATAATTTAAAAACAAATTTAAACCAATTTGATATTATGCGTAAGATGGGATAAGTTATTTTCGATATTTATTGAAAATTTTCTTAGATACATGTTAATCTCATACTCTCTATGTATCAAAGTAATTGATGTTTTAGAGAAAGATTTTTAATATCAAATTAGTTGATATTTTCATTTTTCTAGGTAAAAATTTAATATCTTTTATCTTTTGTGACTATTTAAATTTTACAATATTTTTGTGATTTGTTATAAAAATTATATTATTTATGTTATTTAATGTGTGCAACATCCTTAAACATCATCTAAAATTATACAAATAGAGTATTAAAATACTTTATCCACGTTATACCTAATTGTAAATAACATTTTTGAAATAAAATAACATACTTTGTCTTAAAATTCGAAAAAAATATTTGATATAGATTCTTCACTTTTTTTTTTATCTCCTACGTTTTTCATTTTTTTACCGTCTTCATCTTTTGATTTTTTTTTTTTTTAAATACTTCTGATTAGAATTATGTTTTAGGAAAGATATAGTAATGGTGAAAATAAATTTAATTCGATTAGTTAATATTTTAATTGAATTTAAAAAACAAAATTAGTTATTTTTTACCAAAAAAATTTATACTTGAGATGAGTAATACAAAAATATATAAAATAAATAAGTTAAGGCATGATAAGAACCGGTTATTGGTTGGTCAAATTCCATCAAACTTCATAGCTTGACGTATTTTTTGGGTCAAATTTCAATATAAGAAAAATAGTAATTAAACGTTTTTAAATTTGATAATTAAAAGAATACGTATTTTTTTATAGTACAGTCACAAAATTTGGTAAGTATTTATTTATGGAATATATGATTTTCGTTAATTTCAAATTAAATTTTAAAGAAATAAATATAAATTTAGTTATGGAAGATTTTCTAGAAGATTTAGTTATGATTAATTAATTTATAATCGAAAATTCTTTAAAAAAATTGTTTTTTAAACCAAATCCTACTTTTTCAAGACACGTCAAATTTTTTTTGGTGAGAGTGATTATGGAGGTGACACGTAAGCGTTTCTCCAAAATCACTTCACAAATAATGTTAAGGGGAAAATAATTTTTTTTAAAAATAAATATAAATTTAGTTATGGAAGATTTCGTAGGAGATTTAGTTATTGATTAATTTAAATTTATAATCTAAAATTCTTTTAAAATTTTGCCATGTCATTATTTTTTAAACCAAATCATACTTTTTCAAGTTAGATCATAATTCTTTTGGTAAAAATGATTATGGAGATGACAAATAATCGTTTTCTCTAAAATCACTTCACAAATAATATTAAAAGGATGATTCACATGATCAAATTTGTAAAACAATTCTGGCTTTCTTCAAACCTCTACTATTTGTTCAGAAGCAAGCTAGTTATCATACGTGAATTTTCACGCACGTATAAATCATTACATTTCCTTTTTAATATCAGAGATATTTTCAAATAAAAATATGAGCGCAGTTTGTAGCTTTTATATTTATATCGTATGCATAAAGATCTTAATATTACTCCATTGCATCTCTTTCTCGTTTATAGAAAAGTCATTGATATATAAAATTAAAGGGAAAAAAAAAAACTGAATGCATAAATAATCTTATCAGCGGATCACCTTTGGGCTTTAGTTAGGGCCACGAACCTAATGCACGCGCTCACGTTTAAATTAAAGTATATGCATGATTTGTTTTTGGAGTAAAAACAAATTACTAGCTAAGTATTTTTTTTTTTTTTGTTTCTTACACTCAGCCGAGATATTTTTTTTCAAAAATTCTTTAAAATACCACTAATATATGTTTTTGTTTCAAATATATCATCATTGTGTTTTTTTTTTCAAATACCACTAAAAATTTTATTTTTCCAAAAATACTACAAACATTAAAAATGATTTTTAAGGATTTATAGTTTAAATTTTTGAGTTTGGGTTTAGGGTTTAATTTTTAGGATTTAAGATTTAGTTTTTAGGGTGAAGTTTAGTTTTAATTTGTGGTATTTTTGGAAAAAAAAAATTTTTAATAGTATTATTGAAAAAAATCTAATGATAGTATCTTTGGAACAAAATTTTATTTTTGTGCTATTTTTGAGAATTGTCATTTTTCTTTTCTTTTTCAACCAAATTATTTCAATTTAAAATTAAAACAATTATTACTATTATTAAGAGTTAAGTTTGTGGAAACTTTTAGTTTAGTTTAATATTTCTACAAATATTAGATATGAAGTTCGATTTATTAAAAATACAATTTCTTACCTATTAGAGATGCAATCTTATCAAATGTTGTAACGTGAAGTAAGTAAAATTGTTCGCCGTAGTCCCGTGCATAGATTTATAGATTTATGTGTTGCGAAAAAAGTTGTCTTTTAGAAGTAATTCTTTTATTATGATTGTATGTGTTGCATATGGTTAAGTGGGTAATTTTCAAAAATACCACAAAATTAAACTAGATTTAAATTCTAAACTCTAAAAACTAAACTCTAAACTCTAAATCCAAAATACTAAATCCAGACCAAAAGTTTAAATTATAAACTCTTAAAATTCATTTTTAGTGTTTGTGGTATTTTTGGAAAAATAAATTTTTAATGATATTGTTTATAAAAAAAACTAAATAATAGTATATTTGAAATAAAAACATATTTTAATGGTATTTTAAAAAATTCTAGTTAAATTCGATTCGTCGGTATAAATAGTCTTCACTAGAGTTATAAGTTAATTATTTTTAAATATAGCTAAAATTTTAAAGTACCAGAAAATTTCTTAAAAGTCTGAACTACTCTCGACAATAAATGGCCTGGGCTTACACAAACAAGACTTTTAGGCCCAATAAAATTGAAATAGAAACATCCGTATCTTCTTTTTCTTATATAAAAGCCTGTTTGAGAGGCAAAATAGAAATGCCAGAAAAGTTATGATCTTCGTCGCTCGCCTGCGACTTCGAGCTAGAGACAATGGCTTCTCTACCTTCTTCTTCTCTAAACCTCTCTCTTTCTCATCTGCCTCCGTATTCCATTTTCAGAAAACTGTCGATGTCGAAGCTCGAATACACTCCGGAAACGAAGACGATGCAATAGAAGCAGAAGATCGTCGACGCAGTGTAACCGATAGAGCTTACTGGAGAAGACGAATACACAGTATCTGCGCCGTACGGAGAAATCCCGACGAAGCTCTTCGGATTCTCGACGGCCTCTGTCTCCGTGGATATCGTCCCGACTCGCTTAACCTGAGCAGTGTGATTCACGCTCTCTGTCACGCCGGACGATTTGACGAAGCTCACCGTCGGTTTCTCCTCTTCGTCGCTTCGGGTTTTATCCCAGACGAGCGAACCTGCAACGTTATCATCGCGAGGTTGCTAGATTCGGGATCTCCGGTGTGTACGTTGGGGGTTATACACCGTTTGATCGGTGTCAAGAAGGAGTTTGTGCCATCGTTGACGAGTTACAACCGTTTGATCAATCAGTTGTGTTTGATTTATCGGGTAGTCGATGCGCATAAGCTTGTGTTCGATATGAGGAATCGAGGGCATCTCCCGAATGTTGTGACTTACACCACTCTAATCGGTGGTTACTGTGAGATTCGAGAGCTTAAAGTTGCACATAAAGTGCTCGACGAAATGTGTGCGTGTGGTATAAGGCCTAATTCTCTCACACTGTGTGTTCTTATTGGTGGGTTTTTGAAAATGAGAGATGTTGAAACAGGACGGAAGCTGATGAAGGAACTCTGGGAATACATGAAGGATGAGATTGATACATCTATGAAAGCAGCAGCTTTTGCTAATCTCGTTGATTCTATGTGCAGGGAAGGGTATTTCAATGACATTTTCGAGATCGCAGAGAATATGCCACAATCCGAGTCCGTGAACGTTGAATTTGCTTACGGCCATATGATGGATTCCTTGTGTCGATACGGGAGAAACCATGGCGCTGCGAGGATTGTTTATATAATGAAGAGTAAAGGGTTAAAACCGAGAAGGACATCTTACAATGCTATAATTCATGGTCTGTGCAAGGATGGTGGGTGTATGAGGGGTTATCAGTTGCTAGAAGAGGGATCTGAATTTGGGTTTTTTCCGTCTGAGTATACTTATAAGCTCCTAGTGGAGAGTCTATGCAAGGAATCTGACACCGGTAAAGCGAGGAATGTTCTTGAGCTGATGTTGAGAAAAGAAGGAACAGATAGAACTAGAATCTATAATATCTACCTACGAGCTCTCTGCGTAGTAGATAACCCAACTGAAATCCTGAACGTACTGGTCACTATGCTTCAGGGAGACTGTACGCCGGATGAGTATACACTTAACACAGTTATCAATGGATTTTGCAAGATGGGTAGGGTGGATGATGCAATGAAAGTTCTTGGTGATATGATGACAGGGAAGTTCTGTGCACCAGATGCTGTAACTTTAACTACTGTTATGTGTGGCTTGCTTACTCAAGGAAGAGCAGAAGAAGCTCTTGATGTGTTGAATCGGGTTATGCCAGAGAACGGGTTTAAGCCAGGTGTTGTTACATATAACGCTGTTATGAGTGGGTTGTTCAAGCTCCATAAGGGAGAGGAAGCTATGTGTGTGTTTGATCAGATGGCAAAGGCTGGTGTGAGTACAGATAATACTACCTATGCTATTATCATTGACGGGTTGTGTGTGACTGGTCAGGTGGATATGGCGAAGAGGTTCTGGGACGATGTGATATGGCCATCAGGCAGACATGATGCGTTTGTGTATTCAGCATTACTAAAAGGGCTTTGTCAGTTTGGTAATCTAAGTGATGCTTGCCATTTCCTATATGAACTGGCGGATTCTGGAGTGGTTCCTAATGTTGTTTGCTATAACATCGTGATTGATGAATGTAGCAGAAGTGGGTTGAGGAGAGAAGCATACCAGATTTTGGAGGAAATGAGGAAGAACGGTCAGGCTCCTGATGCGGTAACATGGCGGATACTCGATAAATTACATGATTCCAGGCCTCTAGCTGTGGAAGGAGAGAGTAGTAATCTTCAAACTCTGCAATCTCAGGATCAACTGTTTCAAAAGCAATAAACTTCATGGTCTTGGGCTCAAGCATCTTGGCTTTTGATTTGGTTTTACCATAGCTGTGTATGAGACCAAGGCCTTGTTTGTTTCTATGTGAGTTCTTTGCCAGTAAATTCAAAAGGTTCAGAGAGCTCAGATAGGTGAAATAATCAGACAGAATCGAAGAGAACACCGAAGAGCAAGAAAATAAACTTAAAATATTTCTACAGCAACATTAGTGGAGCCAAGGCAAATGGTCCTCCAGAGACATCATTCCAAACAGCTATTTTAAGATGTACAAAGACAGAGCATACAAACTGATAATCTATAATCTACGATAGTGAAAACAGAACCAAACCAATGTAGGTGGAAACCATGTTTTAACTAGTTCCACCACTTTGCTGATGAGCCTGTGATTCCCAGAAGAGCCTGACAGTGGAATAGATAAGAGAAGGCTCAGCCATTGCGCCATTACCGTAATCTCCACAGGCCAGTCTCTTCTTGATAGGGGGAATAAGTGTGATTCCAAGCTCGTCAAGCGACAAAAGATGTCGTTCAGTGAAAGGATTGTTCCACATCAAAGTGTTCATCGATGGTGCAACAAACAATGGTTTGCTATAATCCCAAGCTCGTATAATACAAGTCAGAAGATTATCACAGAGCCCACCAGCAATCTATAGAGAAGACAGTGTTTTTTTTTAGATCTCTCAAAACTCTATTATGGTGTCAAAAAAGGGCGATTTTAGATTTGTTTACCTTGCCTAATGTGTTAGCAGACAAAGGAGCAATGACCAAAACATCAGCCCAACGTCTAAGCTCGATGTGAAGAACAGGATCGCCGATCTTATTCCAGCTTGACCATTCATCTTCATCAGTATACAGAGTCACTTCTTGTGGCAGCGAGAGTTTATCGAGGAAATGAAGAGATGATTTCGAAGCGACGGCTCTTACTTCTGCCCATTCTGAGAAACAATGGCAGAGATTGCCGAATTTGATAGCAGCGACGCTTCCACTTGCAGCGAGTAATACACGTGGCTTCCTCGGTGGTGTATTCACTTCCATGTCTTGTCTGTCTCGTTTTCCGTTCTCCATGGCTCTCTCTCTAAACAGCGACAAGATCTGGGAAGGAAGAAGCGAGTTGGGGGGAGATGGGATCTGCGAGGAACCCTAATCGATGATTGATCTGGTCGATAAAATTATCATAAGGTTTTAAGAGGGAAGAGAGAGAGATTGAGAAAGGACAAATCCACTACTCATTAATCGATTGTCAAATGGGTCGTTGACTTACCCTTCTTGGGCCTCAGTCTTTTGTATGGGCTAGATATCGATAACTTTTATTTGAGTGTATTTTTTTTGTTCTTTTTTTTTAATGTCTTTTCATTAATATTAAGTAGATAAATAATGAATATGATTCTCGTGGAAGATGTTTACAAGGAAAGTAGGAATATAAACCATTGAAACAAAGTTCGTAAATGGATTAAACGGTTCCTTAGCAAGACGATCCGTAGCTTTGATGTTTGCACGAGAGATCTATCGAAACTGAGCTTGATCGAATTTTAAACTCCAATGATTAATATCTTTAACCCAATTATGAACACTAGAATTCAATCTATTCTCAGTGAGTAGTTTAGTCATTTCTTCATTGTCCCTTTCAAAGACAACATTATGATAATCGCGTATCCAAACCTGTTGCATCGCCATTAAGAGTGTTTGGTATTCTGCTTCAAATACCGAGGAACATGTCTTGTCTATGCTATGACCTGCCTCCAAGAAAAAACCATCAGAATCTCTAAGAATCCAACCTCCAATTGAGGTGTCATTCTCTCGATAACGACAATCATAATTGCACTTAATATAACCAAGATGAGGCTTTGTCCATATTAATGTTGTCTGATGACGAGTCAGAGATATTTTCAAGTAGCAGACCATTCTTGAGCATCGACAATGGCTTTACTCAAGTCATGTTGCCATTGTGAACCTATTTTCGGAAAGAGTGTATTTTTCATTTTATCTTAAATCAATCACGCACATAATTGAATCATAGTTATGTTTAACAAAAAAAAAATCATAGTTATGTAACGCGGCATTAATACAACATTAGTGGCGCTAACACAAAATATAATGATATATGTTCTGGTCTTTTTTCTTAAAATAGTGGATGAACTATTTCTGAAAATAAAACACAAATTCGATTTTGGAAACCAAAACATATCTTAAGATCGCTGGAACAATAAGCATCGAAACTCAGAGCTAAAATTAACAGCAATATTAACGTGACATTGAATAAAGGTATGATAAGTAAGAGGTCAAACAAGTGTTTTAGCGGGTTGACTCGAGGGGTTCACCTTGTAAATGAAAGAGCCAAAATTTGATTTTTTTTTTTTTTTTTTTTCATTTAATTTCAAGAGAAATTAGCATGGATGATTACTAAAAAAATTATATTTAATAATCTAATAAAAAACTTCTATGTTGCCATATTCTACCCACTAAATCTAGGATTTTTGATAACACTCTTTAAGTAATTTTACGAAAAATGCAAATGTATTACGTAAAACAGCTATAGTAATAAATACTCTCTTTGTTTTACTCTAAGTGTCGTTTAAGATTTTTTTACATGTATTAAGAAAACGTATTAAAATTTCGAATATATCCTTATAAAGCAGATCGTGTATTTGTATTTTTCATTAAATATAGGTTAAATTAGGTGTTTTACGACAAAAATTACATTGGAAATATAAAATGATACTTATTTTTAAACAGAAAAATAATCGTAGAAGGAAACTTCCTTTGAAACAGAGGGAGTAAAAAACTCTTATTTTGATTACACCGTTTATATATATGTACGAGACAACAAATGTAATTAGTGTTATTTTAACTATTGTACATTGCAAACAAATGTAATCTAAAAATTTGTGAAAACAGTTAACTTTTTCATTTGCATGTATTAACTAATGAACAATAAACTTTTTCATTTGCATGTATTTAATATTATTTTTCATTGAATTTAATATTTTTATAACACCGTTTAAGTAATTTTATGAAAAATACAAATATTGTATGTAAAACGGCTATAGTACTAAATGAAAAACTATTATTTTGATTACACCGTTTAAATATATGTACGAAACAACAAATATGATGAGTAAGTATTAAATGTAAAACGGTTATTTTGACTATTGTACATTGCAAACAAATGTAATCTACAAATTACTGAAAACAATAAACTTTTTCCATTTGCATGTATGAACTAATGAACAATAAACTTTTTAACTTGCATGTATTTAATATTATTTTTGATTGAATTTAATATTTTGATAACACCGTTTAAATAATTTTACGAAAAATACAAATGACTTACGTAAAAACGGTTGTATTAATAAATGAAAAAACTTGTATCTTGATTACACCGTTTAAATATATGTACGTGACAACAAATATAGTTAGCAAGAATTAAATGTAAAACGGTTATTTTTCATTTGCATGTATTTAAAATATTAAAAGATGAACAATAACTAAAAAAAGTCCAAAATTTTGTGAAAAAATAAACTTTTTTATTTGCATGTATTTGGTTTTTTTCCTTTCTAAACTTTAATTTTTTTTTGTTTAACGTATTTATTGTTGATTTTATTTATAAAGTTTTAATTTATTTTTCAACAAGACATAAAAGCTTGTTTCTATTAACATTTGAAATTTTTTTAATGAACACTTGAACAAAAAATGAAAATTCAAAAACATTTGGAAATTTTGTGTACACTTGTTTATATTGATGGCAAACATTTATTTAAAAAACGCAAAATCGGAAGTAATCAAATTTAAAACAGATAAGATAAAATTATTGTTCAATACACAAAACATTTTTTTTTGGCGACTTGCCCTAGGAACCATGGTTGAAATTCTCCTATTACAATTTTAATCATGCTTGACCACCGTATATGTCTTAAATGGCAAAAAAATAAAGTGTAATCAAAATATAAAATGGTGAATAATAATTAAAAATGGAAAATTTTGTGAAAATATCAAATTTTCAGTTGCATGTATTTAGTTTTTTTTTTCCTTTTTCAAACTTATAACTGTTTCCAGTTTCACGTATTTAACGTTGAGTTTATTTATAAAGTCTTTTATTTAATTGTTAACATGTTTATATATATCAAACATTGAAATTTCGTTTTAATAAAACACTTGGAATTTCATAAAAATTTGGAAAATATAGTATTTATCCTTTTATATATGATTTTAAATAGAACGATCAAAGTATTTTTTTTTAAACGCAAAACCGACCACAGATAATTAGAAATAATCAAATTTAAAATATATATGGAAAAAATAGTTCTTAATACACGAAACTAAAAATTATTTTGATTTAGGAAAGGGTTAATTTGTGGGATAGCCAAAAAACCAAACATAACTAAGGCAAATAACCAAAACCCCCTAAAACAAGTGGGTGTAATTGTGCCACGCAAAATTGTTTTGGTTATTTGCCTAAATATGTTTTTTTTATGGGTGATTGGGCAAATTAACCCTTTGAAAAATGCATTTAGTGAAGTGATTAAAAACCCGTTTTTTTTTCCATCGATGTTCGACTCCCTCTCTCCGTTTAGTGAGTCATATTATTGACAAAAACAAAACAAAAAATATTTTGACTTTTCTATAAAAACAATTGTTTTTTAAAATCAGTTCATGCCTTCATGGTTATCCACTGGTTAAAGTGCTTGCCTTGAAAGTTGAGAAACTAATGTTCACTCTTTGACTAGGATTTCAATCATTTTTAGTTATTATGGATGTTTTAAACGGCAAAAAAATCAAACTTTTCTACATATTTTGAGTCATTAACATCTTCAAACTTACTTGCTTCCAATGTCAAAGACAAAGTCAACAGATCGATTTTATTGGAAACAAAGCTACACAAACATAAGAGAGAGAACAAGGAAAACATCCCTAATTTACAAACACCTATGTTTGGTTAAGACACACTGACAACACCATCAGCGTGAGTCTTTTGTTTGTTCTTCTGCAAACTATAAAAAATTAAAATCCTTACAGAAATTATTAAATTTAAGATACGATCCAACACCTAAATACTAAACAACACTCCTAACCACAAACACAAAGGCTATGTCTAAGGCTGTTTTTTTAGGTCATTATTCTTCAGAACAGAGCTTCTTGCATTGCCTCTGCTTCTGTCTGGGTCTGTGCTGCTTGTTCTCCTCCTCCATCTCTTTCTTGTCCCTGTTCCTCTCCTTGTGTTTCAGCTTCAGTCTGTGGTGCTGCCTCCTCTGGCTGCACTTCTTCCATCACTTGTGGCTCAGCCGTCTCCATCGCTGTTAGCTCCTCCAGGTCCAGTATGGCTTGCACCACTGCTTGGTTGTCACTTGTAACTCCAGCTTTCAGCACATTCACGATTTCCTTAGCTTTCTCTTGCTGAATCATTTAGAGAGACCAAAACCAAACATAAGAAAGCAGATTTGGGAATCTAATCCAATAAAACTGAATTAGAAGATTAAGGACGTAGACTGTTTATAGTCGATAAGACTTACAAAGAGGTCAAACTTTCTCTTGAGTTCTCCATAGCCAGAATCTTGTGTCCCAGTGACTGGCCCTGTTGCGATCTATGTCCATAAATGGAAAAAATAAGTTAAAGATATAATTACAAACAAATTCAAGGCAAACAATAATGGTTAATTGGAGAAACTCTTCAACTTAGATCAATTGAAGACGTTTCTACTTAAAAGAAGATTCAGGGAACAAGACTGTGACTAAGTACGCATAAAGCAAGATTAGATTTCACACTAATTGAGAAAACTATAACCAGCTAAAGCGAGACACCACCGACCACTTAGTTTTAATTATCCAAATGAAATAAGAAAAAAATAATAAGAATTAAACATAGAATCTTGATAAGGATAAGCCAAAAGCGGAGACAGCTAATATAATAAAAACTCTGGAAACTAGTCAGATTTGGATTCCTTCTACAGACTCGAAAACAGACAATGGCTCAAAAAGTGGAAAGTGACATTGGTTTTAGTTCACAATGATTGTCACAAGTATTAAGCTTTTTCATTCTAAATTGACGGCGGATCATTGAACAAAATCATGCACAGTACTAACCTCGGATGTCGCGAGATCACAGACTCTAGTCAAAGAGAGAATGTTAGGGAAATTTACCTTTCTGGGTCTGCCTACGGGTCGTCCCCGTCCTCGCTTTGGCTTGGTAATTAGCCTATTGATAACACCACCGATCTTAGGTGGTCGTCCTCGTCCACGCTTCATCCCCGGCGCAACCGCCACAATTTCTCCACCAGCTGGAGCAACGGCGGTGCCGCTGGAGTCAACTCTCCTGGGCCTTCCTCTGCGTCTTGCACCGTTAGCAACATGCGGAAACACAGAGGCGGTCGATGAGACAGATCTGGGCTTCCTCTGTCTCCCAGCAGCTCTACGACCCGGTGGTCTACCTCTTCGTTTCATGATTACACCCACAGTCGAAGCCTGAACGATCGGACCAGCACCGTTCTTCCTTGGACGACCAGGTCGTCTCTTTGCCGACTCCGTAACTTCCTGTGTCGGTTTGGTGTTAGCCAATTGGTATTGTTCCCAGCTTGGCTGTCCGTTAGACTGGACGATGCCGCCAGATTGAACATCACTGGGTTGTTGTTGTTGCTGTTGTTGTTGTGGAGCTTCGGATCTAGGTTTTGGAGGACGACCACGGCCTCGCTTCTGAGGCTGAGAAGCAGAACCAGTGACAGCCACCGGATCAATCAGACGTTGGTCGTTGACACTCGGAAGGATCTCAGATCTGGGTGGTTCCAGACCTGCAGCAGCCGCCGCCGCCGCAACGGCGACGCTCTCCGGAGGGGAAGCAGCAGCGAACTTGTATGATTTCTTAACCATAGCAAGAACACCACTGCTCTTCAAGCTCTTGAGATGGTGAGTCAGCAAAGCACCATGAGCAGAAGGTAAACCGGGATAAGATCTCTCCATATACCTCGAAATTGCCATCTTGCTAGAACCGTCCGGTTCGTTTAACGCCGCAATCGCCGCGCAAATCATCTGATCCAAACACAAAGAGAAAGAAAAGTTAATAACCAAAAAAGGAAAAGTAACCGAATTGAGTTAAAGATAGAGACTTTAGATGAGAGAGCTTACATCGGAGTAAGGTGGGTGGTTGAAGGAATGATGCGGCGGAAGAGGAGGTGCCTGAGACGGCGGCGGTTGCGTTTGCGGCTGCGGCTGCGGCTGTGGCTGCGACTGCGGCTGGAGTTGGAAGACATGGTTGGTGTACGGGTTATGGTTAACCGGTGGTCCACCGAAAAGGGGATGATTGGGAGCGGCGCCCGCGCCGGAGACGAAAGGGTTGGAGGTGGAAAAGGTAGGGAAAGGAGTGAACTGAGGAGGATGGTGAGGATCAGTGGATATAGAGAGAGACGGATCCATTGATTTTTCGGAGAAACAGTGAAAAAAAAAGCAGAGGAAGGTGAGATTTAGTTTTTAGGGTTTTCTTATTTTCTTTTCTTTTTTTTCTCCCTCTTTTGATTATTGTTTTTTTTGTAAAATAAAAAAAAAAAATTTGGGGTAGAAATAGATAAAGGTTAGGTTGGAGAGAGAGAGATGCAGATGACGAGAGGGTGGAATTAGCGATAACGTTAAATCTCACCCGTTGAATTAATTTTATCAATGATTTTGGCGAGGATCGATGACGTGGCGTATGATTTTTGTTCTTTTTTATTTTGAGTTTTGTGTTTCTTTACTTTTTTTTCCTTTTTTTTTCCACTCTTACCATATGGCTACATTTTCTATCCAAATGTAATAACAAATGAAATCACCCAAATATTAAAAATGGACCGCTAAATTTTTCTAAAAAACAGCCTCGCTTTCAGTGTAAGCAATTTTGTAAACAAGGATATAACTTTTTTTTGAAAAAAAACAAAAATATATAACATTTTGAATAGGACCATACATCTCGCGCCATACATTCAACGGTAACAAAAATTTATATTTATATATATATATTTTTTTTTACTATTTACATCGTCTCGTACATATTTTATTATGCACCGCACTATTACCATTCGAAGTAATAAGCATTACGTAATCCATATGAATTTTTCATCATATAGTATATTGGATCACATAAAGGAAGCCTAGCAAACATTGTTGCATTAAGTAACCTATGTGACAAACTCCATTAAAGACTGTATGATAAACCAGGTAAAATGAGTGTGCTTACACATGTAGTTAGTAATTTCACTTTAGGTAGGTTTTTTAGCATGTGTAGCAGGTGTATTCGATAAGATTTTGGTTCGAAAATTTTGAATCAGTATAAATTTTAACCCATAATTTTTAATAAGTATATAGTTTTTTGTTAAAAAACATTGAGTGCATTCAGATATCTTGAGACAATTATGTACAAATGTATGATAATTACTTTGAGTTTAATATTTTGATTACACATTAACACAAATGTATGAAAGTATAGATATACGACGAAAAATAAAATATATCTGATAAGTGTAAAGTTTTTATTTTGATCACACCATTCAAACATATGTACGAGGCAAGGCAAATATAATTAGCAAGTGTTAAATGCAAAACTCTTGTTTTGGTTATCATGCATTGCTAACAAATAAAATATATTTAAACGGTGTAATCAAAATATTAAATGATGAACGACAATTTCAAGAAAAAATTTAAAATATAAAATTGCCGTTTTTCGTTGTATGTATTTCATTAAAAATACGTTTTTTCCTTTTTCAATTTAGTTTTTCCCATTTCACGTATTTAACGTTGAGTTTAGTTACGCATTTAAATCTAAAATTTATTTTTTTAACAAAGACAAAAAAAGTTGTTTCAGTTGACGTTTTCATTTTGTTTTTATGAAACTTGTTTTCCATATGTGTGAGTTTGTGTCTATGAGTTTCAAGTGCTAAGAACTATCATGGGACACTAAGGCATGGAGACACTCTAGAAAATTCTGAAGTTTGATCAAAGAAGATTGAACGATAAAGTCCACATTTGAAGGCCACCCTTTTCGGCATAAGTAAAGATGTGTTACTAAAAGTCTAGAACAATAAACTATTTTTGTTGGATGGATGAGTGTCGGATTTAGACACAAGAAAAATAGGGACCACAAAAGAATAGTGTATTAGAGATACTACAATGATTCTCATTTGTGACAATCACAAGATGCTATCCCTTTGATTACTCTTTCATTATTGTATAGAATATTGACTTCCTAGTACAGCTCTTGTACACTCTGTGTAAAACCCCCTGTAAACATCTTCATGAATATACAATACATTCTATATAGTATCAGAGCAAAATTATATCTGAAACCTTTCGTTGCCGCCATTCTTATTTCTTTTCTGTTTTTTTTCGTCTTCACGTCTATTTTCTCTCTCTTCTCTTCTCATTTCTCACTATGGCAAATACAAACAACTCTTCTCCTTTCAATATCGGTGTTACTCCATATGCAGATACTATCACCACAAGTTCCTCATCTCTTCTCAATGTCAACATGGCTAATGTTACCAAACTGTCGACTTTTAATTATCTCACGTGGAGTCGTTAAGTTCATGCTCTTCTTGATGGATTTGAGTTGGCCTCATATCTTGATCTTCATGAATATACAAATAACAGATTCTATAGCGTGTTTGAGTATATAAAAGTGATTATATTTGTTAAGGTATGATTTGAGTTGTATTTTGAAATGAATTTTGCATATAATTGTAATTTAAATGAATTTTGAAAAGAGAAACCGTGACGAGATTAGGGTTCAAGTTAAAAAACTGAAACTTGTTAAAGTGTGTGTTTTGTCAACTTTCAAACAACTCCAACACATTCAAACTAGATGTCATGAAACTAAAATGTAAAAAAACGATCTTTAGTGAAGTAAATCCTCGTAATATGTTTATGTTTTTTATTCTCACCGACAATTTAAATATGTGTATTAATTTTTCAAAATAGTATGCATCTTATTTTTGAAGGAGTCTGAATAAAATCAAATATTGTTAAATTTACTTGAATAAAATAATTATTTCGTTTACTTCTTATATTCGCCAAGTAATTATAATTAGCCTCAACATGTGAAATCATAAATATAAGACGTAAAACAAAATATAGTTGATAAGTGTAAAACTTTTATTTTGATTATACCTTTTAAACAGATGTACGAGGCAAAACAAAAGTAATTAGTAAGTATCTATTTTGGTTATCGTGCATTGCGAACAAATACAATATATTTAAAATGCGTAATGAAAATACTAAAGAGGAACGATAATTTCAATAAAATTGAAAAATAGTGTATTTTAGTTGCATGTATTAAATTCAAAATACTTCTATCCTTTTTTAATTTAGGTTTTCTTGTTTTATGCATTCAACGTTGATTTTAGTTACATATTTAACTCTAAAATATCATTTTTTAGTAAAGACAAAAGAATTGTTTCCCTCTTAACACAAATGTATGAAATAATAAAGATACAAAAAAAAAACAAAATATAGTCAATAAGTGTAAAACTTTTTTTGTGATTACACCGTTTAAACATATGTACGAGAGTCAAAACAAATATAATTAGTAAGTATCCAATGCAAAACGCTTGTTTTTTGTTATCATGCATTGTGAACTAATGTAATCTATTTAAACAGGGTAATCACAATATTAAATTATGAACGACAAATCCAAGTTTTTTAAAAAAAATTGAGCATCTATTTAATTCAAAGCAGGGTTTTCTCCTTTTTAATTTAATTTGTTTGTTTCATGCATTTAACGTTGATTATAATTACGCATTTAACTCTAAAAATAAAAAATAAAGAAACAAATGTTTCAATTAATATTTTAATTTTGTTTTTATGAAACTTGTGTTCCATATGGGTGAGTTTGTGTCTTTGAATTTCAGGCGAGAAGAACCCTCATAGGATTAAGGCACAGAGACACTCCATACGATTATTATGAAAGTTTTTCAAAGAGGGATTACATGCAGTCGCGGGTCTGGACATGAGTAACCGGAGCAAATGTCAGGGCCATTTTTTTATTTTTATTTTTAATTATTTTTTATTGCAATTAAGAATTCAAAATTTATTAAAATTATATATAGAAAAACCCACAATTTCGGATTTATCAAATATAGATCGATTTGTTTAAAAAAAAAAAATTAGCACATGGCCCAATTATTCTTTGAACTTTTTGTGAGCATCATATGGTTTTTGTTTTTATCGGTAATTTAAATATGTGATTAAGTTAAATCTGGGTTTTAAAAAACGCGTCTTTTTTGTGCCATGACGCAAGGCGCACCAAAGACGATGTCCTCATCGCCACACCACCTCATGGCAAGGCAATATACATGAAGCTTTCGCTATATGCGTTTTATGATCGATATACAAGGCGTAGAAAATGCGTCATGGCGATGCACTTTTTATTTTTATCAAAACACTGTGTTTTGATAAAAAAAAAATAGAATGTTTTAGTGATTTTCAGTTTATCTTTGTGTGTATATTTACGAGGATAAGATTAAGAAACCCTAGTTTGAAAAAAAAAGTATCGCTACCTTGTTTTCTTTATAAAAAGTAGCTATATTTAGAAAAATTATTTACGTTTTTTTTTTCTTTTTTAATAGTTTGGATTTGGTGTTTTAGTATTTTGGATTTGGATTTGATGTTTTGGTTTTGAAGTTATATTATTCTAAGTTTTATACTGATTTTTTCCTTTTTTTAACGTTTTTTAATACGTTGATACACAAGATGCGTCATGGCGAAAGACGCAATGCCCAGACCATATCACCATGGTGCGCCAAAGGCTATTTAAAACCCAGAGTCAAATACGTTGTTATTTTACCTAAAGTGATGTGCAGATTGTTTTTGAAGAAGTCTAATAAAATCAGAACATACTAACTCTAACTGACTAAAAAAAAATTGCTTATCTTCTTGTATTCGCGATATGATTATGACTAGGTTAACTTTTGATTGATAAGATTTAACCATTTAAGGAAGTTATGGATATATGCCGCAAAAACTCTATTAACGCTGGCACCAGCCATATTTTTTTCTACTTTAGACGCATAATTGGAAAATGACCAAATATTTAAAACATGCAAGGAAAACAACCTGGCTGATACAAAAACTCAAAAATACTTTTTTTTTCTTTTCCTATAAAACAACTGTTTCTTTAGCCGTCAAATCGATTGAATAGTTTTCTTATATAACTATTGCAGTATATGACATTTACGTTTACATAATTATTTCTTATAAATAACTAACAAATTAGGTTGTTAAAATTACTAACCTTGCTGGCACAATACGTTTACAACCAACATATACATCACTGCACCAAAAGAGGATCAACATATACATAACTGGCAATACAATATGAATTTAAATAACATGTTTAATTAGTAACCCCTTAGCACGTATGAAGTATTGCAGTGAATACCAATCAAGCTAACGAGGAAAAGTTAGATTAAAATTACTGTTATCTCTTTACCGTTTCTAACCGAACATTCGGTTTTTCCCAGTATCCGTTATTTGCTAAATTTTTGTTTTTTCTTAGTGTCATCAATCGAATCTAATGAGTATAATACGTTTTATTGCATTACCCAGATAAAAAATAAGATAAGTGTCACCCATTCAAGCTTCAAATTTAACCTTAGCTGAGTCATTTTTAATGCAAAGTACGTCTATTTATGTCGAATCATTTCAAGCAATAGTGTAACTGAGAAACCAACAAAATGCGGCTGATAAAAGTCGAGAAAAGACCCAACGGTAAGCGATAATTTATGTTTACTAAGATTTTGTCAATTATCAGTATTTTTTTTTGCTAAAACATTATCAGTATTATACGACATAAATAAACCTTAGTTCCACGTGTTAACGGGCCCAATTATCCTCAACATAAGGCTTACTTGTATAATGGGCCTTAACATTAGATGGGGCATATCTGTGTTGCATAATCTAACATTTTTTTATGATTTTTTTTTTTTTTTTGGGGTCTCGATTCTAAAATGAAAAAATTATTTGTATGCTTACCAATTCGGGTCCTCGAGTCACAACCGGAGACGTGCATAAGAAGAGTTTACAGGGCAGACATTGGCTGGCATCTTGCAATCTCTCTTTTTCATTATTAGGAAAGTGGGTCCCACCCACCACCATCTCCATTTTTGTTTCTTCTCAAAAATGAATAAAATTATGTTTTCTATTTAGAATTTTTTATTTATTCTTATATAGTCATTATCAAAATAGTTATAAGATTTGCTAGCCTAATTTTCCTTAAAAAAGTATTGTATATAAATATGGACGGACGTAAGTTAACATAACAAAAATGAATTTGAATGTTGTGTGTTATTTTGAAAACGACGAGTGAAAATAAAATTAAAAAAGCCATGTGAATCAAATCAAGTGATTAAAATAAAATAAAATAAGAAAGCAATGTAAAAATAGTCAAACATGCCCTTTAGCAGAAAGAGAAGCACACGCTTCACGTGAGACGCACGTGCCAACAAACCCTTTTCACCTTCTCCTCCCTTTTTACTTGCTCTCTTCTTCTTCTTGTTCCTTCCGCATCCTTCGGACAAGAGATAACCAAACAAAAGACAGAAGAAAGAAAGAAAATAATAATGGCGACTCGAAAGAGAGAAGCACGCCATACCTGAGAGATTCGTGCGTCGACGACGACTTTGAAACATCGTTTACTAATAATAATAATAATTATTGTCAATTGATGATAATAATTATTGTTAATAATACAAATTAATTTTAAGAGAGGAAAAAAAAAAAAAAAGTTGTGGTGGAGGTGTTTGATGGGTGCTAGTCACAGCACCAACGTTAATAATAACAATCATCCTCATTCTCGAAATGCTTCCAATCATCTAAGCAATAGCTCTCGACACTCTGGTACAAGTGATCGGTTATCTGTGAGCAATTTGCGGTCTCAGCTCACAACAATTTACAGAAATCACGAAGAGGAAGAAGACGAGGAAGACGAAGAAGGAGGAGGAGGAGGAAAAGAGAAAGGAGCGGAAGAAGAAGCGAGAAGATTCGCCCTTGTTAGAGATTTTGATTTGTCTGGTTTGAAGTGCATTAGGGTTCCAAGGAGGAATTATATTCAAATGGATCCTCATAAAAAGGTTCGTTTTTTATTCAATCGTTTGATGAGGAATGATCAAAAACCTTGTGGGTATTCTCGTATGGATCTGTCGTTTCGTTTTTTCTGTTTGGTTTCTCCAGATTCGAAATTGAAATCTAGAATTGATTTTTGGACCTCATAGGTTTTGTTGTGATTGTGAGTTTCTGTCAATTTCCCCAACTACATTGGAAGGAACTGTAGCAAATCATTGTTTTAATTACTGGGTTTTAGCTATTAGATTGAATAGGACAACAATTTTGGGGATCCTTATCCAATTTTTCCTGGTGTACATTTGGATCTTTGTTACGAATTGACTTATGGAATATATGATCAATAGTCTGAGATATCAATTGTGAAAAAATGGATTTGGTTGCTTCATGATTATATGCTTCCTTCGCCTCGGCTCTGAATTGGCTTTTGATGCCATCTGGTCTGATCCTGAATCTATGGTACCTTAGTTATATGTTGACATGATATATGTGATCTCTAGAATTTGGAGAACTAGCTGAAATGCTACATTGTTCATTTGGATTCTTCTCGACTATGTTTCCTTTGCATCGGTTCTGAATTGGTTTTTGATATCCCCTGATCTGGACCTGAATCTATGGTATATGTCTAGGAGATACATGTGATCTTTAGAATTTTGAGAAATAGGCCATCTTCTTGACTAGGATTCTTCTTCTTTCCAGTCTGAGGTCTGAATAGGCATTTTATGGTGTCATGTTTGCACAAAAACGCAGGTTGCACTGGAGACTGAGTTCTTTACAGAATACGGTGAAGCCAGCCGATACCAAATCCAAGAAGTCATAGGGAAAGGAAGTTACGGTGTTGTGGCGTCTGCAATCGACACACATACGGGTGAGAAGGTTGCCATAAAGAAAATCAATGATGTGTTTGAGCACGTCTCTGATGCAACGCGGATTCTAAGAGAGATCAAGCTCCTCAGGTTACTGCGGCATCCTGATATAGTGGAGATAAAGCACGTAATGCTTCCTCCTTCGCGCAGAGAGTTCAGAGACATTTATGTTGTTTTCGAGCTGATGGAATCAGATCTTCACCAAGTTATCAAGGCGAACGATGATCTTACACCGGAGCATTACCAGTTTTTCCTCTACCAGCTTCTCCGTGGTCTGAAATTTATACACACAGGCAAGTGCCTTGGCTCAAGAGGCTCGTGTTCCTTAATCCCCTTTTGTCCAGTACTGCCTTTCTAGTAAACCTGAAGAATATATTTTTTCTTTGTTGCAGCCAATGTGTTTCATCGTGATTTAAAGCCGAAAAATATTCTAGCTAACTCTGATTGCAAGTTGAAGATTTGCGACTTTGGGCTTGCCCGAGTGTCGTTTAATGATGCACCTTCGGCTATATTCTGGACTGTATGTAGAGACTGAAATCATTAGGTCTTTTTATATATATCTCTAATGCATCAAGTGTTGTAATCATATGGTTTGTGCTTCTTTGCAGGACTATGTCGCTACAAGATGGTACCGTGCACCAGAGCTTTGTGGCTCTTTCTTCTCCAAAGTAAATCCAATTCTCTTGTTTCTTTGTGCACTCTGTTTCCGCTTATTAAGACATTAAAATCTGAGGATGAATTGGATTTTTCTTTGCTGTAGTATACTCCTGCCATTGATATGTGGAGCATAGGATGTATATTTGCAGAAATGCTCACCGGGAAGCCATTGTTTCCTGGGAAGAACGTGGGGCACCAATTGGATATTATGACTGATTTGCTTGGTACTCCTTCACCCGAAGCTATTTCAAGGGTTAGTTGGTATTAGTCAGTTTAAAGTTCATCTTTTTTTTTTTGTTTGCTACAATTTGGCTAAGCATGGAGTTTCTTTTATGTCTTATGAATCATGAGTTAAAAGTTTATAAGCTATGTGTATTTGTTTACTTGTGCTTTCCAGCCACGGTTTTATGGCAAGTAGTTTAGGCCTAGCTCGGGTTAGATCCATATTAATTAGTAGGAAGCTTGAAGTCGTAGGCCCATATAAATATGAGAACATTATTAGTGTTATAACATCAGGGTTGGATCAGTTTTTCATTTCCTGTAATGATGATCAATGTTTTGTTTCGTTGCAGATTCGTAATGAAAAGGCGAGGAGATATCTCGGCAACATGAGGAGAAAACCGCCAGTTCCATTCGCTAAAAAATTTCCTCATGTAAACCCGTTGGCCCTTCGCTTGCTGCACTGTCTTCTTTCATTTGATCCCAAAGACCGTCCCACAGCTGAAGAGGTAAAGCTTCTGCACAATTTTTTTCTAGTGTTTTTGCACTTCAAAGTTTCAGACCAGTTTCAATCACTCTCAGACAAGTAAACATTTACATATACATGTGTGTGTATACAGGCACTGGCAGATCCTTACTTCTATGGTCTGGCAAATGTGAATCGGGAACCATCTACTCAACCGATTCCAAAACTTGAGTTTGAGTTTGAAAGAAGGAAGATAATGAAAGAAGACGTGAGAGAATTGATCTATAGAGAGGTACACTAATTTCATACTGTTTTTGCTTTGTTTGGATTGGTTAATCTCTGAACAATGGCAAAATGCATTTTTTTTTCCCAAACTTATCCATCGGTTAATGGTAGTTCTTACAGAACTTGAATGTGAAACAATGCAGATATTAGAGTATCATCCTCAGATGCTGCAAGAATATCTTCGAGGTGGAGAACAAACTAGCTTCATGTACCCAAGGTATATTATAACATTTACATCTGTATTCAAAATTTACTACGAATGATGAAAAGTAAGAAAAAGATTTTGTTATCCAAATGAAAATGCAGTGGTGTTGATCGGTTTAAGAGACAATTTGCACATCTTGAGGAACATTACGGTAAGGGTGAGAGAAGCTCTCCTCTTCAGCGACAACACGCTTCCTTGCCTAGGTATACAGTTTCTTTTGTTGGTTTGTTTGTAAAAATTGATTTGAAAGTTGATTTCACCAATTTTATAAAGTTTTCATCATCACATTTGTCGTGTTGTGTTTGGTACCTTTCTGTTTCAGAGAGAGAGTCCCTGCTCCTAAGGAAGAGAATGGATCACATAATCAAGAGATCGAGAACAGATCCGCAGCTTCTTTAGCCACAACTCTCGAAAGCCCTCCAAATTCTCAGCACGAGGGATCAGATTACAGGAATGGAATGAGCCAGGCGGGTTACAGTTCCCGAAGCTTGCTGAAAAGTGCCAGCATCAGTGCATCTAAATGCATTGGCGTGAAACAAAGAAACAAGTCTGAGGTAAAGATCAAGAACCATTAGAGATATATATAGTACAAGACTACAAGTTTGTATACACTTTGTTCTTCACATTCTTTATTTTTTCACAGCACGGGGAATCAAACAATGATACAGTTGATGCTTTGTCTCAAAAAGTCGCGGCTCTACACACTTGATTCGGATATTGGGGGAGTGAAACTTCTTGCTAACAATAGACGGCTGATTCTACAATTCTTATACACCTCTCTCACCGAGAAGAAAGAGAAGAAGAAATGGTATGTCACTCTGGTTCTGTGCTTCAGACAGTTACAAACTAATCTTGATAGGTATTGTTATTGAGAGACATGAGTTATGAACAAAACAACCTTAACCTTCATTGTCTTCAATTTGCTCACCGCTTCGATTTGTATTAAATGAATGGAATTATGGTTGCTCGTTCGCCAAGTAAAATTATAGTAGCTGTTACTAATTTAAGAAGAATTGCGGAAATACCCCAGATGTTTGGCTTTATTACACGTCAAACCCTGGATTTCTGTTTGACGAGTATTTGACCTGATCAGGCGATACAAATTAATAGTTGAAGTTTGTGTGTTAAGTACATCTTCTTGAACCATATATGCCTAGGAACTATGTGTGTGTGATGATCGCTTCATCCACCAATGATATAGAATCATTTCCTATTGACTGTTCATTTTCTTCTTTTTGGTCGTTCCATTTGCTTTTTTTTCTTTGTTCTCTTTCGGTTTTTACTAATCGCTTTAGAGCTGGTGAAAATAACTGTTACGAGCTGTTCCTACAATTAATAGATATTTTTGGTTATGGCGTTCCCGAAAAAGGAGTATTTTAAGCAGCTTTCACTACAACCATTCGCGTGCCTGACTTTACCTTTTTAACATGGAGCTCCCCATAATTCCTTTTTTTCTTTCCCTTTTTACTATCCAAAAAGAGTTCTCTGCTGTGGGAAAATCATTTAGTATAAGTAAATTTCGAGATAAATCATACTAGTGTTTTAGTGGATTTTAATGGCCTCATTCATATATAAGAGAGATAAGTAGGTGTTGGCATATAAAATATGAGTACACAATTTGTTTCTTTTTATTTTTTTCGTTGTCAAAGAGTTACAATTAGTTCTTGCTTCAACAAGATAAGAAACAAAACAAAACAAAAAGAAAAATAAATTTAAGGGAATAAGAAGCCCATGGAACAGAGAAAGAAGTTAGAGTTATTTTTCTTTTGAGATAACTTAGGCTAGCATTTTTTTGTTTTTGTTTTTTTGTCATGGAAGTAAGAGAAAAGTTTGATACACCTCATAAAAGTTTAATTGAAAATGACAAAACAGATAACTATAGGCATAGAATAAATTATTTTATAGTAACTAATTGAATTCAATTGCTAAACGAAAAAGTTTATCTGCATTACCAAACAAAACCATGGTATTTTAATATAATCGATAGTTTATTCATAAAATCTGTAATTCTGCTAATTTTATCAATTAGTATTATACACATTACATGTCAAAACTGAGTACGAATGTATGATAGTATAAACTAAAAGAATCCTTCCAAACTCTTATGTATCGGAATTGTAAAAAAAAACAGCTAACCTGTCGATCAGTCATCTCTGTGGTCTTTCAAGTTTCAATGCGAAGAATAATCGTCCCGTGATGCACATCTAAAATATTCCACTAATTAAGCTAGACAATTAAGTTTCAAGTTTATTAGTATTCTGATAATGTTTCTTATAAACTCATAGACTAATTTACCAGGATTGAGATTACGATTTAAAATACTTTTCATTTATTATCATTGAAAAATCAAAAACATTGGCTATACGCCTATACATATGCAAAGGGTACGAAAAATCAATTAATTTGTTTCTCCAATCAACTAAATTATTAAAACCAATAAAAAAAAAAAGTTACTAGTATTAAATTTGGTATCGAGATCCCATTTGTGATATTTTATTACACATCTCTTCCAGTCTCTCACTCTTTGTCTCTCTCTCTATCTCTATTACTTTGTCTCCATTGTTCCGGCGATGTTCCAACACGCGCCGTCTTCCATTTCCCTCATCGTCTTCTTCTTAACCATCCTCTCACCCGTTTCACCAAACCCGACCCAGAACCCAGACTTGGTTACCGTCCAGCCATTCCGGGTCAAATCATCCCCACCCGCCACCATACCCGCATTCCCGGAGCAATCCGATTTCTCCGGCTGCCCACTCGACTTACCAGAAGACCTCTTCCACGGGATCAAATCAGCCTGCGGCGGAAAAAAGCTCCACAAAGGAAGATGCTGCCCCGTGCTAGGCGCGTGGCTATACTCAGCTTACTCAACGACGGCTCTGAGCCGTTCGATTTCCAACGCCGCCGCCGCTAGAAACGCATCATCCGCCGTGATTACGCCGGAAGAAGATATGCCTTTGCTTCCCGACGACTCGGAGACTTGCGTCGACGGATTGGGGAAATCTCTGAAGAGGAGAGGGATTGAGCTCTCGAGGCCTAACGAGACCTGCGACGTCGTTTACTGCTACTGCGGAATCAGATTGCATCACTTGAGCTGTTCGGAGGCTTTTAGTGTGAACGAAGAAGGGAAGCTCGTTGGAGACGAGAGTGTTGATAGGTTAGAGACTGATTGTTTGAGTGGAAACCATAACAATGCCGATAGATTCTCTCCTCTCAGTGGCTGTAACAAGTGCTTGAACAGCCTCTACAAGGTAAAGTTTCGGTTTTTTCTGCAATATTTACAAAATTTCGATAGATTTTGGTGATGGGCTCTGTTTGGATTCACAGTCAGAAGCTGTCACTGAGGATAAATCAAATGGAATTTAGGTTGGCTTTCCACTAGAATTAGAAGAAAGAAAAATGCTATGTTCAGACAAATTTTGCTACAAATCTAGTAACTTAAGATACCTTTTTAGTGTTCTTGGTGTTTTATTTGGATTTACTGGTTAAGATAGTTTTTGGGTTAATGAGGTCTGGTCCAAAGTTGATAACTTTTTCTTGTCCCTTCAATGATCTTTGGTGTTTAAAAAAATTAGGGTTTGTTTTACTATATGAGTGACTGCGTGAGTGAGTGAGTGAGTGAGTGAAGGAAGATTTGGAATTATATGTTCTAGGATTCTCTCTGATCTGGCCATCATCCATGGCGGATGGTAATTTGGAAAAGTTTTGTTCTTTAGCTTTTTGTTCTTTTTCCATCTGACAAGTTTGGCACACACATACTCGCTTACAGAATCCGTGATCTCCACGCTCCATTTTATTTTCTTGCTTCATATGATTTCATTCTCTGCATCTTAATCACCAAACCCACCATAACTAAAAGCTTAGCCACTAGCTTCTACTTTCTACCTTTTTAAAATCTTAAATCATTAGTATAGCAACAAACCCTAATCGGCACAAACAAACACTTTTGTTTTCTTGCAGCTAAACCCGAAGAAAACTTCAGGGACAAGAAACCCATCAAAGGAAGACAGAAACAGAACAGCAAAGATGCATAACAAAGACTGTGTCCTAATGGGTCTAACTTGGCTTCTCGCTAAGAACCGTACCGCTTACTTCCCCACTGTCACTTCCGTCCTCCGAGCAGTCATGCTCAACCAAGACGGCGAGCCACGGTCATGTGCTCTCGGCAGCGACGGCATGCCTTTAGCCGTCGACTCTTCCGAATTCTCCAACGGCTCGTCAACTTCACTTCAGTATCCACACCACTTGGTCCATTTCTTACTTTACTGCATCATCACATTGGTCTTATTAAGGTCGTGGTGACTTACGTTGACGTGGTTGGATTTGATTGTGACGTGGCATTACGTGATTTGGCTGAGAGATATGAAGTGAAATTCAGATAGAGAGAAAGAGAGGCTTGGCTTCTGTCTTTGTAAATTAGTTTTGTTTTTGTTGTCGTTGTTGTTTGTAGCCATTTTGTGTTAGCAGTAAAAAAAAAAAAATCGTATTGTTTTTATCAATTAAATTTTAAAAAATTGGAATTCAAAATATCAACTTTATTTTCGGTCAAATCAAAGTATGTGAGCGCAACCAATCAGAATTATATCATTTTTGGGATGAGAAGAATAATAGAGAAAGGCATGTGAGTAATGGGGACGAGGTGGTGTGGCTGGTTTGAGAGAGACAGAGAGATTTGTGACAGCTTTGTTCTTATGTTTCCTTATCTTCACTATAACCATGGAAAACTATATAATATAATCATCCATGTATCATATAATACGAATGCGACCAAGAGATGTGAAGCCCCACGACTGATATTTTATTTTCTATAATATTTCATTCAACAATCGAATTGTTCCTTCATTAATATCTTTGATTTTCCTTAAAGATTATCTTTCACCTAAACGATTTTTTGATAAAACTTGTGGTGACATCTAATAATGCAACTGCTAAACGATTCATTGGGTTCGCAAAAAGGCAAATATAACTGGGTTGGGCTCAAATAACTGGCCCATGGGCCGTTTATTTTTATTTTCTTGAAAATATAAATTGTGACATGGATTCTAATTTTCACTCTTGTTGCAACTTTTTAAACCTCTTCACTTGTAACGGAAGAACATAAATTTAATAATTTTCAATGATGACTCGATGTATATATATTTTTGTTATTAATCCGTTTTTGCCAGAGAAGTTATCTTTTTCTTTTGTGGCCAGAGAAGTAATGTTTGCGACAATGATCATTTTTAAATTAATTTTGTAATTAGAAGAATTTAATATTAACAGCTAATGTCAAAAACTCAAAAAGACTCAAAACCGTCCTTCCCTATATTCCTCGTCTGTGTGGTCTTCTTCTTCTTCTTCTTCTTCTTCTCTTAGCTTTCGTCACGATCCCGTAAACGTTAAACCCAAAAACACTCAAAACGATCTCTGTGAAGTATCGATGATGGAGCTAGCAGAAACCTATGCCTGTGTTCCGTCGACGGAGAGAGGTCGGGGAATCCTGATCTCCGGTGACCCCAAGTCCGACACCATCCTCTACACTAATGGTCGATCCGTCGTGATTCTCGACCTCAACAATCCCTTGAAGGTCTCTATCTATGGAGAGCATGCTTACCCAGCTACGGTGGCGCGATACTCTCCGAACGGCGAGTGGATCGCGTCGGGTGATGTATCGGGGACTGTCAGAATCTGGGGGACTCACAACGATCATGTGCTGAAGAAAGAGTTTAAGGTTTTGGCTGGTCGGATCGATGATCTCCAGTGGTCGGCTGATGGGATGAGGATCGTTGCCTCTGGTGATGGGAAAGGGAAATCTCTCGTTCGTGCTTTCATGTAAGTAGTCGTTGCAGACGGATTTTTCTATTTTTCGTTCTTCGATGAATTTGATTTTTCATGCTTGGGATTCTCTGTCTGCTCAGTTGTGAAATGGGAGAAATGGCTCAATGAAGTAAAATTTAGTCTTCTCCAGCAGCGACTTCTGTTTCGTGCTCATATAAAAATCTGTGATTTTGGTATGAAATGTGTTGAATTGTATCCAACTAAGCTGTTCCGATCTATGGGAATTTACTTTTTTTCAGTTGACTTTGATCGATCAGACTTTGTTTTTCTGCTGGTATTGCATTGAAATTGTTGAATCGGATCGAAGTTAGCTTATCAATCACATCAAACTGAGCATTATTTTGTTCTTCCCAATTGTGCTGCACTGATTTTCTATACCCATTTACTGGATGGTTGACTCATTGGCCTGTCTTGTTTTTGTTTGACTGGAAATGCCTAAGGAATTATCTACCTCTGTTAGGTGGGATTCAGGATCAAACGTGGGAGAGTTTGATGGACATTCCAGGCGGGTTCTTAGTTGCGCTTTCAAGCCAACTAGACCGTTCCGCATTGTAACTTGTGGGGAGGATTTTCTGGTGAATTTCTACGAAGGTCCTCCTTTCAAGTTCAAGCTCTCAAGCAGGTCAGTTATTCAAAACACATGCTCCCTTTCTTTAAAGAAAGAAAATACTTTGTATATCTGTTCAATTCCCTGCTTGTGTGTTTCCGAATTGTTTACGAGTTTGTTGTTTGTTGGTCAACAGAGAGCATTCCAACTTTGTCAACTGTGTGAGGTTTGCACCAGATGGAAGTAAGTTTATTACTGTAAGTTCAGATAAAAAGGGAATAATATATGATGGAAAGACTTGTGAGAAACTGGGAGAACTCTCATCTGATGATGGGCATAAAGGTAGCATCTATGCGGTTAGCTGGAGTCCTGATGGCAAACAGGTACTAACTAATGTCTGTTCGTTGTACTGTATTCTCAATTATATGTCTAATTCCGTTATGTTAGACTCAAACTGCATTAGGCTAGCATATGTCTGTAGATACATGAGCTATAACTGTAGCCTAGAATTTGGCTGCTTATATGAATACTCAATGAGATACTTTTAATTTTTCAATTATTGATTACAATATGGTTGATGCTGCGTCTACACTCACATGTTTTATATGTTTGAATCATCAACCAGGTCCTCACTGTATCTGCAGACAAGTCAGCCAAAGTATGGGAAATCTCGGATAATGGTAACGGAACATTGAAGACCACATTGAATTGTCCTGGGTCATCAGGTGGAGTGGACGATATGCTTGTCGGGTGTCTGTGGCAGAACGATCATATTGTCACTGTTTCTCTAGGTGGTACAATCAGCATCTTCTCAGCAAGCGATCTTGATAAATCCCCCTTTCAGTTGTCGGGACATATGAAGAACATCTCTTCCTTATCCGTACTCAAAGGAAATGCTGACTACATACTATCCGGTAGCTACGATGGTCTGATATGTAAATGGATGCTAGGCCGTGGTTTTTGCGGTAAATTGCAGCGGACACAAAACTCTCAAATAAAGTGCTTTGCTGCTCATGAAGAAGAGATTGTGACCTCTGGATTTGACAATAAGGTAAATTTGTTTTCACACGTAGGACTTGTCACCTTGTTTCTGCAATGTTCGATTTTTGGTGTTTGGGGGAATGCAAGGACGAAACAAGTGAATGAGATTTCTCTTCTCTGGAATATTGGCAATGTTGTTCATGGTCCATATTCCCGTGATTTCACGTGACTACTCCATATTCACTGTTTCAGTGATCTGATTTCACTTAATATGGATATTCACATTGCTTGTATGGTCTCTTAAACTCACTCACTGAAGACCAAGTGGTCTTTACTGTGTGGGACTAGCAATGTAATGATAATATTTTTATTTCGTAGTTGATGTAATTGCTTATTTAGAGTTGTTTTAAGCATGTTTATTGGTGAATTAAGCGACTAACTCACGTTCTTTCATTTTGATACTTATCCAGATATCCAGGATTTCTTATAAAGACGATCAAAGCACAAACGAAGAGTCTATTGACATTGGAAATCAACCAAAAGATCTAAGCCTTGCACCACTCTCACCCGATCTTCTCCTGGTGACCTTTGAAACAGGAGTTGTGTTTCTCCGTGGTGAGAAAGTAGTGTCAACCATCAACCTTGGGTTCACTGTCACTGCATTGGCCGTAACACCTGATGGAACCGAAGCCATTATTGGTGGTCAAGACGGTAAACTCCATCTGTATTCCATTAACGGCGACTCCCTCACTGAGGAATCAGTTCTTGAGAAACACAGAGGCGCTATCAGCGTCATACGTTACTCTCCGGATTTCTCTATGTTTGCATCAGCTGATTTGAACAGAGAAGCAGTTGTATGGGACAGAGTCTCCAGAGAGGTAACTTGATTGTTTAAGACTGTTAGAACTTGTCCATGAATGTCCAACACAAACACTGATGTTATATCGTCTCTTATAAACAGATAAAACTCAAGAACATGTTGTACCATAGCGCCCGCATAAACTGCTTAGCCTGGTCTCCAAACAGCACTATGGTTGCTACAGGATCCTTAGACACCTGTGTGATTGTGTATGAAGTGGACAAACCTGCTTCGACACGCATGACCATAAAAGGAGCTCACTTAGGTGGAGTTTATGGTCTGGGTTTTGCTGATGATTCCCATGTTGTGAGTTCTGGTGAAGATGCTTGTATCCGAGTTTGGAGCGTAACTCCGCAATGAGACTTGAGGTAAATTATAAAGATCTCTGGAAATATCCATCGTCTCTTTGGAAAAGCTTCGGACTGCTTTTGAGGATCGTATCGAGGCTTTGGATCTTCTGTTTGGCCGTGGCTGTGTTGGTGTGTGTGTGAATCTTTTTGTCTGCAACTTGCATATCTTTGTATTGTGAAGATGATACTCTGTTTTTTTTGTCTTTGAAAATGAGATCACGGGCCAGATTTTCCTTTCATTGTCAAATTACTTGATTTAGAATGGGACTTGAGATTTGGATTGTGCTATATCTAAATGATTTTTGGGCTCTATCATATAATGTATGATCACTTCCGTTTTTCTTACCAAATCTGTTACTCTCTAATGTGCCAAAAAAACACTTTTTAACCATTGGATTGATAATTCCTATGTGAAGTTTCCCAGCGAGTAATTCCATTGTTTAACCTCCCAACATAAAAATAGTATAGATTTTTTTTTTTTTTTTGGAAGTTAGAATAGTGTTTTGTTTTTATCCTCACTTTGAAGCTAGAACCAATAGTATAACATATCACGTGACTACGTGAGTATGTATATTTTTTGCAATTAATTGTCTGATCAATAGTTTTTTTTTGGTTGATAATTAGTCTGATCAATAGTTGATTAGCCTTAAGATTGATCCTCTCCAAATCTTGGTCACATTTTGTCCCTTACTGGCCTCTCATGTTTCTTTTTCTCCTCCTCCTCTCTGCTTCCCGCTCCGGCGAATCGCCGCCGCCCGGAGACTGCGTACCAATGGACACCGGAGATCTTAAAAGACAGAGTTTTCCGGAGAGATTCTTGTTCGGAACCGCCACGTCAGCTTATCAGGTCGAAGGCGAGACGCACCAAGACGGTCGTGGCCCAAGCATATGGGATGCCTTCGTCAAGATTCCTGGTAAATTTCATTATCAATTTTTAATTATACGATTACTTAACTGTTTAGTTAATCATTTCGATTTATTTTATTTTCTTTTGCCATCGAAAACAAAAAAAACAGGGAAGATCGCCAACAATGCCACGGCTGAGACAACAGTGGACCAATATCACCGTTACAAGGTACTAACAACCACTAATCTTAAGGATTTTTAATCGAATCATAATGTATGTCTAATTTACGTTGTTGTTCAATGTTCATGATATATAATCACATTTCAGGAAGATGTAGATTTGATGCAGACACTAAACTTCGATGCTTACAGATTTTCCATTTCATGGTCCAGAATATTCCCTGGTATTACTGTATAATACGTGTAAATAATCATACTATATGTTTTATATATTAGATTAAAATTAGTTTATAACTTGAAGCTTATGAACACAGAGGGAACCGGTAGAATAAACTGGAAAGGAGTTGCTTATTACAACAGATTGATCGATTACTTGATCCAAAAAGGTACAAAAAAGTCATAATATTTTTTTGCATGCAATTGATTTGATTGTTGAAACTTTTTAATGAATATAGTTTAAATGGTTAGGGATTACACCGTATGCGAATCTGTACCATTACGATCTTCCTCTGGCCTTGGAACAAAAGTATCAAGGCTTGCTTAGTAAACAAGTAGTGTAAGCACCAACCTGTAGTTATCTTCTCTTTTTTTTCTTTCGTTTCTTCTGCAAAATCTTCAATAATTTCAATCTTTTGATATAACGAGGCAATTACAGGGAAGATTTTGCGGATTACGCAGAGTTTTGTTTCAAGACATTTGGAAATAGAGTGAAGAACTGGATGACGTTCAATGAGCCGCGTGTAGTAGCTGCTCTGGGTTATGATAATGGCATTTTCGCGCCGGGTAGATGCTCTAAAGCATTTGGAAACTGCACTGAAGGAAACTCTGGGACCGAGCCATACATTGTTGCCCATCACCTTATCTTGTCTCACGCAGCAGCAGTCCAGAGATACCGCCAAAATTTTCAGGTATATATCAACTTTATAGGTTCCTTCAAGTTTGTTTGTATGATGTTAGATATATATGATGACTATAGATCGAACCGATAAATTCTCAGGAGAAACAAAAGGGAAGGATTGGGATTCTTCTTGATTTCGTTTGGTTCGAGCCTCTTACGAGTAGTGAAGCAGACAATGACGCTGCTCAAAGAGCAAGAGACTTCCATGTTGGATGGTAAAGGTTCAAACTTTCGGACATATAACACTCATTGTACCGTTAGAATTTGGTAAGCTTATAAAGAGATCCTTTTTTTGGTTCATTTTCAAAGGTTCATTCACCCAATAGTATATGGAGAGTATCCAAAGACGATGCAGAACATCGTGAAGGAGAGGCTTCCAAAATTCACTGAGGAAGAAGTGAAAATGGTGAAAGGTTCCATAGATTTTGTGGGAATAAACCAATACACGACCTATCTCATGTCCGATCCACATCTCACTACTCCACCTAAGGACTTGGGTTATCAACAAGATTGGAATGTCGCTTTTAACTGTAAGTTCTTGTTCATATATATATATTCATCGGTTAATGAATGATCACGTCTTGTATAGATTTTGAACATATTATTAGTTAGCTAAGTTAGGGTCCGATTGTTTCAAAAGGAAATATGTTAGTGTGAGAAAAACCCTCTAGACTTGGACCAAAATTAAGGTTGGTTCGTCCTTATGTGATTAGACTGTGACAATGTCAACGTGCAGCATATTATATATATCATGTGCATACTGAGAAATCTTAATCTATACACATGCAGTTGCAAAGAATGGGATACCAATTGGTCCAAGGGTGAGATATACATATGGTTTCTTTTGATTAAATCTCTCTCTAATTACTTAGTGTTTGATTATGAATTAATCTAAGTTTATATAGGCACATTCGGAGTGGTTATACAACGTACCATGGGGAATGTACAAGGCCTTGATGTACATTAAAGAACGTTATGGCAATCCAACTATGATTCTCTCCGAAAACGGTATTATAACAATAAAATCTTTCTTTGTTATATTTCCAAGGTTTATAGAAATGGCAAGTGTTAAAATTTGAATATAATCTTTATAGGTATGGATGATCCGGGCAACATTACTCTAGCTCAAGGACTAAATGACACAACAAGAATCAAGTATTATAGAGACTACTTAACACAACTTAAAAAGGCAGTAGACGATGGAGCCAATGTAACTGGATATTTCGCATGGTCGTTGCTTGATAATTTCGAATGGTTATCGGGATATACTTCAAGGTGCAGAATTAACTAAGGAAACTATATTGGGTATATGATTATTTCTTCGGAAATGTTAGTATGTTGATGTTCTAACGATTTTTTTTCGCGTAGGTTTGGAATTGTGTACGTTGATTACAAGAACTTGAAGAGATACCCCAAAATGTCTGCTTTATGGTTTAGACGACTTTTGAAACGTGACCAAAAATGAGCTCAATGTGTCCATGATTGGATTTTTATTTGAAGGGCTGGAATTGATTGTCCAAGAAACAAACTACGGGGTCGTTTTTTAATCACTTCTCTCTATTATAGGGCGTGATAACACTGAGAGGTGAATATGAGTAACTTGAGTTCTCCGTTTGACTTTTCAACGCTTATAAAAATTTCAGCAGCAATGATTTTTGTTCTTATATACCTTGTAACTTTCAATAATGTGTATGGCATAGTACACTGAATGTTCTCATCCTCGATATTACACATCTTATGGTGACAAAAATACCAAAAACTTAATTTAAAATGCACATTATCAATATTCTTTCTTATTTCGTTCTTACGTTTGTTATAGAAACCTGTTCTTGTATTGTCACGAGTGTTTTTTTGTTCATTATTTACTGTAAATTAGCTCATTCTATTATTTAATATTTGATTTTTCTAATTTCTTTGGATATATTGGGGATCTAGTTCTGTCTATTAAGTTCTTAAAAATAAACTTCCTTATTTAAAATGGATGTGTCACAAATTAAAGTAACACATGTCATTAGTGCAAATCTTTTTCTTCTAAAGCACCTTTATAAAAAAAAATGTTGATGTTATTTTAAAGGGTAACTAATTGTTGCATGTAAAATAACAAAAAGGGAATTTCATAAACTATCGACGTTATGATATATTGATATTAATAAGATGCTGCATTGCTTTTTAGACTCGGTAATGCGATGTAATCATTCCTCTACTACCAAAAACCCTATAACACGACTCACATCACATGTTTTTTTGTTTTTTGATAAAACACATCACATGTTATTTGTAGTTTCCATCCCATTTTATCACCTTAATCGAGATTTTAACCCTAAAGGACGTTCTTTGAAATTTGTGTGTTTGCATTTGCCAATAGAATTAAAAATAAAAATAGCTATGTTTGATCATAACATATCTAATTTTTGTTTATTAATTTTGCGTTGTCGTGGTTCTTGTCGTTTCACTCTCACATTTGTGAGAGTTATAGGAAGAAGAGTACGTTTTCACGTGAAGATGTGGGGGGGGCAAAGTCTAAGAAAAGTGGGGCATGTGGTACCTGTCTTTGGGTCCACGAGGACTGAAACTTCGTGGATTGTGATTTGACCATTTTGCCCTTGTCGGTTATGTGCGTCCACGTTATTTTCTTTGGCGCTTTACACGATTCGCGTGGATGACTTTTCTCAAAATGTGGACCGGACACGATGATTCTCTTCTGGGCATTCTTGTCTTTTTCCTTTTCTGTAATTATATTATTATATAATATTAAGGATTAATTTGCTGAATGACAAAAAAATAAATAAATAATAATAATTAAAAATCTAACAAAAAACTTTATAAAACTAATGGATGTATTTCTCGTAAACATAAAAAGCTTTCCTCAAACGCATAAAGGTTATACATTTGAAATTTGATAAACAATTGATTATATTTTCTTATATGTTTACAATGCACAAATCACCATAAATGATTTTTTTTTTTTAAATTTGATTGCATTAAATAAATATTTTTGTATTTTTTTTTTATAAATTGAAAGATTGGACATAGCCAACAATCCTAGAATGGACCTGGTTAAATAATCTAATCCAATTAGCTACTGGGCCAAAACACTACACTATCAAACTCGGCCCAATCCAAGAAACAGGTTCCTGAAATCATAATCTCTACACCACAGGTCCGCCGTAGAGGAAGAAAGAAACGATGCATCTACACAATTTCCGACAACCCAAAAGACCATCACCGGAGCTGGAGGTTGAGAAACCTCAAGCAGAGACGAACAACCTGAACATCCAGAGCTCCGATCGCGGCAAAGGAGAAGACAAGTCCGAAGAGTACTCGCTAATAAACCCACGACCCCTGTTTGTCGAGAGAAATCGAGGGCTTGAGAAGCGAACTCCGAGAACTAAGACTAGTCCATCAAACAAAGCAGAGGAAGCCAAACCTGTCGCACAAATCGGCAGGGCGAAGCAAGCCAAGATTGAAGGGAAGCAAATCGGCACAGGGCGTCCCTAGCAGGCGACAAAACTAAGCTAGCCACAAGAACCGGAGGAGAAGAGAAAGCTTTACCTAGAACAGAGGAGATAGGACGGCAGCGAGAGGGGAAAGACCTTCAAAAAATAAAATACGCCGGAAAAACATTCCCAAACAGCAGATCTCCCGCCCCTTAGAAGATTACTTCTCAGGAAAGATATCCGGCGCATCTCCAACCAAATGGCCACTTACCGCTGCACTACACCAAAGACATCAGTGCCACAACTTCTTCACAACCAGTCAGAGCCACCGCATGCAACGATCCGAAGAGAACACCTCGAGATCTCCTGGAAAAGAAAGTCTCTTGCTGGATCTCGTCCACAGATCCGGCTAGTGAGCCTCCTCAGGACACCATCTCAGATCCACCACGAGAAAGGAGCACGAAGCCGCCGAGAACCCCTGCCGAGAAGATAAGGAGCCCACATAGCTTATCGGAGAGGAATACTTCACCACGGATGAAGAGCCGAGGCCTACAAAAATGCGGAGGTGAAGCCTTTCACAGCGCCGGCGGAGCCGAACGCCGGCGAAGCAGAAGCAAGTTGGATAAAGGTGGGCGGCTAGGCGAACAGGGATTTTAGTGAGAAGAGAGAGAAAAAACCTATCTCTACCTTTTTTAATGGTTAATATTGCTAGATGATGTTTTCAAGAGAACAATTTGTAACGCCCCGACCGCTATCATCTGTGGATACGTCCTCTCTCGACTGTGGACCCCATCCTCATCCGATTACCATGTGCGTTATTCTGGGAGGCTTGAAAGATTTGTTTACTGACCTGCAAACCACCATGATATATTTTTCTGTGTTTTGTCTTTACTCACACGGTACTGGAAAATAATTTTCTAGTAAGTCACCCATTTTTAAATTGCTCCAGTTCAAGTACGTTTAACTCTGGAGTTCTGTCAGAACGAGTTATGGAAAAAATAAGTGCATTTTAGTGATATAGATAGTCAAATCAATTCTCTTAAACCTCTCCACATGCACCATTATTTTTTAGAAATAAGAGTGTTACAAAATTCATGTAGTATTGGCAGTCAATCCTAATATATGATCTAAATGGTACCAGCTGAATATAGAGGAATTGTAGAATCTGTCTGAATTTTTGGTGATTTCTTACGGATATGGTGGAATAACTTAAAACTTAAATGGTACCGACTGAATCTGACTGAATTTTATTTTTTAAATAATTAAATAAACTTATGAAAAAATTAGTTAAAATAATTTTTTATCAACAAATTTAAATAAATATTAAAATTTACATTTGATATATTTAATAATTTTATTAAACATAAAATAATAAAATTATTCATACTTATCTAAAATACCTGAATACGATATGATCTTTATCTATTTGGTCATCTATTTATTAAATTATATGATCCATACCTAACTTACTTCATCAAACTTTTTTTAAAAATATATTTTTGTTAATTGTCACTCAAATTAATAAAGAACTTACAAATTTTATTTATTTATAATACTAACAAATTATTAAACAATAAAAAATAAAAATAAAATTTAAACTTAATACCATTACAAATTTAAAATAAATTATTCTTAAATTTAAAATGAAAAAAATATATTTATTAATGTTTAAATCAAAACAAGAAAAAAACAAAAAGCAAATCACTAAGAACAAACATATATGATAGGTACAAGCTTATAAATACCAGCTTCGTCATAAAAACAGATCCAACCATCGATAATAAGATATGTAATAAACACTATAAATGTTTAATAAACCCCATTTTAAAAACAATCTATAGTCTTCTTATCCAAATGGTAAATAGTCACTGAATTTCCATCCTTTCACCATTATGCAATCCCTTAAACAATTTACACCGTTAGTTCACCAATTTTGTTATTTTCAAAATAAATGCTTGAAAAGCCTATAAATATCACATCTATGTTATCCCCTCCAAACTAAGCTGTCAAAAGCTCACCACCATGAGACACCTCATTGCACCTCCGTGGCCTCTCCTCCTTCTCCTCCTCCTCTCTTCTCTCACCTCCGGCGAATCCTTGCCGTCACCGGCCGGAGAAAAAATCAAACTCGACACCGGCGGTCTCAGTAGACAGAGTTTTCCAAAGGGATTCTTGTTCGGAACCGCCACGTCAGCTTATCAGGTCGAAGGCGTGACTCATCAAGACGGTCGCGGCCCAAGCATTTGGGACGCCTTCGTCAAGATTCCTGGTAAATTACTATTTAAACAATTTAATTACATAATTAATTATTGATTAATTATAATAAAAAAAAAATTAAAACAGGGATTATCGCCAAGAATGCCACGGCTGAAATAACAGTGGATCAGTATCACCGTTACAAGGTACTAAACTACTAATCGTAAAGATTCAACTATATTTTATTGAATCATAATTTATATATTCAAAAAAATTCGAAAGTGTTACGTTTTAACGTGTCCGTGATAATCACATTTCAGGAAGATGTGGATTTGATGAAGAAACTCAACTTCGATGCTTATAGATTTTCCATTTCATGGTCCAGAATATTCCCTGGTATTACTACATAATATATAAGTAATCATATATGGTTTATATTTTAAATTAAGCTTAATATATATAACGCCAAGCTTATAAATGCAGAGGGAAGCGGTAAAATCAACTGGAAAGGAGTTGCTTATTACAATAGATTGATCGATTACTTGGTCCAAAAAGGTATAAAATCATAGCGTATCGTACAATTGATTTGATTATAAAACAAAATGTAACGAATCTAATATTATGCTTAGGGATTACACCGTATGCGAATTTGTACCACTACGATCTTCCATTGGCTTTGGAAAAGAAGTATAAAGGCTTGCTTGGTAGAGAAGTTGTGTAAGCACCGACCTGCAATATATATACTCCTTTTTTTGGGTCTCATTTGCAAATTAACCAAAAAGTTGCAACCTTTGATTGATGAAAATTTGCAGGAAAGATTTTGCAGATTACGCGGAATTTTGTTTCAATTTATTCGGAGACAGAGTAAAAAATTGGATGACGTTTAACGAGCCACGCGTGGTAGCTGCTTTAGGTTATGATAATGGTATTTTTGCCCCGGGTAGATGCTCTAAAGCATTTGGAAATTGCACACAAGGAAACTCAGCGACCGAGCCATACATTGTTTCTCACCACCTTATCTTGGCCCACGCAGCAGCGGTCCAAAGATACCGCAAATATTACCAAGTAAATTATAACTTATACAATAAATTTCTTGGTGTGATATGATGAAATCTATATGTACGACTCTTTTGTCAAACTAATTAACTGATCGGTCCATATTTTTCGGGAAATTTTTTCAGGCAAAACAAAAGGGAAGGATCGGGATTCTTCTAGATTTCGTGTGGTACGAGCCTCTTACTAGAAGCAAAGCAGATAACCTTGCAGCTCAAAGAGCAAGAGACTTCCATATCGGATGGTAAATGTTCTAAAAGCTCAGATTTTTACCATTAATTTTTTTGGGTGAGCTTATAAGAATATATTTTGTTTGGGGATAAATCATGTTTGAAGGTTTATTCACCCCATAGTATATGGAGAGTATCCAAAGACAATGCAGAACATTGTGAAAGAGAGGCTTCCAAAATTCACTGAGGAAGAAGTGAAAATGGTGAAAGGTTCCATAGATTTTGTGGGAATAAACCAATACACGACTTATTTCATGTCAGATACTCATAATTCCACCATACCTAAGGATTTGGGTTACCAACAAGATTGGAATGCGACTTTCGGCTGTAAGTTCTTGGAACATTTGATATGAATCTGTAGATTTTTGAATTTTATTTACAATCCTTTTCCATTTACACACTTGCAGTTGCTAAGTTGGGGAAACCAATCGGTCCAAGGGTGAGCTATACATGATTTTTGTGATTACTTTTGATGAGCTATTCTAATTAATTAGTGTTAAAAATACAAATTAATCCATTTACCATAGGCATACTCGTATTGGTTATACAACGTACCATGGGGAATGTACAAGGCCTTGATGTACATGAAGGAACGTTACGGAAACCCAACTATGATTCTCTCCGAAAACGGTATTAAAGACGCAAAAATCTCTAATCAAAATTTTCTTCATTTGCTATATATTTCCAAGATTTATAGAAAATGCTAAAGAGTATCATAAAATGTTTGAACATATCTTATAGGTATGGATGATCCGGGAAACGTTACTCTAGCTCAAGGACTACACGACACGACTAGAATCAAGTATTATAAAGATTACTTAACTCAACTTACGAAAGCAGTGGATGATGGAGCCAATGTGACTGGATATTTCGCATGGTCGTTGCTCGATAATTTCGAATGGTTATCAGGATATACTTCAAGGTACGTTAGCTAATTAATTTAGCTACAATATGATATTTCTGAGAATATTTTTATAATCAATGTTTTTTTTCCTTGCTCTTGTATAGGTTTGGGATCGTCTATGTTGATTACAAAACCTTGAAGAGGTACCCCAAGATGTCTGCTCAATGGTTTAAGCAACTTCTGAAACGAAACAACAAATGAGCTCAAATGTGTCCATGGATGGTTTTAGATTAAGGGTTGAAATTGATCTTTGAAGAATTAACGGGGTCATTTTAGCCACTTTGTCTATTTTAAGGGGTGAATTGTACCTTAAACTCTCTCCTCCTTTGACTTTTCAACGCAAATAAAAATTTCAAGCAGCAATAAATTTGCATTTGCACGCTTGCAACTTTCAAAATTGTTAAATTCGTATGGATATATAACATAATGGTCCTTACAACCTTATCAAATATCAGAAGCATTCACCAAGTGTAAAGCTACTCGTAGAATTGACATATATACCCTTTTCTGGAACGAATATAAGCGCACAAACGCGAGAACAACACAAGGGCATACCTGTCATTTCAATACAACACTTCGTTTCTCTTCACTCCTCGTCGACTGTTTCGCTTAAACATTGAAAAAGCGAGCAAGGGTTTTATTCTCTTCGTCTTCCTACGGCGAATCTCCGCTTCTTCAGCGATTTTCCGGCGAAGTATACTCTGCTCTCCTCCGCTACCGTAGTTTCACTTCATCGTTTCGTCTGAAGCAATCTAGGTACCCATTTAGGTATTACGATTTGCTTCTGCTTTTAAGCTTTGAAATTCCCGAGAATATGCTTTAGTTTTACGGTGTTTACGGTCCCGTGTTGATTTCATGTGTTTTGGAGAATGTTTCGATTCTTCTGAAAAGTTTGATTGCATCATAGATCGAAACATGCATTTGCGTGGTTCATGATTTTCGCGACTGCTTAATCATTTCTCCGTCTTCGTTTTGGGGTTTTGTCTCCATTTCTTACAGTGTGTGGAGGTATACCAGAGATGGACATTGACGAGATGGACATTGATGAGATTGAGGCTGCTGGGCAGATCAATCTGTCTGAGTTAGGAGAAAGTTTTCTCCAGAATTTCTGCAAAAAAGCAGCAACATCGTTCTTTGAAGAGTACGGACTTATAAGTCATCAGCTCAACTCCTACAACTTCTTCATTGAACACGGGCTTCAGAATGTGTTTGAGTCCTTCGGTGAGATGCTCGTGGAGCCGTCTTTTGATCCCACAAAGAACAAGGACCATGACTGGAGGTATGCAACAGTGAAGTTCGGAGAAGTCACCGTCGAGAAGCCCACATTCTTTTCGGATGACAAGGAGCTTGAGTTTCTCCCATGGCATGCCAGGCTTCAGAACATGACATACTCAGCTAGGATGAAAGTAAATGTCCAAGTTGAGGTAAGGAAACTAACAAACTCTTTGTTGAAATGAAGTAACTTGTCTGGTATTGAGGAATGATTCCCCTTGCTTGAAAACTCAGAAAGGCTGATTAAAGAATATCGCTTTTTTAGTTCAATATTTTGCTATAACAGCATACTGAATCTTGTCTTTGTAGTCTTAAAGAGCTAAACAACATATGGTATAAAATATAGAGGGAAACATCTTGGGCTTTCTATCTATTTAGTTCTACTCTATCTCCCTCACATTTTGCTTAATTCTGTGCTTCGTGCTTGCGTGCAATGGCACTTAAATTGTCAAACTTTTGATGAAGTTAATGCTTTGCTGTCCTTTTATCTTATTCTTATTACGGGATAGTTTATGGTCTAACTGCCTCTTCACTTTATAAATTGACTAGGTGTTCATAAAAAAAGTTGTTAAAAGTGACAAATTCAAGACGGGGCAAGACGAATATGTTGAGAAGAAGATATTAGATGTCAAAAAGCAGGACATTCCAATTGGTAGGATACCCGTGATGGTGAAATCTGTACTTTGCAAAACAGGGGAGAAAGGAAAGAACGGGGAAAACAACAAAAAGGGGGATTGCGCCTTTGACCAGGGTGGATATTTTGTAATAAAGGGGGCTGAGAAGGTGAGTTCACCAGTTTGGAAACTTTTTGCATATCCACTGTCATGGGATTTATTTTTTGAATTATTTTAGTATATAGCTTAGTGGCGGGATTGTGCGTTCTTCACATGAATCTCTATGTATGCATCACACTTGTTTGCCCTGTTTCAACTAATGACATTGGAAGATTAGTTTTTTTCGAATGCATACCCAAAAAGATATCGCCAAGCTGTTACACAAGTTCCTAACATGAATATATTGTGTTTTGCAGGTTTTTATAGCTCAAGAACAGATGTGCACGAAGAGACTGTGGATTTCTAGTTCACCATGGACAGTCTCCTACAGGTCCGAGACTAAAAGAAATAGATTCATCGTGCGTCTCGCAGAGAATCAGAAATCAGAAGACTATAAGAGAAGGGAGAAAGTACTGACCGTGTACTTCTTGTCGACTGAGATCCCAGTCTGGGTCCTGTTCTTTGCGCTGGGTGTGGCGTCAGACAAAGAGGCCATTGATCTAATTGCTTTTGATGGAGATGATGCAAGCATTACCAACAGTCTCATAGCTTCTATCCACGAAGCTGATGCAGTTTGCGAAGCTTTTCGCTGTGGCAACAATGCTCTAGCATATGTTGAACAGCAGATAAAAAGCACAAAATTCCCACCTGGCGAAAGTGTGGATGACTGCTTACGTCTGTATTTGTTTCCAGGACTCAAAGGTTTGAAGCAGAAAGCACGATTCCTGGGATACATGGTGAAGTGCCTTTTGAGTGCATTTGCTGGGAAAAGAAAATGCGAGAATAGAGACAGCTTCAGGAACAAGAGAATTGAGCTAGCTGGAGAACTGCTGGAGAGGGAGATAAGGGTGCATCTGGCACATGCTAGAAAAACCATGACCAAGGCCATGCAGAGACATCTCACAGGCGATGGCGATTTGAAGCCTATTGAGCATTATTTGGATGCTTCCATTATTACAAATGGGCTTAGTAGAGCCTTCTCCACTGGAGCATGGTCTCATCCTTTCAGGAAGATGGAAAGGGTTTCAGGTGTTGTAGCCAATCTGGGTCGTGCAAATCCACTACAGACTCTGATTGATCTGAGGAGAACGCGACAGCAAGTCCTGTATACCGGCAAGGTTGGAGATGCTAGATATCCGTAAGTGAAATTTCTACCTCCCTTGGTTTGTTATAAGTATACCCCACATACTAATCTATGTTGTATGGTCTGCATTTACTCAATTTTACATGTGTTGAGTCTGTTTTATAGATATTTGTATTAACTTATATCATGTAGATTATGATGGGGACTACTGTTTTCTGCAGAGTCTCATCTGTGTTTAACCCAGATTTATACTGATTTTGTATAGATGACACTACTATTAAGAAATTCTGATACTGTCTTCTTGTTTCTTTTTCCCTTAGTCTCTCTATGTGGTGAATTTTTCCCGATGTCGACAATGAGATTATCCATTTTGGTTACTTTTTAATGTGAGCAGTTAGACAATTGAATTGTGTTGGGAACTTAACATTGCATGTCTGGCTTAAAAAAAACTGAACTATGACTGCATTGTTTCTAATGTTGGCTACAGGCATCCCTCTCACTGGGGCAGAGTATGCTTTTTGTCCACTCCAGATGGTGAGAATTGTGGTCTTGTGAAGAACATGTCTCTCCTTGGACTTGTGAGCACTCAAATTTTGGAGCATGTGGTGGAAAAACTCTTTGATTGTGGAATGGAAGAGCTGGTGGACGATACGAGCACACCACTGTGTGGCAAACATAAAGTTCTTCTCAATGGAGACTGGGTTGGATTATGTTCAGATTCTGAATCCTTTGTTGCGGATTTAAAAAGCAGCCGGCGTCAAAGTGAATTACCTCGTCAGGTATCTTCTGTTTCAACGAATGTCCTGTGTTATTTTGATATTCTTGCGCTGCTTGGTATTTACCTTGGATTGTGTCTGCTTCACAAATGTGTCTGTGTCGAGGTATATCATTATAATACGTAACACTACGTGATTTGCAGATCGAAATCAAGCGAGATAAAGATGACAATGAGGTGAGGATTTTCACTGACGCTGGTAGACTACTCCGACCTCTCTTGGTTGTGGAAAATATCCACAAGTTGAAGCAAGACAAACCGTCACAGTACCCCTTCGAGCATCTTCTTGACCAAGGGATTCTCGAGCTGATTGGGATTGAGGAAGAAGAAGACTGTAACACAGCATGGGGAATCAAACAGCTTCTGAAGGAACCTAAGAATTACACCCACTGCGAATTGGACCTATCCTTCTTGTTGGGTGTGAGCTGTGCAATTGTCCCATTTGCAAATCATGACCATGGTAGGAGAGTTCTCTACCAGTCCCAGAAGCATTGCCAACAAGCAATTGGGTTCTCATCAACGAACCCTAACACTCGCTGTGATACTCTGTCCCAGCAGCTGTTCTATCCGCAGAAGCCACTTTTCAAGACATTGGCGTCGGAATGTCTTCAAAAGGAAGTGCTGTTCAATGGCCAGAATGCGATAGTTGCTGTAAATGTTCATCTTGGGTACAACCAAGAGGATTCCATTGTGATGAACAAGGCTTCATTGGAACGCGGTATGTTCCGTTCCGAGCAGACTAGGAGCTTCAAAGCCGAGGTTGACAGCAAAGACTCGGAGAAGCGGAAGAAGATGGATGAGCTTGTTCAATTTGGAAAAACACACAGCAAAATAGGCAGAGTAGACAGCCTTGATGATGACGGGTTCCCTTTTATTGGCGCTAATATGCACAGTGGCGATATTGTCATTGGCAGATGTACCGAGTCTGGGGCAGATCACAGTGTAAAACTCAAGCACACCGAGAGAGGGATTGTGCAAAAAGTGGTATTATCATCTAATGATGATGGGAAGAATTTTGCTGCGGTTTCTCTGAGACAGGTAAGTTCCAGATCATACTTAATTGAGCTGTCTTTCAGAGAATGTATCCCTTTGAGTTAATCCAATTCCATTGATTGGCTTCTACATCTTGCAGGTTCGTTCTCCATGCCTTGGAGATAAATTTTCCAGTATGCATGGGCAGAAGGGTGTTTTAGGCTATCTAGAGGAACAGGAGAATTTTCCTTTCACGATCCAAGGCATAGTTCCTGATATTGTGATAAACCCGCACGCTTTCCCTTCTAGGCAAACACCGGGCCAACTCTTGGAGGCTGCTCTCTCCAAAGGAATAGCCTGTCCTATCCAAAAGAAGGAGGGAAGCTCTGATGCATACACCAAATTGACTCGTCATGCCACTCCTTTCTCCACTCCGAGTGTCAATGAAATCACCGAGCAGCTTCACAGGTACTCTCTTTACACTGTCACTTGGTCTTAGCAACGTATACAGAATATTGAAAAATATTGAAAGAGGGGCTTGTTGTACAATGAGTAGAGGTCAGTAGGTATGCTATAACTGATTGCTTCCTAGGGAGTACAAAAGGTTTAAAAATGTGGGCAGTTCGTGATTCTTGCATGGTTTAAAAATGTTTGGACTTGGGTACTGTGGCTACACTATCTCCAGAAGTTCATTGAACCTGTTGCTTAGATAATTGTTGATTCTTGAGTCTTGATTCATTGCCGACTGTAAATGTTTGTGGTTAGGGCTGGCTTTTCGAGATGGGGAAACGAAAGGGTCTACAACGGTAGATCGGGCGAGATGATGCGTTCACTCATATTCATGGGCCCAACTTTCTACCAGCGGCTTGTCCACATGTCAGAGGACAAAGTCAAATTCAGGAACACAGGACCAGTTCACCCGCTCACGCGCCAGCCAGTCGCAGACAGAAAGAGGTTTGGCGGAATAAAGTTTGGAGAAATGGAGCGAGACTGCCTAATAGCTCACGGTGCTTCAGCTAATTTGCACGAGCGTCTCTTCACGCTAAGTGATTCATCGCAGATGCACATATGCAGGAAATGTCAAACCGTTGCGAATGTGATCGAGAGGACTGTAAGCAGTGGAAGAAAGATCAGAGGACCTTACTGTAGACAGTGCGAATCTTCGGACCATGTGGTTAGGGTTTATGTGCCTTATGGAGCTAAGCTTCTGTGTCAGGAGCTATTCAGTATGGGCATCACTCTCAACTTCGACACCAGACTCTGCTGATTCTCAGTCTTTTATGTTTATATTTATCGGTAAATATGGCTTAGAGCCTTAGACCATGTTATGTGTAGTTTGATTCAGTTCCGGTTCTGGCTCGGTTGGGTATTGGTTTGGTTGATTCGGTATGGGTTACCCGAACCGAAGAAACCGTGTAAACCAAACTTTCCAAACTGAACTAGCCCGTCCTACGTACTTATGAAGTGTTACTTTTGCGAGCTTTGACTCTAACGGTTAATGTCAACAGAATAAAAAAAATCGGTTTCTCAACTCTATCTGGTTTATAATCCGGTTTTCTGTGATTGCTATTTTATTTAAAAAATCGAATTTTTGGGCCTAAAGCCCATTCCCTATAAAACGCTTTATAATGGTCCAAAAGCACTGATCCGACCCGATACGGATTTCGACCCGTTTGTATCTGATGCCGCCATGTTAAATTGTTTGTTCAGACCCATAAATAAACCTTAATTTTTAGGGGAAGAAGGGAAACCTTGATTTTGATCTTCTTCTCCCACAGGCACAATATGCCATAAACCTTCCTCTTGGAGCCGTTTCTTCCATTCTTTTGCTTCATTTCGAATTCGATCGATTTCTCTCTCCGATAGACGTTTTTGGTTTTTGCTTTCTGTAACGCGATGAATCGCGAAAGCCTGTACAAGGCTGATGACGATGACGACGATGACGAAGAAGACGATATCGGTGAAGACCTCGAAGACTTAAGACGCGCTTGTATGGTTTCCGAGGCCAATTCCGATGAGGTTGCCGCAAAAACCGATTCTGTTGGAGCGGATGGACGCGGTGGCGGAGGGATACCGTCGGATTCAGAGAACGAAGATGACTTCGAGATGCTTCGGAGCATTAAGAGTCAATTAGCTTCGTCGACGAATCTGTGCAGTGGTCCTCCAATGGGTTTATCTGTTCCCTCGGATTCGGAGAGTGAAGACGACTTCGAGATGCTTCGGAGCATTAAGAGCCAATTGGCATTGTCGATGGATATGTGCGTTCCTCCCATGGGTTTATCCGACGACGAAGACGAAGATGATGCCTTTGAAACCCTTCGCGCTATTCGTAGGCGATTCTCTGCTTATGAAAATTTCGGTGAGCTTAATGGTGATATCTTCTAATACTTGTTTTCTTTTCTGTCTGGTTTAGCTACTGATTCGTTAGATATTGTTTTCTGTGTTACCTTTCGAATGTTCGTTCTATGGTTATCTGAAGACACTGCTTCAAGTGATTAAGATAGTTTTGCTGCTGGTAAGATTACTTTGGTTCTCTTCGATTTCACAATTTGAGGCTAGCTATAAGGATCTGAATAGAAGCTAACTCATTGTGAAAGGTGCCGAGTTTTTTTAAATTTTCTTGCTTTTAACAGTCCATTTATGCTGATGGAATAAGGTAGAAGCTCTCTCTTCTTATGTTTGATTGTTAATATGGCTTCAAAGACATCATGCTGCAGTAGGCTGCACAATTTATGATGCAAGAATTTTGGGTTTGCTCGTCTTTTTTTATCTAGTGTTTTAAGTGAAAATTTGTACGCACTGTTGCATGTCTCGTCTTTGCGAAAGTATGCTGTGCTTTATTAGTAATTTCTTTCTATGTTCCATGCAGATCCAGAAGGAAATTTCATGAATGATTCTCCCAGGAAGAAAAAGCAGGTACATGCCTCGGACAATGAACCTTCAAGCGAAATATTGAGTAGATCTAATACTTGTGAAAGCTTTCCAGATCACGGGAAATCGGTTGTCACTGTGCCAGATTCAGAGGAAGTACAAGCTGGCCGTTCAGTTGATTTACATGAAAAGACTGCCACTGACCCTCTTGACCAGTTGGAGACATGCCAGTCATCTCTTATGCCAGGTTCGAGTTCAAGTTTCCCTGAATCTGCACAAGCTTTTGTTGTTGCAATTCGGAGGAACAGGTCATATCAGAGATTTCTTCGAAGAAAATTGTCTGAAATTGAAGCAACGATTGAGAAGAACGAGAAACACAAGAAAAATGTAAAGATTGTAAAAGATTTTCAAGCTTCTTGCAAGAGAATAACTAAACAGGCACTTTCTCAGAGGAAAGATCCTCGTATCGAATTAATCTCATCACGAAAATCTGGGCCTTCTGATAGCTCCGAGGTACGCATTTTGATCTAATTATCCTGCCTCTGCTGTTTTGTAATCATTAGAAATGTACTGCTTCGGCTTGTCTACTGTTAACCCTGATGGAAAATGTTTCTTTTCTTTATTTCTGTGTTCTGTTTTTGGAGGGTAATGATAAAACAACATCTCCTTTGATGTTGGGTCCACCGGAAAACCCTCGTGTTGCTACTTATAGGATGGCACTAGAGAAATATCCAGTTTCAGTGGATCGCAGAAATTGGTCTAATGAGGAGAACGAAAATCTTGCAAAAGGTCTAAAACAGCAAGTTCAAGAAACACTCCTTTATGAAGCTATTGAACGGTCCAGGTACTGCTTGCTCTTCCACTTTTAAAGTGCTATTATATTCTGGTGCCTAGTACCCTTAAAACTTGCTGCTTAAGATCTATTCAGATGCAGAATTAGTTAAAAGTTTTTTTTTTTTTTTTTTTTTTTCCGAAAGAGTTGACTGACTTCAATTTCTTAACAGTGACTTGGAAGGATCTACAGATGATATAAACACCATTCTTGAATCGATCAAAAATCTTGAGATCACACCAGAGATGATCAGGCAGTTTCTTCCGAAAGTTAATTGGGATCAATTGGCCTTGAAGGACCGTTCTGCTGCAGAATGTGAAGCTCGGTAAGTTCCTCCGCTAGTTGGACTCTGGCTACTAAGATAAATCAGCTTTATATCATCTATGGGTGCACATTTCATATATTACCACCCTGTCTCCTCTTTTTGAGAATTCAATGGATTGTCTTAATGTGTGCCTCATTGTAGGTGGATGAGCTCGGAAGATCCATTGATTAACCATGATCCGTGGACTGCAGCAGAGGACGAAAACCTACGTTTAATTATCCAAAAAAAGAGTTATACAGACTGGCTTGACATTGCGGTATCACTAGGGACAAATAGGACCCCATTTCAATGTTTGGCTCGATATCAGAGAAGCTTGAATCCAGACATATTGAGAAAAGAATGGACTGCAGAGGAAGATGACCAACTCTGTGCCGCAGTAGACTTATTTGGCGAGAAGGACTGGCAATCTGTTGCCAATGTATTAGAAGGAAGAACTGGACCTCAGTGCTCTACGAGGTCAGTGATCTTCTTCATTCACCCATTTCTTGATGAATTAGATATCAAATTCTGTAGTATACTGACAATTTTGTCAGATTAATCTAAGCGGTAGACAAATGATCGCCCAAACATGGGTAAGTTCACATGTAGGAGCTAGCTTGTTTGGGAAAAGAGTCTATAGGTTTATAAACCTCCCATCAAGTCCATGTTTAGTCGATGTGGGATTATAAACATAACCTATATATGCAGTCACTGATGTTTTTTCCTGTCATTTTATGATGTTTGTTTCTGTCTGAAGTTAGATACATAGTTGAATGGTTTATCTTATTCCCTTCTTCTCTATACTTTCAGATGGAAAAAGACGCTTCACCCTACCAGGAAAAGGGCAGGGAGATGGAGCTCAGAGGAAGACAAACGTGTGAAAGTAGCTGTGACACTCTTTGGAGCTAAAAACTGGCATAAAATTGCTCAGTTTGTTCCTGGACGGACCCAGCCTCAGTGTCGAGAGAGATGGGTAAATTCTTTAGATCCTAAAGTAAATCGTGGGAAGTGGACCAAGGAAGAGGATGCCAAGTTGAGAGAAGCAATTAAAGAACACGGATATAGTTGCTGGTCCAAAGTCGCTTCACATCTGTCTTGTCGTACTGACAATCAGTGCCGGAGGAGATGGAAGAGTTTATATCCTCACCAAGTGCCTCTTATACAAGAAGCTAATAGGTTACGAAGAGAAGCTATTGTAGGTAATTTTGTTGATCGGGAATCAGAGCGTCCTGCTCTTGTCGCAGGCGATTTTTTGGTACTACCCGAGATATCTCTTGAGCCAGAACCCGGAATGGTTGCCCAGAAGAAGAAACGCAAAGCAAGGTAAGTTAATCGAATATTCCTCTCACACATTCACACCTGGCTTTTGTGAAATCTAAATTCACCTTTTTTTTTTATGCAGACGGAAGAAATCAGATGCAGAATGCGAGAGCGAAGCATCTTGTGCTGCTACAGAGAGACAATCAAAGAGGCGGAGAATAGGATTAGAGAGATGCTCAGGAGATGTATGTAGACTAGAGAGTGAGACTGTATGTGGAAATGATTCAAACAATGGAGGAGAGGTTAGGTTGTTGGAATGGAATAACGAGATTCAAGACAATGTAAAGGAAAAACAAAGACGACGAAGACGCAAAAATGTCGCAGAAACATGGAATAACAGCTCTGTGACCACCAACTGCTCCCAAGTCAAAACTGGTATCAAGAAACTTAAGGCTAAGAGGAAAGTTTCTGCAGTAATTCCTATCGAGAACCAAGACGCACCAAATTAGTTTTTTTTGTTGCTCTTGAAAATTTTGTATGTATTAATAAATACGTCTTATCCGAACATTTTTATACAGAAACAATAGTTTCCGTGATTCTAACAACAAAAAATTTCTTGAAATTATTGGTAGAAGAGTAATTTAGTACATGTGCATTTTTATATCTAAAATTACAAGTTACTTCACATTTAACGGTAATAAATAAATTTACATGAAAACACTTTTCCTGATAACATATATTATTATGTATTATCAAGTACAGTTTCATGACATTACTTGCTTCTGATGAATTTCCTACGAGTGTTAACACCATTCATTTCATTTCCCATATTCTTCTTCTTCATCTTCTCTAACTTCTGTCTATGTCCTTCTATATCTGTCTTTATCACTCGTTCTCTCATCTCATCTGGCATCAAAGCCAGTCTCGAAAACTTCTTCGGTGCCACAAACCCACCTAGTCTCTCTTTGATGTGGTTAAACGCAGGAACAAGGCCACGTCTTATGAAACAACCGTCGATCAGTTCCATCGAGCTTGATTCCGGGAAAGACACCGAGTCTTTCAGCTCCAAGTCAAAGCAGAACGGCGAGTCCTTCAACCACATTCTGAGAGAGTGAGCTTTGGCTACTAGAAGTCCGGTTCTCGTTTTGCAGGGAAGAAATGGAGAGCCCATCTCCCAAAGACAAGCCTTTAGCGTTTTGTCCAGGGATATACCGTTGTACTCTGCGGTCCCTGTGATTAAGACTACTGACTTTGGAGATTCTGGGTAACCTTCAAGTGATGCATCCTGAAATGGGAGAAGAATTGTAGCAGAGATTGAGGATTACTGGTGATTATGAGAGTGATTTTCCAAAAGATCTTCAGTTATGTAAGGATTCTTTGGAATGATGCGAAGATGCAGAAATATCAAGAGTGAAGAAAGAGATATATTGCCTGCATGTGGTCAAGCCATAGAGTTAGGGCAACAAGCGCTGCACCTCCCGACAATCTTCTAAAATCAGCACCCCAATCCTTGTCCGCCACCCTGAAAATCAAAATCAATCACAAATGTAACAGCTAAATACTTAAAACGTTTTCACGAAACAAGTGTTGACCAGTACAGGCGCAAGCTCTCCAAAACAGACGACACATGTAAAACAGGACTGACCTGAAAACGTCGCGACTGAAGATTCCTCTTTTGATTGCCAATTGGAATACCCATGATGCAGTAGCTCTGAGTTCAAACGCCCAGAGAAGATTCAAAAGAGCATTGGCAAAATTAAGAGCAGCATTGTCCTCTATGGGTTTCAGTTTCTCGAACCATCCATCCACCTCTGAAACTAGCAACTCAGGTCTTCCAGCTAAAAGCCTGGTAGGTATCATTAAAAATCAGGGAAAAAACATAAGAATCAGTAACATATGATGATACCTATTATTTCTAGGTTCAGTTATGAGTAGGTTCCTGTATCAGATTTATATGATCTTAATTGTAATAATAAAAACCAAATGAATATTTTTAGGACAGTATTAAGGATTTCGCCAAACATGACTACTTTTTAAGAAATGGATCAGATCATCCATGATTAAATCCAAAATGGTATGTACGGAAAGTCAGAATGCATACCTGATAGGAAGATCAAAACCAATATCCTGAAGAGCTTTCAGCAGCAACATGACTTCGCTTTTCTCCTCGGAGAAACTCGCCGCCCTAACAAAGCAAGTCCATATCCTGTGGTCTGGCTCCAGGCCTTCTGTCTTCATTTCCAAGAGCCTTTCTATTCCACTGTTATAATCTTTGCTCCGAAGGTAAGCATCAATAACTGAACTATAAGGCAGAGTTGTTAGTTCCACGTCTGTTTCTTTCAGGTTACTAAGAACCTTTTCAGCTTCTTGGGGCTTTCCTGAAGAACTATATGAAACCATGAGCAAATGCATAGTAGCAAGTGTTGGTTCTATTCCCGCATTCTTCATCATTTGCAACAACTTCTCTGCCTTAGAGTCGTTTCCAGAATCCCGGGATATTTTCATCATTGTGTGGTAAAATGAACGGTCTAGTTTATAACCTTTGGAAAGAAGCTCTTCAAACAGCTGTTCAGCTTGTTCAAGACATTTTTGCTTACCAAAAGCAGAGATCAAGCTCTTGTATGTGTCCAGTTTTGGGTCCAAACCAATATTTCTCATTTGCTGCATAAGCAAGTACCCTTCTTCTGGTCGTCTGTCTCTACAATACATTATAATCAGACTATTGTAAGTGGTCTCATCGGGTTCCAGTCCAGTTTCTTTTATCCTTTGGTACACTTGAACTGTCTTCTTGTAATCCTCGATAGCCGTATACATCTTCAGCATGGAATTCCATATAGCGAGCTCGACCTTGAAGCCAGCTTCTTCCATTTCAGATACCATAACTTCAGCATCTCTAACTCGTTTTCCTTTGCACAAAAGCTCAATCATCATCCTATAAAGGCGAATCGTGGGCAAGTAACCAGCAGCCTTCATGCTATTGTATATCTTCTTTACCTCAAAGATATTTCCAACTCGGGCAAATGCGTCAAGCATCAAAAGAATGGAGCTTTTGCTAATCTTAAAGCCCATATCTTGCAATTCTTCAACAACAACGTAGAGCTCCTCAAGCCTCCCATCAACACACAAAGCATGCAACAGAATGTTGATGGATTCAACAGTGGGAGACGGACCATCCCTCATCATAGTGTTAAATATAGCCCTTGCCCGCTCGTAACAGCCACACTCAGCATAAGCCGTCATCAAACTATTCCATGTCTTCAGATCAGGTGTTCGTCCACTTTGTCTTAAGTTGCCAACCACACTCTCTGCTTTCTGCCATAGCTTTAGTTTTCCATAAGCCTCAATGATATCAGTATATATAGGCGAACATGCAAAGTGGAAGCCTTTTGTCTCAGCCTGATTAACCACTTGATGAGCTGTCTCCGGAAAGCCAAGCTTGCAATACACAACAACCATGCTTTTAAAAACACTTTCTGAAGCTTCGCAGCCAGATAGTCTCAGGTCAGAGAAAACTTGAGAAGCTTCAGTATAATGTTCATTCGCTACACAGCAGTGTAATAAAGACTCATACATGGTGGAACTGCCAGAACTCCATCCATGATCACATGCATCGGCAAAGTATTCCTCTAGAGCAGCGATTATATTGTTAACCTTGCAGTGTAGAACAATTAGTGCTTCATTTATAAGCCGTTTAGATCCACTTGCATGTTCTTTCAAAAATTCAAGTAACTCACATGCTTCTGAATGCCTGCCTGATGAACTGTAGGAACCCAGGATAGACAATAGAGTGTCGTTTTGCAGTTCATAGCCATTAGTGATAGCCACTTTCAACTGTCTAGCAGCAAGATCAAAGCATTCGCCCTTAACAAGAACTGAGGAAATCTCTAGTGGGTTCATGCCACACAACTCTTCCATATCTCTGATGGTTTTCTGAATGTCTTCTGATCTGTTTTCCTTCATAAGTCCAAGGATCATCAACTCGTATAGACTGTGAGAGGGTGTATGACCATCAGAAATCATATCACGATATAAAACCCACGCCTTTCTTGTCTCGCTTCCTCTTAGAAACACATCCAACATTACAGAATACGCTAAATTATCTGGTTTAGTCCCTGAGCGCAACATGCAACTGAAAGTATCTTCAGCCTCCTCTCGCTTCCCAGCCTTGGCATAACCGCAGATGAGAGCACTGTAGGTCTGCAGAGTTGGTTTGATCCCAATATCAAGCATCTCAGACATTAGAGCTGCGGCTTCCACGGTTCTGTTTGCTTTTCCAAGTGAATCTATCAAAATTGTGTAAGTAATAGCATCGGGATTTCTACCAGACAAACCTTTCATGTCCTTATAAAGCTGTAGCGCAAGATCAAGCTGCCCCTGCTTTCCATACATGTGAATGATCGTGTTGTAAGTCATCTCGTCTTTCCCAAACCCCATTTTTTGCATTTCCTGGTACACCTCCTTCACCTTCTCAGTATTTCTTTCTCTGGCAAAAGCATAGAGCAAAGAGTTGTATGTCACTGCATCAGGGAAATAACCTTTAACTTCCAGCTCCGTGAAGAGCCTCTCGGCTTCAGCAGCAAGCCCACATCTACCATAGACAGAAATCATGGCATTATAAGTCCACAAGTCAGGTTGACAACGATGAGCTTCCATGTCCTCAAAAACCTTCACTGCCCCTTCCAAATTTGAATCCCGCGAACAAGCACTAAGAAGAGTGTTGTAGGTGATAGCATCAGGCCTAAGACCCGAATTCCTCACCATATCTAATAGCTCAACAGCCAGATTAGGAGTCAACCCACCAGACTTGAGCCTAGCGTTGATAAGAGTATTGAAACTTATAAGGTCAGGAACACACCCTCTCTGGCGCATTGCATCGAGCATCTCTTGTGCCTTTGAAAACTTGCCACTACGAGAATAAACTCCCATCATCGCGTTGTACACTTGTACCGTGTCTCCGACGGCTGGCTCAGCCCTCGTGAAAATCTCCACCGCAAGCGATTCCTGATTCCACCGTCCCAAAACGCCGAGTATGGCTGCAACCATCCGGGCATTGGGTGAGTGCCAATGACGGAGATTGAGCCACTCAAAAACCTCGAGAGCTCGTTGCCAGCTCTCATGACCAACCGATTTCACGACGAAGCAGTAATCAGTGGGAGTCATCTGAACAGGCCGAGCATCGAGAATATCCGCAACGAACTGATTAGGTTTCAGGCCTAGAATCTTATCGGTCACGAATTTCACTCTCTCTCTCCAATCCTTGGCTCTTAGCAGAGCCACCTTATTCATCTTCTTCACTCTCCTCCTCCGACTCGCCACGGCTGCTTCATCACTGGCCTTTTGCTGCTCGATGGAGCCAACAGAATCGACGAATTCACCGGAATCCGGGATACCGGCGACATCCGTTGGCGAAACCGGAGAAGGAAGAGGCTGAGATGGTGTTGAGGTTTTGGAATCATACGTCTCACGGAGATTCAAATGTGGCCATCGGACGGCGGGAGAAGCTCGACTGTAGGTGAATTTCTGGGTTGAAGAAGTACTGATGTTCCCTTGTTCATCTTTAATCTCAGAAACCGTCACCGGAGTAGAATTAAGGGCGGCTCGGACTGATAAAGCAGGGGTTGGAGAAAAAGGAGAAGCAAAAGCTAAAGGCCCTGCAGAAACCGCCATTAATATCTCTCAAGCTTCACAAATATCTGTTGCAGGATATGTACCGTTATAGAGAGGTGAGCGAGTGATACTTTTCCCTGAGAGAAAAACTTCGTGCTGTCTGAGATTTTGAACAACAAACACCTTGCCGTTTTACTCTGACATGGGCTTAAACTGAATCATATGATGTGTAATGAAATAATGTATAGAGACTAAAGCTGTAGTCATATCCCGTGAAGATTGAAAACTTTATAAGATTAATTCCACGATCACGAAAGTAATACGTGACCAATAATACGGTGATGGTGATCAATGGGATAAACGTTTTGACTTGGTTTTTTTCTCTGGAAATTAAACAAAAATTGCCAAAATAGAGGTTTTGGAGGGGACTAATACATAAGAGCCAGTCTGGGAAAATTGGAGAAATTAAAAACACAGCTAATTTTCTGGAGATTTTGTAACACATTCATCATCTTCTTCTTCTTCTTCTTCTTGTCTCTAGTAACGACCAATACCCCAGACCCTGACAACTCCATCTGTGTAGCCGCTGAACAATGTGCTTCCATCTGCACTCCAGTTCAAGCTTGTGCAGTAGATCACCTGCATTTCCATTACACAAATGTGGTACCGTTCCCATTAGAAACTTGATCAATCATCTTACTATGCGTAACAGCAAAGTCAAACCTTTAGAACATTTCAGTGAATACATTGTAATTGAGAGTTTAACCACACTCAGGTTTAAAACTAATGGGAAAGGATTCCTCAACAACATACTTACGCAACTCCTACGAAAATTTCAATTTTTTTATAACCAAAGATATAGACCCTAAGATAACCAATGCAGCAAGAACGATACTTTGCATGAACAGAGGACCAATCACTAACGAAACACCAGAAGAGAAAGTTGTAGAATTATATGAATATACCTTCTTCTGGTTACCGGTTCCGACACCACCATCAGACTTCTCTGCCTCAGCCTTGAGGTCAACCTTCAAATCCTCAACAACACTCTTGCTCTCAAGATCCCATATCTTAATGCTATTCTCTGTTGCAGCACACAGCCAGTATCTGTTCGGGCTGAAGCAAAGCGAGTGGATTATCGAGCCAGCCTCGAGCGAGTAGAGCTTCTTTCCTTCGGCCAAATCCCACAACAAGATAACTCCGTCTTTCCCACCACTAGCGCATAGCGAACCATCAGGTGAGACAGCCACAGTGTTGAGGTAACCCGAGTGTCCGGCGAGAGAGTTCCTCAGCTTACAGTTCTGGAGATTCCAGACTTTCACGGTGTGATCCCAAGAAGCGGAAACAATGGTAGGGACAAGCGTATTCGGGCTAAACCTCACACAGCTAATCCACTCCTTGTGACCATCACCTTGCTCGGAGATCGTGTACTTGCATTCACCGAGTGTGTTCCACAGCTTGATCGTACGGTCACGAGAAGCAGATACGATCTGACGGTTATCGACAGAGAACGCCACGGAGAGCACGTCTTTCGTGTGTCCGACGAATCTACGGGTGGAGACGCCAGTGGCGAGATCCCAGAGACGGAGCTCACCGTCCCAGCTTCCGGAGAGAGCAAACTGACCGTCCGATGAGAGAACAACATCCTCCACGAAGTGAGAGTGACCGGTGAGCCTACGCTGGGCAACACCGTAAGACTTCTCGTCTTTGGTGAGTTTCCAGAGGATAATGGATTTGTCGCGCGACGCCGTGACGATGATGTCGGAATTGTCGATCGGCGTGGCGATGGCGGTGACCTGGTCGGTGTGGGCGCGCATAGTGCCCTTCAATACGAGTCCCTCGGCCATGGTTAGGGGTTTGGGGGAGAGACTCTAGGGATTCTTCTTCTTACTTCGAAAATGGCGTAACAGAGCGAGAGAAATGGAGGTCGAGTGAAATGAAGATATTTATACTCTAGGTCAAAAATAAGGAAGCTAGGGTTTGGTGCGGTTTTTGCAAGGAGACTACTTATTTGGGCCGTACTTACGGGTAAGGTATACGGGCCGTACATGGGCCTCTCATGTTTTTTTTGTTGAGAGCGTTTTTGTCATTTTTTTTCAGAGTTGAGAAACGTTTTGATCACAAAGAGATTAATTAAAACGAATCCGATTCAAATGTACACGAGTTTCGTAGCTTACAAAGAAGTAAATCATAAATTTGTTCACAATTTAGTTTGTTCTGATTCTTAATCATGGAGTGCACAACACACAGTGGCTTTGTGATGACCTTGGTAGACCACCTCTTCTTTTCCCGCTGGCATAGACCACAACCTAGCCGTCATGTCCGATGATGCTGCGCGTAAAACATAATCAAAACCAGTTTAAAGACTGTTCTGTCTCATTTACAGACAAGTTTTCCAGTGGTTTAATTTAAGATGGAGATCGGTCAGTACCTGTTACAAGAAATTCTCCATCTACTGAGAAGACGCAGTCCCAAACCCATCTTTGATGTCCTATTTAGATAAGAGTCATGCAAGTGTTAAGGGTAAGAGTGAGAGTAATAGAGAAACGAATATCCCTTTCAAAACATGGAGAACCTTACCTGTTAAAACTCTCTCTAGTTTGAAACCATCAACATTCCATATTTTGACGGTTTTATCAGATGATGCAGTCGCTAGATATCTGCCAACAAATATATGAGAGCTTGGATGGGAGAAGATGGAGAAAACGGTTTAAAAAGAAAGATTAATAAACACATTACTTGTTTGCAGGAGAGAGGAGACATTTAAGGATGTGGCCATTATGAGCTTGTAGCTTATGAAGGGGCTCAAACTCTGTCATCGTCTGAAAATGGCATGACAATTACAGGAAGGCTACCCACAGCACGGTTAAAGAAAGTTTGCATAACCGAAAATTACCTGTTTTCCACGCAACAAGCGCCATACATAACATGTTCCACGGTTGTTAGCAGCAACAACCATTGTCCCATCCCACATAACCGTTAGAGACCGTACAGCTGTATCAACTTCTGGTACCTATAGTTTACACAGGAGCGATTACATGGAATCTTTTTTAAATCCTGTTAGGCTGAAAGCTAAGGATTCTCTCAGAAATGCAACTAGGATGAAGAAATGAAGTAACGTGTTATGACAATTACCAGTTCACAGCTACACGAATTTGCTCTGAGATCCCATACACGGATATTGCCGTTTTGGTCTCCAGATATCAATTCAGTCTGTACAAAAAAGAAAAAAATCTTGATAAAGAGACCAAAACACATTGTGATAACAACTGAGATACAACTATCAGAAAAGCAAACACAACTGTGTTTAACTGCAGCAACACAGATCTCTTAAGTAAACACCGACAGAAGACTTTTCTAATTGATATACCTGATTTGGGTGTAAAACAACTGAGTTAACTGCGGCAACACTTTCATACTCCCTTTGGCAACCTGGAGCCCTACATTTTGGTTTACGAGTCAACAATTTTGCTGCTGAGAACTCAACATTTGGTGAATGAATCTATCAAAACATTCAACTAAAAGAAACAAACACGGCGAAGAACATAATCTACCTCAAGTCCCAGATCTTAACTGTACCATCCTCTGATCCTGAATACATCCATTTTCCATCACATTGGAATCCCACTGCCATAACATTGTTGGTGTGTGAATCATAGGTCGCCACCTGATGGTGCCATAGAGAATCATTCAAGCAAAGGCAGAACAAAAACACCACATTGAAAAAAAAAAAAAAAAGGGGGCATTTACAGGTTGAGGGCTGTTGGTTGGGACATCAAAGAGTCGTATATGAGGATTGCAAGCTGCTGCTAGATGACGCTTATCTGGGGTTATCTCAAGTCTATTCACATGCTGAATATGCCCAAAGAAACACAGTGTCAAGTCTTATTCCCATACAATAATCCCCAGATTACAATACGAGTCTCTAAAGAAGAAAGCTTTAAGATGAAAGGAGTCTCTGAGAGGAAAAGCTTACCGAGTCAGGATACTGAATGGTACGGTAGCATCGACCACTTTCGGCTTCCCAGAATCGGATCGTATGATCATAGCTAGCTGTTGCGAGAATCACAGAAGGCTGACTCATTCTCTCGATCAATTTTATACGGATCAAACTAATAAATCAACCATTTGGTTAATTTCTTTTGCTGATTTACGGAGAAAGCAAATCTAATCCCTTTCGAAAGATCAACAGAAGATTACGATCTTAACAAGAATCTTTCAAACTAGGGTTTGGATCGAAAACAGGAGAAAGGAGAAGACAAATTAAAAAAACAAAAAAAAAAATCAATCCTCTCTACTCAGAACAGCTCTGAAGAAATAGGGTTTTACCGTTTTAGAACAGCTCTCTCTGCATAATTAACGCGGGGATGTTTTAGTATAAATGTATATATATTGGGGTTAATGTAGTCATGTATAGATAACTAAGGGGCCATTTAGTTATTTTTTAAAGGAAACAAAAAAAAAACGTTCTTGTCCACTTACAGAGTAACAACACTCTTACGAAGCTTTGAGAAACGACAATGGCGGCTACGAAAGCTCTGGGATTTGGTTTACCGACGGGTTTATCAATCGAGCCGTCGTTGAACCGTCGCGGAGGAGTAAAGTTTCTTAACTCACCTCTACTGGCGCCGCATCTGGTAACGTTCGCATTGATTGATAATGTTGTTCCGATGAATTTGACTATTATTAGCATATACGGAATCTTTTTGCCACACCTCTGGCTCAAATTGGGTTTCGATTTTCTCAAATCATGAAGTTTTTATGTCTTTTTCTTGCTATCGAAAATGAAGCAAGTTTTTCTGTCTTTTCTTTTAAATTACTTGTGGAATCTTAATTATCATTTTAGGATTGTTAATTTGTAGTTTGCTATGCTGAAATGTGTGTGACTTTCTATTTCCTGGTTCGTAAGGTTTTATGGAGAAACCTTGGAGCTCGTACAACGCTAGGCTTATGTTAGAAGACGGCTTTTGTGTGGTCGGCCAAGTCATTTGGTGCTTCTGGAACCCGTGTTGCTGGATTGGTATTTAACACCTCTTTGACTGTGTGAGACTGTTGTTTTTTTTGTTAAATTGGTTTTATCATCAGTTTTTATATCCCAATATTGGCTTGTTGATAGCTGCTTAATGGATCTTTGATGGAGTCTGATTGATTGCTTTGTCGCTTTATTAAAGGTATCAAGAAATTCTGACTGATCCTAGTTATGCTGGGCAATTTGTGCTAATGAAAAATCCTCATACGGTAACACCAATGTGAATCCTGGTGAATGGAAATTCAAGTTTGAAGTTATGAAAATTTTGTAGTTTTTGTTCTGAAATTGAGATATGTTCTCTTTTGCTTTTTCCCAGATCATGAAGAATCAAGGCAATGCTGTGATGTGAGTAAAATATGAAGAAAATTGTTCACATCTTTGCTTGTGAATTTGTGATATATTTCCACACTTTTTAGTTTTTACTGATATGTTTTGTAAAACCATTAATCAAAATTTAGTTATACATTTAAGATTTAACTAAGAACTTCTGGTTACATGGCTGTCAAAATCAGCTTTTAATTCCCTACAGTAAACAGGAAAAACGTCTCTGTTGCGTGTTTGCTTAGATTTGAGTTTGATTTTGTTCGTACGGTTTTGTCAGAACCATAACTATGCAGTAGACCCAGCTTCTCTTCCCGGAGGCGTGGAAGTGACGCACGTCAATCTCAATTCTCAACGATGGAAGTTGCGCCGATCTCTCTTTCCCGGCAATGAATGTCATGTCTTTTCAATACCATCCGGAGGCTTCTACCGGACCTCACGACTTCGATAACGGTAATAACCAACCAACGCTTTTCTACAAGTGCCTTTCAAAACGCAAACACCATCAAACGCTGTGCAGCAAGGGGTTGATTAGTTCGACCATCCGATAATATTTGCGTAGGCAGTTGCAGTTGGTAGCGTTTGACAACAATTACAGAAATCGCTTCATACCGTTCTGTACCACTTTATATCGTTTGAAACCGCTCTAAATCAAAATCTTTTTTTCCATGAACGTTTGCGGTTACGGATCGTTGAAAAAAATATTTTTTAAAACAAATATTTTTTTATATAATAAACTAAAATTTACAAAAAAAAAATTTATTTTAAGAAATTTACTTTTTATATGGAATATTATCATATATAATTATATACGCTTGATATATATTTTAATTAAATAAAAAACAAACTTGTAATTATAAAAAAAATTATTGTAAAAATACGATTTAATTAGTCTATGATTTATTTAAAATATATAATTTTAATTTTTTATAATAATATATTTTTGATTTCAATTTTCATTTTAATAATTATAAAAAATGTTACGGTATATATAAAAAATGTTCCAAACATCTTTAAAAAATTTTATTTAATTATTCTATTATTTATTTAAAATATATAATTTTAATTTTTTATAATAATATATTTTTGATTTTTATATAAATTATATATTATGTGTATTTTGATAGTTTTATGTAAATCTGTTATCGCATCCGCTGTAAATCAGTCATAAATGTTCTGCAAACGTATTCGTTTCCAGCCGTTTTATCAGTCGTGTAAATTATCCAATAACACTAGAAACCGCTACCGTCTGTTTCCGCAAATTTTGCAACCGCATCCGCATTTTTACGTTTAAACCAGGTCCTAATTTTCTTATAAAATATCCGAACGTAGCACTTAATCGTGGAAAAAAAATTAGCCATCAAGGGAAAGAGTTCTGTTTAGTTAGAGTTGTTAAAGTGTTTATGACAGTGCGAAAAATTAAATATCATAAAATTTGCCGAAGTAAGAAAATTTAGAGTAAAAATGTGTTCGGTCCCAAAACTAACCATTGAATGTCCTATATTTACAAGTTACAACAAAGATTGGACTTATCCTCGGTAATATGCGGGATGACGGAATTGTAATTCTATAGTAATTTTTTAATTATAAACTCTTGAGGAATTTCATTTTTATGTTAATGTTAATACTTATTATTTGAGTGACAAAATAAATTAAACATTATTATTATTCTACAATGTTTACCGAGTCTGCCATTTTGTTTAATATTTTCAAATTCTAAATGTAAGTAATTTTGTCGATCAAATCTATAAATGTGTAAAAAACAAAAAATCAACCATCAGATTAATAATTAATTCAAGTTAGTGCATAAGTTTTATTTTTTCCGTGAAGAACACTTTATTTTATTGAAACTAATTTTAAAAAAAAGTTCGGCATATGAAATACAAAAAAAATTAATGGTTTTTTCCGTACCGGAAATTAAGTGAAGACAATCATCTGTGATGATACATTAGCTATATCAAGATGGTCTGTTTCGAGTATAAGGTAAACAATTAGATATTTCCGTATCCACAATAGCAGTCGAATTTCCAATACATTTTACGATAACACGACAACAATTTTCATAATTTAGATAAATCGTCTTTTTATTGTTTTTGTCAATTTTGTTTCGAGTTAGTTTTGGTGAAGCCACCGTTGAACAAATTTGAACTGCAAAATTTAAATTGGACAGATAACCATATTTGACTAGAAACTAAACAACAAATTATAGATTTTCTGCGAGGAAAAAACCTCAATTAAAAAATTTCACCATAAAAAAAAAACTGAATCCAAACAAAAAAATCATAATAACTCGTAAAACCAAAACTTATCATAAATATTTACTAGAGAAAAAATCAAAAGAGAAATATCTCATTATCTTCGGACCATAAATTCCAAAATACCTTTTAGAATTCATATCATGCTTAGAAATTACTAGTTTACAGCTCTCTCTCCCTCTCTAACGGCTAGAGTTTTCAAAACTCAATCATTCTTATTTAGTGCATAAGTTACATGTGACAAAAATAAATAAATATCAACGGGTTAAAAAATCAATACGCATGACATAACACAGTACCAAATAATAATTTTTAATTAAGGTTTAGGACTGATTATACCAAAAGCTGATAAAGGTCATAGGCTCAACTGCTCAAGCATGGGGATACGTTTAAAATAAACAAAAAGTAAATTTAATAAATGACAATAAATAAGTAAAAAATAAAAAAAAACACTAGTTGTGATTAGAGATGGAATTATTATCCGAAATTCGGTATTCGATCCATTATTCATTTTTATCCACTTCGGAAATATGGATATCCGGAATGTCCGGATCCGGATAGTAAAATCTTGGATCTGTGAAAAACGGATTCGGATCCGGACGCATTAAATATATTAAAAACATATAGTTTTATTTATATTAAGTTATTTTTATATAAAATATATGCATATATATTGATTTTAATTATTTTTCTAATATATCATATTTATTTTGAAAAAAATTATTCAAAAATTTAATTTATAGTTTAAATTTATATATTTTTAAAATTTGTAGTGTTTTAATTTAATTAATTTAGTTATTTCATTATTTTTTCCGGATCTGAATCTGGATATCCACGGATATCTTAATTTTTTATCGGATACCCGAAGTCCAGATATCCGGAAATCACGGATCCGAATACTTTTTCCACGGATCCGATGGATCCGGATCCGGATACCCTTAAATTTTCAGATATCCAAATCCGTCCCACCCTAGTAGTGATAAATAAAAAAATTTAAAACTAATAAAAATAATTTTTTGAACCATAAATATTTTTTAGATTTTGCTTAATTACATAAAATATTATTGGTATGAAAACTATATTTCCGATGTTCATATGTTCGCTAATACTATTCATCTGCCGTCGATACTGTTCATCCACCACCACCGACACTATTCATTCAAAAATCGACGACCATTATTCATCACCGGATACATAAAATAAATTGTGATTTTACTAGATAACTAATTGATTAACATGCTAAGTAATATGATATCGCGATAAATTAGTGTTAATTCAGTTGTCATATCATTCAAAATAACAAAATTCAAATTAAGATCGTGAATTCTCTTACAAAATTAACATGATAACAATTATAATAACATGTTATATTGAATATTAACGTGCTGACAATAATATCTGACATTTGTAACATGCTAACAATAATATCTGACACTTGTAACGTGCTAAAACCCGTTCGATGATGTTGTTCATCTGAATTTAAATCGTCCCCGACACTATTATTATGCAGGTAATATGTTAAATAAGTTAGGATATCGTGTTAACCCAGTTATCATATTATAAAATATGAAATATAAAAATTATCGTGCTAACCTAGTTATATATAATTTTATCATAGAATGAATAGTATTGTCGGATTATGAACAGTGTCACCGACTTATTCTATCAAAAAATAGGTTTTCAGGTCAATTGTATTTTCTGTAATTATTTAAAATAAAAAAAATATTTTTGATTTTTTTTTTCTTTTTTTTATTTACTTAATTTTCAAATTATCAATGTTATTTATCTAATTTTCAATTTATGCATAGATAGGTTATGTAATTGGCTTTTTCTAATAAACAAACACCGGACAAGATATTTTATAGGATGTGTAACTAAAGGTCAAATAAGACAAAAGAAGACATAATGATGGGCTATATACTTATATATTAGTAACAAATTACAAAATATTACTAGAATATAGCCAATTGGTAAATGTAGTCTAGCCATACCTAACCCTATCCACCCAATAGTACACATGATAACTCAACTATCTCAACGGTTAAAATATGATAATTAGTCAAAATTAATAAAACATGGTAGATACTTAATTAAACGAATATTTGTTGCATTTGAAAAACTTAAAAAATTGAGACAAATATCAAAGCTTGTTATTTATTTCGAACCATCTATGCAACGCTTTGTTGTTTAAGACGAGACATTGAGACGTTGTCATTTTGTTGTCCCGACTGATTCGTTTTCAAATGGAGTATAATTTTCGTTTTTTTTTTTTACTGGTTAAAATATTAAAACGAAAATAATTACAAGGAACAAATCTAATGTCGGCTGTTAAAAAATGATTCCGGAATCAAAACAGACTGTCAAAAGACGACACCAAAATCAAAAGCCAACTGTCAAAAGACGATACTGAAACCTAAAAATCTACAACAAGTAAATCAAATAAACTAAAAGCCAAAACTAAAGCCCGATTATACTGTTTTAAAAACACTAACAACCATAGCGAACAAATCCAATTAGCCAAAACCACCTCTACAAACTTACTCTGAAGCACTATGACTGAAAATGGGAGGTTTGCTCATATCAAAACTTTCACTCCAAAGAAAGCGGGAACGGTGGAGTTGAAGACACCCTTGAAACCACAACCCTAACGGACTGTGACAAGTGACTAACCAATAACACAAACAGTTCCACGACACCTTCACCAACGAAGAATCAAGGAGAAGAGAATACCAAACCCACAACCAACCAGAGAAAAAACGCTAAAAGGAACAAACAAGTTTGGAAAAAGCATAAAGCAACAATCCGAAATTCAACCAGAGAAAGGCACAAGATCGAGCCAAAGAGACACTCTCACGATAACAAGCAGCAGGAACAGCAAGAAAACAAGGATCGAAGTCCACCTATTATCAACCGAAGCCGATATCAAGGGACTAAGACCTGACCGAGACGAACCGACTAACTTAGACCATAGAAGAGCCTGTGAGCATCTAAGCCGAGCGCCAGAGAAACAAAACCCACAGCCTTTAGGTTCCTGACCTCCGAAACCACCACGCGACGAGCGGCACCACATATAACCTCTGATCATCACACCCAATGAGAGGGGAAGTATAATTTTCGTTAAAAACCTATTTTAGAAGATTTAAAATAAATAGAAAAAATCAAATAAAATTGTACAGTCAACGATTTGGTTTGATTTTAATTTTAATTTTTTTTTTGTTTCGTTTGAATTTTAAAACACGCTCGTCTTCCCAAAATATTTAAAACCCCGCCACTACACTTTTCGTCTCTCTCTATTAACTCCCCCCAATTCCTCTCTCTCTCTCTCTCTCTCTCTAACCTTGAATCTCGGAAACACCTTTCTCTCTCCAGTCTTTTGGTTTCTCTGTTCGTCGATATGGCGCGTGACATCCAGCTTCCGTGCGACGGCGACGGCGTTTGTATGCGATGCAAGACCAAGCCTCCGCCGGAAGAATCTCTCACTTGCGGCACGTGCGTTACCCCTTGGCACGTGTCCTGCCTTTCGTCTCCTCCCGAATCCCTTGCTTCCACTCTACAGTGGCACTGTCCTGATTGCTCCGGCGAAATCGACGTTCCTCTTCCCGTTTCCGGCGTCGCGGGGTACGAAGCCGTTGGCTCAGATCTCGTAGCAGCGATCCGTGCGATTGAGGCCGATGAGTCTTTGACTGACTCAGAAAAGGCTAAGAAGAGGCAAGAGTTACTGAGTGGTAAAGCCGATGGGGATGGTGCTGACGATGAAGACGAGAAAAAGAGTAGTCGAGAAAACGCGGGTCTCGATGTTGATGTTTTGGCTGCGCTTGGTGAAAACTTAAACTGCTCTTTCTGCATTCAGTTGCCTGAAAGGCCCGTCACGGTTTGTTCTCACTCTCTCGCTTTATTTCTGGCTCTTGCTCTGCTTGTTAAACAATGTAGTGTATCTAGTGTGTGTTTTCATATTTGGGTTTTTTTTTGTTAGTTTGGTGAATCGGATAAATCTCGAATCTAATTCTAGTGTTTCTTCTTCAGTAGTCGAATCCCATTTTTGGATATGATCGTTTACTCTTTTTAGCACTTGATTTACTAATTTGAGCTTTGTTACCTGCCGCAATGAAGATGCGTGATACCACACATCCTGTAGTAGAATCGATCCTTTTGTTGTTATACAAAGGCATAAGAGTTAATTGTGCTTACCATTTGTGACAAACTGTGTTAAGAAGTCAATGTGTTACAGAATTTCCAGTTCCATTATGTACAGGAATGGGATGACACTACATTTATCATGTTTTTACTCTTTTTGGTTGGGAGTTATCATGGTGACTAATTTATTGTGTTGTTGAAAATTGTTATGCAACTTAATCTGTAATATTGTATATGTGTATTCTCTTGTTGATGGTTGATTTATTCTATTTTGGTTTTTAGTTGCCGTTTATGGGCTGTTTCTTTTTATTCCTTTTTGTTAAACTGGTGTTCTTGTCAAAGATAAACCATAATTTGTTTTTTTTGCTTTTGCTGATCCACATTGTGAAGTGTGAACTTTACATAGTAGGAGCGGCAAGACTTTTTAGGTGTTACCATATTTTTCTTCTTTTCATAATAAGTATTCTTGACAAAGATAAAGACTAATAAGCAGGGCTGATGGATATCTTGTATTTATCTTTTCAGACACCATGTGGGCACAACTTTTGCTTGAAATGTTTCGAGAAGTGGATTGGTCAAGGGAAGCGCACTTGTGCAAAATGCCGCAGTCCAATTCCCAACAAAATGGCAAGCAATCCTCGTATCAACTCTTCCCTTGTGTCTGCTATTCGATTGGCAAAAGTCTCTAAAAGTGCTGCTGCTGGTACTGGAAAAGTTTTTCATTTCATAAGCAACCAAGACCGTCCAGATAAAGCATTTACAACTGAGCGTGCTAAAAAAACTGGGAAGGCGAATGCTGCCAGTGGCAGGATATATGTTACAATACCACCTGATCACTTTGGTCCTATACCAGCTGAAAATGATCCTGTCAGAAATCAAGGTGTTTTAGTTGGAGAATTCTGGGAGGACAGACTTGAGTGTAGGCAGTGGGGGGCTCACTTCCCACATGTTTCTGGCATTGCTGGACAATCAAATTATGGAGCTCAATCTGTGGCACTCTCTGGAGGTTATGAGGATGACGAGGATCATGGAGAATGGTTTCTATACACAGGAAGGTTTGCTTTTAAATTTTTAATTACTCCTTGCTTTTGGTCCATTTGATACCTTGTTTCTTAAATAATCTTGTATATTTTACTTCTCTCACGCATATAGAAGTAGCTATTCTCCAATCTATTGACTGACTTCCTCTCTTTTTGTCGTGAATATGTCTGAATGTGTCACGCAGTGGAGGAAGAGATCTCAGTGGCAACAAAAGGACTAACAAGGATCAGTCTTTTGACCAGAAGTTTGAAAAGTCAAATGAAGCTTTAAGACTTAGTTGCAAAATGGGGTATCCTGTTCGAGTTGTCAGGTTAGCTGTTATTTGAGCAGTACTCCAATGCACTTACCATCTTTCTCACATTCTCATTTTTTTCTTCAACTTTCCTGTGTTGAAAATTGAAAATGAAATGTGAAATGGACTGCTTTTTCTATCCGTTAAAATTGCTTTTTTGAATGAATAAAAGTAGGTTGTTTGTCTATGCTAAGCTTGCTGCAGTTATCTACCGAGTTAATAGCTTGTTCCTTGGATCAGTTACCTTTTCTAGTTTTTATCTATCTTCATTAATACACTCTGAGGAGAGAGTGTTGTTAAATCCTCAAATTCTTTCTTTGTAAATGATCAGGTCTCACAAGGAGAAGCGTTCTGCATATGCCCCTGAGGAAGGAGTGAGATATGATGGGGTTTACAGGATTGAGAAGTGCTGGCGAAAAGTTGGAATACAGGTACGCATATAGCTAACAACCGTAGATTTCCTCCTGTTCTTTTTATCCAGAGCTGGTTTTTTTCTGCTGACCTTTTCTTTTGTTTTCCATAGGGCTCTTTTAAGGTCTGTCGTTACCTGTTTGTTAGATGTGACAATGAGCCAGCTCCATGGACCAGGTTTGATCTACTTCTTGAAAGTGCCTTTTCTATATTTTCTATTTGAGTTTGACGCTGTGATATACTGCAGTGATGAGCATGGAGATCGTCCAAGACCTTTGCCTACTATTCCAGAGCTTAAGATGGCAACAGACCTGTTTGAGAGAAAGGAAAGTCCATCATGGAATTTTGATGTAAGTAAAGGCTCTTTCTTTTTTTGTCTCATAGCTTATTTCCAGATCAATTTTCAAATGAGAACGGTATTGAATTTTCTTCTGCCGGTTCATTTTTTGTAATCTCTCCCCTGTACCTGCTGATGTGCTTACATGATCAGGAAGGTGAGGGTCAATGGAGATGGATGAAGCCTCCACCTGCTAGTAAAAAGGCAGTTAATGTTTTGGATCCTGAGGAGAGGAAGACTATGAGGAAAGCCATAAAGGCAGCACACTCGAATACCGTGAGGGAAAAACTTCTGAAAGGTCTCTGCCTCTGCTGTTAAAATATATCTGGAAATTTTTTTTAACTGCATCAATTATCGATTTCTGTTGTGGTTGTGTTCGCGGATTTAATTTGCGTTCTTCGAAAACGGAATACATCAGTTTAAAAGACAATCGATCTTTTTTTTGTTAACATCATCTTCAAGCATGGTATTTGAAACTATCCATGGAACTTTACAGTGTTAAAGAGTTCTGCATAAGTTTCATGTTCACTCGACATTAGATGAGATTGAAAGCAATTTGTTTTTCAATTCAATAAGGTTTGCCTTGGCTCATTTACTGTAGCTTACACCTAGTCATCCAAAAGTTGTTTGTTAGCATGGATTGCATAGCTTACTCCCTTCCGCTGAATGAGATTTAGTGCAGATGATTAAGTATGCATTATGTTCTGTGTTTGTGCATTCCTAAACTACTTTGCCAAATGGTTGTTCCCATGTGTATGGCAAAATGGTTGTTCACATCTAAACTATCGTTGAGTTTTTGTTGATGCAGAATTTAGTTGCCAAATCTGTCGTCAAGTGATGACTCTTCCTGTAACAACGCCTTGTGCACATAACTTCTGCAAGGCATGCCTAGAAAGTAAATTTGCTGGGAAAACTCTAGTGAGAGAGAGAAGCAGAGGGGGACGCACACTACGGGCACAGAAGAACATCATGAACTGCCCTTGTTGCCCCACTGACATTTCTGACTTTCTCCAGAACCCTCAGGTAAACAACATCATCATCTGTTTTTCATGCATTCCTCCCATATCACACTTCTTTCATATAAACCATGACTACAATAGTGAAAATTGCATTAGAATTGATTTGGTTCAGCCTTAAACTGTATGTTTTTTTTAGTTCCTGTATCATCAAAGACTTTCATAACATATATTGTTGTGTTTTTGTTAATCATAATATTTGGAGTAAAATCTTCAGACTAGATTATTCATTTTGTAATGTGATTGTATAGGAGAAACTTATTCATAAGTCTGAAAACTATAAATTTAGTGGATTATTCATGGTGTTGTAATTTGTGTGTAAACAGGTCAATAGAGAAGTAATGGAGGTGATAGAGAAGCTGAAGAACAAGGAAGAGCCTGTAGATGCAGCAAGCGAAGAAGGTGAAGGAGCAAATTCAGAGGAAAAGGAAGAAAAAGCTGAGCCAGAGTCTGAAGAAAACTCTGTGAGTACCGACCCTGAAGAAGAAACCCCAGTGGTGACTGAAGAAGCTGAACAACCAAGGAAAAGGACCAAACTGGACACTGACACAGTGGTTTCTGCTACTGTGGTGGAATCCGGCACGAAGTAGGTAAAAAGAAGCCCTTTCCAATGACATTTTTTGGATCGAACCATGACCAAAAAAGGCTTTGTTTTGGAAACAAAGACTGAAAACAGAGAGAAGGAGAAAAACTCTAGTACCTTATTTCGTACGCAACTGTTGTTGGAACGTACGTATTGCGTTGCAATCTGTTATATTGATTTTACTACGAGTTCGTAATATAGAACGTAATATTTGGTTTTCTGGTTTGAATTGTACCTATTTTGAGTTTTTGATTTATTAGGTATAGAAATCGAATGGAAACTGAAACCTTGTTAAAACTTAAAACCCATTAGTATTTTCTGGTTACTTGCTTAGCTGGTTAGGGTTTTGGGAGTCAATGTTCAATTGGCTTTCAAACACAAAATTTAATCTAACTAACCCCTTTAAATCTATCTAACTTCTCTTTTTTGCAAACCTTTTTTTTTGTCCACTCTATCTCTTATTAATTTATTATTATTTATCAATTCTCTAATTAACTCAATTAAATACCTTAACAACAATTAATTAAATATCCCAACAACCCTCTTCTTCCTCCACGTATCCTTTTCTCTCTTATTGGGTTCTTCTCTTTTCTCGCTTTTGTCAAAGAAAAGAAAACAGAGCAACCTTATTCTCTTCTTCCTCTCTACGTCTTCGCACCACCGAATCTGCAAATTTAAGGAAGCTTGTTCTCTTCTTCCTCTCCTTGTCATCCCCTTCTTCTTATTCGGTTCTTGTTCTCGTGGAAAGAAAAAAACAGAGGCAAGACGAGGATTACAAGCTTGTTCGAGTTTTCCTCACGCCATTGAATCTACAAATTTAAGGTTAGACTTTCCGTTTTATGCAATTTCGTGTTTAGGGTTTGTTTAGGTTGTGAAAACCCCTCGTTTTAAAGGATTCTTGTAAATTTATTCTTTTGTATGGTTTTTTGGATATTGAACTTGTTTTCCAAGTCTATTAAAGGTGATGTGATGATTTGAGGAGTTTTTTGTGTTAAAATAGCAGCTGAATCGAATTGAATCGTACTAAATCGGAGGTAAATCGAAATTGTAGAGGTATAATTGAGACCACTGGTACTAGTGAGACATACATGTATTACTGAGATAACTGGTACTAGTGAGAGCCATTGGTATTACTGAGACAACTTGTACTAGTGAGACTCACTGGTATTACTCGAATAACTGGTACTACTGAGAAAGCTAATATTACTGAAACAACTGGTATTACTGAAACAAGTAGTATTATTGAAACAACTAGTATTACTGAAATAACACCATATTATTTACTAACGATATTTGTTATTCTTTTCCAGGGGACAATGAATAAAACCTGTTGCACAATCATATGTTTTGATTATGGAGGATGTTATTCAATGGATAAAGGAAGAGGAAGAGGGCGAGGAAGGGGATTAGGACGCATGTATGACTATTTTGTGAACGATCCAATGTAGTTTAATTGGTGTACTTCGTATTCTCATTTTGTGTATTCTCTCTGTCTGGTACAACTTTGTATAATTGGTGTAACTGTGTGACTCATTTTGTGTGTTCTTTCTGTCTGGTAAAACTAGGTATAACTGTTTGATTCATTTTGTGTATTCGTTCTGTCTGGTACAACTAGGTATAACTGTTTGATTCATTTTGTGTATTTTATATTTTTGCTTTCTGTATACTTATTGGTTGTGTACCATTTACTTATTGATATATTTGTGTGCATTTTCTACTAGGATACCACTGGATACACATGAGTAAAACTACCTTATACAAAATATCTTTTTTTTTTACTAAAACTACCTTATACTTACTTATGGTTAATGTGTGACAAGCCTCATTGTTATGTGAAACAAACAAAATTGGTGTTTTCAGACATGTTACTCTATCAAATTATAGGAAATGTAATTAAACTGAATAATTTCATCTATACAACTACCAAAATTAGAGTGTTAACACGGTATAACTAATTATACGTGAAAATTGTCAAAATACAGCTATATGCATATCAGTACTACTAGAAGATCCAATATAACTATGAGTAAACTTTTAATATTTTTATTGCTTTGACGCCGCATGTGTTAATTTTTTTTTTAAAACATGTGTTTTATGATAAATACATATTTTTAAAATATTTTTTTTTCTAGTTAATATCATAGTTATACCAACAAGTCATAGTAGTACCAAAAGACTAGTTATGCCATAATATTACCTAATAAAACCATTAGTACCTGAAAACATGAGTTCAACATAACAAAAGCATTCCAAGTACACATTAGTACTTAATATATATAAGTGTATATTAAAATCCAAACATCAACAAAATTTCACGTAACATACGTGATCCAGTTTGCAAGCATGTTTTCCAGCCACCTCACCTTGCTTTCTATCTCTATTTTCAACACCATCGATCTCACATTGTTCTTTATCTCTGCTTTCACCACGAGCCTATTTGAATGGCAGAGGATCTTCTTCTGATGGCCGATTTGAATGGCCGAGGATTTTTTTCTGATGACGGAAAATCCAGTGGATGAATGCTTCTATATAAAGTGTACGAGACGCTATTGTAATTAGTACATCGATTATAAAAAATGACATTAACAAAACACAAACACAACAATATAAGATATAAAAATGACACAGTGCAGACTAGATAATTCATATGAATATTAATCCTAAATTCCTAACTAAAGTGGTTCAACATGATTAACACAGCCTAGTTTGACTTTCATGTTTTTGGAAACATGGACCCATTCCTCCTTTGATAATTCCAGAAGGTTCTTTTAACAATTTATACCTCAGGTGAATCTTCTCCTACTTGCTTATACCCCTGTAAAAATCACCACCAAGGGTGTCAACTGTCAACGCCTAAGAAATAGGGCAGTAACTTTGCTTAATGGTGACAGATGCAAAGAGGTTGATTGGTCGTAAATGCAGTGACACATCTGTCCAAAGCGACATGAAGCTATGGCCATTCAAGATCATCCCTGGACCTGTAGACAAATCGATGATCGTAGTCAACTACAAAGGAGAAGAAAAACAATTCTCTGCCAAAGAAATCTCTTCAATGGTTATCATTAAGATGCGTGAGATCGCTGAAACTTACACGCTAGGTGGAGGTAACTTCTCTTAATTTCACGAGATCGGAATCTATCCTCCACGCTGATATAGTGATCGGGTTTTTTGCCCGTGAACTCGGAGACGGAGAGCCGTTCCACGGCGCGACGGGACACTAGCGCACGCGTCGTCGCCACCAACAGGGATGTTTTATCTCGACGGCGATGAGGATTGGTTGATCTCTGAATACAAAATCAGTCGTGGGATATTGCTGGTAACGACGGTGGTGGATGTGGAATCGGTAGCGGTTCATGAGATCGGACATCTTCTAGGGTTAGGGCACTCGTCGATGGAAAATGCTATCATGTATCGAGCGATTGCCGGTGGAGATCGGATGATATAGAAGGAATATTGCATTTATATGGTGGAAATCTCAACGGAGACGGTGATTCACAATCGAGTGGGATTTGGTGTATTAAAGAAATTGATCGGCAAAGAGAGAAAGGAAACGACACGACGAAGAAAACAGTATTTTAGGATTAAATTTTCTAAGGATCCATATTTATGTTGATTTGGATCCGGGTTTGGATGAATAACCCAATATAGCTCTGGTTGGGTTTGTAATTTTACAAATTTATTAAGAGTGTAGATGTCTTTGCTCACATTTTGCTTTAAAAAAAAAATAAAAAAAAAACTTTTTTTTATAAGGGACATATGAGATTAAAGTTTTAGATGGAGGGCAATTGAGATTACGACTCGGTTTTTGGTTATATACCCTAATTTCCTACAATATATTAAAAGCTGTTTCATAAAATAAACCCTAAGAAAATTGCAAATTGAGATGGCTGACGACGGCAAAATCAGAGGAGACTTACACTCTACCAGATGTGATCCTCCAAGATATCCTCTGCTTTGTTCCGACCAAACTCGCCATCAGAACTTCTATCTTCTCCAAACGATGGAGTCATGTATGGTGCGATATACCTTCTCTCTCCTTTTATGCCGATAACTATACCTTCGATGCCAGTATACTGAAGGCTGCTTCGATAAACAAAACCCTAACTCGCTACACTGCTCCCAAGATTATGAATTTCACCTCAAAACCAGCTTGAAGCGGTTTATTCCCCACATGGACAAGTGGATCAAGTTCGCCATGTCCCGCAACGTGGAGAATCTGTCCTTGGATTTGGATTTCTGGAGTTCTTGTTTCGATAATAAGTATGAGTTCCCTGATTTCTTCTACATCAATCCCTCTCTCAAGCAACTCACCCTTTTATTAAGCGATACTGATACGATGATTCCCAGAAGCTTTGTGTCTTGGACATCCCTGAAGAAGTTGTCCTTGCGTGGTTGTACTCTCTCTGAATCCATGGCCAAGATTCTATCTGGTTGTCCGATTCTCGAAAGTTTAAAATTGTATTTCTGCGATGAACTGATGGTTCTTGATCTCAGCAAATCACTGCGTCTGAGAACATTACAAGTATACAGCAGCGTTTTGGGGGAAACTTTCTTCAGGTATGTATGTTTTGGACTCATTATTGCATTCTCTAATGCCTATAAATCAGTAGCACGGTCAACATTTTATAGATGGATTAGTTTTCATTTGAATCTGATTTTCTATAGGGCTAAGAACGTTTCATTATCTAAGTTATAAGCACAGTACTGATCAATATGCGTTGCGGTATTCGCTATCTTTTTGTTAGATTTTATCTATTGCCGAGCTTTGTGGTGTTCCTTTTCCGATGCTCAAGGTCAAGTCTTTGACTCTTGAGACAGGGATCTTTCAGTATGTTATTCCTGGTATAGAAAGAGTGTTACAAAACTCACCTGGTTTAAAGAAGCTAACAGTACGCTCAAGGGATCGCAAAACCATACCGGTATATTTACCATTAACCTGTCTTTTATTTTCCCTGGCCTCCTTCCTAACGATCATCGAGTTCGAATATATCCAAGAAATGTTTTTGTATTATCTTTCTGTTGAGCAGAAGGAGCATCTTAACAACTACTTGAAATCGCAAGGCTTGAATCCGGATCAATGCTGGAGATCAAAAGATGGAGTCTTTTGGAACAAGTGCCATTTTGATGTAGAGTGGAAGCATGTGGTTTCACTCGTGGAACTTATGCTTAAAAATACAAAGACATTAGAAAAGATGGTCGTACTGGTGGACAAACGTTACCTTAGGTTTACAGAGCCAGTTCCAACATTTTCTCACAATAATGTCACCATTGCGTTCTACACCAAAAAGCCGATCGATGACATCAGATGATGAGTGGTGAATCATATATAGGATTTTTTTCGTCGAGTCTTATTGAACCTTTTTCTGTTTGATGATGTGTGTACTTTATATAATACTAAACATTTTACATCGAACCTCATTTTAAACACACTAGAGGAAGACATTTCTTTACTTGTGTAGGACAAGTTAGTAAATAATGTGTAACTCTTATATTTTTTTCAACCCCAAGTTTTCAATTACGGGATGACAATTTCATTTTTTGGATCACATAAAACAATGTTTTTCTTTAAAATGCTTTGCATTCTAGATTCTAGTTTATCCATCAGCTAAACCGGATGGACGTTCCTAGAAATCAAATGCATTGCATTCTAGATTCAGTTGACTTTGACTTAACAATAGTCAAACTTCGAAGACAAAGCAGCAACCTCCATTGTTGTAGTCTCTCTGATGAATGATGAATCCACTACTAAGATTCTATCTGGTTTTCCAGTTCTCCAAAGCTTAACACTGTTTTTCTGCATTGAAATTAGGGTTCTAGATCTCAGCAAATCGCTCCGTCTATGAACATTAATAGCTAGAAGTGGTCCGCAACATTTGGGTTCCGGGGCCATTGCAGGTTCTGGCACCACATATCCATTGTCTATCTTACAGAAGTCGCCTGATTTAAAGAAGCGAATAGTACACTCAAGAACTTGCAACACCAAAATGGTTTATTTACCATAAACCTCTTTTATTTTACTTGACAATTCTAACTATCATCGATCCACATACACTAGATGAAGACATTTCTTTATTTGTGGAAGTAGTGTAGTTAGGAAATCAAGTAAAATTCTTATAACATTATCATTTTTTGGATCACAAAGAACTATTTTTCTTAAAGGGAAAAGAAAAAGTGCATAAAGCACAACTTTTGTCCAGGTTTTGGCAGCAATGAACAAAGTCTCGATGGTAAAGGTAAAAACAGACACAAGTTTTTGTTTTGGAACCAAAGACTTGAAAACAGAGAGAAACTCTGGTACCTTATTTCGTACGCAACTGTTGTGGAAACTGAAACGTTTTTTTTAAGCCCTTGACTATATTTTGGGGCCTTGTTACCTTGTAGGACTATAAGTGCATTGGAACAAAGACTCACTGCTTCGTAATAACAAACCCTAAGAAAATCGCAAAGTCAAACGAGCAGTAGAAGACTCAATCAGCTCTTTACCAGATGTGATTCTCCAACATATCCTCTGCTTTATTCCGACCAAATTTGCTATCAGAACCTCCGTCTTGTCCAAACGATGGAGGCATGTATGGTGCGATACACCTTCTCTCTCCCTTGATGCCGATAAATATTCACTTAAGGCTGCTTCGATAACCAAAACCCTAACTCGCTACACTGCTCCCAAGATTATGAATTTTAACCTCAAAACCAGCGTCAAGCATAATATTCCCCACAGGGACAAGTGGATCGAGTTCGCCACGTCTCGCAACGTTGAGAATCTGTCCCTGTATTATCCCAACAAATTTAATTTTCTCTTAAATTAATGCCCTTACGATGATTATGACAGCTGGGCCTATCTGATATGTGTCCCCAATAAGATACTGTCTGGCTTCATATAGGCGCAGAGGAGTAACAGAGCATTTTGTTAACCCTAATTAACCCTTTAAAAAAAATAGCCTCTCTTTTGCATAAATTTCTCCGTATGTCGCCCAACCCTAATCCGCCGTTCTGCGAATGGGAAGACTCCAAGGCGTGCACCGACCGAACCAGTTCTGAACCGTCCAGACAATTCTGCAGTAACTCCGTCGAAACCATGTGGAGTGATTTCCAACACGCACCCGTAGAGTCCCGCTGTAAGATCTATCTCTTTGTCGAAATTATTTGTGGATTAGATATCACCTGTCCGATCTAAATTTCAATGGATCTATTTTATTGTGTTGACGATCAAACTCGCAGGGCGTGACACATTCGTCTGCTGGGACGTTGAGGATTCCTCGATCCTTAGAAAGGTCGATCCTGAGTTGAGTGCTGAAAAAATCAGAACAGCTATGATAGATAAGGGTTATTATGGGCGTGACTTAATCTGGGCTTTTGTTGATTTCCGTTCGGTTGAAGATGATATGTATATAAAATTTGCGTCCTCGGGAATATTTATCCAAGAAGTAGGGGAAGGTGAATTCCTTTATTTCTCTTTATTTTCTACTTATTTCTATGTATAAAAGATTTGTAATCTAACATATACTATTTGAAGGTGTTAAAACTATCAGATCTACTGTCATGGCAACGACCATTCTTTTCTCGGCAATGAACGATCTTGCTAAACCATCATGTGTGCTGCTACTCTCACAAGACAAGGGCTTCGAAACTGTTGTTGATGCTTTGAAAAAGCACCACTTCCAAGCCGGCTTATTTAACCCTAATGATTTCCTATGCTTTTATGGAGCAGAAGAGCAGAAGAGTGGCTCTTCACAAGACTAGTAACTTGTGTGCTTTTACGATGCGAATATGCCTCATCTACTTGTACCATACAGTGCATTTTCAAGACTATTTCAAATAGTAACCTTTCTTCTTTACTATGATTTGGTATCATATATGATGCTTACTTCTCCTCTTTACAAGTATATTGTTCACTCAACTCTCATCTTCACCTCCAATTCCCACCTCTTTAAAAGCTGTATATCCACAATGAGTTGTGGTTTGATTTCTAAGAATGTTAGATCAACTCTTTATATCCACATATAGAAGTGTGGTTTGATTTATAAGAATAGCAGATCAGCTCTTGTGAATATGAAGTATCGTCCTTGTTACTCCCTAACATTTATTTATTGCTACTTAAGAAATCTCATTGTTTGTTGATACCCTTCACTTTTTGAAGTCCAGAAATGTCAATATTGTACGACACACAAGAAAGCTAGAAAGAAACAAAAGCCGGGTGTACTCGTCTAGTAGGAAATAAAGAGAAAGAAGCTAAAGGGCACATGGAACAAGCTTGCGATAAATGCAAGAATGTTAAGAATCGAGACAAGGTAGCTTAAGACAATAAACAAGTTCCAAACATTGGTAGAAGTTAATCCTCAGAAACACCCGCAGGTGATAGGCTTTTGAGAAGCCAAACCAAACTATTACAAGGAAAAATATTCGATTCTTCTGGAGGATTTGAGAGGAGAACGCTGTAACCTTTCAGACACAAAATTTCAAGGCATTCTCGCATTTCGTTTCCGATGTATTTTGAGAGTACCATCACATTTGCTGGCCCAGGATTATCCAATGCCCACAGAAGAATGCCCACCATCATATTATGAACCATCTCAAGTTTACCATCTTTCGGTAGGAAAGTGATTGGGATTTTGGCAGCCGAATATATTTGGAGCAAATGGTCCGCAACCTTATTCTTATCAACCCAAACAAGGATTGACACATCCCGAGTATAACCAGCACCATGAACAGTTTCTGTGATTTTGTGTTTAACCAGATCAGGATCGAAAAGATCAAGGATTGGATAATCCTGGACGTCCCAGAAGACGCCTGTTTTAGCATCTGCGAGACGGAATAAATAATCAGATCGTGAATTGATTAGAAATTTACGATGACACAAATATAGCCAAACAATTTCGACCAAAAGATATACATCTTACCGCAGAATTGTCTGGACGGTTCAGAACTGGTTGGGTCGGTGCACGCCTTGGAGTCTTCCCACTCGCAGAACGGCGGATTAGGGTTGGGCGACATACGGAGAAATTTATGCAAAAGAGAGGCTATTTTTTGAAAAGAGTTTAGATCTGCGGATGAGAGACTTTATCAATTAGGGTTAAAAAAATGCTCTGTTACTCCTCTGCGTATCTTATTGGGCAGACACATATCATACAGGCCCAGTTGTCGTAATCATCATAAGTGCGTTATTTTAATCAGCGTAACATGTTAACGATACCACAATCCATCTTGGGGGGATTTTTTTTTTTTTTTTTAATGGACAAGCCAGTTTTCTTTCGTTTTTAATTTTTCGTTATACCTAAGCTAACCTCTGTGTGTCCGCGCGGGGAAGTATATGATCATATACCTTTTTATCTTGTTGTTTCATTCAAGTTGTTTCTATTAGTTTTAGAGAAATTGCATCTGATAACAACCAATTATGGGTATATTTGCAAACTAACCATGACATTATTTGATCTACTGTACACATTCCAATAATCTCATTCTAACCCTACTTCACCATTTACGTACACTATGTAGTATTAAACTATGAGAAGATCAAAAGAAATCTTTTCTGAATTAAATATATACATACAAAACTATGTACATAAAGAAGCTATGAGTTTAAATCCAAAGCTTCCATGTCATTATTGCTTTCTAATCGTATATTCTAATTTTTTTCATGAATTAATGATAATGCCTTCTTTTTTTTCTCTAGCTTCTCCTTTTTTTGTCGCTCAGAACCTTATTTCAATGGTACTAAATTTCCAATATAGTGTTCAAAAACCAATTCAAACAGGAAAACTACATGATATACACTACAAGAAAACAAAGTGAAATCGACGGACAAAATCATCAGATATCCATCGGAAAGAGCCATTTTCAACGGAAAATCAATGCATAAAATCCGTCGGATCCGTGTGGTCGGAAAAAAAAATTCCATCGGTTTTCCGTCGGAATTTCCGACGGATTACAGAGGTTTAGTTTTTGTCGGAAAACCGACGATAAACCGAGGCTTTGTACCCGTCGGAAAATCCGACGGAAAATCCGACAGAAAACCGACAACAATTTTGGTCGGAAAATCCGACGGTTATCCAACGACCATATCGGTCGGATAATAAATCCGACGGCTCAAAAACTAGCGGATTACCGACTGCTTCGAAAAAAAAATATTAATTATATTAAAAAATAATAATATAAATATAATTTTAAAATCAAAAATAAAATAAATGTAATTGAAATTTAATTATAATAATACCATTAAAATTAAAATTTGTCTGAAACAGTAATAAAATTTAGTTTTGAAAATATAAAAACATAAAGCGCATTTAGAATGATCTCATATGTCTAAAACTTGTGTCCCGGGAATGTTGACTCGAGAAACGCCTTCATCCTCTCGAAACTTGCTCGGGTTTCTTCATTTCCTTTATCCTTCCTTTCTTGCTCTGCCCGCTCCTCGTTGAGTCGCTCGATCAACCTTTCGATTTCATCCACAAGATGCAGAGAGCCGTAACTGGTAGAAGAAGACGTTGTTTGGTCTCGATCCGGAAGTCGACCAACCCCAAACTTACGCCCTTTTTTGTTGAAACATGCTACAAAAGAGAAAAAGAATTAATTTTGCAAAACTTAGAAATTTAGGAGAAAAAACTAAATAAATTGAATACTTACGCTCATTACGATATGGTTCATATCGTCGCGGGGTAAGTCTTCCGCGTTTGACCCAGTTTGAGAGAGCTGAGTTAGCTGGGTCTGGCGCTTTTTCTCAATCGCGTCGAGGGTCTCTGCAGCCAACTTATCTTGAACAACAATGGTTTTTCGATTCGTGTACGTGTCCCTCAACAAGACCCCATAATGCGGTGGCACACCATCATTAGCGATTGTCTGCAAAAGACAAAACATATGTTAGTAGTATTTAAATGATAAATATTAGAAATAACACTTATATGAAATAATAAATCTTACCATAGCTCGCTCTCGGCTTTCGATTGTCTTCGGCCCACCGTTCTGAGTAGCGATTCTTTTTCCACCTTGGTTGCTCTTCCGGTTCCTTGAGTTTATCTCTGATAGCGCTTTTGTCTCGAGCTTCATCCAGTAACGTATGAGGCCCCCCCAAACGTGCGGTGGCAGGTCTGTTGGCTTGTCTGCCGTATTCTTTTGCCACTTCTGTTTCCACTCAAACTTATGGTTCTTGTATGACTCTCGAACCTGCTCTCTTAATTAATAAAAACCATTATTATATTATTTAAATAAAATAAAATTAAAATTCGAAATTAAAATTAAAATTAAAAAAAATTGCATATTGTTCAAACATTTATAAGAAATATTTTTAAAAATAAAAAACATAATTTAAAATAAAATTTAACAAAATCACATTCATAAACCTATAATGTATCAAGTTATGTATATAAAACAAGCAATTGATAATCATTTTATTTTCTAGATTTACACTGGTAAAAAATTTCAAATTGCATTTTTAAAAATTTTGAAGGATAAAAATTGTTATAAATATTTTTTATATGATATATATTATTATCATCATAAATATAGAAATGAATATTTTAACAAATATTGTTAATCACTAATTTTAAACAAAAGTTTATAAAAAAATTTGCGCACGGCGTAGATCCAAAACCTAGTATTATTAGTAATTCGAACGTCTAGCATAGACGACCGTCTAGGTGTCCCAAAACACACGTCCATCGTAATTTTTTTGGTAAATTGTCATTTTTTGTAAGATTTTTTGATAAGTTATCAAAAAAACTTACCAAAAATTCGCCGAATAGTGGACACTAATTGATAATTTGAACACTTTTAATAACCCAAAGGTGGAAGAGACAAATTAAATATTAACACAGAGAGAGAGAGAGAGAGAGAGAGAGAGAGAGAGAGAGAGAGAGAGAGAGAGAGAGAGAGAGAGAGAGAGAGAGAGAGAGAGAGAGAGAGAGAGAGAGAGAGAGAGAGAGAGAGAGAGAGAGAGAGAGAGAGAGAGAGAGAGAGAGAGAGAGAGAGAGAGAGAGAGAGAGAGAGAGAGAAGAGAGAGAGAGAGAGAGAGAGAGAGAGAGAGAGAGAGAGAGAGAGAGAGAGAGAGAGAGAGAGAGAGAGAGAGAGAGAGAGAGAGAGAGAGAGAGAGAGAGAGAGAGAGAGAGAGAGAGAGAGAGAGAGAGAGAGAGAGAGAGAGAGAGAGAAGAGAGAGAGAGAGAGAGAGAGAGAGAGAGAGAGAGAGAGAGAGAGAGAATGAAGGGAAAAATATCATTTATGTATAATGCCGTCGGAAATGAAATCCGTCGAAAATCCGTCTGAATTTTTAAAATTTACCGTGAAATAGCAATAAATGAAAACTTTTTGGCAGGTTTCCAAAAATTGTGGCGGTCAAAATCCAAAATTCAAAATCCGTGGAAAATTTCCAACGGATTTTCCACGGCAATTATTTTTTAAAAAAAAAAGGATTTGCCAAATCAATGTAAACGATGTCAGCATGCACTATACTGAAAGAACAATATCATCACTCAACTATAACATGTTTAAACTTATGTATGTGTAATGTACAAAACATATATACACAAACGGGAATAACTCTATAGATATATATACTATAACTTAAACTAGAAGTTGTAAAACTCTTATGTAGAAGTTATAACACTCCAAAATGAAAGAAAGTTAAATGTTTATCATATTATTTGATCAACTATATCTTATATATAATGTACTTTGTAGGTTTATGGCTTTCTGAATATTAGGATTGAATTTTGTAACTCTAAACCACATTTCCTAGGAAATCAGTGGAAAAATTTTCCACTGATTTTCGACGGAATATATTCAAGCGATTGGAAATCCGTGGGAATTTTCCTACGGATTTCTTAGAGACTATGGTTTGTGGTTATATTTGCTATTTTGTTTCCTTCCGATTTTCGACGGATTCAAATTTCCACGGAATTCCGACTGATTCCCAACAGTTTGGATGTCCGTCGGGAAATTTCCACCGATTTCCGACGGCTTTTCAGTCATGGAAAATCGGTCCGAAATCCGTCTGAATTCGGTCTAAATTTTTCGATGGCTAAAAATCCGTCTAAAATTGCCTTGTTTTCTTATAGTGACTTTTTGCTTTTCTATCGAAGCTGTTCGTGTTATCTTTTTAAAGTTTCAGCCATGGATTAGTTGGTTCGAATCCAATAAGCTTCAAACACCATGGATTTAGTCAGGTTTGTTCTCCTCTATTATTCACTATTTGATGTACAATGTTTGTTATAGTAACTTAAGTTCATTTCAAAACAAAAAACTATAGTTAACTTTAACTACAAGCTAAATAAACCCGAATTTTTACTATTCACAATATGCTTGCATTGCAAGTACCTTTTTCTTTTTTTCTTCTTTTCTTTTGTCAACGTAACTATGTGGTGTATTCAATCTAGCATTTGGAATGATTTGTTTAAATTTGTCAAATCCTATGTTATTGAATCATGGATTTTAAAAATTCTATTAAAATCCAGTGTTATTGAACTAGTGATTTGGAAAAATACTTTCAAATCCACTGTTATTAGAAATATATGAAGGATTTGATTTTTAATGATTTCAAGGGATTTCAGAGGATTTCTTAGTTAAAAATACAAAAAACCAAATCTCATAGTTATAAATTCCCTATAATCACACAAAATCATTAAAATCATCTAAAAACTCAAATCCCTTTAAATCCCTATATCTTTTTTTTTGTCATTTTAATTTAGTTACAATTTGATTTGATATTATAATTAAAAACCCAATTATATAGGGGCCTTGTAATATGAATATGTTAATTGGAAGAAGAGAGTCATCACGCTTATAAAAACTACAGAAAAATAAAACCCTAAGCAAATCACAAATTAAGATGGCCGACAATAGCGTCACCACCGTTGTAAGAGTGCGCCGCCGCCGCCACCACCGTCAAGTCAAAGGAGAAGTAGACTCAATCAGCTCTTTACCGGGAGAACAACTTATTCATACACCAATTATTGGCCACGGTTACAGGACGGACATGAACTGCATATCTGTGCGAATTCATACATCTAACTCATACAATTTGGCTAAAACATATATTGACAAGTCAACAGTGCTGAGTCAGCTGCCACGTCATCAAAATATTTTTAGTCATAAAAAATTAAAATTACACTTAATTTAAAAATATTTTTAATCATAAAAACATAAAAATTACAATTAATTTATTTTATATGTAGTTATTTTTCTTGATTTAAATAAAAATTTATTTTGCACCAGAAAAAAAATGTCAGGGTTGAAAGAGAACGAGAATGCTAAAAGTGAAAAATGTACATGTCGTGAATCATCAGCCACGTCATCAAAATATTTCTAGTCATAAAAAAATTAAAATTACACTTAATTTAAAAATATTTTTAATGATAAAAACATAAAAATTACAATTAATTTATTTTATATGTAGTTATTTTTCTTGATTTAAATAGAAATTTACTTTTCCAAAGATATTCTATGTGCATCGGCTTCTTGAGACTAGATATACGTGCACCAGAAAATATCCGTTAAAGTCACTCGAAATATCAGATATATGCATTTCAAGGATTTTCCGTCCCTCAAATCTTATGAGATTCGATAAAGGGTTGAAAGAGAATGTAAATTTGACATTTTTGTAAAAGATAATAGATTTTTGAAATTTTCACAGTTCTAGGTATTTTTATAATTTCTCAATGGCAAACTAGTGATACGACACACGACATGTACTTCACTCTTGTCCAAATGATGGAGGCATGTATGGTGCGGTACACCTCTTCTCTCCTTGGATAACCATTCACTTGAGGCTGATTCGATAAACAAAACCCTAACTCTCTACACTGCTCCCAAGATTATGAATTTTCATCTTGGAACTAGCATGAAGCATAATGCACTCCACATAGACAGGTGGATCGAGTTCATCATGTCTCATAACGTGGAGAACCTGTCCCTGGAATTCTGGCTTAATAGGTATACTATTCCTGATTTCTTCTACATCAATTCCTCGCTCAAGCAACTCAGTCTTCTGTTCCACTTTGCTGATATGGTTCCAAGATGCTCTGTGTCTTGGACATCAGTCAAGAAGTTGTCCTTGCGTGGTTGTAATCTCTCCGAAGAATCCTGTTGGAGTAAGCTTGAAGATAGCTTAAGACATAAGCTATCACAAAAGAGATTAGGAAAAGATCTATATTTAGGAGTTATCTAAATATGTAAGTTTTCTTAAAGAGAAAAGGAAATTAGTTGTGTTCCTAATCTATATAAGGAGATACCAATGTGTGGTATAACTTATAAGTTTAGAGATTAAGAACTTTAGGTTTTGAGTGATTTTCCTAAAGATAATAAAGAGAGGCATTCTTTGTTATTGTGTTCTTGAGTAAACTCAATCTTTGAATTCTAGAATCGGTATCAGAGCGTTGTGAGATCGTGAGACATGAGTGACATTGTTGTTGCGAAACCGAAGGAAGTACCAGGACATTCGTTTGTTCAATGTCCGATGCTAAACCCAACCAACTATACCGTGTGGGCGATGAGGATGAAAATTACGCTCAAGGTTCATAAGGTTTGGGATATAGTAGAGACAGAGGCAACCGATGGTGAGAAGAACAATATGGCAATAGCCCTATTGTTCCAATCCATACCCGAGACATTGATCTTGCAAGTTGGAGAACTTGATACGGCGAAGAAAGTGTGGGAAGCTATTAAGGCGAGACATGTAGGAGATAAAAGAGTCAAGGAAGCAAGATTGCAAACGTTAATGGCGGAGTTTGATCGTCTTAAGATGAAGGATACGGAGACCAGTGATGATTTTGGAGGAAAGTTGTCGGAGTTATCATCAAAGTCGGCTGCCTTAGGAGTCAATATTGAAGAGCCAAAACTTGTTAAAAAGTTTCTTAAGAGCCTTCCTCGGAAGAAGTACATACATATTGTGGCATCTCTTGAGCAAGTATTAGATCTTAATACCACTAGTTTTGAGGATATCATAGGACGTCTAAAAGCCTATGAGGAACGTATTTTTGAAGAAGAAGAAGAAGAAAAGGATGATCCTAACAAGCTGATGTATGCAAACATGGAACCTCAAACAAGTCATTCAAATCGTAACTATAATAGTGATTACAGGGGCAGAGGTCGAGGAGGACGCTCCTATTATAGAGGTATCGGCCGCGGTCGATTTAATGGAGGAAGAGACTTATTGAAGGTTGTTTGCTATAGATGTGACAAATTCGGTCACTTTGCTTCTAGTTGTCCGGATCGTTTACTGAAATTACAAGAAGCTCAAGAGAACAACAATAGTGATGCACAAGAAGCGGACGAGTTGATGATGCATGAAGTAGTATACCTTAATGAGAAAAATTGTATACCAAGCAAGTACGAGACAAACACGGGAGAAGAGAACATGTGGTACTTGGACAATGGAGCTAGCAACCACATGAGTGGAGATCGAAGATATTTTTCGAAGATTGATGATTCTGTTACCGGGAAGGTAAGATTTGGCGATAATTCTCGTATAGACATCAAAGTAAAAGGCTCGATATCATTCATTGACATGAATGGTGAACCAAGGACGATGAACGAGGTATACTTTATCCCAGACTTAAAGAGTAATATCATTAGTCTCGGTCAAGCTACAGAATCTGGTTGTGATATAAGGATGAAAGGAGAGTGTTTAACAATGCATGATCATGAGGAAAAATTGCTTGTTAAGACGAATAGAGCTAGAAACCGATTATACAAAGTTCGTATGGGGATAAGAGACACCGCGTGTCTTCACTTAACAACAATGAGTGAATCGAGTAGATGGCATGCGAGGTTGGGGCATGTCAACTATGAGACAATAAGATCAATGAAACAAAGAGAACTTGTTCAAGGAATTCCAAGTGTTGATATCGAAAAGAAGCTATGTGGTTCTTGTCTACTCGGGAAGCAAACTAGACGGGTTTTTAAATACTTGGTGGAACAAGAGTCGGGTGCAAGTATACAAACTTTTAGGACGGATAGAGGAGGCGAGTTCTTATCTCAAGAGTTTAATTCGTTTTGTGAGAATTCTGGAATCAAACGGCACCTCACAGCTCCGTACACCCCTCAACAAAATGGTGTTGTTGAAAGACGCAATAGAACTCTATTGGAGATGACAAGGAGTATCATGAAGCATATGCATGTACCGAACTACCTATGGGGAGAGGCAATTAGGCATTCAACATATCTCTTAAATCGGATAGCCACAAGGGCACTCAAAGATAGAACTCCTTATGAAGCTTTTCGTTCCAAGAGACCAAACATCGATCACCTTCGGATCTTCGGTTGTATTGGGTATGCAAGGACAGAGAAACAACAACTAAAGAAGCTAGATGATCGGTCACGTATGCTTGTTCATCTAGGTACAGAACCGGGTTCAAAGGCGTATCGGCTTCTTGATCCAAAGAATAGGAGGATAGTGGTAAGTCGAGATGTTGTTTTTGATGAGACAAAGGGATGGAACTGGAATCACAAGAACTCAAAGCAAGAATATGATGGAAGTTTCCATTTAACTTTAGGAGAGTTTGTTAACCGTGGAATCCAAGAAATCAATGAGAGTGTTGAAGAAGAACCGGTTCATGACAATGTTGAGGTTTCAGAAGAAGGTGATGGAGGAGATATTGATACTAATGTAGAGAATGAGAACGCAGAGACATCTCATGGGCATGAGAATGAGAATGCAGAGGTACATGATGAGCCACAAGCGGTGCTAAGAAGAACTCAAAGAGAAAGCGTGAAACCAAAATATCTTGTTGAACACTATATTTTGCTTGCAGAAGAAGAAGGAGAAAGGTTGCTATTATGTTTAAATGATGAGCCAAGAGATTTTATGAAGCTAAAGGATCAAAAGAATGGATGATTGCTTGTGAAGATGAAATCAATTCTATTAAGAAGAATAATACTTGGAGTCTTGTAGATCTTCCTTATGGAGCAAAACCAATTGGGTTAAAGTGGGTGTTTAAGCTAAAGCGAAATTCGGATGGGAGTATTAATAAACACAAAGCTCGAATCGTAGCAAAAGGATACGTTCAACGTTATGGAATTGATTTTGACGAGGTGCTTGCTCCAGTAGCTCGGCTTGAGACAATACGACTTCTTATCAATCTTGCGGCCACAAATGGATGGGAAATTCATCATCTTGATGTTAAGACGGCGTTTCTACATGGAGAGTTGAAGGAAACGGTATATGTCATGCAACCCGAGGGTCTTGAAGAGAAGGGAAGTGAAGAGAAAGTCTATAAGCTACATAAAGCATTGTATGGCTTAAGACAAGCACCTAGAACATGGAATGATAAGTTAAACCAAATTCTTATGGAACTTAACTTTAAAAAGTGTTCAAAGGAGCCATCGGTTTATCGGAAGATGATAAGCACAAGTTTTCTTCTTGTAGCAGTGTATGTGGATGACTTGTTTATTACGGGAACAAACAAAAATATTATTGAAGAGTTCAAGATGGAGATGGCTTCAAAATTCGACATGAGTGATCTAGGAAAATTGACATACTATCTTGGGATTGAAGTATGTCAACATGAAGGAGGAATAACGTTAAACCAAAAACGTTATGCATTAAAAATCTTGGAGGAAGCTGGGATGTCTAAGTGTAATCTGGTACACACACCAATGGATTCAGGACTCAAATTATCGAAATCGAAAGAGGAAGAAAGCATTGATGCTACGATGTTTAGAAAGAATGTTGGATGTCTTCGTTACTTGCTACACACGAGACCGGATTTGAGTTATTGTGTAGGAGTACTAAGTCGCTATATGCAAGATCCTAAAGTATCTCATGGAGCTGCAATGAAACAATGCTTGAGGTTTTTGAAAGGTACTACTACTCTCGGTTTAAAGTTTGATCATTCGGTTGAGAGAGTACCAAGATTAATTGGTTACAGCGATAGTAGTCATAATGTTGATAAAGATATGGTAAGAGCACATCCGGTCATATATTTTATAATGGTGATAGTCCAATCTCTTGGTGTTCACAAAAACAAGACATTGTAGCATTGTCTTCTTGTAAGGCTGAATTTATGGCGGGAACAGACGCTGCAAGATAAGCAATTTGGCTCCAAGATTTGCTTAATGAAGTTACGGGATTGCCGTGTGAAAAAGTGATCATTCGGATTGACAATCAATCGGCAATTGCTCTTACTAAGAATCCGGTGTTTCATGGTCGGAGTAAGCACATACACAGAAGGTATTACTTCATAAGAGAATGCGTTGAGAAAGGATTAGTCGAAGTTGAACATGTTCCAGGGAATGAGCAAAAGGCGGATATTTAAACAAAAGCTCTTGGTAGAATCAAGTTCAAGGAAATGAGAGATTTCATTGGAGTTCAAGACTTGGAGAAAAATGAGTTCAAGCTTAAGAGGGAGAATGTTGGAGTAAGCTTGAAGATAGCTTGAGACATAAGCTATCACAAAAGAGATTAGGAAAAGATCTATATTTAGGAGTTATCTAAATATGTAAGTTTTCTTAAAGAGAAAAGGAAATTAGCTGTGTTCCTAAATCTATATAAGGAGATACCAATGTGTGGTATAGCTTATGAGTTTGGAGATTAAGAATTTTAGGTTTTGAGTGATTTTCCTAAAGGTAATAAAGAGAGGCATTCTTTGTTATTGTGTTCTTGAGTAAACTCAATCTTTGAATTCTAGAAATCCATGGATAAGATTCTATCTGGTTGTCCGATTCTCGAAAGCTTAACATTGTATTTCTGCGTTGAACTGAAAGTTCTTGATCTCAGCAAATCACTGCGTCTGAGAACATTAGAAATAGACCGCAACGCTCGGATTCCTGGGCCAACGCAGATTGTTGCACCGCATATCCATTGTTTCATATTGAAGAACTCTCAGTTACCTTGTAGTTTAGTTGATGTCTCGTCTTTAATCAAAGCTAAACTGAGCATTTACTTTCCCTTTGATGAAATAATCTCCAAGGGTGATCTTTTTCAAGCTATGGTGTTACAGATGCTAGAAAAGTTGCAGAACGTAGAAAACATTACTTTTGGGTCAAGCTTTCTTAAGGTATATATATATGTGTGTTTTGGGCTCATTCTTGCATTCTCTAATGGCTACAATTCTCTTACTTATTCATGTTGAATTGTTTATTCATTAGGCATGCATTAACTTTATATAATTTGAAGAACGTTTTAAAATCTATTTTATGTGCATGGTATATAGTTGTTTCTGGTCAATGATTTGATCTTGTTATGCTAGATTTTATCTCTTGCCGAGATTCGTGGCCTTCCTTTTCCGATGTTGAAGGTGAAAGCATTGACTCTTGAGACATCGATCTCTCAGTATGTTATTCCTGGTATAGAAAGGGTGTTACAAAACTCACCTGATTTAAAGAAGGTAACAGTACACACATGGCATTGCAACGCTATAGTGGTATATCAACCATATAGACCTCTTTTTATTTTCCTTAGCGATTTTTTTAACTGTTATCGAGATTGAATATGGTTCTTTTCCTGTTGTATACAGGAGGAGTGTCTTGACATATACTTGGAATTGCAAGGCTTGATTCCGCATAAATGCTGGAGATCAAAAGATGGGGTCCATTGGAACAGATCCGATTGGGAAGTAGAGTCAAAGCACATGTCTTCATTCATTGAACTTATGCTTAATAACACAAAGACATTAGAGAAGATCGTCGTACAATTGGAAGAACATTACTGTAAGTTTAAAGAGCTAGTTCTAACACTTTCTCACAACATCAACGTCTCCGTTGTTGTCTCAACCAATGAGTGGTGAATCATAGGGTTTAAGTCTTGAGTCTTATTGAACATTTTACATCTAGATGGAGATCCTTTTTTTTTTGCTTTGTGTAATTTACAAATCAACAAGTTTCAATCGTTATTGCAAGGTAAGACTGGAACCGACCATCTCTAGTAATGCTCCTCGCTATGTTTCGAGCAATGGAGTTGGAGTTACAAAGACAATAATTCGAAAGAGCAGCTGGATAACATGTCATTTTTGGTGTGGTTTTACTTGAGATGACAGAACGAACAAGTCTCTGATTGAAAACACGAGAGAAGATTAAAGTAGAAAGACATATCAATGGATGAATATAGATTGTTTATATGTTAAAGAAAGGAGACATTAGAGAATTTGTAGATCCGAGGTTGTTGTTGTTGCTGCACACATTAAAGCAACTAAATAATTAACTCGTTTGGAGAGTGCTTCAAGTTGCAATGGCTTGTTGTGTGAATCCTTTGGCTAATACAAGGCCGAGTATAATAGAGTTATGTTGTGTCTGAAGACTCTGAACTTAAGGAACTTTTGTATGTTGAAAAGGGTGAAGGTGACATCTTTAACTATGGCTTGAAAGTCTCTAGTTGAGTCAGAATGGTTAAGGAGACTTTGAATTGAAGACTGAAGTGCTTTTCTACACGTGGTCCCACTTGTAAACCGAAATGTCATTATAACCGGTTTGTTTGTTGAAACATTCATTATTCAATAAATTATACCAAAGCGACTACTAATGTTGGTCCATCTTAATAAATGTTGGTTTCAATTTTGCACCTAAATTAGCATATTTTTTAACTACACTACGCACCACGGTTCGGTTTGATCACTCGCAAAAACCATATTCAATTCTGTTTCGATTTTTCTAAACAACATAACACTAAATTAAATCGGTCACTCGTTCCAGAGTAAGCTCGGTTTAATTTGATTGGACCGGAGTTGTAATTGAATTAATTTGGTTTCGGTTTAGTTCGGTTAAATAAACAAAGGAGTGTATTCTGAGTTGGAGATTCTCAGTTTCCAATTAGAGAATCTCTGTGTAGCCTGAAAGTGATAACATTCATTATTCACCGATAGGGAGAGATCGGAAAATCGGAAGTAAAAGCCATCTCTCGCCGGAAAATTGATCAGTTTTTGTTCAGACAAGAGAGAGCCTTAGCTTCCTTTTCCTGTCTCTTCCACGTTTATCTCCTGTGTACATCTTTCGAGCCGCTTTTTGCTTTTCGTTTTATCTTTTTAAAATTTCAGCCATGGATTCGTTGGTTCGAATCCAATAGCTTTAAAGACCATGGATTTAGTCAGGTTTGTTCTTCTCTGATCTCTATTCTGTTTGGTGGTGTTCCTTTCTTTAGCTATTGATTTTGGTTCCGTATGGTTTTAGATAATGTTTGCAACTGAAAAGGTTTAGGTTTTTTTTTTTTTTTTTCCGTCTCTGGGTGGGGAATATATCTCACGATTGATTCGGGTTTATTGCGTTTTTCTGGCAAAAATTTAGGGGTTTCTGGAGGAAACACACAAGGAAGATTTTGGTGACGACGAGTTGTTTGGGAAGTGGTTATTTGCTCTACAAACTATACAATGCCCATACTCGTAAGCTCGCCGACTTGGAACGAGAGCTTGCTAACGAGCGTGAGAATGACGAAATCATCAAAACCCAGTTGAGTTTTTTGAAACATTAGAAGAAAAGAAGAGTCTTTTGCTTTTGTCAATTCCGTTGCTTCCTCATATGCAAACGAATAGTTTCTCAATATTGTTTTTGGTTTTGCTCTATACTCTGCTAGAATGAAGGCCCATTTCGAGTACATACAGATGATTGCTGATACTACGACATTGCCTCACGCAATGCATCACTTGAGTAACCGCATAGTTGAGGAGATCGATGTCTCTAGTATTATGGAGAAGCTAAGCAAAGGAAAAGGAACATTGAGTGCTTCTGAGAAGCTTCAACTCTGGAATGAGCTCAAAATTTTAAGTGCGTAGTTCCTACCTGTGCTCTCTTTCTGTATATATCTGTGGCTCGTTAGATCTTCTTCTCATTAAATGTTTTTATGTGTTTGTTTTCCAGGTTTCACGAGGATGGTTTTGTCGTTGTGGTCAGTCACTATGCTTAGTTTGTACATTAGGGTCCAAGTCAACATTTTGGGCAGACATTTATATATCGACACTGCTAGAGGTCTTGGCAGCTCCCATTTACTAGTAAGACATTTTGCTTCCCTCTTATATGCTCAAATAACCATTGTTTGTTTATGAATGACACTCGACTCATAAGGCTTCTGGTTGTTAGATCTAGTATGCTAATTTTATTATTTCATTTTTTAACAATCCACTTCTTGCAAATTGGCCATTTCGATAATTTTTTGTAATTTCATGATGTTTGTTGCAATGTATCTCTTTTACGAATCTGACACGAAATATCAATTTTCAAATTGAGTTACAAGAGTGGTTTGGATTACTATTGTGTATTCGACATCCCTATATTATTTTCCTTACGAAATTACTGAAATTATTGTATTCATTGGTCATAGATCTAATTCTTGTTCCATTGGTTGGTTTACCACAATCTCTACCAACGTACTTTCTTTTATGTGTTTTTTTTCCCAGGAAGAGTTAGATCTCATAGATAGAGATGACGAACAAAAGTTTTTGACAAGTGCTGATTATCTTGCAACCAATGGCATGCCGAGTTTGATTTCTAATATGAAGAGTGCAGTGAAAGAAGTTCTCAAGGGGTACACACCATTCCATTATCAAAAATCTCTCCCTTGTTTCCCATTCTTGAATATTGATTTTCTGGTGCGATAAGTGCCAATGAAGATCATTATACTTTTCGGATGTATAGCGAAATCTAATGATGTGTGTTTGATTGCAGAAAGCAGTTAAAGGATGTGTTAACCACAAGAACTCTTCAAGAAACTGTGATCCGGATTCTCGATGTGTTTATGAGCATGGGAAGTCCACATCACTGGGTAGATTATTTAATGATGGCCCAAGACACAACAATGCTTCCAAGGGACATCACCACTGATGTTTCCTCTTCAGATGCAACTATCACCAAGTTTCATCAGCTCATTACCGAGACGCGGGAAGTACTCACAAGGTAAAATTGTCTCAACTCTTTAACTCGCAAAAGACATACGTTTTCACTTCTTAAAACTCTTCTCCTCGTTTCTGCTTAATGCTCATAGCAAGAAAAAAAGATGTTTCTTTTGTTGCACTCATATAAAGATTTCTTGGTCTCTTGTTGCAGCACTGATTTTACAAATGTAGCAGAGATCGCACTCAAGTCTTGTACCGTTGCGTTAGTAGAGGAGATGGAAACGCAGACCGGTCTAAACACGGGGATGCAGTTGGCGAAGCTCTTACCACAGATTGAGAAGACAGTACCGGAGATTTCAGCTGAACCGGTCAAAAACCGGTTCTTGCAACTCATCCGAGATTTGCCTGAAGTTAAACTCTTTTTTACTCTTTTATACGCAAATATGCCTCAGTAATCAAAAATTGCCAAATTGATTGTTAAATTACCTTTTTGTTTAAAGAAATTATTTCCAAATAGTAAAATAAACATCTCTAGAAATCATCATTGTTCAATATGTATCAAAACATTTGATATTGCAGGTTTTTGTAAAGAAAACATTAATATTGGCCAAAATAAGCATGTATTACATATCTTTTAATTTTTAGGCCCTAAAAGCACGAGGCCCAATGGATCCGGGTCGGGTCGAAGGAACCGGTAACTACTCTTTTTTTCTCAATTGGGTCTCTCTTTCTCACTCTCTCGGCACTTTCTGGCTGAGCAATTTCTGAAGTCGAGAGACGGTTATGGCGGCGAACAATGGGGACGTTTTGATGCTGGAGGCGGCGCCGGAGGTTGCGAGGCCCTGGGCGAGCGCGGCGAACGCAGAAGTTATCGATGCGCTTCCTTATATAGACGACGACTATGGTAATCCATTGATTAAGTCGGAGGTCGACCGCTTGGTGGAGGAAGAGATGCGTCGGAGCTCTAAGAAGCCGGCTGATTTTCTTAAGGATCTGCCTCCACTTCCAAAGTTCGATTTCGAGGTGAATTTCAGTGAAGATCCTTATATCGATTTGTTTGTTCGTTTTCTTAGCACGGGCTACGAAATTTTGTTGGAATAGGGTTAAAGAAATTTCATGAGTTCCAATCGGTTTTGTTTTTGGGTTTTGCTTCATCGTGGACTTTACAGTCAAGGGTGTCGATTTTTGCTTTGTTATGTTAGGGTTTTTGCACTTTTTTTTCCTGTTTGTTTTCTTAGTATCCGGATTAGAGAAGCAGAGAGCTTGAGTGATTTATCTAAGTTTCAATTAATTTTAAGTTTCTGGGTTATGAATCAACTAGAATCTCACGATTGAATGGAACCTCATGAGCAGATTGCCTTTTCTTTTCTTTTCACGAGATTTGATTATCTATATAGCTTTTTTTCTCGGAGGTAGAAGAACTGTTTATGATCTTGTAGTTAGTTTCAGGATTTGGGTAAGTGGGCGAAATTGTTTATTCAATGTCTCATGTGTTGACTGGTTTTGTCTTCTTTTGTTGGTCGAAAACGATTATCAGAACTGCCCAATCCTTGGGAAAGAGTATGAGCGTGTTCGAGCTGGGAAGCCTCCAGTGCGGATTGATTTTGAATCCCGATACAAGCTTGAATTGCCGCCTGCTAGTAAGAGGAATGATGATGCTGCCTGGAAGCAGTATCTTCAGAAGAATCAACGGTCATTGCAACAGAAGATGATCGAGTAAGCAAAATTTCTGAATTTTTCTAATACATGATTCTCTTCTGACGAGTGGCACTTACTGCATTCCTCTCTTAAACCATGAATTTGTTCATTCACAGGCTTGAGAATTTGGAATTGATGTCAAAACATGGCCCCGAGCTTTGGAGACAGAACAACCAGCGGTTAGAAGTTTTTTTGTCCAGGTTTGTTCACATTTATATGTACAGCAGCATTGATTGAATTGTCAGTCGTTACATCGTAACTTGGGATTAAGAGGTTCATGCTCTTTAGTTGATGCATTGTATTAATCCTAGAGGATCTGCGGAAGCATTCTTGATATCTCTGTTGTCCATTTTACTTGCATAGGATGCTTTTTTGGCTTTTGCACATGAGGCTTGCTTTGTGTTTTTCTTCATGTGCTTTCTGCGTGAGAGCTTCTTTGTTCTTATGAAACATAAGAAGCTCTTCGCGTTCTTCGGACATGTCACTCTTTAACTCTTACATAATTTCTGGCCTTTGGAACTTAAAACACAGCGAGATTGATATCAACACTCTACTTGGTCTCTATTTTCCAGAATGCAAAGACTAGCTCAGGAGCAGAATGAGGAAATTGAAAAAGTAAATCGTGAAAGGAAGTATCATCAGGTAATAATAGAAGTATTTTACACTTTCTTCCTTGCACTCTTCTCTTTGGTTTACGGGGTAATCCGAAACTTTGTTTGTGTGGCTATATCAGCAAACCACAGCCTACGAGCTCAATGCTCTATCTCAAGAATGGAGACAGCTCTGTGTGAAGAATATGGAGATTCAATCTGCTTGTGCCGTACTTGAGACACAAATCGATTCTTTCAAAAGAGAAGCTGCTGAAAGGTGAAGAAAATCTTGTCTTTACCTCTTTGCATCACTCAAGAGTTGTATTTAAGCGCAAAACTGAAACTTCTTGTGGTTTTTGTTTCAGGGGATGGAACTTAGAAGAGAAAGTAGAGAATGCCAAGCCGCTTCAACCGCAGTGAGGCAACCGTGGGCGCCACCCTTGCTTGCGTTTGCTGATTTATTAAGCATAACGTTTACGATTTGTTAGTGAAAATGATGTTCTTCTATCCTGTTTGTGCTATATTTTGAATCTTTGTTTTCCAAATATTATTTAAAGTATAATATAATGATTTTATTAGAAACATGAATCACTGTTTCTGTTTTTATGTAGTGAATAAATAACATTTTAGAATGTTGCAATGCCCGGTTTACGTGGTTTCACAAAAAGATTAAAAAAAAATATATATATATATATATACTGTTTTTATGTATATAGCTGATAATTGAGGTATGCGTAAAATTTAGTAATGAAATATCCACAATTAGTAAATTAAATAAAATCGAAAGAACCTTCTCTCTTCTTAAGAGTCTGAAAGAAACCAAAGATTTGATCTTTGTATGTCCGGCGTCGTGGCTTTGTATATCTATTCTGGGTTTTAGCGTTTTGTTCCGATCTAATTCGGATTTAAGTTTTCGGCTTTGATCGATTTTGTTCCGACTACGTTCGGATTTTTAGTTTGTTTTCTTATCCTTCTTCTTTGTTGATTTATGTTTATTCCGATGTGTCTTGTATCAGATCCTTTTCCACCGATTGCACGATTCTCTTTTCCCCGGAGAATAATCCTTCGTCTCCCAAAGTTTGGGCCTTTAGGAAGGTTGGACGAAGTATCTCTAAGGGATTTGAGTATTGTGAGATTGGATTTTTCGACGAGTTATGAAGCAAAATTACTTGGGCGTGTTTTGCCTAGGTCTTCTCCTCTGTCGGGATTTTCAGGTTTATTATGGTGGTTCTGGCTCTTCCGTTCAAGTTGCATCGGTAGCGTTGGAGGAACGGGTCTAATCGGGTGATTCAAATGACGCATCAAGCTGAAGAAGGAGATATGAAGCTTTGCTCGCGATGAAATTCCGGCTGTGGAGTTCCGGTGACGGCGGCGATGCTTCTTGGTACTGCAATCGATGAATGAAGGAGCTTCCAGGGTCTTCCTTTTCATGCCACGTGGGTCTCGTTTTTTAGATCTATCAAACACGTGTACGGTTGTATGTAGATATATGGTTGTATGTTGTGTTCGGTTTAATTTGGGCCCAGTCAATTGTATCACCCTTAGCCCATTTGGGTTTTTAATGAAAATTTGCCGGCAAAAAAATTAATAAATAAATAAATAAAATCGAAAGAACATAAAATATCCACAATTAGTAAATTAAAGTTTTATTGTTACAAAAAGAAAATGGATAAATTTGGATAAGATTTGCTTAATAAGTTCTTAAAAAAAACAATTATAGTAGTTTTGATTTTATCATTTGTAAAATTCTATTAAATTCTAAAGAAACAATTAAAATAGAAAAAAATTAATAGTTAAACCTTTTTAAAAAAATTTAATAATTTTTTTTCTTCTAGTCATCTCTTACATGGATACCATTTAAATCCTAATAAAACCCAAACCATATTCTGAAACCACATCAGATGGAGACCTTTGCATACCCGATGTTGTACCTTAAGAAACTAGAGATAAGATAAAAAGAGAACATGCTCTCATAACCAAAGTCGCACGCACGCGACATAGTGTTAACATTAAGCCACATTTTACAACTTAACCAGAAAGGGAAGAAATGCAGTTATTATGGAACTGTAGAACTGAAATAAACCGAACCAAGTAGAAAGATAAGAGTCTTCGGTGCTTGGAACCAACACTCCCCTTCCTAGACGGTCCAATCCATACAATTTGTTCCTGATAACAACTTGGATCTCCTTGATTACAATCTGAGACGGCCTTGTTGAATTTGAGTGGAGCCGACTATTCCTCTCCTTCCAAATCTCATAGATTATAGCTTGGAGGGTAAGTAAGCAGATGGTCTTCACCTTCCTTGAGGTAGAACACCTTGTGACCCATGAAACCGAGTCCAACGGATTCTCCGGTGGGTTGAAGTTGTGATGAATGAACAATAGCTTGTAAACTTGAGATGAATATACACAGTTAAAGTAAAGGTGTGCATTAGATTCCGGTTCTACATCACATAGGAGACAAACGGAGGGAACCTGTAAATCCCAAGACAATAACCGATCTCTTGTAGGGAGCCTATCCCTCATTATTAACCATAAGATGAAGGAATGCTTTGGAATCGAATTTGTGAATCATACTGTATTTCTCCAATTAACCAGAACTGTCAAAGGATGTAATGTAGACCATGTTAAAGCATAATGAAACTGGCCCGACTCCCCTGAACTTGTATTCCTCCATAGGAACACATCTGAACTTTTGGAAATAGTTGTGTCCCCTAGGGAATCCCTTAGAAGAACATTTATAGGATGCCTTCCTCTAGGAAGCCTCCAAGAACCCCCTTGAATAGCCTGAGCCACCGTAGACATTTTTGGGATACCCGATACCCTAGATCCATTTGATCCTGATAACTCAATGAGAGGATCAAGCTGTGTCCAATCATCATGCCAGAAAAGTGATTTAGTACCTGAACCGATTCTACACAGTAAGAAAGGCCTAGCCACCTCTCTAATCATCATCCGCAAAGCTGAGATGTGTTACCAGCGGATCAATACACAAAGGATGAGGCAGAAAACGATTTGTATTCATAGCCGTATCAAACGCAGAAAACAATTTGTATTCATGGCCGTATCAAACTTCTTAGAGAGGATATCCATTGCTAACACAAAGAGTGAAGATGACATCGGGTCGCCTTGTCTTATCCCCTTCCTTCCTGGAAAAAAACCAACAAGTTCTGCATTTAAAGCAACAGAATAAGACGGCGTCGAAATTCACACCTGGATCCACTTGATAAATTGAGGAGGAAGCTCGAAAGCATTGAGAATGTTAATGATAAAGCGCCAATCCAAGTTGTCGTATGCCTTGGTAAGGTCTATCTGAAGACATCCTCTTGTAGTAGAACATGCTTTATGGAAATTTGTCACTAACTCTGATGCGAGGAGTACATTTTCACACAGCAGCCTGCCCGACACAAATCCAACCTGATTAGATTGAACCACTTCATCCAAGAACCATTTGATACTAGAAGCTATTATCATTGATATAACTTTATAGACCATATTGCAGCAAGACACCGGCATAAAATCTGAAAGTTTATATGCTCCAATCTGCTTAGGAATTAATGCCATAATCGTAGTACTAACCTGTCTTAGAAGCACGGGATTGTTGAAGAAATCTGTGACTACGTCCATAAAATCCGACCCTACTAGGTTCCAAGTAGAAGTAAAGAACTCCTTAGTGAAACCATCCGGGCCAGGAGCTTTGTTCCCTGGAAGCACAAACAACGCTTGTCTGATCTCCTCAGCCGTTGGTATAGTTACAAGCCTACCTGCTAAGCTCCCTTCACATCGAAAACTGTGCAAAGCCTTGATTTGATCAACAGATAACGGTCTGACCTCTGAATTAACCGTTCCTAATAGATTCTTATAGTAGCTCTCCACCAAACCCTTAATCTGATCCATATCAGTAATCATCTGGTCACTCTCATCCCTCAGGTGGTGTATTGTATTCCTAGCAAGGTTTCCCTTAAGTGAGTTATAGAAGAATTTGGTGTTAGCATCTCCGTCCTTCAACCACCTCACCCTCGATTTTGACATAAAGAAAGACTCTTCAATAGCTGACCAAAGATTCCAATTATCAAGGGCCTGCCTCTCTTCCTTAGACAGCAATTGAGAAGGGTTCGAAAGAAGCTGACTTTGAACTGCAACCAACTGATCAAAAGCTTCCTTACTTCTCTTTTCCACATTACTGAAATCTGACCGATTCAAAGATTTACAACAAACTTTAGCAGCTCTTAATCTCTTGCAAAGATTTGTCATTGGAGAACCCAAAGGTAGAACATCCTCCCAATAGTCCTTAATCAAAGTTTGGAAATCCGATGCGTGACGAAGAAGGTGAAAAACTTGAAGGGAGTCTTCCTTTTTGAGGTGTTCCCTGCCAGAGTAACTAAACATGAGCAATGATCAGATACTCCAAGACTATCAAAAATTGTTTATGAAGAAGAAAAGGCATCAACCCAGGCCTCGTTGCTTAATCTCATGTCCAACTTTCTTGCTATCAGATTTGACTGTTGGCGATTTGTCCATGTGTAGAAACATTCCCTTCTATGCAGATCAGACAGCCTACTAGATTCGATGCAATCCTGGAATTATACCTTATCCAACTCTAATACCAATGGATTTGATTTTACCCTTACTTTTTTTTTTTTTTTTTTCACAGATCATTATTCTAATAGCAATGAGTTGAAAAGATGAATTGAAAGATAAGGTGGTTTCATAAGAAGATAGAAAAACTCATATATATATATAGATGATAATAAGGTTTTAAAAAAGAAAGAAATAATAAGATCTCTTTTCTAAAAATAAACCACCAATCTTGTCAATCTCGTTGATTGTCTTACACTTCTCCTTTTTTCCCTCCTAATTTAGTTTAAATAACTTTTTAATGTGTGCAATTGTTTATAAAGAATAGTAACAAATAACGAGAACTTAACAAACAAGAAATTTCTGCATCTAATAAAGAATATATATTATTATTTTTTCATTTTTGTTGAATCATGAAGTCTTCTACTTTGTTCATAGTTTCTTGTGTTCTCGTGTTTTTCGTTCTCAACCACGTGAAAGGTAATGTACTACTAATATTTATTCACGTATATATAAAAAATTTCTAGAATATTATTTAATTTTGAACTTGTTGCATTATCAATTGTTTACTATACAATTTAACAGTCTTTCTGTTTTTGGAATGTTAAATTTTGTCACAAAATTGTAGATAACAGTTTTTTTTTTTTTTCTGGGTTGATACAGAATAATAGAGGTGAAAAGTATGCTTGGGGCTGAGGATAAGGTGTGCACAAAAGCACAAATTTTCGGAGAAAATTGTGAGTGGGACGGAAACAAGACTTGCATAAAAGGATTTAATGAAATTCTCGAGTACCCTTTTCAATGCGAATGTACCCTTTTAAGACCAACCGAAAGCAGACATGTATGCAATTGTATATTTCCAAAATCTGCTTGCTAAGTTTTCATCTATTTATATAACCAAAATCTCTTTGTTAATATAAATAAGAGAATATATATATATATATATATATGAGAATTTATTGTAACAGGGCATGCAGCTAAATTTTTTTTTTTTTTTTTTGTCGTCTCATATTTCATTAAATAGCCCAAAAATGGGTCAAATCTACAAATGGTTTTAAGTTACAGAATCCAAATTTGACCAAAATTAAAGCCCATTAACCCAATCCAACTAATCAACAGAAGATAAAGATTGAGTTAAAAAACACGTGTCAAGAGATTGGCCAGAAAAGTTCCACCGCTTGGATTTATCACCGAACCACCGCGACGGAGGCGATTTCCGATCAGATCCACAGATATGGAGAGCCATTTTCCACCGAAAATCACCAAGCTCCATAATAAACCACCGTAGAAATCCTCTAAACAGTCCAAACCAAACCGGTCTTGACGAGATCGGCTTCCTATCTTTTGCAATAATCTCATCTCTGATCTTCTTCACCATCAGACATTTCACCCCACTACCTATCTCTAGAGGTCCATGACCAACACATGGAGGGACGAAGACATCATTACTCTTAGATGTAAAAAGACTCGAGCAAAATCGAAAGAGAAGAAGCATCGCCGCCGGATTGAAGATTTCAATAGAGATTCCATGACTGCAAGAGGACAAAAGAAACCAAACAACAAAAACAATGGAAGATCTAACAAGATCGGAAGATTTCGGACATCACCGGAAACTAAATCCGATAAATGGAAAGATATTTCCGATAAACGGAAAACAAAACCGGACAAGCCGGAAACCGAGAAACTATTTACAAAGAGAGATCCCGACGCCGGCGTTAGAACACACCAAACAAATTTGTTTCTGCAAGCTTTAGTGGCATGCTTTTAATGGCATGCAGCTAAATTTATTGTGTCGGTCTAATGTATTTTCAAATTAAATTACATTTTATCTATGTAAAATCAATGAAGTTATAATTTAACTTTTTAAAATTTAGCTCGGTTATCTGAATTAAAATCTTATGTACTCAATTTCAGATATTCTTGATTTGAGGCCAGTACTGCCTTAGGCCTAATCATTTGTGTATAGAATCTTTGTTACGGATTGAGTTTAAAGTTCAATTTCGTAGCCAACATTAAAACTCTAATCCCCACTAATTAATCTTGTTTTCTTTTTAGTTCTACTCAAAACATATTTTTTGAAAAATGCTTTATAAGAAATATTGATCGTCTTTTTGAAATTTTTTTTTTTTGTTGGCATGAGTTTTTAGTGGAGGTTATTGGGAATTTTATGTAAGTAGAATTGGTTGTTTTAAAATTTCCAAAAAGGAAAGCTGTTGGTCATTTGCTATTGTAGTTTGGCTTAGTTCTATGGGATAAAGAATCAAACACGATCCAGTTTCAGCAGTTTTTTTTGGGCAGTTTATGAAATTATATGCTTTCATGTTAGGTGGCGTGTTGGATAAGTAATAGTTTATGGATGTATGAAACTCTTTAATTTATTAAGTACTTACGATATGGTAGTAAAAATGATAGTATTTCTAAAACGATTTTAAACCATGCATAATCATCCGACATTTAAATTATAAACACATTCTAACAAGTTCCGTGTCTTATAGCCTATTTGGTGGGTCGCATGACGACGTGCGTGTGCCCCTTCCAATATACATTTTCGCACCTTCCAATATACGTTTTCTTTTGTTTAATTGTAATTTAATATTACGTCTAAAACATTTTTTTGTTTAATTGTAATTTGAATAGATTAACTTTTTTTTTTCCGTCTAAATGCTTATGTTAATTTCATGGAGCAATATCGTGTATTACATAGGAAGAGAGAAAATTAAGACAACAATGGTATATATATCATTGAGTATTACAGATGATTGTTTTTCTAACTAATAAATCAGCACAACGGTTTGAGTTTCGAGATTTGAAGGAAAAGTTTGCCGATGAAAACATTCGTTGCCACTTTCTAATATCTGCAATGTAGTGAAGTAGGCGATGGTTTGTACCTTTATCATTGAGCAGTCGATTAATATTCATATTGCCACCTTCAAACTCAACCATCCTATAGCCTAAAGACCAAGTCGATTGCAATGCCCAAATGAGTGCAAAACATTCAGCTTCTTCAATTGTCATTCGTCCTTGGTATTTGCCCATACCACAATCCATAAAAAAGCCATTGTCATTTCTTATGATCCATCCCATTCCCGAGTCTATGTTTCCTTCATGATGTGATACATCGTAATTGCATTTCACCCATCCTCTCCTTGGTCTTTTCCAGCCGTTGGCATGTGTATTTGTCCCTGTGAATTTCTGCTCCATTACGATTTGATCTGGTGATACTGAAGATGAATGGATCCATTCTTTTGTGTCTACTAGAGCTCGTTGTATCGTCTCTGTTGCATCGATGTTTGTTCGGTTAAACAGAAGTTTGTTGCGACTTTTCCACAATCTCCATAAAATCCAGAAGGGTAGTAGGCGAGTTAGTCGCGTCATTTGATTATTATCATGGATGGATAAGAGAAATCTCAGTTTCATAGCAAGAGTGGTGGTGTGATCACACAAGAGATGTGTTGGTACTCCACCTAGCCTCCATACGCTTTTCGCCTGTGTACACGTGAAGAAAACGTGATTTATGGCCTTTTCTTCAACACAACATCTAGAGTAATATCGATTGACCATTATGTTACGATGTCGAAGATTATCAGCCATAGCAATAGCCTTTGATGTCAATTGCCAGAGAAAATGTTTAAGTTTAGGCGCAATGTCGAGTTTCCAAATTGCAGCAGCAATGTCTGGAGTTGAAGCTAATGGAGGAGCACCCTCTTCATCGTCATTTAATCTTTTTTTGGCCAGCCAACAACCGGATTTAACTGTGTAGCATCCATCACGGTTTTGGCTCCAGACATAGTCATTCTTTATCTCTCTACATGGGATGTATATCTTACGGATTAAATGATGATCTGAGAGATTGATCAATGTTCGAAGCTGATCGATCAATTTTTGAATAGATTAACTTTTGCACTAATAGGATTCATCTATTGACCGATGCCAAAGTTCAAGTACTTCTAAAACAATTTTAGTCATGCCCGCTATAAACGCATTAAATTATAAACATATTCAACACTTTTACAAATATTTTAGAATTAATCTGATTTTTTCAGCCCATAAGCCATAATCATCCGGTTGTAACAAACAAAAGTTTCAAATGTATAACCAAATGCAACTATATTAACACGCATTGCTACGACCCGAAACCAGCCTTAGTTGATGACGGGAGATTTCAATGAAATAACCGGTCATCATGAGAAAACAGAAGGCAGAGTCCGTCCTGAAAGTTCTTTTCTAGATTTTCGGCTTATGAGGCAAAGCTGTGGTATGGTGGATTTTTCCTATACCGAAAATTGTCTTTCCTGGGTTGGCAGACGGGGGAAGAATGTTATACGTTGCCGGTTGGATCGGGCAATGGGAAATGAGCAGTGGCATGAGGTGTTCACACACACGAATGTCGAATATATGCGGTTTATTCGGTCGGATCATCCTCCGGTTCTCACCCGGGTGCTGGCCAAGAGAATTGTGGGTACGAAGAAATTTCGGTTTGGCAAACGGTGGTTTTCTAAACCCAATTTCGAATCAATAGTAAAAGTGGTTGGATGACAACCAACGCTAATGAGGATTTGGGACTGGGACATCGTATCAAGAATTGTCGGACATATATTTCAAGGTGGCAAAAAAGAGATCAACAAATCTCATCTGAAGTCATTGACAATCTAAAACTGGATCTGGATCGGATGGAGAGTGATGATTCTACCTCTGTGGAGAACGTTACGGAATCAAGGAAAAACTTCGCCTTACTTTAGTTGCGGAAGAGGCTTTTTGGAGTCAAAAGAATCGACAGTTGTGGCTGAAAGAAGGCGATCAGAATACAAGCTTTTTCCACGCGTCAACAAAACAATGTCGGGCGTGGAATCGGATTCTGGGAATATTAAACTCTGAGGGTATTTGGACTGAAAAGGAGTCTGAAATAGAGTAGACGGCTATCAGTTATTTTCAAGAGTTGTTCTCAACATCTATGGTGTCCGATCTTGAGACCTCACTTAGGAATGTACCACAGTCAGTTACTCGGGCTAGGAATGATACTCTAACTAAAGAACTCTCGGCATCAGAAATAAAGAATATTGTTTTCGCTATTCACCCGGAGAAGGCGCCAAGGCCTGATGGGATGACAACGCTTTTTTACCAAAATTTTTGGCACATCATAGGCTCTTAGGTGGTAGCTATGGTTCATGATTTTATGCGTTCCGGTATTATTGATTCCAGTATCAATGAGGTGAACATATGCCTTATTCCTAAGAGTGAGAGGCTGAGGGCTATGAAGGAATTCAGACCCATTAACCTTTGTAATGTACGTTACAAGATCATCTCGAAAGTTCTTTGCCATAGACTTAAGCGAATACTTCCGGAGCTAGTCTCAGAAATCCAATCTGCTTTTGTAGCAGGACAGGAGATCTCGGATAACATACTAATCGCCCAGGAAGCTTTCCATGCTTTGGTAACAAAGGATAAATATAAGAAAGATTTCATGGCTATCAAGACGGATATGAGCAAGGCCTATATATGATAGAGTGGAATGGTGTTTTTTGGAGGCATTCATGCGTAGAATGGGATTTGCAAAGAGATGGATATCGTGGATTATGCCATGTGTGAATTCGGTGTCATATCATGTCCTCATAAATGGCAATCCTAAGGGGTCCATAACGCCAAGCCGAGATATACGACAAGGGGGTCCCTTATCCCCATACCTTTTTATTTTATGCACGGAGGTGCTTATCTCTAATCTTAAGGCGGCAGAATTGGGTGGACGAATCACAGGTCTTAAGGTGGCCCATGCCAGCCCACTTGTTTCTCATCTTCTCTTTACAGATGATAGTCTTTTCTTCTACAAAGCTACGACAGAGAAAAGTGACGAAATCCTCAACATTCTCAATCAATATGGGAATGCTTCCGGACAACGCATAAACTTTGAAAAATCAGCTATCTCTTTCAGCAAAGACGTCTCAACTGACGATCGGATAAACATTAAGACCCGAATGGGTATCCCGACTGAAGGGGGCACGGGTAAATACTTGGGTATCCCAGAACAATTGCAAGGGTCAAAGGCCAAGATTTTTGCCTATGTTCGGGATCGACTCAATAGTAAGATTAATGGATGGTCAGCAAAATTTCTCTCCAAGGGAGGCAAATAAATAATGATCAAGTCGATTGCCCAAGTGATCCCGACATATGTCATGTCTTATTTTCTCCTTCCCAAAGGACTTTGCCAAACACTGGCTAATGCGGTTGCAAAATTCTGGTGGAGTTCCAAGCCACATTCACGAGGGATGCACTAGATAGCATGGAAAAATATGTGCCTACCAAAAAAGGATGGTGTTCTTGGTTTTAAATCTCTCGAGGATTTTAACCAGGCCCTCCTAGCTAAGCAATTCTGGCGTCTCCACCAACGGCCCAATTCGCTAGCAGCGCGGGTATTGCGAGGACGATATTTTAGGAAGGTGAACCCTTTCAACGCACCAAAACCTTATCGTCCCTCCTATGGATGGCGAAGCATTTGGACATCTAAGGAACTCGTCCTGAAAGGAGCCCATCGTACCATTGGAGACAGGTCAAATACACTTGTCTAGTTAGACAGATGGATCCCGGACTTTGACCCTAGACCGGCCATAAAAAAATCACACACGGTTGATCCGTTTTTAAAGCTCTCAGACCTAATTTATCGAGATACCAGCTCGTGGAACCTATCGTATTTACATGAATACATTATGCCGTCAGACATTCCTCTGATCTTAAGTCTTAGGATTTCCCAAAGGGTACCGAATGACGATTATTGCTGGCATTACACCAAAGCGGAGAATTATACAGTTAGATCGGGGTATGAACTCTCCCGAAAGGATAGTGATGCGGATACCAGATTTCTACTACAACAACCTTCGATTAATCCCCTCAAGGCGCATGTATGGAAAATTTCCACTCCTAATAAACTTCGTCATTTTCTATGGCAATGCCTTACTGGGACAGTTGCGGTAAATGAGCGTCTCGTGCATAGACACTTGGGAGTCGATCGAGGTTGCCCGCGATGCGGACACCCAGATGAGACTCAATCATGCTCTCTTTTCTTATCCACCGGCACTGCAATGTTGGGATATGTCAAATATTCCATTCATGTTTGAAGGGAGACCATCTGATAATCTCAGAGAGAATTTTGATTATCTATTATGGCGGATCCCAACGGATATAGGTGTGGCTGAATTTCTTCGAACATTCCCGTGGATCATTTGGTACATATGGAAGGCTCGTAACGACAAATTATTCAATGCGGTGGTTCGAACTCCGTTAGATATCATTGATATTGCCAGGAAAGAGTCTAAGGAATGGTTTTCAGCTAATTCCACAGACACGACGGGATTATGTGAGCATAATGTGGGCTTGCCTCCTCAACCAACTAGACATACCTTCACATGCTTAGTGGATGGGTCTTGGAAGAATGAGGAACATACCAGTGGAGTAGGATGGGTGCTTGAGCTACAGGATGGAACTACGGCCCTGCTGGGGCTCCAAGGTAATAGACGCAGCCTCTTACCCTCACACACAGAATTACATGGACTGTTATGGACCATGAAAAGCCTTTTACGGAAGAGGCATTTTTGCTTCTTTTTTGTAAGATTCAAAAGAATTGACAAACATGGTCGCATCTCCAGATGACTGGCCCGGTTTCTTACCGGAACTAAGTGAACTAAACGTACTCAGGGATTCGTTCCCCGGCTTTGAACTCATCTACCGACAACGGGAGAAGAATACGAAAGCAGACATGCTTGCGAAGATGGCGCGGGCTAGAAATTTTATTTTCTCTTTTATTGGCACTTCTGTCCCTTATTAGTTTCAAGATACATATAATATATTTATGTAATCGATAATAAAGTGCGTTTGTGACAAAAAAAAAAAAAAAAAATTATGTACCTTCCAATATACGTTTTTGCATCTTCCAATATACATTTTCTTTTTAATTGTAATTTAATATTACGTCTAAAACATTTTTTTTGTTTTTTTATTGTAATTTGAATAGATTAACTTTTGCACTAATAAGATTCATCTATTGACCGATGCCAAAGTTCAAGTACTTCTAAAACGATTTTAGTCATGCCCACTATAAATGCATTAAAGTATAAACATATTTTACACTTCTACAAATATTTTTAGAATTAATCTAATTTTTTCAGCCCATAAACCATAATCCTCCGGTTGTAACAAACAAAAGTTTTAAATGTGTAACCAAATGCTATTAAATTTATAATAAAGTTATGTGTACTTATAATAGAGCATCATGCTCTTTAACATTATATTCTTTCAAATCTATCTACTAAGTCTCCATTATATTTTAATGTTTTTGCTTTCAAATATTATTCAAAGCTATAGTAGAATAATTGTATCAGAAGACTTTGTTAAAACAAAGACAAGAATTACACATATGTGAAAAGACATTGTAGAGGCCTTCAACGTTATCTGTATAACGACAAAATACAAAATTATCAGCAAATAACTTTGTCTTGATGAATATTAATTGTTTTTGACACACGAAAAACAAATGATACGGCTACATTTTTGAATAGATTAAGTTAGTACTAGAAGAAGAAGAAAAAATGTGACTTGTGCGTATTTGAACTAGTGATTTAATTCGCCCTAATTTTCTTTTCTCCCATGCACACAGATCGAGGAGCTGCCGGAAGCACATGACCACCGACATGGATCTCCGTCTCAGCCTTGCCACTGCCGGACCATCATCCCTGAGCATAGCCTTCCTCATCTGAAGCAGTCGCCGACACCTTCCGCCGCCCTAGCTTTCCCGGCGAGATCTTTCAATCAAATCCCTCTCTCTCTTTCGGTGAAGAACATTCATCATTTCCGAATTAGTCGACGCGGCATGCCTTTGACGAAGAAGAACTTCCACTCGATGGCTTCCTCTTTGTCGGAGATGACAGAACCTCTGTTAACCTTCTCGCCTTGGCCAGATTCGACGTCACCGGCGAGATTTTAGTCACTCCCTCCGGATCCGCCGGACTCTCCAGACCCACCGGACCGCCGCGACTCTCAATCTCCGACTAGGATCTCGGCCGAACCCTCTAAAAAATCTATATCACCATTCGTCCAAAAGTTGACGGCAACACCGTCACGCTCTCCGGCTACATCTTCGCCAACAATATCCAGCCAGCTCCGCCGCTCCCTTTTGAACCTATTGTCTTTCGACACCGACCATCTCACCAGAAGGTTGGGATCTCCGGTGACCCCATGGTGCCACTCCAACAGGCTCGTCATCACCACATGTGCTTGGCCAAATATCCCTTTAATGGGCTTTGAGTCCAACTTCGGCCCATCAGAAGTTTGCACAGAACAGTTTGAGGTGGAGGGTTTAAACTTCTCCGCCTTGTATTTGCTCAACAAAACAACTTCCTCCTACGTGGAGAGATCATGTCCATTTAAGTCCTCTCTCAGGAAAAGAATATTTCCACCATTTTCTTTCTTATTGGAGATCGCTTTCATCAACTTTTTCCGATTCGGAAAAAACCATTTCACCAATTTTCTCCTTTGTAGAGAACATTTTTAAACGTTCAGCCTTCAAGGCACTACGAACTAAATATTCCGTTCATTCGTCTTTAATAATAGAAGAACTAATCCTTTCAAAAAAACTTCCAGTTATTATCTATAATTGTAACCATTTATCTTATCATTTTCATGCATTGTATTTTAATTATGCTTAAAGATTGGATTCTTTGGCATCGAGTTTCGGATTTCGAGTTGTAACCGCATTTTAAGATTAGTATAAGCATGTTTATCCCCAAAAAAAAAAGAAACGAATTTTTTTTTCAGATGCTACAACATATGTAGAGGAAATTGAGTCTCACATCTGTACTGAAAAGCGTCGTTCACCTATATCAATTATATTATTGAATGATAACCTAAAATATAATATAATTGCATTTGGTTCACATTTTAAACTTTTGTTTGTTACAACTATGCCTGTAAAACGGGTCAAATCCTTTCTGTGGCGGGTTTAAACTTTTTTGACCCACTCTAACTCGCCTCGCAAAATTTTCGGAGCTAAAATATTGAATCCGCACCAGTCCCACTTAATTTTTCGGGTCCCACGGATTACATAAATACATAGTTTCCTTAAAAAAACTAAAATTTTTATTATTTTATTTATATATATTATATAATATTTCAATAATTTAGTAATATTAGTAGGATAAATATTTAAAATTAATATATTTTAAATTTTTTGAAAAATCTGCGGATAACCCGCAAACCCGCATGATTTACCCGCAAAAATTCGTATTTATAATAACCCACCCTGCGAGACCCGTTTGTAAATGAATTGAAATTTTTTTGACCCGCACCCGCGGCGGTTGGTCGAGGCAGGACCCACAGGTTTTGACCCAAATTGACATACCTAGTTACAACCGGATAATTATATAGCTTATGGGATGCAAAAATCAGATTAATTCTAAAAATATTTGTAGAAGTGTCGAATATATTTATAATTTAATGCGTTTATAATGCGCATATATGACTAAAATCGTTTTAGAAAGAAACAAAACTGAGTAAGAAAGAGAAAAAGTAGAGAGAGAAAGAGAGAAAAGCTCAAATCTGGTTTTGCCTCTCCGGCGGTTGGTGTCTCCGCTGCCGCCGGGAGAGGGTGTTCTTCTGTTGAGGGAATGAACGGTTGCAGGTAGGAAGGTTCAATCGGAGTTTCCTCGGCTTCTTCTCCGACGACGCTGAGACGTGGACAGCCAACGTTTCGATGCGCCGTGGTGGCCAGGAACAAGCGATGTGGCCGGAAAAGCTCATATACTCCAGATTTGGATACGTTTGAGAACGGCGGAGCAGATCTAAAGGAGGAGGCTTGAAGAACATGTCGGCATGTTTCCTTACTTCGGCGGTGCGACGGAAGTCGTGCGGTGGCTTGGTGGGAAGGCGTCTCGAGTCCGGGAAGGAAATTGGTACGGTGGAGTTGCCAAGGACTCTTCTCCACCTAAGCCGAGATTACTTTCTAGATCAAACTGAGGCTGTCGGTGACTCCGACTATGAGATCTCGTGTTAGGGCGATTTGGGGTGACGGGAAGGATGTGCGGCGAGGCGAGAAGGGGATCGAGCAGTTGGAATTTGCCGATGGAGGGAGCAAGCAGTGGGGATCAGGTTAGTGTGATGGTCGGAACCGCTGGTTGGGGTCGGTTCTCCTCCCAGGCGGCGATGGTGATATATCATGGTTTTTAACCATGATATTCATCGTTTTATCGATTTTTTTCTACGTTTTAGAGTCTTTTCAGATTGAAACATGTTTGGATGGAGTATAAGGCATAAAGAGTAAGGAATGGTTGCAAACGGATATGTGAAGATGCATGATCCTGCAGAAATGTCAAAAGTTTGGCATTCGATGAACATGTTTCCACCAATAGATCGATCTGAAATTTTGACACAGTATATAACGTCGAGTTAGCTTTCGTTTGGAAGTAATTTGAGATCATTCCAACGGTGCGATCGAAAGTTATGCAAGTTTTAGTGAAAACATGTCCGTCTGGCGAGCAAAAGAAACATGTGAAGAAAAAAATGAAATTTCAGTTTTTCCTTATTGAGCTCGGCTTTGCCAGAGATTTCGACCAGAACATTATTATACCACGAACTATTTACATCGTGGATTCGATCCCTAAATACTACTTCGTTTGTTGTGCACTTGCAGTGATATTTTAGGGTTAAAACTCTGTGTATTAGATGGCCCAGCGGCGAGCCGCAAAATAGCTTTGTTCACAACCGCCGACAGAGGCAACGGAGATGCGGCAGAATTTCTAGATCGTCTTTTCATCTTCAACAACAAAACCCTAAATTTTCCTAAACTAAGTTGTTTAATAGTTGGTTATTTTACTTTGATTTTCTTTACCTTGTAACCGATTTATATAATATAATATATATATTTTTTAAATCATTTTAGAAGTACTTGCATTTTGGCATCTTGTCCGTAAAAAATATAACTAGGTTTCTCTCAAGCCGCCGTTTACTGTAGAATCGAGATTTAGCTGTTCGGGCCGGCGACCGGCGGCTCTTACAGCACCGTCGCGGGACCCTTTAGTCTTCCTTTTAAGTATTCCTTCGGTCATCTTTTGTTTTTGGGTTCAGATCTAGGGTCCTTCTTCGGGCTTTAGAGATTGGATCCGGTGAAGTTGGGGTTTTGATGCCGGATGAGGTTTAGACGGTGGAGGAGGAAGAGCATGGCTCTGGTTGATGTTGCGATGTCCGTACCTTTCGGATTTCCAATCGATTTTCTCGTCCTCGGTTCTGGATCCACAGAAGGTTTTGCTCCCTCTTTTTCAAGCGAGGATCTCATTTTTGTTCGCCGCCGAAGCGAAGATCTCGGCCTTGTCTCTGACCTTTGGCGAAGGTTTTTGGCTTGCCGCATTTGCTATGTCGAAGTCTCACAGTGAAGGCTTTGGTGAGTTACCTATCTCTTTAGCTGGGCTGCCTGGATTCGTCCTTTTCTAGGGATTGTATTGTTACAGTGTTTGTATCTGTTGTGGATGGTAAGGGCTGCTTCGAGGTCAATCGGGAAGATTTGGTCCTTTTTGATTTGTTTGTAAGGTTTTAGTGTTGTTTAAGCCTTGCTCTCTGCGGTTTGGATTAGGGTCGTTTTCTCCGCTTTACTTATGGTTATCACTTGATTCGGACTATCCATTATCTGTCTACTCTCTGGTTGGTATTTTGGGTTCTCTTTCTCTTCTACTTGGCTTCTTCTAAGGCAAAGACGTAGTGGAGATTTTCGTGTTTATTGGTTGACTTCTCTTTGGTGAAGAAGATGTTTCTAGGGGCACGTTTTCTCCTCCCAACAGCTTAGTTTTTTTCCTCTCCGATTTTCCTAATAATTCTTCTATTGGCGATGTATATCAGCAGCTTCCCTTTCATGGTGTTCGTGTTGAATATTAGTATGAAGAAGCCTCGGGGTGGTATGGTTTCTAGTCGCTTCTTGTTGGTGGTTATCTTCGTCTTGTTTCTACAATGTGTTGTAGTCTTCCGAGTTGTGCTTAGTCTAAGCCACGAGTCTTGGTGGTAGTGGTTTCTGGATGTCTCCAGCTTCGGGTTTCCTTGATGTAAAGCCTCCGAGTAAGAGAAAGTGCCCTGGTAGTTCAGTGTAAGCTTGCAGAGTTGGTCTGAATAGTTTTGGATTTCTTTGAATCGGTGTGTAGTAAGTATAGCACGGTAGTAAGTTGTCTTTTGGTTGTAAAGTTTCTCTCGTTTGGGCATTTAGCTCCTCTGCTGTGGAATTATGACTCCGGTGTTTTTACATGTTTGAATGCCGGCTAAAGTCTCTTTCCATTTCCATGTACTTTAACTCGTGCTTAATATTATATCCAGATGAAAAACAAAAAAGAAAGTACTTATACTTTGGCATCGGTCAATAGATTAATCTAAGTAAATTACAATTAAAAAAAACGTTTTAGACGTAATATTAAATTACAATAAAACAAAAGAAAACGTATATTGGAAGGTGCACACACGTACGTCGTCATGCGACCCACCAAATAGGCTATCGGAACTTGTTAAAATGTCTCTTTCCTACTTAACAACTCTCTTATATTTTTGCAATTATTATTATGTTTCTTATTACCACCTAACTAATCAAAAAAGTCCATATTTTGCTTAAAACATTTTGATTGGGTGTTGAGGTAATCACCGCACGTTTTGGATTAACAAATATATGTTTTTTTAAAAGTTAGATTTATTAGTCTTCCAGATTCCAGTAGTAAGACTCAAGTTATAGCAAAAAACTAATAACAGAAGTAATCAGTATTGAAAAGAAAAAAAATGCAACAATGATTATAACCAGTATACAGGTTTTTGTTGGCTGATCTAATTACAATTTCAGAATTAGATCAATCATATACTACTTGTCATATAATACGACATTAAAATCACAAACCATTTTTACTATTTTGTCATATACTACTTGATATTAGATTAGGGTAATGATAAAGTAATTAGGGTTTAACTACTTGATAAATTTTCAACCGAGTTGGTCTAATTTGATGGAGATGCTTTAGAATTTTATAAGACCATGCATATACATTAATTATTTTATTCATATATATAGAAAAAAATGAAAATGTAATGAGAGATTGTTGGGAAAAAGTCCAAAGACAATCGAACAACCAAGTTTAACATAAATCTAGAAAAATTTCACCAACTGTTAGTTGATTCATAGCTTTCATGCCAAATTTGATTCTGCCTCTTTCGTTAATTGGTCTCGAGGAAACAAAGAACAACAATCAATCATTTAGAGTTTTTGGTTGTCATAACAGTCAACTACAAAGTTCCTTTCATTTCCATTTTTTAATTATTTTGAATATGTCCAAACAAAACATTTTGATTTATTATTATTTTATGGTTTGATTTAATAAGGATGCATAGTTCAAATAGTTGACAAACATTTTTAGAATCTCATTGTAAATTTGAAACATGTTCACCCTATACTCTGTAATGTTACACGTATGAACCCATGATGTTCATAAATTCTTACAAAAATCTGATTTTTAAAATGAGTACGTAAAACAAATCTTTTTTTTTTTAAACTTTCGTAAAACAAAGCTTAAATTTCAAAAATAACACATAGTTGATTCTTTTATTGATAGGTTGAGTATACGAAAGGTTCTCGTGAAAATCTTGTAAATCAGATTATCTTAGACCTTTTGTACTAAAATTGTCGAACTTTTAGATTAAGCTTTATGGTAAGAAATATGACTATAAAAATTATAAAGCTATTACTAATTACACCTAGTATTTACTATTCATAACATTGTTATGATAACAATAATTTCTTTCTTATTTTCCTTTCCAAATCTCTTTCCATTTTTTTTTATATATCTTTACACCAAAATATTGTATGGTAAGAAATCTATGAGTTCAATTCATTCACATTTTCAAGTTTATTCACAAAAATCACCCCAAAGAATATAAGTATACTATCTACGAACTTGTAATTCTAAAAAGTATTGTAATTTCCATATTTTTAATTATAAAGATTCATACTTTTTTTTTTACTAACCAAACAATTCATTAAAAAATACTCGCACGATTGGTTATTCAAAGTGGAAGTGAATTGCTTATAATAGAGAATTCAATAAATCGTCATCGAGCTGAGCGAGCCAAACAATTTGCTTTCTGGTTTGTAAGTCGTAGCTTAGATAATTTTGTTTGGTGTTTCATTTATTTATTATCTACTGATTAACTTAAACGAAGCTTAAAAGAAAAATCGTGGGGAGCATTAATAAGCTGGCTTACTAAGACTTCTTCTTCTACTAACAACTCCATGCCCTCCAAATCCTTCCTCTCCAATGCCGACAATCCCCAAACTTATAAATTAATAAAAATCCTTTTCTTTTAATAATACACTAATATTACTTTAAAAATCTTTGATCTTCAACACCTAAAACTTGTCTTCTTGATCCTGTCTTAAAATCCCGACATTTACAGAAACAATCATTGAACACGACCAAAATCGTATAGAACAAGTTCTTAAATACTTCACACAATCATCTCCCTCTCACCTTCATTCATTAATCTCTCTACATTAGCGAGTTAAACTCTGTTTCTATAGTTTTCTTGCATCACAAGAAATTAAAAACAAGTTTTGTGTAACTTAAGAGACAAGAGAGAGAGATGACAGAGAAGGATCTTCTTTACGATACAATACTTGCTCGTAGCTTTAGCAAAAACGAGCAGAAGAGACTTGGTTATGGAGCTTTCATTGCCTCTCTTCTCTTAGTCTTCACTCTTTGCACTGTCTTTAAACCTTATCTCAGCCCTTTACCAATCGGTAAGTCCCTTTACCGCGTTTTTCAAAACGCTAGAAAACGCAGAAACAATCATTAATTAACGTTTTCGTTTTCTTTCTTCAGTGGAGTTGCAATTATCAGTGGACGCTGGTCTCAGAATGCTGAGAATAACAGAACCGCAGAAACCGCAAACGTTTAAGAGCAGCGACAATGCAACACCTGGAGAAGATCCTGAGAAACTCATTGTCCCTACGAATCAAGATAACATTACATCAAATGCAACAATTACCGACCAGAGCTTGATCATTTCTGAAGATCACAAACCCATGAAACCTGTTTGTAACAAGCTAGCAAGAACAGAGTTTTGCGAGCTAAGCGGCGACGTGAGAATCCACGGCAAATCCGCGACTGTTCTCGTGGCTATCACGTTTGCGTTTTCGGGAAATTCCACGTGGCGTATGAAACCATACGCGAGAAAAGGTGACGTTGCGGCGATGAATCGCGTTAGAGAATGGACGGTGAAACTAACACAAAACGCAGACCAATTAGACAACGCCAATTTCTCGCGTTGCGTTAGGAATCACAGCGTTCCGGCGATGGTTTTCTCTCTCGGAGGCTACTCGATGAACAACTTTCACGATTTCACCGACATCGTGATTCCTCTCTACACGACGGCTCGTAGATTCAACGGAGAGGTCCAGTTCCTCGTGACGAACAAGAATCTACAGTGGATCAACAAATTCAAGGAAATCGTGAAGAATCTGTCGAATTACGAAGTGATTTACATCGACGAAGAAGACGAAACGCACTGTTTCACCAGCGTCGTCGTCGGTCTCAATCGCCACCCAAAGTATTTCAAAGAGCTAACGATCGATCCTTCGAATTCGGAGTATTCAATGTCCGATTTCCGAAAATTCCTAAGAGACGCGTACTCGTTGAGAAACGCCGCCGTGATTCCGACACAGAATCATCGACGGCAGAGGCGGCCACGGATCCTGATTTTGACGAGGAGGAGATCGCGAGCTTTCGTGAACGCCGGCGAGATCGCTATAGCGGCGAGAGAGATCGGATTCGAAGTCGTGGTGGCGGAAGCGAACACAGGCATGGCGAGTTTCGCACAAACCGTGAATTCGTGCGACGTGATGCTCGGCGTTCACGGCGCGGGGCTAACGAACATGGTGTTTTTGCCGGAGAAAGCGGTCGTGATTCAGATACTTCCGATCGGTGGATTCGAGTGGCTCGCGAAGACGGATTTCGAGGATCCGTCGAAAGGGATGAGTCTGAGGTATCTAGAGTACAAGATCGCGGCGGAGGAGAGCACGCTGGTGATGAAGTACGGTCGCGATCACGAGATCGTGAGAGATCCACCGGCGGTTGCGAAACGCGGGTGGGAAACGTTTAAATCGGTTTATTTGGTACAGCAGAATGTGAGTGTTGATATAAACCGGTTTAAGCCGGTTCTTGTCAAAGCTTTTGAGTTATTGCAGAGGCAGTAGGTGTAAAATAAATATATTTACTGCATTCGTATACTGTAAATTCTTGTAGTCTGATCGGAATATTTATCATAAACCACTTAAATTTTATCGATCTGATATTCACTTATGGGGGAAAAAATTAGAATTGTCAAATATATAACCATGGTGTATTTATGCACAAACATCATCGTAATATATTTAGATGTTATTAAGAAAACGTGCACTATAAATCTTAATCCCTTGAATGACCAATATATAGCCTAATCATTTATATTAATTTTATCGCTTTGTTAAAGAATATTGTTGTTGTGAAAAAAAAAAAGAGGCAATTCTCAAAAATACTATAAAATTAAGTTTTTGTTCTAAATACATCATCACTAGTTTTTTTCCAAAAATACTATAATTGTTTTCTTCAAAATACCACAAAATTAAAACTAAACTTTAAATCCCTCAAAACTAAATCATTAACCCTAAATCATAAAAAATAAACTCTAAAACCAAAATACTAAACCCAAATCAAAAAATGTAAATTATAAACCCTTGAAAATCATTTTTAGTGTTTATGCTATTTTTGAAAAAACAAAACTTTTAGTGGTATTTTTGAAAAAACTAATAATAATATATTTGGAACAAAAAAATATTTTAGTGGTATTTTAAGAAATTACTTAAAAAATTGACCTCTTGAATTGTATTAATTTGATAAACCAAACAATATTAGTTTCATTTTTAAAAAGTGTTTTAAGAATTTTTTTAATTTTAAATTAAGTGATGTTATCATTATTTTATGCAAAATTAATTGATTTTTTATTATTTTTTACTGTTTAAATTTTGGATATTGATTATTATTAGTTGAATTGCTTTGAAATTAATAATAAATAATATTTTAATTTTGAAAAAAATGATTTTTTTAATATAAGTGAAAAACCCTTGAACATAAATGATAAAGAAAACAGAAGAAGTATTAATTAAAGTCAAAGGTTCATTTACAATTACGTTAGAGACATGAGTCGACATTACTAGCTCCAAGATTTCATGTATAAAACCTGTTACCGACAAAGACTCTTAAATGCAAACGAGCACACAGTTACACACATGTAATTATGATTGTGCATGCATGTAATTGGGCAATTCTTATATTTTTACCGTGAAAAACCATGTATTCAACTTACAGTTAATTAGCAATAAACGGAATAAAAACGATAATATTCCCGTTTCTAATTGTTTGTGTTTTAGAGTTTTTACATATATTAAAAAAGACTAATCTTATTATAAATGCATCATTTTTTACTAAATAATTTTATATAATTCTAAACCAATAATAATTCAATAAAATCAATTATTTTCAATTAATATGTCTTAAAGTTTACAATTCATCATCATTATTTAGTAATAAATGCATAGAAAAAATAAAAAATCTATTTTTCTGAAACAAAAAAAATGTAAATATCTTTCTTTTAACAATAGAGAGAGTATCATTTATTTCAAAATAATAAATTGACAAAAAAAAAGATTTCAATAAAGTAAATAATATATAGTCGTTTCAACAGTTTTGTTCTATCAATCCAAACTCCAATCCGCCAAATCCAACCTTAGCTATGAACCGCTGCTCATCAACCTCCACCATTGTTGAATTGTAAATCGGTGTTTTGTATCAAGTACGGTCTATTAATGTTCACAGAAAAAAATCAGGAATTTTTCATGAGCGATAAAATGAGATATTTAACTAGATATTATATTTCAGAAATTTTCTTGCAAGTCTCATGTTTATGACAATTGCAGAATATACGAAACGGGTGGACGGGTTCCGTGTTAATGTGATAAAAGAAAACTTGAATAATAAATAACGATCTATTTATGTATTTAGACGTTTTTTGGGTTCGAACAAAAACATTTGTAGGTAGATTTTCTTCAACTAGTTTCGTAAGTCCACGATTCAGATATTTGTATTATACTACAAAGATATAAACGAAGGGTAATTTTTGAATCAAAGAATTGATGAAAACTTATATGACTCTAAACATGTTTAATATTTAGAATACACATATACATACAACAAACACTACAAATAGAAACAATTAGTTAAATGCAAAATTTGTGCAGGCGAAACATCATCGAATTAATAAGATCTTGAGACTACCTTGTTTGGAAGTTGCAAAAGCAAAATCGGTGAAGAAGTAATATAGCTTGGAGAATATGCAACTAAAAACCATCATACACATCTGTTTATAGACTATAGTAAACTATGCACAATGAAAATAACTATTAAAACCAAAAAAAAAACTTTTGAATCTTATGATAAACTCTTAGGTTTCACATGTAAGTAAAAATACTATAAAGAATTCTGAAGTCCTAAAAACGAAGAACAACCGTAGATCACTAAAACGACCAATAACTAATTATCCTATACATAAAATAAAAAAATAAAACTACTCAACAACTTAAATATATTATTTCGTTATAAAGATAGTGATAGCAACAATATACAGTACATGTTTTCCACATGTGTCAAGAATTACTATGAATTTCAGTTTACGATCATTTGATTAAAATAACAGTAATAGCATGAATTAAAAGGTCAAACATTGGTTTGAAGTTCAACCAAAAAATGAAACATAATGAATTAGTATATAAAAAATTTAAAATAAAAAAATTAAAGAAATAATATAAATATGAAACTGATGATATTTCGAAATTCAAGTATGAATTTTATTTTTCAATTTATTTGTTATGAACTATTTGTATTTCGTCAATATTAATACATTTTTCAATTTTGTTTTATTTTTGGTTGAATTTCACACTAATTGGCTTTGACCTTTTGATTAATAAATTTGAGAAAATCATAATTTCAAAAGTATTCGATTTAGTAGTTAGTTCAGTTTTATTGGATTTAACTATCCTTAGAATCCCTTCTTAATTCTGATCGAGAAAATCATTCATATGAGCATCTACTTCCCTTTGTACACACCAAAAGGCAAAACCACCTTTTTGAATCCAAGAGAGAAGAAATTAAGATATCTATTACCTCCTAATCTCAGTGAACAACACAAGACTGACTAAAAGGATCGAAGAAACACCTCTCTTCGCAGACGCCTATCATCAAGATCGCGGTTAAATCTTTGGCAAAGGAGCTTTGCTAAACACAACAGCTTTGGCATATTGACGGCAACAAAACAACAGATTATATCTCTTCAAACTCTAGAAGGCAAAAGAAAACCTCAGAATCAATGGAGATTTCTCACCTCATTAGACACACAAAGATCAAATGAGATTCCAAAGGCTGAGGTTTAAACTTCAAACGCTATTAAACCAGATTTTGCTTCGGTTTTGGTTCGATTTTTTTTGGTTTTTCGGTATTTTAAAATTGTGGTTACATATTAATAACTCGGAGAGTTATTAATGGGCTTTTTGGGCCCACTCGTAAAATGAATAGTTAATCGGTGCAACAGCGTAAACCCTAGTGATTGCGCTCATTTCTGTAAATTTCTAGGGTTTTCTGCAAATCTCCTTTTTTTTTGTTTTCTTCTTCGTATCACTGATCGAGCTCATTTCCCTTTGAAATCAAATCCGATCTCGAGCTCTCGGTTGTAGTCAACAATGGCGGCGGTGACGGCACCCATGGCATCGAGGCCTCGCGCATCCAAGGCGGAATCGTTCGTCGACAACAAACGGAAAGAGGATATCCGTCTCGCCAACATCAACTCTGCTCGCGCCGTCGCGGACGCCGTTCGTACGAGTTTGGGACCGAAAGGGATGGACAAGATGATTTCGACGGCGAGCGGCGAGGTTATCATCACCAACGATGGAGCTACGATCCTCAACAAGATGGATGTTTTGCAGCCAGCGGCGAAGATGTTGGTCGAACTTTCCAAATCACAAGATTCGGCTGCCGGAGATGGGACTACCACTGTCGTCGTTATCGCCGGTGCGCTTCTCAAGCAATGCCAAACGCTTCTCATGAGCGGGATCCACCCTACTGTCATTTCAGATGCGCTTCACAAGGCTGCTGCGAAAGCTGTTGATATCCTGACCGCCATGGCTGTTCCGGTGGAGCTCACTGACCGAGATTCGCTTGTCAAATCCGCCAGCACGTCGCTTAACAGTAAGGTCGTTAGCCAGTACTCAACTTTACTTGCTCCTTTAGCTGTAGATGCGGTGCTCTCTGTTATAGATCCGGCAAAGCCAGAGATTGTGGATTTGCGTGATATCAAGATTGTTAAGAAGCTTGGTGGTACTGTTGATGATACACATACCGTGAAAGGTTTGGTTTTTGACAAGAAGGTGAGCCATGCCGCTGGTGGACCAACTCGTATGGAAAATGCGAAGATCGCTGTGATTCAGTTCCAGATCTCACCACCAAAGACTGACATTGAGCAGAGTATTGTTGTCTCTGATTACACTCAGATGGATAGGATCTTGAAAGAAGAGAGGAATTACATCTTGGGGATGATTAAAAAGATCAAAGCAACTGGTTGCAATGTTTTGCTGATCCAGAAGAGTATTTTGAGAGATGCTGTAACTGATCTGTCCCTTCACTATCTGGCTAAAGCCAAAATCATGGTAATCAAGGATGTAGAGAGAGATGAGATTGAATTCGTCACCAAGACATTGAACTGCTTGCCAATCGCCAACATTGAACATTTCAGAGCTGAGAAGCTTGGCCATGCTGATCTTGTTGAAGAAGCCTCCCTTGGAGATGGAAAGATTTTGAAGATCACTGGAATCAAAGACATGGGGAGAACTACCTCTGTTCTTGTCCGTGGCTCCAACCAGCTTGTTCTAGATGAAGCCGAGAGAAGTCTACACGATGCACTGTGTGTGGTCAGGTGTTTGGTGAGCAAGAGGTTCTTGATTGCAGGAGGTGGTGCACCAGAGATCGAGCTCTCAAGGCAGCTTGGTGCTTGGGCTAAGGTGCTCCATGGGATGGAAGGTTACTGTGTGAAGTCTTTCGCTGAAGCTCTCGAGGTTATTCCTTACACCCTGGCCGAGAATGCAGGGTTGAACCCTATTGCCATTGTGACTGAACTCAGGAACAAGCATGCTCAAGGGGAAATCAACTCCGGAATCAATGTGAGAAAAGGTCAGATCACTAATATCTTGGAGGAAAACGTGGTTCAGCCTCTGCTTGTGAGTACCAGTGCGATCACTCTTGCAACTGAATGCGTAAGGATGATTTTGAAGATTGATGACATCGTTACTGTGAGGTAGTGTGGTAGTTTCACTCAAAACAGGTCCGAGAACACTTCTATTGCTCTATCTAAGCTTTGTTTCTTATTTTTATGTTTTGAGTTTGCACAATGGTTGAACTTAGACCCCTTTTTGCTAAGAGGTCTTATTTGTGGTTTAGTGCGAGTGTGTTTCTTTCTAGTGACTTGATATCAAGATTTCTCTTTTTTTGTTTCATATCTTGATTTGTTTGGTTTATAATAGTCAAATGGTAGGAGCAGAATCAAAACTTCAATTACTGGGGCTCATATGTTTGATTATGGGTCACAAAATTAGTAGCCTATCTGGATAATCTTAGACTGGGACTCAAATGTTTGATTATGGGTCACAAAAGTATGACAGTACACAGTTGCATGAACATGCGTTTCTCCAGCTCATTGGTCTTCCTCCAACCAGACCAGATTAGAACATAAATTACTATTTGCTTCTCTATAGTCAACTTTATCATCTTTTCATTTATTCATAAATTTATTGCAACCCAATTTTGATTACAATTCAAAAGTAAACGACTAGAATATCCATTTGTATGAGAGACCTCACTGAGGAGCCTGTGTATTGGCCAAGTTCTTGTGTGGTTATGGAACCAATCTTGTGTGTGTGTGTATGTACAGACATATTGCGTTGTGTTTGCAAACGTGTAAATTTTTTACACAGCAGTTTCAGAATTACCACCCTTCTTGTGTTGTGCCTCAAGTAGATGTTTGGTCAGTGACTCTGGATCTTGTTGACTCGTTTCTTCAAGCAGCTCTTTTCTTTCTTCGTTTTTACCCCAAAGAACTAGGTAGAGCCCCAACATTATGAACACCGCACCAACAACCCTGCAAAGCAAAGATTGAATTTAGATCGAGCAACCGAAAGGAACAAAACCCGATGATCGCGTTTTCAATGCGTTTACCTTCCGGAGTATAACTGATCGCCAAGAATTAGAAACGCCATTGCAGCAACAAGAAGTGTCTGGAGAGGCTGGAAGACTGCGACAAAGACAGGACCGCTTTTGTAAATGCACCATGTCTGAAGATAAACCACCAACCCCGACGCTATGATTCCCTGTAAGCACGACCAACCAAAGATTCATTTAGCTGATTTCATCGATTTAGATCAAGGAAAGGGGGGAGAGAGAGAGAGCTTACCGCGTATAGGATGGTGAAGAGCTCTTCCCAAGAGACAATGATCCAGTTATTAAGATCAGTTTCCACAAACAGAGCAATGACCAGAAACTGAACCAGACCGAAGAAGCATGTGAAGGATGTTAGAGTGAGCTTTGCTGGGTACTTCTTTAGGACAGGAGCTTGAAGAACCATCCAACCAGCCCATGACAGACAATGTCCGATAAGGTATAACCATCCGAGTGTCCAGTTCTGCGATTTGTTAGATCCGATGTCCTCCTCCTCATGCAGGTTAAGGCTCTTGTTAAAGATAGGAAATCCTCTGTACAGTGTGATCACGGTGGCTCCACCAATGCTCACTAAGGTTCCCAATACTTTAGCCACACCGTGTTTCCTAACCAGGTCTATGTGCTCTTGCCTTAATTCACGAAAGAAGTTCAGCGTTAGACGCACCCTTAAAACGATGTTTCCATGAAAGAAGTTGTTAGGTACCTTAGGGCACAAGCCATGATGAAAGTGATGGCAGGAACAGAGTTTTGCATTGCGGAAGCAAACGTTGGAGTTGAATAGTAGAGTCCCAATAGGTAGAATCCTTGGTTCGCTGTGATTCTGATGTTAAGCACACACAAACATAGAATCAGAATTAGAAGCAATGATTTTAGGTTAGGAATCAAATGGTGATCAGAAGTAAGATCTAGTCTATTTTGTTCTGCTCTTACCCAATGAGTGCCAAAAGAAAAAACTGAACGAGTAAAGAGATTGTGAGTGGAGGCCTTTCCTTCCTGTTGAAACACAAAGCATTGTTAAGAATATTAACAACCAAAAAACAAACAAACCCTTTTAATTGTCAAACGGGTTTGATCACAAGATTCTCACGAAGAATAGAGCCCTAGAAGTGTAGGGACTTACTTCTCGAAGAAGTAAGCGAAGGGACCAATGAGGAGAAGGGCAAGGAGATTCCTGTAAACAGGGTACACAACTTTGCTGACACCAATGTTAAGAGCAACTCTTGAGACAATGTGGAAGCCTGCAAAACAAAACTGAAGTGTGATCAATGCCACCACAAGCTTCATCTTCTCTGATACTACTCCTTTCACCATTGTATTCACTTCTTCTTCTTGGGCTCTTCTCTTATTCATGTTTGATAGCACATCAAAGGTTGCTCTTTATATGGATGTGTGTGGTGGTAGACTTGTGATTTTTAAAAAAATATATAATAAATTAAATGGATAATTATTGGGTTTAGGGGAGAACAGAGATGGTACATCAAAAAGAAAAAAAAAAGGAGAGATGGTACATTATTTCTTCAAGTGGGCCATTATACTTGTTTGTAATTAATGATTACGAATAATAATATGATGTAAGATGGTTATTTGACTGTAATAATACGATTTGGAGGTTGAATGTTTATGCGAATTTAGATATGTGGGGGATATCTATGTATTGGTAGTAGTTCCACTCGCGTTTAATGACAATGGACACACACAAAACGCGTTTAGTGTTCACTTACAGATCCCAGTTTTGATGTTATTGTATTTCGGATTTTTCTTTTCGGACCAGCTAATTTGTTTTCTGATTTGTAAATAACGTTTAGAAATCGCGATTTAAGACTAACTAAATACAAAACGTCTTCATTTAACAGAGTAATTGAAATCGGATGAGTTTAAAAATTGGTTTGGTGAGACGAAAAGTTTGGAGAAATGAGTTTTGGTCGTAAAAGTTGGTGTAGTATACCGAGGTTAGTATGATTAGATTTGACAATAATAATAGTAAACAAAACTAATTTTTTTCAGTTTCTTTCTTTTGTAATAATGACTTTTATGGAATCGAATAGCATGTGATCCATCCTAAAAGTAAGGCAATCTTGTCTTGAATGTGGAAAACCACTAATAATCAACGAGAATTCGGCCAAACAAATACCAAACTTTGCACAATTTGCCAAAACAAACCCAAAGTTCTGATCTAGCCAAATAAACACTCAACTTTTGTTGACTTTCAAATTTAATAACAAACTTTTTATTGACTTGCCAAATTAACACCAAATTAACACACCGTTTATAAACTTAACAGAATATTTAAACGTCATTAACTAAACGTTAACTGTTGGTGTTAAATCAAACGACGTCGTTTTGAATTTTTCAGTTTTTAAAAAAAAATTGCAACATTAGGGCTCGAACCCAAGGTCTGAGGATGCAAAAGAGAGTACCTTACCACTAGACCAGTGTTAACTTTTAAACAAAAGCGTATAATACTTGTTTTTATTATATAAATCTACGGAATTAAAAAAAAAAAACGGAAAATAATACTTTATCGAGAATCAACGTTTAGCTTTCGCAGAGACGACGCTTAGCTTCACTTCTCAGCTCTCAACGTTTTTCACTTGAAATTCACTTCTGCTTCGTCTTCTCGAGACGGATCTCTGACTTGGTAAAGCTCCCTTTCTCTTTCTTCTTCTTCACTGATGAATCGTTACTTTTTAGCTTTTAGGGTCTGAGAGAATTAGGTTTAGTTTTTCACAGATTTGGGGCTTTTCTCTTGATTCAAAATTGATGGCTAAGAAAAGGGGAAGTAACGTTGTTGAAGGAAATCGTCCTGGTCGAAATTTGCAGAAAGATTTGAAGAAGAAGAAGACTAAGAAGCATTCGACGAAACAAAAGCTAATGGTGGATTCGGAGACAGTTGATATAAATCATCCTGGTGACAGAGATGAGATGGATCCTCCTGGTGACAGAGACGAGCTAGATTCTCCAAGTGACAACGATGATGATGGTTCTGGTGGCATTGTGGAAGAAACATGTAGAGATTTAAGTGTATTTTTTGGAGAGGATAGTAGGAACGATGATTGCGAAGTTGACGAAGACATTGGGGATGCATATGCCTGGGATGAAGAGAAAATCCCGGATCCTTTGTCATCAGACGAGGAGAATGAAGAGGAAATGAGACCTTCGGAAGTTTACCGAGAAGATGTTGATCCAGAGGAGCTGCTTCAATTGGGAAAGACATTCTTTGATGCTGCTGATTTCAAACATGCTTGCCTAAGATACACATTGAAAACCAGGTAAAAATCTTAAATCTTATGTCTGTTTTGCCTTAGATGTTTGTATAAGTAATGGTCTAAAGTTTTGTTATGTTTTGTTTCTCTTTGCAGGTACAACATTCAGTTCTATAGTTGCAATAGTTTAAAGATGGGTGCAAAGTGTGCTGCGACAATGAGAGAAGATGAGGCTCCATGTCCTTGGAAGATCTATTGTTCTTATGCGAAGAGGAAACAAAAATTACAGATCAAGACATATGTGAATGACCATCGGTGTGAGATATCAGGTGAGTCCAAGATGCTGAATCGTTCAACTATTGCAGACCTATTCGCAGAGAGGTTGAGGCTGAATCCAAAACTCAAACCATTGGAGATTCAAGCAGAGATCCAGAGGGAGTATTACTTGGAAGCAAAGGAAAATTCATGTATCAAAGCGAAGACAAAGGTGATGAAAGAAAGAAGGAAAACCCATGAAGCTCACTTTGATCGAATATGGGATTATCAAGCAGAAGTTTTTAAGAAAAATGAAGGCTCCACTTTTGATATTGAGACAATCCCAGGACCTACAATTGGAAGCAAGCAGAGGTTCTACAGGCTCTATATATGCTTCCATGGACAGAAAGAATCTTGGAAAAAGACTTGTAGGCCAGTGATAGGATTGGATGGAGCTTTTCTAAAATGGGATATAAAGGGACAGTTGTTGGCCGCAGTTGGGAGAGATGGAGACAATAGGATTGTTCCTATTGCTTGGGCAGTTGTAGAGGTAGAGAATGATACCAACTGGGATTGGTTTGTGAAACATTTAACAGCTGATTTAGACTTAGGATATGGAAAGGACTATGTTATTACCTCTGACAAACAAAAGGTGAAGTGTTTACCGCTTGAGAAACATCTAGAAGTGTTTACCTACTGTTTCTAATATGTTTATAATAGGATTTTTTCTGTACTTGTAGGGTTTGGTGAAAGCAATATCCACGATTCTTCCAGAAGCAGAGCATAGGCAGTGTTGTAGACACATACATGAGAACTGGAGGAAAGGTGGGAAGGATAAGAGGTTACAGAAACTATTTTGGTTCATTGCAAAGAGCTACACACCGGGTCAGTTTAATCACTACATGGGCGTAATGAAAGAATACGACTCAGGTGCATTTAACTCTCTTGTTAGCACCAAACCGGAGACATGGTCTAGAGCATTCTTCAGGTTAGGCTCTTATTGCAATGATAATCTCAATAATCTGAGTGAGTCCTTCAATAAGACCATCAGAGAAGCTAGGAAGAAACCTTTGCTAGACATGTTAGAGGATATTAGACAACAATGCATGACAAGAAATTATAGTAGGTCTAACTTAGCAAAGAAATTGAAGACAAGGTTTACCAAGAAGGTACACATGGAATTAGATAGAGTTGAGAAGAATTCAAAACAATGCCGCTTGCGTTGGGCAATAGGGCCAGAGACAGAAGTTGAGTGCAATGATAATACATATGTTGTGAATATGGAAGAACAAACATGTGCTTGTCGAAGTTGGCAAATGAATGGAATTCCTTGTATTCATGCTGCTAAGGTCATCCTTGGACTGAAGAAGAAGCTGTCTGAATATGTTGCTGATTGTTACACAACAATCAGGTTCGTGCCTTCTATTTTTAGTTTTCTCAATACGTCTGCTTTTAATAGTTATTCTAATTGTCTCTTTTGCAATCAGGTGGCGTGAGACTTACAGTTTTGGCATCAAACCTATGAATGGGATAATGGAGTGGCCTCAAACCAATAGATTAGGTGTGATTCCACCGCCTAATCGAACTGGTAAACCTGGTAGGCGTAAAAACCATGATAGGATGAAGTCTAAGTATGAAACAAGCTCTAAGACCAAGTTAAGCCGTGCAAACGGAATCGTCACATGCTCAAACTGCAAAGAGGAAGGGCATAACAAGACAACCTGTTCGAATCGAACTGTTGAAATTCCACCTAAGAAACCAAGAGGAAGACCAAAGAAGAACCAGGTTAGTGTATGAGTTTTGTAGCTATTTGATTGTGTTTGTTGTTTCATAGTTATTTAATTGTGTATGTTGTTTCATTTTGTTTTAGGGACTTCAATTTGATGCGTCACAATTCTCTTTTCCACAAGATCAGCCCTCCCAAGCTCAGTCCTCACAAGCTCAATCCTCACATTCATCAAGATGGGACCAAAGTTCACAATACCAAGCCTCACAAGCAAGCGAATGGGGTCATTGGTTTTCCTAGATGGCATAAGCTCAACCTGTTTTATGTTCTGTTATTTAGTCCATTTTAAGTTGCAGGTTTGATTTCAAAACTGCAGGTTTTTGTTAGTTAATTTTCATATTTTGGAACTAAGTTGCATGTTTGGTTTGAACAATTCTTAGTTTTGGTTTTGTAAGTGAATATAAATTATAGATTTTTTGTTTGGTAAGTTGCAGATTTTATTTGGTTAGTTTGCAGGTTTTTGTTAGTTAATTTCCAGATTTTGGTACTAAATTGCAGGTTTAGTCTGAACAATTTTAAACTTTGGTTTTGTAAGTTATAGATCGCAGGTTTTTTTTTTAAAAAAAATCACGTACTTATATAATAAAAATAAGTATTATACAATTATGTTTGAAAGTTGCCACTAGTTCAGTGGTAAAACACTTCTTTATGCTATACCCAGAACTTGGGTTCGAACCCTTGGTAGTGGGCTTTGATTTTGTCTTTGTCTTCTTTGATTTAACACCAACATTTAACGTTTAGTTAATGACATTTACATATTCTGTTAAGTTTATAAACGGTGTGTTAATTTGGTGTTAATTTGGCAAGTCAATAAAAAGTTTGTTATTAAATTTGAAAGTCAACAAAAGTTGAGTATTTATTTGGCTAGACCAGAACTTTGGGTTTGTTTTGGCAAATTGTGCAAAGTTTGGTATTTTTTTGGCCGAATTCTCAATAATCAACCGATTTTTTAAGGAATAATTTGATTAATAAGTTGACTAAATATATAAATAAATAACCAAGGAACATTAACCACCGTTTTTTCAGTTAACTTGTTCTTATTCATGTCATTGGGATACCAAGAAACGGCTGCAACCAAATGATTGATAATATTGTGACACACTTTTTGATGTTTTCTTTCAACACTTTTTTTTCTGGGAGTACTCTGTGCTCTTTTTATTACATAATTTGACTAAAAATATCTCTAAATCAAACTTGTTTGTGTAGCTAGATAAAAAGTAATCTGAACTGTTTCTTGAGAAAGTTAGTATTAAATTTGTGTGGTTGTGATTAAAACCTAGATTGGTTGTTGCCTTCTTATCTTTTTCTGGTTTTTTTTTTTTCAATCGAATCTAATTGTGAAGATGGAATGTGCAAAAGCATCTGAAAAGGTTAACTCTGTCACTGTTCTCCGTTGCCGTGTGGCTGGGATTCGCGTCTAGCTAACTCCGCTGCTTCTTACCCATTGAGAGCCATCGCCTCCACAAAACATGTTCCTCCTTCGCCGTTGTCTTCTTCTCCTCCTCCACCACTGCCGAAATCGGTTGCTGTAGAGTGTAATTACTGTAGAATTTCATAGACAGAAGGCGAAAGGGCTTCGTGATTACTCCTTAAAGCTGTTGGTCAAGGCCCCTTTTCGATTTCCAATCCAAAAAATCCAGAGTTTGTTCAAAGATTGGAGGAACATTGTTTGGTCTATGTTAAGGCTTTAGGCGAAAAAGATGATCCATCATCACCGATTGGCCGTGGCTGGAATTATGGATTTAGTCTATAGAAATTAATTATTTTGGTGGAATTTTGATTCATATGTTGATTTTATGATATAAAATGAGATGAACGTATGAGCATTCTATGGACATTGTCTCGTGGACATGTTTGCATGGTCATATTATCATGGATACGATAAACAAAAAACTAATAGTGATATGTATATGTGAATAGGGCCAACGAGGCTTGTCAACTACTTTAACATCTTCCTCACTGTCTTTAGTTTAGCTTTATTACTTTTTATCGATTGCCACTCACAATGTTCTGTGTGAATCTTGATTTTTTAATCGATAACCTCGAACAAGAACGTATCCACAATTATTTATCCACGAGATATATCCAAAAAACAATGTCCACGCATATAGGCAAGTATTTTTGATACAAATCGTATCAAATTTTCTATGTATCCATATTAATAAGGAGATTGTCTATTCCGACCAAAAAAACATCAACACGTGGATGGATTATATATTTTTGATCATAAAACCATGACCATTCGAATTGTCCATATGGACAAACACATGATGCTATTCTATATCAAGGCACATAATGCATAGCACCCTCCCCGTTAGATTTAGTTGTCACCGAAGGTATAATTCAGCTTGCTGACCCACCAACTAAACCGAGACCGTTTTGGCCAAGGGGACTCTTCCACATTTGCCAGCTTCCATCATTAGCTTGTTTTTCATCTGACCATAGAAACATACACAGTTCATCAATTTCATGTTCCAAGTTTAAAACTAAACCTGATAACACGACCTGAATTTTGAGATTTCGAATCAAAATTTCAATGTTTCTACAAAACGATTATGAATTTACCAAAAACAGCTTGAAGCATCTCAATATTTTCAGGAGAACGGACGATTCCTGATTTGCCATCAGCGAACGTACCGTCGCTGCATCGCCATCGCGAAGATGATTCTCCATAAAAAAGGTTCTTAGACACAGTCGTAGAGCCTGATTGTGGTTGTCGGTCACTGAGATGTCGTCGTTTTCGTGATCGAAGAGGAGATCGCTCTGCATTTACACAAGCAAACGACAACTCTTCTCCTTCTTATTCTTCATGTTCCTCATCCGTTTCAAAGATTTTTTCGAATTTACTTCACGATCCAGATTTTAAATTTCTTCTCCTTCTTCTAGAAATCTCAATTATGTGAATCCTCGTTTAATTTCATGGAAATATTTGTTAAGCGGTCATCACATGCACTTAGTCGACGACGGCGAGGGAAAAGCAATCTCCACTGATGTTGATCAGATCCAAAACCCACTGTAACTACTCTCTCTCTCAAACGATGGCTCTTTGAAATAGGGTAGAGTTTAGTTAAAAAGTATTTTAGACTTTAACCTTGTAAAAAAATACTTTAGCAGTGAGAAGTGTCCCATTATGTAATATGTTTTTAAAAAAGTGTATGAGTGTAATTATTCCGCAACTAAATGTACATTTAATTTGTTTTTTTAAACAATAATAACTTCACAGAAAATGTTTAAAATGTAATTTTACCTAATTTCTAACAATTCACTTCAGAGATTTGTACTCTCTACTATTTTTTTCTTCTAGTGGCTCTAAAGAGAGTCACATGCAAGAATCTCTCTATTTTTTCAGCTAATGATATGAAAAATCTGAGTTTGAATTATATAATAAACATAATATTCCAACTTCAGAATCGAAAAGAAAAAAGGATCAAAATTGATACACAGAAATAACAACAAAATCATCAGATCACCAAAGATCAACAACAAACTGGAAAACACCTAGACATCAAATCTTTTAAACAGATTTCAATCAGATCCCAAAGAATCTCCCTATTCAACTAATGATATCTTCAAGAAAATCTGCAGAATGAAGATGAATGGATTGTGTTTTCAGCTACATTACTATAGAAAACTCAATCGAATCGGTATAGACCCAAAAACCAGATTTGGTGAGAAAATGAAAGTTAAAAAGTATATAAAAGAGACATATATAACAGATTCATAAGGATTCAATGAACAGCCTAAAAGTCAACTAATTGGGTTGGTACAGTTTCACAACCAATTTCGATTTGTCTTGCCATGAAATAAGAAGACAGAAACAAAACACCTTCAAATCTTTCTTCTCTCTTCCATTATTTATAACAGCGTGCAAAAATTCCCTAATCCTTCTCCTCTATTCAACAGAAACTACAAAGGTAATCTATACGTGTTCTATCATAAGAGCATAATCCATGATTTGTGGCTCTAGCCATCGGTGAAGAGAACGACTCACTAGAAAAACGAGTCAAGTCAGCTACTGAGCTTTTAGAGAGAAGCAGCACCAAATATAATTAGACAACACTAATTCTTTAAGGTTTCCTTATACTCACAAACAATCAGAGATAATGATATAACTCCTTGTAGTACAGGTGAAGCTGAGACTAGATTTCATGTACACAAAGAGTCGAGAAAAGATAAACAGATAGACATTTACCTCAAATGAGTTCTACATCGGTTCAGTTTTAAGGTGACTTAAAACAGTAGCAATTCTTCAGGGCTTGATCTCAAGTTCTAAAGTCATCCAATATAAGTTATTACTCCTTATTAATCTTATTAGTTGTTTCTTCAAGCTTGGGTTGCACGCGCTGCTTTAAACAGTTTCTGCAATACCAATAAATAGCATAGAATTATCTACCCTTGTGGTAAAAAGACAGCCATAGGCTTGATCAATCAAATGCTTTACCTTTCTTAGAGCATGAATCGACCGCCCTTTCGCCTCTTTCTTTTCACAAAAACACTCTCCGCACCAGCTGGAGAATTCCTTCTGATGAGTTTTGAGCTCTCTAAACACAGAGCTGCGTGGAACAACAGGAAGGAAAAGTTTGATAAGAAACTGGAAAACAAATGAAATTCAATTGCAATCTACAAAAATTGCATGGCAGTCCAGAGTCAAGTTTCAGTTGTTAGACAGGTGGAAATATTGATCGTGATTGAGATTGTTAGACAAAAGGTAAACATTACATAGGCAAGTTTCAGTTGTTCTTTACCTTCTGCACCATAGAAGCATATTGACCCGATGCCCGGATGTTGTGGCTCTGGCACCATGGCGATGGCGCCCACGGTGAAGTACAGCTTGTCCCGGTATATGACAATAATCAAATATTTCCTGCTTTCGCAAAAAAACAGTTGTTTAACTTAGCCATCAGCCAGATATGGAATGTAAGATGACAAGAAAGCAACTAAAAAAGAGTAGCATACATCTGACTTTGTTGCTGTGTTCACATGTTTTTCACACCGTGTACCTCGGAAAAACAGCTCCCCTCCCACAAATTCTTTACCCAAACAAACATTCAGCGTTACTTCTGAGTCATCCACGTGAAAGCCTGCAAATTTATAATAACTGCTTATATTCAACCAGAACTATGTGGCTATTGGAGTAAATCTGCATTTAGGACAACTAGCCAGGTGATATGAAAATTCTACAGGATAGGTCAAGAACAAAAGCTCTCACCTAAATCAACATCCCTATCTTTACCATATTCAACAACAAAGCCATGGTGAGAGTCCAGAGTTGCTCCACCCACATCATTAAAGAATACTACAAAACAAAAGATGGTAAGTAGCTTTTTAGTCAACACTGTTACATACTAAATGGACTTTCCAATAATAGTCTATGTAACGGATTTCAGTTATCTATTGCCTTTGGAAATGGGACGTATAAAACCCTCCATGAGTTTGTCAAGCATGGTATCCAGGCCAAAGTCATCAAGAACAGCACCGTATTTATTCATGGTGTTTGGTCTCATGATTCGGAATTTTGACTCACCCACCCACTTTTCAAAATTGTCTATCTGCATAGTTAAACAGTAGCACATGAACAAAATATAAAGATAACCAAAATAATAAAGAAAATAAAGATGCACATTACCTCAGATAGCATCATCTCGCAAAAGCTAGGCTGGAGCATATCAAAGACGAAAACACCAGGAGACGGTTCAGATATTATGCTTCTGAAGCTTTCCTCTGTGTTTTCATTAATCGCCTTTAGGAAAGCGGGGACGAAACATAGCGTGGAAACTAGAGTATACAGCTCCTTGTGAAGTGGCTGCAGGATAAAACATTTCAAACTACTAGCTGATGATTGGAGCAGCGTGATATGGAAGTTCAAGAAACGATTCACACCTGATAATTTGTTATTATCTTCTGCCTATAGTCTCTGTGCCTTTGAGCCTGTAGCATAAGGCAAAGAAACATACTTTGTAAAATCGGTATTGACACTCAGTTAAGAAAAAAAAATTATACATGCAATGTCATCTATCATCATCTAAACCAGATCGAAGTTTCTACAGGCGTCTAGGAACCTATGCATACCAATTTGCATCAATGTGATGCAAATCTACAAGACAGACACAAATTCTAATAAAACCCATGTGGGTCGATGTAAGAAGTACTTCCAAAGCTATTCCCATCTCATCAAAACGAGTAAACCAAAAACCCAGAATGCAAATTCGGGAAAAGGTCAAAACTTTGTACTTACTCTGGAACGCTCTCCATGAGGAAGGTGCCTGAGCATAATGTCAGTCATGAATTTAACTTTCTCTTCCCTTCTCGAGACGAGCATATTCGGAGGCAAGTACTTCTCCAGACTAGAATAAATCGAGTTAGGGAAATCCAGCTGCAGATCCTCGTAACTATCTGGCCTATGCTCGTTGTTAGGGTTTAGCCTCAGTCTCTGGCAAGAAACCGTCGTAGCCGTAGCTTTCATCGTCGTATGAGCCACCGGATGAGAATTACCTCCAATAGCTCCGTTACCGTCCACCGTCGTGGTCTCCTGCTGACTTTCTCGCCGGTCACTTGACATTACTGTGGAGGAGGGGAATTCAAGTGATAAATTAGGTTTCTTCGGCACACTACATTCCAACAACAACAAACCCAGAATCTAATAGAGAATCAAAATCGGCTTTCTTATTTTTTTTCCTCTCGATCTGGAGATTCTGATTTTTGGGTTCCCGTTGAAGTTAGGGTTTTCTGCAATGTTCCCTCGAAGATTTTTTATTTATTTTTACTTTTTTGTTACTACGCACGAAACTTTCCTTCCCACGCTTTATTAAGATTTTGCGGCCCATCTTTGAGGCCCATAAAATAATTCAAACCGGTTCCTTGGTTTAAAACTCAAATTCCCGGTATATTCCGGTTTTGAAGCAATGTACTACAACTTCTGTGAATTCGCGGGTGCGGATTTTAAGACAATAAGGTGGAACGGAATATCTGCAAAACCATCAAAATAATAAGAAAAATGTATATATATTTTTGGAGTTGGAGTTGTTAACACGTGTGACATATCAATAGTCTCCTTTTTAGAGTTTGTTACGTTCACACGTGCGAATACTATCGCCTCTCCAGCTTCGCTGTCTTCCTTCCTTGGTCTCTTGCCTCTACCAAAATCTTTTTTGGCCATCGATCGTTTTCTTCTTTTTTCCGATCACGAAACCGTACGAATCTCGAGTATCTCTGTGGGGAATTAGAAATGTGGAAAGAGGAATCGTTGGATGTAGTGCTTGTGCCGGCAGGTCTAGCCGTGATGGTCGCTTACCATGTCTGGCTCGGCTACGCCATACTCCACCGTCCCAAGCTCACTGTTATCTCTCTCAACGCTGAATCTCGAAGACAATGGGTCTTCTCTATGATGGCCGTACGTTTCTCTCTTCGCCTTTTCTATCTTTCCTCTTTCGGTAACATTCACGGGTTTTTGGTGTTTCTGATTCTGGAGATTTCGGGGGGTCTAAATTAGGGTTTATGTTGTCGGAATTATCTGGAATTTCGGGCTGAAACGAGAGGTTTATGTCGATGGGGGAAGCCTTTTGTCCCCAAATTATGAAGTTTTTCTCTTTCAATGTCTCACTCGTTTTTTTCCCGATTCTGAGGTTTTCGAGGTCAATTGAGAGATGTGGTAAACCATAATTAGGATCAGCCAAACATCATATAGCAAAATTGAGTAGGGTTTATGAGTAAGAATGATGAAATTAGGAGAAGTAAAAGTCTTTCAGCTGTCAAGTGATGTTAGATTTGATCTCCATTAGTAGAATCAAGGCTCAAGTTTTAGATTGTAGTTTTCGTAAAGATTCAAGTTTCTTATTGTTATTTGCAGGACCCTATGAAAAATGGTGTCTTGGCAGTACAGACAATCCGGAACAACATAATGGCATCAACCCTTTTAGCCACAACAGCAATCACTCTATGTTCCATCATCGGCGTCTTTGTAAGCAACTCCTCAGCTTCTAAATCCACGGCGACAAGTCTCGTATACGGGAACAAAAGCCCTCTCTTAGCATCAATCAAGAACTTCACGATCCTGATCTGTTTCCTCATGGCCTTTCTCTTCAACGTCCAGTCAATTAGGTACTACGCTCACGTAAGTTTCTTAGTCACAGTGCCTGTCTCGAGAGGGAAAAAAGAGCACTGCGAGTACGTGTCTAGAAACCTTAACCGAGCTAGCTACTTCTGGTCTCTCGGATTGCGAGCTTACTACTTCTCTTTCCCGCTCTTCCTATGGACCTTCGGTCCCATCCCCATGTTTGTGTGCTGCTGTATGATGTCCTCGATTCTATATTTCTTGGACACGACCACTAGTTTCACCAGGCATCTCCATAGCCAGTCGTTCAGAGAAACCGCTGATTCGATGGATGGTGAAATCGAATCAGCGGTTCATGCTCTGTAGGTTCTTCTCTGGTTTTTGTTGTGTGTGGGGGTGTTCGTTGAGTTTCAAGAGTTATATATTAACGGAATGTTTTTTGAAATGTGACGTAACAACTTTGGTTGTGTTTGTTTATTTGCGTTTGCGTTTTCATGTTACAATGATTAGAATATTATAATATGGAAACGCAAACGCTTATGTAAACGCAAACAAACAATCGAGAATAGCCCAGTATGTAGTCTTTTGGGCTTTGTTCTCAATGTATTTCTTCTTCTTCGTTGAAAGTAACGGTTTGGTTTTTCTCTTAACCGAATTTTCTGTCCCAGAGTTCTCACCGGTTCGGTTATTGATGACTTACATCTTCTTAACCGAAATTACGTACATTACAAAAGCGTGGAAGAATGAGATAAACTTTTTCTTGAAGAAGAAAAATCCATGATATTTATTCTTCTTCAACTTTCTGTTTTGTGTCCAATTTTATAACTTTTGACTCTATTTTGTTATGTGTGTTGGTCGAACCCAGAGATTGACTTTTACATGGTTATATGTGTGTGTATGACCACTGCAAAAATTTACATATTTCCAGAATTAATATTGAACTTTGCTTAGAAGACATGGTTAAGAATACAATGTTTGACAGTGTCATCGTGATTGTTGTTTTTCCATGCATGTCACTGAAGCTTCTTGAAATCCCTGCCAAATGAATCAAAGAAAGTATAAGAAAATTTGGCTATAAGAAATTTCACAATGCTAGTCTTGGAAATAATGATTGAAAACCCTTCAGCAACAAAAAATGATGAAATTATAAAATTTTAAAACAAACTGCTTATATTATTAAGCATTGCAAATGCTATATGTTACAACATTGGTCTATGCATAACACGATATGATAGATCAAAATGACAAAAAGAAAAAAGATAAAAAAATCTTTAACGCAGAAGTAATTACAAGAAAGTAAATGTTCACTAAAAATAAATCACCTTAAGTATATATGTGACATGCATACCTAATGTTATGCATAGATGTGAATGTATATGTGTGTGTGTGTGTGTAGGTAAGAGAGAAGAAGAAAGAAAGATGGTGACAGAAGTATAGAGAGCACAAAAGAGTAGAGATGCAGGCTCTTTCTTGGATTTGTTCTACATATTTTATCATCCACATATATGCGGTGTGATGATATATATATGTATGTACTTGCATGTCATCCTTAGTGCTCTCTATCTTCTGTCAACAACCAACATCATCTCAAACCTATGTGTGTATATATGCAACATCATAAAGTATGTATGTGTATATGTATGAACATGTGTAAGCATATATATAGATGATATGGGGAGTGTGTGAAGTGACAAAGAGGTAATGGAGAGTGGTGTGTGTATATATAGGAGGAGAAAGCTGAGAGAGCCCTCCTCTACCACGGAATGTACCAAAACGTTGACTCTTTCTACATCTACATTCCCCTCCACACACAAATATACACACACACACCCAAAAAACGACATAATTTATTATTTGCAAATATGAAATCATATGATAAAAGTTATATTTCGATTGAAGATTTTGAAAATTATGAGATTGACTTGAATCAAAAATTATTTCCATTTCGCATCTACTACATAATTGAATCCACTCGTTCATATAATTTGTTAGAGTTTATGATTTATGGTTTCGGGTTATATATCAAAAGTATTATTCTTTACAATATTCGGCATCCAATAGATATATAGAAACGAATTCTTTTTGTATCCGCGCCTCTAACTATGCCAAAATCTGGCTAGAAACACCAGCCAATCAATGTGGTAATCATGTGACATATATGAGATGTGGAGGATAATTTTTTGACTTTGAAGTTTGGCTATGGCTGGCAAAAACCCTACTCACCAACCAACCGTACGTCCTCAATGTGGGAGAAGTGGGTAGGGTAGCAATACCAATTTAACCTCTCCAACAAACCCTAGGACAAAAATTGAACCTTTCGTCTCTTTCAACCGACAAAACCTAAAAATAGTAACTTTTGGAAATAGTTATGGTAACTAGTATTCAATTATGGGGTGATTGGCTTTATGACTGTCACAATTTTAAGGGGTTTCACAGTCCTACAGCATTTTTATAGTCAATCTCTACAGTGTTTGACCTAAAAAAAAAAAAAACTCTACAGTAACTCTACGCAAGGAGACTTTAGAAATAAGAACCTAAAATTCGTTTGTTTATTTTCTTCTTCCAAAATGATTGAAATCCATATATAAATCTATGTACAATTTATTATAACAAAATTTTAATTGATTAATCATTAAAAAAAAATCTTTTTTTTAAGATCCATTATGTTAATATATCAATGAAATGTTATTAATTATTTTATTTTTTTGTTCAAAGCTTTCTTAATTTTTATTTCTATTTTACAGGATGGATGTTTAATCTGAAGAAGTGTAAACATTCAAAATAATCCATATAATTACTATGATAAATAAAATAGTAAATATTTATTTTTTGGATTATATATTTTTTAAAAATTTAAATTTGTAATAAATCAATCTTAACTACAACAAATCAAATAGTTATTTGTTCTAGTTTCTTCTCTATGTCATCACTGATACAAATTTGTCAAAATTTATATTTTAATAAAAAAATATAATATTTAAAATAGCAGCAACAATTTATACAATTTTTATTACCAATCAGACTTTGTTAATATTTAAAAATAACAACCACAATTTTTACAGCCATTTTTTCTACAGCCAAAAGTCTACAGGAACAGTTTACAGCCACAGTCATTACCAATCGGTCCTTATGTTTTTAACATGTGTCAATTAGAACATGTTAAGAATTGGCAGACCAACCCGAAAAATCTATAATAGTACCGGTGGGGTGGGTTAGAACTAGGTTATTGGCGGACGGACTAGCCAAAACCCGTAAAATAGTTTAGCCTACCGCGGGGAAAATTAAATAGGACAGGATTAACTCGTTTTGACACCTCTAATATAAGCTTGACTAACTTTAAAAAAAAAAACTAGATCTTTCAAATCTTTGCTTCATATAATTTTTTTAAGTTTGATTTTAAATTTTGATAATACTTGTGACTGGTCCATAAATCGTAAATCCTAATTTTCATGCATACATTATAAACTCGAATTCAAGTCTTAACAACATTGTTGGAAAACACCCGTTTAACTGGTTGAGAAAACCGCAAGTGACAAACTTAGCTAGCTTTGAATATGACAACACTAGTTAAGATGAGAAACACTTCAATGTATGTGTTTCTATATCACAAGAAAAAAACTAAGTTCTGACAAACAAACGACCAATTCAGACCGGTACATATAACCTGGTTTAGATAACCGGAATGATCGGTGAATGTAAACCAAATTAATTACCAAAGATTGAAGAAATGGGAAAAGGACATATCACCAAAGTAGGGACTATGACATTAAGAAGGGAGCCAAATCTTTGGTGTTTGGGTATTCATGGGGTTTGTCTTTTGCTCTTGTAATTCACTTCTTTTTTGTCCTCTTCATCAGTTATAGTGTTATATTATACTTCTCCTTGGGGGTTAAAATGTGAAACTCCATTCATATTAAAGCAATATATGTCTATTCCAATAATGGAATTTGGGTGAAAATTTTGGAACTAAAAGTTTAGTTTTCCTATTGAAGAAAGAGAAGAGGTCAAAAAAAGGAATCATGACAACTTGATTTGGAGGACTTTAAAGAGTGATAGACAGGGGAATTAAATAAGTGGGGAATAGTACTACTATATACTGATGAGATAATCATTAATTGATAATTTTCCAAATGGAATTTTCATGGCAGAGTGGCACATGTGGTAATTAAGAGATTGGAATTGAGAGAGAGAGAGAGAGAGATGAGTACCACTATCTTCATTTAAAGCTGCAACTTGTGTGCCCCATTCTCTTCATTACAAAACCAATTTATGTCTTATTGTAGTAGTGTAGATCAGTGTATGTAGACCATCGAATTTGAAATTGGGATTTGATGTACCTTTGAAAATTATATCGTTACGACTCAAGATTCTTTGTACAGTATCTCTGAAATTGTTTTTGTCTTCTTCGATACTTTTTTTTCTAGCATATAATTTTATTTATACAAACAAAATATAGTAAAAACAAAATCTTGCACTTAAAACTACATTTTCTAAATCTTCTAAATCATGGAGGTTATGATTATTTTTTATTTTGAATTAAAATTTAATATTTGATTTTAGAGTTTGTAATAACCAACTTAGTTTTTTCGCGATCTCCTGAAACCTCTATTGATATATTTTTTTTCATTGACCGAAACAAAATTAACTATAGTAAGAGGCGAATAATTAAAGATTATGTACGGGGTTGTGCCTAGGTTCACAAGGACTCAAGGTGAATTTAAAAAAAAAATGATTTTTTCAATATGAAGTTTTTAAAAATAAATATGTATAAACGATACAAAATATTGAAAATGGTAATTCGAAAAGTCTAAGACAGAATAATTCTATTTGTATAGATATAATCTCATTCGGACATGCGAAATATATCCTAAAATTACACACTTTCATCAATACGTTAAATCAAACTTTAATTAAATTGGCCCCAAAATTATATCACCATGCAACATTTCACGTTCTTCGCATTACAACCAGATCTAATTACAACCATCTAAATGCAATAAGAATGGACGTTGAGTGGATTTCTACTTTCTAGTCCCACTCTTTGGTTGAAACAAGTGAGCACGTGTTAGTCATATCTATTAATCCCATCAATTTTTCCATGAGAAATATGATATCATCATATATGATGTCTACATGTCCCTGAAAATAAAGTTCAAAACCTAATTACATCCGAATTAAAATTTTAAAATTTAATTACACACAAATATTGGTTTTACTGGTTTATGACCTACAGATACCAAACCATTTAAAATCAAATTAAACCAAAATCAAACCACTTAAAATCAAATTAAACCAAAATCAAACCACTTAAAATATTAAACCAAAACCACTATGAACCCCAAAACGTCATCGTTTAAGCAATTTCTACACTGGGGAAACAAATCCTCGTCGCTGGCTGATGCTTCCCGTTGCTCAAGGAATCAGAAATCTCCGAATCGATCTCGATCGCTTCTTCACGTCCCTCTCTCTCATCGTCTTCTGCTCCTTCTCATCATCATCATCAGTGAGTTTGACTGCCGCGAATCTCGGGAGTTACGGTGATGGTGGATAATCCGAGACTCAATGCTTCGGGGTAGATCGTGTTTCACGGACTTGAAAGAAGCTCAAGCAGTCCCGGAAGTTTCACCGGCAGTCCGAGAATGAAGCAGCACCATGGAATGCCGAGATCTTACTCTGCTAAAGTGAGAATCACGCCGGTTCTCAATGTTCTGGTTTGTTCGTTGAAATCAGGTCTCTTCTTCGGACAACTTTTCTCTTCGTCGTCTTCATCGTCTTCTTCCTAATTTCCGATGATCCCGACAAACCCAGAAACCCGACAATTTCAAGCCAATCATCTTCTTCCTCATCTCCATCAACAATCGTAGCCAGATCTAATAATCTGATCCTCATCTGAGCTTCTAATTCATCATAGCAAACAAAATCTGGATTAGGAATCTGATTCATCATAGGAATTTTTTTTTTAGGGTTCTTAGTTTGGAAATTTTTGATTTTGGATTTATTAGAGATGGGTTTTGGTATTTCGGATCGTAATCCGGTTTAGTGTCAACTAAATTGGTTAAAATTTAATTTCAAAACAGTAAACCATCATTAACCGATATTTGTGGGTTCTGAGGTTTCGAACTTTCATTAGGTGGGTATATAAGTTTCGAACTTTCAATTGGTGGACATATAGGTTTGGAACTTTATTTTCAGGGACATATAGACAGAGGATATAGTTTGGGCAGCATATATGATGACATCATACTTCTCGTGGAAAAATAGATCGTCAACCCATACATTAAACCAAACTTTAACTAAATTGGTCCCAAAATTATACCACCATGCAACATTTCACAGTCTTCGCATTACAACCAGGTCTAATTACAACATCTAAATGCAATAAGAATGGATGTTGGGTGGATTTCTACGTTCTAGTCCCACTCTTTGATTGAAATAAGTAAGCACGTGTTAGTCATATCTATTAATCCCATCAAATTATAAGAATTGATAATAACTATATATCTCTCTCAGCATGATGATTTGGACATTGACGCGATGGTTTTTTCCCTCTTAGTGTTTCTTTGCAACCAATGTCTTATTGTTTCCTGTCGATCTGTATTCCAGCGAAGGTTTTGGAAACAGTCTATTGTCGCGGTAATATGACCGTGCTTTCTTTCATCTCGTGGTGGTATAATTTTCGTAAACAAATAATAATAATAATAATAATAATTTCGTAAATACATAGTCAGAACCGCGGTAACCTAGATTGTAATTTTGTGAAAATCATCAAGGAGTGCATGAGATATAAGTTGGAGGTGAAATCTTGACTTTAATTAAGTATTCAAGTGACATCGTAGCTCATATCTAGAAGATTAGAAATTATAATCCCCGGTATTGAAAAAACGAAAGAAATCAACTTGTGAAAAATATTTATGCGAACAAAAGAAAAATAACAAATATGTTAGAAATGGAAACAATACTTCTTTTTGGTTTGATGATTGGTTTTTTCTGAAAACACTAATAGAAATTTCAAGAACTCGATGCATCATCGATATGGGCATATCCAGCAGTGCTACAATAGCATCGGTGCTGGATCACACATGAGAAGAAGACATCGAGTCGATAATCTAAACAGAATCGAAGATGCAATTGATGAGATGAGGTTGCAGAGACAGTTGCCGAAGGGGTGTGCATTTATGGAGATCCAAGATTGGGAAGTATGTGAGAAAATTCAGTTCACACGACACATGGAATCAATTACGTGTAGAGAAAGATAGAGTAGACTGGTGTAGAGGAATTTGGTTCAAATTTGCTACTCTAAAATACTCATTAATTCACAGCTTGGTTGGCTATTCAAAATCGCCTCACAACAGGGGATCGTATGGCGTTTTAAATGTAGGAACTTCTTCGGTTTGTGTCATTTGTGGACACCCATTGGAATAAAGAAATCATTTGTTTTTCACGTGTCCGTTCTCATCTCAAATCTGGTTATCTCTCGCTCGCGGTCTCCTCCGCCCCATGTTTGTCTCATATTGGGATTCAATCATTCAGACCATCCCGGTCACGTCAAGACCGCAAATCGAGTGTTTTCTCATAAGGTATGTTTTCCAAGCCACTCTCTATCATGTATGGAGAGAAAGAAATAATCGAAGGCATGGAGAACTGCCTTCTACATCCCATCGAATTGTCCAACTCATCGACAAAAAATATTCAAAATCGAATCAGTTCTATTGGAAGTGACGACAGCCGCTACGGAGAGGGTCTTGTTGTCTGGTTTGGAGCCCGTTCTGACGCCTAATGGTTCTTCAATAAATCAATCGAATATGTCCACTCGGTTTTACTAGGTCGATACTCTGTTTTTTTTTTCCTTAAAAAAGTGTACTTGATGTACAAAGGTTTTTGATCTGAATAAAATTTTTCATTCTTTAAAAAAATAATAATAATAATAATAAAATATGATTATCTATTAAGCGACCAAAGGGTTAATATATAATTTTCTTTTTGTAAATATGGATACAATGCCAAGTTAATGAAAGGTTTTGTTTGCGGTTTAACGCACGTATGCACAATGCCAAATTTAAATCCAGTTTATGATCTGGTGGTGGCAACACTACTAAAAACCATTTAAGTTACATTACACATGCCCCGTCGTCAAGTTTATGAAAATTTTAGTGGTTAGAAAAAGACTTAATATTCATTTAGTTATAGTTATTTTGGTTTTTAAGCGATATTCAACGGATAAAACCCAAAAATCAAAAATCAAAAAGTATCATAACTGTTTCGAAAGAAAAATAAAAACAAAAAACTTCAATTTTAATATAAACAAATCTTTTCTCATCCTTCACCGTTTCAAAATTTCATAGTTTCGTTTGTAAATTGCATTTGTAATCGCAATAGAATAGATTAGTCAGTGTTTTTCTAATCTTCGATCTGCGATCGATTGATCTCGCGTTTCACCAGGTATCCCTTTTTATTCAACGATCTCTCTGTGTAATTGTTTATGCATATATGTAAGCATGGTGAATCGTATATATATATATATATATATGATTTTGGTGAATTGATTTCTCCTCGATTAATCCAAAAAATCAATGATATATTTTGGTTTTTTTGGGGGGGATGAAAAGTTCCATCGTCGCGTTGATTTTTGATATGGACAGAAAGAAGAATTCTGAAAAAAACCCTAATTTTTTTTTTTTAGACAAATTGCATAATGTTAAATTTGAAAAAAAAGATAAGATTATATATTTATAATGTATATAGATGTTACAATGAAACTCTTGTTTTAGGTTAAATTAATGAGCATAAGAGATGCCTAAGATAATGCTTGGAGTTCACACGGTGAAGAGCCATGGATTGAAGGTGGCTCGGGAACAACTTCGTGACTGGCTCATCCTCGTCCTCCTCGGAATTATCGACATCGTCCTCAACGTTCTTGAACCTTTTCATCGCTACATCGGACCAGACATGTTGACCGATCTAACTTTTCCATTTTATCAAGACACCATCCCTATGTGGGCTGTCCCGGTAAGTAAACTTGTTTCCCAATAAACTTATAACTTCACTGTGCCTTCCATCACAAGAAATCTTTGCCATTATTGTTGATTGATGTTTATATATGGTTTGTGTGCATATAGATTATTTGCATATTGGTTCCTATATGCATCTTCACAGTCTACTATTACTTTCGGCGAGATGTTTATGATCTTCATCACGCCATTCTCGGTGAGTTAATTTCTACTATTGATCATCCTCAACCTTTTACTTCAAACCGAAATCCAAACTAATATATATTATTGATAAAATGTGATTAAGAATATTTGTATATTGCGGATAGGTCTCGCATTCTCATGTCTTGTGACTGGAGTCATCACTGATTCCATCAAAAACGCAGTCGGTAGGCCACGACCAAACTTCTTTTACCGATGTTTTCCCGATGGTAAACCGGTATGGAACATCTCCATCGATCCATCTTTCTCACATTAATTAAATCGAGGATTAATTACTCGGTTTTATTAATTAGTTTATCATGAGAGGGATTTTACTTATTTTGTGCAAATCTGAAAGAAATGCAGAAATTTGACCCGGATACTAAAGATGTCGTGTGCCATGGAGTTAAAAAGATAATCAAAGAAGGTTACAAGAGTTTTCCTAGCGGTCACACTTCATGTAAGTCTTCTAAAAACATCACAATATATATTGATTCCGGTTTAACTAAACCAGTAAATTACGATATATATGCAGGGTCATTCGCCGGTTTAACATTCCTTGCGTGGTACTTATCGGGGAAAATCAAAGTATTTGACCGAAGTGGACACGTGGCGAAGCTATGCCTCGTGTTCTTACCGATACTAATCGCAATTCTCATCGGAATATCACGCGTTGACGACTATTGGCACCATTGGACCGACGTATTCGCCGGAGCTATCATCGGAATATTTGTCGCTTCCTTCTCTTACCTCCACTTTTTTCCTTACCCATACGACGATAACGGTAAACAAAATTTTACTATTTCTACACTGCTTTGTTATTGAGATTAAACGATTAATTAGTGATTTTAACTTTACAGGATGGGCCCCACATGCGTATTTTAGAATGTTGGCTGAGAGAAGTGGTCGAGCCACGACGATGACTCGGAGCGGTTCACGAGGGATGTTGGACAACGACGTAGAGCCTGGCTCGACCACCTCGCCTCATGATCGCCACCGAGAAAGCACTGATTCTGAATTTTGAGATTAACTGGCAGTACTAAAAAAAATTCACCTACTGAGAGGCCTTGTATCAAAATGTATATTTGTCATTTGGTTTATATCGGATATATAATATGTTTTAAATTTAGTGGTTGATTGAGTTGATCATAATAACTTCATAGGTGTTGGTGTGAATTAAAAGATTCAGCAATGAAATTTTTTATGATGAAATATTTTTTAGAAAACCGGTTTATCTTTTAGACGAAGGATTGAGTGCTAGACAAAAAATGAGCATAATGTATCAAATAGAAGGATGTATTTAAACGGACAGAATCGAGTCCGGAGTAAAGAAAAAAATGAGTATAAAAATATAAAAATGGAGTTTAGAGTGAACAAATAAGAAATCTAGTATAAAGTGTGACTCTATTCGGATATGTGATCCCTCTTTATTCTTCCTTATTAATCCGTTTGATTCACCGTTGTTCGTTGATCCTTTACTTAATTCTCATGATTAGTCATTTTATTTTAGTTATTTTCCGCTACAAATATTTTTACGCGAAATATTTTCTGCCCGATTTTTTGGGCCTCAATTATAAACATTTTTTACGCATGTTTTTGTTCCATTCAATTCATTTATTTATTGGATCGGGATTTTCACACCAACAAAAAATAAATTTAAAAAAAATATAGAGTAAACCAGATATTATTGTTGTTAACCTGGTTAATAAACGGTTTAGTTTTGTTCAAATTGGTTAACTTCAGTTCCCCAATTTCCTCTCTTGGGTTCCGGTTTCAACTTGCACCCGCATTGGATCCGTATTGTTTAAGCAAAGGGACTCTTCGTTCCAATTATTATATTTTTAAGCCGGTTTATATTATTTTTTGCTCAACTAAATGTACGGTGTTAAGATTGCGATGAAAAAACAAAATTGAAAACTTTTTTATAGGAAATTGCATTCAATAACCAAAAAAAATATTTATATATTAAAAAAAAAATATTAGAGATCAAAATTGCTGATATGTTAACACCACAATTTTTTTCGGTTTTTTTATTTATTTTTATTTAATTAATTAAACTCTTAGCACTATCATAATTGTCAAACAATTACTTTTCCAAACAGCATTAATCACATAATAAACTTATCTACATTTCCAAACAAATAATATATTTACTAATTTATTAATTGTTTGTCGGTTTATATCTATACCGATATATATACCAATTTCTAATATAAACATACGACTATTATCCAAATAATTTTTATTTAACCGATATTGATAGACTATGAACCCAAAATTTACCATTACATTCAACATTTTTTTATTTTTTATTTAACATTAATAGTGCTTCATTTATTTGAGAAATATACATTATATATTAACATGATATAATGAAATTATTAATAACTTAAAAATAATATGATTAGTAAAAAAAATATTTTACAAATATACCAACTAATATTGACAAAAACATTACAAAATTTTACAAACATATTTTAATATACTAAAACATTATATATATATATATATATGTAAACTCAATTAAAAAAAAATATTTTAATCCCTAGCACGGATGGTAACCTAGTTATAATTAAAACCCTAACCATTTAACATAAATCTAATGGTTGATATTTTACCGCATATGCTAATTTTTGTTACCTTTTTAATTATTAAATTTTTTTGGTTAATTGGCAAATTCAGCTTTTTTTAATTAACAAAGAAACTATATATGGAAGCATATACAAATTCTTAAATAGTATCACTTTTATTTTGTCTTTAGTACTACTATGAGCTCTCCACTTTTTGAAAATAATAAATAAAGAAAACAAAATTCTTAAGAAGATGGAAGAGTCATAATGTTCATGTTCATGATTGTGGCAACTGGCAATGTTGTTAACTCTACTTTCAAGTTTCAACAGTTACGTCAAATTTTGAGGGAAAAACTTTGGGAACCCAACGTGAAACGTCCGGTTGAAGTAAACCGGACACGGTTATCAAAAATTATCCACATGGGTTTGGTTTAATTTCCTCATAAGGTCCAGATTCATCCGCCTTCTTCGGGATCCACTTCATCTAAACAGAGTTTTTTTTTGTTTTTATCTTTCTTAATTCTTGAAAACATACACTTATTAATTATTATTCCCTTTTTAACAACTTAACAAAAGCGAAAAATCAGATTATGAGTGATTTTCTTTTTATTTTTCAACGAATAATTTGTAAATAAACAAAAATTTTAAATTATTTATTAGGGTTTATATAAAATTTCCCGCAAAACAAATTGCAGCAAGCTGTAATGTTGGAACTCGTAAAGGATTTATCCATGTTAAAAGGACACAAAATAATCATATACTATATCAAACATTCTACAGCAAATAAAATAATATCTACGGTCTAATACACAGCTTTCTAAAAACACAAACATCGACATTAGTTTCTGATACAATGGCTTTAAAATAAAAATAAAATTACATTAATTTGTACTATTTTCAAATCTATAAATTGATATGATTTATTTTTTTTTATGATAATTTTATCATCAAACATAAAAAATACTAAGATAGTTAATTTTTTTTTACTTCTATCGAAATTTTCTCAAGTATGTTGAAACTATAATTTTCCTTGTATATGTCGGCACTATCAGCAAATTGTATTTTTCAATTAGACTTTATTTATTTAATCCAATTGCCGACATATACTCAGATCTTTATAATTAAAAAAAAAAATCAATCTTAAAATTTCAGAAAACTTTAATTTAGATTCGAGTAAACAGATTTAGAGGTACTTTTTTGTTGTCATTATGTTAATAAAATATGAAGCTGGTACCAAGTTTTACATAAATACACATACCTGGCAATGAATCATGTGTTAAACTGTCCAGCCCATTCTGCAGAGAATCTAACGTTTCATTTTTCTCTAATTAATTATATTATATTTGGTTCCTTTTATTATTAAAATAAAATAAAGTATAACTGATTTTCTTCTATCAAACCATATATATCTAATATCTAATTTAATGTTGGTTTAATATTAAAATAAAAAATTCGTTTGGAGTACTTAAATGTTTATCGATATATAAATCATAAATCTATCAACTAACCTATTCGACATCACTGTCGAAGAAGATGGAGACCCCACTTCCCCAACTAACCCCAAATTCTACTTCCTCCTCCACCACCGTCTCTACTGCGATTCCGGCAGCCGTTAAGATCGGAAGTCTACCCCAACCGATTGATGGATCTCCACGCGCAGTTGCTATTGACACCGGAGGGAACACGGAGCAACTGCCGGCCGTTCCCGGCGCCAAGCTTCGACTTATGTGCAGTTTCGGCGGCCACATCATGCCTCGTCCACACGACAAGTCGTTGACGTACTCCGGCGGCGAAACGCGTCTGGTGGTTGTTGATCGACGCGCGTCACTGTCCTCGCTCCGATCTCGCCTCTCTAGTATGCTCCTCAACGGCCGGTCCTTCACGCTCAAGTACCAGCTCCCTAGCGAAGATCTCGATTCACTCGTCACCATCACTACCGATGAAGATCTGGAGAACATGATCGAGGAATACGATCGCGCGACGTCGTCAGCGACGGCGACCGCGACGCAACGGATCCGGTTGTTCCTTTTCGCTAACAAGCTAGAGACCGCCGCTACCATGGGATCTCTGCTTGACGGCGCGAAATCGGACACATGGTTCGTCGATGCTCTGAATCAGTCCGGTTTGCTTCCTCGTGGTTTGTCGGATTCCGCCGCCGTGAACAACACCTTGGTGAATCTCGACGAGGGTAGCGGCGGAGAATCCGAGATCCAAAACCTAGAAACTAATGTTGGTGGCGAGAACAACAAGCGAGGGGATACGGTAGCTAATGGTGTGATTTCGCATCAGGAGATGCATATGAGCTCGATGCCTGATTCGCCAATGATGGAAGCCGCCGGTTCTTCGATCGGATCTTCTTCGTCTTCTCCGTCCACAGCCAATTTGCCACCGATCCGCGTTAGAGTCAACGAAGAACAGAGGATCGAGGAACAATTTGCTCAGATGAGCTTCTCAAACGTGCACACTCAGAGGCAATTTGAAGATGGAATTGGCTTGATGGCAAATCGGCCAATGATGATTCCGACAGGTAGGATGATGACCGATGCTGCGATGTCGTATAATAACAACGCAGCTAGCGATGGTGCTCCTGCTGCGGCAAACAATGGCCAGGTCTCACCGGACGACGATCGATCCGATCCAGGTGTAACGACTGGTTACAGGAAGCCACCTTTGCCGATGCAGCCAGTAGCGATCCCACAGCGAACTGGCGGAGGGTATGGCTTGACATCCCCTGATTCCGTTGCAAGGTACTTTCATCTTCTACTGCATCTCTTTGTTTACTCAGACACATTCTCTGTTTCTATTGATCTATAAATGTTTTCTGAGGTAGGCATTTCAAAGTTCTTGGTTTCTTCATCGTTTTCTCCAGCTTGTCTTGAATTTGTGGTTGTCTTTGCACTGTTTCTGTTTTATGATCTTTACATGTAGTTTGTGTTACATGCTGATAGTAGGCTAAGTAGCTATAGATCACTGGTTTGAAGTATAATATATCAATCGAAAATGGAGAAATAATCTGACGCTGTCAAATGCTTAAGACTCTTGTTTCATCTTCATCAATCTGTGTTGTATATATAGTATACATCCAGAGATTTTTCAACCGATTTCTTAGACTTTTTCATGAGTTTTGAGTTTCTTTTTTGTTTGTGTGGAAATCTTATCACATTGAACAATAGCGTTACAAGAGATGTTAATTGCTCTTTGGGTCTGATTATACTAAATGCTGATTCCTCCTGTTGTTTATACATACAGTGATACTAGCATTTCTTCTGCTACTTCGTTTTCAAAGCCCATGTACTACCAAGACCAAGCTCCATCTCTTCTGCCAAGAGGCCCAGTGACACAGCCTGAAACCACCTCGGTCCAACCCTCCCACGTCCTACCTCAGACTGAAACAACTTCAGCCCAAACCACCTCCCACGTCCTATCTCAGCCAGGTACATACACAACAATGGACCAACAACACCAACCCCCGGCTCAACAACCTTTCTTACACCAAGGCGTGCAGTACATCCCTCACCCATCACAATACATCCCGGTTTACTCTCATCAGCAACAAAACTACCCGGTTTACATGATGTCCGTCCCGCAGTCTCAGCAGTATGTCCCAGCAGGAACTCCCCCGCTCTACCCGAACTCAAAACTCGCCACAAACCAGAGACCTGAAGCTGCCCAGAACGTTTACCGTGCCCCTGTATCACAAAACCCCCCTCAGGTTATTCAGCTTCAGCAACAGCATCAGTACATGGGTTACACTGGAGTTCCTCAACATACCACAAACGCAAACGCCAATTACGGTACTGGAGTTCCTCAACATGCTACAAACGCAAACGCTAATTACGGTGGGGGATACGAGTACACGAACCCTCCAAACGAGACAGTGTATTACCACGCACAGCCTCCTGCTGCCAACACTGCTATTCCGTTAGCGTCTCCGTACCAAAGCATGACACCAGCCGCAGCCGCAGCGGCTCTAGCAGATATGTCCAAGCAGATGGCTCTCGACGGCGGCAAACAGCAACAACATATGGCTGCTTCGTCTCAGCCGCTTTAAACACTATATCTTAAGTAATAAACGCGTGAAAGTAAAGTATAGCCAATTACGCGACGCTCTCTGGTCTTTTGCTTTGTTACGTAACATCTCGTTAGATACATAGGCTTTGCTATTTCGTTTTCTAATCTTCTTATCTTAGTATTGCTAATGTCTCTCTCTCTCTTTTAGGACAATAAAATTGTGGTTTTTCCAAGTACTATTATATTGGGTGTAGTAAAGTAAATGAAGGATTGATGGTTTAGATTAAAATAAATTTTAGTTTGGAATCATCTTGATTCGAAGATTACATATATAAAAACCAAGAAAATGCAACCATACACATCTAGAACTAACTTCTAACAATACATTTGATTTGTTTACAATACGTAAATAATTTCGCCAAACAAATGCTATTCAAGTTTGAGTCGCACATGATGTACATGTTTTTTGTGAACTACATAACTTGTTTACTAGCTTAATTGTTAAAGAACTTCTTTTTATATGTTTTCATTATACATAGTAACAAATTTCAGAAGAATACATGGTTTGACCGTAGTTTATTAATGGAGTAAAAGGGTCTTGAGGGGTCCAGTGTCAAATCCGTAAATTACACCACCTTCGATTAAAGGATCACACTTTACTTCGGATTACAAACTCCGTCACCTAAAACCCTAAATCTCCGATCAGCCATGAGAGGAGCTCTCTTCAGAAATGCATCTCTCTGCGCTCGCAGGTTTCTTCTTTCTCCTCGGATAACCCATCAAAACCCCTCCGTCAATGTTCCCTTTCTCGCTCCGAACGCCGCTCCGTTTCCTCCCAAACTCAGATTATTCTCCTCCGAATCCGACTCGTCCGGTGAGAACCCGACTTCTGCTCCTGAGCCATCGCCGATTGAGTCAACCGATAAGAAAGATCTCGGTGTAGAGGATGTAAGCAACAAAGGTAATTTACTTCATCCCCTCTGTTCATGCTGTGGGGTTCGATATGTTGTTTCTCTCTTATCATTTTGCGACTTGTATCAGTTGAAATGGTAGAGTTTGATTCTCATCTCAATCGATCGTTTGGTGATAGCGACATTTCTGGTTATCTGTACTGATACCTTGAAAATTTCAACTGATTCTTCGATTTAAGATTTGGAATTTTCAACTGATTCTTCGATGAAATTATTGAAGTTAATCAAGCGATTTAAATCTGTAGAATCTATATTGGAATTTTTCTCATGAGCTAGTAGAATGTGTAGGTAAGCTCTTGAAATTTTGAGGTTATGTGGCTAAGTCCTAATGTAACTTAAGATATTGGTTTGTGGTTTCAGAGCTAAAAACCCGTATAGAGAAGTATTTCAATGAGGGTAATGAAGATGCTTTGCCCGGAGTTATTGAAGCACTTCTGAAGAGAAGACTTGTAGACAAACACGAGGAGACGGATGATGAACTGATGGAGACAATCGAGAATCTACCTTTCCAAGATGATGTGAAAGATGAAGATTTTGAATCTGATTTCGACGATGCGCATTCTACTGACGAAGAACTCGAGGATTTGTACAACGCTCCCGAGTCTGTAATGAAAAAGATGAGTAAGGATGAATTTTTCAACATGGACGAAAAGAAGTGGGATGACATTATTAGAGAAGGCGTTCAACATGGGTTACTGAAGGATACTCAGGAATGCGAAGCGATTCTTGAGGATATGCTCCAATGGGATAAGCTTCTTCCTGGTAATGTGGTTTTTACTAAAATTCATCTTTCCATTCACCGATTCACATCTTTAGACATAGTCACCTTTGAATCTTTCGTAGTTACGACCTACTAGGAAACTTTTTGAGGTATTTGATCTTCAGAGACTAGGCTGATTGATAAACTAACGTGCATCCTTATAGCTAAAAACACTCTGAGCATTTGTAGTTAGCCTTTCTATTTGGATTTTGCTCAAATCATGGGAGGAGAACTATCTTGTTGGACTCTTTGAACGTAATGATACTTTGCTGATTCGTTGCTTCTCGGGTCAGCAGGGTCTTTTAGAGAGCATATTGGTTTGTTCACATGATGTATTTTATAAGTACATTAGGGAAATCCTCTGACCGTATTTTCATTCAGATGATTTGAAGAAAAAAGTTGAAGCAAAGTTCAATGAGCTCGGGGATATGTGTGAAAGTGGTGAAATTGAGCCCGAAGCAGCTTATGAGCTTTTCAAGGAGTTCGAAGATGAGATGGTAATTCAATATGGGGATCAAATGGAAGCGGAGGGACCTCTCCAATTTGATGAAACAGATGCTTCCGACAAGAACACCGACTTGGATGATCCTCCCGGTAAAGGCCCAATCCTTAGGTGGCAATCAAGGATAGTTTTTGCTCCTGGAGGCGATGCGTGGCATCCAAAGAACAGGAAAGTTAAAATGTCTGTTACAGTGAAAGAGCTCGGACTCTCGAAGCACCAGGCGCGAAGGCTAAGGGAACTTGTGGGGAAAAGATACGATTCAGGGAAAGACGAGCTGACAATCACCAGCGAGAGGTAATATAACTTTAAACCTTATTAAAAGCCTTTTGTCTCCAGACAAGAATGTTTAATCATGAAATGTTTTTTTTTCCTGTCGCAGGTTTGAACACCGAGAGGAAAACAGGAAAGATTGCTTAAGAACGCTTTACGGGTTGATAGAGGAAGCTGCGAAAGCCAGCAAGATTGCTGAGGACATAAGAACTTCATATATAAAACAGAGACTCCAAGCCAATCCAGCTTTTATGCAGAAACTACAAGCCAAGATCATAAGGTCTAAAGAATCAGTTGCCATCAACGTATGAAAAAGAAAGACTTTCGCGGTTCGTGTCGTTGTTTGAATCCATTTGATCGTCTCTTTTTGGCCATCAATTGATCCGGTACGGGTAGGGGGTTTCGGATCCATAAAGAATTGATGGTAACTCCTTATTTTATTTTGGTTTGCTTCTTCTTGTCTCTCATGAAACTTTTGGTCGTGTTGTTGGGTCCTATTTAGGACCATGAGACAATAGTCAACGTTTCTTTATGGTTTATGAATCTCCTCCCCTGAAATTAGGGTTTCAATATGGGATTTTGATCGGTTTACCGGTTTAGAAAGAAAGTAAAGACAGAGCAAACATACAGTCGTACCAAAATGTATGAATCTTCCGTTTGTTTTTCCGGTGAAATTAAAGGAATCGAAGTGATAAAAATAGTATTCTTTGCTTTAATATATAAGCTATTCCATCATCTTTAAAAAAGCTATGAAAGAGCTGTGCAACACGAAAGTAGTCAACTGTTGTGTCTTTTTTCTCCGACGAAGACGAAGTAATCTCAACCACAACCACCGCCGCAACCGGCGCCGCCACAACCTCCGGCACCGGTGGAGGTTCCGGAAGTGGCTTTGTCGTTGGAGGCTCCGTCGGCACAAGAGAGTAACAGAGCCGAGAGGACACAACAGGCGAACATAGCCAAGAACACAACATGAAAAAGGTAACTAACATCGAAATGTGTTGTGGTCGCCATGCTCATTACATCTTCTAAGTGTCTCGCCATCTCTCTCTCTCTCTTTTCTGGTGAATGTGGATGAGGTTAAGTTGTTTAACGTGAAAGGCTTTCCTACTTATAGTTGATAAATTCGTACGTAAGGCCATTGACTTTTTATATTCGTTGACTATAAGGGTTTTTTATTTTGTTAAAGAATTGACTATGAGGTTTCTAAGATTTTTTTATATATTTGAATAAAAGAAAAAGACTCCAACACTAGAATTTCCCAGAAAATTACTTCTTTTAGTACTAGTTTGGCGTAAATACGCTTAACTACATAGTTTTGATGGGATATAGTGCAATTAGTATATGATTGCACACTGTTTTATAAAAATTTATAGTTCAAAATTACGTTTTTGATATAAAAGTTCTAGGGTAGTGATATCTTAAATTTTATAGATCAAGGTTACGGTTTTTAAGAAATTTATAATTTGATAATTGATGAAGTACCTTGTACAGTTGTACATACATAGTTCTAGTTTAGGTTTTTACGAGGAAATTTTGTTCAAGATGAGAATTTTTTGACCATGCTAAATTAGGGTGAGAATAGTCAAATACCATATAAATGTATAAATCAGCTTAATTTGTCTTTTCTGAGGTTAATTATTTTTTAACGATCGTTAGATGACACTTGTTAAATCAAAAGTATATAAGAAAAACATTTGAAAACTAATTTTCATCAAGAGAATTTGTACTATTTAATTGTTTATCATTGATAATTTAAGAGAGTTATTAAACGATATACAAAAGAAGAGAAAAAAACAAAAACAAATTAACGGGTTACGCATGGGGAGATATAAACTCTCTCTTTTCTATTTCACGTGGACTACATTTTTGTTGTTTGTACAAATTTGACTATACACAAAATCAAAATTCTAATCAAAGAACTTTCGGCGTAAGCCTAATGTTCTTCCCCTTTTTCATTTGGCATCTTCTTCTTCTACCACTAACCAAATCTAATTCATAATGTATATATCTAATTCATAATGTATATATCTATATATTATTTCGTAATCTTCAAAAGCTTCCGAAAAATATAATGTATAAATGCAATGGAATCTTCAAAACGTGTGATTCTATGCAAAATCTTCTATGTAAAAGTGTATGGCATGAGTTGAGGCCATATTTAACCCCATACATGAGTGCCAAAAGCGATAGCCAGTTAGTCCCTAATTTATAGGTTTAAGATCCGGAATTTTTGGTTAATAAAAAAAAACAAAAGTCGTAAGAAATTTGGTATTTATTTTAAAATTGGTATTTTCTTAATGAAAACGTTTAGTATATTTTGGAAAAAAGCATTTTATAGTTTTATATATTAATTCTTTTGAAATTTATCCGACCAATTTTTTTTTGTACTTTTGCTTTCAATTTAGGTTCGATTCTTGTTGATAGAATGTGTTTTAACCAAAAAGAACCCGAATTAATAAAAACAAAAGTATTATAATTAAAATATAACAGAATTTAGGAATGTGATGGTGATCTAATAATATGTGCAACATATTTGCAGCCACATATTGATACCCGCTTTTTCATGGTTTTTTTTTTTGAAATTCGCTTTTTCATGTTATTTGGTCGATTTATACTTAACTTTATAGTTACAGCTAAATCGGATCAAATCTGAATATTGGAAATTTGGAATGGTAATATATACCTGTGAAAACTAGTTTACCACTAAACTCGGGTATTGAACTCGATGTTTTAACATGTGGGAGGTTGAAACAAGACCATAATTAATAACTCAATTATTGGACCAAAACGTCACCAACTAATAATATACCATAAATGGGATCCTGATTAATCAAATTGGAATTATATTTTCCCCTAATTAAGGTTTGTTGTTTCACGTCATCATTCATTTGATAATCAGATCTTGATTTCAGTTTTGAAGAGAAAATAAAAAAACCAAAAGACTTGTATCAACTTGAACTAGGAATTAAACTTTTGTTTAGGAGGTATAATTACAGAAATCATAATCACCATGTACATATAAATTCTGATTATACATGAATCTTTATATATGTAATAAACAATGAAGAATTAAATACGTTTCTTGTTTTTAACAGTTCCTCTTGGGATCTTGCTAAGAACATTCGAGTCGACATTTCTGTACAGCTTCTTCATCTTCCTAACCAACTTACCCGCCACTCTATCCACGTCATCCTCGTACATCTCATACATAACCGGCAAGGTTTGCATGCTTATAAACCCTAAACGGCACGACGTCCATTAATTAATTCTCTGTTAATTAATTACTAATTAAAATTTACATATTTGAATAACTTTCATTCTTTACCTATGAACAGAAGATTTACAAAGTTGAAATATGTCCCGATGATGGATAGGATATAAAGTGAGATCGTCGTCTGAAAAAAAATGTAGCCAAGTTTAAGAAAATAGTAAGAATTAGAGTTAATTATTAACAAATATTTATATAAGTAGAAATGATTATCTTACGAGGAAAAAGAGTGGAGGATCTCTTCCGCAAGCAATGTCAAGAAGCTTAGAGAGGATTTGGTTGAATCTAACATGGAAGCTTCTTGCTAATTGTTTGAAAGAAGATTCGTCTAATACCACTTCTGGTATCATTGGCCTTTCCCTGCATTTATTATTGATTAAAAAATCCCGGAGTTTAATTTATATTTATGATCAAATCTAGAATTATAGAATTAAAGATCAATTAATCAAAGATATAAACATACCAATTGAGAAAATCAGAAACAGTAGACCAAATGAAGAAAAGAAGCATGGAGGTCATGGAAGCATGACAAATTAGGGTTATGAAATTGTATTCCACTACTTCCATTAAGAACCATAAGAGACTAACTCCTATCACCAATGTTGCTGCTATTTTCGGCTCTCTCCATAACAAAATATCTGCAACTGTGATCACAAATATAAATTGTTAAATTTCTTGTTTGTCTATAATATATCATTTGTAGGAGACATGAATAATTCTTGTAATATATAAAAATACCATATATAAAAACAAGTTTGAAAAAAATACCACAAGTTTGTAAAATTTTCATAATTAAACACCACACATTTCAAGTATAAATAGGGTTCATAAATCATTTATGACCTTTCCATACTGGTATTTTGGAACTTTATATTTTTGGTAATAATTTTGAAACATTTTTGAGAATTGACTGATATAAACATGTATTTTTACATACATATATGCAAAACAATTGAATTAAAGAAAAAAAAAACAAGAGAAATAACAACCTTTGCCTCCTCCAAAGATAGAGTGAATTGATCGTTGACGAGTGAAGAGCTTAGTTGATTTATGTGTCATTCTTTCATCTTCGGAATCGGAAGATACCGCATAGATCGGCATGATTAAAATGAAAATAAATGCGTTAACAAAAGGGGAAAGAGTATATAAAATAAAATTAGGGTGGTGATTATGTATAATTGTTTTTATGGAATCGGAGAAATTGGGAAATGCAGGAAATATAAAAAGAAGAGGTTAGGGGAGGTTCTAGGCTTGGGAACAAAGGTAACAAAACACATCTTCAAGAAGCAAAGAATGGGAATGGTTTTGCCCTTCATACTTCTCCCATTATTTTCTTCACCTTCATGTCTACATAAACAATTCAATCCCTTAGTTTTATAGTTGTTATCTTGCATATATTTAAATGTATGGTAACTTTTTTTTTTTTTTTTAAGATATTACTCGTGAAAAAATAATTGAGCCGAATTCATTTGGAAAGAAAAAACTTGACACACTATTAGTAAAGTCAATGTATTGTGACATCTACAAAAATTTGTGTTTGTTTATTATAAATAAAAATTAATAGTTCAAAATCAGAAGAATTTTATTTTTTTAATAATCGGAAAAATCTCATAGAGGTATGTGAAAATCCATGGCTATATCAATTAAACTGTAAATGTATGGTTCTAAATCCATGGCTAATATCGAAAAATTGGATGTAACATTTGAAAGAAAGCGATTTCCAAGCATAACTTTTTCACTTTCGTTCGGCAAATCAAAATTATGTTATATTTGAAATCTATTAAAAATTCAATCAGCTGAACTATTCGACATTTATATTTATTTAAGGATTAGTCGGATTTCGGTCCGTATAATTATGTTTAATAAGAAGAAAGAAAATTTGAAAGAGTGTTGGCTTAAAAAAAAAAAAGATTTGAAAGAGTAATAAATCACTTGCTAAATGTTATATGGCGAGACTGTTAAACACTTAAACTTAAACCCTAAAGTACCCTCCTGCCTAAAGCAAAGATGTTTTCGATCGTATCTTCTTCTCCACTCGTGAATTCAAGCTTCAGTTTCCAGAATTCGCCGAAATCGCTGATTCCAATCATGTCGGCGGCGTCTGGATTCAAAAACCTGACGGAGAATTTGACGGTGAGGGTGCAGAGAGCAGAGAATCGCAAACTGAACGTGCCTCTGCTCTCGCCTTTCACTATCGCTTCGTCACGGCTTGAATCAGTCGGTAATGTTGCGATTAGGATTGAGCTGACCGGTGGATCTGTCGGTTGGGGGGAAGCTCCGATTTTGCCGTCTGTGACGGCGGAGGATCAGCTTACGGCAATGGAAAAAGCGCGGGAAGCCTGTGAGTTTCTCAGGGAATTACCGGAGATGAAACTGGGTGATGCTCTTGAGGAGATGGGCGGATTTCTCCCTGGCCATCAATTTGCCTCTGTAAGTCTGACGTTTCCAGTTGATGAATTGTCTGTCTCCCTCCTTTGCTTGTGTTTTGGCTATCAATTTTTGTGGCTAGAGCTCGCTTTTCTCATAGGAATGTGCGGTTTAAGCATTGGTGGGTTGCTAAAAACTTGATTTTGAGCTTGAATCGAAATTCCATTTTGGGTGTGATTTTCACTAGAGTGAGTGTATCTCTGTTTCAGAATATTCTCTGTTTAAATAAAAAAATGTTGAAATGGATCAAAGGTAAGAGCAGGGATGGAGATGGCGATGATCGATGCCTCAGCTAAGAGCGTGGGAATGTCATTGTGGAAACTATTTGGTGGGGCTTCAAGTACAATTACCACCGATATTACAGTTGGGTTCTAACCTTAGCTCTTCCTGGTACAATTCCCCTTCATTTTCTGTGTGTTTGCAAGCAAGATCGGAAGGTTTACAGTTATCTACAATTGCTCTAAAACTAATATAACTACGAGCATTAGTTAGATTACATGTGTGAAATACGCATTCCTAGTGTTTGATGATGGAATTTTGAATTGTTTGTAGAATGTTAATGGCTTGAAAACACTGGAAATCTAATATAAGAAAAGTATTCAAATGTGAAGGTTTGTGTGATTTTCACACTTGTGAATCTAATAGAGATCTTTGTGATGGTCTACGTTCAGATTCCGATAGTTTCTCCAGCCGAAGCTTCGAATTTGGCGTTAAAGTACAGAAAAGAAGGGTTTGAAACCTTGAAGCTCAAGGTGGGGAAGAACCTTAAGGCCGACATACAAGTTCTCCAGGCTATACGTGCAGTCCACCCTACTTGTTCTTTCATTTTGGATGCAAATGAGGGTTATCAAACAGAGGAAGCTGTTGAAGTTCTCGAAAAGCTTCATGGTAAACAAGATCTTTGAATCATTTGTCGCTCTTCTCAGATGGGTCTTGAATGCGATAGGTTTTAAAGGCATTGGTTTTTGGAAAACCCCCAACCTGCTCAGATTTTTAGCCGACCTTTCTTTTCTCGGTCAAAACCTGAAGTGTTGTGATTGTTTTGCCCAGAAATGAAGGTTACACCGGTTCTCTTTGAACAACCCATCCACAGAGACAATTGGGAAGGTCTCAGTCATGTGACTCGAATTGCAAAGAACAGATTCGGAGTCTCTGTTGCAGCAGACGAGAGTTGTAGAGACTTGACCGATCTCAAGAAAATCATAAAAGGTGATATCGTTGATGTTGTTAACATCAAGCTTGCCAAAACCGGGATCCTCGAGGCCCTTGAGGTAATTGAATTGGCTAGATCATCTGGAATTGACCTTATGATAGGGGGAATGGTGGAGACTAGATTAGCAATGGGATTCTCCGGTCACCTTGCTGCCGGCATTGGGTGTTTCAGGTATGTAAACACCACATTTCTCGCTAATTTTGACCACTATAATTCTAACAAATTAACAAGTAATACGCAGATTCATCGACTTGGACACTCCACTTCTTCTGGCTGGTGATCCCGTTCAAGGTGGCTACAAAGGTAATAATACTCTCTGTTTTCTTCATCTTGCCTTCGTCTTGCGATAAAGCTTTACCTAAACCATCATTTGAGATTCAAAATGAACAGAGTCTAATGCTGGTGGTTTTTTTTTGGCAGCGTCGGGTGCTGTCTACGAGTTTACAGATGAAGGTGGTCACGGAGGATATCTTCAGTGGAATGATCTTGCCTGTTGAGTTTCCTTCAGTCTTACTTAGGTCCTTTTTCTTTTATTCATAGTGTAAGCCAATCTCGAGCTTCATGTTAGACCATGGTCCTGAATTTCCAGTGTGTGTTAGATGAGTGAATCTAATCTACAAGCTTTATAAGTTCTGCTCCAAGGAGGTACCAAATAAATGTATGAGATTCATCACATTGAGTTGTGTCTGAAAGACACAAAACAGGTCTAATTCACAGTGAATAGCTTATAGATCACAATATGTGAGTCTTGCTTCTTGCTTCGATCTCTCTCGTTTTTATTAGTTTCGTTTTGATGCCATATCACTCTGCGGAAAATCAGCTGTGGGCAATCTTAACCTGCAATTGGAAATGGAAGGGTTAATTCAGTAGATAAAACGTTAAAATGATTTGCTTTTCTTGGGGGACAAAAAAACAGAGTGAAAATTGGTAGGTGTGGCAGTGACTGGTGAGGCGTGAAAACCACAATAGATGTAGTTTCTGGTAAAGGTCCAATTACAAAATTGTACTATTTATCTTGTTTTTAACAATTTAAAACAATTCTCTAAAATACCAATTTATCTTCCAACATACTATTATTAGTTTATTTTTTCAAAAATACCAGTAAAAAATTTTTATTTTCAAAAATACCACAAACACTAAAAATGATTTTTAAAAGTTTATAATTTAATTTTTTTGATTTAGGTTTAACATTTTTGGTTTAGAGTTTAGTTTTTAGGGTTTATGATGTATTTTCGAGGGTTTAAAATTTAGTTTAAATTTTGTGCTATTTTTAGAAAACAAAAAAAAATTAATGGTATTTTTGAAAAAAAACTAGTAGTGCTATTTTTTGCAACAAAAACTTACTTTACTAGTTTTTAGAATCGCCCTTAAAAAATGTCAACAACGACAAATTTCTAAAAATAACCAGCACAATCTACGACCAAAAAAAAAAAAAATTAGAATATACATTTTTATCTCTAATATGGAGCATGCATTAAGATAGTTGAATAGCTTTCAAGGAAAAAAAAACGTATTATTATATTAATTTTCCAAACAAATATTACTATTTATGTTTTGTAATTTATCATTTTCTAGTTTTAAAGTATTATATATGGTTTTTATGATTTCAAATTTTCTTATGAGATAGGTTTCTTATGCTAATGCAGTTTTTGTATTTATTAAAAAAATTGAGATTATTTTTTCTATAATATATATTTGAGAAATTTGTTAATCAACGATTAAAAACTACTGTATATTTTTATCTTCTAAAAGTTAACAGCAAAAACATTATTATCGACGTTTTTGCTAATTGAAATGGTTAGAAAATCCAAATCAGAAGTTATGAAATCTACGTAGGTAACATCATAAGAACGTGTTCTAGCAGTACTGCACTATACACTAAAACTTTAATATACACTAGAACTTTATAACATTTATTCAATATATTTACCTATAAGAAAAGCAATAATAACAACGCAAATTGTGACACTAGCTTAGCTACTCACTAGGCGTGAGAATCTTAAAGTTTATATCACGATCGATGCTTTAGACCCACTTTCTTTTATTTCATTTACTCTTTTCATACAATTTTTTGCCTTGTTTCTATGTTATAAGTTATTATTTCGCTGATATAAATAGATTCCATCTCCATAATTTCTAGTTTTTGACTAAAAATAAAGAATAAAAATAGTGACATCAAACTTCAAAGTCGAAGACACATGTTTGTATGAGCTACAACATCGACAACCAAAGTGTGAACATGTTTTTAGTGAGCTACACGCTAAACATTCCATTTTCTCCATTTTGTTTTATGTCTCCACAAGTTGTTTTGGTTTATGATATATGAATCTACTCTCTCTATCTAGGTATATATTTACTTATATACGTAATTTTTTTCCTTTTTTTAAGTATATAGTATTATAGTACCAAACAAACCGATCAACGGGTAGATATAAATTTAAATTTAATAAATTCATTATATTTATGAATAGAGATCCGTTTGTTTGGTTGCGTTTCCATGTTGTAATATTCAAATGCAACACTAATTAAGGAGAATAGGATATATATGTTCATTAATTTACCACAATTGTGCCAAAAGAAAGAAAGAAGAAAACAGCAAAAGAAGAATGTTCAATGAGTGATTGTGGCAATGATTATTCACACGTATCCCGAAACGCACGCTTCATCTCAAAATCATCATTTTGTATATAAATATTTTTGTTGTTGACATATTTAATTAATTATGGTTTTACATTTACAAATGCATTTCTCCATTTGTCAATGTGTGAGAGAGATTGATAGAAGTAATAATGACGTTAAGGAGACGGCAACAAATATTGGGACGACACAAGTACCATCACCGAAAGTCCTCTTCGCCTCCTACGTCTTCACACTTCGACCCCTTTTTTTTTTTTTTTTTGTTAACCCATATAAAACGTTGTTTCCATGGATGATGCTATATCGTATTTGTTGTTTTTTTTTTGTAGTGAAAATATTTAGTCTTATCAATTTATTGTTTTTTTGTCGACATATAGAGATGGATTTAAAGATATATATAGTTATATAGGCATATTTAGCGTTGATTTATAATTTTCTAAATGCTTTTTTCCCACTTTGAAGTGCTACTTTCCACTCAAAAATAAAAATAGAGGGACAGTTAACAAAGCACCAACAATGAATAAACACTAGAAACACATAATTTTAATCAAGATATTAGTATCGCTAATCTTGAATCCTTGATTGAATAATGTTCATGAAGTCAAACAAGTCACGAGAGTTCTTAATATCAACAATTTTTATGTTTTTTATGATGCTCCTTTTTAATTTATAAGCAATATTCAAAATAATAGCTCAATATTTATGATTTACAAGTATAACATTGCGTGGAAAACCCTACACATGATATAAAACATTAAAACATAAAACTCTTGATTAACCACTATAGCAAATGTCTTCCACTATATAGACTAGATTGTAAATTATGTTATTTCAATGCTAAACTAAAATGAAAAGAAAAAACAACAGATAAGAGGCGGCACTATAAGCAAGTGCTCTAATAGATTAATATTTTTTTAAATATTTCCAATCCATAATTTTGTTTTCGAAAACAATCCATAATTATTTAAAATAAAGTCATATATATGGAATTAAATTATAAACTATAACAACATAAAGAAAACGCAATTCACTTTCCCACTCTATAAATAGAAAGAGACACACATATCAAAAACCACAAACACCAAAACACACTTCTATAAACTCTCAAACAAACACACAAACAACCAAAGAAGAAGAGAAATGGTGATGATCACCAAGGCCACATGGTTTTCCGTTTTCGCCCTTGCGGCGGTTCTCCTAGTGATTCTACTCCCGGCGGCAGAAGCGGTGACGTGCTCGCCAATGCAACTAAGCCCGTGTGCGGCGGCGATAACGTCGTCTTCTCCACCATCAGCGTTGTGTTGCGCTAAGCTGAAGGAGCAGAAGCCATGCCTATGTGGGTACATGAGAAACCCTAGCCTCCGTCGCTTCGTCAGCTCTCCCAACGCTCGTAAAGTCTCTAACCGCTGCAAACTCCCAATCCCAAGGTGTTGAAAATCATAAAAAAGCGTTTGCTCTATATATATGATCATGTCATGTCGTCCTTAAATATGTTTGATAGTTAAGTGAGGTTTTGTTACTTGTTATAAGTGAGTGTAGTAAGTACTCTTGAGAATAACAATGTGTGGTGATGATGCTTGTATGCATCTTATTTCAATTTTTGCTATCTTATTCTGGTTTACGATCATGTTGTTGATCTAGAGGTTTTATAAGTATATGATGGTCATGTAATAATTAATATATGAAAAATATATTTCATAAACACAAAAGAATCAGTTACGGGTACATGAAATCACTGTACAAGAACACACCAGCTTGTTTGGTCCGAGTATGAACAGAAACACAAACTCCGAACTATTCATAAGAGAAAATCTGGGATTTCGACTGGTTTCGTTGCAATTACTTCTTCATCTCTTCGTCGTCGTGATCTATGTTTACCACTTCTCTCCCCATTCTTTTTCTTCTTCTTCTCTCTTCTCGAGCTTTGTTCTTTGATGCCTGAATCAAGATTTCTCTCGTGGTTGTCTTTTTCTCTTTCCTTCTCCTTCCCTTTCCCCATTAGAGCGGTCTGGATTGCACGAGACAGAGGTTCATCGTCATTACTAGCGTCTGGCTTCGTCTTTGATTCATCTCCTTCGTCCAGTTTTACCACTACAGGTCTCGGTTTTGATTTGTTTAGAGTCTTCTTGGGGTTAAATGAGTCCGCGGATATCTCATTCGCTGGTGGGTATTCGTTTAGTGCGTTGTTATTGTTGCCATTGTGGTCATCGCTCTTCTGAGAGGAGAGATAGTATAGGCCATGGCGTTTTCTGTGTTCTGCGAGTAAGGATGCAGATTCAGGCGGAGGAGATGAAGAAGATGAGGCTTCTTGTTGATCTCTGATTCCGAGTTTAGCAACAGAGAAGCTGATTTTGTCCGAGGAAGAGAAGGAATTTGAGATTGATTCGACACCTGGTTCGAGAAATTCTCTGCAAATCTCTTGCAGATCTTCAAGATTATCTTTCAGCTCTAAACCGTCCGGTAAGGGAACTTTTTCCTGTGCAGCTGAAGAAACAGGGCCAAGCTCTTCAGAGAAGACATCTTCCATTAATGCTATGGCTCTAGAAGCTTCTGTTTCGCTGTCTTGGGTGGTTAATTTCTCAGCTATTTCATGCTTTATCATACCGATGAATCCTAGGACGTTCTTAGCTCTCTCCTGCACTTCCACATCAAGGGTTCCGGGTAATGAGCACAACCCCAACTCAATCATATTCACCAGACTTGATATAGATTCGTATGTGAAACCATTCACCGGTGAAGAGCCAGAGCTAGTATGCTCCTGAACCAAGGGAGAGGAAGTGGGCTCCTGGGCTGAGAAGTATGCTCCGAGACTGAAGACAAGAACTTTGAAAGCGGAATGTATGTAGACTGCTCTAATGGAAGGCGGTAAGAGACAAGTACGTGGTTGCAGAAGCGCCTCTGCAATTTCACAAGGGGTCTTAGAGAACTCGACATATTCCCCTGAAGCCCAAGCAGCTGCGGACAATATCGGGTGCAAGAACTGATTACCAAGCAACGCAGGATCAATAAGCAACGCTCGAGAAACACGAACTAACTCCAGTCTAGCATCTTTGACCCTCGTACCAATATCAATCAACTGATGCTCAATTTCTTGCCCTCTTTGACAATGTGGGATTCTAGCCATTTCACTAAGAAGAGACAGGTACCAATCGAAGTCAACTATGATCTCATATGAGTTCCTCGCACATGCCAGTAGAATGGAAGCTATAATCTCGTTGCAGAACAAAGGGTCGGACTTAAGAGCATAATTCATAAGAATCCGAGAGATCTCAGACACATTATCTTCATTCACCATTGCCATTAAAAGATGCAAAGCCTCGAGTTTAACATTTGGATCTTCATCGCTCAGAGCCTTGACAACAGCTTCTTTGTTCTCCAAAACTGCCCACAAATGCTTTGGAGCAACAATCGACAAGGCATGAAGACCGAGATACTTGAGATTCGGATCATCGTCCACAAGAAACTCCCGAATCTTTGCAACCGCAAGTTTCAAAACTGTTTCCTGATCGCTCAAGCTACTCACTACAGTTCTAATACACTCAAACACCAAAGACTTTCCCACAGTCCTCCTCATATGTTCACAGATCGGATCAGCCACCTTCTTAGCCAACCTAGGCTCAATCGAAGCCAACTTAGAAAATATTTTAAGAACCTTGATCAAAACCCAATTGTTCCTCGAATCTACCAGAATCTTGTAAAATTCGGGAGCTAAGGGAAGATAAGATTGTGGATCTTTTGTGGTGAGCTCACAGAACACTCCAACTACAGCTGACAGAAGCTGCGGATCAGAGCTCTCCAGATTCTCGACAAGACGCTTGAAACACACTTTAACAGCATCAGGGTACTTATCGAAAACCCTCAAAACCACACCAATAGCTTTTTTCCTAACGAAAGCCTTACTACTACCCAAGAGCGTAAAAACCTCGGAGGTTAAATCCCTAGCTAGATCATCAGTTCCAATCCTAGACAAACATTCCAGAGCAAGGCTCACCTCGTATTCGTTGGAACTGTTCAAATCCTTTCGGAGCTGGTTTGTGATCAGAAGCAGAACCGGAGTCTGGTCGTTGAACGACTGAGTAATGGCGTGGTAACCGATCCTCTTATGCGCGAATCGAGATGAAGACACGACCTCGACGGCGTGAAACGCCGCCCAAGACATATCGACGCCGTGGAGTGCGGCGAGGTAGGACAGTTTCTGGAGGGCGACGGATTTGGTGGAGAGATCCGTCAGTTTAATCTCGCGGCGGATTTCTTCTAAGGATTTAGAAATGAAAGCGGATTCTCCGAGTAGCTGGAGACGAAGACCTTTGATCAGATCCTCGAGGCTTCGCTGGAACAAGCTGTCCATGAGCGAATTTGAAGACGCCATTGAAGACAATGAGAACGAATCGTGATGCTGCTATAGTTGAAGTTATGATCGGAATCTGAAACAAGGCATGATCTGAAATAGTGGTGCAGAGCGAAATCGGAGATCAGATTCGAGGGTTTTTCATGCCGATGATCGCGATTTTCACAATCCTGAGAGGCGAACGGAAGGAGGAAGAAGGAGAAATGTTTTTATGGGCTTTTGTGAGAATAAACAAAGGCCTGTTTTGTTTCGTGGGGAAATAAATGGGCCTAAAGAATAATAAGTCCAATAAACATTCTTAAACAGTCAACCAAGTATAATTAATAATGATATCCATTCATTCATGGTGTCTAAAATATTTCATACTTTTCTTCTCTACTTAAATTTTGAAGATATAATATACATATATATATATATAGAGAGAGAACATTTTCTTTAACAATGAGGTCAAATATTTTTTAGTCAATATATGTATACATTATACTGTAAAATGTCCATTGTTCATAGTCTTCTCTTTGTTTGGTGGTCAAAATTAAAAATTTAAGCCGTCCACAAATATAATATAGGCTTAGTAGAAGTAAAATAAGTCATTACTAGGCTTTAACTTGGGGGAACATAAAATAGCAGGTTTTTTGGCAAATTAGTCTAAAAAAAACTATTTTCAAAAATTGAAACCTCTTAGATTTATTTTGATGTAAGGTCCTAAACTAATACATCATCGGGAAAAAACCAATACCTCATCAAACATAAAGGAGATACGATTCTGACTAAATCTTTTTATATCCATTATAAAATTTTATACGTTTGACAATGGCAGTAAACTTAAACATCAACTTTGTTTTCTATTGTTTTAGTTCATAAATCAAAGTTTAAAATATATATTATAGTTCGACCTAACTAACTAAAAGAATAACATGGCTGGCTCTACATATCCAAAACCTCCGAATATTTCCTCTCTTTTTTTTCCCCCAACCTCCGAATATATTTCCTAACTACCGCTCTTTCTAATTTTAACCAAAATTTTCATAATTTTTTCTTTTACATGTGGTATATTCTTAAACGTAGACCCAAAACTCATGTCCCTTTTCCGATAAAAATATGGCTTTTATCGAAATTAAAATAAGTTAAAGTTTTAGCTAAACAAAGAAAAAGCAATAACAATTATCATGAATTAACGTAAATAAGAATCGATGGAAACTCTCGCTTTCATGGACCTATTAAGGTTTTGTCGTTTTCACAAGGCTAAAAATAAAGTTGAAGTTGAAGTGCGGCTTGAAAAGTTTTTTTCATTATTTTGTATTACTTGAAAAGATCCAAGTAAGAGATCAAATTGTTTACGCATCTAATATTGTAAAAAGTACGGACATACTATATAAATAATTGACATAATTAGTAGAATTATATAGAGAAACAGAATAGTAATAAACATCAGTTTGAAAACACGGCATGCAACATTTCTAATCTAAATTATTTGTAAAGTAATTTTGAGAAAAATAATGATGCACATTTAGTAGCATTCGTTAATCCATGTAATTACAAAAATTGCCATTATCATTTATATTATTATTTTTTAATCACTAATTACATGTTTTCCAGCAAGTTATATCGGGTAACTAACAAGATTTTTGGCAAGTAATATCTTCCTTTTCCTAAATAAAAAAATGTAAATAAGATTTAGAAATTTAAGGAATTGGGAAATTCCCTTTTTGATACCATCTAAAAATTAAAATAATTTTTTTCCACAACAAACTAATAAATATTTACACACACACACACACATTTATATATATATATTTTAAATCCGACTTGAAAAAGTAATTTATTCAAACATTTTTTTTCAAAAAATAATTAAAAAGTTTTTAAAATATACTTTTTGTATTTTTAAAAATATTCATTAAAATTAATTTGTATTTCAAAATATTATTCTCTTTCATTTTAATTCGTTTTCCATTGCAAAAAAAAAAAATCATAATTTTACAATGAACTTGACGAAAATAGGGGATTAACACAACTAAATATTGACCAATCATAAGAAGATATTATCAAACTTCAAATCTTCTCTTATCAATTAAATTTTTTTTTTTTCAATGAATTTGACGAAAATAGGGGATTATCACAATTAATTGCAATGTTTTTGACCAATCACAAGAATTTGACGAAAATATGAATTTCGTAAAGATATTATTTTTGATTCTTTAAGAATATCTTTAGAATTTCATAAGATATTAATTCCTAAAAACCCTAATATATAGTCTACATCCCTTAGACGATCCTGTAAATATATAACCCCATGTCATCTTAAACCATATAAACGAACTAGCTAGGGTTTTTTTTTCTTAAACAATGGTTTTTTTTATGTGTGCTCAGGTTTACATGTTTCACACATTTGAATCCATCCAAATCTGATTGACGGATCCGTGCGAAGATATTTTGATTCTGGAAGCATCACACCAAATCGATCGGTGAAAACGCTACATTTGATTTTTGCCAATGAATAAGTAAGTTTGAGAGGAATTCTATAAAATACCATTAAAATATATTTTTGTTCTAAACATATCATAATTTACATTTTTTTTCAAAAACACCACTAAAAAGTTTTGTTTTTCCAAAAATACCACAAAGTTTATAATTAAAAAATTTTGGTTTGGATTTAGTACTTTGGGTTTAGGATTTAGTTTTTAAGAATTACGGTTTAGTTTTTAGGGATTACGATTTAGTTTTTAGGGTTTAAAGTTTAATTTTAATTTAGTGGTATTTTAAAAAAAAAATTAAATAATTATATATTTGGAACAAAAACTTACTTTATGATATTTTTGAGAATTAAACTAAGTTTTAATCTAATTCTTGTTTTCTATGTAGAGATAGATTATGCCATATTGTTTTGGTTTAAACCCACGCAATTAAAAACCTATTCTTTTCACACAGATCCGTTATGCCTTCTCTATTTATTATGTAGCGATACTATAGTTGAAGTTTTTGTATAATAAATCAAAATATAATATATAACAACAAATTAACATAAACAAGGTATCAATCCACGCATTTGCTTGTACATAACATCTGTTTTTTTATCCTGATTTTCTTATGATTTTAAAATAAATCGGATAGTATATATTTTTTTTTGGTTGAAATTGAATCATTTTTAAAATTTTATATTTACTCGGAAAAAACTAGGGTTCAATTCCGAGTTCTACAATTTAGTTTTATAATCGCTAAGAAACACATGTTTTCATTCTAAACTTGCTTTCCAATTCTTTTGGATCCGTGGCAAAAATATCTGGATCCGTGGCGTCCGGATATCCGGACTTGGGATATCCGACAAAAATCAGGATATCTGCGGATTTCCGGATCCGGATCCGAAAAAAAAAAAAAAATTAAAATAACTAAATTAAAATACTAAAAACTTTGAAAAAGATATATAATTTAAAATTTTAAATAATATTTTTCAAAATAAATATGATATATTAGAAAAAGAACTAAAATCAATATATATATATATATATATATATATAAAATAACTTAATATATGTAAAAACATATATGTTTTTAATATATTTAATGTGTCCGGATCAGGATATCCGGACATTGAAATTTTACTATCCGGATCCGTGAAACACGGATCCGAGATTTTACTATCCTTATCCGGATCCGGACGCTCCGGATCCGGACGTTTCGGATCCGGACGTTCCGAATATCCTAATTTTTTGAGCGGATCCCGGATCGGATTTCAGATCCGGGATAATAATTTCATCCCTATCTCCAATATTAGAGAACAGTGATTTTTGGAGTCATAGTGAAATTTACATGTTTTAATTTATGTTAATTGATTTTATATAGTTGTAAACTTTCGATGTAATTATAGTGAAATTCTGTAGTAGAGAAAATACATTATGCAGTGATTTTTTATTTATTTTTAATGTGGGTTTTGCATTACTGGTAATGCGTTATGCATTGATCTCCACATTAGATGAAATGTCTTGTCTTTGTTAGTGCAATCTGAGTATTGAAAACTATTTCCCCAACCAATTTAATTTTTAGAGGAATATTGTGTGGGTGTGATTGTTAAAGGGAATAAGAAAACATAGAGATATTCCAGAGGACTCGACTTTGTATCTATCTGACTTGGATCAAGACACACATGAACAATATTAGTGTTGGTCCGGATTGATTTTAAAGATATACTAGTCAAATCAAATATATATCAAGTGTAATTTATAAATCACGTTATAAAATAATTACTCGTGACTTTCTTTGAAAACGCGATACATGTTAAATTTTGATCTCAAATTTATATAATTTTTTTAGAAATGATTGACTAAAATTACAAACCAATATAGAGATTCGATAATGAAGATACTGTAGATTTTGTGAATATTTTAGTTTAAAAAATTAACTTTATTTGTAAATATATTTTTACATTTGTGATTTAAGATATTTTGTGTTAGTTATATATTTCTCTAAATCAATGTATTTTGTAATTTTATTTTTATGAGAGTATGTTATAATTCCTCTACAACACATTATGTGTTCTTACATCAAATTGACATAAAGATAAATTCGCCGGTACACCAATCTCTTTCGTTGAAACTAGAGATAAATAGTTGTTTTACTAGTTTCTTCGGTTAGTAAATTTGAATCCAGTAAGATTCATTAAAATTGGGGATCAGAACGAAAACTGTACGCTAAAACTCTTAACACTCATGGCTCAAAAACTCATTACAACCAAGCAATTGTCGATGAAAATCTATTGAATATATTGATGATGTTTATGATAAGGCATCTGAGAACTAATCAAACCATAGCTAAAATCATTGAGTTTTTCAAAAAAATGGCAAACCGTATTTCATAGCTCAACGGTTTTACAAACAAAAAAATACAGTAATTAAAAACATTGTAAATTACTCGAAATATAATGCAATATAAAAGAGTATTCTTTTCGAACGTCAGGAGACAATAATTCGCTCAATTGTACTGAATATAAAGTAAAGATTGTTAAAGTTTCACTAAAAATTGTTCAGAAGACAAGGAGAGAGATATATCAATTTGCGATTTCTCATGTCATAAAAAAAAAATGCAAGTCGGTATCTCTCTCCTCATTTTATGAAACAATATTTAATGGAATATTAACAATCTTTAATTTAGATTCAATACAATTGAACTAATTGTCATCTTCGACGTTCGAAAGAATAACTCTTTTTTCGTGCACATGTTTTTCTTTCGAGTAATTTGCAAAGTTCTTAATTACTGTATTTTTTGGTTTGTAGAAACCATTGAGCTCTGAAATACAATCTGCCATCTATTCCTTAAAAAAAACTCAATGATTTTAGTTATATGGTTTGGTTCTTTCTCACATGCCTTACGTAAACTTTATTAGCTAGATTCAATAGAATCTCATCGACAATTGCTTGATTGTAATGAGTTTTGGTCTGATCTTCTTTTCCAAACCACGAGTTAGGAGCTTTAGCATGCATTTATCTTTTGACCTCTGATTTTTAGAGTCTCCTTAGATTCAAATTGTCTCACCAAAGAAGAGTAGCAAAACGACAATTTCTCTCTCATTCCGACGGCGAAGATTGGTGTACCGGGTAAACACATATATCGGATTCACGGAAAAGCGATAAAGAAGCGAAATTTAGTTTCTTGTCAAACTGATGAGAGTAAAATACAATGTGTTGTGGAAAATTATAATAAATTTTATAATAATAAATTTACAAAATACATTGACTTTTGTATATAGAAGTAATCCTAAATTTTCTAAATCGGAAATGTATTGACTTTTGTATATATAAGTAATCCTAAATTTTCTAAATCGGAAATGTATTGAATCTATACAAATAAAGAAATTTTTAAAACTAAGATATTCACAAATATCTACAATATTTTCATTTTCGAATTTTGATATCGGATCATCTCGGTCAATTTTGATTCGGTTTTAATTGATCTTCTTTATATCTAAACAATGCTAGTATACGAATTATTAGTTGTTAGTATTTTATTGACGAGGAATTCATAAAAAATGCAAGAAATTAATTTATACTGAAACAATGAGTATTTTTTGGTTGTAACATAGAGCTTTCCTAATTTCAGATTTGTATCGAAGTGTGCATATTTGATCTAGATCGTAAGTATATATTTTTTTTAACTGAAAATGTTGAGTTTTTTTTATGATAAACCGTAGAAATTTTGGACCTTCGGCCCATAATCTCTCCAGTATCTGGAGTTGGACTTTAAATATTCTTATTTAAATAATAATCCTCCGTCCAATAGAAATTTGAATCCGAAACACAAAAAAACCAATTGTTTATGTTATCATTAGGCTATCATGTTATTGGTGAATTTGTTTTGTTATAAAATCGAAACGAAAAGTTAAATATAGAATGTTGATAAGCGATAGGTATGAGGATGTATTTCAAAGGAAAAGACGTAAAAAATAGATATTATCCTTGACGAAAAAGAAAAATAAAAGGTAGAAAGGGAAAATGAAAGGAGAATGATTAGTGATGGATCATAAAAGCCAACCCATTGCATTGTACACTTGCACGATAGTGTTATAATTCCACATAATTCGGAACAAAAACCAACTATATATTATTAAAATAATTAACAAACTTAAATAAATTAATTCGTCTTCACTCTTAAACTATATACCCATTCTAATCATTTAGCCCTATGATCATAATTATGGGTTGTAGACTTGTAGATGCCTCTACGGCTGCATTAATTGGAAAAGGGAGAAAAAAAAAATCCTACCATCTATATGACTATGATCCTATAGGATTTAAAGAAAACTATATGCGATTATTTACATAATTAAACTTCTTATTAATTACTCTAAGTAGGTAAAGGTTGCCGTACAAAATTACGTGGAATAATGTTGAAATGCTCACATAAGTTGACAAGTCTCGCTTTTTTTTTCTTAGTCAAGAACGGTGAATTAATAATTTGTTCTACTTAGAAAATAATTAGGTTGTTGTGAAATCGGGGAAAAGAATAATGAATACTTATAAATATGGTCCCCTAAAATAAATGATTTTTTTTTTCTTATCTGGTTGTTAAAAAAAAAAAAGGAATGTGTTGTGGAGAAGAGAGCGCGAGTGGAACTTGTTGCTACCCAATTGTCGCCACACTTCCCACACGTCCCCTCTTGTGTCTTTTACTTTTCACCACTTCTTTTGTCTTTATATCCCTCTTTTTCACCAAATCACCATTTTCTACTTGATTTATCGATTTTTGTTTTGTTTTGCAAGGATAAAAAACATATTAAACAAATGGGTTTAATAAATTATAAATTAGTGAACAATGAAAATATTTTAGTTTAGAACTTTGATGTTTATATTTTTGTTTATGAATGAACTTATTTCCATATTCAGTTAAAAAATTATAGTTAACCGGTTTATTTGTTTTATAAAAAAAGTTTTGGACCAATGCCCATAGTTTTCTTTGTCGGAATCGTCAGCTTTTTTCAAATTTTTATTAAATAAAAACCGTCATTCCTCTCAAACATCATTCAAATATAAAGGAGTACGACTTCTCACTTATTTGGAAAAATCATGCCTATGCAACTAGATTAGTTAAACGTTTTGATATGCGATATAAGAATTTAAACTATGCAAAATATACGTTTTACCAAATATTTTGAATAGTGTATAAATTCAAACGTCAAACTATAAATTTGTATGTAATATTTTGTTTTGCCAATGACCAGACCATATGGATATGTAATATTTATTACCACTATTGTGAAACATGATCGTCGACTTCATTTCGTTGTGGATTTTTTATTCATGATGAGTCTGGAAATAATTGTCTCTTATCATTACATAAGAAGAATTATGAACATGATTTCTCTTTAACTATTTTGCAATATTATAAGTGTTCCTAGTTATGGCACACAATTAATTCACTCAATCTAGTAAACTTTCGAGCACATGCAAGACAATTAAAAAAAATGTAAACCTTTGTAATTGCATAGATTAATTATAATAAAACCGTGAAGCAATAATTTAATCAAAGCTATCTGGCTCCTTTAGATTACGAATGGGTGCTGCAATCTCAACCTCTGTCATTCTTGAATTTTTAAAACAAGTTTTGAACAAAAATACGAATCTGTCTTAATATTTATACTTTATAAACTTCAAAGCCAAATTCATCTTTTCTTTTCAAGTGCTCATATTAAAAGCTAAACCTCAAACATTATCAATATTTATTTCATTATCTTTTTTTTGACGTAATTATCTCATTATCTAATCAAAAAGAGATTGACCATTATCAAATATATTTTACACAAGCCTAATCAATTCCATGTAAGCACCACGAAAATACATTTTTGCCCCTAACGTAAAGTAACTTTTTTCCTCCGAGAACCTGCGTCCCTGTCTCGCGGACCATTTGCGTTCGTAGGTACGCTCGCACGTGTCGAGATGCAATCGGTCACGTGCCAACCTGGGTTGGTTGCATCATCATCCGACGTGGCGATGGTAATGGCCACGTGCTACAAAACCATGTATAGAAACACCCACCCAATCCCCAAGCACTTTATTCATTATTTAATTTGTATTCTTGTATAAAAATTCGTATAATATAAAGTTTATAAACAGTTAAAAATATTTTTCAGGATTAAACCATAATATAACGAAAAAGGAAAAAAAAAGAAAAGAAAGCAAAAGCAAAATCAAAATCGATATCAGACAACGCCTCGACCTTTCTTTCTTTTTCGTTCTCATCGTCTCCGTTGAACAACACCACACAACACAGAGGCAAAAAACCAGATAATTCTATGGTGAAACGAGCTCAGATTTGAAAATTGAAGGTCGTTGAAGAAGGTTGAAGGAAGGAGAGTGGTAGAGATTTTCTTCTGGATTGTTTACGGGACACGGAGAGAGAGAGAAGCTCGGTGGAAAATGGCGACGCCGTTGCCAGATTTTGAGGCGGCGAGAGGCGGCGGAGGAGTGGCGTCTTCCTCAACAACGGTCCTTACGAGTCCCGTGCCTTCTTCTTCTCGTCCGCCTGTGGCGAATTCGTTCTCGGAGGATGCGGAAGAGATTTCGCCGATCCTGATTTTCTTGTTCTTTCATAAGGCAGTATGCAGTGAGCTCGAATCTCTTCATAGATTGGCCCTGGAGTTTGCTACTGGTCACCATGTCGATCTCCGGTTGCTTCGTGAACGGTACCGGTTCCTGAGATCGATCTATAAGCATCACTGCAATGCCGAGGACGAGGTAATGCGAAAAGCTGACCCTCTTCTCTTTAATTTTCCTGTTCATTTTCTGGAAACTGCGAAATCACAATTGGGAAACCTTCTCTGCTTGACATTTGAGCTTGCTGTTCAAGACATTTGCCATTTTACCAATTAACGACTTCATTTGGGGAATTTCTGCCCGAATATAGTAGTGCTTGCCTCATAGAATTTGTATAAGAAACAATGTTAAGTTTTCTTTTGGTTAATGCTTGAAAACTACTGTAATACTGCATATAGCTGCAAATTTATCTAAAATCTGACTTGATCTTATCTTAAAGTACTCACCCCTGTAAGTTTCGATTATTTTTGTTTGTCTCTTGCTTATCATCTTATTGATTCTATGAGTGCTTTGGAGATATGGAATCTATTGCAACATATGTGAGTGGTTGTGTTATGAGGGAGAAACTGCTGACGGTTGCAAATCTGTGTATGCAGGTAATTTTTTCAGCTCTTGACATACGCGTGAAGAACGTGGCACAGACATATTCTCTTGAACACAAGGGTGAAAGCACTCTTTTCGATCATCTGTTTGAGTTGCTAAATTCTGCCACGGAAATCGATGAGAGTTACCGAAGGGAGTTGGCGAGCTGTACTGGCGCACTTCAGACATCGGTTAGCCAGCACTTGGCAAAAGAACAGAAACAGGTATTGTTTTGTTTGATGCTCTTGTTTTCCTTCACAGAACAGACGTAGTTTCTCTGTTGATTTCTATTATCAAAGAGCAGTATTTAGGATTACTTCTTGCCCTTTATTGAAATTAGTTTTCTTTCCCGCTTGCTGACAGGTGTTCCCATTACTTATTGAGAAATTCAAGTATGAGGAGCAAGCTTACATAGTCTGGCGGTTTTTCTGCAGCATTCCTGTGAATATGCTTGCCGTGTTCCTTCCATGGCTTTCTTCCTCCATTTCAATGGATGAAAGCAAGGAGATGCAGACGTGCTTAAGCAAGATAGTTCCAGGCGAGAAGCTCCTTCAGCAGGTAAGTTTGGATTAGGATCCAACTTTAAAAGTTGAAAGACTTTGGCTTGTTGATTGATGCTTTTCCTTCTTGAAGGTTATTTTCACCTGGTTGGGAGGGAAGAGCGATACTGCGGCTTCGTGTCGCATAGAAGATTCTCTGTTCCAGTGCTGTCTAGATTCTTCTAGCAGCATGCTTCCTTGCAAAACAAGTAGAGCACAGTGCGCATGTGAGGGATCCAAGGCCGGGAAGAGAAAATACCCAGAGCTTACCAAGTATGATTCTTTCGATGCTCAGATGAACCCAGTTGATGAGATAAAGCTCTGGCACAAGTCAATCAACAAGGAGATGAAAGAAATAGCTGATGAGGCTAGGAAGATTCAGCTGTCTGGAGACTTTTCTGATTTATCTGCATTTGATGAACGCTTACAATTTATTGCTGAAGTGTGCATCTTCCACAGGTATTTGTTGCATCCTTTTATTTACAATGAATTTTTTTTCAATTTGCTATTGTGTATTGGGCCAATACTATTGGCTATCTTTTGTGAGCCTGTTCTATATTGTGATTGATTGAGGTAGATAACTAGATTTTTCTTAAAGTTGATGTTGATTGCCACTTAATCAGGATGATGTGTTTTACTTTCAGCTATGTGGATGTTGTTCATATTTGCTCTCCTCATACTTAAGCACGTTTCTGCATGAGATTGTTATCGTTCTAAATGGAGTTTTGTCAAATTTTCTGACAGAGATCAACATATAATTCTTTTTATCTTCTGACAGAGATTGGAGTGGCATTGGTCTGTTTTTGAGATGATATATTCTTTTGTCGTTCCAGTCTTGCAGAGGACAAGATCATATTTCCAGCTGTAGATGGGGAGTTTTCATTTTCCGAGGAGCACGATGAAGAAGAAAATCAGTTTAACGAGTTTCGATGCTTGATTGAAAATATCAAGAGTGCTGGAGCCTCTTCTACTTCCGCTGCTGAATTTTACACCAAGCTCTGCTCACATGCTGATCAAATAATGGAAACTATTCAAAGTCACTTCCACAACGAGGAAATTCAGGTGAACTTCTGCTTTAAGTGTTGTGACATATGATTTTGTAAACAGGTGAAACTATGAAAATTCGGCACAAGATCAGTTGATACCTTAGGCTATGAAGATCCAAAATGCCAATTTAGGATGTCAACTAACTTCATAATGGTTGCAGGTGCTACCCCTTGCACGAAAGAATTTCAGCTTTAAAAGACAACAAGAACTTCTCTACCAAAGCCTGTGTATAATGCCCTTGAGATTAATTGAACGTGTTTTGCCATGGTTGGCGGCATCTTTAACAGAAGATGAAGCTAAGAATTTTCTGAAGAACTTGCAAGCTGGAGGTACGATCTACTGTATTGCATTTTTTATGAAGCTTAACCTTTTAAAAAAATTATTAGCTACTCACAATCTTTCCCAATTACATGGTTTCTTTGTGGCCTCAGCACCTAAATCGGATGCTGCTCTTGTTACTCTTTTCTCTGGTTGGGCATGCAAAGGGCGCAAAGCCGGGGAATGCTTGTCTCCAAACGGGAATGGTTTATGCCCTGCTAAAACACTAAGCAACATTGAAGAAGTCTGCCTTCAGTCATGTAATGCTTGTGCGTCTGTGTCATGCTCGAGTAGGAGTATAGAATTGTGTTGTCAGCATCAGGATAAAAGGCCAGCTAAGCGAACTGTTGTATTGTCTTGTGAAAAAAATCCGACCCCTCACTCATCAGAAGTCGCAAATGGGTGCAAGCCATCTGGAAATGGAAGGTCATGCTGTGTTCCAGATCTCGGAGTTAACAGTAATTGTCTGGGACTTGGTTCTCTTACAGCAGCTAAAGCTATGAGATCTTCTTCACTAAACTCTGCTGCCCCCGCTCTTAATTCCAGCCTCTTTGTTTGGGAAATGGATAGCAACAGCTTTGGTACTGGACATGCCGAGCGGCCGGTTGCTACGATATTCAAGTTTCACAAGGCCATAAGCAAAGATCTGGAGTTTCTTGATGTTGAATCTGGAAAGCTCATTGATTGTGATGAAACGTTTATTCGTCAATTCATTGGTAGGTTTCACCTGCTCTGGGGTTTCTACAAGGCTCATAGTAATGCAGAAGATGATATTCTATTTCCAGCTCTGGAATCAAAGGAGACGCTTCACAATGTCAGTCACTCTTACACGCTAGACCATAAACAGGAAGAGAAGTTGTTTGGCGATATTTATAGTGTTCTTACTGAACTTTCAGTTCTTCATGAGAAGTTACAGAGTGATTCTATGATAAGGGACATAGCTCAAACTGACACTGTTCAGACTGATATTGATAGCGGTGACTGCAAGAAGAAGTACAACGAACTGGCTACAAAGCTACAAGGGATGTGCAAATCCATTAAAATCACATTGGATCAGCATATTTTCTTGGAGGAACTGGAACTCTGGCCTCTATTTGACAAACACTTCTCCATTCAAGAGCAAGACAAGATTGTGGGTCGTATAATCGGGACAACGGGTGCTGAAGTTCTTCAATCTATGTTACCATGGGTGACGTCCGCCCTTTCTGAAGATGAGCAAAATAGAATGATGGATACCTGGAAGCAAGCAACCAAGAACACAATGTTCGATGAATGGCTCAATGAATGCTGGAAAGGATCACCCGACTCATCCTCAACAGAAGCATCCAAACCTATTCTACAGAGAGGTAAAAGCAATTTCCTAACTATTTTTCACCTGTAGATTAGGTAAAAGCAATTTCCTAACTATTTTTCACCAACTTAATATCTAGCTGGTTTTATGTAAACCTTAGATGTTTCTGCTTTGGACTTCTTAACTCATACTTTGGCTGGCTACTGTATTTCTCTCTGCCAAGTTTGTTTTGCTTATGTCAAGTTTATTTTCCATATAGATAATGATCATCAAGAAATCTTAGACCAAACTGGTCAACTATTTAAGCCGGGGTGGAAAGATATTTTCCGCATGAATCAGAACGAGCTAGAGGCTGAAATCAGGAAGGTTTATCAGGACACAACACTTGATCCAAGGAGAAAAGACTATCTCGTTCAAAATTGGAGGACCAGGTCAGATTTCTTTCACTATTTCCCTGCACGGATCCTTTATTCCCCATTTTCATGTATGTCTGACTTAAACTTAGAACCCCAAATCAATAATACATTCCCCTGTATTACTTGAGAAAAAAATTTACAAAGGGGAAGAGTATTCGAGGGTGCTCATGTCTTTCCCGGTTTCCCAATCTGATATGATCCGCTCAGTTTAACTATGTGTGTGTGTGTGTGTGTATATATATATATATTTATATATATGTGTGTGTGTCCTTGATTGAACAATCTTCTGAACAACAGCGAACCTATAATCTCATTCACATTCCCCTCTCATACTCGGATCCTTTTTGTTCTAGAATAACATTCATTTAAATTTCGGATGTTGGTGCTTTTATCAGTCGATGGATAGCTGCTCAGCAAAAGTTACCTAAGGAAACAGAAACTGCATTAAATGGTGATGTTGCACTTGGATGTTCCCCGTCTTTTCGAGATCCCGAGAAGCAGATATATGGATGCGAGCATTACAAGCGTAACTGCAAGCTTCGGGCTGCTTGTTGTGATCAGCTGTTCACTTGTAGGTTTTGCCATGACAAAGTAAGCGATCACTCCATGGATAGGTAAGAATTCATGTCAATCTCCCCTACTTAAATTTGGTACTCTTTTTTTTTTATCTGAATGATATGATTTTATATCCACAGAAAACTGGTGACGGAAATGCTCTGCATGCGGTGCCTCAAGGTTCAACCTGTTGGCCCCATCTGCACAACGCCTTCATGCGACGGATTCCCAATGGCAAAGCATTATTGCAGTATTTGCAAACTTTTCGATGATGAAAGGTAAGCAAAACCCAACAGTTTAATGCATAAATGAATCAATTTACACATGTCAAAAATCAAACTTCAGAAGCTATTCTAACCTTCAGAAACGATAACCTGCCTTCAGGTCTGTTTACCACTGTCCATTCTGCAACCTTTGCCGGGTCGGGGAAGGACTGGGAATCGATTATTTCCATTGCATGACATGTAACTGTTGCCTGGGGATGAAATTAGTAAACCACAAGTGCCTCGAGAAGAGCCTCGAGACAAATTGCCCCATCTGCTGCGAATTTCTTTTCACATCGAGTGAAGCAGTCAGAGCCTTACCATGTGGTCACTACATGCACTCAGCTTGCTTCCAGGTTTGCAAATCTCTCTCTCTTTCTCTCGTTAAACCTAAGTGTACTTTTATAGCCTTAAATCGAAACACTTGCTGTTTCTCCGGTCATTTTCAGGCTTACACTTGCAGCCACTACACATGTCCAATCTGTGGAAAATCATTAGGAGATATGGCGGTAAGAGGATCCCCGCTCTGTTCCGCAGAGCGTAATCTGCAAATCGCATCATTGCAAATATAATTCACTTTGACTATTTCTCCTTCGTTTCTTTGCCTAAATCCACAGGTTTATTTCGGTATGCTTGATGCACTGTTAGCTGCTGAAGAACTTCCGGAAGAATACAAAAATCGCTGTCAGGTGAGAAACACTAAAACTTCTATTTCTTGACTGTTTCATTTTACTATTAGCATTTGATGACACACTCACACACACATGTTTTAGGACATTTTATGTAATGACTGTGAACGCAAAGGAACGACACGGTTCCATTGGTTGTACCATAAATGTGGTATGTGCGGTTCTTACAATACCCGTGTGATCAAGTCCGAAACAACCGCCCCAGACTGCTCAACCTCGTCCTGAAAATGAAAACACTGTGAGAGGTTTTTCACTCTCTTTTCACTTTTTCTTTTTCGCTTTCACTCTCTGTTTCGCGCAACAATGTGAAGAAGGTTTATAACAAAAAAAGCCCGTTGATAGAATTTTTATGTGTATAGTCTCTGAGATATTAAAGATTTTGAAGAGTCTTTATTTAGGTTACCATACATTTTTGGCTCTGGGCAAAAGCCAAATCTCGTTTGTTTCTGGAACATGTCTTCTTACCATTCCCTCCTTTCTCCACATATCCGCTATTTGTTTTTTTTTTGTTTCCTTTGCATAAGCTGAGACATTTTCTTTGAAGAGTGTAAATAGTTACAATTTTCAATGTTAAAACTTTTATTTCCCTTTTTTATTCTTCTTATCTATATACTTTCTAATTTTAAATTTGCACGAGGCAAAACTCGTACGATGTAAATAGTTTGTTTTTTTTCACTACTATCAGAAATCAAACTAAATTCGATAAGCCGACAAAATTAACCGAATCGGAGAGCGGGCGGAGTATTGGCAAAACGTCGACGACGTCATACGTAATGTAACTCAATGTTATAATAATTTTGTAAGGAAAAGAAAAAGCAGCGCGAGTGCAGAAGTATAATTAATATTTCTTTTTCAAAAAATATTCAAATTTATTTAGTTGAAGCTTAAATAATTTTTAAATCTTAGTAAAAATTTACTCTGTTATTGATTAACAAAGACTAGAAAATGTTATTGTACTACAACTATTTTTTAAAAATGAAATCCAAATGTTCAATGACGAATTTCGAGTAGCCATCTTTTGATAGAATATACTTTATCAAAAAAAAAAAAAAATCAAGTAGCCATGATTTTCTATATGGATTTACTTCTATAATTGAGTCATCTCATTTTTATTTTTTAGTCAAAATTAAGTTATATCATTAACATATTCACTTTTAGTTATTGTTGACGTGAACTATTTACTAGATTAAATTTTTTGATAAAAATTATGAGAATTAATTTAAATTTTGGTTTTTAATTCCGGACTTTGAATTAAGTTATACCATTTACATATTCATATTTAGTCATTGTTTACGTAGACGATTTAGTAGGTAAGAAACTTTGACAAAAATTATGAGAATTAATATGAATTTTGGTCTGTGATTTCGGATTTTGAACTAAGTTATAACATTTACATATTCATTTATAGTTATCGTTGGCTGACGTGAATGATATATTTAGTAAGAAATTTTGGTAAAAAAATTAAGAATTAATCTGAATTTCGGTTTGTGATTCCAAACTTTGAATGTTTTATAAAAAACGATATGCTTACTTTAAAAAAAAAAATATTAAATTTAATTTTCGTTTGCTACAAAATAAATCTACTTAACAAAACAAAAAATTCCTCCAAATTTCGAATATATATATAAGCATCCTATTTTATAACAAAAGTTATGAGAAGCTGATTTTAGACTGGGTCGGAAAAACAAACAGAGTACAACGTTACAATCGCGTCCCTAACTCTCTCTTTCTCTCTCTCTCTCCCTTTCTCCGAATATTTCGAACAGAAAAATAAAAATAAAATAAAATTTCTTCAGAATAAATACACAGAGAAAAAAAAAAAAAAACTTTGAACTTGCTCCAAAGAAAGCTCACCAAATTGAAAAAAAAAAAAAAAAGAAGAAGAAGAAGAGAAAGACGAATCTTCCAACGCCTACAATCACAGTTTTCTTCAATCCCATCAATGGAGTTTCCTCCTCCGCCGGAAAGATCCAAACGTCTCCATAACTTCACCTTACCTTATCTCCGATGGGGTCAGCAAAGATTCCTCAGGTGCGTCAAGCTCCCTCACCACCGATCTCTTTCTTCTTTTCCTTCTTCTTCTTCTTCTCCTTCTCCCGATCGCGCCGCTCGTAGATCTCCCGCCGTCGCCGGAGGAGGAGGAGTGGTAATCTCTGGAGGTGAGCTCGGTCATGGTGACGGGAAGCTAAGGCTCGATCTTGTCTGCGATGGGAAACCTAAGGTCTCTGTTTTGGGAAATGGAGGAGGAGAAGAAGAAGCGAGGAACGGCGATGCCGTTGTTGCAGCTGCTCGGCCGTGGAATCTGAGGACGAGGAGAGCTGCTTGTAACGAACCTGGAGATGAATCGACGAGGATCATCGAGTCTTCTATTCGGAGACATGAAATTGGTTTGAAGAGAGGTAACAACGAAGGTGGTGATGGTGATGGAGATTCGAACAAGAACGAGAAAGTGAAATTCTCGGTTTCTTTGTTGAGAGAAGAAATCGAAGAGGATTTCACAGCCCTAATTGGGAAAAGACCACCTAGAAGACCAAAGAAGAGACCAAGGTTGGTTCAGAAGCAAATGAATGTAAGAACATTTCTTCCCCATTTCTTCGATTTCACAATTGATGTGTGCTTTCTTGTTGCTTAGTTTTTATTTGAATTTTTGCAGACTCTTTTTCCCGGATTGTGGCTAGCAGAAGAAGTAACAGCAGACTCTTACGACGTCCCTGAGGCTGCGGAAACATGAAAAGTTTGATTCTGGTTTCTTCAATTTGGGGTCAGCTTCTTCTTCTTCTTCTTCTTCCATCCAAGAAATGTATCAACTTTGTTTTCTACTTTGACTATTTTCGTTGTAAAAAGGAAGGAAAATGTAGCAATGTGCCCAGTTAGTGAATGAAGCCAATTTTACTTGGTTTCTTAAATTTTCTTCTTTTGTTGTAAAAGAGACAACTGGGGTTTTTTTCATTACCAAAGCTAATTGTAATCCCAATGGCAATGAAATCTCCAGCTGTTTTTTTTTTTGTTATCAATAATGCAGCTCTCTGCAACTTTCTTACATCTTTGTTCCCTATTTAGTATTCTTCTTGCATACTATTAGCAGCTCAAGAGTAACTTAAATTGGCATCTTGGTAACATTATTCGAAAAATCTGATCCTGCGTTTGTATCATGTTCTCGAGCGTGCTTGCGTCAAGAAATTGTTGAGCAAACAATGTTGGTGCTGTTAGATGTTTTGACAACTTTGCAGGGTCAGACCAAGCTTCCCTTTTACAACAACATCTCACCATTTCAAAGGTTTTTGTCAGCTTCCTTTCTCTCTGGTTAAGTCAATTTAAAAACACTGTTCCATTTATTGAACACCTGAGCTGAGACACTTGCTACTTGCTGCAATTAGGTTCTTACATTTTTGACTCATGTTCCATTTGTTGAATGTTTAACAGTGGAAAAGAAAAAACAATCTAGTTACTGTTTTGTAAGCTAATGCAAGGATGATCCTGTGCTGATAATGATCTGAAAAATCTTCAGAAAGCTTCTTGTTCTTGCACTTTCATTCTTCACAGTTAATAACTTTTTTGCAGTTAACCATCGTTTCTACAGATTATCCAAATTCCAAACCAGCTCGCAGTTGGAAGCCATGATCAAGCTGATAAGACATCTCATTGAAATCACTTCAAGGCAGTGTCCATCCTGTGAGGCGAGTAGGAGGCTCCACGGTCCACGAGCAATATGACAGGTGTGGAAAACAGAGGAGAAAGAACGAATAAACCGTACTTTGGCCGCTCAAAGTAGAGGTAATGTAATATATTCAACCTCTTGAAATCTAATTAGATATTATGTTTTTTGTTTTCTCAGCCATTGTTTCCTGCAGTAGTGGCACACCACATCCATTATTTTAATTGAATTTTTCAACCTCTAATCCATAGATTTGTGAGTTTAATATCAAATACTTCCAAACATCATCTCCCCTAAACCTTTCCTTCATCATCTTCTCATGGAAACATCGTTTCCTTTACATCTCCCGCATTAACGATTTATCTAACTTTTCGCAATATGTAGGTCTTGATTTTGATCGTTTGATACTTTCTTTCTTTTGCACAGTCCTACAGAAAAAAGTCTTTGGGCAGAGTTTCATCTTTCCTCCAAACAAGAGTAGTTTTCATTGACCTTGCATTTCTCTGTTTCTCATTGGTTTCACTAACTTGACCGTTTGTTTTGAAAATTCCAGAAAAACGGACCATTATGATCTGTGCGGAATCAAATCACCAGCGGATTTCGTTCGCGGGAGATCTCGGCCAATCCGATAAAGCACCTTCTATCGAACAACAACCATCAGGCCCGGTTCGAAGAGACACAACTCTTTTAGATTCATCAAACTCAGATTTCGAGTTCCACATCTCAAGAAACTTTGATCCCGAAGATTCCTCACCAGCTGACGAGATTTTTGCAGACGGGATGATCCTCCCGGTCCTTCCTTTCCAAGTAGCCACTGCATCCGCCATGCCAAAACGTCTCTACAAGTACGAGCTCCCTCCTATCGTCTCTGCTCCTTCCTTACTGTCATCTTCCTCTCTTCCTCCTCTGCCATTGCCATTGCCTCAACACTCGAGAAAATACAGCGAGAAGGAAACTCCAGGAAGCAGAAACGGCCGAGGGGGCGGCGCGAATTCGGACTCGGAGGCAGAGAAGTCATCAAAGTCGTTTTGGAGCTTCAAGAGAAGCTCGAGCCTTAACTGCGATATAAAGAAGAGTCTGATCTGTTCGTTTCCTCGTTTGACAAGAAGCAATTCCACAGGATCAGTGATGAATTCGAAGAGGGCAATGCTAAGGGACATTAACAAGCATAGCTCGCAGAGACACGGAGCCCCACGTCCAGGGGCAAACCCATCATCTCATTTGTCTTCTTCTTCTCCTTCCTCTGTCTGTTGCAGCTCGTATCAGTTCAGGCCACAAAAGCACGCCGGAAAGAATGGCGGCGGAGGAGGAGGAGGAAGCTTTCGGATTACTCCGGTGATCGGTGGCCCATCTCCGTTTGGGTTAGGATCGATCTTACGACTTTCAAAAGAGAAGAAGACGAAGAACAAGTAACAAGAGTTCTTTATTAAAACCCAAATTAGGACCATTTTTATAAGTTGTATTATTTGTTTTGTGTAACGCATGAGATTCTGCAACAAATTCCATGTAGATACATTTACTATCTTTATCAGTTGTGATTTTTTTCCACCATAGAAGATAAGATAACTGATAAGAGATTACTCTGATATGTTGCAACTAATGCAAATTTTGATTGTATCATTTGATCTATTACTCTCTTTTATTGTATGGAGAGATGTGTAACTGTGTATAATGTGGGTCACACTATTGTAACAGCAAAATCGGGTGCATATCAACTTATCTTTAATTTAAGCATAAGAAAACGAAAATATGTTAGAGAAATAGATTAATGAACTCTTAATGAAAATGAGGGGGACGATACCAAAATTTAGAGATGTCACGTAGGCCAGCCCGCGTCCAAGTAGCCCAATCCGTAGCAGTTTCATTTTTTTTTTAATTCGTGCGGGCTGGTCCGTCGCGGATTGCAGTTTTTAAATCTATGTCCAGGCCCGCACCGCATGGTCTACCGGGTTAGCGGACCAACCCACGGGCCGTGTTTGTGAAACATATGTCGTTGAATGTTGTTATTTGTTAGTTGTTACTTAGTAAGTCAATATTAAAATGTGCAGAAGAAGAAGAAAAACGCAAATACGTTCAACTTCCTCCAAATAACATTATCAAAAACAAAATTTGGTTAAAATATTTAATTGAATTGTTCATAAATATTGTCTCTGTAAAGTGGAAATATATATATGTAATTGATAATGATCTCAAGCAAGTGAAGAAGAGGCAAGAGGGTATCGCATGTAATGTGAGAATAAAACATACATCCAAATCAAACTGAAACAAAATTTAATCCAAATTGAAATTTAAAGTTATCAAAATACCAAATTTAAAATCATTTAATCCAAGCCAAAACAGAATTTTGGTTCAAAGAAGAGCGTGTTTCTTTGCTTGAAATTCAAATTGAAAATTTAAACTAAAATCCAAAAAGCAACAAGAATAGACCAGTCATGATTCTTCATGAACTCTCATCTTCGTCATCGACAATGGATTGGAAAAATGGTAATGTCTCTTCTTCACATCAAATTCTTCATCCTCATCTACTGACCAAACGGATCAGCCCGCGTCCAAGTAGTCCAACCCGTAGCGGTCTCAATTTTTTTTCAATCCGTGCGGGCTGACCCGTCGCGGATTGCGGTTTCTAAATCTATATCCAAACCCATCCGTCACGGATCTATATGGACCTAGCCCGGGGCTTAAGCCCGTATTGACATCTCCACCAAAATTGAACATTTAGTTCCATTATTTTAAGTTTTTAACGCTTAATACGATAATGGCGCTGATGAGAGACACGAAACAAGGTCATTTTGTAAGTTGAGATTCTTTCAAATGGTAATTCATTAACTACGTTATTTCAATTTTCAAAAAGATATTCACTACTCCCTGCGTTTCTTATTATTGATGATTTAGAGATTCTTTTTGTTTTATTTTAAATTATGTTTTTAAGTTTCTACGCAAAATTAATTGCGTTTTTATAGTTGTTGGACATTGATCGATTTATAAAAAAAAACTTTAAGTAATTCTATAATGCTATAATATAATATATATATGTATATTAATCCTATAATTAGTGATGATTACTTTGATATGTTTTTTTTTCTTTCTTAATTTATCTGTTATTACGTGTTAATATTTTTCTTTTTTTTAAGCCTTCCATGTTGAAATTAACCTCTAACAATCACGTCTCTTAATTGAGAAATTACAACTCTTCAAATGGTGAATTTTCATTAGAAGACACTACTTTATATTATTATATACTTCTTCTGTTCTATTATATAAGATTTTCTAGTTAAAAGCATGGAGTTTAAGAAAAAAATATAAATATTAGTTTTTGTTTTGTTTTTTTTTATATTAAAAACATTATTTAATATCTAATTAAAAATAAATCAACCAATAAAAAAAAATACTGCAGAATATAAATAGTCACAATACATTAAATTTTGCATAGAAACTTGAAAAAATCAAATAAAATAGAACAAAAAATAACTCTAAAACATCTTATATAATGGAACGGAGGGAGTATATTGTATATTATTAATATTCAGTAATTATATATATATATATATATGTATATTAATCCTATAATCAGTGACGATTACTTTGAAATGTTTTTTTCTCTTTTAATTTACCTTTTATTACGTGTTAAAATATTTTTTGTTTTTTTAAGTCTTCCATGTCTATATTAACCTCTAACAATCACGTCTCTTAATTAAGAAGTTACAACTCTTCAAATTGTGACTTTTCATTAGAAGACACTACTTTCTAATATTATATAATATAAAATATTTAATATTCGGTAGTTCTAATTTTCAATCATAAATGGGTAAACGTTCTATACATGAATCTTATAATTACCATCTTATAAATGGGTAAACGTTCTATACATTTAAGGTTCATGGTGAAAATTACCATCTTATAGGATCTTTACTACCATGTGTTGGTGAGCGGCCAAAGTTTTCTCATATGTATATTTTTAACACAGCGAATGAAGTTAAAAATCGTCTCTCAGTGATGGGTGGAGATGATAATGATGAGCTTGATGAAAATACTGTTTCACAATTAATAGATATGGTTGATGAATTCAATGTCCAAGCGAAAGTATTTCGAAAAGCAAGAGATAGATATGAGAGTACCGGACATGATGATTTTCAAATACATTTAGTTGGATATAATAAAAATAAAAAACAGTACGAATTACCTTCATCGAATGAAATCGCAGTTTTAGTTGTTGGTGATTTTCGTTCTACAATTGGAGAAAGAGATATTATTTTACAGCATCATTCTGGAAATTTACAACGTATTTGGAGTACTCATCCACTTTATATGACCTTACAATATCCGTTATTATTTCCATATGGTGAAATTGGATTTTATGAAGGCATTCCTTATACAATTACATCTTTGGGAAAAGGTCAAAGAGAGTTTATATCAATGAGAGAATATTACGTGTATCGTATAGAAACACGGTTTAGTGAAAGTTCAACCATTGTTAAGAGTGGAAGATTGTTTCATCAATTTCTTGTTCATGCTTATACATCTTTAGAGTCATATCGTCTATAATGGGTGAGATCAAATCAGAAAATAATAAGAGCTGATATATATAATAATGTTCGTGATGCTGTGATTAGAGGTGATAATAATCCACGAAGTATTGGAAAACGTATTGTATTGTCATTTTCTATTACGGGTAGTCCAAGATACATGGCTGCAAAGTATCAAGATCCTATGGCTCTATGTCGATATTTTGGAAATCCATATTTGTTTATAACAATGATTGCAAATCCAAAATGGGTTGAGATTGTTGATTTTTAAAATTTAACTGGTGACTTATCCGGGTATGAGAGACCTGATATTGAATCTCGTGTTTTTCATATGAAACTGAAACAATTGGTAATGGATATTAAGATGAAAAACTTTTTTGGGTCAACCAACGGAGGTACGTACACTTCTTAATTTTTTTTTTTTTTATAAAAATAATATATGTAGTGGGATTTGGCATTTCGTATAAACTATAACCATACAAAATAGGATTAATTTGTTCATTGACTTGATTTAGTATTATTGGATATCCCATTGCCTTTGACTCTATGATCTGGTTTTTGATATTTTTACTTTCGTTTAACTCTACGTCAAATAGTTCGATCGTTAGACGTTTCTTTTATTTATGTCTAATTTTTTGTATCTATATAAACCATATATTTTTCCTTACCATTATATGATATACTTTTTCTTTAGAATTAAATAAATGTTATTTTTTCTTTTCATTATTACAGTTGTTTATACCATTGAATTTAAAAAATGTGTACTTCCTCATGTTCATATACTTGTTTGGTTAAAAACTGATTTTAAAAATCCAATACCGGAAGAAATTGATAAATTTGTATCAGCCGAATTACCAGATGTGGATAGTGATCCAATAGAATATCAATTGGTAGAATACCACATGATACATGGTCTTTTTGGTATTGATCGACCTAATAATTCGTGTATGGAAAATGGAGTGTGTAGTAAAAGTTATCCGCGTCAGTTTTGTTCTTCTTCTTCAATAGATAAAGATGGATATGTAGTATATCACAGGAGTAATATAAGTTCAAGATTTATATTTAAGGGAGATATCAAGTTAGACAATCGATATGTCGTAACCCATAATTTAGAACTACTGGAAAAATATAATGCTCACATTAACGTTGAGTTTTGTAACAAGACAAGTGCTATAAAATATTTATTCAAATATATCACTACAGGAGTTGATAAAGCAACAATGGTATTGAAGAGAAAAGGCAAAACTATTAATAAAGATCTAGATGGGGAAAACACTTCAGATACAATAAACGAAATAGATAATTTTTTAGATTGTAGGTACGTATTAGCTTGCGAGGCAGCATGGCGGATTTTCAAATTTGAGATACATAACCAAAGTTTACCAGTTCAAAGACTAAGTATTCATTTGCCCAATCAACAACAAATTATTTTCAGAGACAATGATCAATTGGAAACAATTGCCACTAATATGGAGTTTCAAAGAAGCATGTTTACTGCATGGTTAGAGATAAATAAAAATGATCCATAAGCAAGGGATCTAACATATGCTCAATTTCCAAGCAGATATGTATGAGACAAAAGTCAACAAATTTGGACAAAACGGCAAATTGGTAATTCGATAGGAAGAATATATAATATTCATCTATCTTCTGATGAGCTTTATTATCTTAGAGTGTTAATCAATTATGTGAAAGGACCCAAAAGCTTTGAGGATATTCTTACAGTAGATGGTAACATTCATCGTTCTTTTAAGGATGCATGTGTAACAAGGGGTTTATTTTGAAGGAGATAAAAAATGGCATGAGGCGATGAAAGAAGCATCACTTTGGGAAAATCTAAGTGAAGACATGGTTTTCGAGCAAAGAAAGTTATTTAAGTTTGGAAAAATAAATTTGAAAAGTGAAGAAATTCGCAATTATACTTTAGTAGAGATTGAGTTGTTGCTGAGGCATTATGATCGGTCACTTATTGATTAACCTGATATGCCAATCCTAGAAAACAGTGTAGTAGCAAGGAGCTACGATATTGACAAATTGAAAGATGAGTATTTGTCTAATTTTTTATTATTAAAAACAAAGCGAGATATATTACGCTGTGATTGGTTCGGTTGAAAAAATAACAAGGCGGGTTGTTCTTTTTGTATGGCGCTGGTGGAACTGGTAAAACATTTGTATATAGTACAATCATTAATCGCCTCCGTTCTGAACGACGAATTGTAATTCCAGTAGCTTCATCAGGTATTGTTGCTTTGCTTTTGCCTGGAGGAAGGACTGCCCATTCGAGATTTAAAACCCTTTAAATCCAATGGATGATTCCGTCTGGAACTATGTTAGCGAATTTGCTAATTGAGACAGATCTTATAATATGGGATGAAGCTCCTATGACCCATAAGTATGCTTTTGAGGCTCTAGATAGATCTTTGAGAGATATAATGTTTGTTATTGACCCATCTATCGTGATTCCAACGTATGGTTACAGAGTCGAGGAACAACCGGAGATTGGATGGCAAGGGATGATCAGAGTAGATGCAGATATTTTCCAAAACGAACGAGATCCAGTAAAATTATCATATGGTTTTATAATTGAAGAGTTTATTTCTGAAGACATCTCTGCACGGAAATGGGGATTTTTTTTGGATTTGACGAATGCAGAAATCAATATCCATCTTTCGGAAGCAATAATAACCAAAGCCATTAAACTTGCTAGAGAGGTTACAGCATGATCGGAATACAGTCCAGGAAATCTTCTTCGCTTTATATATTTCCTTCAAGGTTGCCCTATTGTTCAAGCACGTAATCAACAAACTATTCAAGCCCTTGTAGCTTATGTTCGTCAAGTCGTTTCGAGTGTTGGCTTATTCTCAATGAAAACACTAAGCAAAATATATTTAATCAGCATAATTATATGGTTAAAGGAGGGCGTAAGAGAATAACATCAAACAATGTGGATTTGAATAAATCGGCAAGAAAGATACAAGAATCTATAAAGGCCACGGTAAAGAAAAAAAAATCATGTGGACGACCGAGTAGGGGTAAATATTGAGAAATCCAGGAGATCGACCATATCAAGATTATGAAAATTATGAAGAATAAAAAAAGATCTGTAAAGATCTACAAGAATATCTGAGAATAGGAAATTACATTTATATTAAATATACTATTTCCATATTAGTTTAGGAAATTAGGTTATTCAATCCTTATATAAGTTTATGCACCTTGTAACTTCATTCTTATGAGAGTCTAATAATAATTCTTCCTAAACACTTTTGTGTTCTTATTCTCATCAATTTATCATGGTATCAGAGCCATCCGAATGCTGGGCCACATGTTATTCCCACAATTGTCTACTCTTCAGATGTTCATGCCTGAGCGTGAGGGGAGGTGTTAATGAAAGAAAGATCTACATCGGTAGTTGGAGAAATAATACTTTAATATATAAAGGTTAAGGGCCAATCCACTCATTGCCAATTGATTTTGAGTTGGAAGCTCATGATAAGCCCAAATTTAATATGGTATAAGCCCAATTGATGTTAATGAAAGAAAGTCCCATGTGACTCCATTATATCAGAGCGTTAGCCAAATCATAAATTTTTTTGGCTCATGTCGATCCTTGGCCGTCTTTGCCATTTCCTTATTCTTTAAAAAAAAAAAAAAAATTCTTCATCTTCTTTCCCCTTTACAGTGTTCAAGAAAGCGGTCTAGGCGGCCTCCTAGGCGTCGCTTAGGCGCCCCTAGACCGCTTGGATTTTATAGTAATCGGTGGTATTAGGCGAAAAGGGTCATTTGGCGGCTTGGGCGGCCACTAGGTGGGCTGGGCGGCCACTAGGCGGGCTGGGAGGGTTAAATCCGCCTGTTTTTATTTTTATTTTTTAAATTCAAAAAAGCACCGTTTTGATATTTGAGTCAGATGATGAGTATGTTTAGAGGGAATAAGGTGAAGAGAAGTGCGAGTAGAATCATCATGAGAGTTTATTCATTTTTAAAAACTCAATGTTTTTTATTCTTTAATCTACATTTACGTTTATTTTAATTTTCATAGATCATGTTTTTTAACGTTATTTCATTATGTTATATTTTATAATATATATAATTAAATTATATATATATATATATAGTTTTATTATAAAACCGCCTAACCGGCCTACAAAATCATCTAGGCCCCGACTAAGCGTTCTAGGCGCTAGGCTGAGGATTGCCGTCCGCTTAGTGCCTAGCGCTTTCTTGAACACTGCCCTTTATCCGATTTCTTCTTCTTTGATTTCTTCTCCCTCTTTATTTTCTTCATCATATTTTCTATTTGGCTTTTTCTACTTCTGATTTTTTTTCTTTTTTTTTTGCTTCTCTTACTTCTAGTTAGGTAGGGGTTTATCTTAAAGCAAAAACAAGAAAAAAAAAATTATGATTCTGTATCGATTTTATCTTCTTCTTTCTTTTTTCTTTTGACCTATCTCCAACGTATGTCTTTGACGTTTTGGAGACTTCTTATTATCCAAGCAAAAGGTTTTTTTTTTTTCTTTTTCTTTCTTATGTGATTCATGAAGACATATGGCTGAAGAGACGTGATCTCTTGTCAGGTTGTTGGTTCGGTCAGCTATTGACTTATTGGCCACGATTGATTTCTTATTGACTAGCAAACTTGCTAGTTCCTTGGAGAAGAAGCATCTTGAAGATGCGATGATGGTCTTGGCGGTGAACACCAAGCTGTGTTTTAATTTTATTTTTAATCGTGAGTTTGACCATGACAATGCCAATGGTGGTCTCCTCACACGATCTTTTTGATGAAAAGATGGTTATTCGAATGATTATCGCGATGACTACGATGGATACGATGTTGATCCGGTGATAGAGACAATAGAGATATCTTACTACGATGATGATATATCTTCCACCGATGACCATAGGATTTATGGTCAGGTATAAACGCCACGAAATTGATCATACGGTAGAGTGTTAGAAGATTTCGAGAATTACAATATCGCTTTGAATATATTTCTTTATAGTTATTAGGAAAGTTAATATTTGTGTAAAAGTTAGATTTCCTATTTCATAATGTAAAGAATTTGTTAGAAAAATTAAGATAAAATAAATCTATTGATTAATCAATAAAACTGAGAGAAACTATTATATTTCTAAAGTTTAAGATCTTAATTTTTTTTTGACCTAGCATCGCTTGCTTCTAACGCAAGCTTCGCATCTCTTTCTTCGTTTTGCCTCTCGGCATCTTTTGCCTCTCTTGTTTCGTTACGAACAGAGGATCTTGGTTCGTGTGCCAAGAATTTTTTTTTTCCACAAGAGCTTACGTCAACCAAGCCTTTAAGCTTGTGTTTCTTATTGACTTTTCTACAGGCCTATCGTTACCAACGACGATCCTTATGATTATATTGGTCTCTTTTGAAGAGACTTTGATGATGTTGAAGACGAAGCCACGGGATATGTTATTGGTTTTCCCAAAAAAAAAAGAGGTTTTGTAAGAATTTTGATCTCTCTTATCACAAGATTTGATGGCCACAACGTGGTTATAGATTTTTGAACATGAATCTATGGATAGATTCGTTCAAGTTTGATGTTTTTCTCGCCTTTGCGAGTAACATCCTTTTTTAGTCGACTTCTTGTCTTTGCAAGTTGTTTCAGTACTTCGCAATCGTGAACTACTTCTGGACCTTGTAATCGCGAGTTTTGTCCCCTTACTATCTGAAGAACTCTACGGTCGTATAAACGTCGATGATGACCCTACAGGATATAAACATCGATGATGATCCGACGGTCGGGTGTTGCAGCCGATTTAACCTTACGACCGGGTATAAACGTCGATTTGATGATCTGACGGCATGGTATAATGCCGATATTTTGAAGACTTGTCCAATCTCACACGTGTTACCACGTATGAGCTTGTCGGGGGTATTGGGAGATCCAGGAGATCGACCATATCAAGATTATGAAAGTTATGAAGAATCAAGAAAGATCTGTAAAGATCTAGAAGAATATCCGAGAATAGGAAATTACATTTATATTAAATATACTATTTCCATATTAGTTTAGGAAATTAGGTTATTCAATCCTATATAAATTTATGCAGCTTGTAACTTGATTCATATGGGAGTCTAATAATAATTTTTCCTAAACATTTTTGTGTTTTTACTCTCATTAATTTATTAGTAAAAAAAAGAAAAAGATGACTCTTACTCATGGGAGTAATTTTATGTTATAAACATCTTTTATTGATTAACCCGTCAGGACCGTATTTCTGTTTCTAATGAACTTAGCATAAAATATTGTATGTATTAAATGATTGTCTGTAAAACACATTTTTATAGTCCACATTCATATTCAGAAATCAGTAAGTACTAATGATTGGTAATAGTTTTCAACTATAGTATTGAAAACAAATAAAACATTATATATAAAATGAGTTCTGCCCTAGTTTCTAATAACAACATTGCTGCAAAATAAAAAAAAATCGAAAAGGTCATCGACACTCGTAACTCGGCAGTCAGCATAAATGCAGAAAAAAATAGTTGTAAGTAATTAAGAAGCTGCAGTAAACGGGATGGATTGTCCAGAAAGGAGAATTGAGCAAAGTGAGGTTAGAGATGAGTATATTATGAGAGTTCTTGATTTCAATAAGATGGCCTCTCGTATGCACCAATGTTCTGTTCCACCACAACTCCCACCACATTTTCCCCTGTCCATCGATTGTCCCATTTTCTCCTGCAAAATTTTAGTCGAGACCTGATTATTTTCGGTTTAGAAACAGACTTTGCTTTATTACTCACAGAGAGGAGAAAGTAAAACTGAAAAAGCCAAGGAGTTAATTGATTCTAGAGAACTCCAAACTCTCCAAAACCAGAAAAAACCAAAGTAAACCGGAACTGTTCCTCCTCAAACGTAGTATTTACATGTGCGATATATTTCAGTTTAAGCGGAAACGCCTAACACAACGAAATTTCGCCTTTCCATTTGCGTTTGGCTTTTGCTCTACGATTTGCTAAGGGATTTTTTACTAAAATACTAAAGGTTGAAGGAAAATACACTATTATAACATGTAAACACAAAAGCAAATGCAAACACACAAAAATAATCAAACACCTATTTAAAATTGCAAGAAGATACCAACATAGAAAATGGAGATACATAAATTAATTTAATTAGATTTTTTTACCTTGGATCCCAAAATCACAGCGCCGTGTTCGAGAAAGAGCGTGAAATTGCTGGTGAGGTTGAAGCTTCCGGTGCGCCACGTGCCCTTCGGGACATTAAGCTGGGCCCCACCCTCGGCGGAAAAACCTCGTATGTGCCGTACGGCGCGGCGGAAAGCCGCCGTGTTGGACGTTTTTCCGTCACCGACTCCGCCGTAATCGGTTATGGACATCACGATCCGTCGTTTCGGTGACGGGTCGTGGTTGAAAAACCTGAGCATGTAACCGGGTCATCGTCGTGTTTACGGGTCGTCGGGATCCAGAAATAGGAATTGGAAGAGATTTGGTGAGAGAGAATCGCTAAAACGGCGAAAAGAAGGAGAAAAATCGCCCACGAAGGTCTTGTAATGGCGCTGAAAACTGTAGGCTTCTCCGATTCCATTGTTGTTTTTGGAAAATTTATTATATTCGGAAGAGAAAAAAACTCAAAAGCCCATTGAAGAATTTACGAAAAAGCAGATAATTGCAAACAGAAGAATATTAAAATGGAACTTTTTGGTGGTTTTCGAGAGGAAGAAGAAGAAGAGAAAATTGCATGCGTGTGTGCAAATGATTACTGTGGTGATGACAACGAAGATGGTGGAAGAAAGATACCTTACCTCTAAAATTTCGACACTTTTTTTTCTTTTCTCTCTCGAAATAGAAAAAAATAAGAAAATTGTATATACAGACAGACGCAAATATGTCGTGAAAAGGGCACTAAGGATTGGTGCATGTGAAGTGGCAAAAGCCAAAAGTGGAAGGAGAAAGTACACATCTTCAAAAATATTCTGATTTTTTTTTTTTTTTTTTTTATGTAATAAGAAAGATCACGGGTACGATTTGGCGTTACATCTCATTACTTCAGAGTCCTTATCTACTGTAATGACTGGCTGTTGTTTTTTAATAATGAATTAATTTTTTAAAAAATTTGCGTTTTTTTTTGTCAACTATTTTTGTATTTTGATATATGTTACAAAAATACAACGAATTAATAAAATTTTAAACTATAAATTGGCTCTTAAAATTTTAAATTATAAATGGCTCTTAATTTTTTTTTTCAATTTCTATCCACATAAATTTGGACTATGCTAAAAAGAGATGTTTCGAAGAATTCTATGTGCGATTTGAATCACACGTTTGATCTTATTATCATCAGAGGAAAGATCACAATAAGCTTCATGGATGATATCCGAACCCTTGCATCTACCTTCACGACGATTTCGTTTTTAATCATATATTTAGACACAATTGCAAAAAAAAAAAAAAAAAAAAACCTTTATAGCTTTTGTAGCCATGGTTATTCTCAAATGATAACTTTTTATTCCTGACTAAATCAATTTACATCCCATGTGATTTACCTATTTATTCGTTGTTTTCTATATATGAATGGATATCTTTTTTATTTGATTGAGTAATGAAATAAAGCAAACATTCCCAAAAGTCCATAACAAGATTTGGTCTGACTTTGCTTGAAATTTGAAATTAAAATTTTGTTCTTCAAATGAGTCGTCATAATGAAAATAATTTGGAAAAGGCTTTTTGTGTACTCATCCCAAATTCGAACCGACATTTAGAAAAGAAAATTAGATCATATGCTTGACTTTATTATTCAAAAAGAAGGAGAGCATGAAAATTAAATATTAAGATTTCCAAATTTCTCTTACAAAGTTCTATAAAAACCTAAGAAAGAAATGTTTAACTTTAAGCAGTGGGTCGAAAATATCAAAATACTTGTGTTTCTGTCGCCAATAACATTCTTAGAAACCAGTGACCTATATGAACAATTTCAGCTTAAAATTTTAATAGATTGGGATTTATCTTGCAAACTTGCTATATAATCCAAGATTTTTTTGTTTCATTTCTCTCATGAAAATCCAAATAACTGGACTGTTTTTATTTTGTAATCCAGCCCACAAAACAACTGGAGCCTTGTGAACTGGGCCGATTTGGACTCACCCATTTGAAATCAGAGGTTAATTATTTAAGGATTGTGATAATGATGATGGTGGTATCATCATCACACACCATCATGGTTTTATCATATGGAACATAAGGAATTGAAAGTCATCGTGCGTGTTTGACTTTGACCAAAGCTAAAAAAAAGCTTTGAAAATTCTCCACGTCATCATCATCTATTTGTCGTTTTCCTCATTCTCACACCTTCCCTTTAATGTCATTGGATCTTTCTCTGATGAGTATCGATGAAGGAGGATTTTAATCTGGGGAAGTTTTGAAGAAAATGGAAGGCAGATTGATGATCCCTGGCTTCTTTTGGCTGATTCTTGTTTCCGATTTGGTTCTTAGAGCATCTGGCAACGCCGAAGGTTTTGCTTCTGTCTCTCATTTGTCTTTAAAATTTCAGTCTTCCCAGTTTTTAGCTAACTCATAAACTCCTTGTTGAGAGCTGGAAAATCTGCTGGTTCGATTAGTTTAGGTTGTAATGAGTCTATGGATAACTTGATTGTAGCGTTGACTTGAGTTATGTTGTGTAACCTGTTCATATGGTTTTGAGAGTAATTTGATTCTTCTTTGGTTAACGGCAGGTGATGCTTTGAGTGCGTTGAAAAACAGTTTAGCAGACCCTAACAAAGTGCTTCAAAGTTGGGATGCCACTCTTGTTACTCCCTGTACATGGTTTCACGTTACTTGCAATAGTGACAATAGTGTTACACGTGTGTAAGTTTCTTTCTGTCTCTAGCCAAAGATGATTCGGCTTTTCTTTTCATGCATCTACTGAGAGTTTCCTGGTTTTCATGTTTGATCAGTGACCTTGAGAATGCAAATCTATCTGGTCAGCTCGTAATGCAACTTGGCCAGCTTCCAAACTTGCAGTACTTGTAAGTCGTCTCTTCTTAAAGTGGAGATAATTAAGGGATAGTTTTAGTAACTGACGCAAACATAAGATTTTATTTGCCGATAGAGCGGGTCCAAAGCTTATTTAGCTAACTAACGGATTTGGTACTGTTCTGGACGAAAATACCTCTGGCCATGGGTGGGAAGTTGAACACCGCAGCATAATGTGTTGAAGATAAATTAGCGTGATATTAATTTATATTCTCTGTTAGACATAAAAGTTACACACTAAGTACAATATATTACTCACCTGTGATTATATAGTATGTTAAACTTTCAAGTAATTTTGATAATTGATAAACTATCATGTTAAACATGTTATTTTATGAAAAAGTAGCATGCTATTTCTTCATTAATGTGGCATAATAGCATTTTATTTTCTGTCTATGCTTGCAAGTAGCATGTTATATTTTGTTTCTTCGCAGCACATAAGCATCAGATCTAGTTATGCTATAAGTAATAGCTGAAAAGCATGTTATTCCATAAATAGCATGTTACATAACTATATTAGAGGTAATATTAAGTGATATGATCTGCTATACATAAAAGCTTGCACAAAGATAATTACATCATGGTAAACAGAAACTGCTAGAATGATGACAACGGGACCCAAGAGGAATTATTCGAACTTACAAAAAAATTAAAGGAAGCCTATAAGGATGAGGAAGAATATTGGCAACAAAAGAGTCGGACGACATGGGCAAAAATAGGGGACACCAATTCTAAATTCTTTTTTGCGCAAACAAAACAAAGAAGAGCACGTAATCGGATTATTGGATTATATAATACATCAGGCGAGTGGGTCAGCTCTGAGGAAGAAGTGGAACAAGTCGCAATTAATTATTTTGAAGACCTTTTTCAAACAACTTCACCATCGAATTATGAGGAAGTGTTAGAAGAGGTTCCAACTTTGATTACAGATCAAATCAATGAGATGCTTACGGCAATGGCAACAGAGGAAGAGGTAAAAACGGCCCTATTTTTGATGCATCCGGAAAAGGCACCAGGGCCGGATGGTATGACGGCACTATTTTTCCAACGTTCTTGGCATATTATTAAATCGGACATTCTTCTATTAGTCAACGAATTTCTACGAACGGGAACTTTTGACCGAAGGTTAAACACGACAAATATCTGCCTAATCCCGAAAATGGGCAGGCCCACCAGGATGGCCGAACTTAGACCAATAAGCCTTTGTAATGTCGGGTACAAAATCATTTCGAAGTTTTTGTGTCAACGGCTGAAAAGAGTTCTACCGAATCTAATATCTGAAACTCAATCAGCTTTTGTCGCTGGTCGGCTAATTACGGACAATATTTTGATCGCCCAGGAAATGTTTCACGGGTTGAGAACAAATAAGGCGTGTAAGGATAAATTTATGGCAGTTAAAACTGATATGAGCAAGGCTTACGATAGGGTGGAATGGCCATTTATCGAGCACCTCCTTCGGAAAATGGGCTTTGCGGAAAGATGGATTACATGGATGATGTGGTGTATAAAATCGGTACAATACAAAGTTCTTCTTAACGGACAACCAAAGGGACAAATATACCCAGCAAGGGGACTTCGTCAAGGAGATCCCTTATCCCCATATTTATTCATTCTGTGTACAGAAGCATTGATTGCCAATGTACGGAGGGCAGAACGGGATAAGAAATTAACGGGATTAAAAGTTGCAAGGGCAAGCCCGGCGGTATCGCATCTACTCTTTGCCGATGATAGCCTTTTCTTCTGCAAGGCAACCAAGGAGGAGTGTCAAGTACTCCAACACATCCTCAAACAATATGAAATGGCATCCGGACAACAAATAAACTTTTCAAAATCGTCACTACAATTTGGACATTCGGTAGATCCAACGGTAAGGGAAGAGATACAACGGCTATCAGGGATATCAACGATAGGGGGAATGGGTACCTACCTAGGTATACCAGAAAGTCTGGGAGGTGCCAAAACAAAGATATTTGCTTTTGTTAGAGATAGATTACACGATAGAATAAACGGATGGACCTCGAAGTTCCTCTCAAAGGGGGGCAAAGAGGTTCTCATCAAGTCGGTAGCAGCAGCTTTGCCGACGTATGTCATGTCTAGTTTTCGATTGCCCAAGTCTATAACCACTAAATTAACCAGTGCAGTTGCACAATTTTGGTGGAGTTCAAATGGGAGTCAAAGAGGCATGCACTGGTTAGCTTGGAAAAAACTATGTCAAAGTAAACAAGATGGAGGTTTAGGATTTCGGACGATTGAGCCTTTCAATACGGCTCTACTAGCAAAGCAGCTATGGAGATTAATGGATAATCCAGAGTCGCTTTTTGCAAAAGTATTTAAAGGACGTTATTTTCGGAAGTCCAATGCGTTGGACTCAGGTAAATCATATTCCCCTTCCTATGGTTGGAAGAGTATCACATCGGCTATACCTCTGGTAAAAAAAGGGCTAATTAAAAGAGTTGGATCCGGACTCTCCATTTCTGTATGGAATGATCCTTGGATTCCAGCTCAACACCCGAGGTCAGCTTTTTTCAAAACCCCAATTTCTGATCCAAATTTAATGGTCAATCAGTTGATTGACTTTCAGACGAGAACCTGGAATATAGATTTGCTAAAAGCGATCATTATCCCAGAGGACGTGAAAATTATCCAAGGCATCCCAGTGGGAGATATCCTGAGACCTGACTCTATAGGATGGCATTATACAAAGTCCGGAATATACACGGTCAAATCAGGATATGAAATTGAACAACGGAGCATGGCTATGGACCAACCTATAACTTTCGGTCCAACTGTCATACCGCTACAAGCACAGGCATGGCAGATCCAATGTCCACCAAAGCTAAGGCATTTCATCTGGCAAGTAATTACGGGAGGTTTACCGGTTAGTGTTAATCTGAAAACTAGGGGGATAAAATGCGATACACAGTGTGCCCGTTGTGGATTGGAAGAGACTATAAATCATGTCCTTTTTGAATGCCCTCCGGCATTTCAAACGTGGGCTCTCTCAACCATCCCTACGGCCAATGGAATCTTTTCGGTATCCTCTATTTTCACAAATATAGACTTCTTGTTCTGGCGAGTGCCTCCTGGAAATCAGGACCAAACGTTCCCATGGATCATGTGGTATATTTGGAAAGCACGAAACGATAAGATTTTTCGAGGAATGGATATAGATCCGCATGTTGTCCTACGAGATGCGGAGACCGACGCGTTTGTTTGGGAGAAGGCTCAATCGGAGGAGCCCGCTATTCCTAGGCCAGTTGAAAGGCAACAAAGGGGACCTCCGGTATATCCAGGTTTGAAATGCTATATTGATGGCTCTTGGAAAGAATCAGATAATTTTTCAGGCCTAGGATGGTACGTATTTCAAGACGAAGGCACAGGGATCATGATGGGAGCCCGAAACCTACGACGAAGCATTTCTCCACTACACGCAGAAACTGAAGCTCTGGTATGGGCGATGCACTGTTTAGTCGACATGCAGCAGACGGAGGTAGCCTTTGCAACAGACTGCTCTGACTTGGTGAAGATGGTGTATACACCGATGGAGTGGCCGGCGTTCGCAGTCCACATGGAAGAACTACAGAAGCTAAAGGAGAAGTTCTCGTTTTTCTCTTTATCTTATATTCCTCGCGCTCTTAATTCCAATGCCGACAGGCTTGCGAAAGGTGCACGAGTAGCTATTTCAGATCTATTTTATGTAAGTCCATTCCCACCATGTTGGGTCACCGACCCGCGGTAAAATTTTATTATTCTGATGACAAAAAAAAAAAAAAAAAAAAAAAAACTGCTAATTTTCTGTGTACTCCTGTCGTTGAATTGTCTAAAGCTATGTGGATAAAATGTGATAGTGTTCAAAACTACTGCATAATTTTGCATCACCATAGATTATTGGTGAAGTAGTTTTATAGAGTTTATACTTTCCAATATTTTGTAGAAAATAATATTAAAGAAACTATAATGACAGAGAGCTTTATAGCAATAACATCACTGGGGGAATCCCAGAGCAGCTTGGAAATTTGTCGGAATTGGTGAGCTTGGATCTTTACTTGAACAATTTAAGCGGTCCCATACCATCAACTCTCGGCCAACTAAAGAAACTCCGTTTCTTGTATGTACCCATATTTAACCCTCTTCTTTTAACAAGCAGCTTGATTATTATCTTCAATTTTGGTCTTACTCTTCCTTAAAAACCTATTCCTACAATGTATTTTACAAATGCAGGCCCCTTTGTAGGAGTAAGAAAGTAGTGTAGCCAAATAGATGCTAAGTTATTTTACGAAACGAAAAAATGTTCTCCAGGAGGTTCTATTTTAATGCACCCAGATTTCGTTAAAGAAGTCTGAATATTAAAGTTACAGATTACCCTTGTGTTCACTAAATTCCACTGGAGCAGCACCATGTTGAAAATTCAGAGTGAGTGTCTGTTTGATTGTACTCGTCTGTCACCTTGTGATCTTCAGTGGAAGTTTATTGACTTGCTTAATTTATCTGAAATCGGTCTGGTTCTGTAAGGATGATGTTCTATCAAAGGAGACATTTGATAATATTCTTCTGCATTAGGCTTTGAGAGCAGCCCCTATTTTTGTTAATTTTTATTCTACATTCGTCAGTATGAACTCATTACTGGTTAATTGTTTTCACTTATTCGTGACATGGTCCTTTGCTATTGGTGGTCAGGCGTCTTAATAACAATAGCTTATCTGGAGAAATTCCAAGGTCTTTGACTGCTGTCTTAACGCTGCAAGTTCTGTGAGTGCAACTTTGTCACTCCCAAATTTCTTTGTTCTGATTATTGTTTGGCCAACATAGTCGTGAAAGTCAGAAAACAATATCATCTTGAAACGCAGGGATCTCTCAAACAATCCTCTCACTGGAGATATTCCTGTTAATGGTTCCTTTTCACTTTTCACACCTCTCAGGTTTTGCTTCTTGCTCCTAATTTAAATCTTGGCGAACGAATCAGAATGATTGGTTGATTAATTGTTTGAAAGTTATCTGCAGCTTTGCCAACACCAAATTGAATCCCCTTCCTGCATCTCCACCTCCTCCTATCTCTCCTACACCCCCAATCACCGTCAGGTTTGCTGTTTTGTATATCATTGTATTTTATACGTGTTTTTTTTTTGTTTCTTCTTCCTTTTTCAGTATCTAGTTGAATATGGTATATTTTTGTTTTTAGCTGTCGGGTACTCCAAATTTTTTTGTTTTTATTAACCCTTGTCAAAATAGTTCCCTTTGCATGCACCGACACGCTTATACCTTCCGTTCTTGTTTGCTTAGTTAGCATTGACAATTTTATATGGGAGGTTATCTTCAAATACATAGCCAGTATGTTCTTAAGTTGGTTTTTGGAAGCATTGGGTTGTCTATTTCTTGCTAATTATTTTATAAATATTAGGAGATCTGTTATGTATTAAGAAAGAATCTGTTCATATCATACTTGCAGGGAATAGAATTACTGGAGCAATTTGATTCTTCGAAAATCCCACCTGACATATCACTGCCTATTCCAATTCCGGAACAAGTACGCGTAGTACCAGAGATCCTTCGAATAATGATGTTTGAACTCGGACGTGCCATGGCCATTCCGTACTGGTCCCATCCGCTCTTCACAGCTACAAGGTCATCGCCGCTTTCGATGTAGCAGTCCTCAATGCAGACATTGGCCTCAATGTTTTAGACGTCAATTTCTATTTTTGCGCTTATAAGCCAACTTTTTTCCTTCCGAAAACTCACATTTTCTAAAAATCTAACATTTTCATTTTTTCATAAACACAAAATGCAAACGCAAGCTCTAAATGCAATATCAAACAAACAATCGAGGGCAGAATAGAGAATTTTACCTGGATCTATACCATCGGTGTTAGGGGCATTCATCGGAGCAAGGATGGTCATATCTATTACTAATAACAATCCTAGAAAATGAATTCTAGGGTTGTGTCCTTTCGTATCCTAGGTTGTGTCCTTTTAGGGTTGTATTTTGTCGTAAATAACCGTTTTATTATTCATAGATATATTCTAGGGTTGCGTCTTTTCGAGGGGTTGAGTCTTTTCGTATTCTAGATTTGTGTCATTTTGTATCTTATATTCTAGGGTTGCATCTTTTCAAAGGGTTGTGTCCTTTCGTATTCTAGATTTGTGTCATTTTGTATCCTATGCTTGTGTCCTTTCGTTTTCTAGGGTTGCGTCTTTTCGAAAAAATTCTCGTGTATTTATTTAAGGTTGCGTTTTCTAGCATTTGTGTTTTTAACTCTATATATTTGTTTCGTTTCGTATCCTAGAAAATGAATTCTAGGATTGTGTCCTTTCGTATCATAGGGTTGTGTCCTTTCGTATCGTAAGGTTGTGTCCTTTCGTAAATAACCGTTTTATTATTCATAGATATATTCTAGGTTGTGTCTTTTCGAGGGGCTGAGTCCTTTCGTATTCTAGATTTGTGTCCTTTTGTATCCTATATTTTAGGGTTGCGTCTTTTCGAAGGGTTGTGTCCTTTCTTATTCTAGATTTGTGTTCTTTTGTATCCTATGCTTGTGTCCTTTCGTTTCTTAGGGTTGCGTCCTTTCGGAAAAATTCTCGTGTATTTATTTAAAGTTGCATTTTCTAGCATTTGTGTTTTTAATTCTACATATTTGTTTCGTTGAACATTTTGTTCATTTATGGCTACTAATTTAAAAATTCACTCAAAGCATTATGATGATAAAAAATGTCATTCTATTATTTTTAAATGATTATTACTCAAAAGCATTGATCTTTTTACTGTTCTAGAAATTCATAAAATTCTTGATTTGTGTAAAGAATTTTGGAACTCTAATGACAATGTAGATTTTATGAGTAGTTTCAAATATAATAAATTAATGAAAATTCCAAGTATATTTTTCGGAAAAGGGTGGTGCATGTAGTGAGTTTTTAGATCTAACAATTCTCTACGGAAATGTTGATTCTTTATATTTGAAAGCAGTTTTTTTGGGTTGTATACATCGAAATATTGAAGCCGCGTTAACATTGTTACAAGATTTCAAGATGAAAAGACACACACAAGTGATCTGGTTATCAACTATATTTTTTATATGCATTGGACGATTTAAATATGCCAAATTACAAATGAATCGATTTAAATGACGTACCAATCCAAAAATTGTTCTCTTAGTCAGACGAAGAGCTTTGGTTCCAATTCGTGAAATGCAAGTGGAAGGAAAAACATTTTTTCAGACATGATTCAATTGTCTAAATATAAAATTGTACATCTTGTGAGTGCTTGTTTTTCTTGTAGTAGTATGTGTTATTTACGACATCAAATTGGTTATTTTCTTAAATATGTGTAAATGTAATCTGCAATATTTTTTCTATAATTTTTTTAAATAATAATATATCAATAAGTATAACAAGGTGTTATTTAATGTCAATTTACAATCTTAATTCTGAAAATTTTCGTTTATGCATTATTCTACTAAATAAAACTGATTTTTGTGAAATGTTGTTGTTATAAGAACATGAATCTGGATCAATCTATCTCCAATCAATTTTTTGATTTGTTTTAGATTGGTTATGCTCCTGCAATTCGTTATGAAGTTCATCGCTCATACGTATGGGTTCTCCGTTTTGGAGTTTATGGGTTATTTCTTTCATTATAATCAATTATGCAATTGACGTGAATTATGCTTGTGAATTGTTTCAGTTTATTGTGTTTATCGGTTGTTGGACATCGATCGGTTTATAAAAAAAAAACATTTAAGTAATCCTATAATGCCATAATATAATATATATATATATATATATATATATATATATATATATTAATCCTATAATTAGTGACGATTACTTTTGATATGTTTTTTTTCCTTTCTTAATTTACCTGTTATTAGGTGTTAATATATTTCTGTGTTTGTTTAAGTCTTCCATGTCGATATTAACCTCTAACAATCACGTCTCTTAATTGAGAAGTTACAACTCTTCAAATGGTGACTTTTCATTAGAAGATACTATTTTGTATTATTATATATACTAGGCCAATACTCGCGCATACGTGCGGGTTTTTTTTTATAATTTAGAGTTGAGCAAAATTTCCGTCCTGTCTTGGTTCATCGCATTCCATCTCTTTCTTGTCTTGAATTTCTATTCCATACAGAAATACATTCCCATATAGATAATTTTTTTGATTTTTAGTTGGAAACGGAACGGAAAACAAAATTCTCGAAATCCCATTTGGGACAAATTTTACAAGTAATATTATATAAATAATTGAACATGTATCTCTTTTTTTGTTGTCAAGTCATTACATTATGCAAATTGAGAAATTACATAGTCACGGAAAAAAAATACCAATTAGCCAATACGGATGATAAATATAATTTGAGTAGAAAGAAACGTTCAAAATGCTATGTTTTGCAAGTGTATGTGCAGCGACATTTTAACACCTCTTTAAATGATAAAATTAGCAGCTCTGGTTTTTTCTGACCAAAAACTAATATCTTGACATATGTTTTCCATACTTATATCCCGAAAATAGTCATGTATAATATTTATCTGAACTTATCAATCTTCTTCAAAAATTTCTTATAGAAAACCATGAAATATACACTATTTTCTGACAAAAAACTAATATCTTGACATATGCTTTTCATACTTATATCCCGAAAAGAGCCATGAAATATTTATCAGAACTTATCAATATTTTTCAAAAAATTTCTTATAGAAAACCATGAAATATACACTTTGTATAGTGATAAATATAGCATTTCCTTATGCCTCTAAAGACGATATTGTAGAGCTCAAATTCGTTGGTCTTCTATATTTTGAGATCCCGTCATAATTCCGGACAATCCATCCAGCAACGACTTGTTGTGTTGCAAAATTTAAAGATGTGTCGAAATTATATTTTACCCATCCAAAGTGTGATCGAATAAAATGGAATATGTATCTTCTAATAATAGAAAAGACAAAATATTATACACAAACATTATCTTTATTTGTTATTTTCATTAAATGTAACAAATTTATTAATTTTTATATTATGTAAAATAATAATTAATTTATATGAATTTTATTATTATCATATTTGTTTATATTTTTGAGAATTATCGTTTCGTCTCGTCCCATCCTATTTTTGTGCCGAACTTTAAATGGAACATAAATGGAACAACTATTTTACTTCTCTAATTTTCGTCACGTTTCCGTTTTTCGAAAAATCTCGTCCCGAATTCATGTTTCCTACCTTTATAAAAATATCAAAAAAATTATTTATAACTAATATAAACTTGATGGTTAATATATACTAATGAATAACAAAACTATTGAATGTAGAAAAATAATTTGCATATAAATGTAAGAAAATATGACCAATTGGAGAATAAATTTCACAAAAGAGGAAAATGAATAGGTAAACTAAGTTTAAAGTTAATATTATTTAATTGTATTAAATTTATGTTTTTATGGCACTATATTATTTATTATTTTGTGTTTATAAGTTTTAATTTAAATTTGAATTTATTTAAATTTATATTTATAATTAATGTAAGGACACGTGTCACTTTCTCTACATGCCACGTGTCACATAAATGGAGAGGGTTAGCCTCCTTTCATATAGTAGATTGTATATTATTAATATTCAGTAATTATATATATATATATATTTTTTTTTTTTAATCCTATAATCAGTGACGATTACTTTGATATGTTATTTTCTCTCTTAATTTACCTTTTATTACGTGTTAATATATATATTTTTTTTTAAGTCTTCCATGTCTATATTAACCTCTAACAATCACGTCTCTTAATTGAAACTTTTCAAATTGTGACTTTTCATTAGAAGACACTACTTTCTAATATTATATATATAAATGGGTAAACGTTTTATACATGGATGTTCAAATTTGTTTTTTTTTTTTTTTTTGTAAATATGTTGACAATTATCTTGTTTGTTATTATAAACGTTCGCCATACATACATTTAAACAAACTTTGTTTTTTTTTTTTTGTTGAAAAGAATGTTAAATTTGTATTCAATCCAAAAACTCTGGTACATTTGCTGCTTCATATTTGTTTAATGGTAAAAATTAAGAACAGAGGACATTGTTAGGACTCTTTACCAACTGGGATTGCTGAAAACTAACAGTTCTAGAACCAAGACTCCTATAGAGTGCCTAACTCCATAACAATCAGCCCGCTAAAATGACTCGATATATAGAACATAGATTCACAATAAAAAGGAGACTTGTCTAACAATAGTTTAACTGGTTCGGTCCCAGAGTTTCTAGCAAACATGGAAACCTTAAAACTCATGTAAGTTTAAGCGCCAAGAGGCTGAAATCTAAAACTTTTATCCTATTAACACCAAAAAGCTAACATTTTGCAACCTTTATTCACTCTGTTTTGCGCAGAAATCTATCAGGCAATGAGCTAAATCCCTGCAACTCTTCTTGATAAAGCACAAAGAGGAACGATTCATTAAGCTAATAATCCGTGCGTATGAGCGAAGAAAACAAAACATTAAATCCTTAGAGCTTTCTAATCAAGTTTGTCTTTCAATCACCGATATAAAAACTCTAGTATCGAAGGAAATACCGGGCTCTCTTCGTCCCCTTCATGCGCCACCACGAAGAAGAAGAAGAAGAAAAACACGGTTATTGCACCTGTTGCAGCATCACTTGTTTCAGATCTTTGTGATACTGACACAATCAAAACACCCTTTTAGAGTTCATCACAAAGATCTCGCATGTTTGTTTTATATACTTGTAAGGTTGAGTTGCTTCTTAGAGTTCATCACAATTAAAGATCTCACATGTCTTGTCGGATATTGCGAAGAAGGCGAGAAATTGTCTCTAATCTATGTGTTCATTGGGAATGGAGATATGAAAGAGCATTTATGAGGTCTGGTTTTTATAAAAAATGTTCTTAAAATGTATAAACATTTTGGGTTCTAGTTTTAAGATTCTGACCTTTTAGGGAAGCGTGGACCGTCGAAACTAACTTGGGAAGGAAGGCTTTGTATAGCAGCGGAATCAGCGCAAGGATTGGAATATTTGCATAATGGATGCAAACCGCAACTAGTTCACCGCAACATTAAGACAACTAACATCTTATTAAACGAGAAGTTCCAAGCTAAGCTTGCGGAATTCGGACTTTCACGGTCTTTCCCACTTGGAACTAAAATTCGTGCCTCAACCGTAGTCGCAGGAACTCCCGGATACCTTGATCCCGAGTAAATCTCAGTCACCTCTCTCTACAACGTTATTGAAGTTTTTTCGTGTTAACTCTTAACATTCTAGTTTTTTTTTAATTTCTTCCCTTGTTCTCAGATACTACAAAACTAATTGGTTGACCGAGAAAAGCAATGTGTTCAGCTTCGGTGTTGTTCTACTTGAGCTAGTAACGAACCGACCCGTGATAGACCAGAAAAGGGAAAGATCACATATAAGTGAATGGGTAGGTTTGATGCTATCAAGAGAAGACATTACTAGCATTGTGGATCCTAAGCTTCAAGGAGACTTTGATCCGAACACGATATGGAAAGTTGTTGAGACCGCAATGACTTGCCTGAATCCGTCTTCTTCACGTAGACCGACAATTAATGACTCAAGTCGTACCAACGGAAACGTTGCCTACTCGGAAGCCATGGAATTATGGCTATCAACGCGTTAACATTAAAATACGTTTTCATGTACTCTGTTTTTCAATTTCTTAAGAAAACTTCCAAAACTACATGTTAATAATTTCAGCAAAAGAACCACATCTATTGTAACAAAAGTTTGATTTGAATATAATTTTACATTCGATTCAAAAATAAAAAATGACTCAAGTCGTAATGGATCTGAAAGAATGTCTGAACATGGAGATGGGAAGTCGTATGACCGATTCAACTAACGATTCTTCAATCGAGCTATCCATGAATTTCACAACAGAGCTTAATCCTGGTGCTAGATGAATCAAATCTAATATCAATATGCTTGAAGCTGTAAGTTTCTCTGTACACACATATCTTGTGTTCTGTTTGTAATAAATTGTAATTTTATCTGAAGCAATTCATCAAGTTTCTCTGCTTTTGTAGTAATGAAATAAAAGTGTTCACGAAAAACACTTCTAAGTTTATTTGAAATACACAACGAAAGTCTAAGTCCAAATTATCCTCTTGTTTATTTTATTTTTAACTAGTGAGCCAACTAAATAGTGCTCATATTCGAACACAGCCACAACTATCCGCATAATACATGTTATTTTACTTCGAGTTTTCTATTTTTCATATTTTTGGTAATCATCTAATAGTTAACATATTTAAAAAGAAAAATGAACTAACTAGGAATATGAAAAAATATTTATTATGATCAATAAATAATAATTATTTATTTAGTATTTTTTCTTCTTTTCAACAAGATGCATTATGCGGATTTGAACCCGTATGGAGATACAATGATAAAACCAACACAAATTATTAGGCTACATCTATTATTTATTTTTATTAAATACTATTATTAGAAAATTTTGAAAATAAAACTATGATTGACTCGCGGTCCATCCGATCTATTTTGGTGATCCGTTGGTCTGGTAGATTTTTCGGTTCACCATCTAATCCAGTTTTAAGGACATTTAAAAACGCAGTTGCATTTCCCGGATGGTGGTGCCTTGCTGCAAATACCAATCCCATTTTCGTTTTTCCTCTTCTGGGTACATAGTTTGGTACAAATGATACGGTCACACTCAGGATTTGAAGTGCTCAAACATCCACATTTACCCAGTTTCGATCGTGGGTCTGGTTTACACCCATATGGTAGACAATAGTTCGTTGTATTAAGAATTTCAGCACACATTTTTTGTCCTTGTGTTTCCTCAACCATCACTCCTATTATAGTAAATATTTTAGACACAAAAAATCAGTTCTATTTTTTTAAATAAAAATAAATATATAAATCTTTTTAAAATTCTTTCGTGAAGATTGATGTTTGACGATTTTTATACATATTAATAAGTCATTAAAAATATAATACATATAGTTTAATTAATTGATTATTGGTAAAGAACAATAATTAATATAAAACATATCATTCTACCTAAACAACAATAAGTAGATAGGAGTATTCTCTAAATTTGATATAAATTTTGCGTAGAAAGCTAGAAAACATGAACAAAAACTTTAAAAATTCTCTCTGCATTTTTTTGGGGATCCCATAATTTGGTATGCCAAATAAATTTTTTTTTTTGAAATGAAATGTTAAATTATATTCCAAAAAAAAAATGTTTTACATCCATATGCCAAATAAATTACCTTAAATTCTCTCCACATATTTTCTATACTGATGTAGTGACAAGTAAATGTATTTTTTTGCTTTAATTTATGGACTCGCCTCATTGTGTGAACATCCAACTACGTGTATAGTAATTGAATAAATTGTGAATTGGATGTATAATCATGAAACTAGTAATAATTTACAAAATTATAATACAAATATAAGAATTATAAAAATTATATAAATAAGTTTTTAAAATATCATTGGTTTTGGTGTTCCAAGTCTAAAACAAAAACAATTGCACTTGATTTTTCTTTCTTTTTTTTGCCAGGGATTTGATATAAAAGTGTTGAACTTTCTATTATATAATTCTATAATTTTCGAAAAAACAATGTCACTATCTAATTCAGATACATATTTGAAATAACATAGCTGAATTTATCTTTTAGGAAAATAACATAAAATAACGTGTTATTGACAATTTTATTTTTGAATAGTTTATTTATAAGAAATTAAAATGGCTGTAAATATAAATACAAACCTATACCGAGGATGGTGAAGATGGTTAGAAGGGTGATCGAGAGTTGAAAGGATTTGCTCATCTTATATGCTGTGAATGAATTGATGACCGTTTTAAATGTTAGAAAAAACGAACAAAGTGTTCAAGTATATATAGAAAAAGTTAGATGTATCTCATTTTTGATACATCTAATTTAAGTAATTCTATAAATTTTGGTTTTAAAGACGTAGTCTCGATTCCTGACGTAGAACCACACATTTTTTTCTTTATTTTTCAACACACGATTTAATTAAAATAAAACTCTGTGATTGGTAATTCAATATAGAAAAAAAGAATTTACAAAATAAACATCTACAAATCTAGAACGAGATAATGGGCTAAACAATCAGTTTTACAATTTACACGACTTGAAATGAAAGATAAAGAGAAAACACCAAACAAACTTACCTCGGAGACAACAAAATAATAGAACCACATGTTTTTCTCCTTAATTATAAATGTCATTTTCAATGTAAATGAAATTTCATCAAAAACAATATATATATATATATATATATATATATATATATATATATATATATAACTTGTAACTTGGATGAATGAGAAAACTCAGAGCAGAGACAAGGAGGAAAGCTTTGTACATGTTTTATCATGAATCACTTGTGGTTGAATTAGAAAAGCTTGAAATTGAAACATAACTCTCTCTTCTTTAGACATATATATGCTGTACGTACGAGACATGATTATTTAGTCACCTACTCACCTTTTTTCCTTTTGCCTGCAGCTCGCTCGATTTGAGCCAAGCTTGGAACGTAACTAAGAATAGCTGGCCAACATCCAGCCGTACTTGTGTGATTTTATTATCCTCTCCAACAATGGACACTGTCTCGTCATTGTCGTCTATCCATCTCTCACAAGACACAACGACTTTCTTCTCCTCGTCGAAACATTAAATTTATTAAAAAACATTTTTCTTTTTTACATATATTAAATTATTTATATATATATATATATATATTGATTTTAGTTTTTTTTCTTTCTAAAATATCATTTTTTTGAAAAATATTATTCTAATTTTTTTTTTTTGGTCATCAGGATAATAAAATTGTTTACCACGATTCGGTTATCCAAATCGGTGGTGATGGATTTACATAAAATATCTCAGAAATAGCTACTCGTGCACCATTTGCAAGCCTATCGGCCTTAGAATTGAGAGTGCGAGAAATATGAGATAAAGAGAAGAAAGAGAATTTCTCTTTTAGTTTCAGTAGTTCTTCCATGTGCACTGCAAAGGTCGGTCACTCCGTCGGTGTAGACACCATCTTCACTAAGTCAAAGCAGTCTATTGCGAAAGCTGCCTCCGTCTGCTGCATGTCGACCAAACAGTTCATGGCCCATACTAAAGCTTCAGTCTCTGCGTGTAGTGGAGAAATGCTTCATCGCAGGTTTCGGGCTCCCATCATGATCTTATGCCTTCGTCTTGAAATACATACCATCCGAGGTCTAAAAAGTTATCTGATTCTTTCCAAGAGCCATCAATATAGCATTTCAAACCTGAATACACCGGAGGTTTCCTTTGTTGCCCTTCAGCTGGCATATGAATATCGGGGTCCTCCGATTGAGCCTTCTCCCAAACGACAGCCTCGGTTTCTGCACTTCGTAGGACCACATGTGGATCTGTATCCACTCCTCGAAAAACTTTATCATTTCGGGATTTCCAAATATACCACATGATCCATGGGAATATTTGGTCCTGGTTTCCGGGAGGCACTCGCCAGAACAAGAAGTCCATATTTGTGAAAATAGAGGATACAGGGAAGATTCCACTGGCCGTAGGGATGGTTGAGAGCGCCCATGTTTGAAATACGGGAGGGCATTCAAAAAGGACATGATTTATAGTCTCTTCCAATCCGCAACGGGCACATTGTGTATCGCATTTTATCCCCCTGGTTTTCAGATTCACACTAACCGATAAACATCCCGTAATTACTTGCCAGATGAAGTGCCTTAGCTTTGGCGGGCATTGGATCTTCCACGACTGCGCTTGCAGTGGTCGCACCATTGGACCGAAAGTTATAGGTTGGTCCGTAGCCATGTTCCGCTGTTCAATTTCATATCCCGATTTGATCGTGTATCTTTCGGACTTTGTATAATGCCACCCTAGAGAGTCGGGTCTGGATATATCTCCCACCGGAATACCTCGAATAATTTGCACGTCCTCTGGGATAATGATCGTATTTAGCGAATCTATATTCCAGGTTCTCGTCTCAAAGTCAATCAGATGGTTGACCATTAAATTTGGATCATTAATTGGGGTTTTAAAAATGGCTGACCTCGGGTGTTGAACTGGAATCCAAGGATCCTTCCATACAGAAATTGAGGTTCCCGATCCAACTCTTTTAATTAGCCCTTTTTAAACCAGAGGTCTAGCCGATATGATAATCTTCCACCCATAGGAAGGTGAATATGATCTACATGAGTCCAACAGATTGGACTTCTGAAAATAGCGTCCTTTGAATACATTTGCAAAAAGAGATTCTGGATTATCCATTAATCTCCATACCTGCTTTGCTAGTAAAGCCGTATTGAATGTCTCAATCGTCCGAAATCCCAAACCTCCATCTTGTTTACTTTGACATAGTTTTTTCCAAGCTAACTAGTGCATACCTCTTTGACTCCCATTCGAACTCCACCAAAATTGTGCTACTGCACTGGTTAATTTAGTGGTTATAGATTTAGGCAATCTAAAAGTAGACATAACATACGTCGGTAACGCTGCTGCAACCGATTTTATAAGGACCTCTTCACCTCCCTTTGAGAGAAACTTTGAAATCCATCCGTTTATTCTGTCGTGTAATCTGTCTCTAACAAAGGCAAAGACTTTTGTTTTTGCCCCTCCCAGACTTTCGGGTATACCTAGGTAGGTGCCCATTCCCCCTATCGTTGTTATCCCTGATAACCGTTGTATCTCTTCCCTTACCGTTGGATCTACCGAATTCCCAAATTGGATTGACGATTTTGAAAAGTTTATTTGTTGTCCTGACGCTGTTTCATATTGTTTGAGAATGTTCTGGAGTATTTGACACTCCTCCTTGTTTGCCTTAAAGAAGAAAAGGGTATCGTCTGCAAAAAGTAAATGCGACACCGCCGGGCTTGCCCTTGCAACCTTTAATCCTGTTAATTTATTTTCCCGTTCTGCTTTCCGTACATTGGAAATCAATGCTTCCGTGCACAAAATGAATAAATACGGGGATAAAGGATCTCCTTGACGTAGTCCCCTTTCTGGGCGTATATGTCCTTTTGGTTTTCCGTTAAGAAGAACCATGTATTGGACTGATTTTATACACCACATCATCCATGTTATCCATTTTTCTGCAAAGCCCATTTTCCGAAGAAGGTTCTCGATAAATGGCCATTCCACCCTATCGTAGGCCTTACTCATATCCGTTTTAACTGCCATAAATTTATCTTTACACGCTTTATCTGTTCTCAACCCGTGAAACATTTCTTGGGCAATCAAAATGTTGTCCGTAATTAACCGACCAGTTACAAAAGCTGATTGAGTTTCCGATATTAGATCTGGTAACACTCTTTTCAACCGTTGACACAAAACCTCCGACATTACAAAGGCTTATTGGTCTTAATTCGGTCATCCTGGTGGACCTTTCCATTTTCGGGATTAGGCAGATATTTGTTATATTTAACATGCGGTCAAAAGTTCCTGTTCGTAAAAATTCGTTGACTAACTGAAGAATGTTCGATTTAATAATATGCCAAGAACGTTGAAAAAATAGTGCTGTCATACCATCCGGCCCTGGTGCCTTTTCCGGATGCATCAAAAATAAAGCCGTTTTTACCTCCTTCTCTGTTGCCATTGCCGTGAGTGACTCATTGATATGATTTGTGATGAGTGTTGGAATCTCTTCTAATACCTCCTCAAAATCCGTTGGTGAAGTTGTTTGAAAAAGGTCTTCGAAATAATTAGTTGCGATTTTTTCCACCTCCTCCTCTGAACTAACCCACCCTCCTGACGTATTATATAATCCAATAATCCGATTACGCGTCCTTCTTTGTTTTGTTTGCGCATGAAAGAATTTAGAATTGTTATCCCCTACTTGTGCCCATGCCGTCCGACTTTTTTTGTTGCCAATAGTCTTCCTCATCCTTACAGGCTTCCTTTAATTTTTTTGTAAGGTCGAATAATTCCTCCTGGGTCTGATTGTCATCATTCTGACATTCCTCAATTGCTTTTTGTAATTCAGAGATTGTTTCTTTTCCGTATGTGAGATTGTCCTTTCGCCATTTTGAAATCTCTCGTCGACAACCAATTATCTTATTTTACGATGTTTCCATCCATCCACCCCCTCGTGTCTCTCCATCCCGTGGTAATGGATTCCATTAATCATGCCCGACCAATCCATCTCTTGTCAAAACGAAATTGCCGCGACCTCCGAGATATTTTGTTTTCTATTGTAGGTAGAATAGGCCGATGGTCTGATCCAATCATAGCCAAATACTCCACAGAGTGCGTGAAAATTGCATGCCAATCATCATTAGCTAAAGTCCGGTCTAGTTTACACCATATAGTTTTTGAATTTCGTCTTCCCCTCCATGATAGTGTATTTCCTAAGCACGAAAATTCTAACAAACCGCAATTTTGAATCATAGTATTAAAAGAGTGGAAAGTGGAAGCTTTCCTTTGATTACCACCCTTTTTCTCATGATTCTCCGTTAATTCATTTAAATCACTGATTATCATCCAAGGTTCGAATCTATTAATTGCGATTCGAGTCAATCTTTCCCACACTTGTTCTCTGCGTTTAGGAACTGGATCTCCGTATATAAAAGATAAAAAGACTTTATTTCCGTTGATAACCAATTCGACATCAATAATTCTATTGTTTGCAAATAGAATTGAAACATTGAAATCATTGTTATAAAATAACTCAAGTCCACCACTTGCCCCGCACGGTTCCACCGCGTGTTCCTTATCGTAACCGAAATGAAACTGAAAATTTTGCATAAAAACAAACTCTTGTTTTGTTTCCGAAAGAAATAACAAGTCAGACTTGTGCTTTTTCCATAGCTCCCGTAAATAGCTAATGGTTAGGCGATTGCCTAGACCTTGACAATCCCAACTTAAAATCCGCATTAAACAAAGTTGGGTTTTGGTGGAAGCGAGCCACCACTCTTACCCGTGGTCTTCCTTGGCTTCCCCATGTATAATCCATCGATTTGAATTTTCATTTTACTCCAATTTTTTTTTTGGTGAGATAAAGTCACCAATTTGAAACTTATTTTTGGAAATAGTCTTTTTGGGGCTGCACATTTCTTATTGATCGTGAATAGACATGGTATCAGGTCCCCACATATTTTCCATTCCCCATCCTTCACAATATAATAGAGTTTGCCCCCATAATCCGCAGTAAAATAACGTAGATCCAACTAAACCCATTAGTATTTTTGTGTAATAAAAAACACATGCGTGCCCCATCTTTGTCCACCAAACTGATCTCACACATTTTTTAAAGATCACCAGCTTTTATTTCTTTTGAGAATGTCTCACACATTCTAATTTTTATTTTATTTTATTTTTAAATTAATTTTTTTAATATTTTATTTTGATTATTTTAATTATTTAATTATTATTTTCGGATTCGGATCCAGATATCCGCGGATATTCTGAGTTTTGGCTGGATACTTGAAGTCCGGATATCCGGATCCGGATAGTTTTGTCACGGATCCGACGGATCCGGATCCGAATCCGGATACCCTGAAATTCCAGGATATTCGGATCCGTTCCACCCCTACACATATGGTAATGTCTAGATAAACTGGAATTAATTTGGTTCAAAATGAAACCCTTCTTAGTAGGAGAACATTATGAAGTGATTCACTTTGGAGAAAATTGGACCCAGTTTATTTCACAGATGAGAAAATTGGCAACTAACATCAGAGAACCAAGAGCTTAGAGGATGAAAAAATGATGGAAACAAACGTTCAAGAAGACAGCAAAAGCTGCAGATCATCAAAAGTAATACAATAGTTTCAAAAGAAAAGGCTTTTAACCTACAATAGTTTCATAGGATCAAACGTACAATAGTTTCATAGGATCAACAAAGATCAAACTGATGCTATGTTATATTGAAGTTTAACTAGACAGAGCAAAAGAGATCTTTTACTTATGAAATTAGTCACATTCTTCTTGAACTATCTGCTGCTTCTTCGACTGCATACGGAGCTCGCTCTTGAGTCAGAGAAAATATGGTCTCTGAGATGAGTAAGAGTTCATACCTTGATGACAATAGACCAAGCAATATCTCCCATCAAATTCTGCAGAAAGTAGCAATTACATCTGAAATGTGCAACATAACAAGAAATGCAGAAGATGTATTTGTATGGGGATGTTACCATGAAGATTTTGTTGGTTCTTAAGAGCTGAATCAAACGAAGAAGAGAAACATACGTAATTATCTGGTGTATCCAGTGATCCATACTCCACGAATTTGAGCATTTTTCAGTTGAGGATTTACGGGTGTCAAAAACCATTGTCATCTCAAGAAACTTGGGATTCTTGCGGATCAAAAACTTTCAGAATGATCACTTGACTCCAAACAGACATAACGCAGAACGTTATTGGTTGTCATATACAAGAAATAAGACTATTGATTAACAGTCTACCAAACAAGAACGTTGTTGGACCCTTGTTAGTTATTATATCAGCTTTTGTGTCTTACAGTAAGAAAACACTACACACAAAGGATACAGACTACCAACAATATCATCTTTTGGAAATGGTTTTTAAGAAATATGAAACCATTTCAGTCTGAAATTTTACCTCTTTTTCTTCCATCACTCAGAGCGATTAGCAAACCTTCTCATCGTTGAGATTGATCCCAACCATGGCTTCTCCACGTCCACAACTCACCTCCACAAGCATCTATGGGTCACTGTAATGGTTTTCCGACATTGTAATAAGAGCGAGATTGGTCGTAAGCTCTTCCGACACCATAACCAAACCCTCCAAATCCAAGCCCAGACTGCAATCCAGGAATTCCTGGTCCGAATCCTACACCTGTACAATCAATCACTTCACTCAACAAAACGATTCGAACTTATCAGAAACAGGTTCAAGTGATTCGCAAACTCTTTCCATGTGATCGAATTACCTTCGATTTCATTCCTTAGAAATCGACAACCTAAATGGTCCTCAAGCGTTTTGTAAATCATGAATAAAAAATAAATTTTAAAACTTTGCGTAATAAGTGTTAAACTATTTGTCTGTGTAGCATTTTAAAGAGATTTAAACTTTGTATAGTTGGAACACAACATGAAATTTTTGATGAAACTCTGGATTGTTCATCCAAATTTTGAATATTTTATTAAAATCTAATGTTATTCAAATTAAAATTAATTATTTTATAAATAAACTAGTAGTAAGAAAATTTAAAATATAAATAAAATAAAATCAAAATTTCAAATATAGAGAATTAGATTTAAATATATAAGACTATGTACAATGGTTTTTATTTTCAACACCCTAGTTATTACTTTTTTAACACTCCATATCATCTTTTTTTTTTTCCACCTAGAATGATTATTCAAGATCAAGGGTGGCAAATAAACACATTTGGCGGCGATGGGGACAAAAATAAAAAAAAGTCAGAATGGAGGGGGTAAATCGTTAAATTCCCATTTTCAGTCTATAAATAAATAATTTAATAGGAGAAGAGGAAAGGTGAAAAAGCAAAAAAAAAAATCCCTGGATTAGATTCAGAGACGCCTGCTGAGATCAATGTCGATACCGGGGCTTCCAAAGGATTTGGTAGAGGAGATTCTCTGTTGCGTTCCAGCGACATATCTGAATCGGTTACGATCTACTAGCAAAAAATGGAATCGTTTGTTCAAAGAGGATTGGAGATTCACAAAGAAACACTCTGATAAAGCCGCAAAGCAGTTTGTGATTCTCATATTGACAGATAAATTCAGGATTTGTCCTACGAGCGTCAATCTCCATGGAATCGTCCCATCCGTAGCGGTTAAAGGTGAGCTTAGCCTAATCGACCCTCGTTATAATAATTCAGGAGCTCAATTCCATATATCTCAAGTTTTTCACTGCGACGGCTTATTGCTATGCTCCTCTGATGACGAATCCACAATCGTGGTGTGGAACCCGTGTACTGGTCAAACCAGGTGGATCGACGCCGGCAAACGTTGCATGACAGGCCGCAGCTATGTTCTGGGATACTACCAAGACAAGAAATCCTGCGGTAAAAGCTACAAAATACTGAGCTTTTATCCTGATAGCAGCAAAGATTATTCGGAAATCTACGAGTTCAGCTCTGATTCATGGAGTATTCTTGATGATGATATTGCTCCAGGCTGGTACATTGGATATTCTAGCCACAGCGTGTCTTTGAAGGGAAATACTTACTGGTTTGCTATAGATAAAACAAAAACGCACATGGGCATATTGTAACACCCGTGATCCGTGTTTATACTTTTGGTACGAGTGATGATCGAGATTGGTTCGGGTATGGCTTGGAAAAGCTAGGAATTTTGCCTAAGGCATGGAAAGCTACGGCAGTTTGACCCATGGGTCACGTTTTTAGCACCTTGGATCGAGTTTCAGCAAGATTGGTACTAATGGGTCGTGAGTTTGAGGAGTTGTTATTGGGCCTTTGGGCCTTGGGTCATGTTTTTAGCACATTTGGGCCGAGTTTTAGCAAATGTTGCTTAATGGGCCTTGGGTCACGAAAAAGCCACCTTTGGGCCGAAATTTCATTAAAAGGATGGCGGTTTGGACTGGTTTGGGCTGGTTTGTTCGGTTTAATTTGAGTGGTGATATATATACCCAAACTAGGGTTTCACGTGGGTGTTAGAGATTTTGGCAGCCGTTTGAGAGCTTTTTCTTCTTCTTGGCCGTGGGTGATAAACGAGAAGCCAAAGGTGTGAGTTCTTCGTCGGTTTTGCTAGAATCGTGAGCTAAGGGTGCGTTTCTTCAAGGGATTGGCGTGATCGAGTTTCCTTGGTAAGAATCGTGAACCCTTATTGTTTTGCTTCGATTGTTTAGCCTTGAAGGCTCTGATTTTTGATGATCATGGTTCGTCAAGGGGAAGGAAGTGATTCGTTTCACGTGTGGATCATCCGCGTGGTGTAGGCGAGTGGATCGTGGTGAGATCCATAAACCCGTGGGTGTTGTCAATTGTTTAGCCTTGATCCAGTTCTGATCCGTGTTGTTTGGTTCGTCGAAGGAGGAGTTGGTGCTTGACCGTGGGGATTGATCTCGTCGTGGTGTGTTGAGATCTAGGTATGGATCATTAAACCCGTGCGTGTTATTCGATCTATGGTATGGTTTGGTTCTGATTTTTGATGTTGGATCCGTTGGAAGGCAGTTTGGGTTGATCCGGGTGTGTCGGGTCACGTTTGGGTCGATACACGTGAGTCGGGTGGACTGTCGGGTCGTCTGCCGTACATCCCAGGGTCGTCCGTACGTACCAGGCGGGTCGTCCGTACGTACCAGGTGGGTCAGCAGTACGTACCAGAATCTGTTTCCGTACGTACCAGGGACTGTTTCCGTACGTACCAGGGGGTGTTTCCGTACGTACCAGGGGGTGTCCACCGTACGTACCAAGGGTGGTTTGCGTGTGGTTCGGGTAAGGTTCATAAACCCAAAAAGTTTATTGAACGTATGTTGTTTGTTGTTTGTTTGGTCTTTAATAAGACGTTTGTGGTGTGTATTTGTGGTGGTTTGGATTGGGTGAATTTAGGTGAACGTGTACGGCTTCTAATTGGCAGAGCGTACTAGGAAGGATTCATCATTCGTTTGTTGCTAAGGTGAGTTCGTAACCGTAGCTAATGTCTAGGGTTGTTTGAATGGCTCATGGAGTCTATGTTTGCTGTTTGTGTTTGAGGTGATACACTTCGGTGTATGGTGCTACACTTCGGTGTAAAGGTATACTTAAGTATACGGGGTATGGTGATGATAGTGTGCACACGTATGTCATGTTTGGTGTTTGATCAACACGGTTTGTGTACGTTCGCGTACGGTTTGACGTTTGTTGTTTGAGTTTGGTTCGTTAACGTTTGAGCATGATTGGATAATATGCTAGTTTGAGTTTGTTGAAAGTTGGCTTGATATTCGAATGCAATATTGGCTTTATGTTGTCGTTTGGATAATGTTGGATGTTAGCTGGTGAGACGGGATGACCGATCTCACTAAGCAAATTCGTTTGTTTATGCCCCCTTTCATGGTGGCAGGTAATGGAAGTGGCTAAGGAGCACGCGAGACAAGGCTGGAAGGGAGGGGATGGATTAGGACGGGTTTTATGGTTATGTTATGCATTGTTTGACTTTGGTTTGTTATTACTTATGTTTGGTGGGTTATTTATGAATGCTAAGTTGAACCTGATTCCCGTTTGTTAAGGTGTTAGTTATTGAACCACTATCGTTTGCGAACCACGTTTGGTATTGAAATAAAGTCTCTGATTTTCCTTATATTAAACGTGAGGTTTCTCCTATGCTGTTTGTGAGCCCGCTTAGGTTGTTAGACTTCCGCTAAGTTGTAATTAAATGAATTGTTTTATTAATGGCCGAAATTTTTACTAAGTGTAGTACGGTCATTGGCATGTGTTTGCTGGTATCTTAACCTCGGGTAGGATTTACGGGGTTAGGGTGTCACAAGTTGGTATCAGAGCGCGGTTCATTCTAGGATTGTTTGCATGGGGTTTTAGTGGGCTGTCTAATCCATCCTTCCAGCTGTCTCGCGGTAAGTCTTTATGTTTGTAGATGTGTTGCTAAGTTAGTTCATTACTAACTTAGTATATATCATCTGGTTTGGTTTGTAGATGGCTAACCGTAACGGTAGGAAGGCAAGGAGTACTGCAGCGGCAGCAGCAGCCGCGAGTAACACTGAGAGCAGTGTGGCTAGGAGTTCTGATCGTGGGGAGGACCATCAGGGTGATGATCCCGTGGAGGTTGGTCAGAATGTGGGGAACGTGGGTGTTAACGCAGCGAATGTTCAAGCTGCGGCAGCTGGTCCGACTCGGGAGGAGTTTGGACAGATGTTGGGTGCCTTGACCCAGATCTTGGCAAGGTTGCCGCAGGTTGCACCAGCGCCTGCTGTTGTGGAGGCACCAGTGGAGGTGGTACCACCAGCAGACGTGGTACAACCGGCAGTGGTTCAGGGGGCGGTTGGTGTAATTCCGTCCTATCTAACCATGATGGAGCACATGGTGAGATTGGGAACCCAGAAGTTTGAAGGTGGTTCTGATCCGGTGGGGGCTGACGAGTGGAAGTCGAGGATGGAGAGGAACTTCGTTTCTATTCGTTGCCCGGAGGACTACAAGAAGGATATCGCAGTGCACTTCTTGGGTGAGAAGGCCTACGATTGGTGGATGGGTGTATCAGGGAGGATGCTGAACCCTGATTGTTCGTGGGAAGTTTTCCGTGGGGAATTTCGAGCTAAGTATTTCCCACCGGAAGCAGCCGATCGTCTGGAGAGTGAGTTCTTGGAGTTGCGTCAGGGTAGTATGACCATCCGGGAGCTCGAGGTGGAGTTCAATCGGCTGAAGAAGTATGCTGGACGGCATATGGAAGATGAGGATGCTCGTATCCGTTGGTTCACGAGGGCTATGCGGATTGATCTCCGTAACCGTGTCCGGATGAGCAACTTTACTACGCTTACCGAGCTAGTAGAGAAGGCAGCAGCTTTGGAGTCCGGGTTGGACGAAGAAGCAAGGCAGCTTGGTGCGGTTAAGCAGACGGTTCCAGCAGCACCGTATGCTAAGAGTGGGAACATTTCCGGGCAGAAACGGAAATGGGATAAGCACAAGAGTGGGGGTAAGGTGACCACTACTCGGAGTGCATGTCCGAAGTGTGGAAAGGTGCACCCAGGTCTGTGTAGGATGGCATATGGGGGATGTTTCCGTTGTGGCAGCACGGAACATAAGCTCAGCAAGTGCACAGCTCCAAAGTTGTGTTACCATTGTGGCGAGCCGGGGCATATCAGGCCCAATTGTCCGAAGCTGGCTCAGCAAGGTGGGAGTCAGCCGTCGGCTAAGAGGCAAGCTGTTGGGACAGCCGTGATGCCAAGGGTGTACTCGATTTCGGAGGATGCTATTGATCCAAGTTCGTCTCGTCCGATTTCTGGTTAGTATATCTATCTCACCTAGTAAATTGCGTTTGAGTTTATAGTTTGCGTTTGGAAATTGCGTTTGCGTTTGAGTTGCCATTCGCGTTTGTGTTTGTCGTTCGTTGGTTGAGTCTTAGCATTCTAAATAAATGTGTAGGGACTGTTTGTATGGGCGGATTAGCGACTCATGTGTTGTTCGATTCTGGAGCAACACATTGTTTTGTTAATCCGGAGTTAGTGGGAAGGGGTGGGTTCGTAAAGGAACCGGTGGATCAGCTGGGAATGGTCCAAGCAGCAGGTGGACAGGTGATGATGACCTACGGGATGGTCATGAATGTCTCGGTGATGATCGATGGGATCGATATGCCGGCAGACTTGAGGGTTTGTCGTGTCAAGTTCTACGATGTGATTTTGGGTATGGATTGGCTCGACAAGTATAAGGCGCATCTAGACTGTCACCGGAGGCGTGTTTGGTTCGAGAAAGGCGATGCGAGAGTTGTGTTTCAAGGGATTCAGACTTCGCCAAGCAGTTTAATCGTGTCGGCTATCCAAGCCGGGCAGTTGATCGAGAAAGGGTGTGAAGTCTATCTGGCTACTATCAACATTGGTGAGGAGGGACCAATTGCCGAGTTGGGAGAAATTCCAGTGGTAAGGGATTTCATGGACGTGTTCGAGTCGTTGACGGGACTACCACCGGCAAGGTCAGATCCGTTCACCATTGAGTTGGAGCCTGGTACGGCCCCGATCTCTAAGGCACCGTATAGGATGGCGCCTGCTGAGATGGCCGAGCTGAAGAAGCAGCTCAGTGAGTTGGTGGACAAGGGTTTTGTTCATCCGAGCAGTTCACCGTGGGGAGCACCGGTGTTGTTCGTTAAGAAGAAGGATGGGAGTTTTCGGTTGTGTATCGATTACCGCGGGTTGAACCGGGTAACCGTGAAGAACAGGTATCCTTTGCCGAGGATTGATGAGCTGTTGGACCAACTCAAGGGTGCTACCTGTTTTTCGAAGATCGATTTGGCTTCGGGTTATCATCAGATTCCGGTAGCCGAGGAGGATGTTCGTAAGACCGCCTTTAGGACGAGGTACGGTCATTACGAGTTTGTGGTGATGCCGTTTGGGTTGACTAACGCACCGGCAGCGTTTATGAAACTCATGAACAACATGTTCAGGGAGTATTTGGACGAGTTTGTCATCATCTTTATCGATGACATACTGGTGTACTCGAGAGACCGAGAGGAACACCGAGTCCATTTGGAGAAGGTGTTGAATAGGCTAAGAGAGCAGAGGTTGTTCGCCAAGTTCAGCAAGTGTAGCTTCTGGAAGACGGAGATTGGGTTCTTGGGTCATATCGTCTCGGACAAGGGAGTGTCCGTTGACCCAGGGAAGATCAAGGCCATAGAGGAGTGGCCAAGACCGCAGAATGCGTCTGAGATAAGGAGTTTTCTCGGATTGGCTGGGTACTACAGGAAATTCGTGAAGGGATTTGCTAGTACGGCTAAGTCTATGACACGGCTAACGGGAAAGGATGTTCCGTTTGTGTGGGCGGCCGAGTGTGAGAAGAGTTTCTCGACACTTAAGAGGATGCTAACCAGTGCACCAGTGTTAGCATTGCCCGAGCCGGGTGAACCGTTCGTGGTTTATACGGATGCTTCAAGGTTGGGTCTGGGTTGTGTTCTGATGCAGAAGGGTAAGGTGATCGCCTATGCATCTAGACAGCTAAGGAAGCATGAAGGGAACTACCCTACCCATGATCTAGAGATGGCAGCGGTGGTGTTTGCATTAAAGATTTGGAGATCCTATCTCTACGGTGGTAAGGTTCAGGTCTTCACCGACCATAAGAGCTTGAGGTATATTTTTACTCAGCCCGAGTTGAACCTTAGGCAGCGTAGATGGATGGAGTTGGTCGCAGACTATGACGTGTCTATCGAATACCATCCGGGTAAGGCCAATTCCGTGGCCGATGCACTAAGTCGTAAGCGTACAGTGGTGGCTTCGGAAAAGGATATGGAGTCATTGGTAAGCATGGTGAGTGCCTTGCGGCTAGCGGTTTTGACTGATGAGGTGGAACCGTTGGGTTTGGGAGCAGCGGATCAGGCGGATTTGTTGACTCGTGTTAGAGCAGCCCAGGAAAAGGATGAGAAGTTGAATCAGGCAGCTCAGAATGATAAGACCGAGTACCAGATCTCGAATAATGGTACGATTCTGGTGAATGGTCGAGTGTGTGTTCCTAGCGATAAGGTGTTAAAGGACGAGATCCTTAAGGAAGCACACCAGTCTAAGTTCTCCATTCATCCGGGAGCAACTAAGATGTATCGCGACCTGAAGAGGTACTACCAGTGGGTAGGAATGAAGCGTGATGTTGCTAAGTGGGTTGCGAGTTGTCCGACGTGTCAGTTGGTTAAGGCTGAACATCAGGTTCCGGGAGGTTTACTGCAGAAGTTACCGATTCCCGAGTGGAAGTGGGACATGATCACGATGGATTTTGTCACGGGATTACCGATGTGTGACGGTAAGGATGCGATTTGGGTCATCGTGGACCGATTGACCAAATCGGCACATTTCTTGGCAGTTAACCGAAATGACAGATCGGAGAAGCTAGTTGAGATCTATGTGAAGGAGATTGTGCGTTTGCACGGAGTTCCGGCAAGTATTGTGTCGGATAGGGATTCTAAGTTTGCTTCGGCGTTTTGGAGGGTGTTGCAGAGACGGTTTGGGACTAAGGTCCATATGAGTACTGCGTATCATCCTCAGACGGACGGACAGTCCGAGAGAACGATTCAGACTTTGGAGGATTTGCTGAGGGCGGCAATCCTAGATTGGGGTGGAAATTGGGAGAGCCACTTGTCGTTGGCTGAATTTGCGTACAACAATAACTACCAAGCTAGTATCGGTATGTCACCGTACGAAGCCTTGTATGGCAGGCCTTGTCGTACACCCCTTTGTTGGACACAAGTGGGGGAGAGGAGCATCTTTGGTAGAGATTTCTGGACGATACGACTGAGAAGGTCCGAATTTTGAGAGTAAAGCTTAAGGAAGCTCAGGACCGGCAAAAGAGCTATGCGGATAAGCGCCGGAGAGAGCTGATTTTTGAGGTTGGGGATATGGTCTACTTGAAGATGGTTACCTACAAGGGTAAAGAGCGGTCTAGTAAGACGGCTAAGTTGAGTCCGAGGTACATGGGTCCGTATCGGATTGTGGAAAGGATCGGTGCAGTGGCATATAAGTTGGATTTGCCACCGGCCCTGAAAGCTTTCCATAAGGTGTTTCACGTTTCCATGCTAAGGAAATGCATGGTAAACGGCGAAAACTTGGTTGTAAACCCTCCGGCAGATTTGCAGTATAATCTGACCGTGGAAGGTAGACCTGTTAGGATCATTGACCGGAGAGTCCGAGCAGACCGAAGGAAAAAGGTCAAGTTGATTCAGGTCGTATGGGATTGCGATGGTGAGGAAGAGATCACGTGGGAATCAGAAACGTCAATGAAGGAAAGGTTTCCTAAGTGGTTCGACAAGCAAGAGGTGGAAGCACCTAAGAGAAAGGGTAAGGCTTGAGCCGATTCGAGGACGAATCGATGCTAAGTGGGGGAGAATTGTAACACCCGTGATCCGTGTTTATACTTTTGGTACGAGTGATGATCGAGATTGGTTCGGGTATGGCTTGGAAAAGCTAGGAATTTTGCCTAAGGCATGGAAAGCTACGGCAGTTTGACCCATGGGTCACGTTTTTAGCACCTTGGGTCGAGTTTCAGCAAGATTGGTACTAATGGGTCGTGAGTTTGAGGAGTTGTTATTGGGCCTTTGGGCCTTGGGTCATGTTTTTAGCACATTTGGGCCGAGTTTTAGCAAATGTTGCTTAATGGGCCTTGGGTCACGAAAAAGCCACCTTTGGGCCGAAATTTCATTAAAAGGATGGCGGTTTGGACTGGTTTGGGCTGGTTTGTTCGGTTTAATTTGAGTGGTGATATATATACCCAAACTAGGGTTTCACGTGGGTGTTAGAGATTTTGGCAGCCGTTTGAGAGCTTTTTCTTCTTCTTGGCCGTGGGTGATAAACGAGAAGCCAAAGGTGTGAGTTCTTCGTCGGTTTTGCTAGAATCGTGAGCTAAGGGTGCGTTTCTTCAAGGGATTGGCGTGATCGAGTTTCCTTGGTAAGAATCGTGAACCCTTATTGTTTTGCTTCGATTGTTTAGCCTTGAAGGCTCTGATTTTTGATGATCATGGTTCGTCAAGGGGAAGGAAGTGATTCGTTTCACGTGTGGATCATCCGCGTGGTGTAGGCGAGTGGATCGTGGTGAGATCCATAAACCCGTGGGTGTTGTCAATTGTTTAGCCTTGATCCAGTTCTGATCCGTGTTGTTTGGTTCGTCGAAGGAGGAGTTGGTGCTTGACCGTGGGGATTGATCTCGTCGTGGTGTGTTGAGATCTAGGTATGGATCATTAAACCCGTGCGTGTTATTCGATCTATGGTATGGTTTGGTTCTGATTTTTGATGTTGGATCCGTTGGAAGGCAGTTTGGGTTGATCCGGGTGTGTCGGGTCACGTTTGGGTCGATACACGTGAGTCGGGTGGACTGTCGGGTCGTCTGCCGTACGTCCCAGGGTCGTCCGTACGTACCAGGCGGGTCGTCCGTACGTACCAGGTGGGTCAGCAGTACGTACCAGAATCTGTTTCCGTACGTACCAGGGACTGTTTCCGTACGTACCAGGGGGTGTTTCCGTACGTACCAGGGGGTGTCCACCGTACGTACCAAGGGTGGTTTGCGTGTGGTTCGGGTAAGGTTCATAAACCCAAAAAGTTTATTGAACGTTTGTTGTTTGTTGTTTGTTTGGTCTTTAATAAGACGTTTGTGGTGTGTATTTGTGGTGGTTTGGATTGGGTGAATTTAGGTGAACGTGTACGGCTTCTAATTGGCAGAGCGTACTAGGAAGGATTCATCATTCGTTTGTTGCTAAGGTGAGTTCGTAACCGTAGCTAATGTCTAGGGTTGTTTGAATGGCTCATGGAGTCTATGTTTGCTGTTTGTGTTTGAGGTGATACACTTCGGTGTATGGTGCTACACTTCGGTGTAAAGGTATACTTAAGTATACGGGGTATGGTGATGATAGTGTGCACACGTATGTCATGTTTGGTGTTTGATCAACACGGTTTGTGTACGTTCGCGTACGGTTTGACGTTTGTTGTTTGAGTTTGGTTCGTTAACGTTTGAGCATGATTGGATAATATGCTAGTTTGAGTTTGTTGAAAGTTGGCTTGATATTCGAATGCAATATTGGCTTTATGTTGTCGTTTGGATAATGTTGGATGTTAGCTGGTGAGACGGGATGACCGATCTCACTAAGCAAATTCGTTTGTTTATGCCCCCTTTCATGGTGGCAGGTAATGGAAGTGGCTAAGGAGCACGCGAGACAAGGCTGGAAGGGAGGGGATGGATTAGGACGGTTTTTATGGTTATGTTATGCATTGTTTGACTTTGGTTTGTTATTACTTATGTTTGGTGGGTTATTTATGAATGCTAAGTTGAACCTGATTCCCGTTTGTTAAGGTGTTAGTTATTGAACCACTATCGTTTGCGAACCACGTTTGGTATTGAAATAAAGTCTCTGATTTTCCTTATATTAAACGTGAGGTTTCTCCTATGCTGTTTGTGAGCCCGCTTAGGTTGTTAGACTTCCGCTAAGTTGTAATTAAATGAATTATTTTATTAATGGCCGAAATTTTTACTAAGTGTAGTACGGTCATTGGCATGTGTTTGCTGGTATCTTAACCTCGGGTAGGATTTACGGGGTTAGGGTGTCACACATATCCTTGCACGGATTTGATTTCTCAACAGAGAAAGCATCTGGACCTGTGCCTCTTCCCTATCCGTGTCATAGATTTGAAACTGCCATGCTTTCCGTTGTTAGAGAAGAGAAGCTTTCTGTGTTATTACAGCGCCATCGTACATCCAAGACTGAGATATGGGTGACAAATAAGATTGATGAGACCAAGGCGGTGTCGTGGAGCAAAGTCTTAGCATTGGATTTGAGCTTTGATCTCCAAATTTCGGATTTAGGAAGTTTCTTGCTCGACGAGGAGAAGAAAGTCCTTGTGTGTTGTCAGAGATGGATAGACGACAAAGACGAGACCGTGGGCAAAGACATGGTATACATTGTTGGAGAGGATAATAAACTCACACAAGTGGATGTTGGAGTAGATACAATAAATGGATGTTGGCCGGCTATTCTTAATTATGTTCCAAGGTTGGTTCAAATCGAGCGAGCTAGGGGCAACAAAAGAAAAAGAGGTGACTAAATAAGCTCTACATGTTGTAATGTGTTTTTCTTAATTTATTTTGGTCATGGTCTTTGAATAATCCTTTGAACTGCTATTTCATTAAGATGTGGTATTTACAGATGTTTCAACTGCCTAGTGTTCCTTGCTTTAACATAGTTTTTAACTTCTTATGATCAAATCATGTCTCGTACAGCAAGATGTCTAAAGAAGAGAGAGGAGAGTTATGTTTCAAATTACAAGTTTTTCTAATTCAATGACAAGTTATTCATAGAACATGTACACAGCTTTCTCCTCGTTTCTACTCTGAGTTTTCTTTTTCACCCAACGCACTCACTTACAAGTTGTAAAGCTAGAAATCATCACCCTTCAGCTTTGTTTTTTTTTTTTTTTTGGGCATCAAAAGTTAAGATGTTGACTCATGAAACACTCTTTGATTGTGGTTTAACCTAAAATTAAGTAAATAAATGAATCGAAAAGAGATCCATGAATTGTCACTGCATCTTCCTCTCATTTCAACTAAGCAACGTTGTTATTGCAACATGTGTATTGTTGTGTTATGAGGAGAAACTGGGTATTTTTTCAGCTCTTGATATATTCTCTTGAACACAAGGGTGAAAGCGCTCTTTTCGATCATCTGTTTGAGTTGCTAAATTCTGCCACGGAAATTGATGAGAGTTACCCAAGGGAGTTGGCGAGCTGTACTGGAGCACTTCAGACATCTGTTTGGCAAAAGAACACAAACAGGTATTGTTTTGTTTGATGCTCACAGAACAGACTTAGTTTCTCTGTTGATTTCTATCAACACAGCCAATATTTAGGGATACGCTTTGGCCTTTATTAAACTGTTTGAGTTGCTGACAGGTGTTCCCCTTACATATTGAGAAATTCAAGTATGAGGAGCAAGAAGGAATTAAGATTCAACTTTAAAAGTTGAAAGACTTTGGCTTGTTGATTGATACTTTTCCTTCTTGAAGGTTATTTTCACCTGGTTGGGAGGGAAGAGCGATACTGCAGCTTCGTGTCGCATAGAAGATTATCTGTTCCGGTGCTGTCTAGATTCTTCGAGCAGCATGCTTCCTTGCAAAACAAGTAGGGCACAGTGTGCATGTGAGGGATCCAAGGTCGGGAAGAGAAAATACCCAGAGCTTACCAAACATGATTCTCTCGATGCTCAGATGCACCCAGTTGACTAGATAAAGCTTTGGCATAAGTCAATCAATAAGGAGATGAAAGAAATAGCTGCTGAGGCTAGGAAGATTCAGCTGTCTGGAGATTTTTTCGAATTTATCTGCATTTGACGAACGCTTACAGTTTATTGCTCAAGTGTGCATTTTCCACAGGTATTTGTTGCATCCTTTTATTTACAATGAAATATTTTCAATTTGTTATTGTGTATTGTGCCAATAATATTGGCTAGGTTTTGTGAGCTTGTTCTATATTGCGATTGATTGAGGTACATAACCTTTATTGAAATTTGATGTTGATTGCCACTTAATCAGGTTTTTCAGCTGATGATGTGTTTTACTTTCGAGTTATATGGATATTGTTCATATTTGCTCTCCTCATGGTTAAGCACGTTTCTGCATGAGATTGTTATCATTGTAAATGGAGTTTTGTCAAATTTTCTGACAGAGATCAACAAATATTATTTTTGAGATGATATATTATTTTGTCGTTGCAGTCTTGCAGAGGACAAGATCATAATTCCAGATGTAGATGGGGAGTTTTCATTTTCCGAGGAGCACGATGAAGAAGAAAATCAGTTTAACGAGTTTCGATGCTTGATTGAAAATATCAAGAGTGCTGGAGCCTCTTCTACTTCCGCTGCTGAATTTTACACCAAGCTGTGCTCACATGATGATCAAATAATGGAAACTATTCAAAGTCACTTCCGCAACGAGGAAATTCAGGTGAACTTTTGCTTTAAGTGTTGTGACATATGATTTGTAAACAGGTGAAACTATGAAAGTATGGCATGATATCAGTTGATAACATAAGCTTTGAAGATCCAAAATACCAATTTAGGATGTCAACTAACTTCATAATGTTTGCAGGTGCTACCCCTTGCACGAAAGAACTTCAGCTTTAAAAGACAACAAGAACTTCTCTACCAAAGTCTGTGTATAATGCCCTTGAGATTAACTGAACGTGTTTTGCCATGGTTGGCGGCATCTTTAACATAAGATGAAGCTAAGAAAGCTAAGAATTTTCTGAAGAACATGCAAGCTGGAGGTACAATCTACTGTTTGCATTTTTGATGAAACTTTTAACCTTTTTCAAAAATAATTAGCTACTCACAATCTCTCATGATTACATGGTTTCTTTGTGGCCTCAGCACCTAAATCGGATGCTGCTCTCGTTACTCTTTTCTCTGGTTGGGCATGCAAAGGGTGCAAAGCCGGGGAATGCTCGTCTCCAAACGGGAATGGTTTATGCCCTGCTAAAACACTAAGCAACGTTGAACAAGTCTGCCTTCAGTCATGTAATGCTTGTGCGTCTATGCCATGCGCGAGTAGGAGTATAGGACCAAACATACCTCAATACCTCTAATGACCAAAAACAATTGAAAGACCAAAAAATACCATGGTGACCGCAACTCACCGTTAAACAAACAAATCTAATGAATATGAGATTTGATTCAGTAGAAAAATAGTTGGATGGGTTGAGAAGTTGCCGTGTGAGCAGGATGGTCTTCACTGCCAGCATAAGTGGCAACATCTAATGGAACATCTGAGCACGCAAATCTTAATGCACTCATGGACAGATCATGGAGGCTTGGTAAGATAAGATCCCTTGAGTATTGGTCAAGTTCTTGAACACACATAGAACATTCAATTTCCTTTCTTTTGTCAACGTAAAATTTGGTTGATTGGACAACAAAAATTAGGGGCAGGAGAGATTTTTGATTGGATGTAATGTAATTGCTTTAATTCCTTACAAATATTAAAGAATTTGAAAAAGTTATTGGGGGCAACCAATTTTTAAAAAAATATTAAATGATCCTAAGAATTTATTGATTTTAATTATTATATTCCATTTTTCATCCTTATTTGATTTTATTTTTGCAATATATTGAATCACCACATCATCTATATAATTAAAAAACACTAAATTACATCTATATAATAAAAAAAACACTAAATTTTGTTTTGTATATATTATGTTTCGAATTTTCAAAAACAAATATAAATTATTCAGTTTATGAAAAAAACGATAATTAATCAAAAATCTAACATCTGATTTCATAATTAGTAGTATTCCAGAATCACATTATATAAAAAACCAAAATGATCAGAAATTATAAGAGTAGAGAGCATGATTTAATCTGCATCCCGTTTGAAGGTTTATTTCGGTTTCTTAGTTGAACTGTATTATAAATATTTTTATTTTTTGAAAATAAAAATATTTTAATATTGTAACTTGATCAAAAACTAAAATATTACAAATATTCTAACTTGATTATTCTAAATATTTTAGTGTTATAAAAAAAAATATTATAAATATTTTAACTTGATAAAAAGATTAACATATTAGAATTATTTTAACTTAATCAAAAACTTAAAATTTGATACTTTTACTTGAAAAGAATTCAATATTATAAATATTATTGAATATATGTGTTCGGGTCGGATTTTGGATTCTCCGTACAAGGGGTCGTAGATTTTATGTATTAGATCTGGGATGAATTTTAGAATAGACTCGAGAGCATCATGTAGGATTTCCGTCCTCTGGAAGAGAAGAGACGCAATGGTTCGCCGAGTATGCATGGGGAGCCATGAATGGTGCCGCGGAGAAGAACGATATATCATGCACATGTAACAAGATTAGAACGCTTTCGTGAGGGTGAGATGGGGTTCTCCTCCCGAAAAATCTTCAACGCCCAAGTCAAACCATCGCACGAGAATGGGTTTAATCGGGAGGTGAGTGTGGGTTAAATTTGATGTCATATCCGAAGATCATGGCATCGTCTGCTGTTTAATGTTAAATTGTTTTCATTTATGTACAAAACAATTTGATTTAAGAAATAACTAATTTACAGAAAGAAAACTTCTATTTTTACATTATTTAGATTTGACACGTGTCACAATACCATTGATTCCGTTGGAGGAAGATCCGCAAGTTTCATGCTTCCTTCACGCTCTATTTACTTCATGCTTTCCTTACTGATCTTCTTTTTTTCTAGAAAAGCATAATCTGCTTATCTGCATCCAATCCACTTTGTTGATTCGCTGCTAACACTAGATGCTTAGCTATTCATACTAGCTTTCAATGAATGAGCACCTTTCATGCCCTGCCCTGGAGGATTTCTCATGGTTAGGTGGTTAGCGAACACCACCTTTCTTATTAAGTACTAAGACCTGTACACCCGCACCTTCCTCTTACGTCGAAGGTATATGTGCGCCTTTGGAAGAACTCCTTTAATGAATCCCTTCCTCTCCTTTGTTCGTATGGGAATAGTAGGCATGAGCAAGTCGTCTAGTTTCCTCTGGTTGTTGTTGCGGAAGGCGCCGGTCAAATGGGCGTATCCGTCTCTTTATAAGGGAAAGAGTGAAGGCACCTGCTCATTTCCAGTTTTTCTGCCATGGGATGGATGGGTTATAGGCTATAGGCAAGGAAGGAAGTCCCCGTCTAAAGGTATGTGCCCACGCGCGAGAGAGCGCACCACGAATGCTTTGTCTCCCGTCTGGCATAATGGACCTACTGCTTGTCACGAGTAAAGAGAGAAGTCTTGGGTCAAGGAAGTCAAGAAAGAACAGGCCAAGCAAGTAAGGAACCGTACTGCGATCATTGTAGATGCACAGGTTTTGTGATTGATTCTCTTTGGGTTTTTAGATTTCTGGGTTTGATTTCGTGTTGGGTTTAATCGATTTCGTATATCGCAATTGGAGATTCTAAAAAATGTGGTTTTTCGTATTCAATTCAGTTAGGGTTTACGAATTTGTTGCTAAATTGAGATTTTGAGTATTGGTTTCAGATGATTATGCAATCTTAATTAAGATGTTGTTAAATCGAGATTAAGAGTATTAGTTTCAGATGAGTATGTATCTAAATTTTGTATTTAGTTCTGTATATGGTGATGATTAATGATGGAATTACAGAGATTTTGTGAATATCTAACTTTGATTTTTGGATTGGTATAGGGTGGAGCAATCACTTTGTCTCGAAGAGGAAGTATCATTTCATAATACCGATTGATACAGATTGGAATATGCCATTAGACGATGATGTTTTCGATCTACAAACTCATCTTTTACATGGATTGATTCATAGTAATGGGTTTGGTCATTTGATCTGCATTATTGGTATGGAAGGAGGATCTAAATACTTGTGTGGAAGAGAAATCGTCGACCTTTGGGATAGGATTTGTAATCACCTCGGAGCACGGTAATGGAACAACATTTATCTATCGTTTTTCGGTTTGTTGGATTTAGCTTTTTCATGATTTGGAGATTGAATGAATGTGTTCTTGCATGATGATAACAGTTGAGGATTTGTCTAAGAAGAGATCTTTGGAACTTCGGTTATTGTATGGTGTGGCGTATGGACATTCTTGGTTCGGTAGATGGGGTTACAAGTTCTGTCGTGGAAGTTATGGTGTGACCAAGAATGATTATGAGAATGCAATTGAGCTTCTTGGTTCACTTGAGCTTGATCAGACTGAGTTTGATTTCATTGAGCATCAACAATCTAAAGAGATCAAACAGATTTTTCGGTATTATAGAGAAATGAGTGAAGGGCATTTGAAGACATTCAAAGATCTCTTACGGTTTATGCTTATCATCAAGTCTCATGCTTCTCAAGCGAGTAAGCTTTTCTTAGATTTGTTTGTTTAACGGTGAGTTGCAGTCACCATGGTATTTTTTGGTCTTTCAATTGTTTTGGTCATTAGAGGTATTGAGGTATGTTTGGTCCTATACTCCTACTCGCGCATGGCATAGACGCACAAGCATTACATGATTGAAGGCAGACTTGTTCAACGTTGCTTAGTGTTTTAGCAGGGCATAAACCATTCCCGTTTGGAGACGAGCATTCCCCGGCTTTGCACCCTTTGCATGCCCAACCAGAGAAAAGAGTAACGAGAGCAACATCCGATTTAGGTGCTGAGGCCACAATCTGTGTAGATTTGGGTGCGCTTGAATTGTGTCTGCTTATGCTTATGTTATACTTGTTTGATCTAGTTCTGAGTATTAGAAAACGAATCAGTTCAATGTTCCATGTCAATGCGTCTTGTTTGCTGCAGTTTTTTGCTTACTGATTCCTTAATTGTGATGAGCTAGCGTGTCCTTTTGTGACCATGGAGCTTTAACAACAACAACAGACAATGGAAATGTTAATTGCTCACTTCTTTTTGCAGGATGTCGCTCCGATGTTAATTGCTCACTTCTTTTTGCAGGATGTCGCTCCGAGGAAAATCTATTTTGGAAGCCATTACCTTCATCAAGTCAGAAATCGCCACTCTAGAGGCAGAAATGCTACTCCTGGATCCCACCAAGGATTCAATTCCTGTCACCATGTCTTTGTTAGAAATTTATTGATTTTTCTAAATAAAAATGCAAAACACTCAGAAAAATTTCGACCAAGAGCAAAGTCGAATGCTATATTCTTCTTTTTTTTGCTATGGAATCCACAAACAAATTAGCTTTGCATATTACAGGTTAAAGATGACATACTGAAAAATATTTATGATATCAAACAAAGAAAAAATTTGTAGTTTCTTCATTCCTCTCCCGCTACTTTTCTTTTCTGCCTAGATCCTCCTATTATGTTGTATCTTTTTCTTTATATTTTTCCCCTTCTTCTCTACTTATCTTAGCATCATATAAGCATATAAATTAAAAAGTAATTTGGTACTTGTCATTATTATAAGGAGAAACCAATTAGAAACTTAATTTATGGTTATTCGAAAACACTTTTCCATAGTTTTTTAGTTTTACAAGCAAAAGATGATCATCGTCCACTACAACCTACGCTTTGCATCCCTGTTCTTGATTCATTTGCCCTTCCTTCTATCATGCACTCGGCTATCGCACTACAACATTCTTTCTAATTGTTCTACCTAACAATCCTTTACAGTTTGTTATTTGCTTTGAACTTTGAGAACTTGTTAATCTTGGGAATGGAATCAGTTGTTTCCATTGTGATTGGGATCACCTAGCTCGAAGCTTCACATCTTTCTTTTCACGCAATAAGAGTACCTTGTGTGCACTATTTCTATGGATGTGAGCTTGATCACGCAATAAGGGTTCGGTTCCGGTTCTTCGGGTATAGGGGTCTAGATCCCATTTGAGTATTTATGTCGGTTCCAACTAGGTTTGGTACCTCCTAATTTGGATCGATTCCGGTTCGGTTTTTCGAATTCGGGTATTTTGCTCAGTTCTAAATCTGATCTTCGATTTCGCTCTGCAAAGCTATTTCGATCATGCATCGTATCAGATTGTGATCATATCTACAACTATAGCAATATCACGATTCGTTCTCATTGTCTTCAATGGCGTCTTTAAATTCACTCATGGACAGTTTATTCCAACGAATCCTAAACTAGAGCCATAAATCGAAATGTAACTCTAATTACTACTAGTTTATACTTGACCAGTTCACAAACACTATTGACAAATATCAAACTATAAACAAATGTAAAACTATATACAAAAGAACATGTACACTCCAATAAGACCATATGTAAATAGTATTACCACTATTGTGTAATGATCGTCATTATTTTTTATTTATTTTTAGTGGATAGAATTATGTCTTACCATAAGAAGTATGAACATCATTATTCTTTTACTATTTGCAATATTATCAGTGCTCCTAGTTATGGCACAAAATTAATTCACTCAATCTAAAATCATACTATTATTAATTCTAAAATGTGACACGTGTAGGGACAAGATTATTTTAAAGATCAGAAAGTCATTTGATAAGATCAGAGCCGTTTAAATCTGCTGACATGTATTACGACCATGTTTTGCGTCACGTGTTAGCGACCGTGTCTTTACGAGACCACCAAACCGTGAACGGATTCGGAGCTTTTTTTTTTTTTTTTCCCGTCGCTCTCTCCTCCGTCTTCGTGCTTTTTGCTTCTTCTGCGTGTTTACGTTTTCGATAAACCCTAAATCAAGGCAGAATCTCAGAATCGAGAGGGCCCATTGGATAGAGTTTCTCGAGGAATCAAAAAGCCCTAAATTGATCGATAATTCGAGAATGAGGCGTATGGATTGTGGGCAAACAAGAGTTTTATCTGAGGTGGGTTTTCCTGAGATCATCTGATCAAATGCTCTTCGTGACAAAAACAGCTGTTTTGTAGTTAATTTCTCTAGATTTGAGGTTAGTGTCTGTGTTAGTATTTTGTTCAAAATTTTCGGATTAGCTTTGAGGTTGATCAATGAAGCAGTAGAGATCGCATAGGCAAAACCGTAGTCCATGTTTTTTTTAATAATTAGGAATTGTTTTCTGATCTGTATCAAACCTACCGACCAACTACCTTCAGCTGATATTGCAAATTAAGTTTGCATTAAACTCAATACTTTGCAATCTCATATAATGGGGATCAGTCTAATTTCTTGAATGATTCTGTAGATCGTATTAGAAAAACCAGGTCAGTAACAAGGTAAAGGAATGTCTGATATGTCGAGCAAAACCCGGAATATGCTGGAAGGTTTGGTTAAAGATACTTCTTTTAAATGGTTGCTCGGAAAACAAAGTTCTTTCGATGAAGAAATCGAGGAAATGGGAAGATCCCCATCTGCTGGGACCAATTGGATGCCTGAGCTTTCTCCTGTCGCCAATGTGGTTGTCCGCAGGTGTTCAAAGTAAGTATTTTTTTCATCGATAAGTAAGCAGTTTTCATGATGAATTTACAGGGCTCGTAAGGGTTTGTCTTGTTTGGATAGTGTAGGCTTTGATCAAGATAAGCTAGCTTTTAGTGTTTTGATTCGCTTGACGATATGATAACTTGTCTAAGAAATGATACTAGTAATAGGTTTCCACAATCGGGTAGCTCTAAGTGGAATGGGGTTTACAGAAAGTTTGGGTATGCTTTGGCTATATACAAAATACATCCATTTGATATCCGGAATGAGGGCACTGATCTGTCTTTATATTGTTTTGGGTATGCTTTGACTATATACCATTGATGCAGAATACTTGGTGTTTCTACAAACGAGCTGCGAGATAGTTTCAAACAAGAGGCATTTGAATCTCTGAAACAGCCCTCTCTATTTGCAAGGAACTTTCTAGAGTACTGTTGTTTCAGGGCACTTTCACTGTCTGTGGGAGTAACAGGACATCTAGCCGATAAAAAGTTTCGGCGCTTAACCTTTGATATGATGGTTGTCTGGGAAATCCCAGCTGTTGCTAGCCAGGCCTTGCTCAGCGTAAGGCTCCTTTTTCATTTTGTTCTGCAACCCTTGGAAGAATCTTTTCCTTATCATTTTTTACCATTGAAACAGGTAGATGAAGATGCAACAGTGAGTTTAGAAGCTTTCTCACGGATCGCACCAGCCATTCCTATAATAGCTGATGTGATCATATGTGAAAATCTGTTCGAAATGCTTACTTCATCAATGGGTGGTCGGCTTCGGTTCTCTGTTTATGACAAGTATTTATATGGACTTGAGAGGTAAAGTTTCTATCCTTAGAAGCCGCTCCTTTGTCTGGAATCACTGTATAGACAGCTTATTTTTTCTTTGTTTATAGAGCGATAAAGAAGATGAGGACTCAGTCCGAATCATCTCTGCTTTCTGGTGTCCGATCAAAAAGAGAGAAGATTTTGGAAATAGACGGGACAGTTACTACCCAACCAGTTCTCGAACATGTTGGAATATCAACATGGCCAGGTATTGTTTGTAATTTCTCAATACTCACGGTCTCGGCATGTGTACGTACAGCTCACTTTTACCACGATACTGTGCAGGCCGCTTGATCCTGACGGACCATTCACTATATTTTGAGGCCTTAAAAGTTGTGTCTTACGACAAACCAAAGCGATATAACCTATCTGAAGATCTAAAGCAAATAGTTAAACCTGAGTTAACTGGTCCTTGGGGCACTCGGCTTTTTGACAAGGCCGTTTCTTACAAGTCTATATCTCTGTAAGACAGTGTCTTTTTGCATCAAATGGATCATAATCTCTTGTACAAACTGAAAACATGCTCTGTTTTGTGAATGATCAATTAACAGCTTTTAATGGCTATCTGATGTAGATCAGAACCAGTGGTAATGGAATTCCCAGAGCTTAAAGGCCACACACGCCGTGATTACTGGCTCACTATTATACGAGAAGTATTATACGTTCACAGTTACATAAACAAGTACAAGATCACCGGTTTGGCAAGAGACGAAGCACTCTCAAAGGCTGTCCTTGGCGTTATACGTGTGCAAGCTATACAAGAACTTAATTTGACAAACCCAATGCGTTACGAAAATCTTCTCCCGTTCAATCTCTGTGATCAGCTTCCTGGTGGAGATTTGATTCTTGAGACGCTTGCAGAGATGTCTACTTCAAGAGAGCTAGATCGATCAAATAGATCCAAAGATACAGGTTACGCTACTTCTTATCAAAAATAATTTATACCTAATGGTATTTTCTTGATCTTGACCAAGAGTATGATGATTGAAAGTGTTGTACGTTATATTATTATAAGATGAAATCTACGAGGAAGTTAATGTCTAATGTATTTGTAATTTATTTACCAGGGACGTTACACTCCACGGCTTCAGATATGGTTTCGCAGCTGGGTTCTGTGTTTGGAGGATCGAGTCCAAGAAGCAGAACGAGTGAGACGAGTAGTCTTGTGGTAGGTGAAGTAGTGGTTGGAGATGTGAATCCTTTAGAGAGAGCAGTGAAGGAGTCGCGTAAGAACTACGAGAAGGTAGTGCTTGCGCAAGAGACGATTAATGGAGTTAAAATGGTTGGCGTTGACACCAACTTAGCCGTAATGAAGGTAAAAAAAAAAGCAAATGAACAAAAAATTTGATGGGAAGATTTTTAACCGTGTTTTATAAAACATTAAACTGCATAGTTTTTCCTTTTCAGGAACTGATGCTTCCGATAATGGAAACCGGGAACTTGATTTTGTCTCTGATATATTGGGATGATCCTATGGAGTCTATTGTTTTCTGTCTCTTATCCACTTTCATAATTTGGAGGGGATGGCTTGTTTATGTCTTTGCTCTCGCGTCTCTCTTCTCTGCAATCTTCATGGTTCTAACAAGATTTTTCAGCAGAGAAAAGCTCATGATCGAGCTGAAAGTAACCGCTCCTCCTCCAATGAGCACGATGGAACAGCTTTTGGCGGTCCAGAACGGGATCTCGCAGCTCGAACAGAACATTCAAGACGGAAACATCGTTCTCCTCAAGTTCCGAGCTTTGTTATTCTCGCTTTTCCCTCAGGTCTGCATGCCCTCTTATACTTAACACAAAACGCTTCTCTTACGGCTGTGTTTAACCGCGATTTGAAACCGGCTATTTTCAGGCGAGCGAGAAGTTTGCGGTTGCAATGGTGATTGCAGCGACGATGATAGCATTTGTTCCAGGACGCTACTTGCTTCTTGTATTGTTTGTGGAGCTTTCCACAAGATACTCGCCGCCACGGAGAGCGAGCACGGAGCGGCTGATGAGGCGGTTGAGAGAGTGGTGGTTTAGTATACCGGCGGCTCCTGTAATCCTCCAACATGACAAGAACGATAAGAAGAAGAAAAAATGAGGAAACGGCCGTTTTTTTATAGTTGCACAGGCGTACTATTTTTATGTACATACTTAATTTCTATACTTACATATGCTTGTATGTAAATTTATGTATGTATGCAAAAAAAAAAATTCTTGCTTTTTTTTGTGTGTAAATGAGTAAATATCGTGAGCCAAATCTTGAATTCAATTAAATTGTTTACAAATTTCCAATAAGAGAGAAGTTTGTCCGTTGTAACGGCTCAAAACTCTTAACCGGTTTTTTATTTTATTTTTAACATCGAAAAGCTATCATAAACTTGAGGTGGTGTAAGTGGAATAGAATAATGACGAGAAATGAAGAGATTTATGTGGATCACAGAAGAAAACATTGTCTCGAGTACAAAATTAAACCGGATCAAAATTTATTAGTCCCTTAAACAAGAGAATTAAAAAAATAAAAATTTATTTTCCAAAAAAAAAAAAATGTGTTTCTCTAAAAATCACGAAACTCCGTCAAGCCATCGAAGCCAGAAGAAGAAGAAGAAGAGAAAGAGCTTCTCATATTCGGCGCGAAAAAAAGCGGATCATCAAAATTCGCAAACGGTTGATTCCCGCACAGAAAATTATCCGCTGGATTCGCCGGCGGGAATATCGGAAACGTCGAGAAGTAAGCGCCGTAGTTAATCCCCGCCGTGTCGTACATCGGTGGCGGCGGAGGAGGAGGATGCGGCGGTGGAGGAATAGCCACCGCCGAATACGGCAAAGACGAATTGACCTGTCCGTTTTCTCCAATGTTCTCATCTGTTGTTATCACCGACGACGATTCGCTATCTTCGCTGATCATCGCGTTATTGAAAAATATCCCTTTTCCGTTACCGGCTCCGGCGCCGGAGTAGCTTCTTTGGTAACTGTTATGGCCACCGCGGTTCCGATTAGTTTTTCTGTCGACCGTAAGATCAGAGACGCTCCGGCTGATTGCGTTACCGCCGGAATCTTCGTCGGAGCGGGACATTCCGGTGAGTTTTTGAACAAGAGCCATGAAATCTGTAGGATTAGTGTGTATGATTTTGGGGGATTGTGTGTAGATGATCACCGGATGGCGAGGCTTCGCCGCGGAGGAGGAAGACGACGGAGACGGTGGTTTTTTTATAACGCGAGAGTCTTTGTTAAGTTTTAGAAACGGTGGCGACGGTGATGGTGACGGAGGGTTTAAAATTCCGACGCCGGCGCCGGAGTTTTCATTAGGTTCTCTCTTTGGATGGTGAGGATGATGATGGTGGTGGTTGGTGAACGTTGAGCTCATTTAATAATATATAAGAAATAATGTTTTTTGATTAAATAAATAAACAAACGAATCATAACCAAAACAAAAATTATTGAAAGTGAAACTAACAAAATTAGATGTGGAGGAAGAGTGACTTTATAAGGTTTCTTTTGTCTCTACCTGTGTGCCACGTGTATTCTGGCGCGTGTTCTAAGTGGATACTTTGCGCCACGTAAGCTAGTTTTTTGTGTGTAATTAATTAGTTTTCGGGTTTTAAATGAAAAGTAATTTTTTTTTAGGCTAATACAGTTAAGAAATTTACGCCACTAGATTGCTGAAATCCAGGTTTTAACTTTAAAATGTGATGATAATTAAGGATTCCTTTAGATAATTAGTGGAGAAAATTATGGATCTCACTGTTAATCACATATTTTTAATGTTTTTTTTTTTTTTTACATGAGGCACATAGTTTTGATCTCTAAGCTCCGTTATCTATAATGGTGGAACAAAAAGTTAGTTTTTGCCAGTTGAGGACAAGAAAAGAATAGAATCAACATCTAAGTCCTGCCTAACTCTCATCATCGTTTTCAGATCCTTTTACAGTTGCAGAGAGAGTCTGATTTTGAGTTTTAACAATGGCTTCCTCTCTCTGCTTCTTCTTCTTCTTCCGATTTGAATTGAAAGCATCTTCTCATTCTCTATTTTATTGTAAAGTTTGTTTGTTTTTTCTTCAAGGGTGGTGGGAGATCTTTAGCTAGAGAGACCATTGGAAGAGTAGCTCTTGGAGCTTTGGTCAAGAGAATTTTTCTAAGCAATATTCAGGAACTGAGGTGTGTAAGTTTTCTGATTGCACCTGAAGAATCAATTTACTCGAAACTCTTTACATATACTTCATATATTTGGTGCATTCACTCATTGACCCAATTTTATTACAAAGAAGGACAATTCGTTCGGATGTTGCAATCTTCACTTGGTTAAGTTTGTCTCTGTTCTGTTTCCAGATTCTTGCTCATGTCTCGCAAGTCACACAGTGTTATACTTCCAGAGGATCTCGTAGACCATGAGAATGGAACAGGTGTGAATCTTGTCTGAAAATGCTGTGATGATATTCACCTACACTTTTTGTTCGGAATACTCCTCGTATATCGTCTCACTCTACCATTATAATAATCTGTTTTTAAAGTGTGAGGGTTTATTTATTGCTTACAAAAAAAAAACTTATAAGCAGGGACTTGGTACTCCGGTTTTCGGTAAACTCGAGGCTGAAACTGGCAAAAAGCATGTATGCCTTTGCCTGCAACAAAGGGTTTCAGTTTGGAAGTGGCTTCGCAGGTAGAGAGATAGAGAGTTATATTACTCTTGTTTCAACCATTACTGCCCTCGTGATCTCAAAGTAAGGTTGTTTATAGAGAATTTGCGGGTAATGACCACAACGATGAGTTTTGTACCGATGAATATGAAAGAGTACGGACGAAAACAAAACCGTTCTGGTGGAATACAAGGAGGGATCTCGAATGGTGAGACAATAAACGTGAGAAATGAGAATAGCCTTGAAGCCAACATTTACAATTGGAGTAAGTTGTTGTTTGATCACCTCTGAGATAATTAAACCCTCTTATAGCTTTTACATTGTTTGCTTGAGATCATCGTCACACACCCTATCTATCTTCCAATGGTGCAGATGAAGCAGCCTACATTTTTATGTGTGGTCACAAAGGATTGTCTGCACCACTTTTTTTTGGGGCACAAGTTGTGTGTATGTGATAGGTCCCAAAGACTTTAGAACAAGTTACTGCAAATTTTCTCTTTATATTGATTTCACCATTCTTACTTCTTAAATACAAAAACTAAAAGAAAGTAACTACTACATGAACGTTTTTGTTCACGTTCCCACTAATTTAGGAAAAGCACTAACTCCTCATCTCCATAATATCTTTGACATATAACCGGCATTGGTTTTCTCCGGTTAAACCGATTGATTCTCATCAATACTCCACCCTTCAAAGAACCTTGTCCTCAAAGTTTTTGATGTATATTGATTTTGATGCATTCCTAGTCTTGTATATATTTTCTCCTTCTAGTCCATTTTTAGTCTCATTATTGCACTTATCCCATTTTAGAGTCTAGGTTGTACATTCTTGCATTGTGCATGCATTTTGTATTTCTTTTAGGTACTTAATGGAACTAAGGATTTGAGGAGGTGCAATGATGATAATGGAGCTCATTTGAAGTCCAAAGATGGTGGAATCAAAGGCAAATCAAGTTGGGAAGGAGCAATGAAGAAGGGAAAGAAGAGATGAATCAAGAGAAGGCTAAGGACATGAAGAAGGAGGAAAAAATAGAAAGAATATCTACCCCCTCATTTCTAAGGGGAGGGGTTCGATATGAACCATCAAGAAGAAGAAAAAACAAAAACAAAAACAAAAACAGAGAATATATCGACCTCCCCCCCCCCCCTCCATTTCGAAGGGGAGGGGTTCGATATGAAGCAAATTTTCTGTTTTTTATAAGATCCAACCCGGTTTGTCCCGGGTCGACCCGGTCCGAATCCTTTACCTATTTAAACAAATTTTCAGACTTTGTAACCTAAGTTTCCTTTTCTCTAGAGTTGGTTTTGGATCCAAACTTTTTTATTGATGTTTTGGATTAATCTTCATCTCATCATGTCACTCTAGTGAAGGATTCTTCATCTCTATCTTTTATTTCATGTTTATGTCTTTTATTTTGTCTTTCTCTTTGTTTAGGACTTAGCTTTTAGTTGGATCATAGATTATGCTAGATTTTGATGAATTGATGGTTAGATGGTTATGATTTAGGTTGCATCTTGTTAGATCCTTCATTTATGTTGTTCTTAATGCTAGTTTTGACTTGATCACTTAAAATCTAGAACTTAGGCATTTCATGTCCGGAAGGTGTTTGTGAAAATGTTTGAACCAAAATTTTTATGAGCTTTTCTTCCCTTACCAATGAAAGTTGATATTAGGGTGATCAGTGAACTTAATGCATGGACCTAATAATAATGCTTGTTAATTATTTAATTTGCAAATGAAAATTTAGCTTAATTGGATAATTAACATAGTTGATTAGTGCCACGAAAGTAGATTAGTCATAATTAAGTGCTCCATGTTCTAGGATAATATTTGATTCAACCTCTTACATCATTGTTTGATTGTTAATATATTCTTATGAAAGTTAAACCCATGGTTCAACGCTTTTCTCTTATTTTCCTTCTTGCATTTCACTCTCTTGCATTTCTTAGCATTTTAAACCGTTAAAAAACCCCAAAAATATTTGCTATAGCTTAGTTTGTTTTTCTCATCTTTAGTATTGCAATCTTTAGTCTCTTGGGATCAACCTTTAAGTACTTCATCGGTGCACCATGCACTTGTGGTTTTATTTGAGGCTTTACAAATTTTAAAACTTCGATCGCCTATTGGATCTTCCCTCCATAATGAAGGTAAAATAGAGCGCATCAGTTCTTAAACAAAACTCGTCCACGATCAAACGGTCGCTTTCCGTTTGTGCCAATTTTACCCAATAGAGATAAAATCTCCTCGATAACACTAGGTATCACATTGGATGAGATCCGAAAGATCCACTGTGGAGAAGGCGGCCGAGGTAGCTTAGTCGGAATGGTTCGAGCTTGCCGGCGTTTTGGTGGTGAAGTCGTTGATAGTTTGAGTGACGAAGTCACCAAACATCGAGATTCTGTCGGAATCTCAACCATGACCATCTCCTCGATCCTTTTGGCGGGCATGTTTAACATCTTTACCGTCTTCATCTTTTTATTCCATGTTTCTACCCGATCCTCCCAATATTGCACCATCTTCTTCACATTTTCGTGTAGCTCACCTCGAAGAGCAATGAACTCCTCTTTCATGGTTACATGTAAAACCGCCATTGATAGCTTTTCGTTGTCGTCGTAGACATCGAAGATTGGAGCTCCATATATCTCGTTGTAGAGCTCCATAGATCCTCGCTCTGATACCATTGATAGATCCCAGAAAGGTTCACCAATGTTGATCAAGAATAAAGACAAGAACACTTTGGTTCTCAAGACTTTAGACAAGTTTACTACAATTTTCTCTTCTCCTTCCATTTAACCCTTGTTAATGCTTAAATACAAAAATTAAAGGAGATTAAACTAACTACTACTTGAAACGTGGGCAAGAAAATACATCCTCTAATCAGTGTTCTAAAAAGTGGTATAGGCGGCCGCCTAGGGGATGCTTAGGCGCTAGGCGTCCATAGACCGTGCTGATTATCTCCTAGGCGTTGGCATTAGGCACTTTTTTATTAAGCGGAGTTAGGCGGCCTAGGCGGTCCTAGACGGCTTTAAGCGGGTCTAGACGATCTTACCAGAATGTTAATCAATTAACACTTAATTTTGTTTTTCAGTGTAGGTTTTGAAATTTTCAACATCATATAATTAAATTTATAAGTTTTGAATTTATAATTATATGATTATAAAAGTTTATATGTTGTTTGATATGAATTAAATGAATATTTTGGTCTAATTCGTAGATATGGTCTTTTATGATGTTTTAAGTTTTGATATTTTTAACATTTTTATTATTTTTTTGTATAATTTGAACTTTGAATCTATTTTAAGATTTAAAAATTAAAATTTTATAATTTATATATTATGGTATTTCATGTATTATACTATATATTAAAAAATATATAATATATATCGGTTTATCTTATAAACACCTAGACCGCTTTAAAAATTGCCTAGACTCCGATTAGGCGTTCTAGGCGCTAGGCGATGGGTCACCGCCTGCTTAGCGCCTAGCGCTTTCTTGAACATTGCCTCTAATTAAAGAAAATATTCCCACTAATTAATGAAAATCATTACGGAAACAATTAAATCACAATTGATTTGGTCCTCGTGGAGATGGCCACGTCATCTTCTTCCTCAAGTTGTATCTCATCAATACTTCCATCCTCCAAAGAACCTTGTCCTCAAGGTTCGACACAAAACATTGTCTAAATCTGTTTCGGCGATGGAGTATTGATGATTTGTGCGAACCTCTTATCGCGTAATGGTGGCGGTTTGCCAGAACCTGTTCTTCTTCGTCGAACTTCTTTGGTGTTGGGGTCAATGGTTCATGGCTTTAGATTGGACGCGTCATAGCATAATTGGTGATTTGAATATTTTCTGCAAAATACTCAAAGTCTAGAACCACCAAGTTATCGGTAGAAATATTCATTTCGTAGATGGATTTTTCATCACCGTATACATCGGAGATTGGATCCGCATCATCGTAGATATTGAATATTGGCTCTTCGTCGTCGTAGAGCTCCATGGATTCTCGCTCTGATACTATTAATAGATCCCACAAACTTTAGAACAAGTTATGTTGCTTCTTAAATATAAAAACTAAAAGAAAGTAACTGCTACATGAACGTTCTTGTTCACGTTCACTAATTTAGAAAAAAAACTAACTCCTCATTTTCATAATATCTTTGACATATAACCGAGATTGGTTTTCTCCGGTTAAACAATTGATTCTCATCAGTATGTGTATTAATATCACTCAAGCAATGCGGCCCAACCTTTACCAACTTTAACAACTCCTAAAATCACTTTTTTTAATCAGGCCGTGATTCGTACTATTTGGTGTTGGTTATAGGATAGATTAAAAAATTAGAATCGACATTGTTATCATATAATAAATGCATACAACGTGTTAGTTATAAGATAAGAAGGGGGAAAATGATCAATGTGATGTGAAGCTCACTGATTTTGACAGATGGACCTCCACTATTCAATCGCATTAAATTAAACGAACGATATGTCAATAATTAGAGGACCGGAAGAAATGACTTACTTTAACCCGTTATTTGTTTCGTATTCATTTCTTAATAACAAAAAGTATTTATGGATTTGGAGTCGGGTAACGAATATCGATAATATATGTATATGGTTTAATTTATGGGGAAATTTTAAAAATATTATTTCTAGTGTGTTAATTTTTAAAAATATTATTATAAATTGTTTATTTTTAAAAATATTATTTATTAATGATTTTTTAAACTCTAATCCTAAAATCATAAATCTTAAAAAACATTTTGACCCATAACATATCCTAAACTTTAAAAACTAAATCATAAAATAAAATAGTTAACCCAAACATAAATGATATAATTTTAGTGGTATTTTTGAAATTTTTTTAGAAATGTGGCATTTTTCAAAAAAATTTATGATTAATTTTAGTTGTGATAAAATTTTGTATTAAAAGATTGATTAGAGATTTAAGCTAAATTTATTATCATTTTTCTAAGATATGTCATAATTTTTTTTTAGAAAAACCAATAAAAATAAAATAAATAAGTTTTTTCATGATTACACTTTTCAAATAATAGTAATAAGATTGATTCTTATATTTTTAGTGTGCAGTTGTGTGATAATTTTATAATCTATTCAAAATCTCATATTTTTCCCTCGGACAAAATCTTATGTTTTTGAAAATTTTTAGTTTATCATTAATTTGATAATTATATTGAAATCTAGTGTGTATGGTATATTTTTTCGTTATACTTTTATTCACAAAATATAATTTCAACATATCATAGATAGGGGTGGAATTATTATTTGGAATCCGAGATCCGATCCGGGATCACGCTCCGAAAATTAGAATATCCTAAGCGTCCGAATCCGGATAAAGATAATAAAATTTCAGATCCGTGAAAAAAAGATCCGGATAATGAAATTTTAATGTCCGGATATCCGGATCCGGACACATTAAATATATTAAAAATATATTTTTTACATATATTAAGTTATTTATATATATATATATATAAATTGATTTTAGTTCTTTTCTAATATATCATATTTATTTTGAAAAATATTATTCAAAATTTTAAATTATAATTTTTTTTTAAAAAATTAGTATTTTAATTTAGTTATTTTATTTTATTTCGGGATCCAGATATTTGCAAATATCCTGATTTTTTGTCGGATACCCGAAATCCGAATATCCGAACTCCACGGATCCGGATCCGAATACTTTGACCACAGATCCGGATATCCTAAAATTCCAGAATATTCAGAATCGTCCTATCCCTAATCATAGATATCCACTCAATTTTTAAAACTGTTATGAACAACAAAAAAACAAATCTTTAAAAGAAGTTTTGAACATACAAAACTCTTTAAGAGTCTAACTGTTTTGTCTACTTTCAAAATCAACCAATTTAATTTAAGTCAAAGATTAAATAATCCCTCCATAGCATAAATAAAATATTTTATATATTTATGTTTTAAATGGTGATAGTGCGGTGCAGAATGGTTTAACTAATAATAATAAAAATATATATATATATATATATATATTAATTTTGGTTAGATATACATATATAAATATAGATTTTTATTACTATTTAATAGGACGAAAAGATGCGAAACATTGCCATTTCAAAGTTTTGATTACTTTATATATTTGGATTCATATATAAATATGTGATTTTAGCCTAAGTTTTTTCATGTGCTAGTAATATATTATTACACAAGTAAAATCGAGCAAGATAAATCAGAAAAGTTATGGATATTTAATTAGAGTACTCATCCTTGAATAATAAATACTATAAGGAAAAACTATATGGAAATTCATATCCTATTGAATTAGAAGAAGAACCAAAATGAAATTTTGATAAGAAGAAAAGGAAATATTTCCTTCAAAAAAAAAAAAAAAAAAAAGGAAATATGTTACTCTTCTTGACGAAGACTAAAACAAAATGCGCCGCTTAGATCTAATCATCACGCGTCTTTTAAGCAATCTGAAAAGTCAACTCTAAAAACGACCAGTGAAGTGAACAGTCAATAACAGGCGGCAGGCACATCGGACGGTCGCTATTTTCCCTACGATTTTACAAACGGTCAAGATCTCTCCACGTAAAAATATATGACGTGGGACCCAAAGCCGGACCAAGTAAATTTGTTGATTAAATTATAAAATATGGTACTAGTGGAGTCTTTTCTGTATTTTTTTTTTTTTACTTATTTTTTTTTTTTTGTAAATTAAACATCATTTCGAGGTGTTGACCAAAAGCTCATAGATAAAAACTACAATACAGTAAATAACTCTGATGATTTTGTTATCAAAATATTAATCCCTTTTACTTATTTTATTTCACTTTTTATGACTAAAAAAAGCTTATAGGTTTTGGCAGAGTTAAATATCATTGGATTGCTTTTTTTTGTATTGAATTGTATTTCTAAAAAAAATAAGAAGCCTTTTTGAAGTCTTTCCTTAGTTTTGTTTGTTTTTTCTGCATAAATAAATAAACAAAAAGGCAGAATTTGTGGGAGGTTTTATCTTTCTCACACTGTTTATTCTGTCTAAAGATCCGTTACCTCTCTCTGCAAACAAGCTGAGACTTCCCGACAAGTAAGTTGGAGATTGAAATTCTTGTCTGAGAAGAAGACCCTTCTTCTTATTCGTAACTTCATCCCAGAGATTTTTTTTTTCAGAGTTTCCCAGAGATTTTGCTGTTCTTCGTCCCACCGTGGATCTGTGAAGTTTGTTGAAGAAATCAAATGTTGGGAGAAAAGAGAATAAGCACCGCAAGGAAAATTTCTTACTTTTTGTCCGAGTAAAACACCGAACTCAACCCAGAAAGCTTTTCAGATTTTCCCGGAAAAAAAGTCTGCTTTTACTGGGGTCAATTTTAATTTCTGTTTTCTCGAGAAATTCCCTTGACTAACCATGGATCATTGAAGAAGCTTGAAGGAGATTTGAAGAAATGGGTCGGAAAATAAAGAGGAAAGGTTTCATAAACACAGAAGCTGTAAGAGAATTTCTCAATCATCTAGTTGCTGAGAGACATTCTCTGTTGTTGCTGGTTCCTTTGGTCTTAGCTTTCTGGGCAATCGAGAGATGGGTCTTCGCTTTCTCCAACTGGGTTCCTCTCGTTGTTGCTGTTTGGGCTTCTCTTCAGGTAATTTGATCCCACACATAGTTTCATCTTTCACTCATGAGGGAGATAGGTATGGTAAATTGCTTTACATGGAAGAGTTGCAATCTTTAGTATCTGAAATTGAAGCTTTGTCTTATGTAATTGATATATTAGCTAGGGTTCTTATGTTATCTTGTTAAAAATTTCAAGAGTCTTAATTAATTTGTTCATATGTACACATCTGAGCATAAAGCTAGGATATTTAAGTTAGAGTCTTGCTGTGTTTTTTACCGTGTTCATATGTTTCTCGGCAGTATGGAAGTTACCAAAGGGCAATACTTGCAGAAGATCTAACCAAGAAGTGGAAGCAAAACGTGTTTAATGCCTCGGTGAGAATTTCTGTTACCCTAGTTTTTGTTTGTTTTTTGCCTGGGAATTCTCGTTGTATTGCTCGATGTTATAAGAACACCGCGTTGTTGTTTTTCTCCAGACGATTACACCATTGGAACATTGCCAATGGCTGAACAAGTTACTGTCGGAAATTTGGCTAAACTACTTGAACAAGAAACTATCTCTCAGATTTGCTTCTATGGTAGAGGTGAGATTCATTCTTAGTTATGCTCTTTCTACTTAAAATGTGTTTTGTGCTCGTTAATTCGAGCTTCATAGCTCCTTTTAAAACATTTTAAGTTTTGATCTTTTAATCTAAAACGCAGAAACGATTGAGGCAGCGAAGATCAAGATTAATAGTAAGCAATCTCTCTTTATTCCCTGATACCTCATTTAAAAGACATTGGACTCAGTGATCCTAAATTTTATATCGGGTTTCTATAGGAAAATATACAATTGGTGGAGTTTTCTCTTGGTTCGTGCCCTCCTCTGCTGGGACTCCACGGAACTTGTTGGTCGCAATTAGGAGAACAGGTTTAATTACTTCGTTTTCTTAAACTGCAAATAATCGAAAAGAAAGGTTGGATTTTGAATTTACATTTTGCTTCCTTCTCTGGTGGTTTAGAAAATCATGCGATTAGATTTCAATTGGGACACGACGGATCTAAGTATCTTGTTGCAAGCCAAGTTGTCCAAACCGTTTAATCGGACAGCAAGAATCGTTGTCAACAGTCTTTGCATCAAAGGCGATGTAAGTGAAGCTTATGTTTACCTAAAAGCTCGCATAACCCGTCAAATGGGTAAAATTTTCTCAAATTTGGTGTTTTCTAGGATTTTTTCTCGGTCGATTTACTTTAAATCTTTTTGCAGATTTTGATCAGACCGATTCTTGAAGGAAGAGCAATGCTCTATTCCTTTGTATCGAATCCTGAAGTTAGAATTGGAGTTGCTTTCGGTGGTGGCGGTGGCCAATCTCTTCCAGCTACAGAGCTTCCCGGCGTCTCCTCTTGGCTGGTTCGTTTCATTTTTTCATTTCTCCAATCTACTTTTTTTTTTACCGCCAAAAAACTTACAGTTACAAAGGGTAAAATCGTAATTGTCTCCGTTTTCAGGTCAAAATCTTAACGGAAACATTGAACAAGAAGATGGTGGAGCCACGTCGAGGATGTTTCTCGTTACCGGCCACTGATCTTCACAGAACAGCCGTCGGGGGAATCATCTACGTAACCGTGGTCTCCGGCAGCAATCTTCACCGCAGCATTCTTCGCGGAAGCCCCTCGAGAAGTACCGATATTGGAGACTGTAGCAGCGGAAACAGCAACAGCAGCAGAGACAAAGCGGTTCAGACATTTGTGGAGGTCGAACTCGAACAGCTGTCTCGAAGATCCGAGATGAGATCAGGATCGAATCCAGCTTATCAGTCGACGTTTAATATGATCTTACACGACAATACAGGGACACTTAAATTTAATCTCTATGAGAATAATCCTGGTAGTGTCAGATACGACATTCTCGCTAGCTGTGAAGTTAAGGTAACTAATGATTAATAAAGCCGTTAAGTATTTGCTGTTACTGGCCGTTAAATGTTCTTCATCTTTCTCTCTTGGAATGTACAGATGAAATACGTAGGTGATGACTCGACCATGTTTTGGGCCGTTGGATCTGATAATGGTGTGATTGCGAAACACGCTGAGTTCTGCGGTCAAGAAATCGAGATGGTTGTTCCGTTTGAAGGAGTTAGCTCCGGCGAGGTATAGATACAATTTCTATTTTATATATTTCTCCCCAAATTTCTCACTCTTTTTATAATTTGACCACTTAATTTGTTTTTTTGTTATTTAGCTGACCGTCAGGCTACTACTAAAAGAATGGCATTTCTCCGACGGCTCACATAGCTTGAACAGTGCTCATTCAAGTTCGTTGCACACACTCGACGGCTCGTCTAGCTTTCTATCGAAAACCGGCCGGAAAATAATTGTCACTGTTTTGGCCGGAAAGAATCTTGTTTCGAAAGACAAGACTGGAAAATGCGACGCCTCTGTCAAGTTACAGTACGGAAAAGTATGTAATCTGTTCATGATTTTGCTTAACAATGGCCATTGCAGGATCTTAAAAAGCTTTAAAGTGAGCTTTTAAAAAAAAATGTTGTGTAGACTATACAAAGGACGAAGACGGTGAACGCAGCAGAGTGTGTCTGGAACCAGAAATTCGAGTTCGAGGAGTTGGCTGGAGAAGAATATCTGAAGGTGAAATGCTATAGGGAGGAGATGCTTGGCACGGACAACATCGGTACAGCTACATTAAGTCTTCAAGGAATCAATAATAGCGAAATGCATATATGGGTTCCTCTTGAAGAAGTTAGTTCTGGAGAAATAGAGCTTTTGATCGAAGCTGTTAGTCCCGAGTACAGCGAAGTAAGTGTTGACAGTTCACATAACTCTCTTTTCTTGTTTTTCCTCATTGATGTTTAGTTTTTGACGGTCTAATCGCAGGCGGATTCTAGTAAAGGCTTGGTTGAACTGGTTCTTGTTGAGGCGCGGGATCTTGTGGCTGCGGATCTTAGAGGAACCAGTGATCCTTATGTTAGGGTTCAATATGGAGAGAAGAAACAGAGGACGAAGGTATTTTAAGAAACTGTTTAGGACGCAAGATACATTATACGAACAGAGGAGGCAAAACTTAACAGGTGTTTTCTTGTGTTTTGATGATTTCAGGTGATTTTTAAAACACTGCATCCGAAATGGAACCAGACGATGGAGTTCCCAGATGATGGGAGCTCCTTGGAGCTATTTGTCAAAGACCATAACACTCTGCTTCCAACTTCAAGCATCGGTAGCTGCGTCGTGGAGTACCAACGGTTAAAGCCAAACGAGACTGCCGACAAGTGGATACCTCTCCAAGGAGTGACACGTGGCGAGATCCGTGTCAGAGTCACGAGGAAAGTCACAGAGATTCCAAGACGTGCCAGCGCGGATTCTGGTTCCCCGTTTAACAAAGCTCTGTTGCTATCGAACCAGATGAAGCAGGTGATGATAAAGTTTCAGAATTTGATCGACGATGGAGATCTTGAAGGTCTTGCTGAAGCTTTAGGAGAGCTGGAGAGTTTGGAGGACGAACAAGAAGAGTATTTGGTCCAGCTTCAGACAGAGCAAATGCTGCTTATCAACAAGATTAAAGACCTTGGTAAGGAGATTCTAAACTCGTCCCCGGTTCAAGCCCCGTCTCATTCGCCTTCCAGATCTGGGTCGGGTTCAGGGACAGGAACCAATAGCCGGAGACTACCCGCACCGATGTAGTCAGTTGTTTTCGGATCAACATCAACCAACAACCGTCTATGATGTATATAGATATGTAGTGCATTGGATAAAATATTCAAAGAGAATTGAGCCCTTGTCACAAGAAGATAGAAAATATCAATCTGTAAGTTTATTTATTAGAAATTGTTTGTAAAAACCGTTTGTCATATGATTGCCAATCTCCATATGATTGCTCCACATATTATCTACCTGGTTTAGGTTGACCATAAGCTTTGGTGAAAACCAAAGGGAACTTAGGTACTTAACCAAGCTGAATTCGGAAAATTCCATCGTAATCAGTGGTACAGTACCATACCGATGATCATCAACAGATGATGAATAAACCGAACTAAACCATAATTATTCCATCGTACATGAAGGATGAAGTAACATGGGATACAGCTTATATGACTAGTTCATTCTGTAAGATTACAACAGCATTTGATCCCAAGTTAAACCTCTACGGGCTCTACTAGTAACTGTGAAAATGACGGTTACGAAAGGCGATAGAAGTGACAACCTAGGCAGAACCAGCCGGAAGAACAGGAGCTGCATTGGAGCTAGGCTGAACCGAAGTGGCTGGAGCGGCGCTCAAGCTCGGATCTTTCGGCTCAGGTGCAACAACGGGAACTGCAGCGCCGGATTGTGAAAGAGTGGTTTTTGCAGCTGCATCCAGAGCGGGTTTCTGGAACTGATTCGAGTTAGCCAAGTCGTTTGCAGCGCTGTGAAGTTGCTGTAACCTGTAATCTGTCTCGGGCCGCCGGCAAATCTTCCTCAGGGGAACGATTTCCTGCTGGGATAACGGAAAGGAAATCCAAAATAGGTGAGTGAGGAGGGATTTACTTCAGAGTCCAGACGATGAAACCATATGGAGCTGACGGGTATATAAAATGGTTAGAGACAGGTATAGAGAGAGAGAGAGAGAGATGATCGTCCAACCTCGGACTGGTCGTGGCTGTAACGCACCAAGAATCTACAACGACAACCTCTAACATCGTGTCTTCTTCTTTGTGCATCAAGAACAATGGCATCAAAGTAAAGAGCTTGATCTTTGCCTTCCTGAAGATGTTATACAATGAAAAATATGTCCCATCGGGAATAAACTCAAAAATAGTTCATAACATCCACCAATGAAATGCTTATGAGAACGAAATTCTAAACCTGGAAACAAAGTACAAGATCTCCGGCAAGAACTGCAACACATTCTGATGCTTCGCATGGGAGTGACCGTTGTCTTATGTGCTTCTTGACGTTTATCCATTCATCTTCTTCAACTTCAAAACCAATAAATCGAACCTGTACTTCCTGAAATACCCAACAGAAACATTTGTTCATAAGCAAAACGATGAAAGGGAACAAAGAAGCCAACTAGAAATCGGTTGGGAATTACCGGATCACCAATCTCCAAGTTTCTATGAGCTAGGAAAGCTTGCACATCATACCTGTAAGCAAACAAGAGAGATAAATATTAGAGAAAAACTGTGGAATGTAATGAGATTGAAGAAACTGTTATTTGTCATCCACAAATACTAAAATTTCAATGCAAGGGAATCACCATGCACCATCCCTGGCAGATTTGGCTTCAAATTCCAAGTAAGAGTTGTCTGAACCACTCTTCATGACACCGGGCACTAAGAGAATAAAAATTAATTAACCAATTCGGAACCATATAGCTGCATCTATGCAATAAATCCACCATACAAATCTAGGCTTATGGCTTCTATGAGAAAATATAATTGACAAATCCAATGATACCTAACTCTAATGGATAAGCTTCTTAAACTTTTTGATTGCGGGCAATGGAAAGGGAAACAGTGAAGACAGAATTATATATGTAAGGCACCTAAAATACTGGAAGTAGCAGGCGGCATGGCGGGTAAATTTCCAGTAATATGAATGGTTTTAGGAACGGCTAAAGGTTGAAGCACGTTTCTCATCTGATTTGTTAGATCCACACCACGCGGCATGGAAGATACATTTAGCTTCCCAGGACCTTTATTTCCCCTTGCTCTTAGAGCATATCGCCTATTTTGGAACCAGTTCCAGATCTATGATGAATTAAAAACAGCATTCCATTAAGTAACAAAAGACAACTCCAACACTTTCTGTTTAGAAAAACTTATGAATCGAGAATGAGAAAAAACCAGTACTTGCTTAAACTGCACAACAATTTTCCCCTTCCGCTCCACTGATTCACTGATACAGTTAGCAAATGTAAACCACTTTTCAGATGATAAACACACAAGAGTGCTTTTAAAACCAAGGAATTGAGCTTATAACAAGCATAATACCTAAACTTATCAGCAAGAGCTTCAAGAATATGTCGACCAGGCATTGCTGTATTATGCTGTTGCAAAATTGCTTCCATCTCCGTTACCTTATAACATTGAAGATTAGCCCAAAGCAAACAAGATAAAACCTCTTGAAACAACTCACAAAACCATAGAACAATTTCCTGAATAATTTGAAGATGAACACAACGAAGTAGAGCCAATGGATTTCAGAACATACATCGAATGATAATCAAAGCAAGTCGCTCAAATCAAACAAACAAAGCAGTTTCTTTAAGCAAAAAACCAAAAGGCACCTCACAATAGAAATTAGAAAACTTCCACAGGAGAAACAAATCGATTAAAACTCAGGATCTAAACCCTATCTCATGAACTTGACAAGGAGACCCCAAACCTAAGAAACCAAACCTCCCCAGAAATTAGATTCGACTCGGGAAGCTTGCAATTCCTCAAGCAACACCAAACACATCACATTACAAAAGAGAATATTTCACCTCAGGCAGGTTAAATCGGAACGCCGGACCGCCATTACTGGGAGGCCGACCCATGGTAAGGTTTGTCTCTCCTTCGTCTCACGAAGAACAAGCCCGTAGATAAGAAACAAACAGAAAAAACGAAAAAATTGGCGGCAGAAACTGAAATCGATCGGAGAGTTTCTCTCACTTAATTTTCTAATTTCCGGTGAATCACCTTCCGCCGTAGACCCAAAGATAACGAAACCGGTTTAACCCAAACCCGGACAAATAAAAACTTCTTCCACCTGCGTTATTTTTTTTTTATAACTTTAGTCCCTCGTAATGGGCTTTTTAAAAGGCCCATTAACTGGACTTGAAAAAATCTTATCCGCCTGGTCGAGTATTTAGCTTATCCGCCTGCAAAATCAATTCTCGGTATCGAAACGATGGCGAAGACGGTTTCCTTGAAGCTTGTCTAGATAAAATTTTCAGTGTTTCAATGGCTTTGGTTCCGCTTAATTTTACAGAAATGCCACTGAGAAGCTCTCTTCCTCTGACCTCGAGCTCTCGCTACTGTTCGTCTCCTTCGCTCCACGCATTGCTATTCTATTCACTGTCTGCGAAACCCTCGCGGCGTCACATTGTTCGGCCATTCTCTTCTCTCCGTACGAGCGAGCGTAGCAGCAGCAGCAACAACAGGAGCCATAACAATCGCCGAATTGATCAGCGGAATCATAAACCCACCCCTCCTTGGATCGACAAATGGCCTCCGTCATCCGCCGGAGCCGGCGATCACGGCGGGAAGAAAGTTGTCGAACACAACGGCGGAGGTAAAATTCGGTCGGCGGAGGAGGAGGCGGAAGCGAAACTACGGTATTTGGAGAAGGATAAAGGACATAGCGCGATTGAGAGGATCGTTCTTCGGTTACGGAATTTAGGATTAGCGTCGGACGATGAGGAGGATGTGGAAGATAACGACGAAGGAGGTGGAATTAACGGCGGAGATGTGAAGCCGGTGACTGGAGAAGAGAGATTGGGGGATTTGTTGAAGAGAGAGTGGGTGAGGCCTGATATGATGTTGGCTGAGGGAGAAGAAGGGAGTGACGAAGAGGATGATGTGTTATTGCCATGGGAGAAGAACGAGGAAGAACAAGCGGCTGAGAGGATCGAAGGAGATGGAGGTGTGGCGGTGAAGAAGAGGAGAGCTAGAGCTCCATCACTGGCGGAGCTTACGGTTGAGGATTCTGAGCTACGGCGGCTGAGGAGGGATGGAATGTATCTGAGGGTAAGGATCAGTATACCAAAAGCTGGACTTACGCAGGCAGTGATGGAGAAGATTCATGATACATGGAGGAAAGAAGAGCTTGTGAGGCTCAAGTTCCATGAAGTGCTTGCTCGCGACATGAAGACGGCACATGAGATAGTTGAGGTCAGTTCCTTTGTACACTTCATTGATTCCTGGTAAAGATCTCTTTATTCTTGGCCTTGATACTGGAGGAAAGTTTTACATGATTTTCTCGAAGTAATCATAGCTTTGAGAAGGATGTATGACCGCAAAACACGAAGCTAGATAGCCCAAGGGAGAACGGTTTTGATGATCTATAAGGACAATAATCACCTGATCTCAACTTAGTTCTGCAATAGAATGGTTATAGTTCTTTTATTAGAACAGTAGGAACTTAATGGAAGACATGTGATCTCTCTTGGGAACAGTAACGCAGTTGTGAAATTAGAGGTCTGTAAAAACTAGAGGAGATGGAGCTGAGCATGACTGTTAAGTAACAAGACTTTGCAAGAAATGCATGTCTAAATTATAAGTTTATAGAAAACTGATTGGATTTATTCTGTAATGGGCAGCGTCGAACTGGTGGAATGGTGATATGGAGGGCAGGAAGTGTAATGGTGGTTTATCGTGGGCGTGACTATCAAGGACCTTCTGTGATCTCTAATCAAATGGCCAGACCTGAAGAAACTATTTTTGTTCCAGATGTATCTTCTGCTGGTGATGAAGCAACAAATGCCAAAGATAATCAAAGTCCACCTCCGGAAATCAAAGAGCCAATTGTCAGGAAGCCGATTCGCAAGGAGAGTATGACAGAAGAGGAAGCTGAATTTAACAGTCTATTAGACAGCTTAGGCCCACGTTTTCACGAGTGGTGGGGTACTGGGGTGCTACCTGTGAACGCTGACTTACTACCTCCTACAATTCCTGGTTATAAAACACCTTTCAGGCTTCTTCCTACTGGGATGAGATCAAATTTGACCAATGCTGAAATGACAAATCTCAGGAAGATTGGTAAAACTCTCCCGTGCCATTTTGCTCTTGGTAAGATGCTTTCTAATTCCTAGATGAATTTTTTGTCGGAGGGTTCTGTTTAGTGTGCCAAGTTTTATACTTGATTATGCACTTTACAGGTAGGAACAGAAATCACCAAGGATTGGCAGCTGCTATACTCAAGATCTGGGAGAAAAGCCTGATTGCAAAGATCGCCGTGAAGCGAGGTATCCAGAATACAAATAACAAACTGATGGCGGATGAGATAAAGGTCTCTCTTTTCTTTTTCTCTGATGTTAAATGTTAGGGAAAAGTTACTGTTGAGATAGAATGCTAACACAGTCTCACAAGTTGATAGAACACACCAGGAAATTATCTGTCATTCCCCTAACCCAGTTTTGGCATGGATATTTAGGAATATATTCATATTGAAATCTAATGATTTATATTGGGATTTCTGGAAGCTGACGGAGATCTCACAACTTGGTGGTTAGATCGAGATCTAGAAATTTCAAGAAGTGTTTTTTTACCTTCTCACCTAATGTTTTTTAATTCTATACTGGGTATTCCTTGAGCTTCGATGTTAATATCCAAACTAAAAGAAATAGGGGAACGAAAGGAATTACAAGACCCTTGCATATGTATCATAGTGTGAGCTTTTATTGAACCTGTGGTGATTTCTTGGGGAGGAAATGCTTAAATAGCAAAAAAGCAGAAAAGTTTCAGACAGAAGGCTAAGTTTCATTTATTTCTTGTCTTTTCTCTATAGGCATTGACAGGGGGTGTCTTGCTGCTCAGAAACAAGTATTACATTGTAATATACCGTGGGAAGGACTTCCTTCCTTCAAGTGTGGCAGCTACTTTGGCAGAAAGACAAGAATTGACAAAAGAGATTCAAGATGTCGAAGAGAGGGTAAGAAATCGAGACATTGAGGCTGCTCAGCCAGTTGGAGACAAAGTACCAGCTGAAGCTGGCACCCTGGCAGAGTTTTATGAGGCTCAAGCCCGATGGGGGAAAGAAATAACTCCGGACCATCGAGAAAAGATGATTGAAGAAGCTTCAAGGGTCGCGAATGCCAGAGTTGTTAAACGAATCCAGCACAAACTAAACCTTGTAAGTAGAGCTTTTATTATCTGGTTGTTAATTTGTAACTTGAAATCTACCGTGAGATATCTGGTGGCAACTGTCATAGTAAGTCATTTTACTGTATTTTAACTTCTCCGGTGGTTTGTGACAGGCCCAATCGAAATTTCAAAGAGCAGAGAAACTGTTGTCCAAAATAGAAGCCTCCATGATTCCAAACGGACCTGATTATGATCAAGAGGTCATCTCTGAGGAAGAAAGAATTATGTTCCGGAAAGTGGGATTGAAAATGAAGTCATATTTACCCTTAGGTGAGTTCTGCTATATTAAGCAATCTGGCTGTTTCCTGTATGGCTGCAGTGAATGAGAGGTTGTAATAGAATGGAACAAAGGTCTCCGTTTTATATGAATTAACCCATTTCTTTACATGGACTTAACTAACAGGTATTCGTGGTGTTTTCGATGGGGTCATCGAGAATATGCATCTGCATTGGAAGCACAGAGAACTGGTGAAGCTTATATCGAAACAGAAGAGTCTTGCGTTTGTTGAGGACACGGCTCGGTTACTAGAATACGAGAGCGGTGGAGTTCTTGTGGCAATAGAAAAGGTTCCTAAAGGATTTGCCCTTATTTACTACCGTGGAAAGAATTACCAGAGACCCATTAGCTTGAGACCAAGAAATCTTCTCACAAAAGCAAAAGCATTGAAACGTTCCATTGCAATGCAACGCCACGAGGTTTGAAATTTCTCCACACAAATTGCATTCTATATTCACTAAGTTGATCGCAGCTTGCTTATGGAAACTTCTCTATTACGACTATTGCAGGCACTTAGTCAGCATATATCTGAACTGGAGAGAACAATAGAGCAAATGCAGAACGAACTTGTAAGTGATCGCTTCCTCAAATGGGGACGTCCAAATCTAATACACTTTTAAGATCTCTTTACTTTCACAAGGCATGCATGTTCTTCTCTGTTCACTTAATTCACTACCTACTGGTTCTTGCAGACTTCAAAAAACCCGTCATACAGTGAATCCGAATGGGAGAACGATGAAGATGATGATGACGACGAGGAGAAAGATGATGCGGAAGATAATGAGAGTGATTGGGATGAAGCTGATGGTGAATCTGCAATTTCTAGTATGGAAGAAGCTGATAATATATCACGCTAAGGCGTGTATAAGTCTTACCTCAGGAGGTTGTAGCTGACAATGATCTCAGAGTCTGTCCGAGCTGTGAAACAGAAATGATTATGTCCATTGCTGGGAGAAGAAGAGAAAGTGGAGATTTCAGAATCAGGACCCAGAGTTTGTTCATCAACTTGTGTTAATTAGCATATAGCAGTTTAGTCCCTGTCGCATTGAGAGAGATATCAGAATCATGAAGATTTTAGCTAAAGCCAAGGGGAGGAAAAAAAACGCATCAATTTATTTTCTTTTACAAAAATTGTATGTTTTGTCAATGTATTGTCACTATTTAATAAAGTATTTAACAAATGTATATTGATCTATGTCTTTTTGTCATTAAGTCTTGCAACAATTTTGATCTCTCCATTGATGTTGGCTCATCAATTGATGAATTTGTGAACCTTATCTGAAATTTTGCTTTCAAAGCAAACCATGTCAAGAGCACAACAACCATGTCATCTTTTCTCATAAACCCATAAATCGTCACTATATGAAGAAGGGGTTTTCGAATCAGCTTCAACTTTTTGGATGTTTGGGCTCAGAAATGGCCCATGTACTAGCATTTATATTTTTGTTTCTTTTAAGCAAAATGAATAAATGTGAAAAAGAACTAATTTTTGTGAGAATGAAATTTTAAAAGTTTTAAATTTATCATTCTGGTCACTAAGTAATAATTGATTTTAAATATTTCTTCTCACCTACTAGAACTTTATAATTTGAATTTAATCAGGTGTAAATTTACAGAAAGACTTAAAAAGTAAGAAGTTGAATAAAAAAACTTAAAATCAAGAAAATATGGACAAGAAGTGGATTTCTAACCATCAACTTTAAATATACAGATGGTAAAAGAGGTTTATTTGTTCCTTAGCTATAATTTATAATATAAAAGGACTTGGAATTGGAAACTTTTCCCTACTTTCACATAAAAGATGCACTAGTTAATTTACTTGACTTCATAGATATGTGTGTGTAATGATACAATTGAAGTTGATGGAGATTACATAACTAGGAACAAGTTAGGAAATTTCAAATTTGCTAATGTGATTTGAATCCCTTTCACCATATGGAGTCCATATTAAACGCTTCTTCTTGCTGTTGCGGTTGCACTTGAGACGAACTTGAACCATTTTGCATAATATCGGAGACTCCTTGTTGAAGAGGAGACGAATTGATATTAGAGATCATATCTTTTGGGAAACCATAAGAGTTCCTAATTTGGAAAGCCTTGAGCAACAAAGAGTTGATTGGAGATAAAGGAGGACCAAGTAGACTTGTTGTCCACGATGAAAGATTAGAGGCCATGTTCATGTTCATGTTGAGACCAGCCGTACTTGCAATATTGTCTTCTGAATAAAGACTGTTTTGCGAATATTGATGAATATGATTGTAATGGACGGTTGATGAGTTTGAATTCAGATTCAGAAGCTCGATATCTTCAAACTCATTTGCCATTGATGAGTTTGCATCGCATGGAGATCCAAAAGATGGTTGTGAAGATTGAGGTTGCTGTTCTTGTGGTTTCTTTGTTGCTGTGCTCTTTTGGAAAACTCTACACACTACCCATTCCTCCTGAAAATACATATGATCAAGAACATGGTCCAATATATTATTGACCCGAGCCTGAACATGGTCCAATAAATTGTAGTTTTTCTTTATCTTTTTATGGCATCAAATTTAACTTTGATAAATAAAAAATATCCTCCTAATACTTCCAAATAGTTTGATAGCATTTTGTAAATATTAATGTATATGTACCTTAGCGGGTTTGAAGGGTTGTTTGTTCTCAAGCCTATACTCATGCATAACCCAATTGCTTTTCTCACCCTTTGGAGCTCTTCCTTTGTAGAAAACTAAGGTTTTCTTCATCCCAACCAGCACTCCACTTCTGTATATCTCTTTATCTTTGCCGGTGGTTTTCCAATAACCGGCTTCTGTTGCTCGGTTTGTCCTTAAACCGGTTGGGTATTTCCGGTCTCTTAGGCTGAAGAAGTACCACTCTTTCTCTCCCATTGAAGCCTTGGCTGCATATGTACAAAATTATATTATTCACACAATATTTTAATTATTTCACAATGAATACTAACATTTTTTTTATGGATAAATGTGAGGAATATAATATATCACGTATAATATTAACTAACTATACGCCATCTAGATAATTTATATACTCTCCAATATTCTCCACATGTTTGGTAGGCTAGATACACCTATATATATACATAACCTAATTTACTCTCCTAGAGAAATGAAGAGCATGGTCACTACGACAAACTATGGTTAATTTCATTTATATTGCAAAGTGGTATATGATTCATGTATTAATCTATATATATTCTATATTATGTCTTTTGTTGACATTAAATAGTACGTTCAATCTATTTCTATCATATTTGCCGAAGACATGCATGATTGATTGTACATTTAGTATTATTATATACTATTTTCTAAAATTATTATATGAAAATCCATAGAAAAAAACTACAGAACAAGAGGAAGCAAATCCACATATAGTATAAATGATCAAAGTATAATTAGTATAATTACGCAATTTATTTGGAAATGACATAAACACAGAGAACACTATACAAAAAAAAACATATGCTATAGCATAAATGAGATGATCAAAGTATAATTACCTGGCAAATCCCAAGGTTCACACTTGTTGAGATCAACGTCGACGACAGCTTTACCGGTGAAACCATTATCGGAGACTTTCCGACATAGATAATGCGTTATGAGCTCCTCGTCTGTAGGATGAAATCTGAATCCCGGAGGAAGATTTTCTTCCATTTTTTTGTTGTTGTCTTTTTACAAATCAACTTAAATTCGAGGCAACAAAGAAAAATAATGGTTTCTCCTCTCTCCCTTGAAGAGAACGAAGGAGATTGACAGCAAAAGGCTTTTCAATAATGTGACATAGATGGGGTTATATATATATATATTCACATATATAACTAAACTATATATTAAAATAAAAAATGATTTGTGTACCAAATACCGATCTTGAGAGAGAAGCGGCCACGGGTAGTCTTTTTCAACTGTTGATTATTACAGCTAACATTTTGACAATTCAAGGTATTTATCCACGCATGCATACGTACCCTTTTTATTATTATAAAACATATTTGTATATTTATAATAAAATATTTGTCGGCGTATATATTAATGTTCCTTTTAGATTACATTACTATGTTTATAAAATAACGTCCGTCTTAATATCTGCATAAATATAATTATAGAAACATATTAATGGATTTATGTGAGATTTGTCCAACCAACTTCACCCAATTCTACCCACCATGAAACCCTAATGCCCAATGTAATGTGAACATGCGTGCATGGCTCCTTCAATCTTTGGTCATTTCAGTTATTGTTTTATCTAAATCTAGACTAATCGTCAAAATTTATAAATGTTATATATATATATATATATATATCTTATATTTATAGCGACTAGCTATAAAGAAAATGCTTCCCATTTTATCATTTCATCCTTCTTACTCTATTGACACTTGTCTTTTCGCTTATCTCACGGCCATATACATTTATACAAATAAATATATATATGCCATATGTTCAAAAAAGAAAGCATGCTTATACGTATCAGATTGCGTTGCGGGTCTTATACATAACTCGAATTGTATAACTCATATTCTACGTTATAATGTTTCGTGCAAATGTTTCAGCTCCATTGTCGGATGTAAACAAAAATATAGATTTGGTGGACCCAATTTCTTGATAGATAGATAAATAAATGTGCCAAATCATATATTTGTCTTTCATATAAAATATGTACACCGAAAACAATAAAAATCACCTAGTATCTTTGGTTCTGTCGGTAAATTGTCTAGTTTTTTTCCCCAAATAATCCTCATTTCTAATAATTGTCGAGGAACAAAAAAAACAAAAGATGGGATGATTGGCATGGAGGAAAAAAAACAGAACTCTTAATCTCTGTTTTAATTTCCTTAAGATTTTCTGGTTGAATCCTTTTAGAATGCAGCCTGCGGGTCTTAGTGATTTTAATTTTTAATAATTAATACAAGGTTTAAATAATTACTCTGGAAGAGTGGTTAAAGAGCCCACCAACCTAATGGAATGTGTGTATTATATATAAACACACATGAAAAAAAAAATATTTTTCAAAGTAGACTTATTGGGAGTTTTTTTTTTTGTACACAGATATGTTAAGTCACATATGTAATTAGAATGTCAATCCTACCATTGAAAAAAAATTCACATGCAATTAATTCAATTCATCTTCATACTTTTCCCTTCCTTGTGCATAGGCTTTTAGCTTTCTAGAATCACACACGTATAAATCTACATGTTTAGGTTCGAGAGAGAATTATAAACGACGTACGTGAGTTATGCTTCATAAAGAAAAGATTAGTACGTAACAGTATTTTTTGTGTCAACTAAATTAAATTAGATATATAATAATTAGCTTAACTAAATAAAATATACTATACTTTATCAAAAAAAATATATATATATATACTATATGGTTAGAAATTTTACGAAATTTTTTATATATAATGTCACGGATAAATATGTCACTATATACTTTAACCAAACAACTCTGTAAAATTTTGTTGTAATTCAATATTATTCTATGATGGCTACAATTCATGATCGTGTATATATTATGGATTGCAATATTGGCTACTCGGTTATTAAATAAACTTATCACATTATTTTTCTACCATTAAATTAATCTAGTGTGGATTGAATAGTTAACTACAATTTGTTTTTTTGTGGACTCCAATCCTCTTAATATATGTATATAGCTTTCTGAATCGGCCATACCCTGCAACTGATATTATTTACTCTCTAAATAAACATTAGACATTAAAAATATGATAATCAAGTCGAAGTGACACCCGGAAATATCACCTTATAATTTAATTAAAAATCATAAGATTGGAGTCCACAAAATCTTCAAATTTGTCTACACGTTAGATTTTTTTCTTCTTCTTCTTCTGGTATAGATTTTCTACTAAACCTTGAAATTTTCGTGTGCAAGGCCGTATGTTTTGTCATTATCTATGTGGGAAAGTATTTTTATTTTAAACAATTTCCATCGACAAGGAAAACAAGTAAAAAAAAACTCTCCAATTAGGCCCAAAAGTTTGGGCCCATGTATCGGAGATAAAGTATAGGCCCAAAAGTACTTTTTAACATAAAGGTCCCAAAGTCCCAATTAAATTCCAGGAAGAGAATCACGAAGACGGCCGGAGAAGAATAGAGAAGAAGCGACATGGGGAGAAAGAAGGGGTTGCCGGAGTTTGAAGAGACGGCGCCGGATGGCTTTGATCCGGCGAATCCTTACAAGGATCCGGTGGCGATGGTAGAGATGAGAGAGCACATCGTTAGGGAGAAGTGGATCCAAATCGAGAAGGCTAAGATCTTGCGTGAGAAGGTCAAATGGTGTTACCGCGTCGAAGGAGTTAACCATTACCAGAAATGCCGTCAGCTCGTCCAGCAGTATCTCGATTCAACTCGCGGTGTTGGCTGGGGAAAAGACCACCGTCCTATCTCGCTCCACGGTGAGTTTTTTCTTGTTCATCTGTTTAGCGGTTAATGCAATCGCTGAAACGTTTTATTCGATTCCTTGGTGGGTTTTTGTTTTCTTCTCTCTCAATCGGTTAATTTCTTGATGAATTAGTCATTTTGTTAATTCGTGTACTCATAATGTCTTGGCTAATGGATGATATGTGCAAAATCATTGATGTAGATTGGTCTGAAGCTGAATTTGGGTTTTAACTCTTAACCTTGACTGTAATGTTGAGGTTTTTTAGTTATGTTAATGGTTTTTTTCGGTACAGGTCCCAAGCCTGAGAATGTTGAAGCTGAATAATGCTTTGCGCCTGATCAATCTGAGGTGAGTGACTGCTTCGTGGTTATGGTTTGTGTTTCTGGAAGCATTGGTTTTTATATTTTCTATTTGATAAACTAAAAGAAAATGTAAGAAAATTTTGGTATTTCTGGTTCTAGATATGGTTGAAATGATAATGGTGATTGCTTTATGGATTAGTTTAGGTTTCTCCGGATATTAAACTTTAAGAGCCTTCATACTTGTCTTTACTAGAGTATGCTGCCACTTAATCAAATGAGAAGCATCTATTTGATCTTTGTCTGTTAGATCAACGGAGTGATTAGTGACCATTTGTATAAGCTGTTATGAAAGAAACTAGTGTCCAAAGTGTGAATATCTCTTAAAGCACTGCTTCCTACCTTTAACGAATCCCGTGCAATTGAGATTTTCAAGTTGATAAAATTCACTGATGAGATGTTGGAGTAGCTCTAAGTTGAGGTACTTAGGAATGCGCTGGTGTTTAATAGCTATGTTCTCATAATCCACCACAAAGATAATCATAGCAATGAGTGTATTATGATAATCTGAGGGATGAAACATGTTTTGGACCCAATTCGTGGAAACTTCTGCCAAGTGTTCTACTACTCTAGGCGAAACCTCTCAAGTTGATGTGTATAAACTATGGCAACCGTTACAGCATTAGAAGCCGATATGATTATTTGTATTGGTTCTTGTTCATAATAGCTACTGGTTTTCACTTTTATAACGAGCTTAGTGATCCAAATGTTCTTTTCTTTTCTTTTCTTTTTTGCTTCAGTGAAGCAGGTGACCGAGCTTTTGATACAGGACACATGAAATGGTCTTTGGACTGTGCAGATTTGCTCTCTCTTTTTTTTGGTTTTTTAAGAAACATGCCGGTCTTTGGACTGGCGGATTCATGTAAGGGTTTTACGAGCTTGAGTGATGTATTGCTACTACACTCAACATCGGTCTCTCATTATCATACCAAATAAGTCCCTTTTTCCTCTCTCTATCTCTTCTCTCAAGTCAGTTTTACCTTCTTGTCAAAAGAGAATCACAGGATAAACAAAATAAACCACAAATGGGTGAGTTTCACTTTCAATTCAACACAGAACACTTGCTATAAAAAAAATCCAGCGTAATTTCTCAGGAAAACAATCTAGTCTTCCCTGTCTTATTATTCTTGGGATATGAGAGCTAATTCTAACTTAACTCAGTTCTCTTCACCATTACCAAAGAGCTTCATTTTAGACAATGGAGTTCTCAAGTACCCTTCTACTTCAAATTTCTTCGGAGAAAGCTCTCTGTATTTCGCAAACTGTTCCTTAGCTTCGACGTTCTTGTCAAGCAAGCTATAGATCATACCTCGACAGAAATACGGTCTGAAATCCTTTGGATCCTCTTTCGTCAGCTCTTCGTAGCTCTTCAATGCTTCCTCCACGTTCTTCTGCAGGAAGTGTATCTGCGCAATGATCAGTCTCACGTCCCTAATTTCCTTCACCATATTCTCAGCTTCTGCTATAGCTAACGCATCTTCCAGCCTCTGCAACACTGCATCTCCTTCCCCTGACCGGTCCATGAGCAATGCGTTCTCGAATAAAGCCTCGAACGATAGTGGGTTTCGTTGGAGAATTTCCTCGAACACTTGGCGTGCGTTTTCCGAACGACCCATCTCGCCTAATAGCCTCGCCATTAGGAACTTCCACTCTGTTTCCTCTGGTTGTGCGGCTGCTAGTTGCTCTAAAAGCTTGAGAGCTTCTTCATCTTCTCCGTTCTCTAGCTTTTGCTGCAAGAGTGATCTCAGCGTCTGGACCGCCTCAGGGGTGGAGTCTAGAAGCTCAGACAATGGCGAAGAGGGTTCGATCTCAGAAGGTTTTTTCTCTTCTTTCACTTCATGGATGGTTTCTTCGGCGGTCGTAACCGGAGATTCCGCTTTCACCGGTAAAGTTGAGAATTTCCCGGTCATGGAAACAGCAGCGCCGATGAGAATCGCTGATTTCGCAAAAGATCTGAGCTTATCGGGAAAACAATAACCCGAATCATTCCGATTCGAGCTAGCCCTGACAGAAAGAAGATCGCGGCGGGGAATCAGTGGTCCGGCGACCGGAGGCGCTTTAACGGCGACGAAAAATGAAATCAGCGAAGAAGAAAGTGAGGAAGGAGCTGAGAGAGACGAAAACATGGCTCTATCCTATTATATCAATGGCTCCAGAGAAGCGAAATCAAAATCGAAAGAGAAAACACAGCAATTTCGGATGAACAATGCGCTAAGTTCCACCACTCCATTCACCAGTGTCACGAAACACTGGGCCTGGTCTTATGTAATGGGCCTTTAAAAGTTGGGCCTTTGGCCTTTTGTTTTTTTTTTTTTGGTTAAGACAGATCTCCGGCGAAACTTTTAGACAGCGATACGGAAGAATCAGATCAACGCATGCGACCAAGCAGCGGGGGCAGAAGAAAGAGATAAGCTTTCTTTACCGATACATCAGTAAGTTTCAGAATTTTCATGTTTTTTTTGTGTTTTGAATCAGTATCATTCTTTTTCTCGAATCCAAAAATCGTTAATTTTTCTAAAGCTAGGGATTTTCATGTCAACAAATGTTTCGTCGAGTTTTCACGAATCTTACATGAAAATTTCCGTGATTGATAACTTAATGGGTTTTTGGTGATTCACCCATATTCGAATCAGATTTCGAAGGCGTAAAAAACAAAAAAAAATGGGGAACACTTCGTCGATGCTGACTCAATACGATATCGAAGAAGTTCAGGGACATTGCCATGATCTATGTGACATTTTTTCTTCCACTTTTCTCTCTCTTTTTATTTAAAATTTATATGCTTTTGATCCAAATTCGCTGATGGGTTTCTTCTTCAGTTGAGCAACAGGAGATTCTATCTCTGTATCAAAGGTTTTGCCAGTTAGATCGAAATGCAAAGGGGTTTATATCTTCTGATGAGTTTCTCTCTGTGCCTGAGTTCGCCATGAATCCACTATCTCAGGTTTTGACAGTTTTTATAAAATCTAACCTGTGAAAATCTTGTTGAAACCCGTCTAAATCGAATCAGTTTTGCTTTTGGTTTTTGCTGGATATAAATAACAGAGGCTGCTTAAGATGGTCGATGGTTTAAACTTTAAGGATTTTGTGGCTTTCTTGTCTGCATTCAGTGCCAAGGCTAGTCTAAGACAAAAAGTTGAACGTGAGTAAACAAGTTTCCTTCAAATCGATTTTGTAGCAAATCTTCGCTTTCACTCTATTTGTATATGTAAAGATCACCAGACTGCTTGTTTCAGTGATCTTTAAAGTCTATGATTCGGATTGCAATGGGAAAGTCTCCTGTAATGATATCATGGAAGTGTTGCGGGACTTATCGGGATCATTCATGTCTGATGAGCAAAGAGAGGTATGTATAGAAAGTTGGTAACCCTTTTTTTAGTCATCCATCTTACAAGATTGGTAATAAATGGTATACCATGTTTTCACGATTTGAAAACTTGATTCCGCTACTTTACCATTCAAAACATTCATCATTTCCACGTTTTTGAAAAGTGATTATGCTATATATTATGGAGATGGTAAAACTAGAACTAGAAGAAGAAAAAAAACGAACCATCATCAATCTACTTAAACCAGTTTTTTTAGCGTGTAATGATTATTCTGCGGAAATTCTATGCAATTAAATCCGATTGTTATGCTATTTCACTGTTCATCTAACATATTGCTGGAGTTTTTCTTTTTGTTCTTCTCATGTTGTCCACACTAGTATCTTAGGCTCCAATCTTTATTGTTAGGATCCTGAGCACTAAATAAAGTCAGTAAACAAGTGTTTTCTTGATTTGCCTTTGTGTCTACTTTTGTGGTGTAGCAAGTACTGAGCCAGGTTTTGAAGGAAGCGGGCTACACGAGCGACTCGTTCTTAACACTGGAGGATTTCATAAAGGTAGAATTTTTGTTTGTTGCGATTTGTAGCATCAGAATTGCAGTAAGGTTCTAGCTTATCAGACCTAGGAATCTGATACTGCATCTCCTTTCTTGTTATCTCCAATGTCACAGGTCTTTGGGAGTAGTGGACCGGAGATGGACGTTGAAATTCCTGTGGATTAGGTTTAGGTTTTTATTATGATCACATGGATCAAAACTCTTAAACTCAAGATCTCATCATGTATTTGTCCACTTTGTTAGTAGAATAATCCTTGTTAATTTATCACATCATTGCAGGTTTTGTCAGACCCAAAACTGGCTTTTAACTATATGTATGATTAAGTTTCTTCTCTTAAGCATTTTTACAATTAATTAGATTGAGAATTGTTCCACTAAAGCACAATTTGCATTAGCAACAATGGCATCAGAAGAAGAAAAAGGAAAAATAAAGTTTAGTCCGTAGATGTTTAGATCATAATCTCAGAAAGAGAGGAAAATAAAATGATTTTTTTATCAAGAAAAATAATAAAAACTTGGAATGGAATATTCATTCATGGTACTTCGATTTTCTTAAGTAAAGTTGATTATCTTTGTGTAGGAATGAGATTATAATAATCATGTCAAAGACGAGTTTGAATTTCGTCGCTCAAGTGTTGTCATATTTTGATTTGCATAATAAACTAATATGTTTAGAAAAAGGAAAAAGAAAAAAAACTATTTTAGGTAATTAGAGTGACAAATTGAATGTTGACAAAGAAGCGTAACGCAACTAAAGTAGCATCATCTAACTTTTCGTCGAATTATTAATGCCCACACAATCATATAAAAAGAATCAAAACGTCGTCGTTTTGCTTCATTATGGACCATTTTTTTTTATTTCTTTTCGCTTTTTTATTCTCTCCCTCTCTTTCCCCACAAAGGGCCACCACCATCACCACTAAACAGCTTCGTCTCTCGTCAGTCAAAACAAAATATCTCCGCCATTAAAGTAATTTTCATTCTTCTGAGAGGATCCATTAATGGCGGCGAAGCTAGGTTCCTTCAGGCATGGAATACTCGAGAAACGCGAGAAGCTTCTTTCCAATAATGGTTTCTCCGATTTCAGATTCACCGACATCGAGTCCAACGATCTTCTCGAAGGCGATAACTGTGGAAGGACGCGGTTATGCTGCTGCTGTTCCTGCGGAAATCTATCCGAGAAAATCTCTGGAGTGTACCAGGATGCCAAAGATGTGGCGAGGAAAGCCTGGGAGATGGGTGTGTCTGATCCGAGAAAGATCGTCTTCTCCGCGAAAATCGGTCTTGCTCTGACGATTGTAGCGGTTTTGATTTTCTACCAGGAACCTAATCCGGATCTCAGCCGTTACTCTGTCTGGGCTATTCTTACTGTCGTCGTCGTCTTCGAATTCACGATCGGTATATAAATTATCTTCTGCTCTCTCTCTTTTTCCACGATTTGGGGTTTGAAATACTCGAATGGATACTAATCATACGATTGGAATTTTCTGGGTTTGGCTTGTTTCTCTTCTCGAAGAAAGAGCGCGTGTCGTTGCTTTCATCTCTCGAATTCGTCGTTTTCTTCTTTTAAATTAAAATAATAGGCAAGAGTTGATTTGGTTTTGACTGGAATTTGACGATCACTGTTTCATTATTGTACTTAATCATACTTCTAAGTAATTACATGTTTTGTTTAAGGAGAAATTGTGCATAAAGCTTTACATTGTGATGACTGTTGTTGGTTTCTGATAGGAGCAACACTAAGCAAAGGGTTTAACCGAGCCCTTGGGACATTATCAGCTGGAGGTCTTGCCCTTGGAATGGCTGAGCTTTCGACGCTAACCGGAAACTGGGAAGAGCTTTTCTGTACCATTAGCATCTTCTGCATTGGTGTGTTTTCTGTGCTTTCAATTCTGTGGCAGCATCGTTTTGGTTTTCTCTATGCTTATATAGGCGTCTCTTGTTTCAGGGTTCATTGCAACTTTCATGAAACTATACCCGGCGATGAAAGCCTATGAATACGGTTTCCGGGTTTTCTTGCTTACGTATTGTTATATTCTGATTTCCGGGTTTAGAACAGGGCAGTTCATAGAAGTGGCTATCTCTCGGTTTCTGCTTATAGCTCTTGGAGCTGGTGTTAGTTTAGGTGTCAATATGTTTATATATCCTATATGGGCTGGAGAAGATCTTCATAACCTTGTTGTGAAGAATTTCATGAATGTCGCGACTTCTCTTGAAGGTCAGTAGTAAAAACAAAGGTTTTGGCTTTCCGAGTCTCGTAAAGAAGATGCTCGACTGATATTGTCATTTGGTCTTTTACAGGTTGTGTCAATGGATACCTCCGCTGTGTTGAATACGAGAGAATCCCATCCAAAATCCTCACGTACCAAGCCTCAGAGGATCCCGTTTACAAGGGTTACAGATCAGCGGTTGAGTCAACCAGCCAAGAAGAGTCTCTGGTATTTGTCATTGCGGAATCATCATCAAAAAATTCTGTTTTTTCTTCCATAGCTTCTCGTCTCTGAATTAGTTTGTATTGTCTCTGTGTGATTGCAAAGATGAGTTTCGCCATATGGGAGCCGCCTCACGGACCATATAAGTCATTTAACTACCCGTGGAAGAACTATGTCAAGCTCAGCGGCGCCCTCAAGCATTGTGCATTCACTGTGATGGCATTGCACGGCTGCATTCTCTCTGAAATCCAGGTAACACGTTCCCTCTAGATTCAATGTTTCTGATATCTCAAAAGTATCAGATACTCGTAAATTATCTTTCATTCGATTCCAATACAATCTCGAGGATTTTAGGGGTAGGAGAACAAAACAGTTTGCTCATAATCTGGAAACATTTCACAGGCACCTGAAGAAAGAAGACAGGTTTTCAGAGAAGAACTTCAGAGAGTTGGCGTAGAAGGAGCCAAATTGTTAAGAGAGCTCGGTGAAAAGGTGAAGAAGATGGAGAAGCTAGGACCAGTCGATATGCTCTTCGAAGTACACTTAGCTGCCGAAGAATTACAGCACAAGATCGACAAGAAATCTTACCTTCTCGTCAACTCTGAATGCTGGGAGATCGGAAACCGATCCACCAATGAATCACCATCGGAGCCTCAAGAACTGCTTTCCCTCGAAGATTCAGATCCAGCAGAGAAACTCGATGCTCCTATCTACGCCATTAAATCCCTAAGTGAGGCGGTTCTGCAGATACCAAAGAGCTGGGGCGAGAAGAATCACCGTGAGCCGTTGAACCATAGGCCTACTTTCTCGAAACAAGTGTCGTGGCCTGCACGGCTTGTGCTTCCGCCGCATCTGGAGACGGAAAACGGAGCTTCCCCGCTGCTGGAGACGACGAAGACGTACGAGAGCGCGAGTGCATTGTCTCTCGCGACATTCACATCGCTGCTCATAGAGTTCGTCGCTCGGTTGCAGAACGTGGTCGACTCGTTCAAGGAGTTGAGCGAGAAAGCCAATTTTAAGGAGCCGGAGGTTGTTATGTCAGCCACGGATGTCGAGTTCTCCGGTGAAACAGTCGGACTTGGCCGAAAGATCCGTCGGTGTTTCGGGATGTAATAAATTTTTGTTTTTTACTCTAATTTGCATCCGCGTTTCTATAAAAACGCGCGAGCGATAGCAGTTTAAACTGTTAATTGTAAACTAGTAGTAAGTAGTAACCCAACTATACAACTAAAATTCGTAAATAATGGTAAAAAAATCAGAGGCATTTTTAACCCTTATATCAGAAATGTGTATTGGACCATTGGTTTGAAATCTAATTATTCACGGATTTTCCACTGATTGATTTATTAATTCTCTTTCTTCAATAACCATTTCAGTTCTTCAATCTCCTGTCAACTATAATCAACTAACACCCAATCAGCTAAAAAGTTTATTTTCTGAAAATTGAATCTAACATCTTATGTAGAATTTCTGATAATTTTAATCACTATATGTAGATTGAAGATATTTATTCATATTTCGGAAATAAGAAGAAATTACGTGAAATTCACACTCATGTTTGTTCCTGGGCTTCTCCCACGAACATGAAATCATTGCCTTACATATATTTTCGGCCATGAAAATATAAAACGTTACAAACCCAAAAAAAAAAGCATTACTCAAACCATGTTGTGAAAAATAACAAGAATTTATATCATCTCATCCGTTGACTAGTCGGAGGAGCCATCATCTCTTGTTGATGTGCTTGTTGATGTGCTTGCACATTCCCAGTCCACCCTAATTGCACCAAATTAACAGTAGCAACATTTAAAACAAGCCCATCAAAACAAAAATTGAACATTAAAGAAAACAAAAACAAAGTTTTCTTCTTGTTCAATCAAAAACAGAACAAATAATAATGAGAAAATAAATTCGTGATAATGAAATTTACCAAGAACGGGATCAAAACCACGGTGCTTGAGCTCACGATACTCTTGACAAAGAGCACAATACTCACAGAATAAGTGAGTGATCCAGTCGGGAGCTGGAGCATCCGGTAACCCGTATTTGTTTCTCATCTTGTCCCGGAACATGCATGAGTAGACACACGGGACCCCGATAAGAAATAACACTCCATACAACAATCCACTTGTCGCACAAGCTGCGTGATACACACAAAATATAAATATGTTTACACAAATGAGAATCTATATATATATATATATGAAAAAAGTTATAAAATGTTTATGTATTTATGATTATGAATGACTTACTGGTCGCGCCTTCGTCGACGATCTCAGCGATCTGTCCGAACGTAACGCACGGAGCTAAACATGTGATCACAGCTGATCCAATGCACAACAACAACAAAAACAACTTTAAGAAAAAAAAAACAACAACAACAAATCGTATAAGGTTTAATTATGCATAAGATTGCGTGAATGATTTGATTTTTTATTTTGAAAATTTATCTTACCATTTTCACTGTCGTTCATGCAGTCGAAAAGATCAGAACTCCAAAGCTTTTGTGCTTGGTTATTCACCGGTATGCCCGTTGGTACGTTTTGCTGGTTACCAATCCCACCGATATGGGGATGTACCTGGTTGTTCCGGTTAGCCGTTGGTTGAACCGGAGGCTGTGCCTGAACCGGAGGTTGTGCCTGATTCGGCTTGTCAAGATCTGGTCGACCCATAGATAATAGTAATTGTACCCGGCTAGGGTTTGGCAACAAAAAAGGTTTTTTGTTTTCTTTTCTATCTCTTAACGTTTTTTGCTTCTTCTTTTTTTCTATATATCCAATCTCTTATCCTTTTTGTGAAAGATTATAGAGGAAGGTTAGGTTTATATAGAGTAAGGTATTTCACAGCTTGAATTAGTTTAAACGTAATTCAGATGGTGGGCTCCTTTTCTTCGTATAGTTATTTCCATCTTGTTATATAATTAAATTCATTTGTAATTACTATTTTGAAACATTATTCCCCAAACTAGTTCGCCTGTCACCGTTCTTAAAAAACTGAAAAAAACAACAACTTGCGTATTTTGCAATCAAATTTTAACAAAAAGTTACTTAGGTTTTGAAATAAAATTTACAAATGCATCTAGTAAAGCTTCTTACATTTTCACTTCATGTATGGATCATCTATTACAAAAAATACCACTATCTCTATTTGTCACTAATCCTCTATATAAATAATTGACAAATAAAATTAAAAATAACTTTTAATTTGTAAACAATTACATATTTTGTCATTGGCATTTCTTAATAAACTTATACATATGTTTTATGGCTCTGATTGGTGACATAAAAAATAGTCGTGAGTTACAAAATTTTAGAATGGTACGAAAAATGAGAGTACAAATAAAGATAGTATAAAAGATAATTGTACAAAAATAGGTGGTACAAAATGATGTTACGAAAGTGTAACGTCTCTTTGATTGGTTACAAATAAAACAACCTCTTTAATTGGTTACAAAATAAACAATTACAAATTGTAATGCTTTAGATTAGTGTAACCAATCAAAACCTATATATTTTCGGTGCCACATTCATTCCATTCAATAAGATGTTTTAGAATTTTTTTACTTTATTTGATTTATTCAAATTTTTATGCAATTTTTAATTATTTTTTATGTAAAAAATATTTTTTAACAAAATAAACAAAACTATATATTGTTCAGACCAATACAAAAAAAACCAAAAAAAAACTATTGGTTTTGGAATATTACTGACTTTCTATTTTGCTTAGTGGTGGTGGACCTGGTGGTATTTTCTTAGTTTCTCTATATTTGGAAACAAAAATAATTCTGCAACTTACTTTTGAAAACTATTGATACGATGATATCTGATAATGGTAACCACGATTTATGCAAGTACATGGGTATGATTTCATTTGCTTGGTCAGAACTTGAATGACTTTGACTCGTGCAAATGTTTGACACTTAGAACAAGAACTCTTGGGAGGAGAAAATTACGATCTTACCACCAAACACTTATTCGTCGGCCACATCCTTTCTAAAAATTTAATATCCTCTCTAATTGTAGTCAAACCCTTTTTGAAATAGCTCGTATTCTCATAAATACTATATGTTTTCATAAATTCTTTCATAACTTCTAGTTGAGAGAGAGAAAAAAAAATGGTGGAATCCATAGACATTCACAATTACTTTTGATTCGTTAATTAAGAAAAAAAATATATATATACGGACTATAATTTATAACCGCAATTCTAAAAGTTTTTTTTGTTTATTAAATACTAAATTTATGATCCGTATATATGCGGATTTATAGTTTAATATTTTGTAACCCGTAAAAAAAAATCAAACAATTTTATTATATAGTTTATTTTAGCATAATTTGTTTAATAAAAATAATTTAAATAAATGTGCTAAATATTTTTTTTTTAAAAGGTAAATGTGCTAAATATATAAACCACGCTTAAAGTGCTGTTTCTATTGATCCACTTATTAAAATTAAATCATATCGCATAACATAAAACTTTTGCATCAACCCATCATGTGTTGACCCATAGGAGGATCCATCGTCCGTTGCATATTCCCATTCCATCCTATTACACCAAAATAATAAAAGTTAACACACTAAATAATTAAAGAACCATAAAAAAAAACACTATTTTCATCAGAGAGAAAAAGTGTTATTTCTTCTTCTTTCATAAACAAACAAAATAAACAAGTTTGCATGTGTTATTTTTATATGGATTCTATTTTTTTGGTTATGAAATTTTATTTTCCCTGAATGGTTATAATTTGATGTACTAAACTTCAGTTGATTAATCAAATTAGATCATAAAAAAAAAAACAAACAAAAAAGGTTCATAAGAAGGGATTTATTACCAATGGAAGGGTCAAGACCACGGCTTTTGAGTTCACGGTATTCTTGGCAAAGAGCACAACATTCACAAAAGCAGTGAGTGAGGCAATCCGAAGCTGGAGACTCCGGTAACCCGAATTTGCTTCGGATCTTGGTCCGGTACGTGCATGAGAACAAGCATGGTAAGGCGACCACAAAACATATCAGTCCGTAAAATATTCCACATCTCCCACAACCTACATATCTACAACACGTTACATGAATACACAAATATATATATATATATATATACACATATGTGTGTGTGTGTGATTGACTGACTGACTTACCGGTTTTTCCTTCGTCGGCAATATCCGCGATCCGTCCAAAAGTGACGCACGGACAGAAACATGTGAGGCAAACTTATCCAACGCAAATGAAAAGGAAGAAAAATTAAATCATAATAAGATGATGACAACTAAACTATGTATAAAGATTTACTAACGACTCGATTAATTTTACTAAAAAAAAAATTTAACCAGTGTTGCCGTCTTCCATGCAGCTGCAAAGACCAGAAGTCCATTGGTTTTCCATCATAAAGTATTGGATTCTTCTGGTAAAACGGTCTTTCAAGATTAAAAATATTTGTTGGTCGATTGTAAATCAGATAGGTTTTGAAGAAAAAAAAAATTTGTATGTGTGGAAGGTTTTAAGAATGGAGATTGGGTAATATATACAACCTAGTGGTTGAATGGTGTCGCTTCGAAACACAACAAATGTTTAATTTTTAGTACATTGCACTTTTGGAAAAATCAGAAAAAAATTGTAATTAAGAAAAAAATTTGAACACAATGGAAGGTTCTTCACCCCTTGAACTAGTACATTGCACTTTTTGTTAAAATGAGGAAACAAATTTCAATGATTTTTATCATGGAATGTACTCTAAAACTTACTAGTTTGACATTTTTTGGGGACTTATATTGTTTTGCAAGTTGTATATAATAACCACCATAAGAAAATTTGTATAATATATAATAGCAAAAATTTGGGATATTATTCTAACTTTAAAAATTTCTTAGAATTTATTTAAACGCGTTTTTAGATTGATATAATCAATAAAATATATAACATTATAAAAATATAAAAGTTTATATAGATACAACATTGAGAGATTTTATGTCTAAGAAAAATTTCAATGAATTATGAATAAAAAATAAATTTAACATGGTATATAATATATATATTGATATATATCTTAAAATTTAAGTGCTAATGTAGTGAACAGAAAATATGCTATATTTTAAAATATTAACTCAAAATTATACTATTCATAAAATTTATATCACTACAACATCAAATTCCTACGTGAATTATTAATATTGAATAACATTTGATTTTAACTAATATTTAAAATTATAGAACGAATAACATCTTATTTTTAATTAATAATCGAATAATATGTAATTTTGTTTGGTCTAAATCGATTTTATATATTGACAGGTGAGATAGTAGTGTAAGCTTTGACATATATAGTTGGGCCTTTGAATAGCCCATTATATTGGTCTTCGTATAGCTTCTGCTTAATATTTTTAAGGCTGTTTAGGACCAAAGCAGGAACGTGTAAGTAACAAATTACTATTTTACCACCAAAAACTCTAATGTGCAGATCCGATCGGAGCAGGAAAATAAAACAAAATTCGGAAAATTCTCTTAATTCATGAGTTGATTCGAAGAAGAAATCACTTCCCAGAAACTTTTCTTCGAATTGAAGTTCTTCGGAGAGAGAGAGAGAGATCCGAATACAAGGCGAAGTAATGGAGGCACTGCAAGATGGATCGGAGAGAGATAAAACAACTCCTCCTCCTTCTTCTTCTTCCTCTCCCATTCCTGTCGTCACCAATTTTTGGAAAGGTTTGTTTCAGATTCAAGGAGAAATTCGTGGTTTAGGTTTATTTTGGATTCTGTTGAAGTAGTAAGGCTGAATCAAATTGGAGATTTGATGAGACTGCCATTGGATGTTCCGGAGAATGAAATGGTAGTTTGATGTGATCGGATTGAGAAGTTTCAGTTGGATTGTTTTAAAAGTTATCAACTCATTTTTTTTTAGTTTTTGAAAAAAGTACTGATAGCTAGTTACATCTCAGTTATCTGATTTCTGGATTTGTGACATGAAACCAATTTCAATACGAGAACTGGTTCTGCGGTTGCTTGCTGTTTATCTGGTTTGATAAGGCTTTCCACAAATGATTCACCATTCTTTGAGATATTTGTTTCAGAATTTGATTTGGAGAAGGAGAAAAGCGTGCTTGACGAGCAAGGGCTTAGAATAGCTGAAAATCAAGAAAACAGCCAGAAGAATCGGCGAAAACTTGCAGAGAGCACACGGGGTACTTTTTGTTTCACCTATTATGTTGCTTATCACTTCAATTTTTTATCCTCAGGGGCCTAAATGAGTTGATGGTGTATACGCCATTCAGTTAGATGACGATAAAGGGAGATGTTAACATATTCTATGGTTTATCTTGGTAACAGACTTCAAAAAAGCATCGCCTGAGGACAAACTTAGTATGTTTAATTCGTTGCTCAAGGGATATCAAGAAGAGGTAGATAATATTACCAAGAGGGCCAAGTTTGGAGAGAATGCTTTCCTAAACATCTATCAGAAACTCTATGAAGCACCAGATCCGTTTCCTGCTCTCGCTTCTATTGCTGTAATTCTCCGCATACCTAATGTTAGCATGATAAAAACCTTAAGTCCTTTAGCCTGAGAACTTACTAATTGCTGTATTCCAGGAGCAAGATCGTAAATTATCTGAAGTGGAATCTGAGAATCGGAAAATGAAAGTTGAACTTGAGGAATTTAGGACAGAAGCGACTCATCTGAAAAATCAGCAGGCCACAATAAGAAGACTAGAAGAACGGAACCGCCAGCTTGAGCAACAGGTCAGCTTGCTTTTCCTCGAGTGTTCTAATTGATATGGGGACAAAACTAAACGTATGTAACTGTGAGTAAAGCACAGCTTCCTTTAATGCTTGAGCCTATTCCAGGAGGTCAAATGCTAAATTATACACTGAACAATGAAGACGAGCTATACAGAAATGCTATTTTGTGATCTTGCAAACTGATAACTGTCAAAGATTAACAGCGATATCGTGTTGTTGTATTTGGATTCAGATGGAAGAAAAAATCAAAGAGGTTGTTGAGATCAAGCAACGAAATTTGGCTGAGGAAAACCAGAAAACGTTGGAGCTTTTAAAGGATAGGTAAAATATTTGTTCTTTCCTGAATGCTTTGGGTGTCTAGGAGTTTTTGAGCCAGCACCAACCTTTCCATATTCACCTTTTATACAGGGAGCAAGCTTTGCAAGATCAGTTAAGGCAAGCAAAAGACAGTGTCTCCACTATGCAAAAATTGCATGAGCTAGCACAGAGCCAACTTTTTGAACTCCGTGCTATATCAGGTTGTGCATTGAGCCTTCATATGGTGAATCATTTTGTGCTTTGATAATGGAATGGTCTCCCCCTTCCATTATATCACTAGTCATCCATAAAATTTTCAGTTTTCATTCCTCTGTTTCTTCTTTCTTTGTTCGTTCTTGTCTTGTTAATATACTTCACTTTTATCTCTAACATTAGACGAAGAAACGGCGGCGAAGCAGTCTGAAGTTAGTCTATTGATGGATGAAGTGGAGCGTGCTCAAACCCGGCTCCTTACTCTTGAAAGGGAAAAGGTCTTTCACAGAATGCTCTCTGGATGTCATGTTTGAATCAGGGAATGCCCGAAGATAAAACCTGGGTTTTTTGGCGCACTAATTTTGTTATTGGTTTGTAACAGGGACATCTGCGTTCTCAGCTGCAAACAGCTAATGAAGATACTGACAACAAGAAAAGGTGAGGTTACACTTATGGATCCATTTAACAAGGAACGTAATTTCGAATAGGTATTATCTAAGTTTTTTGTTTTGTTTTGATTTTTTTTGTTGTGCTCTTTCACTGCAGTGATAATGTTGATTCAAATAGTATGCTGGAGAACTCTTTAACTGCAAAAGAGAAGATTATTTCCGAGCTTAATATGGAGATTCACAATGTTGAGACAGCTTTAGCAAATGAGCGAGAACATCACGTTGCCGAGATAAAGAAATTGAATTCAGTGCTCAATAAAAAGGTGAAATTTGTGTTGTGTTCTGTCTTTTCTGCTGAGAATTTTTTCTCTCTTTTTTTTTGGTAATCAGTTTCCTCTCGATTTCCATGCCTAATGTTAGCCTGCCGTCATTTTATTTGTATTAAACTAGGATACTATCATTGAAGAGATGAAGAAAGAGCTTCAAGAAAGACCATCAGCAAAATTAGTTGATGATCTGCGCAAAAAAGTGAAAATTCTGCAGGTATATATATTGTTCCGGTGTTTTTTGGTATTTCCTTATTTTCATTCCTAATTGACTTATTGCCACAGATCCTTCCATCCCCTGTTCTTCCTCGTAATGCTATAATTGTGTATTAGGCTGTAGGTTACAATTCAATCGAGGCTGAAGACTGGGATGCTGCTACCACTGGCGAAGAGATGAGCAAAATGGAGTCTCTTCTTCTTGATAAAAACAGAAAAATGGAACATGAGGTCACTCAATTAAAGGTACATAACCTCAATGGCATGAACCACGACCATCAGTAATTCTGTCTCTTTGTTGCTCTTTTCCTTTTCAATGACATGAACATACACAAGTCAATGGCATTGGTCGATTAATACCACTTCTTCTCCCAGGTTCAACTTTCTGAGAAAACTTCCTTGCTTGAGAAGGCTGAAGCCAAGGGAGAAGAACTGACAGGTAAGATTAATGAACAACAAAGACTGATACAGAAGTTGGAGGATGATATTTTAAAGGTACGTAAGAGTGTGTAGTTACCATTTTAAGGTATCTCTTCTCATTGTGTTTGTTGTTGTTTTCGGATTTCCTTTCATGGTTCTTCTTTGTATATGTGTTTTATATTATTTGCTGAGATTATGAGGATTAATCTCATTCTATATATTGTAAATGTGCTACCGAAGAGGAGAAACAAGATCAGAGTCTTTGACTATAGTTAAAACCTTCTTTACTTGTTACACAGGGTTACAGTTCAAAAGAGCGAAAAGGTGCTCTATTTGATGAGTGGGAGTTCTCAGAAGCAGGTGTGCCTGAGCAGTCTGAGGTACGTCTATCTGACCTATGTATACGAGTCATGTAATTTGTCATGCAACACTCTTAAATTCGATGCCTAAACATCTGAAAGTTTTCATATAAAATATGGGTTATTTCCAAGATATTGTATATATACCTCACAACTAATAAACTTATCACTAATTACTGCTCTCTATCATTTTTGTTTCCTTTTGACTAGCCTATGGATCAGAAACATGTTCCATCAGATCAAGATCAAAGCTCAATGCTGAAAGTCATCTGCAGCCAAAGAGATCGGTTCCGCGCACGGTTGCGGGAAACAGAAGAGGTACACAGTAGTACATTTAAAAGACCCCCTCTTCATTTTGTCGTATCTATCTCTGTTTATAATTATTTGAACTGAATATTCTGGGTTCACTTATATTGCAGGAAATTAGGCGATTGAAGGAGAAGATAGGGTTCCTCACAGACGAATTGGAGAAGACCAAAGCTGACAACGTCAAACTCTATGGCAAAATCCGTTATGTCCAGGATTATAACCACGATAAAGTTGTTTCCCGAGGATCTAAAAAGGTATTTTGTTTTCTACATTACATTTCTCTTAAACCCCTTTCTGTCTCATGCTGGGGGTTTGTATTCCATGGCTGATTGATATGTTCTCCAACCTCAGTATGTGGAAGATCTCGAAAGTGGATTCAGCTCGGATGTCGAATCAAAATACAAGAAAATTTACGAGGATGACATCAACCCATTTGCAGCATTCTCGAAAAAGGTAAAAAAAAACATTCTCCTATTATCGACACGAGTCTTAGATTACTATCTCATTTGACTTTTACATATGCGACTATACGTGTGTAATAGGAAAGAGAGCAACGGATCAAAGATTTGGGAATCAGAGATCGGATTACGCTTAGCAGTGGTCGATTCCTTTTAGGAAACAAGTAGGCCTCTCGCTCTTAATTTCATCATATTCGAACTAAATCAGAGTATTATCGGTTATTTAATTCCACACTGATTGGATATTTCAGATACGCGAGGACGTTTGCTTTCTTCTACACAATAGGATTGCACGTACTTGTCTTCACTTGTCTCTACCGTATGTCTGCTCTCAGCTATCTCAGGTAAATAATCCACCAATTTATTTTGTTTTTGTTTATGTTACTTACATTGTTACAAGTCCATTTTGTGTTTGATTTTGATTTCATTTTTTTTTTTTGTTTCAGTCATGGAGCTGAGGAGACTCCGATGACGGAAACAACCACAAACCTCCCTCACGGTCTTTAATCTTTCATCCTTTTAACTATTTTCCTTTTTTTGGGGGGTCGTTGTGTTTTCTTTCTTCTCCTCCTTATATTGTTCTCTGGGCAATTTTTAAATCGGTGGGATTATGATATATTTTGTACAGAGAGGGATCCAAATCACTACATATATAAAGCCAGATAGAAGTTTACTTTATAAAACCACAAAAACTGCATCCACTATTCTCAAGGATTTGCTTGATTACTGATTAGTATTATTACTTGTACGTATATGGCATCACGAAAACGACAACAAATATGGTTTGAGGCTTGTAATCAGGGAGGGGGCAGGTCGTAAACTCATATTCCTCAGATTCGTTTTCCACTAGATACATATATGTTTGGCCACCCGTAGACGAATTAAGTAGCAAGAAAATTCGGATATCTATAGGGTTGGATGACTTCGGTTATATTATAAGATGACAACAAATCAGAGGAATGATCTTTTGTTGCTTTTCTAATTCCTGATATTACATGGAAAAAGAAAACGGAAGTCTGGCGCTTAATGTCGCGGTTAAGGCAAGGACACCTACGTGGCTGAGTCTTTCAATTTGATCGCTTGCTTGACCATCGATGAGATGCTGAGGTACGAGCTGTTATCGGTAAGGCTGGAGCCAATGGGCCTTATGTTCCAGAACGGGCCATGATCTCGAGTTTTCGATCCAAATGTCCCGAGGTAGGTGGTTAGGAAACATCCTGATATGCGTCTGGGAGAAGGCGGCAGCAGTTTCCGCAAGGAGAGGGAGGTTGTGAGCTGTGCTTCTGAGCTTGTAGCTGAACTCATAGGCTGCACGCTTATCCGCAGTGCAAGTTGGTGGGGTCCGGAAGATGTTCCGGGGGTGAGAGACAGACCATGACTTGGTTAGCAACCATGCCATGTGGGGAGCAGTCAGCAAGGGTCCCGTATCCTTCAAAGCACGCAGCAACAAAGTCCGCAACTTCTTTGACCTGTGTGAACAAAGCCATGCTGCGTTTCATGTGGAGGAAAGAGGAGATCTTGCCGAGGTTATCCGTGGCAGCGGTGACCGGAAACTCAAAATCGTCATAGCGTTCAGCAAACGCCTCATTCAGCTTTTTATGGGCTTCACAAGGGTACTGTAAGCCAGGAGAAACGAGTGACCATTTTTCAAGCTTCGGTCCTGTCAGCATGTAGACCAAAGGTCTTGTGACCGAAGGTAGAGACGGCATTTTCCGTAACCGGAATGTGCTTGCCTCTTTTCGAATAGACGGGAGGGTCCTTAGAAAATAGACGGTCGAGATCTTCCAAGAGGGCGAAGATGCCAGGGACGTTAGGCAAGAAGTGGCTTTCAAGAAGATCTCTCATGAACGCGTCGCGTCGAGCCGGGCCTGGTTGGACGGGGATGCGAGGGTACACTTTCCCATAATGGGGAGGAAACTCCGGTTGGGAAGAGCATAATGTTTGGAAGAGTCCGAGGAGAGGGCCGGGAACGGGGAGGGTTTCCAAGGGATGGTTGTCTAAGAACCGGTTGAGGAACTGGTGTTGAACGTTAGTAAGAACGTTCACATCATTTCCAGCTCTAAGACATTGGATCCAAAAGAGAATGCCACAGTAGAGGCGGAGGATGTAAGGATGATAGTTGGGAGTGGTCCGCTTGAAAGAAAAACTATCACAAAGCGTCATGTTCATAGCGTGGACTCTGTAGTCCATGTGGCAGGAAGGGTAGTAGTATGAGAGCCTACCTTGGGTTGGGTGCACGATTCGGCTTTTGGTGAAACCATATAAGAGATCACTAAGAGGAGTCTTCGTCTCGAGCTTCAGGGACCATAGTGATTGATCTCTTTATTAGCAAGGAATAAATCGTAAATCAGATAGGTTTTGAAGATTAAAAATATTTTTTGTTTAAATGTGAAAGGATTTACGAATGGAGGTTGGCTATATGTGGCTGATGGTGTCGCTTCGAGACACCACATATATTTAATTTGAGTACATTGCACTTTTGGCAAAAATCAGAAAAGTTGTAAAAATAAACTTTGACCATAAATAAAGGTTCCTCACCCCCATTAATGTAATATGCTTGTTTAGTTGTTTGATTAGTGCTTACCATGAGAAAATAATTGAGAGAATAAAGTATTAGATTTTTTTTTTGTCAACAACTGAAATATTTCATATGTGAAATGTAAAAATTAATCAATAAAATTAGTAATGTCAAATTTGATTAATTAAAATAATAATCCAACAAATTTTGACAAATGTTTTTTCAACTTAGACGCAATAAACTATAACTATACAATTAATTTTATTGTACTCATGATAATATAAATCTTCCACCAACAAAGAAACTCTTTAAATAAATCATGCATATTAATTTTTTGGTATTTTGAGAAATGAAAAATATATTTAAAGTTGGTTGAATCCACACAAATTTTTGACTTTTGGAAGAAATAGGTCATATCTTGAATATTATATTTTTATTATCTTGACTATTGCCGTAAAGAGGTCAATCAGTAACTAGCTAGGAATCACTGCAAAAACAAACATGTGATAAGTAATTCATATATATACGCAATATGTTTGGCTTCAAAAGAAACTCCTGAAGCTTCAGCTTGTATAGATGATGGGTACTGGACTCATTGTTGATTGTCTCCAAAACTTGTGCATGGCCTTCATTATCATATACAGTATGATTCATGCAAGACCAAAAGAGAAATTTGGACCAGTCCACGAAACGTCTGTAAAGCAAAAGTATTCTCGATTATTCATTCCATTTCCTGATATTAGCAATGTACAGCGGTCAAATAGGATCTGAGGATTTAATCATATTGCATGCTATCAAATAGACCAAAATTTTGAACCCTGTTCATCGCTGGTTGGTTGTAATTGAAATCAGTTTGCAAGAGTGAGGTTCTTTGTGCACAAAGGTACTCGTAAGTCTTGAAGTCTTCTCAAGAGTGAGCTTCTTTGTAATTGAATTCTTGGAGTTACTTATATATATGAGTCATCAAGTCTTCTCGATATTGATGGCCATACCAAATTTCTGGTCAAAGTCTTGAATAATGCCCTTTGGACACACACACACACGCACATGTAATACTCCACCACTTGGCAACCAGGCTCTTTCAATGGGTCTTCTGGTCAACTTTGGTCAACCCCAACATAAGTCTAACATAAATGTAGTTATTAAAAATTTACTGGTTCCCGTTAACACCTGCAAACCCAACATTTTTAATTGGTATCAGTTGTTAGCGTTTAACAACAATCATGAAAAACATTTTCTACCGCTTTGTTTCACTCCAAATTTTTCAAAATCAAAAACTCATTTTCCCAAACGTTTGCGGTACCAGACGGTTGCGAATAGATAATAAAATAATAGAAAAAACTTAAAAAACAAAAAAAAAACAAATTTTATTTAAACCCAAGATATATAATAACTTCAAAAAAAAAATTAGATATTATAATCACAAAATATTTGAATTTTCTAATATTCGCTAACTATTTATAGTAATTTTTTTCTTTTGATCCCTAATATATATATATGATCACTTAAATTCTAAATCTAACCTTAATCTCCACAAAATATAAATCATTCTCCATTGAAATCATTACTTTCATCCAAAGTAAAGAAAATTAAAAAATAAATGTAAGTATCATACACATGTGTTTATGGTCTTTTACATTTAATAGTTTTTATCGAATTTTTTTTTCGTTTTAGTTCTAAGTCTAAAGTTTATATTCCATATTTTTTTATATATCATTATACTAACATTTGATTGAATTTTTTTATGTGTATTTATGAATAATTATTTAGTGATTGATTTATGATTTTTTATATTTAATTATGTTGATTTATTATTATTATAATAATATGATTTTCTTTTTTTTTTTATAACTAAATATTTTTTTGTTTTTAGCTAATTTCTGTTTAATTGCTACCACATCCGCTGTCAACCAGTCATAAATATTCCGCAATCATAATTGGTTCTAACCGCTACATCAGTCATATACATCATTTAACAATGCTTAAAACCGCAATCACCCGCTTCCACAAACTTCCGCATCCGTAACCGCAATTGCTGCGTTTAAACCAATTATGTCCTAAGTTTGTTTTATTCCCTAAGTATGTTATTTCTTTCATTTATCACTCTTAATGTTTTAGTTTCACTAGTGAAACCCCATACTCTTTTCTTTTGCCAAAAAAAAAAAAAAAATCCCCGAATTACATGTCATCGCTCTTTTCATGAAAATAAGTTCATTCTTTTAAGCATATATGAGAACGGAATTATTGCTTCGGCCCTACAAAGATGTGTGTCAGTGTGTGTGTGTCCATGCAATACATACATATATATGTTCATTCGTATAATTAAGCTCCATTTCATAAATTTTCCCAACTCGGGTACGAGATTCAGGTAGAGGAATCAATGTGAATAGAGTAAGTTTTAAATTTAAAAACATTTTCGAGAAAATGTCACGAGAAGTATCCAATGTAATGCGCATCTTGGAACTTGTAAGTAGAATTTAATGAATTTGCATGACACTCTTTGCAATAAATCAACTTAATAAAACGCATTTAATGTCGCATACTGTCTTGTCTTTACATGGTCCAAAGTTTTCGTATAAATCTTCTGCGCAATTATGCCTCTATTAAATACTCCTCCAACTATATACTGTTAGTTAGTCATAATCATACAGTATTAACCACACACACAAAATGTTAGTTAGTCATAAACTTGCACTATTTCTGTTTCGTATATTTTTTTCAAATGTCGTTTCATGTTTTCATACAAAATTCGAAATAAATTCAGTTTTATTTCCTGGTTACCTTTATCTTAAAAAAAAAAAAAAAACTATAGATAGAAACGGATTTAATAGATGTTCTAGCATTGTAAAATATATACTCTCTCGACTCCTGAACATGCATCTTTTTCGAAAGTTCTGAATTTTATTAAAAACAAAGAGCTGTATTTGAATATTCGTACTATTAATTTGATGAATAAATGTGCTGTTTGCGTTGGAAGACAAGTGTGGAGAAAATAGATGCAGAACATTAGTGGCCCATTTATATAGTGATTTCACTTACATTTACTGAAACTCAACGTCTTCGTACAAATCCCAGCGTATCGAGTTTCAAATAAAACTACTTCTATGTAATTAATATCCCCATGGACACTAGGAATAAGGGTTGTAATGGCTCTTCTTAAGTGAGAATCAAACTGAAAACCTAAAGTAACGCAACTTTGAAATGACCTAGGTAACATCAGTAGCTCAAGATTTATTTGATAATTATACATTATTTGAAACTACGCTCGTATCATTCGAATAAAACGCAAGCTATCAAATTTAGTAGTTTTCTTAGTCTATGCAAAAATATCAATATCCTTATAAATTTATTTTTCTATAAAAAACAAATTGAATAATCCAAATAACTTTTGTTCAAAACCAAATACGGTAGAACTTTTATAAATTAATACTCGATAAATTAATCTCTATGAATTAATAAAATATTATAGTCTTGATATTATTAATTTATAAAAGTTTTAGTGTACTCCATCGTTTCAAATAAAATGTTGTTTTAGGATAATTTTCTTTATATGTTAAAATATGTCATTTTATAATTTATTGTGGTTTTTATTTATATATATAGTAAAATAATCAATAAAATAGTATAAAATATAACAAGTCTAAAATCAAAAAAATTAAAAGGAGAAAAATGGAATTAACCATTTTAACATTTATATTAGAATATAAACACTCATATATGTAAAATTTGTATGAAATGCACTATTTCTTAACACGATAATGATTCACGTGAATAATAATTTAAAATATTGTGTTAATTAGTACTACAAAACTGTATCCATTATTCTTAAGGATAATTGCATGATTAATATTATTATTTGTAGTAATATTTGGCGTCATGTACTCTGTCCACGTGACCGCAAGATCTAACGTGAAACTGATACCAGTAAGAAGATCACCATACAGAGCCACGTGTCGTCTCAATATTGGGTTAAAATCTTGCCGACAACAAATTAGAATAGGGCCCACGTGCGTAATGAGGACCACGAGGGAACGGTGCTCCTTTACTCTCCTGTCCTTTTTTGTCTAATTACGACGCTTAGATTTGTTAATACATCACTTCCATGCAATCAATAGTTCTAATACATCACTATTATGCAATTAATCCAAATCAATTGCAGATCTACTTTTGAGCCAAAAAAAACCATGAAAATTTAGTAAAACAGTGAGAAGGGTCTACTTTGTTATGTTAATACATTAGATAGCAAGGTTTGGGAAAAAATGGTGTAAAAAATTTAACGAGTTTTTCTTTAACCCTCGTTTATATTTTTTTTTTGGTTGAAATGAATGTAAAATTTTATTCAAATCAAAAAACTATTTTTACATCAAGTATTAAATATAACAAATTTTGAATATGCTAGAGAGAATTGAAAGGAAAATATATAAAAGATATAAATTCTTTATGTTCGAATTGCGAACTAAGTAACCATGGCTTCTTTGAATTTCAAATTCATCCCACCAATGGTACTGATTAGATTTTTGACTATTTTGTCGATGATCTTAGCGAGTCTAGCCGGCGGAATTGGAGATTCGCCATGTTGTCGACCATTCCATTTCTTCCATATATAAAATACTTGTTTGAAACGCATACCAAATTAAGAAGTCTTTAATGTGCGAAGCTTGAGGATTAGCAATTATGTTTAGAAAGGAGTTCCAATCAGCAACAAACCTTTGTTGCACCAGCAGTTAGTTGCAACCCTCGTCTATATTGATCTTAGGGTTTATTTAGTTCGCGATGGAAACAATAATCATTAGCAAGTTGTAATCAAAACTCGTCCTAACTCGCAACATATAAAGTTACATGGACCACATTCACCATAATATAGTGTTCATAACTTGTCGGATATTATGAAAATTATGCTATTCTTCACTATGTGAAAAAAATTGTTCGTTTTATTTTGTGGCCATTTTTTAAAAAACACATCGATCATAAAATCATATGATAAGTTGAACGGAAATGCATAAGGACAAGCCAATCACAAATGATCACCAGATTCTAAAATCTTAAGCATCGTACGTGATCGGAGCCTCTTGTTTCCTCGACAATTGCAATTTTATTGACATGTGTTTCGGATAACAATAATAAATATCTAGCCACCACGAATACATACAAATAATGTTAATAGTTGATGGTGAGGGAAGTTATGCCATAGAGAATATGATTTATTTTTAATCTTTTTATTAATCTTAAGACAGGAATTGGCGTAGGCAGCATTCATATGGCATTGTCCAAAAGGAGCATAATGAAATATGGGGGGCCATTCTTGCATGTGATTTCTTACCTAACCTCTCATCACCCCCAACGCCATTACGTCCATTGGGTAATTTTTTTCATTTCTTTTTGTGATGTTACAGAAATATATCGAATTCTTGTAATGATAATTTTAAGAAAATTAATTCCTATGTCCTCCTTGATAATTCGGACTATGGACGTTCATGAAATATTCGGAAGATCGGCCGTTCAAGAATAAATTTACTTGCAAGAGATGACAATTGGTCGGAAATCACCAGGAGGATGACATGTGGTATCTTTCAAAGACACTTTGACCTCAAAAATCAGTTACAAGAAGAATTGATTAGCGAGAGAGTTTGAAAAGATTTTAAGTTTTGATTGATATTAAAGAACCCACAATTATCTCAATCAACTATTTATTTTAGCTTTTTGAAGATTTTCTTTTTTTTATCATTAGGACTCGGACCCCGCAAAATCGTGGGAGAAAATATCGTATATTAAATTTTAAATGGAAAATTTTTTAAACAATTATAAGTGAAATTGTATAAAAATGAAAAAATGACGATATAGAGAGGTGAACATTTAATACTTTTTGTATATTTCTTCCGTTTCATAATATAAGATATTTTAGAGGTTTTTTCGTTTTAAAATATAAAATATTCTCATATTTCTATGTAATTTTTAATTTTATTGAATATTGTGTAATCAATAGTATTTTGCAGATTTTTTCATGACTGGTTGAATTATTTTTGTTTATATATTAAATAATATTTTTTTAAAGAAAAATAATTTTTTAATATGCACGCTTTTAGTCAAAACATCTTATATTATGAAACGGAGAAGTAATTGTTATGGTTAAAAATGAGAAAATAAAAAGATGAAAATACACGATTTTTTAAACATTTTAAGAATATTTAAAATTGGAGATGCAACCTTATGATACATTAATAACCATAAAACAGATTTTTCTGCAAAGACGCAACCCTATGATGCATTAATAATCATAAAATATTTTTTTCTGAAAAGATGCAACCATATGATGCATTAATAACCATAAAACATGTTTTTTTTCAAAAATATACAATCTTAGGAGGCATTAATAACTATAAAATATTTTTTTCAAAAAGATGCATTTTCACATATAACAGTTTTTCAAAAAATGCAATCCTCATATGCATTAATAACCATAAAATAGTTTTCTCGAGAAGACGCAATCTTATGATGCATTATTAACCATAAGACGGTTTTTAGAAAAGACATAACCCTATGATATATTTATAACTATAAAATAGTTTTTCTGACGACGCAATCCTGTGATGCATTAATAACCATAAAAATGTTTTTCTCGAGAAGACACAACTCTATGATGCATTATTAACATAAAACAGGTTTTTTTCGAAAATACACAATCTTTGGATACATTAGTAACCATAAATGATTTTTTCGAAAAAAACGTAACCTTAGAATATATTTTGTAAAAAAATGCGATCTTAAAATTATTTTTGTGAAAAGACGCGTTAAATACGAACTTTTTCATCCATAAAAATATGAATAATCCATTTTTAAATACGAGTTATTCTCTAAGTTATATTGCTTTAACAGAGACGTTTTTACTATTATTGGAAAAAAAATTCAAATCTCCAATCATAATAAAGAGAGAAGCCATGTTTAATAGAAAGCCTATTAAAAAATTAGAGAAAATATTACCATAGGTTGATGAACATTCTACATGAATATTTATGTATATCACATGGCTGTTAAAACAGATATTAATAAAACTTACGATTGAATCGAGTAAAGTTTTCTTGAAAGAGTTCTTCGCAAAAAAGAGTTTGCCAATCAATAGATTAAGTGGATTATAAGCTACGTCAGAACAATTTCGTTTTCAGTATTAATCAATGGGAGTTCATACGGTAGATTTGATCTGTCAAGTTTGAATCAAACACTTCCATTATGGACTATGCAGAGAATTTGGAAGAGCCGCAATGACCTTGTCTTTAATCGAAATAGCATTGAAGTGGAGGAAACGGTACGAAGAGCTAATGAGGATACCAAAGAGTGGTTAAATAACATATCGTTTAAGTCCTCTAATTTTAAATACGATATGGCATTTTCTTGAATTTTTTTTTTTTTTTAATAATTCAGGGATAGATTCTAAGCTATGGAAGGGTCCAGACTAATCCCCTGGAAGAGGCAATCCACGGATAGCCCCCCTCCCCGATTTTGCAAATAGGCCAAAAGCAAAGACCCATATCCGTATGGATGTCCAAGGCAATGTGTTTTTGTTTCGCATGACAGGTGAATTAAACTTGGAGCGATATGACGCTCCAATCCTGTCTTCTTACCACTTGACCACAAAGCCCCAGACTTTTGAATTGGTTAAACATTTATAATTTTTGTCTATATTTAGTTATTATATACCACCGCAAGTCCGCAAGGCAGTGTGCCAGTGTATAGTATATGGTGACCCGTATTATCTATCACTAAAGTGAACCATCCTATTACGAAAAAAATGGATATTTGTAGAAAGTAAATTATACTACGATGAGAAATCAAAGGAAAAGGACCAATATAGGCCAACCAACTCCCCCGTGACTTTATATGCATGCACATGAATTATTTACTCGGTAGTAGCTACAATGGCTAAGCTAAGTAAACCCTAAAGTCCACCCTCGTCTTTCGTACCAAGACGTGGCTCCATGCATGTAAGCTTACGCACGTAATGACAAAATTATCCGAGTTTTTCTGTTTCATTTCTTCCGTAATTAATTTGAACAAAAAGAAGAAAAACTGATTTAACTATTTTTAGTTTAAAACTTTATTGTATAGTATCTTCTATTTTTAGTTATTAATATATGAATTTATGGATTAGTGATATGTTGTGATCTTGACTATTTTACTTGCCGATCCAGTGATTAGAAATATAATCCGATTCGCTCACAGTTCCATGTAAAAAATATTATAATTTTGATTGTGAGTGTGAAAAGACTCAAATAGCAAATTTTCTACCCTAGCTTAGCTTTCACATTGATTGATTTCCAAACAGTTGGAAGATTCAGACAACAATTTAAAATATATACGAACATAGGGGCCACAACAAAAGTTTCGTTGAAGACTTTTCTTTAGTTATACAGTAAGACCCTATTTTTATACTCCCTTCTTTTCGTATCATTTTCTATTTCACACGAATTATATTTTAATATCGTTTTCACATATTTCAGACGAATTATTTTTTAAAAATATATATATACACGCTTATTAAATATATCATTAATTAAATGATAATGACTTAAATTTAAAAAGATTTAGCTTTTCATATGGAGTAAAATAAAAAACGTATTATAAAAATCATATCAAAAATGTAAAGTGATATTTGTTCTGAAACAGAAAAATAAATCTTTTTTTTTTGTCAAAGGCATATTTTATATATATCAACTATTAATTTGTACAGATGGATCTAGACTGGATCTCAGCCAATCTGGAACTATTTCTGTTTCCAAAACAGTGAGATAAGAGGACAAACCCCTCTTAGCAAGCTGATCTGCAGCTTGATTACAACTTGAACGAACTACCTTAAAAGACACCGAACTAAACTCTAAAGCAAGTCTATAGATGTCTTCGATGATAGTGTAGAGAAAAGCTTGAGTATATGGACTTGTTACCCGTAAGAAAATCTGCTTATCCATCTCAAATATTGCACTCTTATAGCCTAAATGAAGGAGATAACACATTGCAAATCCAAGTGCATGAGCTTTCACTTCAAGAGAAGAAGCAATACCTGCCGTAGATTGAATACCATAACCCATCATTATTCCAGCAGAATTTCTTAAAATCCAGCCAAGTCCAGCTTTGTTTGCTGATCTGACACAAAATCCAGCAACATTGCATTTGATATGACCTTGAGGTGGAGCCAACCACTGCTTTACTACGGGATCTAACTGCGGAGACTGCGTTTTTGCCGGTTCTTGTGCTGCCAACCAAGTTCGCGCAGCTGAAAGAGCTTGGGAGATAATGAAAGATGGTGGAAGATTTTGATGATTGAAACACCAAGAGTTTCGAGCCTTCCATAAACTCCAACATAGCCATGGAAACAGAGATACTGTAGGAGTTGAAGGATTAGCTTGTGGCCTTGATGGAATGGGTGGTTGATGGAGCACATTAAGGAGGTTTTGGCGAAGATCTTCTCCCGGCACGAACTGGTGAGGCAGGGGAGCAAGTGTCCAATATTCCTTGGCAAACCTGCAAGAGAGAAGTGCATGGTTAACTGTCTCTGGAGTAGATTCACATCTTGAACATAAATCTGAAGCTATAATAGTTCGAGATTTAAGACAAGCTGCCACAGGAAGTCCTTCATTGTGAACTCTCCAGAGAAAATGTCTAAGTTTAGGAGCAGTCTCAATTTTCCATATCAAATATCCTAAATCTGCAGCTGCAGGCTGAGTTCTTGTAGATTTTACTGTGTATATGCCATCCTTATTATAATACCAAGTCAACAGATCTGGCGCACCATATTTGCTAGTTGGAATATCACAAATTAGTGGAACATCACTAGTTTGAACGATAGATTTTATTAGTGAGAGATTTCACTGTCTAGTGCCTGGGTAAAAACAGATCACAAACCTTCAGCTTATCATCAAAATTACCAACAAGCGAACAGAAAAATAAATCTAAAATAACATTTTTTATAAAACGGAAAAGATATAACTTAATAATATTTTTTCTCGCAAAGACACAATTTTTTTTTTTGAAAATTCAAAGACACAAATTACTATCAACTTTTACTATTAAAAACCTCTTGTTCAGACAACAACATTTTTTCAGCCAACAACATTTTCAAATTTATGATAATTAATCCTATTATTATTAATCGATAAAAAGTTCGAAAATAACTTATGGTCACTTTTAAAAAAACAAGAAATGAAAAATTCACACTTAGGTTTTCTTCTTTCTTCTTGTTACCGTCTACGACAAAAACCGAACCAAAGAACTAAAAGTTTTACTGATGAGATATATCTGTAAAACTATTGATTGTCCACTTTTTAGCATTTATTCGCTGACAATCCGATAAGATTATTCGCTAGATCGTAAGTGATACGTGTCCCTTGCTGCTGCACGTTTCCGATGATCGACAACGACGACGACGTCGGAGCAAAAGCGAAGCAGAACGTTCCGGCATCATCAATAGGAATCAGATAATTCTTCGCCGGCAAATCAAGAGATTTCCCTCCGGTGAAATGAAACGCGACGGTCGGGACTTTCACGGTGGAGAGAGACGAGAAATCATAGCAAGTATCAAAGAGAGAAATGCTCGATGTTCCTTTTTTCAGATTCGCCGTGAGTTTAACGAACGCGTCACGCAACGAGTTATAAGCCTGAGTCTGAAGACGAGTCACGGCGGTTCCACAATCCAAGATCACTCCACCGCTACCGGAAGCGTCGACTTCGAACACCGACGATGGGATCGAGACTTGTTGACCACCGACGCTGAATCCGCTGAGTCCGACGTAGTAGAAAGTGTCGATCTTGCTGTTACGGAGAAGCGGAGCCGTCGCGTCTCCGGTACCGACTTGGACCGAGTTGAAATCGAGGCTCGACGATTTACCCGAGTCACGATCAACGAGGCAGTAAGAAAACGACGTCGCTTTGATCTGATTCGTCATCGATAAAGCTCCACCGCCTAAACCGAGTAAACCGGCTGCTCCGGTGAATAGACCTTCGTTATCGTGACCACAACCCAAAGCGACGTTGTTTATCTTCCCGGAGTTACCAAACGTCACCGTATCGGTCGCGTAATCTCCGACGGTGAAAGATCCGTCGCCGTAACTAACTTGGTAGAGACATTTGTTTGAGCGGCAAGCGGAGACTTCGAGAGAAGCGCACTGTGGAGCAGAGCAAGTTAACGATTTGAAAGTGGAAGACGAAGACGGGTCGAATATCGGGTCGGATTGTTGGTAACAGTCGGAGCAAGGTTGACACTGGATCCAATTCACGTCGCTTCCGGTGTCGAGCACCATGAACATCTCTTTCGCCGGAGTACCGACTCCGATTCGTGAGAAATACTCGCCGCTTCCTTGGCTAGCTCCGGAGACGACAGGTGTCGTTAGATCCTCGGGTTGGAGTCGGGTTTCGTCGTTGTAAACGGGTTTGAGATCGGATCTGTCCATACCCTCGACGGCTAATCGGATTTTTGCGGTGATTCCGGCAACTCGGGATGAGTCACGCTCGAGTCGACTCAGTACCAGGCTCTTGTAGTCCTTGTGCTGTGATGCGACGAGAGTGTCTCGGGAGTGAAGCTCCAGAGATAGTGGAGAAGATGAGTTGAGGAAAACCGGGTCGGATTCGGATTTGGATTCGAATTCGGGTCTACTGGTGGTGAGTGGGGACCGAGTCGGGTCGAGTGAGAGTATGTTCTGTGTTTGTTGGAGAGATGAAACGACGTCGAGTACTGTCGTTTTAGGTGAAGTGGATAGAGACCGAGAGGAAGCATCACTTGTGGTGAGGAGGAAAAGAGAGAGAGTGAGGACGGAGAGGAGAGAGAAAAATCGCGGGAAAGCCATTTTTCCCGGCGAAGGTGATGAGTTTTTTAGTGGAAGAGAAAATGAGGAAGAAATGTTTTTTACTTATAGAGGGGAAAAAAAGGTTGCGGAGAGAGTCACGCCAGAATTGCTGTGGTTATAAAAGCCACATCAAATAATTTATCATCCCGTTAAAATATTTGGGATTCACATTATCACCCCTAGAAAAACTTTGACGCAAAAAAAACTTTTATACTCCCATGTTTATAGATACAAAAGAAAACTAAAATGTATGATTAAAACATATGTAGTATATGAAAATTATAAATATTACTCATAGTGTTATCATATGATCCCAACATAATACAAAATAAGGTTAATTTGCCTATTAATCCATAAAAAATAATAATTAGATAAATAACTAAAAAAAATTTATATGGTATAATGACATCCACTAGTTTTAGAATTTTTGGTTATTTATTTAATTATTTATTATTTTTTTGGTTATTAGACAAATTAATCCTACAAAATAACGATGAATAATAATAATAAAAAAGAAATTATTTATAGTTATAATTTTTTCCTTGCCGTCGAAAGTTGAATTGTACTTTGTAGAATTCAACACAAATTACAGCTTTATTGTACGGACATGAGTAGATAGTGGTTGATAGAGATTGACTTGCTCATTTCTTACAGTGATTATCCAATTTATTAAGATCCTAGAAATGCGTGACTACGTGTTATTTATTTATTGCAAAGATTGGCAAAGAGACTTCGTAATTTTTTTTTTACGTCGTTTAGGTCGACAAGGTCACGGTCTAGCCAGTTAAATTCTACAACATAGAATAATGCGATGCGAGTATCTGAAATCTAATTTTTTTATGGGCAAGGCCGTAGAAATAAATATTTGTTCCGATATTAACTCAAATCTTATATCATAATATTATATAATAGTAATTTAATATATAAATCAAGTTCAATTCTAATTAATACGATTTTTTTTTTTTAATAATCAAAAAGCTAATTCATTCGGATTTGACCATTTAATTCAAAATTGATAATATCATACTAATACTCTAATATTAACCATTTGACTAAATGTACTTCTCCGCAAATAATTTTTGAATTTAAAATCAACCACCTTTGATATTTTAGTATTTTACTTTAAACCAAAATAATTTTACAATAATTTGTGGTGTGCTGATTTGAGTCATAGTAGTGAGACAGTGATATTAATTATATTATTGAGCTACATATTTTGATTAGAAACAAATAATCTTAATTTTTTAAACAAATATTATTTTTATATCTTCTCACCACCACTAAACCAATGTTTAATTATGCGATATTTTAAATTATTAACTGATAACAATTTTTTCAAATTTTATATTATATTTAACAGTTGAGTGCTAAAATTATATATCGAGAGAAAAATCACATCAAAATAATGTATGAAAAAAATGTACGATATAACAAGTAACAAGTAACAGTGCCGTGCGAACACATTGCGAGGCCTAAAACAACTAAAAAAATTGTGACCTTTATTTAAATGCATAGTTTTCATTTTCAAATCATAATATTAAGATTAGATCAAATCTATATCATTGATATATAGAGTTTTTTTTATCAAATAACCCAAAAAAAAAACTATATTTTAAAAACTAACCAAAAAATTTAGACTGAGATAGGGAGAGAAAAAGAGAGAAATTGGTTAGTTTTTGAAATATAGGTTTTTTTGTTGGTTATTGAACCAAATTACCCTTAATTTAGTTGTGCCAAAATTAATTTGTCATTTACATATTAAATTATCAAATACGTATCGAAACACATAAAATAATAGAACTAATAAAAAAATTGTGGATAAAAAAAAAGTTATTTAAATTATAATGAAAGGAGTAAAAACAAAAATTACTTAGGAATGCATAAAATATAGAGGTTTAAAGACTAAAAACATGATCATAAAGCCTCAAAAACTCTCTACCAATAAATCTTTAACAAATTCAAACAAAATATGGCTCAAAATTTTAAACTATAAAATGTGGCCTAAGGCCATTGCCTCTTTTTCACTAAGGGAAGCACGGCTCTGGATGTAAGAGAGTTTATGTTAAGCACTTCTTCTTCTTTTTCTTCTTGTCAATGTCGAGTACTTTGTTTAGCGGATACAATTTGTTTACGGTAATTAATGATCCAAAGGCTTTGGATGTAAAATGGGAAAGGAGTGAATCTAAGATTAGGTTAAAATGGTAATAAATGAGAGAAGTGGGTAAGTTGTTACTTCGTTAGACGAGCTTTGGGTTTATTTCGCTTTCCCTGAATTAATGGTAACGCACCCTTTTGCCCTTGTTAGTTGCGTCTCATTTACTTCTCTTTTTTTTTAATATCCATTTTTCCCCATTTTAGTTTTTCCCTAAATAAGATTTATTATGCATATTAAGTCAATAACGGTTTATATCCCATACTTTTAAATTTTATCCATATTCTTCATTAATTGTTTTGTTCTTTTCAAGATTCGTTAATATTAGTATTTTATAATAAAACTTTAAGGACATTATAATGTAGACGCAATAATAGAGTTTTCCTTTGTCAAAGGAAAAAGAAACGAACAGACAATATTATTGATACTTCAGTTAGAGCGACTGTACCATTTTATACTACGCATGCTAGGAAAAATCAGTATGGATGTAAGAAATAAAATGTATGAATATAAAATATACAGTATTGATTTATTTTGTTTTGTCGCACCGTCAAATGCTCCTACAAGAACAAATTTCGAATAGTTAGGATAAATTTTATGTCAAATGATTAAATTTTAATGAGATTTTTCATCAATCATAATATTCTCCAGCTCGTAGTAATATGTTCACCTCTCCAATAGTTAGAGTTTAAGTCCAACATTGACCAACTTGAAATGAGAGATCTACCATATCATGGTACTAAATTTTCATGGTCTAACAAGCAGCCTGATGATCATATTGCCAACAAGCTAGACAAAACTTTGATTAATGAGTATTGACTAAATTTATTTTCTAGAAGTTTGGCTAATTTTATGGCTCCGAAAATCTCTGATCATATACCCTGTTATATTACTCTTGAATGCAATGTTCTCCAAGCTGGTTCCAAGTCCTACAAGTTCTACAACTATCTTACTCTTCATCCGGATTTCCTAGCAACTGTGTCAGCAAGTTGGAATTCTACTGCTAAGGATCAGAGCATAATCTATCAGAGATAGTGTTCAAACAGAAAAGTTTAAGAAGGGAATTGAAAAGTCTGAATCAAAAACAACTTCTAAAAAATACAAAAAAGAGTGAATGAAGCTTCACAGGTTTTCCACACTGCTCAGGTCCTATCACTCCAAGATCCTACTGCTACTCACTTTCTAGAAGAGAGGCAATTATTGGAAAAACTTACTATACTAAAAAGGATCGAGGAAGAATATTTCAAACAAAGATCACGCATTCACTGGCTACAAACCGGAGATCAGAAAGAATATTTCAAACAAAGATCACGCATTCACTGGCTACAAACCGGAGATCAGAACAATGTTTATTTCTACAAGATAACAAAAGCAAGGAATGCTTTCAACACAATTCATACCCTGATTGGGAGGGATGGACCAGTTGTCTTCACTGCTGTGGGAATTGGCAAGCTAGCAGTGGACCACTTCTATGAAATTCTAGGTCCCTTTGTCAGTCAGCAAATTCCTAATCTTATGACAGCGCTCTGACAAAGGTGACTTGTACTCCAACTGAGGCAGTATCTCTTGCTAGGCTTTTCCAACTGATGATGAGATTACCTCCACTCTGTTTAGACTAAACCCGAATAAGAGTCCAGGACCAGATGGTCTCTCATCAGGGTTCTATAAATGTGTTTGGACCTGCATAGGAGAGGAAGTAATAACTGCAATCAAACACTTCTTCAAGAACTCAGTAATGCCAAAATCAGTCAATTCTACTATACTCACTCTGATTCCTAAATTCCCAAAAGCAACATTGATCAAAGACTACTGGTCTATCTCTTGTTGTAACACCTTATAGAAGCTTATCTCTAAACTGTTTGTTGCCAAGTTAAAGCCTCTGATTCCTAAGCTCATCCTCCCAAACCAGACTGCATTTATAAAAGGGATATTGCTATTAGAAAATTGTCCTCTTGCATCTGAAATAGTTAACGGATACGATAAAAACAAGGGGAAAAAAAGAGTGACTCTGAAAATCGATAATGCCAAGGCTTTCGATTGAATCAGATGGGATTTTCTTATTCAATGTCTTTATGCCATTCAACTACCTCAAGTATACATCGATTGGCTAAAGGAATGTATCACTACAACCTCCTATTCAGTGTGCATTAATGGAAGATTACATGGGTTTTTTAAAGGAAGTAGAGGTCTTAGGCAGGTAGACCCACTGTCGCCCTACCTGTTTGGATTGGTTATGAACATTTTATCTCAAAACCTAAATGATGCAGCTGCTCAAGGGAAATTCAATTATCATCCTAGATGCCAAGAAACTGGACTCACTCACCTGTGTTTTGCAGATGATTTGCTAATCTTCTCTGATGGCTCCACCAAATCCATCCAAGGAATTCTATCTGTGCTTGATGAATTCAAACAGCTGTCTGGTTTAGCTATAAGCCCAGAGAAGTCCTGCTTCTTTGCTTGTGGTTTAAAGACTGAAGAAGTCACATCTATTGCTAATATCTCTGGTTTTCCTCTTTTTTTTTTTGCCCATCTGTTATCTTGGCCTTCCTCTATGCACCAAAAAACTCTCCATCATTGACTGTGAACCCTTACTGCAAAGTATCAGAAACAAGATCAGTACATGGACTGCTAAGTACCTTTCTTTTGCAAGAAGGAAATTGCTAATTAGCACAGTGGTTGCAGGAATTACAAACTTCTGGTGTAGTGCCTTTGTGCTACCTAAGGAATGCATCACAAAAATAGAATCAATGTATGGAGCTTACCTATGGAAAGGAACTTTGGATGGAAGATACACAGCAAGGGAATCTTGGGAAAATGTCACAACTCCTAAGGATGAAGGAGGACTGGGATTGAAGAATCTGCAAATCTGGAATACAACTTGCTCCTTAAAACTTTTGTGGCTTTTATTGTTCAGAACAGAATCAATCTGGATAGCCTGGATCCATCAGAATGTTATCAAAGATGAGAGTTTGTGGGAAATAAAAGAGAAGCAAAACCACACTTGGATCTTCAAATAGATACTAGTACTAAGAGAGGCAATGCAGAATTAGGTAAGGGTTATACCTGGTCATGGAAGGAATATCCGATTTTGGCTTGATCCTTGGACTCCTTTTGGACCATTAATCAAGTTCATAGGAGAACAAGGACCAAGGCTCACTGGTATAAACATCAGAGCTTCGGTAGCATCTCTTTGGACAAGAGATAGTTGGAGACTCCCTCCGGCAAGATCTCCAATGATGGAACAGCTGCTAACTTATTTAACATCAGTATCATTATCTGATGTTGAAGACAAACTGGAATGGACAATTAACGGATCCCTGCAAACCACCTTCTCTTCGAGTTTGGTCTACAACATGATCAGGAATCCGAAGGCTAAGGTGAATTGGAGCCCAGTCGTTTGGATCAAAAGAGGGATCCCAAAGCATAAAGTACTAACCTGGCTTTTCGTTCTCAACCGTTGCACAACTAGAGATATGCTTCTATCATGGGGACTTCATACGGACAATCTCTGTCTTCTCTGCAATCAGGATTCGGAATCCAAGGACCATCTCTTCTTCAATTGGGTCTGGTATCTTCAAGGGGCTGGTCGAACATTATTAATGCTCTGCTTTCTTTGAATGGCAACAAACACCAGCAATACATCTTGAGGTTGGCTTGGCAAGCTTCAATCTACGAACTATGGAAGGAAAGAAACGATCGCCTCCATCAAAACTCCAACAGACCATCAAAAATCGAATTTCCTCTTGGAGATCACAAAACCCTACTGTTGCGAGTGAGTGCATGCAATGTTGGTTCTCGCTAGACCATCAGATTTAGTCACCATTATTCAGATCTGGTCACTTTCTACTCTGGTTAGGATTCTCGTTTCGACAACACTAAGACACCGACTCTGACTTTTGGACTTCATTAACATCAGGCACTCTATTGGGCCTTCATAAAAGGCTTTGGTATTTGGATTTCATCAACATGAGGATATTTGGATCACTCTTGGGTTTAGGCCTCATCTCTCTTTGGTTAGACTTGGTTTTATAAATGTTGTAGTGTTTTATTTCTAAAGATGGCTTGTGTAAACAATCATAGGCACTTTTGCCACTTTTCATTTAATGTCAAGGAAATTTTCAAAAAAAAAAAAAAAGTTTTACTAAATGTTTCGTACCTTTGTTTATGTAAATTTACAAAATATTTGGCGAATACTCGATTTTAATTTATTAATGGTTTCCTTTGCTGTCAAGTAATTTTTTTTTTGTGTTACTTGTTTTATTGATTTCAAATAGCGAATACATAGTTATTATACATATTTTCGGAATAGAAATTATTCAATCTAGTTAAGTCTGTAGCGTCTACCAATTATGCCATCTTCCATTTTACATACGTAAAATATGCGCCATGTATTAAAAAAAAATAAAAAAAAATGAAACTACACAAATGATTTTTTTTAGCAAAGTATTAGACCATTTCAAGTCTCTTGGATTCTCTCAACAAGGGTTTAAACTTACTTCTAAACGTAACTTTAGACCACTTCAAGTCTTTATTGTTGGCTTACATATACGAGCTGTATGTCTTCATCTTCAAACCAAGACATGTGAAGGCAATGCAGAAAGAAATTTCTTCTCTTAAGAAAAAGGTGAGATTGCTTGAGATCTTCATTGGAGATATGAAGAAAACAGAGCTTGAGATCTTCATTGGAGATATGAAGAAAACAGATGAAGAAGTTTGTTGAAATAGATTCGTTTCCTATAAAAAAAAAAATATCAAGAAAAATAGAAAATTAAGAAAAAAGTAAAGAAAAAAAGGAAAAACGAAGAAAAGAGAAATCAAATAACAAAAAAAATTGGATTAAAAAGAAATCATGGAGAAAAGGCAAAAAAGGAAAAATAAAAAGTGTTACAATAGGAATAAACAATTTACTATTATTGTTTAGAAGCACAACTCTATAAATAGAGGTCTAGATTTAAGATTTAATGTATTAAAAAAAATTAAGAGAGAAAGAGAGAAATAATAAGAAAGAGAAGTTTAAGGAAAATATATATTTCTAAGGAAAAATCCCAACATTGTATCAGAGCCAAGGTCCTAAGTGCAGTACCTAAAAAGAAAATCTTTTCGTACAAAATCCGGGCAAAATCTTTTCGTGAAAAATCTTTTAGTTATGATTAATTTAAATTTATAATCGAAAATTCTTTAAAAAAATTGTCATGTTATTAAAATCATATTTTTTTAAACCACGTCATAAGTTTTTTGGTGAAAATGGCTGTAGAAATAACACGTAGTCATTTTTTCTAAAATCAATTCACAGATAATGTCGATAGGATAATTGACAAGAATTACTCGATAATTGTATGATATTTGTATGGGCCTGGTAATGGGCCAAAGGTAAGGAAGAAAAATGGTATTTATTTTTGTATTTGGAGAAGAAAAAAAAAAAGAGAGAGTAGAGATATTACCCGTGTGGCGCCAAGCCCTTGTAGTATCCACGAAATCAAATGGGTTGCGTCGGTTGTTCTTGGTCACGGCCAAGCGTAGCTTTCCGAATCTCATTCGCTGATGACCTTTCGTCTCGATTTCTTCCATCTCCTTTATCATCGTGTTTCCGTTTCTCTTTCGTCGTGTCCTGCTCCTCCACATCTGGACCGTCCGATTCGAATCTCGAATCATCATCGTCAAATGGCTCTTATAGCCGTCGATGGTACAATCCCCTTCCCCGGCGTCGACATTCCGATCAAATGCCGTCTTCTCGGATTGCTCGTGACTGGATCGATTCAGATACATGTCAAGTTTCCCAAGGTCATTGATGGGTCATTATGGAATGTTTCGAATCATCTTGATTTTCTCTTCTTCAATGTCTGTTTTCACATGAGCATGTGAAAATTGTTCTTACTAGTGTCTCTATGTGGTATAGCTTCAGAGAGATTCACTGTAGTGTCGTACAACATACTGGGAGATAGAAATTCATCGCATCACAGAGATTTGTATTCCAATGTGTCTTTTCCTTACCTGAAATGGGGATACCGCAAAAGGTTGATATGCGAGGAACTGATTCGTCTCCAACCAGACATCATCTGTATGCAGGTAATAATACACTCTTTCCTTCTTTTTCTTGACTCGATCGGATTGAGTGTTATGTTGATTTCGTTGTAGGAAGTAGACAAGTACTTTGATCTATTCAGCATGATGGAGAAAGCTGGATATGCTGGCTCGTACAAGGTTGCTTTATTTCCCTGTGTTTTGCTATGCTTTTATTAAAAAATGAATGGCATGACATGTAAAACATGCTTGTTGGTTGGTTTCATTTACCCTTTGTCTGAAGCCTCAGCAAAGTTGTGTTTCTATAGAAGGACTACAAATATAAGCTTTGCAATGGCAGCGGCGAACTGGAGATAACATTGATGGATGCGCAATGTTTTGGAAGGCCGACAGGTAGCAAAGATTGCTTTACTCAATCTTGAATCAGTGTGAAGAAAAACGACAAAAACAAGTCGGTATTGTTTAAGAGATATGTTCTTTTGACAAGGTTTCGGGTTTTGGAGAGGGAAAACATTGAGTTTAGCCAGTTTGGGATGCGCGATAATGTTGCACAACTTTCTGTTCTCGAGGTAGCAATTCTTTTTTTATGTTTTAACGAATGTTTTCACATATATTCTTAGGTGATTTCCTTGATTGATCCTGTTTTTTTGGGTTTCTGTCAGCTACGGAAGTCTAAGTCAAGAAAGCTCGTTCTGGGTAACATTCACGTGCTTTATAATCCAAGTAGAGGAGATGTGAAGCTAGGCCAGGTAAGTCTCGACATTTTTATTGGTAGATACACTGCACGAGCAATTGACAGTCTTGAATTTTAAGTTTACACAAAAGGTTGATTGGGCCTTGTGGCTTTGATACTTCATCAGTTCTCTTTAGCAGATTCATGTTTGTTCCTGTTTCTTTTTTCTTGGAGTTTGTTACTTAAAACTAGTGTAGGGGGTGAACATTTCTTGACAAATACTAGCAACTTAGACATGTTTGTGTCCAAAACGTACTGAATCTCAGGCATGAATGCATAGCTTTATGTTTTTCCCCGAGTTCCTGATTTGTTTATAGGACTTATTCTTGCCTGATAGATCCGTTCGCTCTGCTCAAAGGCTCACTTGCTCTCTAAGAAATGGGGTGACATTCCCATTGTTCTTGGCGGGGATTTCAATAGCACTCCCCAGGTACATATAGTTTGCATAAAAACACATCCGCTTTGGTATTGTGTATGTTTATCTCATTATTATCTAATCACGTGCAGAGTCCATTGTACAACTTCTTGGCTTCCTCTGAGGTGTGACCGTTTAAAGTCTTGATCCAGTCGAACTACACACTTGTCCGTTTCTGGTCTCTTTAATTGGAATTGTGTTTCTATCTTACAGCTGAATGTCATGGAACATGACAGGAGAGAGCTGTCTGGCCAGAGGAATTGTGACCCAACTCAAGGTCTTGAGACCGGAAACAAATCTAGCAATGTGATAACTTCCGTAAACAGGTAAGATTATCTTACAAGATTTGATTAGGTCTGTAGTTGTCGTTGTCTTTAGTGATTGCCTGGCGAAAAAGCCATTGTCTGGTCACCTTTGGTTGAGGGTTTGTCTCATAACCGCGATTATTACAAGTTAAAAAACAGTTTTCAATACTCATTTGGTTTCAGATGCTTAAGTAGCTCTTGGACCAAGGAAGAGATTCGTGTCGCGACCGGGCAAGAGAACTCGTACTGGGCAGTGCATCCGCTGAAACTCCATAGCTCATACGCCTCAGTTAAGGTAACAAACACAAAGCTTTACTTGTCTATATATGACAAGAACTAGTGAAACAAACAGTCTTTATATTGTTTTTGGAATCTGCATCAAAAAGCTAAATATGATCATGTTCATGGTCATGGTCATGACAGGGCTCAACAAATACCAGGGACTCTATTGGTGAACCTCTGGCAACCTCGTATCACTCGAAATTTCTTGGAACGGTTGATTACCTCTGGTAAAACATTTGTAATAAAACCAAATCAGAATTGAAAATTTAAGAGTTTGCTAATGAACTAATTGAAAACACATATGTGTCTGGTTTAGGTACTCAGATGGTCTTGTACCTGCAAGAGTTCTTGATACACTTCCCATAGACATTCTCTGCAAAACCAGAGGCCTTCCTTGTCAAGTATGTTTTAATTAAACCGTTTCAAGTTTGGTGAAATTGGTTTTGTTACTACACAATGCCTAATGCTTTTTAGCCTTTGTTCGTCATTGGTTTTTCAGGAGCTGGGAAGCGATCACTTGGCACTTGTTTCCGAATTTTTCTTTGAACCGAACGGTTCAATTGAAGGCATGTAAACCGGCTTATTTTTGCATTACGGTTACATGATTGTCTACAATTATAACTGAACCGAAATTACCCGGTCATTACAATATCATACGTGAGAGATAATCAGAATCTTTTTTCAGCTGTTCTTTTGCTTACAATTTTTTTTCACTTTGCTATCCATTTTTCTTTTATTTTTATCATTATTTAGTTATTCTGTATCTGAACCGAACCGGATATGAGCTTGGTTTGAGAGGTACGAAAATATCCAAACCGAAAAGGAAGGAATCGAACCAATTGGTACGGTTCTTATTTGGTTCCGGTAAATGAAAACGAGATCTTTAAAAGCTTCGAGCTGAAAATTGGAATCGAAGAAGAGAGAAGAAATGGCGTTGAGCTCGATGACATGGGGTTACGCACGGATCATAGCTGGAACACTTCTTGGTGGGACTCTTGGATTCTACGTAATGCATCGCATCGAAGTTAGCTACAAGGTCAGTTTCTTCTTCTTCTTCTGAGAAAGCTTGTGCTCGACCTTAGACTGTGTGGTGGTATTTTTCTGTACACGTGGGTTTGACGCAGATGAGGATGGAGGAAGCGTTAAAGCAATACGAGAAGGAAATGAAGAAGAGAGAAGAAGAAGAGAATCTTGTTCAGGTCAATGAAGATCCCGTTTAGTTTTCTGATTTGCGTGGGAGCATGCCTTCAAAGTGTTCGATGAAATGCCCAAGAGAGATTTTTATTCTGTTTTCTCTTTTTGCTTTTTTCTCTCCTGGATTTTTCGGTTTGGTTTTCGTCTGGCTTTATGAAAATGTTTCTAGTGACTTTGATTTATGAAAAAGTTTCTATCGACTTTGGTTTAAAATCTAAATACCATGATGTAGCAGAGGAACAGCGATGTTAATAAACTAAGTTCTTTTTTTTTTTTTATAACCGCGAAGTTCGGGACCATACGTGGCCGGGATACTAGAGCGTGTAAATTATCACCCTCCCAAAAAAATTCGAATCCAGCATGTGAAGCTACCTTCTCTTTGGAGAGGTCTAGCCATGGGCCCAAAGAGCTGTTTGATAATAAACTAAATTCTTATTACATCAAAATCATTGTTCGATCCAAATCCATAATCTTTTTTTTTTGTCTTTTGTTTTTATAATTCATAACAAAAGTCCTCTAACAAGTCTGTATTTCATTTAGAACATTAGATTTTCAATTGGTTAGGACGGTTTTACTGATAAATTTTTTTAGAGAGGTTCGATAGGAAAAAGGTGAATGGGCAAAGCATTTGAGACCGATCGGGTTCACTTTGAATATCTAAAGGATTCGGTCGGGTACTTCTTTTTTTCGGTCAAAAAGCTAAATATATGTTTATTTTTCAACACCAATTATAAGAATACCATTATTCCACTTCTTTTTTTGCCCTTGCAAACTTCCAACTTAAAAACCGCCAATAGTCCAAATGGTTACACTTAGAGCGGACTTTTGAGATCAAATGGAGTCGACTCTTCTCCAACGTAGATGTGAATTATAATAGGGTTGATTACAAGAATATGCACTTTTTTGAATTTGGTTTACAAAATAGGAAAATTTTAAGTTTTAGGTAAATTTTTCATGGCCAAAGTAAAAAAATAGTCAATTTATCCTCAAAGAAAACTTGTTGATAGTCAGAGAAAAGAAATAAAGTAACGATAAGTTAAAAAATTTCAATTACATGGATAATTGAAATAAAGTTGTTTGGTGGACAGATGACCGTTGGATTGGAGAATGATTAAAGAATATGTGGGGCTGAGATTAAAAGGTAAATGTGTGGCTGAATTTTTTTACATATGTGATTTCTTAAATCGAGGTTCTTTCTCTTACCAAACTTAACCAGATAATTGTCTTTCTCTATCCGTTTTGATTTTTTCAAAGTTGTGGCCTTGTGGGGTTTTCCATCTTGTGGGATTTTGATTTCGATTCATATGTTGATCTTAAGGTATGAAATGAGATGAACGTGAGAGCATTCTCTGGATATTATGTAATGGACAATGACTCATGTACAAGTTTGTGTGGACACATTATCACCACTGTTTTCCTATAGGGGGTCATGTTACAAGATGGACATCAGTTGCTTTTGGTGTTGGATTCGGTATTGGCTCTCCATACACATATTGGTCTCGTGCTTTTGATGCATCTTCTTCAAGCATTCGTTCATGGTCGATGTAATTGTTGGTGTTGCTTTGGGATATACAAATTCTCATGGAAAAGTTTGTGTGGACATGATATCATAGTCGATGTAGATGTCAGTGCTTGCTTGGGGATTTATGGACAAGTTTGTGTGGCCAAGTCATTAGATATTATTCCGATCAACATGTGTTTGTGGTGTTTGGTCTTTGTAAACTAATTTTAAATCCATGACCATGGTACGAATGCTTAAGAAGATGCATCAAAAGCACGAGAGGAATATGCGTATGTAATTATTGGTTCTTGCTTAGGGATGTACAAATTCTCATAGACAACTTTGTATGGACATGATATTATAGTCAATGTAGCTATCAGTGTGGACACATTTGTGTGGATAAGTCGTTCGATGTTATCATAATCAACATGTGTTTGTGGTGTTTGGTCTTCAGGAACTAATTTCAAATTCATCGTATCCACGAAAATTTGTCCATGCTAATTTTGTCTACAAATATTTTCCCATTCTAATTTTGTTCTAGAAAATTATTCCATGTTAAATTTGTCCGCGAAATAATGTTGATTCAGAAATAATGTTAAAAGGACGATTGTGAACATATGAATTGTGAAACTATTGAGTTTGATTTTTGGTGTTAGAGTTACGAATTTCAGATACATAGGTATGCAGCCAAATCAGCTAGTAATTAGACAAGGGGACTGGACAAATATTATGTTTGGTGTATCAAAGTTGTCCACAAAGGCTTGTCCATTCAATGAATTTTATATGGACAGCAAAAATTTGTTTTTGTAGTGCATAAGGAAGCTAAAGAAGTCTCGTTTCTAGTTTATTTAAATATGTTATCCATGTGGACATTTTAAAATGGTCGGTGTTTTATGGTTACGTATCAACCGCTCTTTCAACTATAAAATGATAAACTATCAAATCAAACATGTGTTCGTGGTGTTTGACATTTGTAAACTAATTTTAATCTATTGTATCCACGATAACTTGTCCACTAAAAGTTATCCACGATAAATTTGTCAGATAATTCGAAAATTGATTCGTAACTCAAAACTAATAACATGTCCATTATAATGTATCCACAATCAAAATGACAACCAACTCATACGAATAAAAGTATTTATGATAATCCATAAGTTGAAATCGATAACATGTCCACGGTATTACATCCACCTTTACAATGACAAAAGCATTGTTTTACTGACTCGCCGAGTAGTCGCCGAGTCAACTTCCCGCATCGAAGTCCTTTTTCTTCTGGCTAAACATGTCTATGGCTGCTCCTCCCTCACTTGTAGCGCTGCTGAAGAAATCAGAGCCAAAACTCAACATCGAAACTGATTTCATAACAAATTAATCTCAAATCTTCTCTCGTTCTTCATCTTTGATGGAAAGATCGTAACCAAACCCAAAAATCAAAACCAATTTTAGAACAACACTAATCCCAGATCTTCAACTTCGTCTTCCCCATTGCCCGATAAAATTATCTTCTCAGTGTCAGTATAAAGGATTTTTCTCTCGTGTTCAGCTATAGCGGGAACCCCGAATCCAAATTGATAGTCTCTGTCGGTGTTGCCGACATAATCGGAATCATTGTCGGGGTATTTGATGTCGTTGTAGAGATCATCAGCGTCTAGTGTGGTGGAGGCGATCACTAAGAATCTGAACTGTAAATCTGAATCTAAAAACTGGGATTTAGGTTTTCACTGTAAAGACAAAATATAAAAAATGTGAAGGTTAAGTTAACTAGCCCAGTTAACTAAGGATATGTTAGTTTTTATTTTTTCGAGAAGAATGAAGGTTAGAAGAGTAAAATGCATTCATCAATTTGCCTATTAAAAACAAACTGCTTATTTTGTAAGAAGACTTATAAAAAGTGCCTATCTATGTAATTTTTCCATTAAAATAAGGCTTCTTAGGTGGGACTTGCCAAACAAACAAAAAAAGCGCCAAAAGTATATTAATATCTATAGATTTTAATGTTCTGTATTGGTGCTCAATGAAAAACTTCTTTTAGTAGGGTCAATCTAATTCCTGATTTTTCAGAGTAAACTCCACACAATGAAGACATGTCCAAAACAGAATATTAAATTTAAGTTTTAAAAAAACAAACAAAATATTAAATATTTACAGGAAAGAGACAGTAGCTATATTTGTTTTTTTGGGAGAACATACCACAATTGCACAAAATTAAAAGTAAATATACACAATACCATTTCTTTTTTTGATAAAATGTAAATATTATTCAAAAAAACGTTGAAGATCATACATGATGCATGACCTTATAACTTGGTCTCATGCTTAAACGAGTTAAAACATGGAAGCAACCAGAATCAGTGTGAAAACTACCGTGATCTCGTGGTTACGGCGTGAATTTACAACAATAAAACTAACTAAAACCTTAGTGGAAAGAAAACAAAGAGTAAGCCGTTTGAGAAAGGACCGGAAATCGTCAACACGCTAAATTTGTTTGATGGAAGTCCCTTCCCCGGCTGCCCAAAAACAGAGTTGACTCACCAGACAAAGAAAGCAATTAGAAGATAACCGAACAAATTCTTAGAAAAGCGAGACCCTCTAATTCAATCTGAGAGATTTTTTAAAAGATCAGAGAACCGACCAAACCAGAGAAGGTTCAAACCTTGTCGAGACTCGGCGAAGTCACAGATTCCGGCTAGTTAGAGTTCAATACAGTGGCTGGTTGGAAGTGATAGAGAGAGATCGACGACCCACGCCTAAGAGCAAGGAGCGGATCAGAAGTGCGATCCGAAAGCAGTCCATGACCCATATCCCTAAGGCCATCCCGTCGATGCAAACCCAACCTGACTCGCCGACCACGGACAAAACAGAAGGAGGAGGAGAAACTCCAAAGCCGGACCACGCAATTTCAAAAAAGGTGAAGAGAAACTAACTTGTCAAAAGTCGCCAATATAGGGATTCTTCGATTCGATATGGTCCACGTCGGAGTAACATAGATCCGGTCAACGCACTGTCCTCAAAGTCGTCGATGACCAGTGCCAATAACCCCCAGGCGAACCACCATTTACACGTCTTCCAACTCCTCCGAAACAGACCCACGAACCAAAAGAAACCAACCCAATCACTGAAGAAACTTTAGCCAAAGAGACACTTAGATCACCTAGAACGAACGGCGAGAAAATCACCCTCCACTTACGCCGCAGAACTGGACTACGTGATGCTTCCGCAACGAATCATCCTCTCAAGGTTGAAGCCGGCAAAACCACCAAGATTTCTCCTCCATGGAACTACCATTATCCTCTATCAGTGAGATCCTAGGAAGATCCCAAACGATGTTCCTCTTATCAACCTGATCTGCAGATCCGCCTCGCCACAATGATCTATTCACGCCGAAAAAGAAAATCGCAGAGACCCTGAATATCCTCCTGCCTCCTGAACCAATGAATGGGTCTAAATAGAGCCCAAACCGGAAGTGATAGCTAACTAAGGGAGCCGCCGCAGCGAAGCAAAGCCAGGAAGAAGCAAAGCGCAAGAGAGCCTTAGATTTGTAAGAATCCAGACCAAGGCGGAGACACTCTAACTCGACACAAAACCAAGCTTGTCGTAGATACAGAGCAACCCATAACGGAGCAGAGAGCATCTGCCGTCGACAAAGACCACAACACTGAGAAAGGGATCCTCCAGCTATACGGCACCGGTGAAGGGTGATAGGAGGAAAACTACTGCTAAGTTTTAACCCTAAATAACCACAAGTGCATGGCAAGTGTCATTGTACTACTTAGGGATCGAATCCACAAGAAAATTGATTAGGACAATAAGAATACAAAGAACTTAAGAAACAAAGCAAATTCAAGTGTTTGTGTTTTGAGTAACCAATCTAACAACCTAAGAAAGTAAGCCAATAAGCAAATGAAACAACTAAACAAGAACAAAGAACATAAAATAAAGTATGCATAAGCAAATTAAACTTAAAGAAAGCAACTTAAAAGCAATATGAAAACTTCAACTCAAAGTCAACTACTTAAGCTTAAACAAGATTGATCAAATAAAAAGAAATATGAATCATGGGGCAAGGCAATTGACCAAGATAGATTATCTATTAGGTAATGGTGCTTAGGCTCTAATCAATTCAATTCCTAGGGCAATAATCACTAATTTAGAACTAATCCATTTTTGGGGTACTAATTCCCTTTCTAAACTCCTTAATTATCATAGACTTTCGTACTTGTAATTAATGAATATAGAAGCAATACTTTTAAGTCCATAAACCCACAAATCACCTTAAACATCAAGTGTTAATTGGCTAAGATATGATTTGCTCATATGAAATTCTCCTAGACATTTCTACGAACACATTTCGGGCGTAAAAAGACCATGTTCTAGAAATTGATTAGCTACTGATCAATCCTAACCTTAATTGCATCTCATATGAAGGATTCCTTATAGTCTAAGCCTAATACAACATGGCCCAACTTCTAATCACCCTAATCTATCTAACCCATGATCTATAAGATTACTACTCACTCATGGAAACAAAGGTAATCAAAACAAAAGATGTAAGTAGATAAACATGATTAAAGATGAAACAAGATTAAGAAAATTTCAATAAACCATAAAGGATTCAAGAAAAACAAGGTACTAAAAATTAGAGAGAAATCCTAAAACATGCCCAACTTAGGGTTCTTAAAGTGGTAAAACATATATATATATATGGGAAGGTACCGGATCAACCTGGGACAAACCGGGTCAAACTCGGATTTGTGCTAAAAATGTAGCTGGCATCGACCTGCTGCATCCACCAACAGAGGAGGACAGTTCGATGCAATGTGCATCTTCGCCTGGTGTTGCTCCCATCGACCTACTGCATCGACCTGTCAAGCTGGACTGGTCGATGCAGCCTACATGTCTTCACTAAATTGGCCATAACTTTTGAACCGTATATCGGAATGCGTTGAATCTAATGCTCACGTGAAGCTAACTCAATTTTCTATCTGCTCACCAAATTTCAGATTAAAATGGGCAGGTAAAGGCCTTCATCGGACATGGTATTCAAGTCACTTCATCTGCATTTTTCTGCTTCTGGTGTTGGTCCCATCGACTTGTCCCATCAAACTGTGTAAAAGGCTGGTCTATGCAGCATATTTCAGAGGGTTCTTGGCTTTTTCTTCACTCCTCTTGGTGTTACTCCTATCCACATTGGTTCCTCTCACTTCTTAGCCTCCAATGTACCTGAAAAGGACTCAAAATGCTATGCATATGCATGAAATAAATTCTAGGACTCATCCTAAACTAAATGGAACTCAAAATGAAAAGAAAAACACTAAATGCAAATCTAATGACCTTAAAAGTTTTAAAAAAATGCATGCTAACAATGCTAAAATACGAGTACATCAAAGGGAGAAGCAACAAATCGGTAATCAGAAAATAGAAAAAAGAGAGGATGTTCCTTTCCCGGAGGCGGTAAGATAAACCGGCTACCGGGAAGGGAGATTGGAGGCCAAGTCTGGTGTGCGCAGAGAAGTCGAAGAAAGGAAATGAGAGGAACCGGTTGGTCTTTTTTTTTTCTTTCCTTTTTTTTTTCCAATTCCAAAATACCATTTCCCTCTGCTCATTACAGTTGATAGGCACTTCTTTGTTTATTCCAGTTTACCTTATCATAACAAAATCCCCTCTTCTCTTAAGAAGTAATCGTTGATTAATAAAATCTCGATTTTGTATTTATTTAATAATTATAGATGGAAACATGGTAGGGCTGATGAACAAGTGAACACATAAAAAGGTTTTAGAACTTCCGACCCATATGTATTCTTAGTTCGAACTTCCCTATAAAAAGATGGTTTCAGAATTTCCGATCTATATGTATTCTTAGTTCGAACCTCCCTGTAAAAAGATGTTTTAATGATCAAAAATAAAGAAATATGTTAACCTATCAATAGAATATATATATTGTGGCCAACCCAAATTGGTTAGAGAGGTTCGAGAATTATATCATGGCCGGCCTGAGCACAACCACACCAAATATGGGTATGCGGCCTTCCGAAAATTAGGGTCAGTTTTGTTTACAAAACGATTTTTTTTTAGTTTACGATTTTTTAAAACTCAGGTCCGGCTTAGATGATATATATGAGTGTTTTGGATTTTTAGTATAAAAATGTTCATATCTTATATATGTGTTTGTATGTCCAGTCAGTCATATATATATATATATGATATGTTCTATCCTAAAAATAATTTTTCAGTGTTAGTTTATTAGAATCGTTGGGGGAAATGTATGATATATAATTGCATGCTATATATGATTTTACTATTTTTGTTTGATCTCATATTACAAATACAAATAAGAAAAATGGGAGGTTGTAAGTTGGCAAGAAAAAACAAAGAATATAAAGCCAGTGAAGGGATATGTCCCTACTATATTATCTATTTATGAATGCAAATGGGACAATGATAATATAAATAAATAAATAAAAAGAAAAATGAATTTGTGGGATAGCAAAAAAATTTAAAAAAAAAAAATTAGCAAAAAACTTTAAAATTAAGGGTTAGAATTATGCCACATAGAGTGGATTTGATTAGTTAGCAAATTATAATATTTTTTTTTGTCTTATCTAATCGATTTTCTCTAGAAAGAAAGTCCAAAAATGCAAAATCACAAAAAAATAAAAAGGTTGTATTTTTAGTGTTTGCAAAAGAAAAAAAAATTGTATTGAGTTGAACATCCAACAGGCAAGGGATGTCTTGTCTCCGTGAATATCACGTGCGAGGTGCATCCCCTCCTCGTTGCCCTTTCGTGTATTACATAAGATCGTAATTAAGTTTGATTACTTTCTCAAATCATAATGAAAAAAGATGTGATGGATTCGACATTTCACTTCCTACGTTTGAAAATATATAATTTCTCCCATGTGATTTCCCACTTTTTCTGGAAAATGAAATCACTAAATTGTCTCTCTTTTTTTTTCATTTTTTTGGCTATTTAAAATAGTTTCTTTTTAAAACTTATTTAAAATAGTTGAGACTTGAAGTTTTTGTTTCTTAGATTCTGAATTCATAATATCCAAATAGATCTAAAACCAATTTTTTAATTATTTTTGTGTTGATTTACAAAACGTAAAATTTCGGTGAAAACTCTCTTAAAAATTTCTCAAATCATTATATCTTTATTGGTGAAAATTCTCATAATTTTTGTGACAATTTTAAAATACTAACATGTAAATTACAAAATCGGAAGAAAACGGTACTTTTTATGTGGTCGTCCTCATATGATCTATTTTTAGAAGCTCATGAGGCTATGCAATTTTCTAAATCTCTTAATTAAAAAATATTTTCTGTTTTTGTAGTCTTATCTGAAAGAATTGATAAATCTCTGTCAAAGCTCTAATTTTCCTTTTTCTTTTCAATCAGGGCTCTGGATTCATATTAATACACGATTTCAAGATATAATAACAAAATCTTAATTAAAACAAAAGATGAAATCACCAAATGTTTCACATTAAAAAAAAAAGAAAAAAAAACAGATTATATGTTTATCTAGACTAAGTGGTGGTAGTTGTAAAACATTTTCGTCACTATATAATTAATATAACAAATATATTCAGTAGCCCGTAATTAAAAAAATTAAAAAAAAAAGACTTCAGAAAGAGTCAAGTCTCACTCTAGTCAAAACCAGATAGAAAGAGAAAGAAAAGTTGTTTGTGTTCGTTGTTGCTTGTTTGTTACGGGAGAAAGAAAAAAAAAGCAAAACTTGCACCGCCAAAATAGTAAGAAACAAGATTTGAAGCAATTGCTTGAAATCACACTTTTATTTGAAAGAGAAATATGTGCGTCGGATATTCCAAGTAACGATCATGTATAATGATTGATATACGGAACATCTTTATTTTTTTGCCAAATGCAAAGCATCAAATACAACATTCCTAACAAAACCCAAAAAAACAAAAAAAAATCATAAACTAATAATTTTCATGACCGGAACTTGTAGATTAGTACTTTGTATTGATATCATCATCACATTATAATCCGGATTTAAAGCTAAAATGTGCGTGTATAAATTATATACGATAAAAAAAGGAAAATCTAATAGTTTTTGTGAAAAGAAATGAAACTATAATATGTATATATAAATTACTAAATTATAAACTATGTTATTCTTTGTTGACCAAAAAAACTACTTTACTCTTTTATTCTTTTGTTTTTGTTTTTAACGTCTTACTCTTTTATTCTTTATTTGCTAGCGTAAACTACGTTATTTCAAATGAGGATTATATAATGTGGTTCAATAAGAAAACAAAAGCTTATGAACGTTATGTTTTGAGGTCTCTGGCAATTTACTCGAAATGAGCTGTCCATATTGTAAGGAAGACTGACTTGACCTTAATTCGTCATGGATTTGAATTATTAGATGACCAGAGATTTAAATGCCAAATATCATAATGGCTGGAGTCAGACTGATCAATTAGTCTCTACCGATGATGAATCTTTGAACTGGAAGGAGACAAGAAAACAACACATCAAATATATTCAACCATAATGGGAAGCTAGTCGGTCACACTTTACAAGTGGCCTTTGTTTTTGGGTTTTTTCGTTGAAAGGTCCCGAATCAATGTTGGGGAATAGTTTCTCCTTATCTTTTTCTCTCTCTCTCTCTCTCTCACTCAATATAATCATATGAAACCTTCACTTCCTTTTAAATACCCTTTAAACATCACACAAATCATCAATTTACACCCTGAACCCCATAATAAATAAAACAAAAACTTGTTATATATACACACATTAAACAATGAGGGAGAAGTCAAAGGAGGAGGCAGTGAAGAATTGGGAGAAGAAGACGAAGAAGAACAAGTCGTCTTCTTCACCAAAAGGAGTTGGGGAGTTTTTGAAAAAGAAGAAAGGAAGGTTCTACATTATTGGAAAATGCATTACTATGCTTCTTTGTTCGCACGAGTGATCATTCAACACACACATTTGTATGTATATATATAGTTGATGATAGAGGAATGAAAAGGAGAGAGAGCTCACATATGTACATCCTTTACCTTTTCCGGTTGTGCAAGTGTGTTGTTGTTGTTAGATATATATATATCACTCATTATTTTTCTTGTCAACTATACATAACAAAACAAAAAGTAAAATATAATAAAATAACAATAACTCAATATATATATATATATATATATATATATATATATATATATATATAGACTATCTCCATGTCTGTAGAATTTATATAATGCATCATTGGATGGTTTATTAATTTGATCATATTGGGTAATTTATTTTTTTACATGTGTAGTTTATTTATGGAACATGCGATATTTTTGTTAACTGTGGTACTAAATAAATTGATAAAAAAAAAATTTCATTTTATAATGTCTGATTTTGTTAGTTATATATACGTCATTCCTATATTACTTATATATATATATATATATATTCAACAACATGCATTATGTCAGATTTGAATTTAGATAACCACTAGACTACTTTTTTTTTTTGTCAACAACATAAAAACTTATTTACCAAGGTTCGATTACCCAATCCACCAGACTATTTATTTATATGTTAACTAATACTTTTAATATTTATTTTGATATGTTCTCGTTCAGAACATGATTAAATGGCTATTTAGTATAATTAATTTTATTTAATCATAATAATTTATATAGCACATTTAAAAAATCACTTTTTAATTTTATTTAAAAAAAATACCACAAAATATCTGTATTTTACATAAATACTAAGTGAACTTTTTTTTATTTTTTAAACGGAGTCCACTTGATCCTTTTTCAATTTTTTTGTGGGGAGGTAAAGTCACTCCAGTGGAGTTAGTGATTTTAGAGAAAACAAAACATTCATTCATATTTACACATGTATGTCCAAAAAGTTGTTTTTAGTGTTTTTACGGCAATTAATTAGTGGTTTATATTAGGGAGAAAAAAAGATGATGCTTTCATGAGTGACATCCCATAACCAACATTCTTGCAAGATTAGGATCACCTCGGAGACGGCCATATGCACCTGTTTTGGAAGGCACAAAACATGCAACGCATAGGCAGAGGACTTATAGCAGAAACATCTATAACCGAAAGAAGAAATAATTTGTTTTTTAAAAACAAACCCAATGATTGATGATTATCTAGAACGGAAAGAAGAAACAGAGAGAGAACACACAACAAATATGGATGATCGATTAGAAACATGAGCATAAAAAAATATATAATCTCCGGTGATAGGAAAAAAACAAATGAATAAGAAATTGGTATTGGGCTTGGGCTTGGACGTTTTTCTTATTGGATCTTTATCCTTTAAATTTAACAGTGGACACAGCCCAAATAATCTTACATCTAAGCATCGTCGTCTCTCTCTCCTTCTCTCTCTCTTCTGCTCTGTTGCGCCACCGTCGTAGCTCGTACCGTCACGCTCCGATTTAAGGCTACAGACGCAGCCTTCTGGGTTAATCGTTTCGCCGGAAGTTCTTCTTCAGGTAAGAGTTTTGCTCTCTCTCTGTAGTGAAAATGAGATTGTTGACTAATCTAAATCGGTGATCGATTACGAAATACACAAACGAAAGTAAAGTTAGGTTCTTCATAGGTAAGTTGTTTGTCGTAGCCTTGTAGAATTTTCTTACATTTGTGGTTCGATTTTGATTTAGCTCTTCGCATATGAAGTTTCAAAAAAAAGTTTTTTTTTTTTTTTTATAGGGTTTTTCTTTACTTCTATTTTGGCACAGGGAAGATTTTTTTTCAGCTGGTTAGTAGTTTCAGTGACTACTGAGGTAACAATGGTTGTAGAAACTCTCGAGAGTTCTTGTGAGGGTTCTAAGAGAAAACATGGCAACGGTGGTGACCTCGATGAGTTTAGCAATGGAGACATAAATTCTGCATCTGCTGTTTCATCCGTAAGTTAAAAACCATGGCTTTCCTCTTTGATGCATTGCCACGGTTTTTTGGTGTTCATGTGTCTGTCGTGTCTTATGCAGAAAAGAACTAGGGTTTCAAGAGAAATGACGTTTCAAGATATTTACGGTGCGGAGACATTGCTGAATGATGATGATGAGGAGGATGATAGTGATTGGGAACCTGTGCAGACGCCGTTGGAGTTTGTGAAATGGTCTTGTGTCAATTGTACTATGGCGAATCCTGGTGATATGGTCCATTGTTTTGTACGTTTCTTATCTACCTTTTTTTTCTTGCTCGACTACTACTTTTTTGTGATCTCAAGTGCATTATGTATGTGCATTGGCTATGCATCAGTAAAGTTGATTCCTTGATGTAGATATGTGGTGAGCACAAGGAGTCTGGCATCCTGAGGCATGGATATTTTGCGTCTCCGTTTTTTAAAGATACTGGTCTCACTGAAGTCGAAGAGGATTATGGAGGTAGGAATTGCTTGTTTTGAACATGCCCTTAAGAAATATTGCTATTTCTGTTCCAATTATCTAACTTTAAGTAACTGTAAGCATGGTCACTTCTCTTTTATCTTGATTTTAGGAAGCTCATCTGCAACCAGCTCTACAGCTGTTGGTTTCGACGAGAGAATGTTGCTACACTCAGAAGTATGATCCTGTTACTGTTATATTTTCCTGAGAAATCTGCTGACATCAATACGATTTATTATCTCCAAAACTTTTCCCTGTGCAAGTGTTTCCATTTTAACATGTGTTGATGGCATGCTTAAAAAGTTTGAAGTGAAGGCACACCCACATCCGGAGAGACCTGATCGTCTTCGAGCTATAGCTGCTAGCCTTGCCACAGCTGGTATTTTGGGTTTACACTGTCATGAGAATATGAATATGTTCCATTTTGTAATATTATACTGTTGAGAGTACTTTTGGTATTCACCGCATTTGAAAACTTTGCAGGTGTTTTTCCTGGAAGATGTTTGCCTATTAATGCAAGGGAAATCACGAAACAAGAACTCCAGATGGTGAGCTGCTACTTTATTGTCTTAGGGACATCTCTAACTGCGAGTAGTTTGTTTATTGCATTACTTTTGCAAACAATTCGTTAACTGGTTTATATTTGTCAACTTTTAGGTCCACACTTCAGAGCATGTTGACGCTGTTGATATTACAAGCCAGCTTCTCTATAGGTTTGAATTTAAACCATTTTGTCTCCCCACCATCTGAAACTTTGCAGTGTTCAGCATGCAAAACGTGCTTGTTTACCTGATTTGTTTATGTCCTTTGCCTAAGCAGTTCCTCAATTATCTCACATTGCTCTTACTGATCATCTTTTTCCCACTGTCTGGCAGCTACTTCACCGCTGACACATATGCTAATGAGTATTCAGCACGTGCTGCTAGACTTGCAGCAGGTTTGTGCGCTGATCTAGCTACAGAAATTTACTCTGGCCGTGTAAAAAATGGTTTCGCTTTGGTATGTCAAATTCACCACAATTTTAAAATTTAAAGATGCAACTAGACGTTTGCTTGAAATTGAAATTACACCAGATCAGTTTAAAAAAATTGTTTTATTGAATCAGGTTAGACCTCCCGGTCATCATGCTGGCATCAGACATGCTATGGGGTTTTGCCTTCACAATAATGCAGCCGTTGCTGCATTAGTAGCACAAGCAGCAGGGGCAAGGAAGGTGCTGATTGTGGACTGGGTAATGTCGCTGATAACTCACTGCTGGGTGGTTTTGTAGAACTTCAAACTTCTTAATTTTTGTTCTCTGCATCATGTGTTTAGGCAAATATGAATATCTTCTCCATTGTTGCAGGATGTCCATCATGGAAATGGAACCCAAGAGATATTCGAGCAAAACAAATCTGTAAGCTGCCTAACTCTATGCATGTCTCCTCCTTGATTCTTGGAATGTCGGATGCAGTAAATTATTGTTGTGAATTGACATTTTTTACCTAATAATTGGGAACCATTGTATAGGTATTGTACATTTCCTTGCACAGACATGAAGGAGGAAACTTCTATCCCGGTACTGGAGCTGCTGATGAGGTACCTATGCTTTTCTGTTTTACATTGTCTCATCCAGCATTCCTTGGTAGATTTAGTTGCAGTTGTATATGTATATACACTAGCTTTATTTACTTACCCTGTTTTCGAAATCACTTTAAATTTTCTGTGTGCAGCAGAGCAATAGTTCCTTACATTAATTATGTGGTGCAGGTTGGTACAAATGGTGCTGAAGGTTATTGTGTAAATGTTCCATGGAGCTGCGGTGGGGTTGGTGATAAAGACTATATCTATGCCTTTCAGCATGTAGTTCTTCCCATAGGTACAGAGTCGTGTTCTGCTATCCCCTTTCGAGTTTGTTTCAACTCTAGTCTCTACAAATATTTGGTTTCCACTTTCCACAAACCAGGCTTTGGCTTAACTGATGACTAATATGCTGAGGAAGTGAACCGATCTTTTGAATGTGCGTTCATTCTTTATTCAGTCTAATTTCAACTGGAACCCTTCTCTTGCAGCTTCTGCATTTTCTCCTGATTTTGTCATCGTATCAGCAGGATTTGATGCGGCTAGAGGAGACCCACTAGGCTGCTGTGATGTAAGCTTTAATTTCTAGGGCTGTAATTGACAACTTCTGGAATCAGTATTGTCGTGTGCACCTCATCAGAGGATGTTCTGTTCAATCTATGGCCAATTCAATGCTGGTTTTAAGAGATCAAGTTTACTCTTACTTTCAGGTAACTCCAGCTGGTTATTCTCGAATGACACAGATGTTGGGTGATCTGTGTGGCGGGAAAATGCTAGTTATTCTCGAGGGCGGGTACGTGTTTTTGCAGTTTTTGAATAGTCTCTTGTTTTCAAGGGGCAGCTTCTAACGCGTTTTTTGTTGTCATTATTTGCAGCTACAATCTTCGCTCCATATCTTCTTCTGCTACAGCAGTGATCAAGGTTAATCTCTATTTCAAACTCCATATCTTTTAAAATATGCATGTGGTTATGTAGAGAAACGTTTATTCATGATCCCGCTTAATCTATAAAGGTGCTTCTGGGTGAAAATCCGGAGAACGACTTGCCTATTGCTACCACGCCTTCAAAAGCCGGCCTGCAAACTGTTCTTGATGTACTGAATATTCAAATGAAGTTCTGGCCATCACTTGCTACCGCCTACTCCAAATTACTCTCAGAGTGGGGAACACGTCTGGTCGAAAACAAAAGTGAGTCACACTTCCCCACCAAAAAACCGCATCTTTCTTCATTGCACTTTCTCCTAATACAATCTCACTGGTTTTACAGAAAATCAGGTGAAGAAGAAGCTTGTTCGGGTTCCCACTTGGTGGAAATGGGGACGAAAGAAGCTTTTGTACAAGTTTCTCTCTGCTCGTATGAATTCAAGATCAAAAAGATGTTAGAAAACATCTTCCTAATCCCTCGTAGCAACTGTATTCTAACTCAAATATCTTTTGATACTACGAGAATACTAATGTAGTTGCAGGTCTCTAATCCAGTTATCTCGATTCTGTTCGATATTTCTTAGCATTAAGTGTCACAGAAAGAATTGTATTAGTCTGAAGCTCTCTCATAAGACATCAACAACAAAATGGGCGAGGAAAGGAAACAACCTTTACTTACAAAAACGATCAAATGGCATGGCTTTTTTGCCTTCATCCGTCTCATCAGAAACAAAGACAACAGCTACAAGTCTACAAGAACCGACTGACCCAATTTACAAAAATACTAAACCAAAAAGACAAGTTAAGTGAATCGCAAGGCTGTTTCACAGGAACCGCTTGAGCCAGTGGCAGTCCACAGCATCTTTCTCTAGCTCTTCTTTCATCTCACGTACGCGTTGAAGAGAATCTTTAAGCTCCATTTTATCAAGTGGCATCTCTGCAAATTCTTTCAGAAACTTGTGAGCTCGCGCTGCCCCCCTCGATACTTCCTCTGGATCATCTTCTCTGCTCTTTCGCTTCCCACTCTCCTGCAACACAACAACACAAGAATTCATCTTTGTTCACCAAAGCTCTGTTTTGAGGTCTTTATAGAGAGCACAAACTTAAGAAATGGGTGAAAGATTCCATCACCAACCCAAGACAAAGGGAAAACGAACCGACCTCATTGTTGATAATCATGGAAGACGGAGAGAAATCTTCCAGTTCTGCGGCTTTCTCTCTTGCGAGCGCCACTACGCTTTCAGGGAAGTTGGCAAACTCAGCCACATGAATCCCAAAGCTCTGGTCACAGGCCCCTGGTTCAACCTAACCAGACAAACAACACATCACACAAATCTAATTTTATCTTTGTAAGATAATGAAACAAACAATTTAGATAAAACAGAGACTTTTTACGAAGGTGACAAGCCTGCAACCGAGGAATTCAACCAGCAGATGCAATTTTGTTTTATTAAACCAACCTTGTAAAGCATGGTGAGTTTACGGCTTTCCGTGTCTATGTGAGCGCTGACATGGAAGTTTGCCACACCAACGGTGTTACCAGCGACCTCAGAGTTTGCTTGAGCCAAAGCAGTAAGTTCATGGAAGTGGGTAGCGAACAGAGTTGGTGCTTTCTTCACTTGAACCAGATGCTCACATATAGCCCAAGCTAAACCTGAATAGTCAACAAGATAATGTTTAACAACATAATATAGCAAATTAACTCAATGTTCAAAATAAAAGAAGAGAAATTACAGTTAAACTAACCAAAACCATCATAAGTTGATGTTCCACGGCCCAGTTCATCGATAATTATCAGTGATCTATCGGTAGCTCCTTTCAATATCGAAGCGGTTTCAAGCATTTCTTGCATAAAAGTAGACACTCCGCGCAGCTAAAACACCAAAGGAAAAAAAGGCTTGGAATTAGAGTCTTCAGATATCAGCAGTTTTGTTCATCGAGATGTGGGTTAAACTTTTAACTCACTTGGCAATCGCCTGCTCCTACACGAGCAAAGATGCAGTCTCTGATGGAAACTGAAGCTTTATCACAAGGAACAAAGGAACCAACTTGAGCCATCAGTACAATCACACCAACCTGGAATTTACAATGGAAGGAAACCGATTTTAATCATATGCCTGTGAAACAAAACCGAAATATAAGAAATCATCATACCTGGCGAATGAAAGTGGACTTCCCTCCCATGTTAGGCCCTGTTACTATTTGAAACCAACTCTTCCCTCTCATCTGATTATATAAAACAATAAAGGGCAAACAACGGGATTGCATCAAGTCAAAAGGGAAACAAAGAAAAACAAAAGCTATGGTTTAAATAGCATTACAACACTTACAAGTCTACAATCATTTGGTATAAAATTCACCCAATCTTGAGCTTCTACACATGGATGTCTGCTTCCTTCTAATACAATGTCTCCAACATCCTGCGATTTATAAAACATGCTCTCAGCATTATGTCATAAAATTGCAAAAAAAATCTGTTAATTCTAGGACCGAAACAATCAACTGGAGATTGTACTAACCGAAGAGGTGACTTCTGGCCTACAGTATGGAGTAGGGCAACTGGCAGCCAAATCAGCAAAGCTTAACAAAACATCCATTTCAGAGAGCAACCCTGCTAACTCCTCAAACACCTAAAACATACAATATACATATAAATTCCATATATATTTTATTAATTTTACTATGATTTACGATAAGCAATTTTGTAACAGTCCAATACTTCATACGAATAACTAAACATACCTCGGAGAAGCTGGCAACAGTCTGAACTACACGATCAACGAGCTCCTTTTGATAGCTCCTGTAATCGTCCACAACACTTTGGTACTGGTCCCCAAGTTTCTTAAGCTTTGTGTTCGTGAACTTCACTCCGTCTTTGCGAGTCTCCAGCACCACAAACTGGGTCGTCAGCTTCTTCCTGATCTTTGGCTCTTCCTTCTTCGTGATCCTGAACACATGGCCAAATTGCGCTGCTTTGTCAAGTTTTAAAGCCTTGTCAACCTGAAGATCGAGTTCCATAGCCGTCTTTTTGTGCAATTCGTGAATCTGCTGCTCCAGCAATTCTTTCTGATCTTTCAGAGATGATAATGTGGTGTCATAGCTTGAAGATATCATGTATTCTCCATTTTCTAGCTGGTCAAGATCCACAGAGTACTCTACCAGCTCAATGAACTTGCCGAGGTGATCTTCGTCTGTTAAGGCCTCAAGCTTTTTCAAGTATTTATTGCTGATGAGTGATGAGAATTCTCCAGTGTAGTGTTGCAGAGCTGTTTTGATGAAGGGAAGCCTTATAGTTGACTGCACAGAGAAGATGAAGACTGAGTTAATAATGAAATTCACAGAAACATTAAATACGTTTACGACAATGAAAGTGGAATTTTTAACATCCAGACAATCAGACTAAAGTGCTGAAATTACCTGATAGAGTTTGATAATGTGCTGTAACCCGCCTCTTCTTCTCTGGAGACTCCGCACAAGCCTCTCAAGATCTGAGATTCGCTTCAGATGCTGTCTAAGATCTTGCCTTAACCCAGCTTCGTCAACAAAACACTGAACTATATCTAATCTCGTCTTAATCTCATTCAAATCCACGAGAGGTTGCTTCAGCCACATATGAAGCAGTCTCTTACCCATCCCTGCAGTGCATGTTCTGTTCATGAGACCAAACAAACTGAAATTCTTATTAGCATCAGTTTTGCTCTCCATCACATTCAACGCCCTCATAGCTGCAGAGTCGAGTCTCATGAATCCGCCGATATCATATCTGCGGATTGTGAAGTTCCCATAGTTACCCTCGTCCGAGAGAAGTTCAGAAAACGAGAGTAATGCACCTAGAGCAGGAGTTGCAAGGTCAAACCCGGATATCAAATCTCTAACAGGTTCAATATTCCCCTTCACCAATCTCTTTAGATCTGAGTCTAAATCTCGTCCTTTGAACTCGTGTCTCTTCCTCTCTGTTATCATCACGGCACACCTCTCCAGAGAATCAGACAGGCTTTTGCATTCATTGGATTTGCCGGATTCAGCTGGAAAAATGCATTCTTTTGCGCCTATAGCAATCAGACAAGACTCCAGATTGGTGAAGCGGCCATCATCAAGAAATTCAGCTAGTCCGAGAACTCGCCTGGTGAGATCAACATAGGCCATACCAATAACGCATCTACTGTCCTGAAAATTTGGAAATAAGGAGACAACAACAGGTGTGTCCTGCATTTCATTGTTTGCAAACAGAACATCTTCAAAGCTTCCGATGTTTCCAGGAGAACCTGTTTTCACAAGCCTCCAATTCGATCCGCTTCCCTCATAAAGCTCTACGGTATGATCATTTCGCTCCAGGAGAAGGTCCCTAGCAATCGTTTCAAACATGCTCTTACTGATGCTTACGCTCGAAAGAGCATTTGATCCACTCCCGAGCTGACGTAGAGCAGTGGTTGTATGATAATAAGTCTTTGCAATGAAAACTGAATTATCTCCATGAGCTGTATAATAGTCCTGCAAAATGCATTTTTACCATAAATCAATCACAAAAGAAGATTCTTCAATACAGAAATTAAAGAATCATGCACATTGTTTAAACAACCAAAGTCTAGACCAGTGAGAAGAACTAATCAAAGTTGGAAACTCACCTTACGATCAAAGAATCTAACAGCTCTCGAGTCCTGAAGCAAAGAACAATCAAAACCCACATAAGCATAGATCCAGAAATCGTTAATAACTCCCACTATTTTTTTCCTAATGAACAAATGTCTACACTTGCTTGAAACCCTAATTTTAAGGCATCTCATTTCCACTTAAATCGTCGGAATTATTGCAATTAAAAAAAAAAAAAACGAGACTTACGGTGGGTAGGGTTTTGAAGAACGAGAGAAACCCTTGTGCTTGCTTAGCATCTACCAAAGATTAAAAAATTTAAAAACACGAAAATTATCAGACCTGTTGCAAAACCCATAAACCCAAATGAAGAATCTATACGAGAAATTAAAAGAAGAAGGGTTTTTACAATACCCAATTTCAGCTCCGGAAGCTTGTTCTGCTCCTCGAAATTACCCTCCATTGGAAGATAGAGAAAGCGATTCGGCTACGTTCTGCAACTACGGAGCAAATTATTCTTTTTCTGGGACTGGAAATTTTCGAGGCATATTATGGTGTCGAATTTGGCGGGAAATGCGATTGGCGGCAACTTTTTCCTTACCGGCGGCGCGTGTTTCAACGATCTGTGAGCCACGCGTGTATGTTTCGATGTTTGGTCCATAAAAGATAAAGGCCCATTAAAGCCATATATGGGCTTACTGGGCTAACAAACATCTGTCTACAATCGTTAATATAATAACCTTGCTAGAAATCACGAAGCCCATATATGTGGAAGCTTGACTAAGGAATTCATTAATGCTTTTACGTCCAAAAATATTGAGTTCGAATTTTGGAGAATGTAAATTAATAAAGATAAGATTTACGGGAGATTTTCAGCGTGTTACAAGTAAGAGTCGTTCGTCATGATTCCGTATGTCAAAGTTAAAATTGTCCGCTGTAAAATCGACTATATAATTGTTTTCATAATTTTTAATTGTTAATATTGCAGCATTATGAACAAAAACAAAAAATCACGAATCCACAATTTTGATGTTACAGAATGAAAAGAAAAAAAATACTCAAGATTTCATATCTTTTGTAGAATCATATGCTTAAGGACAAAAATTATTTAGATAATGATACGTGACGTCGATATATTTACATTATCCAGATATTACATTTGTCTGTGACGTATATATATATAGAAAATAAATTATTTTGGAGAACTTTGGACAAAGGAAAGTGGAAGGATTTGTACTAGAAAGCACTAAATTGGCTATAGAGGACGATGATGATGGCCTTTGATGAGCCACAAAAGTCGTATGAACTTATCTTTATGTCATTTATTATGGTTCCAAATAGTCTGGTATATTCCCTTTTTTACTTTCTTTTATTTTATTTATTTTGTTGATTCCCTATTCATATCTTGATTTGCATTCTTTATTTTTGAAATATTCTTAATGATCTTTGATCGTATTAGATTTTCATGAATGTCATTTTCGTTTTTAAAACACAGTTTTCTTTTGTTTTGGAAGAGGATAAAAGCTTATTACGTATAAGGGATGCTGACAAAAAAAATATGTATAAGGGATAAGTTTGTACAAAACAATCCCATAGTTTTGTTTTATTTTATCATTTTTGAAAAGAAAAAAAAGTACTACATGTACATTTAACATTTTATGATTAATTGTAAGAATTTTGTTAGAATGTAATTTAGATTGTAAGAATTTAAATAATTAAAAACCCTATGTTGACATTTTTAATTATATTTTGTTGTCGCATCTTATATTTCACATAGTCAAGAAATTTGGAATCGGAAAATAACAGAGAATATTATGTTATTTATTTTTATAAGTTTTGGAAAATGTTAGTGACAGAAGATATTATTATCACGTCAAAGCTAGAGTTTAAGTGTCCCCAGTTTCTTGTCATGATGATATATAAAAAAACTTTATAGAGTACAACCAACCTAACAAACCCATGATATAACACACAAACTTATCTTTGTACATATAGTTTCTCATACACACACACACACACATATATATATATATATATATATATATATATATATATATATACACACACATTTCCCTATACATTCATATATGGATGTTTGTGCAATCATAATTGACAACAAAATATTTTAAAATATATATATATATCCTAGTGATTTATATTAGTGTAATCACCACATGAATTTAAGTTATGTAATCCTATCACCGCATAAATTCAAATCCGTATATAATATTTATATTGACAAAAACATATTTTGTTATGTCTTTTCTCACTTTGATATTGTGTGACAACAAACTTTTAAGATACTAATCAAGCCCCAATTAGAATACGTTTAATAATTATCAACCCTATCATCCAAAAGTAAGTCATATCTCAGGTAATTAGTCTATGAATTAGTGTGTGTTTTTCGAAAATAATGTTTTAATGTATTTCTTTTAATATAAGATCTGTTTATACAAAAAAACTTTAAATTATAAACTTTTTACGATGTATAGAACAAAATATATTTTTTGGAGTGAATAGAATCACAATCCAATTTGGATTATACGAGTCTTAGCTAGCTTCTCTTTTCTCGCCAATGACTCTTTAGCTTTTTATAACGTTTCCATTATGTTGGGGAAAAAAAATTTGATTATTCATCCGATCTAAATCAAACTTTACATACACTATTTCAAGACATGACATATAATGATAATTCGCCTATATACATAGCACATAAATAAATATGTATGTATATATGTAAACAGCCTGTTACATCATAAACCGAATTTAGAGGTGAAGCATGGGACGAAAATAAAGTAAGCAAATTGGATATTAATTATTTGAGTGTGGTCGAAGCCATTTACAAAGGTTTGAAATGATTTAAATAAAAGGGTATAGTGAAGTTACATCACTATACCTCCTGAAGTTACATCGCCAGGAGGAAAAGACCATATATCAATATCTAAGTAAACCCCTAAATTTAAGATTAAAATGCAGCCTAAAATCTACGATTGGAATTAGGAAAAAGAGAGTAAAGATAATCATCTTGTAATTATTTTTTTTGAGAATATATATATAAATCATCTTGTAATTAATTTGTTTGAGAATATATATATATATATATATATATATATATTTTAACATATACAAGATACGAGAAATACTATTAAAGTGATCAAGTATTCAAGTAACAAAATGGACAAAACTATTAGATTACTATCACAGATACGAACAATAAGTCGTTCTTTGTATATTGAAGTTCTAATAGTCGAAATCAATAAGTAGAATAGTAATGTTTAATTAATAAAGTGGATTCAAGTTTTTTCTGAAGTTAAATTATTGAACAAAATATATAATAAAAAAATCTAATATACTCACAGTTTACCACATTAAACCTTACAGCTAAAAATATGCTTGTAATAAAATATCTGCCATTTCTTTTTAATTGATCTTAAGCGATTCTGATCAATATGGCGCCTCTAGATTACTTAGTTAATTGATGTGCTCTTTTAATTTCTAAAAAAGAAGCAATAATATGAAAATGTGGTGTTGTCAAATCTCCTTAGCTTAAGCGTGAAAGTTGGAACATAGGCTATCTCTATCTTCTCGCTATCCCTAAACCTCAAAGAAGTTCTACATCATTTTTTTAATATAAATTACGAGAGTTCCGGGCCCTAAGTCCATAATCTTTCCGATATCTATAATTAGATTTTAAATATTTCGATTAAAAACATAATTCTCCATCCAATAGAAGGTTTGAACCGAATGAAGATTTGAACCCATAAGCTCTACATCATCTTCTTATTCTCCCATTAAGTTTGTCGGGATAATGTGTTCGATTTTCAATAAAATTCAAATATTTGAGATAAAACAGTTTCTCTTTAATTATCCCTGTAAACTAACATGACATAACCAACTTAAAAATGTGATTGTAATTACACTAGTAAATTATTTTTGTGATCAAATAAATAGTTTGGACCGAAATAGTAAGTGCAGACTAACTCTTCACCATTTTATATGGTTTAACAAAAAAATTTGGATGAATTTTTATTTCATTTCAGACTTATTAGTATGTCACTAGCTATGTTGTAATGTTGAAGTTTTGTGGCTAATTCGTGACGATTATTTTGGACTAAAAATAATAGCGATGATTATTCATAAATTTTGTGGTGAAATTTGTAATTCAAAAAAAAAAAATTATATAATTTTCTTTTGTAATTCCAAAAGAAAGTTCAAGCTTCATTTTTATAATTTCTAGAATTATTCTTTATAAATAAAAAAAGAATCAAGAAAATTGAAGGAAGAAGAAGTCAATATTGAGTTTTGAAGGTTTTATAAAATTTACATTTAACAAAAAAAATAATATTGAGTTTTTCAAGAGGAGACAAACACATAATTTTCCAGGACACATTTCCATGAAAGGAAATTGTGCAAATGAATGGTATTCTAAAAGAGCATTGACTCTCTTTGCTATAAATAGAAAATGATTCATTATCAACTCAAGAACCAAAAACAAAGAAGACAAACCCCCATCGCAAAGTAAAACTAAAATTGGAATTTTTTACTTTGAGAGTGATAATGAGTGACTGAGATTTGTAACCAACGAAATTGGGAACAGAACATAGTAGATAATGTAACACATAATGAAAGCACTCAGGGGAAAAGCAAAATCAATGCCCACTTTTGTAGAAACCAAAACAAGGATTCAAAGACTATAACCAAAGTTTGAAACTTTAATTTTGAGTCTCACTCGCTAAACAACGTAAAATGATTTAAAAACCCCACAAAATGGTGATATGATATATGTTGTTGTCTTCTTCATGTGTTATGAGAAAGGAGAATTGAAAGCAACCTTAGAAGAAGCCAGCGAGTCCATCCATTATAGTCATGTGGTCCTCCTGATAATGGCAGGCCTAGAGAGAGAGGGGAGAGAAGAGAGAGAAAGAAGAGAAAGCATGAGGTACTGGATAATTAGGTGAAGAAGACGGCATGTATAAATGGAAAGAGTGGATAACAATGTATGACCAAAATAGGAGTTTTCATTTACAAAGATAGTGTTTCATCTTTGCACGTAACTCCTAATTAACTTTGTGCTTTATGTGTATACGTGCATATTTTAATATCATACATGTATATGTATTTGCAATTTTGCATACGTGTATGTGCATGCATTTGTGTGGTGAGTAGCTTTTAATTAACTACTGTGTTCGGTTTTCACGTGTTAACCCAAACATATAACTTAATCATTTGTATTAACACTGTTTTTATATCATAATGTGGATTTAAATTCGATGATATATATACATAATCGTGAGTTTTTTATATTCACGACTTGTATCGTGAGTTATAGATTAAAAATAAAAAATAACACATCACTATATAACTCAACTTTAAATGATAGATTGACACATTATCTCTTAGCACTACAAGAATTGGGCAACATAGCTACAAATTTTTTGTAGCTATGATATCTTTTTGTAGCAAATTTCTATTAGCTACTAATTTGCTACAAATATTTCACCGAAACTATACGTTTGAAACAAATTTATGATTTGTAGCAAATTGCCACAAAAAGTTACTGACATTACGTTGTAACTATTTTAATCAAAATTGCTAAAATTTCGTAGCAAATTTGTTACAATTTTGTTACAAATAGTTAGTGGGAAGTTGATACAAAATACCACAAAATTGTTGAAGTAAATATTCATTAATTGCGACAAAATAATCGTGACAATTGCCACAAATGGTGTCAAATATTTTGAAGGTAATGGTCACAGTGAGTTACAATGTTTTTGTAACTAATAGCCACACTGAGTTATAAAAATTTTGTAACTAATAGCCACACTTAGCAACAAAAGATATGTGACTAATCTGTGGTTTTTTTCAAAAAAAAGAGTTTTATTACATTGATATTTTGTAATATACAATAATATGAACGATATATATATATATATACATATATATATCATAAAACATACCAAATCATTACACAAATCCAAATTTCTAAATTCTAATTACATAATTTCCAAAATTCTAATCAACTAATTTCTAAAATTCTAAAAGCCTAACTTCTATTCCAAAAGCCTAACTCCTATTCTAAAATATGAAAAATATATACATATCATAATGGGTGCATCATCGACAACTTCAGCAGGTTGGTCAGCTCCGGCACTTGCTAAGCACGAGTCTTTGCTGGTCATGTATCTTTGCATACTGAGCAAATAAAGAAGAAAAAACCATGTGAACACCAAATTGCAAATTTTTAATATATAAATCTCTTGAACTGTGAGATGCATGAATTTTTTTAAAAAGAATTAAGATTTCAAAGGGTCTTAGAAGATCAGTTGATAACATAGATAGAGATGACAAATCAGGGTGCTAAGGGTTACATGTAGTAGTCGTTGAAGCATTCTTTAGGGAATTGCACAAATGGAGATGACGAGACATAGGAGTTTCGCAAATCTGAAATCTCAAAAGGTATTAGTTCTAGTCATCACAGTCATAGTAAATCTGAAGTAGGCGAGAGCTTGGAGGTATCTGAGTATTTTACAAGAAGGTTATCCGAGAAGATGACCGGAGAATGTTGCAGATGGGTGGAAATCTCTCATCCGAAAATTCCACTATCAAAGAAATCAAAGAAGGTTAAGGCTCAGAAATCATTATTTGGTGTCAGAATAGGTAGAGCTTGACATTACCTAAGATTTGTGACCAAGGAATCAATGTGAATTGCAGATGCCGAAATTACATCTGGTTCGATTTTTTATTCGCTATCTGGAAATTCAGTTTGCGAATTAGGGTTCGGCGGCTACCTCCGAAGATGACCGAGTCGGAATGGGTATCTGAGAGATGTACACCGGTGACGGAATATTCGCCGAAAAATGCAAAGATTCCGGTGGGAATAACATATGGTGTTAGATTTCGAGGAAGAGACACGACGAGATTGATCAAGGAATAATCACACAAAGAAGAAACTGAGAGTGACGAAGGAGAAATCACATGAAGAAGAAGAAACCCTAGATCTAAGAGACTGATAGAGGGATCAAAGAGGGGAAATATCGAGCACACGATCTCAATATCGCAGGGGAAGAAGAAGAAACCCTAGAACTAAGTGAATGAGAGAGAGATCGATTTAGTAAAACTCTAAGTATGAGACTTGGACTAAATTATTTTGGACAAAATAATACTAAAGTTTTGGGCCCAAATATTTTGGCCAAATAATTCAACCGGGATAAAAATTTCCCACCCAAATTTTTTCCGCCAAATGTCTGACAATTGAACCGGGAAAATAGTTTTCCAACCAAATGTAATCTGGGAATAAATATTTCATACCAATTTTTTTAATTTTTAGGCAGCCACGACATATATTGTGGCTATCCGTAACTATATGAACTCCTAAATCCTAAACATTAAAATTGAAAACACTTAATTGGTACGAATTAATTATAAAAAGAGACGACATAACTTTGTAACATTATATATATATATATATATATATATATATATTGAAAATTGATGAAGAATTAAAATTTAGACTTAATCTCATATATAATTTTCATAATTTATTAAGAAAGTATTCAAATTATATTATGGCATCGATCATACAATATTAACAAGATCACGTAGAAGAGCCAGAAAAAGAAGATCACGTATCAGTTTTATCCACTGGACAAGAAATGACTGGATTTGTATTTGTCGAAGGTAAATTGGAAGAGTTTGTCGAACTTGAGGGAATAAGGAGGATGCTCTCTCCGGTTTTTCACAATTGTAGAATTTGCTGCGGACAAACCTATTCTGCCCATATACGACCGTTTTTAATCCAACATTGTGTTGTAACCCTATAAAGTTTAAAGAATGTTAATATGTAGAGAGAAAGATGATTTATGGGAATCCAACGTTCCAAGAAAATGAGGTTTCTTGGAAAGTGTGTCAGGGAAGGTGAAGCAGTCTAAAAAAAGATGTCTTTAGAAGAAAAAAGGTCATAAGTCACTTTGTAAATACGTTGACATTAATTGGTAGATATTTTCATATGCATATTGGTCTAAGTCACCATTATTGCTACTTAATTTGTTATAATTCAGTTTTATAGATATTGTCACTAGTCGTATGTCACTAATTGTAACAATATAGCTATAATTTTTTGTTTGTAACTAATGTGTAACTATTGCGACGATTTCCATTGTACCTATTTGTCATTAGTCCAAAAGTTGCTCTAAAAATATTTCTCGGTTTTTATAACATTATTTTCTCACAACATTTTTGAAAGAAACCGTAGCTTTCGCTACATATATCTTCAAATGCGTTTGTAGCAAAATATGCCACGACGAATTCGTTACTATTTGAAGCAAATTAACTACAATATTATTTTCGTAGTAATTGCGTAACAAATTATCTACAAAAATTACTAATTTACTACATCTTGTTGATTTAATAAATTCGTCGCAAAATTATATCGATTCGTAACTATTTTTGGCTATAAATTGTTATTATAATAAAATTTGTGGTTATGTTGAACAATTTTTATAGCGCAGTATTCGTTTTTGTGTATAGATAAAGATATTTCGAAATATGTTTTTCCATATTTAAACGTGGAAAAAATAAGGGAAAAATAAGGAAAAAGTGATACAGAAAGCTTACAAGATAAGCACGAGAGAGAAAGAGGCTCTCTTTTTAGCGAAAGCGACTTCTAACATATGTATGAGAGAGAGTGTATGTGTGTGAGAGGGTCAAAAGAAAATAAAAGATTGGTCGCTCATGGCATACTGAACAGAGAGCTAAAGCTTTTTTCTTTTCTTCCTAAAATTATTGCAGCTTTCTTTTCTTAGGGTTTCACACCGCCACGTGTAATCCTCCAATTTCAAAATGATATTTTATATTCTAAACTCTTCAATTCATAATTACTAGGTAATGCTCTTAAATTGTTTTTTACTTTCCTACTTTTCATAAAAAATAATATTTTAGAATAAATGGGCTATTAAAAGTTTGTATCCGAGTTTTAATATTGAAACATATTTTCTTCCGTGATAAATGTGTTTTCGTAATTTGTATTTTTTCTTTGTATGTTTATATGTATTAATTTTATTGATTAGTTGTTGAAACATCGAATATTTTTGTTTGATTAATAAAAAAAATGTTCATTATTGACAAATTTTGTTTAATAATTTTTTTAATTTACCATCTAATATTTGAATTACCTTTCAGTATATTTGTCGTCAGATTACCGGTCTTTATGTTTTTCTCTAAACCTAATTAAAAAAAGATATCAGCTGAAGTAAGTTTGTAAATTGATGAGTGATTCGAAAGTTTCATAGGTAGAGCCGTAGAGGTATATAGATTTTAGCGGATTCCTAATGCTTTTTTTTCTCTCTTGCCAACGGTGTTACTTAATTACTCCCAAAAGTAATTCCAATGCTACGTCAAAACAAAAGAAAAGTTTTTCACTGCTTTCGTCATTTTTGCTATTCGAACTCACTTGGATTCCAATAAATCGACGTAAGCAAAAGGAGCTGCCCCTTTTTCAAAAACTACCTGATTATCTATTCTAGATTTACTAAACTTTATAGAACAATTATGTTGCATAACCATTTAGAAGCGTTATTTTTATTTCCAAAATTTTGAAAGCATCTCTATATATGACTTAAGTATCGTTTAAAATTTATTAGATATTCCCTGTAATATATTAATTGATATTTTATATTTTGAAATAAAATTTAGTTCTCTGTTCATATACTTAACTACTCCCAATAAAGTAATTCCAATGCCTCGTCAAAACAAAAGAAAAGTTTTTCAATGCTTTCTTCATTTTTGCTATTCGAACTCAATTGGATTCCAATAAGTCGACGGCAAAAGGAGCTGCCCTTTTTTCAAAAACTATCTGATTATCATCTATTCTAGATTTACTAAACTTTATAGAACAATTATGTTGCATAATAACCATTTAGAAGCGTTATTTTTGTTGCCAAAATTTTGAAAGCATCTCTATGACTTAACTATCGTTTAAATTTATTAGATATTCCCTGTAATATATTAATTGATATTTTATATTTTGAAATAAATTTTAGTTCTCTATTCATATAATATTATATTTGACAACAATACCACAGAAATAATTTTATTTAATCGAATGTTCCCGGACGGACTATATGAATGTATCTTAATTTAATATTTAGTATGAAATAATATAAAACGATGTTTCTTGTTAAAAATTATATGAAACATGCATATAAAGTACTAAATTTCGTAGAGCAGAGTGAGTGCAATTATAGTTAGTGTGAATATATATAATCATAAGGAATTCAATAATCATACCCCAAAGAAATCACTGAAAGTTGTTTAGAATAAACACCACATAAATTTTATTTTTTTACGAGTGTATCCAATCAATTTTCTTGAAGAGTGAAGAGACTATAATAACCAATCAAGTTGTTTAAATAATTTTTTTTGTAAATTTTAGTTTATTATTTAAGATAATATTTTTAAAAAATATATATTTTTTCAACCACCCGCAACTGCAAACGTTCGTGGAAAAGCGTTTTTATTTAGAGCGATTTCAAGCGATATAAAGCGGTACGGAGCGCTATGGAGCGGTTTCTGTGATTGTTGTCTCTATGGTTCCAGTGAGAAGTCCGTCCCTCTTCTCAAATCTTTTCGTACCTTGTTTTTTATTTTATTTGTTGGCAGGGTAACAAATAATTAGGCTAAGCTTTTTGTAAAACGTCAGTATTCCTTAAATGAATATTTATATTCTTAGCAAACGAAAAAAGTTTAATGATATATATATATATATTTTTTTTGATATCTATTGTTATTAAAAATATCTAAGACATTGCTTTTTAAAATAATTTGAACGTAATTTAAGAAATTTTTAGTTAAATCTATAAAGATCCAAATTTTATGGTTTTAATGATATATTTCAAAAGATTTTAACAATAAATCATAACAATTTATTTAAATTCACCGAAAATTACCAAATCATCTACAAACTTACTAAAACTTAGATATTTAAAATATTTGGGTGAATATACAACTATATCTGTCTTTAAAAAGTGTTTTTTATGTTGGAATGCAAAAATTTAAAATTCTACTTTCCGTGTTCCATTTTCTTAAAACTAAATCTAAAATTTCCTCATTTTCTTCTTTAAATATTTTTCCAAATAAAGGCATATGCATAAATGATAATCTTATACCCAATTTTTGCATATTTGAGAAATTTTCTTAATTTATTGATTTTTATTTATTTTGTATCCAACTTTTCTAATTTTGATTCTTCTTAGTATGCAAACAAAACTTATACTGTCTATTTTTTTTTTTATAGTATCTTTATCTTTATTTACTTAAAATGTTTAAAAGATATAACTAAGTTGATAGAATTTATCTAACTAAGAATTACATGTCATTTTTATTAGTTAAACAAAGATCTTTTTATTTAAAGTGAAAGCTAATTAGTATAATCGTCAAATATATGAAAAAAAAAAATATATATATATATATATGTTTTGTCAGCTAACATAATTAACCCAACTGTAAAATATCCTATGAGATTCATAGAAATTTATAATTGTGATAACTAAATATAAATTTAATAACAATATAATTTATGATAAACAGCTCTACAGACTACAGTGAATTTTTTTTTTAACTAACTATTGTTAGGCATATTTTAAATTCATACTATAAATTCTAAAGATATATAATTTTAATTTATTGATAGCTGTCAACAATTTATTAATTTATTTTGAGTTCTTATCTAATTTTTAATAATGAAATATCTCAAGGAAATCTAATAACAAAAACAAACACAATGTCCTAATTATTAAAAATCACCAAAAAAAAATAAAGAAAATAAATTCCTTCTCAAAAACGTACCCTCCTCCGAATGGATGTTGTTCCTTCCCCATTATGATCTCTCTCTCTCTCTCTCTCTCTCTCTCTCTCTCTCTCTCTCTCTCTCTCTCTCTCTCTCTCTCTCTCTCTCTCTCTCTCTCTCTCTCTCTCTCTCTCTCTCTCTCTCTCTCTCTCTCTCTCTCTCTCTCTCTCTCCATTCTAATTCATAGCACATAGACTCATTTAAGTATATTGCCTGAGTTGTCTTTCTCAACCATTAGTCCTTCAATAAAGGTACTCTCTCTCTCTCTCTCTCTGTCTATACACATTTTGACACAAACATAGATTCTCTTGAACAAAGACATTTTGTACTATTTGACTAATCTCTATTACTGTTCTTTCTTTCGTTTTTCTTGATTTTGCAAGCTAAGGAAAGAAAAACTCTCTTCTTTTCTAGCCTTGATTTTGGGTGAGATCAATGTCTTCGTCATTGGAACAGTAATATTTCTCTTTGATTCTATGCTTTCTCATTTTCTTCTCTTTTTGGTGTGTGTGAAGAAGATTTTAGTACAAGTGTCATTCTCAAAAATTTGTTTTAGGGTTTTTTAAAATTAATTTTCTTGCATCAAAGCCCCCCCCCCCCACCCCCACCCCCAAAAGGACATGAACAACAACACTTTCAGTACCACCACCAACATCAATGACGACTACATGTTATTCCCTTATAATGACCATTATTCCTCACAACCATTACTCCCTTTTAGCCCTTCTTCTTCCATTAACGACATATTGATTCACTCCACCTCCAACCCATCAAACAATCATCTTGACCATCATCAATTCCTTCAAGCACCTTCTCCTTTTTCTCAATTCGAATTCGTCCCGGATTTCCCCCTCCTCGCCTCTTTCCTTCCACAAAACAGTGGCCATGATGATAACCAAATCATCCCAACCAATGACCATCATCATCATCATCCATCACTTCTCCTTCCCTTGAACGACCCTATTGGAGAATCTCAACTCGTTGAGCCCTCGGAAACCATAACCCACATAGAAGATTCCCGGAGAATCTCAACTTCTCAAGACCCAAAAATGAAAAAATTCAAGAAACCAAGCAGAACGGACAGACACAGCAAGATCAAAACGGCCAAAGGGACACGAGATCGTAGGATGAGACTCTCACTAGATGTCGCCAAAGAGTTGTTCGGCTTACAAGATATGCTTGGATTCGACAAAGCCAGCAAAACCGTTGAATGGTTGCTCACACAAGCCAAACCTGAGATCATAAAGATCGCGAAAACCCTTACTCACCAGTGCAGCTTCAGCAGCGGCGACGAGTCTCAAACCCGTAAATATACATTCTTTTCTCGTTTTAAGTCTATTAAAATTCTCATCTTTTATGAAAGTTTCGATCTTTATGGTTAATCCGAAATTTAAAAATTTCGCAATTATTCAAGGACCGGCATTAGGATCCATGGACACATCGTCCGATCTATGCGAACTTGCATCCATGTGGACAGTGGACGATAGAGGCAGCAACATTACCACGACCGGTACGTACGTTAACCGTTTCCTTGTTGTTTTAGAATCATAAAAAGTTATAAAAGAATAATTTTTGTTTTTAAGATGTTTACAAATACATAATTCGTTGGTTTGCATTAGAAACAAGAGGAAACAAAGTTGATGGGAGATCGATGAGAGGGAAGAGAAAGATGTCGCAACCGCGAACTCCCATTTTGAAGAAGTTGTCTAAGGACGCGAGAGCGAAAGCAAGAGAGAGGGCAAAGGATAGAACAAAGGAAAAGATGATGAAGAGAAGATCACAAGTAAATGTTGCTGAAGAAGAAGCTCATGGTCATGATGAGACAATCAATAATAATAAAATCAATTTAAATTGGAGTTCTTTTGAGGTGACGTCGTGCGAAAAAGAGATCGAAGAACTTTGCAAAAAGGATCATTTTGCGGTTTGTAACGAATTTGTGATGAATCAAGAAGATCACATTTCAGATCAATCTTATGATATGATCAAGAAATTGAATTCATCATTTCCAGTTCTTAATCACCATCGCAGCCAAGAAGCAGCTACTTCCATAGAGGTAGGTACCTTATCCTATATCTACGAGCTACATTTATTAATTTTGAAGTTTTTTTTGTTGGTTTCTAACTATAGCTATACATAGTAAAATCAAGATTTAGAGGCTATCTCAAATATAATGTCCAATGACACTAATTAATTAAAGTTTTATAATTAATTTACTAGTTAGTTTCATGTTTTTTGGGTTGGTTATTATTATATAGTTTCACATCAAAGATTCAAAGGCGCCGTTTTCTTTTAATTGACTAATATTATGTATTTGCGCAGCAGCAACATCAGTTTATGGATCTTCGTCACTTCTTGGGGAAACCAAGAGATCTCATATACAACTATCAAAACATGTAGTGTTCATATCGATTTACCGTTAATTTCTCAAATTAATAATAATCTGGTGAGAGATGTATGTTAATCTTAATTAAGTTCATATGTAGGCTTTTTCTTCTTCATTTTAGTGTCAAATACTAAATCGATGTAAAATAATCAATGCAATTTGTATGATATTTTTTTTTTTATAGCTCGATCGAGTGAAACCTTAACTATGATATGTATAGCATTTCAAACGCATTTTTGTTAATATAATCTTAAGTGTGTTGAGTTTGTCTATCGTTTGCTTTTAGAAATACAAAAAATGATAAGAACAACAAATTGGTGCAAAAAATTTATGCAAAAATTATATCCTCCATGTGTTCCATTGTATATGTTTTAGCTAATGTCAAGAAACTATAAATATTTTTCATTTTCTAAATACAAAAAATTATTAAATACCTGATTAAAAACAATTCAAGCAACAATAAAAATTACTTTCAAAATATTAAATAAATTTAAATTTTGTATAGAAACTTGAAAAAATAAAATATAATGAAACAACAACAAAATCTCTAAAATATCTTATAAAAAAGAGAGTAGGGAACGGAGAAAATATAAGTTAGTATTCATGATTTAATTTATATTAGGAGTCTTTGACGTCAATTCTAGTTGTTTATTAATCCAAAATTAAAAAACCTTCAAACCTTTCAAGGCAACTAACTTAAAATGTACAAGGACATTGGAACAGCTTACTGCTGCAATATATATATATATATATATATATATATATATATATATATAATTTATTATGTTAATAATAAGAACTTTTATCCACAAAAAAAAAAACTAACTTAAAATGGTTTATGTATACACACCAGTTCATATAAATGTGCCTAAATATATCATCCAGATCGAGACTTATTATTTTTAAATAATGTGAAGCTATATTTGCTCTGTCCTTTAACCAATGATAACTTCTGCGAACAGTCGAATTACTTAATTTGGAGAGTTTTGTTTACTGAACTCGAACTTAAAAGGGTAAATTATGTTCCCAGACTAAAATTTTGCTTACCAAAAAAAAACTTTGAATTTTATATAGTACTTTAACTTTGGAAAGACCTACAGATAAAAACATCCCAAAAGTACGGTTAATTATGAACCTGATGTTCTTTTTATTAACATAATAAATTATATATATGTTGCAGTTCCAATGTCCTTGTATTCCATTTTTACGCTAAAAAGAATATTTGTCCCTCACCATTGTCCTAGCCTCGAACAAGATGTCACTATGATTCGATGCCACTTGAAGATAAACTTATGATTTGCTATCAAAGCTTGATCGAGGTGTCGACGTAGTTGTAGTCCGGCGTAGAAATGTTTAATCATTCAAATTTCAAAGCTCTGAGCTTCAGACCCTACTCCCCAAATGGAATGGTATATATACTACACACTTGAAATACACAAAAACATATTATGTTAGTTTCACAGACGTTATATGCCTACATTTAGTTTCACAGACGTTATATGCCTACATTAGCTTGTGTTGTGTACCTTGGTTGGTTCCCCACTTTTCTTTGGTCTATGAGTTGTCTTTTGACTCCTTAAAAAAGCATACATCCATATGTACACGTACTAGAAAAATAAAAAGAACTAAAATACCTAGTTGAATTTATCTACAACCTCACAAAATTTCGTGATTTATCAGAATTAAAATATATATTTAAAAATATATACAAGCATCTGATACCCATATATTGATTGTAATATCATATTGGAAACACTATACATAGCCACATTGGCTTCTCTTTTGGAATTTTTTCGTTATAACAAAAAATGGAATCATCACTTTCGAATATTTTCTTAAAATGTTAAGATATACGAGTCACGACATGTTTGAAATGTCTCTTAGTTGGTAATAACAAACACACGTGATACGGATCCATAGATTACATTGCTAATGCCAAACATACAAGACAATATGGTGCAAGAGATTGTGTTTTGTTTGGAACGTAAAGTTTGATTAGATTATACAGTATTTGGTTCCTCGATAATTAATAAAATGGAGGAAGAGATTACAACAAGAAGGGATTAAAAAAATCCTAATTAAACACGAAGTGTCAATTTTGTAAGGGACGAATATATATGAGAAATAAAATAAAAAATGAAATGAAATGAAATTTTATGGGAGGACAAAAGTAAGTTAAGTGAGTAAAGAGACATTTGATAAAAAGATAAAAACGAATAAGTACACAAAGAAAAACAAAAGAACATTATTTATATATTTAAAATAATTTATAAATTTTATAACATTTCGTGATACACAGTTATGGTAGATATCTTATATATTTATATTATATTGATCATAGACAAAAACATATGTCTTGTGTTTTTAAAGTCATGTGCAACACAATGCCAAACATGAAAACACAATGAGAATGCAGCTGTTTGGGACTCTGGTCTAAAATGATGAAAAGATTAATTTTATCAAAAGTATTTTTATGTTAACTTTGGACATATCTAGTGAACATCAGTATGATGGTTTCTAAATAAGCAAATCACTAGTAAGGTAGAAAAATGTGATTGAATTTAACGAGAAGGAAACTCAGATGATTCCCAAACCATAAGGTTACATTATTCTCAGAGAAAAAGGTGGCATAAGAAAAAGAAAAAAGAAAAACAAAATCGACTATGTGGGAAGAACAACAAAAAGTTGAAAATAGATAAATAAAGAGGCCACATGCCTATATTTGTCAAGATGTAAAACATAATTTTGGAATTTTTTTTTTTTAATAATACTCTGCCGCGAAAGTAAAATGATTTCGAGAATTGAAAGACAACAAATGCCAAAAATTAACTAAAAGCCCAAATTAGTTAAATAATTTCTCTTTTTTAGAGTGTGGAGAGAAAAAAGGACAAATAGGAAGAACTAACAGAGAATTAATTTTCTCATTAAGGAAAAGTAAATTAAATCTCTTAAGAGATTAAAAGAAACAAAACAAGAACTAAACAGAAATAAATTTCTTAATTTCTTCAAATTAGATTTTCTTCCCAATTCCTAGATTATATGAGCAAAACAAGTTTATTAATCTGCATGACTGTAATCAAACCCTAATGAGAAAGGAAAAAATAATTAGAAGAAATTAAGAAGGAAATTATTATTTTTAAATCTCCGACAAAGAAACCCTAGATCTGAGTTACCAAAAAAAACCTAGATCTGGGTAATGAGAAACCAGAACTTTGACTGTTATAGCAAAAACCAAAAGAATCGGACCACAAAAGTACTTGTTAGAGATGCAGATGCAGACATAGATATATAGAGAATGAGACCCAGAAACTACGAAATTAAATTTACCCGACCTTGTCTTTTATGTTTTTCAAACCCTATTAATCTAAATCCCTACTGAGAAAGAGAGAGAGGCTTTGAACGACAGATACCAACCCTAGAAGAAATAGGAGTAGAGAGACAACTGTACGCATCCGGCATCAATGGCGGATTTTTAGGGTTTCCAGTAAATCTTGTGGTTTTTGTTTTTTTTTAGATTTTGTTTTTTTTTTTATTGAACAAAATGGAGTGAAGACCAGTCATACCCAGCAGAGGGAAGTGGCTCATTAGCTTAATAAGACCAATTTTAAGTATAGTTTTATGAATTTTTAAACATGATTTCTTAAAATCTACTGTAGAAATAAACCACGTCCCTTTTGTTCACTGTGAATCTGTGATATTTGGCATTGACATATATTAATGGTTTTCGTTTTCTTTCCAAAATATATTGGTAATAAATATATTTTCTCATTTTTATCTCTGCACACAAATTTTGACTTTGAATCAAGTTGGTCTTCTTTTTTGTTTGTGTAATTTCGTTAGTCAGTATACAATTCCAAACTAAATTTCAACACGATCGAGTACATGATTTTTTTCTACAAATTTACACTACAAGAAGAATTTGGATCTGGATTCAAGATTTTTGATGACATAAAACATGAGCAATTAGCTAGACCAGCATGTAGAGTCTAATTATTAATAATCAGAATTTTAGTAATTTGTAATTGAATACTGGGAATTTAGTAAATGGCACAAGAAAAACGGACAAATAATCACGTTTATTTTTGCTCTTTGGTTCTTGCTTCTTAGGGTCTTATTTTTCCTCCTTTTTTCGGTACAACTTTTCAGGAGTCTAATCTATAATACTCTTATATGTTGTTTTCATGGGTCTTTTTCTTTTATTGGAATGACTTCACTAAATAAGCTACGTAGTCGGTTCGTTATCAATATTTCAAGACCACAAAACATTTGATCATTTATCAAATAAAGGGTATGGCTGTCTATTAGGAAAAATTGCAAAAAAAAAAAAAAAAACTCATCCTATAGCAATTCCACATAAACAAAACTTACAAATTTGAGGTGTTAATTAAATCTCAATATTTTTTAACGAATCAAGTAAATTTTTAAACTAACAATGTGCTGCGAACAAATTCTAATGTTAAAGACTCGTGTACGGCAATACACTACAAGAAAATGGACATTTTTAACTCACGATAAACGCTATTAATATAATAGCGTTTTCATAAACGTTATGACAGTCGGAGATATATTAGGTCACTTCCATACGATAGCATTTTTTTGGCACGCTATTATAGATCGTTCTATCATAGCGTTACTAAAATGATTTAATATATATTTTTATAACTCATAATAAATGATGTAATATATTATGTTGTACCATTTTTTTGATGTTGTATTAGATTTATTTATAACTCTTGATTTATACTGTGATATATTGTTTTACAGCATTTTTTATAATTGTTATTTTAAGAATAAAAACAGAATAAAATAAAATAAATGTGTTATTTAAATGAATATTTTGTCAAATATAATATAATTAAAAATATACAATTATAAAAGAAATTAAAACATCAATAAAAACGAAAATAAAATATTAAAAAATGAATTATAATTTCATTCAAACTGAAAATATACACAAACTATATTATTAAAACATCTCTTTCTTTTTGTTATTTCAAAAACCCCAAACCTAAAATCTCAAGCTTTCTCTAGACCTCTGAAAAACTTGACAAACAAACCCGTCAAATGGGGAGAAACGATTTGCTACGGTTACAGGTCGGACATGAACTGTATACCTATGCGAATTCATACATAAATTGATATAAAATAGCTAAAATATACGTTGACTTTAACAGTGTTAGTCAGACGTTAACGGTTGCTGAGTCAGACGCCTAGTCAGTAATTAATAAATTATTAATAAATATTTAGAATAATATTAGCATTAAACGTGGTCGTTTTGGCAAAAAAGAAATCAATTAAGAGTAGCAGAAAATGACGTCGTTTGTTAATAATCTTTTTTCGTTTTCTTATTAGACCACAACATCATTGTTTTATGCTAAGTTTTTTGTTTCATTGTGTCGTATCCTCTTCTCAAATTAGGGAAGAACAGTCGACTGTGGATTCGAAAAGATGAGGTAAAATAAATCGAATCCTAAATCCATTTTGCTCAGAAATTTATCTTCTCTTCTGTTTAATTGATTGTTTAGTTGGTAATAATCTCCTACTCTCTTGCAATCGACTATGGATTTCACACAGTTTTTGTGAAAATTAGAAAAAAAATTATATGCCCACCAAGTGTTTCTCAGAATGTTTGTGAGTTTAATTTTGATATTAATGAACTTTTTATGTTTCAGTTTTGCTGACGATACAAACTTCAATTACGTTTACGGTGGAAAGTTTGAGACACACAATGGTGTACTATGTTATGTTGGAGGCGAGACACTTGTCGTAGAAACTCAATCTCAAACTTTGTTTACAACCTTATAGGCTTCGTTGAATCTGTATGGAAAGAGAATGTACTATAAACTGCCGTTTGAGGATTTGAGTGATCTGAAATTCTTATGTAACGGGTCTGGTAATTTTGGGATAATGTGCTCGACTGCTATTTGGGTATGTGGTATTGATATATACCTGGAGGATGAGAAAGTCACACAGGAAGATGCAGATGGTGATGAGAATGTTGCTCAGGAGAAGGATGATGGTGATGAGAATGTTGCTCAGGAGACGGCTGATGGTGATCGTAATGTTGCCGAGGAGGAAGATGATAGTAATGGTGAGGTTAATAATGAAGGCAGTGATGATGAGCAAGATATCTGTGAGGAAGAAGCTCGGATTGAGGCTATTGTGGCTGATTTCGTTGATGAAGAAGAAAATGAGAACTATCAGGATACACCTGATAATTCTGATTGTAAGGAAGAACCAGCTAAGAGACAGACAAAAAGGTGTAGAAGAGGTAGTGTCTTGCAACCAAATGAAGACACCAAACTGTAGCTTTCAGACTATAATCAATTCATAAAAAAACAATTACCTCTTGCTAATTTTTGGATTTACCTTCTCTGACCCATAAGGACAACAATGGAAAAGTCTACCCAGATTTTGAACCGTTTTTGAAGTTCTGATAATAGAACTTTCTCCACATCTACACGTTCACGAAATTCCTTTTTGTTTTTCGGCTCCACGGTGCCTTGTTACATTCATCCCTTTGCGAATTGTGTTCAAAATCGTTTTTCAGAAACTTATAAATAAGTCGAAATTTTCAAAAATTAGATAGCTTTAAGTAAACATACCTGAACTCGAACCTGATGAAGACATCCGTCGTCAAGTGAACTGAAATTGAATTCTAAGACAAGATTTTGAAAACCCTAAATCCCTAATTTGTGTGTTTATCACGAGGAAGAAGAAGAATATATGGGAAAGAATATATCATCAACGAACCGTCGTTTTATTTATTTCTCTTCTGTAGTATTTTTAAAACTATACGATACGATGTCGTATATGATGTGGCACCCGATCCATCTCATGTGGCATCTGACTCATTGTCCGTTAACGGTTTTACTAACGCTGTTACATCCAATTGTATATTTTAGCCAATCGTATTAGTTCATGTCTATTTTTTGAATTTTATATCAGTTTATGTATGAACTCGCACATGTATGAAATTCATGTCCGGCCTGTAATCGTGGCCAGTTGTTTATGTATGAATTAGCCGTTTTCCCCTTAAATGGAGAGCGAGATCAGTGAAGGAAGCGTCACTTCCAAACATGGTGGCTCCGTTTTCTACTGTACCCGAATTTAAATATTCGTTTCTCAATTTACTACAGGATTTGGAAACTCACTTGTCTCTACAATCTCCTTCTTCCTCCTCTCATCAATGTGAACAGCCACAAATCGATTAGCAGAACCTTACTTTAAGCTCATGGCTTCAGTCTTCGAAATGCTGCGATCATATCACAAGATCAACGAAGAAATTAGACAAGTATTACAAAAATCACAAACATTCAGAATAAGCAACTAATTAGAGAACATTCTGTTCTAAACCCAAAAGCGAGAACATAAACTTATCAATTAAAGAGATTGATACGCATAATCAAGAAGAATTCCTAAAGAGATCGATACACATAATCAAGAGGAATTTGAGATGCTACATAAACTAAGCAAGTACTGCTAAAATCTCAAACATACAAACAAAGACCTAGCCAGAAATTGAAACTAGAATACAGATAGTCTTCGATTCAAAACATAAAACCAATATGTATAAAGAAATCATCATCTAAACAGATTGAATCAAACAATCGAGAGAAATTTAAGATAGAAACTGGAAAAATCAAACTAGAAAATGAAGAAGACCAGAGGAAATTACCACGGTGGCTCGTTATGTAGTCAAGGAAGCTACAGAGGAGCTCGATCTCATCCTCATCGGTCCATAGCCTCTGGAAAAGACGTCTAGGGTCGTCAATCGGCGGTCTCTGATGGACGATCTCGGTCATGCGGTGCCATTTCGAATCGGAATCTACGGCAATCGCGACAACAAGTACGGCGGCTCCGGCAGGATTCGAGGCCGGTTCTGACTTCTTCTCCGATGGCTCTTAACTTTCGTGCGGTGAACGATTTTGCCTAATTTACCCAAAACTTTAGGGATTTTTTTGGGAAAACGGTCATTTAAATACTGAACTATCCGTTTTGCGCCAAAACAAATACCAACTTTCAAATGAGTCGAATAATACACAAACTTGAGTTGACTGAGCCAAATTAGGTATAAATTTAGTCAACTTTAACATCCGTTTAATGGACGTTAATGACCATTTATTGTGGATGTTAAACTAAACGACGTCATTTTAAAAACAGAGAAAAAACAAAAAGGGTCAAATCCTCAATCACAAAATCTAAATCCCTAATTCTATATTTCTCTCTTCCTATATTTCTTCCTCGATCTTCTTCCTCTGTCACGAGTCACCAATGTCACAAAGAATCAGACCAAAACGATGACACCACCATTACCGTTGTTAAAGACATAAGAGCTCGATTGGAGAATCTAATTCGAACCCAACATGACGCTCACTTGGATCTCCTTTCGTCTTTTCAATCTGTTGTTCCCGACATTGTCCCTTCGCTCGATCTCTCTCTCCGACTCATCTCTTCTTTCACGAATCGGCCTTTCATTGCCACACCTCCGTTACCCGAACCCAAGGTGGAGAAGCATCAACTAGCTCTTAAATTAGGAGGAACCCAACAACAAGCTCATGATCGAAATCAATGCTTATCGATTCCAATCAGAGAGACTCTGGTTCGGGAGCTGAAGCAGATGGATCAAGTGGCTGTCGTGGGAACTATGGTGGCGGAGTGTTTGCTTCAACGAGTACCATTTACGCCGATTGATTCGTCGACTGTTCTCAGGAAGCTTAAGAATGACAAGAACGCGAGAGCCGCTGAGAAAGCTGCGTTATGTGACTTATGTGGTGAGTGTGGGCCGATTCTCGTCATAGAAACCGCGCTTCAATCGATGGTAGAAGAGAACTGTTATGTGGAATTGGAGGAGATTGAGGTTAGTGGTAAGCTTAGAATCATGGTTTTGGCCATTGATCGAACAAGATTTCTCAAAGAGTTACCGGAGAGTCTCTAAGGTAACGACGAATCGGATTGGGTCGTGGAAACCCCTAATTCGATTGAGAATTCTATAGTTTCCGCCCTTTTTTATTTTTTCTGTTTTTAAAACGATGTCGTTTAGTTTAACGTTTACAATAAACGGTCATTAACGTCCATTAAACTGATGTTAAAGTTGACTAAATTTATACTTAATTTGGCTCAGTCAACTCAAGTTTGTGTATTATTCGACTCATTTGAAAGTTAGTATTTGTTTTGGCGCAAAACAGATAGTTCGGTATTAAAATGACCATTTCCGATTTTGTTTGGTGATGAGAGATGGTGAAATTAGATCTAACGGTTCATATTTCATGTTAATTATATGATCTGATGGTTTATAATATCATTGCAAAGAATGCCATGGATCGATGATGACTTGGCAGTTGAATAATTGTGAACCAATTTTCTTTTCAGTTCATGTGGGCTTTTGCGCCTACTTCGAAAATATTTTAGTATTAGCGCCATTCGAAAAAATTTGGCCATGAATGGTAAAATTTCAATTTTTCAATCAATGGTTAAAATATATTTTGACCAAAGTTTAAGTGTAATTATGAAACTTTAAATCCGGAATCAAACATTCATAAGTCCCTAAAAAACCAAAATTCTATGTCAAAAACTCATCAGATAATAATTTTTAATGTATTTTCTACTTGTAATTGAGAAATAGAAAAAAAAAATTTCAATTATGAAACCCTAAACTCTAAATCAAACATTAATTTATCTATAAAAAACCAAAATCCTATACCAAAATTATGTATGTATTGTGATACCTTAAATCAAAAACTCATAAATTCTTCTTTTTATTTTGTATTTTTATAATATTTTTTTTTACATTTTATGTTTTTAGGATGACACAATAAGTTATTGTTAATGTTTGAAATAAAAAAATTATCTTAATGTTTTGATGTTTGATTTGAGATTGTTTTATGAATTCAAATACAAGGCATGGGATTTTGTTGTATTTTCTTAAAATGTATTATTTATGCTAACCGATATATTTCATTAGGTTTAGAAGCCAACAAAAAAGTAAAATACATTTTAAGGTTGAGATCAAAAGCTCACTAATCCATAGAAATTTATTATATTTCTATTGTTAATAACAATAAAAATAAAATATATTTCAAACCATATACCCTATATTCTAAAATTCTCTTTTAATTATTAAATTCTCTTTTAATTATTGAATTATAAGAAAGACAACTTGTTTGCAAACCGGTTTCAAACCAAAAGGCATTAACAAACAATAAAGACATTCGAAATAGAGAAATCTCAAGAGTCGAGACTTGTCTCACTACTTTAAATATAAGAAAACAAGAGAAACAGAGAGTGTGGCCACAAGAAGAGAAAAAAAATGCGTCTCTTTTGGGATGAAAGCATAAAAACTTGACTTTGTTGATTTAGTGAGATTCAAGATGCTTCTTGACGATGTTGAGTGCAATTGTCTCTTCACCGTAATCATGTAACACCAGTACTGGAAACCAACATTGATGAGGTTTTCAACAGTGACAAGCTTGTGGCTCTCTTTCCTCCCTGTAAGCAAGAAAACTTTGTATCCCACCTTAACCTAAAACCATTAACACAAGAATGATGGTGATTTAAACACCGGAACCAAGAGAAACTCATACATAAACAAGAATATGCACGCATACATGCCAAATCTCAATCTATTTTCAAGACACAGACGACATCAATTCCATAATCTCACTTAAAAATAGTTGATTACAGAGATTTACTAAACTGAAAATTCCATGCTTTGTTACGATTATACTTGTGTCTGTGAGTGTGTAAAGAGACAGAGATAGACCTGGAGGTAACAATGTCTGCTGCTCGCTCTTCCAATGTTGGGTTTGTTCTCTGACTGTAATGATCAGTAACCCGCTTGGGAAAATTCTTTGTGGTCTCATCATCCAGAAACTGAGAATCACCTGATGTCAAACCAAAAAGAATCTGAGTTTAAGCATAACAATCACAGTCACTTAGCAAAACTATTGCTAAAATAGATTGACTTTATTAGGCAATAAGAAGTCATATCTTGCACAATTGTTATATCTATAGCAGTAGCAGCATTAAGAGCCTCCCTCACCTTGACACCGAGCAAAAGATGACGCTGAATCGGAGAAAACACAAGTGTTAGTCATAGTAACCATCACCAAAATTTCAGGAAATGTGCTTCGTGATTCGACATACCCTTCCTTCTGACCCTCAAGTAAAACTCGAAATGATTCCTGCTGGTCCGTGGATGTCTCAGCCAACGGATTTGAGAGGTGAGCTGTGTTCATAGAGGCTTCAATACTAGCAGAACCATCATTCTGTGATGCAGCAGCAACAGCTTCCATTCGCATTGCTTTTCTTTTCTCTGAATCCTCTATTATGGCTTTAGGTTCAGAGCTTATCAACTACAAAGATACAAAGGCACAAAAAATCAGCCGTAAATTCACAAAACGAAGATCAACTCACAGCAGCCACAAAATCTGAACTTATATACGTCGAATTTAAAGCTACAAGTAACAATGATAGACACAGCTGAGCATAAAGCATCAAACAACAAAACCTGATTCGTATCACAACATCTCAACATAACCATCAACAAAATCAATCTGAGTTTCAACATACCAAATCGTTCAAAGGGGAAGTTGAAATTGCAACTATACAAACGAAAGGAGAAGAAGAACTCACCTGGGTTTTGATTCCGTCTCGAAGAACAAAATTGAGAGTAGCTCCAACCAAATCTCTCTGACTTTTACTTGTTCTTCGTATCTTCAATTTTTCCCCTACTTTGATTCTTCTCTCACGTTCGTTCATAGAGGCTTCATCATTCAAGTTTGGATGAGAGAGGATCTTTCTTCTCTGGTGAGGTTCAGATCTTCGACAAAGGAAGAGATTTAAGCTTTCAAGGTGGAGAGACCTAGAAATCTCGAATCTTGTTTTCTTTTTTTATGAAAATAAAATAAAATTTGGCATCTTTTATATTTTGAAATATTGCCCTTTCATCTAATTTTAAGCTCGCATCGCCAATTTCAGCTTTCTGCCTATTTATTTAAAGGCTTAGCATTTTTAAAATGCTATCATATGTAAGTCTAAACCACTAAAATATCTTTAATAGTACTTACGAAAATGGAATATTATAATGTGCTATTAATAAACTTTTTTTTTTTTTTTAGTGGTAAAAATTGATATGTCAAAAATTTAGGATAGAGTCTAATGAACTGATATGCTCAAATTAAATCCCTAGAGCTACTCTCTCAAATTAAGAGATCGATGCAGTACTTAGGAGTCGAATCCACAAGGACTCAAGAACCTCACGATAGACTTTTTCGTTTCGAATTCAGCTAAGCGAGTATGGAAAAAATTAAATAACGATGCAAATAATAATTAAAAACGGGTTGTTTATCAGATGGAAAAACGCCAGGTCCAGAGAATTTCTCAGGAAATCAAGTAATGAAGATCAATTAATTGGTTAAGATCGAATTATGAACAAGTTCCAGAACTCAAATCACTAATGTAAAATAAACCAACTTTCGTTGCGAGAATTAACTATGTTTAAAACTCAAGAAACCAAATTTCTTTGCGAATCCTAAATCCTAAACAAGCATTAAGCGCAGGTTCGATTTGTTCACAAATTATCTAATCCAAATTTCTTTGCAATTATCTAATTTGCTCACTCTAGATTTTTATCAGATTATAAATCACACTTTCGTGCCAATTTAACAACATAAGATCGAGATACTAGGTGATCAATCTAGAACTAGCTTTAAGTGCACCCTAGGTGAAGAACTATCAAGTTTGAATCCTAACCAATAAATCAATATATCATTCCATGAAATCCCTAATGAGAATCCCTAAACCTAACAAGGGATCTACTCACACATATCAATTGAAATCAAAGACATAAATAAGATAGATATCATAGAAATCAGAAAAGAGAGATAGAAACAGGGGTTCAAAATCTCTCCCAGTTCTTTGTTAAAAAGCCAGAGTAAAATTAATCAAAAGTGTAAAAAGTGAAAGATGCCTCCTAAGAAGCTTAAAAACCCTAAAATATATGTTAAACACGAGCTGGGCTCTTTGGTAAATACATGAAACTTCAGGGCAAAGTTGCAAATCTCCAAAAATATTGGTCTTCACGTGGAGGTATAAAAATCGGACTGTGTCGAGCGACGCACATGGTTGCGTTGGTCGACACAGCTGAACTTGAAAAACACCAACTTCGACTTTTCATCTACAATGCTCCATAATTGCTCCATAATGTCTAAATGATCCCAAATTGTGTGTAGACCTGTAAAAGACTCGAAAAGGACTCGAAAGACACATAAAAGACTCGATTATATACATATATCATGGCTTTAAAACCCATAAAAACCATGATATATCAACTCCCCCAAACTTAGCTTTTGCTTGCCCTCAAGCAAACAGAGAACTGAGTAAAAGGAAGAAGTTTGAAAAAAAGGAAACTCACATTCTTTCGGAGCATCACATTGACCAATCACCATGTAATCCACATGCAACAAAAACCAGCCCAAATCTAACCACCATGTACTTCACCGTAGACATTCGCAGTTTTCTCGATTTAACCCACAATTTCGCAACATAGTCCATAAGCCTTTCATCGCTGGGTCTCATCTCTGATCTCAATGCCAAGAACTTTCTAGACTCATTCCCGTACAATACTATGACAAAGCAACCATACAACACTTGGTACTCTTTCTCTCCCCCAGACTTATTATTTTCTCATTCACTTTTTCTTTCCTTTTTTTTTTTTTTTTTTTTTTTTGAATAATTCAAAGGTGTAGGCGAATAATGGCATCACGGGAAATTTTCCTAACCTCGCTTCCAACCTTTGCGTGATCATCTCTTTCAAAGTAAAATAATGGGGTCATGGGAAATTTTCCTACCCCTTTACTCAAAAGAAAATCCTCTCATCTTTATATATTTATTACTTAGAACAAGGGAGAGGAGTACCATTTAATTTTATACAGGTTGTCTTTTGTCAAGTATGAACGAGGAGTCAAGCCCTATGAACATCAATCACATCGATGAGGTAAAAGAAACAATCAGAAATTAGCTCAGGCTTTGGTGGGTTTCTGTTGGAAATATGGGAGTCTCAAGTCAACTGGCCAGCCTTTGGTTTTTTCATTAGTCGGATCGGAACTAATTCTGCAACAATGGTCACTTAGATGAAATAATTAACACAACAAACTAAAAGAAAGATCATAGTTTCCAACAAATTTTTGACTCAATAAAAAAAAAACACAAACTGACTCTAAGAAAATAAAAGATGTTGTCAATAACCACCTCCCCCAGACTTGAACAACACTGTCCCCAGTGTTACTGAAGTATAAGTTCGGTTAAAAATAATAAGAAATTGAGAAAATAAAAAAAAAGAACAGGAATCTTACCTGTGGCCGTCCGTGTCGATCGACACGTGCGTGTGTGTCGACCGACACACCCAGAATTTTCAGCAGTATCGGCTTGAGCGTGTCGACCGATATAGGCAAGTGTGTTGGTCGACACAGAGACTCATGGACAATAAATTTCCGAATTTTCCTGTACATGACACAAAACACCAAAATCCAAAATAAAAAGAAAACAAGACTCTGAAATTCATATTTACAGACTTACCGGTGGGTTGCCTCCCACTAAGCGCTTGTTTTAAGTCGCGAGTTTGACTTGGATGCCATTTAGGCATGAGGTGGATCTGCGAAGGGCACTGTGTCTCCCTCATCCCTTGAGAACATTACATGTGATGGCTTTGGATGGTCCTCCTTTGCAGCTAGTATTCCTCCTCCAGACTTCCAAGGAACAACACCAGGAAAGAGTTTCATAGTATTCTGCAGCATCTCTTGGACAACTACTTCTCCTCTCTCCCTCAACTCTAAGGGGATGATAATTCTGAACTTGGAGAAAGGTTTTGAGCTCCCTTTGCATCTCACTTTGGGGTTAGTCAGGTCTCCATCACATCTCAGAGAGACTAGAGTCGAATGTGGAGCACACGGGATCTTTTTGCACTTGGAATTTGCTGGTTTGTTGACTTCATGATGTGCAAAGGACGGAGTCATCTTGGGGACGTTTTGGCCCTTCTTCGTGTCATCTCCAGGGTTTAAACTCGGCTTCTCTCCATCATTTACAGTCATACAATAAGTCTCTCTGACATGAACTGCAGGGTAGAAGACATTCTTGTTGACCTTGGAGAAAGAGATTCGCTGATTAGGATAATCCACAGTTGCAAGGAAGGATGCACCAAGAATTAATGGCTTATTGTTGTCGTTCTTCATCTCCATAATGTGAAAATCCGCAGGAACAAGACAATCTCCTACTTGAAGCATCAGGTCAGGAATGAAGCCTTTTGGAGTTGTAGAAGAAGCGTCTGCAAGCTCGATAAATACATTTGGAGGTTGCAGATCCAAAATTCCTAGCTTCTTTGCAACAGCCTGGGACATGACATTCACATTAGCTCCTGTGTCACAGAGAGAATCCTTTAATTCCATGCCTTTGATTGAGCATGGAACAACGAACTTTCCTAGATTCACTAACTTAGGTAACTTCCTCAATGATGGTTGAGCTTGTTTCCCTTTTGCCTCTGGTGATTTGTCACTGTCATGGTTAATAGCCAATGGATATGGTACCTTGGGTTTGTAGACTCGTCCCATCGAAATTTTTGGCTTTTCAAAAATTTGTGTCGCAGCTGCCTCCTTGTGTCGACCGACACCAAGGGTTGTGTCGACCGACACAGACACCTTGCTTTCGTCCTTGGCAGAAATTTCAGATGCATCAATTTTCTGTGGGTGCTTGTGTTGATCGACACAGGAAAGTGTGTTGGTCGACACAGACGATTTTGGCATGTCTTCAGAAGGTGTCGATCGACACACTCCACTTGTGTCGACTGAGCTCGATTCTGGTCCGTCTGGACTCGATTTTTGCATGTCTTTCAGGTGTGTCGACCGACACACTCCACTTGTGTTGGTCGACACAGACGAAATTTCTGCAAAATCTTCTTCAATTTCTTCTAACTCCACGAGTTTATCAACACTTAGACCCCTTTTTAGCACTTGATTAAGCTCCTTATCACTTCTCAACATGATGGCATTGCAATGATACTTCAGATTAGTGTCTATCCTTCCAGGAAGGACTCCATCTTGTCTTCTCACAGACTCAGCAGTCTGCAACCTGAGTATCTAGCTTCTTGACATGAGTGCTCAAAGCTTCGAACTTACCATTCAAATCAGCGTACATGGTATCGATCTTCCCATTAAAGTCAACTGTGATCTTCTGTTGTCCCTCTAGTATCTGCTCAAGCATAGATTTCATCTCACTTTGCTCAGTTGGTGCATGAGGTGTTTGGTAAGATGAAGATCCATAAGTCCTGCTGAAATTGTTGTTGCTCTGGAAAGGCTTCTGATTATGAGGCTTAGAGTCATACCCAAACGAGTTCTTATTACTCGTAAAGTTACTCCTCTGACCGTAGCCATTGTAACCACCTATGTAGTTGACATCTTCTTGAATTCCTTCTTCGGGCTCGAAAGTCTCAACCTCTGCAGCAAACTTAACTGACTTCTTGTTCACCAAAATATTGTGAACTGAATCCAACTTGTTCTTCAACTCAGCAATCTATTTTCCATCAATGTTTCCAGTTTGCTTCTGCCTCTCGAAATCAGCATTCTTGGTGCTATTGCTAGACGCCAAGTTCTCAATCAACACATAAGCTTCTTCGGGGGAACGCGTGTTGAAATTTCCATTACTTGCAGAGCCAAGAGCCATCTGATACCTCCAATCTACACCTCTGAAGAAAATACCCAGCAGCTGAACCTCATTGAAACCATGATGCGGACAATCTCGTTGGTAAGCCCTGAATCGCACCCAAGCAGCCTTGAATGGTTCAGTCGGTCTCTGCGTGAACTGAGAGATGTTGTTCCTTAAATCCTCTAATCTCGCATCATCATAGAAGTTACGCAAAAACGCCTTCTTGGTATCTTCCCAATTGGTGAGAGACCCTGTTGGTAACTGCTTCAACCAATAAGCTGCTTCACCACCAAGAGAGTGTGGGGAAAGCTTACAAAAGAGATAGTCATAGCTGACTCCATTATGCTTCATGCTAGTCACCAAGTCCTCGAACCTCTCAATATGGTCCATAGGATGTTCATGAGCCAATCCATGGAAAGGATGTTGACCAACCAGCGTGTAGTAGGACGGTTTCAACTCAAAATCGTTCCTAGCAAAACTAGGAAGTCTGATCGCAGACTTATTCGCATAAAACTCATCAGGTCTGTTGTAATCCCCAAGCGTCCTTACTCTCCCAGCTTGCGCATGTGCCTGCGCGTTCTCAACAGCAACCGCCACGATGGGGTTCCCATCTCCATCCAATCTCTGCCCTTGCTCGTTGCAAACATGACCCTCTTGGTCCCTGAGAACACCAGTTCGTCCTGACGTAAAATCACAGGATTAACCATCTCCACTGGTTTCTTTGCTTTTCTGTTCGTTCGTTCTATCCTCGTAAGCTCCTGATTCGGAAGAAACAAAAGCTGACTGTCCTTGTTGCTCCTGGTAACACGATTAGGCATACACCTAAAACACACAGGACAAAAAGATAGAACGATGTGAGTAAAACTTTAAAATAAAAACTTAGTCTAAATTCTACACTTAAATCTATCGGAAACTCAAAAGAGTCCCCGGCAACGGCGCAAAAATTTGATATGCTCAAATTAAATCCCTAGAGCTACTCTCTCAAATTAAGAGATCGATGCAGTACTTAGGGGTCGAATCCACAAGGACTCAAGAACCTCACGATAGACTTTTTCGTTTCGAATTCAGCTAAGCGAGTATGGAAGAAATTAAATAACGATGCAAATAATAATTAAAAACGGGTTGTTTATCAGATGAAAAAACGCCAGGTCCAGGGAATTTCTCAGGAAATCAAGTAATGAAGATCAATTAATTGGTTAAGATCGAATTATGAACAAGTTCCAGAACTCAAATCACTAATGTAAAATAAACCAACTTTCGTTGCGAGAATTAACTATGTTTAAAACTCAAGAAACCAAATTTCTTTGCGAATCCTAAATCCTAAACAAGCATTAAGCGCAGGTTCGATTTGTTCACAAATTATCTAATCCAAATTTCTTTGCAATTATCTAATTTGCTCACTCTAGATTTTTATCAGATTATAAATCACACTTTCGTGCCAATTTAACAACCTAAGATCGAGATACTAGGTGATCAATCTAGAACTAGCTTTAAGTGCACCCTAGGTGAAGAACTATCAAGTTTGAATCCTAACCAATAAATCAATATATCATTCCATGAAATCCCTAATGAGAATCCCTAAACCTAACAAGGGATCTACTCACACATATCAATTGAAATCAAAGACATGAATAAGATAGATATCATAGAAATCAGAAAAGAGAGATAGAAACAGGGGTTCAAAATCTCTCCCAGTTCTTTGTTAAAAAGCCAGAGTAAAATTAATCAAAAGTGTAAAAAGTGAAAGATGCCTCCTAAGAAGCTTAAAAACCCTAAAATATATGTTAAACACGAGCTGGGCTCTTTGGTAAATACATGAAACTTCAGGGCAAAGTTGCAAATCTCCAAAAATATTGGTCTTCACGTGGAGGTATAAAAATCGGACTGTGTCGAGCGACGCACATGGTTGCGTTGGTCGACACAGCTGAACTTGAAAAACACCAACTTCGACTTTTCAGCTACAATGCTCCATAATTGCTCCATAATGTCTAAATTATCCCAAATTGTGTGTAGACCTGTAAAAGACTCGAAAAGGACTCGAAAGACACATAAAAGACTCGATTATATATATATATCATGGCTTTAAAACCCATAAAAACCATGATATATCATGAACTCCGAGTGATGTTTTGTGTAACCTCAGTCATCTATTCACCTACCATAAATCTTTGTACCGCCCGTCCAGTATAGATGTACAAATTAAGTTACTCATGTAGACATCATTTATATGATAATGATACATCTCCCTAACTCAATGGGCCTAAAGTTAATAGGCTTAAAGTAGTTTTGTTTTGTAGATCCATTTACATTTGAAATTATACATCCATATCCAATGGGTCGATATGGTAGGTGGACTCAGATTGAAGTAAGCAAGTTTTGAGACGTTGAATTAAATTCAGATGTAGGCCATCTTCGGCCGAAGCTCGTGGATTTTGTCTTCAATCGAATTTTTTTGGTGAAAATTAAAAATAAAGGATGTTATTTTTTTTGTCCATATATACATTTTTTAAAAAATTGTCATTTATACATAAACTACCTTTTATAATACATTGAAACAATTTTTTGTTAAAAAAATTTAAAAGACGTGAGAAACAAATGAATAGGACATTAGGTCAAATGTGTAATTGTTGTTTGTTGATCGATATATTTAATTTGGGATTAGTAAAAGTCGTTCTACTGAATTTAGAATACTCCTTATATCTTTTATACATGTTCTAAAAAGTTTAGATTATGTAATCTACGCACTCTACATGTTCTACGAAATATAAAATTTATTTATGTTCTACGAAGTTTAGAAAAATAATTTTAGAATAGGTCGTCTGCACATTACTCTATGTTCTACAAATATTAGAATAGGATGTCTAACATTTGTTTACAAAAGTTAGAATATGTCGTCTACAAAAGCTTGTTTTCGAATTTTTGAATATGTATTTTTCAGTTTGCTCTATGTTCTACAAAATTTAGAAAAGCAATTCATAATTAGTTTAAATTCCAAAAGAAAACTGAATAATCAAAATAAAGAAACTGAATCTAGTATTTTAGGAAATCGAATATCTTCTTTAGATTACGTTATGCGGATTGTAGAATTTGTATTATGTGTAGTTCATAATTCATTAAAAATTTCGAAAATCGTTTCTCTATATACCTAATTTATGTGTCAATTTTTGGGTGTTCAGCAATTGAATATGATGCAAATCTATGTAACTTGTGGTGTATGGAGATCGTTTGAAAAAAAAGAGTGGAGATTTATGGTTGATGAAGAAAAACGTGCGAGATTGTTTACTTTGCAATCCACTACAGCTCTTAAAAAAATAAAGTTGATGGTTTCAGAAGAGTACATAATTGAACAGATTCATTGATCATGATCGCTAGTATTTTTCATATCTCTATTTTGTATACTGCTAGTCAAACAAAGGTAAATCTTCATTCATGACTCATTTCATCATCTGAGCATCACTCGTGTAGTAGCTAAAGAAATTGTTTAACTGGTCCGGACCGGGTATTGATCACTGGTTTGTTCTCTGGTTCTATAGTCTTTTAAGTAAGTTTGAGAGATTACAAAATTGTAATACCAAAAGAGGCAAAGTTCTGTTTTTATTAAAACCAAAAGACATCGACCCGAAACAGAGATACTCACAGTACGCAAAAGGCTGAACAAACAAACTGTTTCGTTTTTTTCTTTAAACCGGCATGCGTACTTCTCAGAAACCTCTTTCCACGCAGCACGGTTACTAATCTTATCCTACCACGCGCTCACGTGCTTCCTATCTTTGATCATGTGAGCCTTCCCAATCGGACCCACGAGATACCCGGTGAACGGAAGATGAGCTAAATCAGCTAGACTCACAAAGTCTCCAGCCAAGTATTCGTTCTTTGTGAGATGTGCTTCATACACTTCAAGCACTTCTCCAAGCTTCTCTTCACTCTCCTTTATAACTTTCTCATCAGCGGGAAAATCCATGAGCGGTGCAAAGAGAATAAACGCGGAAGAGCTTCGTTTATTAGTTTATTTAAAAAAAAAAACAATTTACAACTAACAAAATCAAAGGTATAATAAGATTTTACTTCGATATAGCGGGTAATCCGTGGGGTCCGCATACGAGCTTACTATTTAGTCATCGACATCGTAGATCAAAAATTTCAAATCCGTCGTTGAATGAGCACGTTAGAGCGGGTTTGACCAGTTTTGAGGCCTAATCAGATAGGAAAAAATATTGATGAAACTAACAATAATGCATAGTACGTAGTCTCGGCTCCTCAGTTTTGATAATTTAATCTGTTCAACGTACCCTTATTATTTTGGATATATAATATTTTTTAGAGATGTTGTTTTGATTCTCTACTAATTTATAATTAGGTGTATCATATAAGAATATTAGAATAGCCTCTCCCTATCATTTCTTTTTGTATAAAACAATTCGAGACAAACCAAATTAATTAATACCACCAAAATTATAAGTAAAACTATATAATTAATTTTTAAAAGGAACTAAAATCTGAAAAATCAATTTTGTTTTTGGCAATACAATGATCTAAAGTCTAAACGTGCACTACGGTCAGCTTTTCTTGAAACCACGTAGGCACGCACGTAGTTAGAAGATTCACGTATTTGGTGATTTTTGATTAGTTTTTACGTTTTTAAAAGAAGAAAAATGCATTATAGCTGAATTTAATACCGTGAGTTTTGTTACAAATATGAAATAGCCCGAGTAAACCATGCGCAAAGGTGATATAATATTAGCTTTGTTTTGTTTTAAGTAAATTAAATTAATTTTTTTTTAGAGGGAGGCTACCTAACACTCCTGGATATCGTGCTTCCTAACTCCCCTTCAACACCGATTCTTCTTCGTTAATTATTTGTACCAAACTATTTGAATTTAAGGTTAATTATTTACAATTCACATTCCACCAATTTTGTTGAAAATGTTATTCTTTATTCACATTTGAGAGCTTTTGGTAATAAGATAGGGGTGTGAATTGTAACGACTTCGAGAATTAGTAAAATAAACAGAAAACAAATAAAATAAAATGAAACTTGAAGCCAGACTTGTTTAGTGGGGTGTAAGAAAATACAGGTCGTGCCGGTCAACTACATTTAGCGTCCCTTGAGGTTCTAATTAATGAACCTTAACTAAAATGGCTTACCACCCACGTAGAGTGTTAATTTTTTCTTTCTTTCTATGTGAATGATACTAGTTATTTTTTTAATTTAGAATCAAGTGGACTATTTGGACTTTATGAAATTACTCTATGATTACTGCTACACCAAATTAAAAGTGATAAAATACGATTATTTGATAGATGTAAAAAACGCCAAAGATTCTATTGCTCTTCTTTAACAAAAATATACTAATACTCGTAGTGATTTTAAAAAAGAGAGTAAATTATCACATTGCCTTTAGATAGTTATATAAACAATGAAACAAACACACTAATCCCCAAAAATCACTAGCAACTTCTTCATACAAAACTAACGTAACAAATTATATAAACGATTAGGGCGGGGCACGGAGCACATATCCTGAAAAAATGCAGTATTTGTGACCTGTTTTGTTTTTGTTGAATATCTAATTTTTCGATTTGCTTTATTCTGGAAAATTTCGAATATCCGAAATTGCATATATTTGAATTTTTTCCGGATATTTGCGGATATCCGGATATTCGCGGATATCCGTTTTAAACCAAAAATAATAATTAAAACACCATATTTTTATTTAAAAAAATTGTTTTAATATAATATTTAAACTAACTAGTGAATAGATATATTGAATTATCTAAATTTATTTGATATAATTAAATAAAATGAAAAGTAAAAGATTAAGATGGTGAAAATGAAACATGTGTTTTTTTATTTAAGAACAAAAATCTATTTTCAATTAAAAAGATAGTATCTACCTATTTTTACTATAAATATTTCGCCAAATATATTTATATTCGTTATAAACCTATCATATTATATGTATATATAAGTAATATACAGATCGGAACGGATATTCAAATTTTAAAAATTAGTATTTATGATTTGCTCAGCTTTTGACAGTAACTAAATTTTACTATTTATTTTACTTTGATTTATAATAAATATCTGTATTTTTTGGATCGAATCAAAACGAATACCAAATTAAAACGAAGCTAAACAAATAATTTGACCAGTCCTGTAAACGATGGACGAAGAATGACCGAGTCAGAGTTTCACAAACAAAAACATAAATAGAAAACTCAGTGGGTCCCTTTAGCAGTCACCGCTTGATGTTCAAGTGACTAATTAAAGACCAAGTTGCTAAGAAGCCATGAGGTCCACTATCACTAACCCGACCCAACCCAAAGCTAACCCGACCCATTTCATCTGATTCCCGACTGTTAGACACGTGTTTCGCAACACGTAAAGAGGATAATGTAAGGCGTGATCATGAAACCGCACTTTACAATTGTGACTATAATATATATCCGAAACACGTTTACACTAAGCACTTTACACATTTTAACATTATGACCGACCTGAACTGAGCTCGTATTTAGAATTTCATTTTTCAAGAACCTTGTTTTTTTAACCGGCCGATCCATACAAATTACACCGGTCAGAGTGCCCCGAAATTATCAAATTCATATTTTTTGCTATGTATTTGGCGGCTAATTGCTTGTAAAGTCTAAAAAAACAACAAACCTCATCAAAAATAATCTATAGTCTTGTTTTTGTTTGTTTGTTAATGGCGGAATCAGCTTGTTGCAATATCTATAGTCCTAATCAGCCTTATTTGTGGTTTGAATTTTTATGATATTATTGTTAATTATAAATGCTGACGCATGTTTATTTGCTATTTTGTGATAAACATACATATTGAATCAGAAATTATTGCATACTGGCCAACACATAAATTTGAGTGGGTTTTTCACCTCACTTTTATCGCGTTGCTGATATTTGCCCCACCACTAGTGCTCGTCTTGATATACATGAACGGACGAACAAAATTGAAAAGAAGAATAATCATCAAATTAACTTTTACAAAAATATAAAAAAACAAATAAACAAAAATGATAAGGATGAGCTGACGAATTCTGTTATACAGCAATTTAAAAGATTTCTTCTTATAGAACTCACCAACAAATAAATGTTAATCAAGGAAATGAATTCAAACACGTTAAAAGTTTTATCAAGAGATCGTTGATGCATGTCTCTCGCGTGCTCGTTAGGTTTCATACACAAAACATATCTAAATAAATATAGAATGCAATCATAAATCTCTCTTATACTAATTAAGAAGTAATAATCATTCATTGATATCATATTATATAACACAAGCTCATTACAAACAAATCAAGAAAATGTCAAACACAATAAAAGATGTCAACGCAAAAGGCTACCGGATCAACCGGTAACCTAACACCCTTTTAACATTAAGGGACCTACATTAATAACGCGTGGTTTTATATAAATATACGTAACCCAACCATATCACATGAAAAATCGAATCTTTTGAGTTTTAAACCCTTTCTTACCACTTGCCGGAGAAAACGACGGAGACATGGAGAGATCGACGCCGGAACATGTTTCCTCCGCGCACAAGCGCCTAAGCGTGAGCTTTCTCGTCTCTCTCATGGTACTTTGTGCTAGACACGCAAGCCAAGTCTCCAAGAAGCTTAAACTCAAGCCGACTCGGAAGCAAACTCATCTTGAAGACTATCTCGAAAGCCCTAAGTCTAACGGTATAGGCGGCGATAGCGGCGGCCGAGGAGGAGGTGGAAGGTTTGGATGGAGTCCGGCAAGGTCTTTCTCGCCGATGAGAACACGTCCTAAGGAGCTTTTGACGACTTTGAGCAACAAAGCGATGACTATGGTTGGCCGGAAAAACAAAGCTTACGGTGAAGGTACGCCCGTGGCGAAGAAGAAGACGGCGGTGGAGATGGTGATGGAAGAGGAGGAGGAGGAGGAGTACGGCGTTTGGCAGAGAGAGATTTTGATGGGAGGAAAATGTGAGCCGTTGGATTACTCCGGCGTGATCTACTACGATTGTAGTGGTCAGCAGCTAAAGGAAGTGCCTCCGAGATCGCCACGTGCCAGTTTGGTGCCGGATCGTCCGACCCGTTCTTATGTCGGGTCACTGTTAAACCCGACGGGAAAGGAAATTTAAATTTACTTTGAGAATTTGATTTGATTTTCTGTTTTGGCGTGTCATTAGGTGAGTGGTAAATTCTCTAGAAGTTTCGTTGTTCTCTTGTTATTGGTAGATGAGTCATGACATCACATATTTTATGCTTATTATTGTGTAATTTACATAATTAATACGTTTGGAAAATTAAAAAGTTTTAGTATAATAAAGGCTAAGTTTTCCATATCAAGTATCAACCGTTCATTACCATTTAAAGGGATCATGGAAAAAGCGACTAAATATGGTTTGAGTTATATTTATATTTGTAGCTTTTTTAATTTTTATTGCGGGTTTGTATTTATATATGGAATGATAAAAATTTGAATCCATTATGCGGTAAAAAAGGCTCCAATGATGGTATTAATTAGCCGTGTTATGATTACAAACGCCAAAATTATCGTAATTTTAAATTATTTAGACCAAATCAATGGTTGACGTCCGGCCAATTTTTGGTGTTGGCTTGAGGCTTTTTTATCCGCTGACTTTGACTTCAAATCAAAACACAAAAGAAGTCAACCCAAAAAAATGAGGGGTGAAATCCAACTGTTAGATTCTTAATTATACTTATATAGTTTTATTTTATAGGATGTTTTACAGATAAAAACTTATATATTTTTTTTTTTACATAAAAAATATTATTTGATATTTAAAACAATTTAATCAATAATAAAAGTCACTACACAATATAAATGATTACAAAATATCAAATGAATTTAATTTTTGTAAAGAAATTTGAAAAATAAAAAAAATTTGTCTCGACTCTCAGTTCATGCACTAACCCACAATGAATCACTAATTAACTTGTAAAAAGGTGCTTTGCTATTAGACTACTATAATTTTTCTATAAACCAATAATTCTATGAAAGTGTATGGGTAAAAATCCGAATTAAGATTTTCTTAGTGGATTTTGGATGTTTTCAACCGGTCAAACCAAGACCAGTGAACATAATTATAGACTATTCATGAATAGGCTTTTAATCTTAGTTTTTTTTTTTTTTTTTGTAAAAGTTGAAAATATAATACCAAAAGAAATATGTTAAAGATATTTTCCAAAACCAAAATCGATTGGGTTGGAAGAAGACAAACCTCACAAACATAACCCACATCAAAAAGAAACGGGACCCAATTGAAGTAGAAGAGAAAAGTAAAAAAGATTAAGAAACAGAGGAACAGAGCAGAAAGCAGTAAATGGTAGTGAAGAAGCAAGCAGGTTGTTGGTGAACACCAGCTTAGAGCAAAGATGCGACGAATAGCCAAGATCTAAGTTGAAACGAAGAAGGCACTAGTGTGAAGGGTGGAAGTGACGAAACCAAAAGACCATGTTGGAGTCTTCGGTTTGGGGCAGCCTTGATCTCACGGTTGGTTGATCCATAATACAGAGCTTGTTTCTAATTTTTCTGGAGATCTCAGCAACAATCGAGGATGATGATCTATTAGTGGAACCAAAGAGGCGGCTGTTATGCTCGCGCCATATGGCGTATAAGCTAGTTTGGGATGTGAGTTTGACAATTTTTGAGATACGCCTTGGGAGAGAAGAAATCCAAGTGATGATGGCGTCCAAGTGTAGAGAAAATGGATGATTGGGTGGAGAGAAGGCATACCATATGTCTTGGCTGAAAGTACAAGAGAAAAATAGGTGAGATCGAGTTTCAACGGAAGAAGAGCATAAGTGACAAGATGAGTTAGACGTTACTCCCCAATTTTGCAGATAATCTCTAGTTGTCAAGCGATTAAGGATAGATAGCCAAGTGATGAATACGTATTTTGGGATATTTCCTTTGAACCAAACAAAAGAGTGCCAAGGAACACATGGGCCAAAATCGGTAAGGCTTGCCCAAGTGGCAGAGGTGGTGAATTGGAGAGGCTGGTTGAAGTCAGAAGACCAGAAGAAAGAGTCCTTCCCAGCCACACTCCTAGGAGACGAGAGAAGACTGATCATGTTCCTCAAATTACTACGTCGAGATGCTCTAGAAGAAATAAATCACTATTCCTCTCCCATAGCGGCTAGCGCGACTGTAGAGTCTATAGGAATACCTAGTAGGAGTGGCTCTGACGGACCAGTGAACTCCAAGAGGAGACCTAGTTGAGACCATGTATCATGCCAGAAAGAAGTCTGGTTCCCATTACCAATAGAAGATTTTAGGAAAATGGCAGCTTTGGGGAGTAATTTGAGAAGTTTTTTCCAAAACCATGATCCTCTTATTCATGGTCCAGAATGTCTTTGAAGCTATTAGATTTTGCCACACCCATCCGACCCACAACGAACCGTTTTTACCGAAGAGCAACCAGATAAGCTTGAGCCCAAAGACTTCATTCCAAGTAGCTAGCTTCCTCAGGCCAAGACTACCATGAGTAATGGGCTTGCAGATTGCATCCAACGAAATATTTGCCCCGTGAGCTGTGCCCGGCTTCCCGTGCCATAAGAACGAGCTAATAAGTGCCTCTAACCTAACCAATCAAGATTTTGGAAATATAAATACCGTGAACCAGAAATTTAAATGACCATAAATGACAGATTTAATCAGTTGAAGGCGTCCTGCATATGAAAGGAATCTATTTGACCAAGAAGATAACTTCCCTGAAATTTGGTCATAAAGTGTTTGGAAGTCGTCTTTATCCAACTTGGTAGAGTTGCGAGGCAGCCCTATATAACGCACAGGAAACTCTCCTAGAGTACGTCTGTGTGCAGCAGCGGTTGTAGTAGTATGTTGGGGGTTGTTCCCGCTCAGAAACAGACTGGATTTGCGTTTGTTAAGAGAAAGGCCAGAGAGAACACGTAAGTCATCGAGTGTCTGGAGAATGATGGAGAACGAAGCTTGAGAACCGTCAAAGAAAATAAGCACGTCATCAGTGAAGCTTAGATGAGAGATCATAGGACTAACACAGTTTGGGTGAATCCAAAAAAACCATTACTCAAGGTTAAATCAAGATGCCGAGATAAAATATCTATGGCTAAAACGAAGAGATAAGATGAGATTGGATCTCCTTGACGAAAACCTTTTCCTCCTTTGAAGTATCATGCGAGCTCTCCGTTAATAGCCACAAAATAAGATGGAGATGTGGTGGACTCAACAATCCAACCTTGGGAGCCGTGTCTAAGTGAAACGGCAGTTTTTGTTTGCTTCTCAATTAAAACTCACCTGTGTGTGTGTGTTAATCTTAGTATCTTACCAACACTATGACTATCCATTCCTTTTTTTGGGCATATTATTTATTTATTGTGGAGATGGCATAAAATTTAATTCACTCATAACATAGTTGCATTCGACTCCGTATTCCTTTTATTTTTATTCTTCAGATTCAGTCTACTTATAATTACAACAAAACAATACAAAGATAGACAATTCTCATGTTCATGAAACGTATAAATAGGTTTTTAATAAATATGGGACGTATAAATAGGGTTTTAAATACAAGGTTCAAAGAAATTTGATTTTTTTTTTTCAAACTTTGACGAGACTATTTTAAAATCATAAATATAAACTTCGTTATTAGAAAACAAAACACAAAAATGATGTAACATGTTCTTCCCCTATCGTCTGAAATAAGCAAGGAAGAATACTACTCTGTAACCTATAGGTTGATCCTGTTTGCCAAATATTTTTAGTAGATTCGGGTTGAATTTTTAAACCCATGTAAATAAATGAGTTGTGATGAGTTAGTTCTAATGGATTTGAAAGTTTAACGAGTTAACCCATTAGAATTATGGATTACATGGATTTATCACTAAATAAATAAATATATATATACGCGTAAAATACTTTAAAAAATGTTAATTTTCCTTTTTTGTGCGTTACTTTTATAAATAGGAGCCGTTTCTCTTTAATTTTTACTATAAAAATACATGGACATTGATAGGGAAGAATTCCTAACAAATCCCTCGCAAATCACGTTTTGCAAGAGATTTGCGACGGAGGCGAGTTTCTCGCAGTACAAACGTCGCAAAATATATTCCCTCGCAAATTTGCGAGGTGAAACAATTTCTAGCAATTCTGTCGCAAAAATTCCTTCGCAAATTCGTATCTTATTCTCATAGCTTTTTCTCATAGCTTTTTTTTTGGTTTATGTTCGTGTCTCATCTAAATTCCGATCATAATTTCTAACATGACAGCATATAATTGACAATGAAAATAAAGATGATAATAAAGAATTAAATGCATCCAACGAAAATTCAAGTGAGTTTAAATTAATCATTGGTTTTATGATGCCTTTATTTTATTTTGATGCCTAGATATTTTCATTTAATCTGTTACTCGAAAACTCTTGTTGAATTTATAATATATGGTATGTTTTGAATTTGTTATTATTTTATTTAATTTATACGTGAGTAACCCATATAATCTATTTAGCCAATAAGTAGTTTAACATTATTAGGTTCGGATATATAAATTTCAACCCATATAATAAATATTTAGGTTAAACCCGCCAATTAAAATCTTGAACCGAGATGAGTTCGGATCGGGTTATTCATTTTGACACCCCTACTCCTATCATGCATGCATTGCTTAGAAAACGTGATCTTATGTATAGTTTATATACTCTCCAAAAAAAAATGTAAAATACTCGCCAACAAAATAAAACATTACATTTCACGTGACGAACACACGCACCCAAAATCTTAAAAAAGCTTGTACATATAAAAAAATGTAAACGGAAACAAAATAACAAAATGTAACATTATCATGAACCGTGTTCCTCCTCCATAAACCGAACCGGGTCAGTTAATACTACCGTGAACCAATCCTTACCGACCGAATCAGGTGAAGACTCAAGCACCAGGGGCCGCATCTTTAGCCCTGCCGTGGAAATAGCCACCGTACTCTCTAGCGTAATCTTTGACGTGAGAGGCCGTGTCATAGATCCGACTACGTGCATAATCCATCTGATCCGATCCAACCGGGTGCATTCCCCGGAAATAACGGTACGTCCACGACACCAGGACCACCGTTCCGACAAGAAATCCAGCGACCGTTAAGAACCCGCCAACGAGGACGAAAACCGGAATCCAAATCGGACTCGAGATGATGATCAACGGAAGAAACGCGACGAAGCCGATGGCGGCGGCGACGGCAGTTGCGCCGAGGAGGAAGAGGAGGATTCCGCCGGAGATAAAGAGAGCGAGGAAACCAAAAAGCTGTGTGGAGGTTGGTGAATGAGATCGGAGCTGGCGGAGAAGCGACGTGATGGGGCTGTTGCTATCGGTGGTGGTGCTACCGTAGATAGGCCTATAATAGGCATCGTCGCTAGAGAACGTTTCGGCCATTGTAGAGAGAGTGATTGTTGCTTTGTGTTTGTGACAGAGAACAGAAAGAGGAAATGGTAAAAACAAATGGAAGACAGATTCAGCTTTGAGGTGGCATTCATGCAAGGTTTCCAAACCACGTGGAGATCGGTTTTGGCTTCACTTTGTCTCGAATAGAGATTTTGGTTTGGATTCGGTTTAATAAAAAAATGCATTGGTTGGGTTTGGTTCGGTTTATTTGTCAAGAACAATGTATAGGACGACCAATAGCGATTGAAGAACACTAAACCAAACCTTCAAGTTACAAGACAACAGAAGTGAAAAAGGTACAATAGCAAATTGTGTACCTTAATGACAATTTATTAGTTAGAAATCAGTAATAGCCAACGCCTCTAAGCTCAGCAGAACTTGGTTGCTGCATATCACCGGCTTTTCCTAAGAACACGACTCGGCCTGCAGGGAGAAAATTACAGATCAAAATCCGTTTTTTTTTTCCAAATGAAAATGTACAATGCTAACGACCGAACAGATTGATTTCTTGCACTTGAGCCATATATACCGTTTCTACGAATTGCAACCTCTCTTATACGTCGAACCAAACCAGTGACTGGATCAGTGAAAATCTTCGTCTCCAGATTGCCCTCCAAGTAGATAATTGTGCTGTATAGAACACAAAACTATGCTGTTCATTGACACAGACATGAAAGCAAGCTACCATTTTGATTCCAGCAACTAAATTTTCGCTTAAAGTTTCATCCTTTTTCACCGATTCAGGGCAGGATTACATATACTTGATTCGTTTGTTTCAGAAGATCAGAAGATCAAAATATCCATCACATAACCTCAAAAGCTAAAATATGATCTCAGAAGAGAACTAACCCGGGCTCAACTTTCTTCAACACAAGATCTGCCAATCTTTCAGGGTAAACAGAGACACGGTGCCACTGCACTGCAGACCGGCTCGCATACTCTCTCGGGTCTTCGTTAATCATCGGTCTCCGATTGTTCCTGATCCCACCGGTTCCTACAGAGAAGAGAGTGACTGTTCTACCACTCTTCAGCTTCTTCTGCAGAGGAAGCTGACCCACTTGACCCACCAAAATTGCCTAAATTTCGCCACAAAATCAGTAAAAAATCCACTACTAAACCTACCGCAAGGAGATCAAATGAACATTCAGAAAATGACTAACAATGATCATACTCGGGATAAACGAAACAAAATTGAAATCATCTCCACGAATAAAAACCCTCGAAACCACAAGTAGCGATTGGAATCAGAACCGATTTTGAAGGGGAAGAAGATGCAACCTTGTAAATGCCAGCGTCAAGGCCGTTCTCGAGTGGACGCTCTTCCATGACGCGTTCTTCTCCGGAAACCTTAGGTTCGTGGGGCGATTCGGTGTCCGAGTTAGCCGATAACTCCTCAAAGTCGGGGATGTTGTTGTTGGTGCAGAAGGACATGGAAGCTTGAGAAAATCTAGGGTTAGAGAGAAGAGATCGATAGAGTTTTCTCGAAAGCGTAGCCATTGAATTCGCCATTTTCGCTCTTCACTGAGAGTCTGAGATTTCGAATCGAAGGATTCTGGGTTTAACGTCTTAAACCCTAAAGGGCTCAAAGAAGGAGAAAGTGATTGGAACATGTTGGGACAAAGTCCCTAAATTATTCCAAATCCAATGATTTTTACCGAAACTTTATAAATTTACAATTTCAACCCAAAATTGAAAATCCTTGGAAGAAAGAGCAGAAATGGTCAATGAGAAGAAAATTGTTTTTGTCGTCACCAAAAATACAACTCAACACATGTATAATCCGTAAGTCTTTTTTATTTTTCTTATAATTTTCACCAAATTTATCTTAAGAAATTCTTTTAAAAAACCTCTCGTCGTCCACATAATTTTGTAATTCAAAATAAGAAAGCAAATATCCCACAAAATCTGATATTCCTCAACAACTTCGAGTCATGTTGTTTTCACAAATTATCTTTTTTGATTCAAAATAATAAAATACCAAGTCAAAGATATATCTATTAATTATCCCACAAGAAGTGGACAAGACTAACAAACCTCGAAGTCTCACTCTTTTTAAACTCAAAACCTCAAAGCATTCACAAGCCATAAGAACAGAGAGAGCTTTTTTTTTTTGTTGGAGCTCCTTTGATATCAATCCAAAAACAACAAAATGGGTTCGTCGAAGAAAATCATTACTCTCGTTACGATTCTTGTAACATTTTATATGTTTTCATGTGTTTCAAGCACTGAATTTGAAGTTGGAGGAGAAGATGGTTGGATCGTACCAAAATCTGGGACATACGGAGATAAGTTTAACCAATGGGCTTCCGAAAATCGGTTTAAAGTTGGCGACACTATCCGTAAGTACTAATGATTCTTTTTTTGTATGCAATATTCATCTTTCAATATGTAATTTCTTGTGTGGGGTTTTTGATTATGGGGAAGGTTTCAAGTACAAGAAAGACTCGGTCTTAGTGGTGTCAGAAGAAGAGTACAAGAAATGCAAGGCGACTAAACCGCAACTCTATTCGAACAACGAAGACACGGTTTTCAAACTAGACCGTCCCGGTTTGTTTTACTTCATTAGCGGTGTCTCGGGCCATTGCGAAAAGGGTCAGAAGATGATCATAAAAGTTATGGAGACAGAGTCTTCCACAGAGTCTCCTCCTCCTTCGTCGTCTTCTTCTCCTTCTAATTCCTCGTCGTCTCTTCCGGCGTCAACTCACACGAAGAGCAATTCCTTGAAAACAACAGTCCGGTTCAGTAGTTCCGGTTTTGTTGCCTTTGCGGTTATGGTTGTTTCGGTTTTTGGTTTGGTTTAGTTAAAGCGGTTTTAGCTAGGCAGGTTAAATCATTTTGTTCTCCTTTAGGTTTTCAGCTTTCACCAGGCTGCTTCGTTCTTAGGCAGTGACTATTCGAATAACTTCATCAACATCATAAACTCTATTTGTTTCGATTACTAAATTTAGTTTCCGGTTTAAATTTCAATCAACATGTTTTCACTTTTCTTGTAGTAGTCCAAAATTATAATCTTTATGGATTCCTATATTTCCATGTCTTAGTTTTTTTAGTATGAAAATAATCTCTAAAGAAAGATGCCACTTATAATTAAAAACAATTCTTATAACCTGAAATATTCCTAATATGAATCATGATGCCAAGTATTACAAGAAACATTTCATTAAAAATTAAAAGCATAGCAGTGTTTCTCTGAAAACAAAACTTGATGGCAAAGTGTCCAGAGTGAGGGGCAGAATCGTAATTTTGTAGACAGTTTATGCCTCTTTAGGTGTGGACTTGCCTTTGCCATAAGGACTGTAAGGAGAGAAGCTATTGCGACCTTGCTGCTTCGCCTTCCTCACCTTCCCAGCTCCACTTTCTATACCCAGATTCACTTTTGGCGGCGAAGAGAAACAGAACGATGCCGCAACAGCCTGTTGCATTCAATGTCAAAACCCGATATCTTCCAACCCGGAAACAAAATCTTTGCAAAAAGGATCGTTTTTTTGTTACCTGGAGATCGAGTCGGTGAACATTAAAGATGTCTTTCAAAGAGTGTGAATTGTATGCTGAGATATAAGCCCGGTACGCGTCCTTGGCTAACCTGTTCAGACTATAGTCGTTGGCAACATATTTCTCCTGCGGGACAGAACAAGAACCGTTGTTATTACAACGAATCCAGTTACAAATGGAAAGTTATAAACTCACAAAAAGACTGAATCAGAACTATTACCAGCGCAGATCGAACATTCAAAAGCTTCTTCTCATTGAACTCAAGCTCTTTAACAGGTACTTTTGCAGCCTGCGGGTTAAAATACAGATCAAATACACAAGTTTGTTAACACACAAAAATATTAAAAAACACCATTCTTACCTTAAGGTAGCGAATAAACTGAAGCTCTTCAGGGATCAAGACAAGCAATGCCTTTCCCTTTGCTCCTTCTCCACGGGCTGTTCGACCAACCCTATGGATATATTCCTAAAACAACAGCACCAAATAACAATCTAAGATACACATAAACAGTCAAAAGGGATATAGAAAAACCAAACAGAGGGAAGTGTTTCTCCTACCGTTGGCTTGTCTGGAGGATCATACTGTATAATCCAGTCCTACAGATTATAAGATTCAACACAATATGATTTCAATAAAACTATTGAGTACATAAAAGCGTTCATAGTCGATGCAAGAATCTAGTGTGGAGACGTACCACGGAAGGAATATCGAGACCACGAGCAGCAACATCAGTACATAACAAGATACCTTTTTCTGCTTTCATGAAGTCGAAAAAGGTTTTAGTTCTTCGGTTCTGATCCAGTCCTCCATGGATATCACAGATATCCACCTTGATTAGTTTCATGATTTCAGCATGGAATTGTACCGACTTGCATGTCGAGAAGAACACCATTATTTTTTTATTTAGGTTCTTTTTCAAAAAGGAAATTAGAAGGAGAAGTCTTTTTTCGCTCGGAACAACACAATAGCCTTGCTCCAATCCTTCATTTGTCACCTAACAGTTTTGGAAACTTATTAAAGTAAAATCTCCATGGCATGCTCCTTAAATTTTCATTACCAGAGTGTTTCTTTTGATTCATACCTTGCGTCTACCATCATCGACATCAACATGAACAGGAGACGTCAGTGACACCCGAGCAAGATCTTGAACCTGTTACAATTCATCAAGAGAAAGCATAATTAAGCATAAGAAATTACTAATAGTAACAATACCGCAGCTAACAGAAAATACCTTCGAGGTCTGGGTGGCAGAGAATAGTGCTGTTTGCCTAGTCTGCAGAAACATGGTTAAGAACTTTAATCAGTTCAAAATCCAAAAGATAGTATGCCAAAAACTTTGTTATACTATTTGAACATACAAAAAACTATTTCGCTAGTGGGCTTTGTTGATAAAGAATAGGAAAACCATGGCATGTTGCTTTAAAGGAAAACTTAACACAAAAAATAAAAGGAATCTCTGATACTGAAAGGTTAGAATTCATCTAGTTTCACATCTCTTCTCTGAATAGCCTTAATTAGATCCAAAGAGATGATTTACCTTTGGTAAAATCTTTAGAATCTTATTCATGTCTTCCTCAAAATTTTCTTCCAATATCCTATCAGCTTCATCAATCACAAGGCACTGAAATTTATAGGAACATGTATAAAGAAAAATATCCATTAGAATCATCTATAGCATAAAGCCGAGTATTCACATTTCAAATATAAGTACGACTACAACCCAAGCTAAATTTTTTAATTATAAGCCAAACATTCTGTAACAACAGTTTATAAAAAATGATGTCCCTGTGGCTCAACAGTAACAACAGTTTTTAACATCTACTTCACAAAATGGGACAGCTAAAAGGACAGTACCTTCAGGTGTTTAAAAATGAAACCCTTTGTATTTTGAAGATGGTCAAGAAGACGCCCAGGAGTTGCTATCAACAAATTTGAACCATTCGCGATACGTTGTGCTTCCGACCTTCTGTTATTGCCACCAATTACCATGCTAACCGTCTGTGAATGATGCTTTAGTAGCTCCTCCGCCACATTTTTTGTCTGTAAAATATCAAAATAGTACTGTGAAAAATGGGAATGGGAGGCCGCTGTAACATACAACAATATTCAGACTTTACAAATCCAACGCAATTGTAATGATTCATCTGTATGAAAGATGAGGCCCTCGCAGATTTGTTCTACCTAGCGTATTGTAAGAGTGACAGGTTACAGGACGTATCTAACAATGGCTGTATGGTTGACGCTAAGTTGAAATGCCTTGAGGTAGATAAAAAGGGAATTTACCTGAATAGCAAGTTCCCTTGTGGGGCAAATCACGATCACACCAGTCCCGTTGCGAGGAGAGAAATGCTCTTTAAACAGCAACTCTACAGCCGGTATGAGAAAAGCAAGGGTTTTACCAGAACCTGTCCTGGCAGCACCAAGAACATCTTTTCCCTCCAAAAGGGGCGGAATTGATCCGGCTTGAATCTAAATGATAGCAAATGATTAAGACACTTACAAACATACTCTGCCACAGACCCGGTTTTGCAAAAAAATCCGGTTTAAACATGAGAAAAAGGTTCAGATTTACGTACTTGCGTCATGTGCTGAAACCCCATTGTCTTGATAGCTTCGAAAGTCTGCTCAGATAAGTCGAGAGATTCAAAATTCTCATTAGTCATTATCCCTTTCCCTACAACCACGATCTTCTTCTCTTCTTCATCTTCTTCCTTTGCTTCCACCTCTTCCTCTTCCTCGCCTCTCCCCTGCAACTTCACTTTCTTAAGCTTCTTTTCTCTCTTCTTCTGGATTTCATCTGCGTTTTCCTCTACGTTCTGGGTTTCTTCTTCCTCATTTTTCTGCTCGTTCTTCTTCCCACGGTTTCGCTTTCTTATCCTCTTCTTCAGCTCTTCACTGGATTTATTCTCCAGTTCAACCATGTCTGCTCTCTCTCTCTCAATCAATCAACTCTCTGCAGCAAAATTACAGACTATATAAATAAATAAATAAAACAAATTTGAGAATAATTTTAAACCTATGAAAGAGGGTCAATTCTGAGACAGACTATGCAAGGCCACCGAAATAAGGGTTTCTTCATCAAAACGAGTCCATAACCAGCTTATGTATCCTAATCATCAGTCTCTAAAAACCGTGAAATTTCGATTCTTCAATCCAAAAAAATTACGATTATATACCAAACTAATCTAGGTCAAGTTTGATAAGAGCCGAGTATTACAATAGAACAAGAAAATTTAGGTTTCATCAATCGCTGTAACTTGATTCCCTTTCGATAAAGACCTTCGAGAAGGAGCTACCATTGAAAGAGAACAGTGAAGAAAAGAAACTTACAATTAGCACTAGAAACCACAGTCCAAGGATGCCAGAGCAGAGGAGAATTGAAGAATTTTGTTTTGGAGAAACTTGTGAGAGAGAAAAGTGAGAACGCGGCGCAGAGAGAAATAAAAAAAAAGGGTTTAGGGTTTAACGAGTGTTGTAACTCGCAACCTTTTCTTCATTTTTTTAAGGGTTTTCTGGAAAAAAAAACGGTCATAATTTTTTTTTTAAGATAAATTTTCAAAGTAAAAAAAAATGCCAAGTCAATGCATTGAACTATGTGGTCACCCGTAATATAACTCTTAATCATATTTCAACCATATAGACCATGTATAGTTATCAATACTATGTAGTTTTGGACATTTTATTATAAGCAAAATAATGAAAACTCGAGACTCGAACTCATAACCTATTGAATATTACACATTCACATAACGAACTGGACCACAAGAATTTTATTGTAATTATAAAAAAATCAAATATATATATATATATATATATATATATATTATCCCGTTATATTTAACTAAATTCCAGACTTTTAAACCAAAATAAAAATCTTATAAATAATTATATTTTAATTTTTAATCAAACTAACATCCGCAAAATTTAGTGAAATTATTAGTTTACGGATTTTAATTGATTTTACAGAATATCATGTGTTATTAGATAATTGATTTTTAAAATTTATATATGTTATTCGTTCTATAATTTTACATATTGTTAGAGATTTACGTAAAATATTTGTTCTATAATTTTACACATTGCTAGAGATTTACGTAAGAATTTTATTTAAAATAAATTTTAACCGATAAATTTTTTACGAATTTACAAAGATTTCTAAATTCTATAAATTTTACAACACAACTAAAACACACAAAGAATTGAAGACCATTTTAATTTGTGAGACAACAAAATAATTAATTAATTTGTGAGACAACAAAAGAATTGAAGACCATTTTCTGTCAATCAAAAAAAAAAAAACATTCTGATTCTCCAAAAAAAAAAAAAAAACAATTGATTAACTTGAAGCTCTCGAACTAGTCAAAATCAAGATAGTTAACAAATTAACACTGCCTTGAAGCCTTAAAGAGAGATTGATCTTTCTTTTGCAATCTATCGACTGAAATTGACAACAACTTCTCAAATACCAACTCTGTATTGGATGTCTTACCGACAAGATTGGCATGGGCAATGGAATATAAACAGAGAACATAACCAGAGAGATTACATTAAAGTGAAGCAAGAGCGTTTAAAGGGATTCATTCAAAAAAAAAAAAAAAAAAAATATCACGCCCACAAAAAGTTCTTATTAAATAAAAACAAAACTAAAATCTTAAAGATAAAAGAGTAACTCATCATATCATCATATAAGCTTTTAATGCTTTTCTTAAATACCAAAAAAGAAAGAAGAAACTAGGCCAAAAAAAAGCTACAAAAATAGAAGAGCCAAGCTTTTTTTTACTCATCATCATCAAAGACGATCTTCTTCCCTGCAAAAACAATACAAAAGCAAGTTTATGACAAGACATGATTCTACAAGGCACAAACAAGAAAGGAAAGGCGAGAGGAGAAGAGGAAACAAAACCTTGGGCTGAGGCAAGTAAACTTGGTTTGTTGGGTGTTCTTCCTCCACGTGGGTTACGGCCACCGCCGTACCTTCCATTCGAGACGGGGCCTCCCATCTTCCTTGCAGTTGAGAAACGGCCACGAGGGTTCCTTTCACTTGACAAAGGGCCACTACGACTATTATTATCTGGTCTTGGTCTAGCCTCGTTCACCACTATGCTCCGTCCTCCAAGTTCACTTCCGTTCAGTTCCAATGCCTTGTCGAAACCATTCTTCAAATCTAAGTAAGCCATCCTAAAAGCAAAAGAAAACCAATGTTCCATGAGTATCATCATCATTACTATCATCGTCATTCACCAACGCGGGAAAGAAGAGTTACAAACCCCTTGATAGCACCAGTCTCGCGATCTGTTGGAATAGCAATCCTTGTGATCTCTCCACAAGTACTAAAATGATCCCTCAAGGCACTCCTGGCCTGGGAACAGATTTTTCGTGTTTGCATCAGAGATTTTACACAAACAGCTATTATTATAAAATGTAGAATTGGTTAAAAGAAAGTTGAAGACGAGGATTTACTTCATGTTCACCAAGAGAACAGTCGAATCCTTTTACAAAAATCGTTTGACTTTGGCTTCCTTCTCCTCTGCAACTGCTCTGGTAGTTGCCATCAGCATTGCTGCAAATATTCCAGCAAAACCATATTAGCGCAGAAACAATCATACACAATCAACTTCCACATATGACAGCTAAGAAACGTACCTGCTTCGGGGAGTGGTACTGTATGCACCCTTCTCTTTAGCATAGTCAAGCCGAACATCGCGGCCTAGTAATGGTTTACCTTGCAGTTTCAATGCCTACATTCAAAACATCCAACAATAGATCCAATCATTATTGTAATTCGAGTATAACTTTAATCATTCCAAAACGACCAATAGCAACTTACCTTCTCAGCTGCTTCTCTAGAAGCAAATTCAACATGCCCAAATCCCTTAAAACTGCCATCTTCATGGGAAGAAAATCTAACATCTACAATTTCACCAGCTTCCTTGAAGAAATTCTCTCTGTATTTGGGTTATAAATATTAGGCAACCAACATTTTATCAGAAGAACCCTAAAAAAAAACATTATATATATACTTACACGTCAGATCTCTCAACACTAAAGGAGAGATTTCCAACAAATAGGGTCTTTGATCCTCCCTGAGTCTGAGTGGTTGGTGTGTTTGGCTGTTATAAAGAAAAGACATTACATAAAACATCATAACCAAAAAATAATCATAACACGGAATAAAATTCGAATGGAGTTTTTACCTGTTTTGCATTTGATTTCTGCTCTGCCTCCACAATTTCAATATCAGAATCCTGCTTTTGAACAAATATTTTCTACCAAACATTAGCAAGTACAAGTACATTCTATATAGATCTATTACGGAATAGAGAAAAAAAAAAGTATCATTATTGGCACCTTTTTCTTTGGGGTAACTTTCTCATCTTCACTCTCCTCCTCATCAGATTCCTCACTAGTGCTTTCTTGTTTAGAAGTTTTAGAAGTTTTTGTTGATGATACTTTAGCCTGTATAACAAGCAAAACAGTTTAATTATATTGACTGACACCTCTGCAACAAACAAAATAATAAGGAATTACATGGTTTTAGCATAACTACCTTCTTCTTAGGAGGTGTTTCATCATCACTTTCCTGCAAGTAGGGCAATCATATGGACTAGGTAAGCTTATAGAATATAAAACATCACAAATCCTCAAAAAAGAGTCGAGTCTTGAGAAACAAGAAATCAAAAGGAACGAAAAATTATCCAGTTCAATTGGTATACGAAGAACTAGAAACTGTGTCACAAAACAAACCTCAGAATCTTCCTCTGATGAATCTGAACTACTACTTGACTTGCTTTTAGCAGAAACTGGAAGTTTTTTTGTAGCAGGTCCCTTTTTTCATACAAAAATAAAGTAAAAAGTATTCATTTTATAGAATAGATCAACAAATTGAGGGAACAAACAGCTTCTGAATCCAAGTAAACACATAAATAATAACAAGTAAATCAACAATAAAATTTACATATATAGAAAATATTTCCAAACCTTTTCATCTTCTGATTCTTCGTCTGAGGATGAAGAATCTTTTGCAGCTGGCTTGACAACGGCTGGTTGCTTCTTTGCAAGGGCAGGCTCCTTCGCAGGGGCAGGCTCCTAATTGTGTAACAAATAAATTGCAGACTAAGCATATGACATTCCTCTAAGATTGAGATAACGGGTAATGGTGCAGCTCATACCTCGTCCGAGGAAGATTCATCCTCGGATGAATCTGCTTTCTTAAGGGTTATTGGTTGCTTCTTCACAGGGGCAGGCTCCTAATTATGGGACAAATAAATGGCAAACTAAGCATATGACCTTCCTCTAAGATTGAGATAACGGGTATGATACCTCGTCCGACGAAGATTCATCCTCAGATGAGGAGCTGTATGCCTTGGCTTTCTCAAGGATTGTTGGTTGCTTCTTCACAGGGGCAGGCTCCTAATTATGGGACAAATAAATGGCATACTAAGCATAAGATTTCCTCTAAGATTGAGAGGACGTGTAATGTAATGATGGAACACATACCTCGTCTGAAGAAGATTCATCCTCAGATGAGGAGCTGTCTGCCTTGGCTCTCTTAAGGGTTGTTGGTTGCTTCTTCACAGGGGCAGGCTCCTAATCATGAGACAAATAAATGACAAACTAAGAATATGACCTTCCTCTGAGATTGAGAGGACGTATAATGTAATGATGGAACACATACCTCGTCTGAGGAAGATTCATCCTCAGATGAGGAGCTTTCTGCCTTGGCTTTCTTAAGGGCTTCTGGTTGCTTCTTCGCAGGGGCAAGCTCCTAATTATGTAACATGTAAATTTCAAAGTAAGCATGTGACATTCCAATAACATTGAGAGAACTTTTATGATGCAAGTCCTACCTCATCCGAAGAAGATTCATCCTCAGACGAACTGCTCTCTGCCTTAGCCTTCAAGGAAGGCTTCTTAGCATCATCAGGTTTCTTGATTGCAACAATTTCGTGAGATTAATTTGAAATAATAAACCACAGTTTGCACAACTTTCAAAGAGAACACAAGTTTTAATCACCACGAGAAGTATAAAACCCACCTCATCTGAAGATTCGTCTGAAGTATCCTCTTCAGAAGATGAGTCATCTTTCAGCTTAGGTGGAGGTTTCTTAACAACGACTTTCTGATACATTTAGACAGAACAATGTAACTAAATTTCTCTGAGTGTTGTAAACAAGTTTTTAACTATAGTGGAGTTATAAAGTCAATACCTTTTGATCTTCCTCAGAATCAGAAGAATCTGATGAGTCAGAACTGCTAGTCTCTACCTTCTTCGGTGTCTTTTTCTCAGATTTTTCCTTTTGAACAGCAGCAATAAGCTCTTTCTTCTGCTTCTTCGGATCCACTTTCATGTCCAATTCATGTTCCGCACCTCTCTTATTACCTAAAGAGAATCAAACAAACCAAATCAAAATCAAAATCAAAACAAACTTATTCTAGCTGATCGATATCTCGAGAAAACACAATTAACAAAAAAATTTCCCAAACAAATCACATTAACGTTTTCCATCGTCAAACAGAAGAGAATAAAAAAAACCTTGCAATTACTGAGAGAGAGGCAAACATGTAAGAATAGACGACAATCACATAAAATTACCAAACAGATTCTTACCCTTCTTCAATGCCTTCGTCGTTGAAGCATCGACCTGAAAAAAACCCAAAATAAGAAAACAGAGTTTCGATTAGCTTTTGACAAAGACTAAACATCATCACAGCAGGCTGAGAAGACGAAGAAAAACAAGAAAGACAATTACTTTGGTGCTTGATTTACTCATGAGAGCTGCGGGAGATGAGAAGCTATTCGGCTAGGGTTTGGAGCGATTTTCTGAGAGTGATTGAAGATTTTCGTGTTTAGGGTTTTAAGAAAGATTTTATATTTATAGATCTTTCTGGTCCTGATTTTGGGCATAAGTGTCATTTTAATTTCCTTTTTTCCTTCCGCGTGAAATTGATCCGCACCGTCCACGTGGCAGGCGAATGATAACACACCATTGAATGATTGGTCTAACACTTGACTCCCAAGCTTTACCAAAGAAACTCCAATTCGAATATATATTTTTTTTGGTCAGCCTTTTGATTACTTTAAACCCAAAGGGCTAAACAACATTTAGTACAAGTTTTAGGCCCAAGCCCAACACGAGATTAGATAAGACTATCAGAAAACAAAAAAACACACGTGTAAGACTATAGAGTTGCTTCGACTACGTGGCAACATATGGAGTAATGAACGAAACGACATCGTAGATTAAAAAGTAAATCGATTACTGATATTAAAAAAAAAAATCTATGATTTTAAAATAGTTGAATCATTCGTATACAACTTGGTGTTGACAAATTTTATAAATTATTACATGTCGAGAATTGTTTTTCTTTTTCCTTTTAACGTTTAATGTCGACTATTACAAAAATTACGAGAACAATCACATGTACGGTTGTAAACTTTGATATGCGAAATTATGATAAATCGTTTTACTTGCACCATGTTAAAAATTTCCTATAAATTTTGCCTCAATTAATCTGCAGAGATTCGAATTCCATATTTCTTAGTATAGAAACACGTCCAGAATTGTTTGTACAGACTCGAATTTACATGTGTTATAATAAAAAAAAAGTTTTACGAGTTAAAAATTAAAAAAAAAACATTATAGAGGGACCAAAATAAGAAGAAAATAATGGGAGGGTCTAAGACATGAAAAAGTAATTTCATTTTTCGCCGCTGTGTTCAGGCTTCTTCTCTTCTCCCCTACTTCCGATCAAATATTCCCGGTGTCGTCTCTCGCCGTCGCCGTCGCCGTCGCCTACGGTGGCTTTTGGTTAATCGATTTATAGAGTTAGTGGGAGAGAGAGAGGGAGAGACGAGGCCTTTGAATTTGTCAATTTCCTGAGATGCGTATCTGTGAATATAGAGATGGTCAACCCTAAATACTTGTGAAGAATCGGATGCCTTGTGTCATGGTTAAGCAATCCCGGATTGAATAACTGGGAAAGTCCGACAACAATCTATCAGATCTTTTGTGGAAAGACCGTAGCTTTAAGGGAGCTGATAGTTATGTTCGGCGAATCAACAACGTTGAACCTCGCCCAAGATTAGAGATTTCGAATATTCTGACAGGGAAATCAGCGGAAACGTGGTTGTGCTGTTGCTTCATCGATTACCCTTTTTACTATAACTTGTCTGATTAGCAGATGATTGATGGTTTCTTCTTCTGCCATTGATACGTATATATACTGAGGGGTGAAGTCTTGGATTGTGAGACTCATCCAAAGCTAGGGGGAATTACGTTTTGGGTTTGGTTTGATTCTTTTGATTTCAATAAAGAAGAGCTTTTGGGTTTTCTTTGTCTTGTTGATTCTTAGCTCTCATCAATCTTCTGGGATTTCTGAAGAAACCTTGTTTTTTCTTATCCGATAAAGTGGCAAGATATGGAAGAGCCTTCCCAGGTTAGTGGATCCTTCTCCCTCTGACCCCATCTTCACTACTCTGGCTTAAAGATTTCATCTTCTGATGTCTGATCAAAGTGTGTGAATAACAACCTTTGAGTTTGGCAAGTTTCCACATATAGTTCGTGCTTGCTTGTTTTATTGATTTAGGAGATCAAGCTGTGTGCTCACAGTGTGGCTTTTGGAAAAGCTTATGAATGTCAATAGGGTCTTGTAAACTAGTTGCAGATTATTCGATTGGAAAATGCAGGACAAAGAATGCAAATTATATGTGTGATGCAATTTATTGGAGCTTTTTTCTTTTCATAAAAGGGACTTACTTCATGAATGGGAAAGAAAGGGAAAGTTTTAACTTCACAATCATCGGTATTTGTTAGAGAAATGTTCAGAGAACATAATACTGTTTAGGCAATCATGAAGCTGAGCTGTGTTAGTGTTAGTGTAGTGCTAGTGTCAGTGTTTACACATTGAGGTCATCCGCTGCATCCGATAGTGGAGTGACCCTTGCTTAGTGGGACTGTTCTCTTGCATAGGTTTGAAAGAGAGAACTGTGAAACAGCGATAGGCCGTAACAAATATAACTGTTTGCTTTTTTTTCTCTAGGGGAGTTTTGTTACAACCATAAATGAGGATTATGAAGCAGTTTGTTGGGGCTGTGGACTAAACCTTGTTCTGCCATCATACGCGCCTGTTTTTAAGTGTGGTTGGTGTGGTGCAATCACAAATCAAAATCCAGTCAGACTTGAAACCAAAAGCTTTGGGTTGAGACGTTTCCGTGACCGGTGTTTTGTCGTTATTCTCGCTGTTTTTATGCTCTTTGTGATATGTAAGTTCCTCTAAATTAATAACAATTTAAAAATAATATTTCTCCATTTCCCTGTTAATATACTCTTTTGGGAAAAAACTGCAGGTGGTGGGATTTGGGCTGCGTATCCTGTCTTGTTTTCGATCAGCTTGGCTTGTGGAATTTTCCATTCTGTTACAACAGCGTCTTTGGCTATATCAACGCTCACCACATTCATGCTTGTTGCTTTTAAATGCCCCGGGAGACCAACAAATGTTCTTTATGGAACCCACCCTGGGGTAGGGAACGGTGCACTTAACAACTATACCTTCTGTCACTACTGCTCCAAACCCAAGTCACCTAGAACCCATCACTGCCGCACGTGTGGCATGTGTGTCTTGGACATGGATCACCATTGCCCCTTTGTAAGTCATGGCTATTGCAAGTTCTCTTTAGCTATACATATATTAGTTTCATATAAAGAGCAGAATATAGAATGGCTTTTTGAGTGTACGCTGTGTGGTGATGCGCTATTGATGATTACTTTTCGAGTTTCGCATTTAGATAAATCACATAGACTTGTACCAAGTTTATCGTTCCATTTCATACAATCCTCTAATCTTCCCCAATCATAGTGTCCTCGGATACAAGACTTGTTTATCAATACCTTAAACCTCAGTGTCCTAATATACTGGTCAAGGGCTTACTGCTAATGACTCTCCTTGTGTTGTATTTGCAGATTGGGAACTGTGTTGGTGCGGGTAATCACAAACACTTCATAGCATTCCTTATTTCAGCCGTCATTAGCACAATCTACGCGTCTGTTATGTGTGTGTATTCCTTGATTCATATCTTGCCACCTCTGGAAAATGGAGCTGCATATGCATCTGATGTGGCACATGCTAATAGTTTATCGGTTCTGAGAGCGGTGAAGAATATTATGCTTGCTTACATAGCCAACGCTGTCTTCCTCTCGGTTCGAGGCCTTGTTCTAGTCTACCTCTTTGTGGCGAGTGTTTCTGTGGCGATTGGGCTAAGCGTTTTGCTGTGGCAACAGCTTAGCTATATCTATGAAGGCAAGACTTACTTAAGCCATTTACGTTCTGAAGGAAGAGAGGAAGATGGTGAAAAGAGCTGCCGGAATCTTTTGACGTTTTTCGGGTGTCCACATTCAATTGAAAGGCACTTGCCAACTATAAGGAACTTGAGGAAGAGACATAAGACATGAGAAGATGACGAAGAGAAAGTGAGCCAATATGTTCTTTCTGTTTCCTCCTGCAACATTTGCAGCTTGTTTTGGTCAATTCAGAAACATTAATCATACTTAAAGCTAACAGGTAATGGAGATTAACAAAAGTTTGTATCTCGTTTGTGAAAATTCATGATCATAGAATGTAGTCAAATTTGTTTTAATATTGTAAATTTTTGTTTCTTTGACATGCCTTGAACTCAAGAGCAACAGCATCAGAAGGGTTGCATAAAAATATATTTTTAGCACTCATCAATGACTTTGGTCGTTTGTGAGTAGAACTTGAAAAATGTGGTTTTATGCAGGTCAATGTCTTGAAGCTTCTGGTCATCTTTCATGCAATTCTCCATACTTTTTAAGTTTTTAACATCCCACCATCCATTATCCATATTTTTTTTTAACTTGTCCATACTTTGTAGCAACAAGGAAGTTCTACAATTAAGCAGCGCTAATATAAATTACACACCATTCTTCAAAGACTACAAAATGAAGAAGACACAGTTTGCCACTACTTAGCCATACTCAGGTACAGCTTTAACCGCCTATGCTAGTCATCTAGGGTTCTGTGATAACATAATTCACAAAAAGGGGCATTAGAACTGTTAAACGCTTCTAAGATTTCTTCGCCAAAAGGGATTGCAAAAAGGGGATTCCCGAGAACACTCGTGTCTTGCTCTTAAAGCTGCCAGTCTATGGGGGTAATCCCCATTTGCTCGAGTAGCTGGTTTGCTCGAGAGAAATGCCTGTCCAAAGGTGGAACATTTGTGTCACACTACACGTGTATTCACAGGAGGAAAGACAAAAAGTTTAGTGGACTTGATCTAACCTGCAGTTGAAGAAGCCTCTATGCGCCGACAAACCAGATGGATGAGCTGCTGTGAGTATATGATGTTTATTCCCATCTATCAACCTGCAATAATCATAAGAAAGCTTGCAGTCTCATACAAGATAAGCAATGAAGATGCATATGCGTAAGAAATCTACAAGTCTGACTGGTCCTGATGTTCTTGGAGGTCGAAATGGGGATTTTAGTCACATTCATAAAACCAAACCTACTTTGATTTCTCTTGAGCGTATCTTCCCCATAGGAGAAAGACAACACCTTCCTTCTGCTGTGATATACTTTGAATAACAGCATCAGTGAATTGTTCCCATCCTTTCTTTGCATGTGAATTAGGCTGTTTACTCCTTACTGAATCAATCAAAAGGCAAGATAACCGACATATTTTTTTACAAGAATTGCAGGATGTTAACAGTTTTTATACTTATAAGGTCACCATGCGATAATCGACATTACCTGTAAGAACAGCATTCAACAGCAAAACACCCTTACAAAAAAAGAAAGTCAAAAGTGAATTGCTTGATCTTCTCCAAGTAAACTGAGAATTGATGGAACAAATAAGTAGAGAGATCATAAAGAAACTCCATTTACCTGCACAGCCCATTTCTGTAGATTACCATGACGTGGGATTGAACAGCCAAGATCTTTTTGAAGCTCCTTAAAGATGTTCAACAGACTAGAAGGAAGCTTCTCTCCTTCAGGCACAGAGAAGGACAAACCCATAGCTTGACCAGGTCCATGGTAAGGATCCTAATCGAACAGAGTGAAACTCGTTAAAGCATAACAAGAATCCAGAAAACTCTTAAAAAAAACCAATGTTCATTCCAAATGCTGTACCTGTCCGATAATGACAGCCTTGACTCGATCGAAAGGAGTTGTATTAAGGGCATTGAAAATCAATTGCTGTGGCGGATAAATTGGAGGGCCTTTAGAGTCAGAGATGATCTCACGTTCGAGGAAATCAGAAAGGGTTTTGGCGTAGGGTTTATGCAATTCTCCAGGAAGAGCTTTAAGCCATGACTCTTCCACTAATAGCTCACTCAGCGACACGTAGCAGCTTCCTTCAGCTGCAAAATCAATCAAAACCGTAAAACCCTAAAAATCTCTCTATTTCACAGATTGCGAATACTCAATGACACTGTAAATCAAGTTAAAAACAAAACAAACCTTTCGCTTTTGTGACCTTCTCGGAGCAGACGGCGAGGTTGCGCTTGGACCTGGCGACGAACTTGTTAAACTCGGAGCGAGATACCTGGTCTGGTGTAAGGCAAGACGAGTCGTCGGCGACGGAATTGGTAACGGTTATGCGAGGCGGCGAGCTTGCTGCAGAACCCAAACCGCGGGATCCACCGGCGGCGGTAACGGCGGGGAAAGAGGAAGAAGAAGAAGAAGATGGGGAAGCTTTGAGGCGTTTGGCGGGTTGAAAAAAATCCATTAGGGTTTTAGGAGTCGACGAAGCCATCTCCGTTTCAATAATCAATTCACTACGAAGAAGAAGAGATCCTAATTTTTATTTCTCACCAAATTCCCAATTTTTTTATTCCCGGAAACTAAGAGTTAAAATGGCGGGAGCGACGGTACAGGCCGGTTTAAACCGGTTTAGAGACCAAATGTACACAGCTGCATGCTCCAATTTCTGCTGTATTAAGAACAATTTGCTTAACTTTGGCAATTTCAATTTAATTTGATAAGTTAACATTTTTGAGGAGCGTGTTTTGTTTTAAATGTAGCACTTCTGTTGATATAAGAACATAAAGAAGCTTGCAAACAACAAAAAAGGCTCAAAGACAAAATCAACATTGTCACAAAGAGATGAGGATCTCACTGAAATTGGTCTAAGATTTTCTATAAAAGACATAAAACACAACATTTGGTCTCTCAGACTGGACCATATCATTATGTCGAAAACATTTTTTTTTTTTTTTAAATGGGGACAAAATCTCTACGGTATATCTACAAAACTGAAAAATGGGGACAACAACAGAGACTCACCTGATCTTATAATCTTTCTCAAAAGATTAAGCAGGTAAGAACACAGTTAGAAACATTTTCCACTGCAGCTCTCTATGATGATATGGCAAGAGATGAAACCATACTCAGAAAACATGGGGAGTCCAAATTTAAATTAGTTCTTCTTGACTTTGCTGATATATGCCTGGAATTGAAGACAGAAAAAACAACGGTTAGGATCATCATGTGTTTGATTAAGTTTTCAAAAGCATAATGTAAGAGTTTATGTATGAAGGAACCTGAACGAGCTTAGTAAGCTTTGGTTTCGAAGCGGATAGATAATGGTCAATCTTCTCCTGTGTTTGAGGAACGTTTCCACTTTGCATTGTACCAGTCACTTTCTCAACTACCTTCTTCACTATGTTTTTGTAACCATCTTTGTTCATCTTACCTTCTTTCCAAGCTGGTTTTAGAAGCTCCTTTACAATCTCAACAAGCGCAAACTTAAACGCCCGCATTCCTTTCGGGTCTTTCCCTTTCTTGTTTTCTTCGTCGCTCCCATCATCATCATCATCTTCATCTTCTTCTACGACGTTCTCAGCATCTTTGGTGTCTTCTCCAGTTTTCTTACCCTCTTCTTCTTTGCTAGCTTCATCAGTATTTTTGTCTCCTTTTTCCTCAGAAGCCTTGGGATTTAGCGCTACTGTCTCCATCCCATCAACATTGCTTACCTGTGATGCAGTAACCACTGGGACTCCTTCAGCGCCAGTGCTCATCCCTAGTCCCCATAGCGGATTGGGATTACTACCCACGGAGTTACTTTGAGTATGCAACGCAGTGGTAGCCTGATTTGGTTGAACAGCCACGGAAGATTCTGAATGCAAGGGCATCTGCAATACCTGTGTAAGCTGTGGAATGGGCTGTCCATTTGCAAGAAACTGCGCTATAGATGCTGAGATGTTGCTAATCTGATCGATCTGTTCCCTGGTCACGGTGCTTTGGACCGGAACAGCTTTCTCCACCATTGGGTGATGATTATTTTGATAAACTTTTCCATTCTCGGGATTGCTCAAGTTCGAGCCTACGGGGAAATCTGCAGCAGCAGCAGGTAGCACTTGTTGACTTCCTCCAACAGTTAGTGAATTTTGGTACGGCAATATATTATGATTCTGAGTGTTCTGATTGAATGCTTGGACTGGAGCGATGTTCACCGGGTTACTGTAATTCTGATGCGAGACAGCTAAAGGTTTTTTAACCATGGGTTTGTCACCATATGAAAATGTACCACTACTCCTCTGATCATAATTAGGCACCAAATTATCGTTAACAACTCGAGATTGTGAACTCTGACCAATGATGCCAACACCATGCTCTTCTTTCACGGGGTTCTTTAAAGATTGGACTCCATAATTCCAATCGGGAGACATCTCCATGTCATCTATCCAGCTACTACCATTCCCTTTAGATTCAGAAATTCCTTTACTGGCACGAGAAACTTCTACCCCACTGAACTTTCCATTATCCAATCTTTCAACATCATTCCATTTATTATGACCACTATGATTGTTATTGTTCTGTCTATAGAAGTTGTTGTCTTGAGGCTGCTTTCTCTCAGCACCGTGATGAGAAAACCTGCAATACTTGCCATTACGACAGAACCCTGCAGCGAAAAACTTGCACGGAATATTCGAACTCCTGTGGAATTCTCCCTCACCATCACCATCCCTTCTTTGTGTTTCTTTCTCACCTGTCAATTCGCTTCTGTGCCTTCTCAATCTCGGATCTGATACGCCATCATGTAAATGCTCCCTTCTATAATTATCTTCGGGAAAATCAGTATCATAGTTGGACGACCTCGCACCTTTCATCGTTGCCTGTTCTCTGAAATCATCAGCGTGGTATTTCGTCTCCCTTGGCTTTCTACTTTTATCTTCCCAACCATAATCGCTGCTTTGATCAAACTGATGATCACCGCCTCTCTTATTGAATTCCCTGCTTGGCAGAGGCGAATCTCGTGTTCTGTTCTTGTGTCTGTCATAAGATCCTGCATCTCGTCTTGCTCTATAGACTGGGCTTCTGCTACGGCTTCTACTCCTGCTATTACTTCTACTTCCACTCCTGGAAAAAAGAGACTTTAAGTAAGAACTAGAGAACAAATAAATAAGAATCTCTACTTTTTACCAATTGTAACAACTCAAACACTAACCTGCGGAAAAATTGTTGCCTAGTTTCATCTTGTTCAGAGTAATAACTGTTATCGTTATTCTCCGAAACTCTGCTTCTAATCCTAGCTTCGCCGGGGTGCTGATCTTCCGCAGCAGCAGACCTTCTACTACCATTACTCTCTGCGTTGAACCGGACAGGCTCAGGCTCTTTGTCGCGGTAATAAGAACCCGATTTTACATTTACGCTAGAATGATGATAATGTGCGTCTTCCTTAGAGTCCCATTTTGAAACACTTTTCCTCCCCGAACCACTCATTTCCAACCCCTAAGGCTTGCAAACTAGTAGCACCCAAAATATCAAAACAAAATCTGCAGAAAAGAAGTTTATAAAGAGAAGAAAATTAGCAAAGAATTAGAGGAAACGGTATAAGCAAATTTAAACCTCTCTCAAGTGAAAACTTCTGTTGTTGTCACATACAAAAAAAAAATGGATTTGATTCTAATCTATCAATTTCTTTGTCACACAGAATAGTCTGTTCAACGAGAAACATAGCTCATAGTATAGATTTTTCCAATAGTGAAACAATTCATAGGCTCATAGCAATACAATCCACGAAAAAGGTTAACCTTTACATGTTATGCGAGTGCGTTAAACTCGTAACCCAAAAACAAAATCTCGTCTTGCCAATTGAAAAGATTGAGCTTGAGATCCTTATAGAAATCAAACGATGAAATCAGAGAAGAAGCCCAATTGTGGAAGTACACGAACAAAAGAGAAGAATTGACCCGAAATTGAAATTGGTACCAATCCTCCCATACTCGCAATGTCTCACAGAACCAAAATATAACCTAAATTGAGCAGAAAACTAATGCGAAAAGAAAGAAAAAAACCCTAAAATCAGAATTAAACAAGAAGAGAAGCGAGACTCACTTGAATTCGAATAGGGCACTTCATCACCAACAGAGAGAGAGAGAGAGAGACAAACCCTAACGCCGAGCTTCTTCTCCCATTGACAAATCGCCGACGCGTGTCATAAGCGAAGCTTCTTTCGCTTCTAGGGTTTCCAGACAAGTAAGAGACTGCTCGAATGTCCGAAGAAGAAGAAGAAGAAGAAGAAGAAGACCGACAACGAGTTAAACTCTTGTTCTTCGAATCTCCAAGTTTTCTAGGTCTTGTTTTTTTGGGGAGAAGTAGCCTCCAACAACAACAAAAATCTACAATTACTTCGCTAAGATTTTGCTCTCTGTGTGCGATGGGTCCCACTTAAAATCCAACCGTTGATTTAAATCCTTTTAATCTCAGCCGTTGGATTACTTCTTAAAACAAGCCGAACATAAACACTTTTATTGCTAGCTCGGAACTAGTTGGATCTTTTGTACTTTTTCCCATTTTTCATTTGATTTGATCTTTTTCCTTTTTTTTTGCCAACAGATGATTGGAGAGAGATGCTATCTACATTCTGATTGGTTAGAACTTTAAAGCTTGCCATTGATTTTTTTATTCAGCAAACATTAATGATATATTAAACTTTCTCAGAATAGCAAAAAAGAGTCATTCATGGAGACACTAAATAGACAAAAAAAAGAACAAAAACCCACATAGCATCCTTAATCACATTACAATTAGCGATTAATTAGACATAATTGAAAAAGCACATTGATTAATAAAAATATCTCAAACTGATAAAAATTGCACCTAAAATATATATATGAATATGCTTCTACGCTATAGCAGAAATTGTGAGAGATGAAAATCTCATAGATAGACCTAATATTGAGTGTGGGCCGATCCAAACCGAAAAGCCTGTGCTGTTCTTTGGTTCGGAAATTGAACAAGCTGATGCGAAAGACCATTGGTGTTAATGTTGTTGTTGTTGTAGCCGTACATGTTCATGTTCTGCAACCCGTTAATCCCAGTGTCTTGCACCCCAAGTAACCCTAAATAATCTTCCACATTGATGTCGTTGAAGTTGTTGTAGCTGTGCATGTTAGTGTTCTTAAACACGCTGGTCCCAGTATCTTGCACCCCAAGTAACCCAAAGTAATCTCCCACTTTGCAATTCTGGAGAATCTGTTTCGAAAGAGCATCAACACTGTCGTTGTTGTTGTAGGTTACCATATTCATGTTCTGAAACCCATCGACCCCAGTTTCTTGTACCCCTAGTAGCCCCGAGTGATTTTCCGCATTCGAATTCGGGTAAATCGTCAGTGAATTCGGAATCGGAGCCAGAGATTGCCCTTGGTTAAAAGCTGATGCAGAGACTGGGATTTTCGAGAAAGTACCGTTTCCATGGTTAAACAGATACATGGAAACCTGGTTTGAATGTTGTTGAGGATGTTTCATCGTAGGAGCAGTAGTCATCATCCTCTGTTCTTGATCAGCCATGTTCATGTTCTGCATATTCCTCTGTTTCTGAGCTTCAACAACAGCTCGAAACCTATGTTGTAATCTTGTTAGATTACGTTCCAAGGACTGGATCAGCTCCGTGAGTTGCTCTACAGAGCAAGTATCAAACCTCGGATCCCAATCTGGATACTTTAAATTGGATCCAAGCCTCACTTTCCTCTTCTTCTTCTGCTGCTTCTTCTTGGAATCATCCGTATTGATCTTCTCGAGAAACTGACGGAGATCAATTCTTCCTTTGCGTCGCTTTGTCTCGCTTAATTCGCTGTACCTTCGAGCCATGTCTTTGACCTTCTCTATGTCTTCTGGCCATGTCTTCAGCTTTCCGTCTGATCCATAACAGATGACGCAGACTTCGATTCCACAGAGAATTGAAAGCTCGTAAGCTTTCTTGAAGACAGTCTCTCGTCTTTTTGTTAAGCTTGTAGCTTTCGAAGAAGAAGCTTTCTTGAAGAGGTTTTGCTGAGTTTGGGAAAATTTAGCGGTTTTCTTCTTTGTCGGTGATGATGAAGACGAAGAGGAAGCCATCGTTTCTTCTACTTTGTGAATTGAATGAAGAGTTGTCATCATTATTTTTCTTTTTTCTTTCTTTATTGCGAGTATATATATAAAAGCTTATTTCGAGATTTTCTATTTTTGATACCCTTTGTTTCTCTCTCGGTCATTAATGACGAAATGTTAATAATGATTGCTCTATAGATTTAGTTTCCTTTCTTTAAAATGATTTTTCCTTAAATCAGTTTCAATGTTAAACGAGGGTTTAGGGTTAATAAGGAAGGCTTACTTTTTTGTTAAATAATAAGGAAATCTTTACACATATACACACACACACACACAGATTTATATTATATGAATATTGCACAGGTGCACAAGGATCCGACTAAGTTGAGAACTTGAGTATGCATGATGTAATTACATTGTTTAATTTATGTCCTTTAACTATAATTAAGTCTATAGACAAGAGTGGCCCAAGAGTCAGATCCTCTATGTCACCAAGACGCAAGTAATGGATCCGAATCTTCACATGGAGAAAAAAATATGGTGTAATACCACTTGACTAAAAAAAGACTATTAAGAAATAATATATAATTTTTGTATTTTGAATTTTGCTAACATTATTAATATATTTTGTGTATTTAAAGAATAACTTTATACAAAATGGCATGCACATACATAGTTAAATACGACATGTGTTTCCATCATGTTATTAGACTGCAAAAAAAGCCGTTTTATTCCAATTGAAAAAACAATAGGAAAAAAATTAGTTATACATCTGATATATTTACCTAATCTCGCAGCAAACAAAACTCAAAAAAAAAATAGCTCATGAAATTCATTAGTACGTATGTGTGTATATATATTGCGTCACAAGTTATGGCCGGGAAGTGAGGATCTCCGGACGGCGGTGATGGCCGGTGGGGTCGGAACAAAAGACTCGTAGTCGGTCCAATTTGATTCCCCCCAATGCCTCAACATACTTTTCCAATTACACAACTTATCGATGCAAATCTTGAATCTCCTGTCGTTAACTCTTATCTTCCAGTGTCCGTCGGCATAATTCGCAGCCTCGGCTTGCCGGCGATCATATTCCAGCTGTGCTTTTTGCTTGGATCGCAAGTAACAGAATTGGTGAAGCTCCTGCAAAACATCATCACACATTAAGCTGAATGACAAGCAATTATGTAAAAGCTACAACTTCTAGAAAATTATGAGTTAAATTATGGTTTTAGACAAAGATGTCGTCGTGTGATGATGTCTCCTACCTGTGGCATGGCGTCGTGGACCATCCACCATCGTCCGTGAGCAATATCTGTAGCGAACTCAACGAATATGTCGGAGTTGAAGTTACAGTCATAGTCACGGTAACATAGCCACGGCTTCATTCCTAGGTAATGAAGAACATAAAGAACAGGAGGCTCTGCTCCAAAAAGCACTGTTTTCTTGCGTCTCACGTCTTCTTCATCGCCACTCCAAAAATGCTTCAAGAAATTCATATGTTTTGGAATCCGATGCCACCATGTGAATACCTCGTTTAAGTAACCTTGATCTCCACCGTTGTAAGACTCAATCTCGTTTATATGCTCCATCAAAAGCTGAAACGTACAGTTGCAGGGCTCGATCACCATAACTCCTGAGTTAAACAGAGTTCCATTGTTTCCTGTAGCTGAGATCTCAGGCATTGAGAACAAGAAATCGATATTTCTCAATATTAAGAGATCCGCGTCGATGAAGATGATTTTGTCGTAATCAGTGAGCTGCCATAGCCGGAATTTGCTGTAATTCCACTCATTGTAAGCATCTTTCTCTGCTTTAGGGTTTCGAATCCTCTGTATAGTCCGGATTTGCCAACCTGCGGCTTCGAGTCCACTCCGATGATAACCGCTGATGTTGTCATCGACGAGGATTACGAGATCTCTCGTTGAACCAGACTGTCTTATGCTCTGAGCCGCCGCGATTGCTCCACAGACGTAAACGTGAGCGGAATGAAGAATTGTTGCGTAAGCTTCTCTTTTAGGGTTTCCTAAGCTTGGTCTCTCTGTAAAATCAATGGAAGAAACACAGAAACTTGTTAACTTAGCGATGATTTTCAAATCAAAACATGTAATTTGGGGGCTCTGTTTTTTTACCTTTGATGCCGAGAGGAAGAGATAGCTCACAAGAACCTAAAGGAAGCTGAAGTTTGTCTCTCAAGATATCAAGATTAGGTTTATACAACCAAACATCGCCTCTCCTGGACACGAGATCCCTACACCGAAACAGATTCGGAATCGGGAAGCATCTAGAGACAAACAAGACGTGACCTCTAAAAAACCCTTTCGCCGAAGCGGCCACCGTTGCAGCCGCCATCTGCAGATGCAACCTCCCTACGTCTCTCGACCAATTCCCTTCTTTCCGACAAGGAAGCTTCACAACGATCAGATCGAGTCTTCTTGTCGGTACTTTAATCTTTGGGAGATTAGGACAGACAGGAACCTCTGTTTCTTGCTCCTCATCGATCCACTCTGGGTAGAGTGCGTCCCAAGTCACATTCTTCTCTGCATAGTCCAAATTCAATACGACGACATTTTCTTCATCATCATTGTCCTTAGTCTTGGCTACCTCTCTCCACCGTCGGATCTCGTTCGAATCGAAATTCAAGACACCGATCGTACGGCCTTCTTCGACGCTCTCAAGGGTTTTGGCCACATCTTCCCAGTTAATGTCCAGGTCCGAGACATATCGTGGATCTTGTCTTCTCCATATCCATCTAAATCACATAGATATGGTCGTATTAATATACATGAATCAGAACTTTTAGTATTTTGATGGAATAAAAAGATTTACCGAGAAGAAGAGTGGGAAAAAGAATGATGATAAGCTTCAGGGGAATAGATGATGGTGAAGAGTGTTGCAGAGAGAAGGATAAACAAGAGAAGCTTCACAATCTGAAACTTGCTGCAACAACAACTACTGTTTTTGTCTTGTGTCTGAAAATTTATCATATTAAAAGGTTTCACCATATCCGATCTGCCACCACCTTTGCTGTTTCTCCGGAATCTCCTTTTGCATATTGCTTCACTGCTTAAAACACACAAAATCGTTAGACGATTTATTTCATCTAATTTTGAATCATTTATGGATGATAATGAGAGAGTAATATGAACATACATAGAAGCGGAGAGACGGCGCCGGGAGTCACCGGTTGCGGCGGTGGCTGCCGCAGCGGCGGGAGAGTTTGCCATATAAAACTGATGGATTGAAACACTAGAATTGGACAAGGTAGAGGAAAGAGCAATATAGGGTGAGATATAACGTCTCTTTTAATCTTCTTATATATCATATTTCCTTTGTTTCTATTTTTGTTTTTGTGGAAATAGAAAAGAAAAAAAATTTGCACACCCACCTTTTTTACTAAAATATTTTATGATTAATTATTTTATTTTTCGTGATTTTTCTAAGATGTTTTACATTTTGTCTATAACATGATTTTCCAATAAAGTCCAAGATGCATTGTCAAAGCAGTTTCAAGGAAATGAATATTATATCGTTTAGGCTAGGGATAAAAAACCGGATAATAATGGTAAGGATCGACAATTATTATCCGAATAATTTAAGAGTAAAAGTCGTATAAGAGTCGGATAAAGATAATATGAATAATTAAAATTACTAGCCAAACGGTAACATTGATAATTAAAATCGCTATTCGAATGGATAATTATCGATAATTCGGATAATATTAGCAAAAAATTTGTTCAGTTTTGAGATAGTTTTTGGGATTATTTTAAACAATGGTGGATAAATTTTAAAAATATTATAAAAACCATATCCAAAATTATTAAACGAATATTGTTTATCCTTTTTATATAAATTTTTTAATAAATTTATATAAATTTAATTACCCAAATGGATAATAGGATACCCGGATAATTACCAGACCCTTACCTTTACCTGTTAAACTAAATTATCGTTGCCCAAACAGGTAATATTAATTACCCTTATCCGAAAGGATTGGATAATTTTAGTCGGGTAAAAGTAAGGTTGGGTTACCCAACCCGGAATGACCAAGCCTTTTAAATTTTCCTCCATCTTGGAATACTGTGTTGTTACATGAGGGTAGGAGGATTATATTATATCAAGCTAAATCCTATATATATATTAATAGAATAGGCATTAGAGAAAAAAAAATCCAATGTGTCACTTAATGAGTAATTTAAAAGACACGTCACTTAATCTTAACCAATCAGAACATTTCAATTAAAAATAGATGCCATGGTGGAAATCTCTACATATTCTCATTAATTTTATAACACAAGTCTATCAATACATTTTTTACAAATTTAAGCACACCTAAAGATAATATTTTAGACTTGGCATATCTATTTTTATTTTTTTATGATATATTAACAAAATTTTATTATTAGGAAGATCAATTTAGACGGAAAAAATAAAGATCAATTTCACATTTCAAAGATATTGAAATAAATAACATTTGCATATTTTTATTCAATTTTACACATAAAAATATAAAACCAATGGCACTAACATATGTTTGATCAAAAGTATTTAATTTTATTACATTTATGCACAATATATATCATTTTGTACGTTTATAGATATTAGAAATCATATGTTTTGTTATACACGTTTAATATTAAAAAATTGTATATGTTAAAATCGATTCGTCAATCTATTTAATTATTTAATTCTGTGTTTGGCATGGGTCAAAATCTAGTAATTAAGTATAAGAGATGTTAAGAAAAACAAAAACATGATTTCTTTAACAAACAAAAAAAAAACATAATTTTCCATTATGGATAATATTGCACGCTTTAGTTTAAACTCCATTCTCAATTTGCAACTTTCTTATGATTGACATATATATGTCCACCAAACTTTGATCATTTCTTTGTAAAGACAACAATAATTTATTTTCCAGATTATGATGATTTTGAAAAGAAAAAAAAGATATTTCTTTTTAAAAAAAAGAGGCTAAGTGACTTAAGTTGATGCAGGGGTGCATCCATGATTAGTTAACAATATAATTAACCAATTGTATTCAATGAAAATTTTCTGTTTTAGGGTATTTTGGAACATAACCAAATATATTATTGACGTATTTTAATAACAAAGCAACCGTTAACAAGTAAATATTGATACCACCAAAATAGATATATAACGTGTTGTTAAACCTTGGTGGCAAAGTGAGGTGAAGATAAGGCAAGACAACAAGACAGCTAGCACAATAATACATTGATTCCTGGCTTGCAAGGTTTAGAGGTCCTTTCAAGAACTGCTTCCACCAAACTTTATAGTGTTTTGAATTTGTATTTTATTTATTGATTTATCACAATATATATTAATCTTGATTTTGTGGTTTAACTAACTGAGATTAGTATAGAAACAACTGCCGCTTAATCATGAATTTGCTTATGAATAATATTTGAATATCTTAGATGAAAAGGAAAATCTAATGTTGTAAGGAATTTGGTCGTTTGCAAATGAAAAAAAAATAATAAGAAAAGAGGAACTTGGTCAATGAGGAATAGATTAGTATGAAAACGTTTTTTTTATTTTTGGGATCAATATTGGACCACAATATATCTGTCCATTAGCCTAATTTCTATGAGTGGCCACTCGATTATGTCATTTCAGATATGAAAATATTAATTAAGTATTTTTTTGTGGGTCGATTGATACGCTTTTTTTTTTAATAACTGAACTAAATTCTGCAATATAATGGTCACAGTTTTTTTTTTTACTAAAATCATCATATATATATTCTCGCTTATGAAAAAAATGTATAAACGGGACTATAATTTAGAATCAGAATAATTAAAAGAAAATCGTCTATTTATGTGAGGAAAAAATATATGATGTAGATGAAAGAATAATATTTATTTAAACAGTTACTTTTTTTGTATTAAGAGGTTTTGGTCTGATAATTTTTTTTTTTTTGTAAATTTGGTTTTTTTAGCTTTGATTTGTAATTTGGACTTGTCCTATGAAGTTATAAAAGTATTATTCAGATGAAAAAAAAAAAGATGAAAGAATAATAAAATAATTGATAAAATCCGAAAAATGGTACGAGATTATATGATTTAATCAATTAACTTCTAAGCTTCATTAACACTTGAAAAAAACAAAGACAGGTAGCAACACGTGTCAATCAGAGGACTGAAGGAGTAGCTGAATCGCACATAGGAGAAGGTGGGGACTCGAAAGATCAAAGTTGCTTTTGATAAGAGCCTTGCACCTATCGCTACGTATGATTCAAGATATTATATAATAACACAAAATTTATTCTGAAATATCCCAATACTAAACATGAGTTTCTTAAGACTGTATTAATCTTTACGCACATACACATATACGTACGTTCGGATGAATATGTTGTTGACAAGTGACATTGTATTGGAAGCGAAGCAAAGCAAAGGTATTTTCGTATGTTGTACATCTTTCCTTTCCAAGGACCTACACTTTCACCAAATAGTTATTTTTGTTGACTATGTATTTAATTGTAACATTTGAAATTGTAACAAAGTAGCTAGACAATTTTAGTTGAAATGTGTTCTAGAATCTTGTTTGCAAACTACTAACTGTGGTCAAAGTTCAAAAATAAGCTGTCCAACTTAGAGACGTTCGAAGACATTTTTTTAAATAGACGATTCTTTTTTAATACGAATTATATACTGCTGAGTTGTAAAATCTAATCTTCTAAATATGTTGTAAAAATTTGATGACGGAATAGGATATTGATCGATATGAGTGAAGAGGTCGATGTGAACGTTGGAAAGGGATGACAAAGTTCTTCCAATTTTTTTTTTTTTGCTTAACCGCTTCTCTGGACCGAATATATAGTTGAAACACGAAAAAATGGTCATTTAATTTCTCAAATTTTGCAATGTGGCATTTTTATTCCTCAAATTTGGGTTTCAATTTTATTCTTCAAATTTATGTTGATTTCGACAATTAGAGTTTAAAAAATTCAACCGTAACATCTGTTTAACGGTTGACTTTTTAAACCCATGATTGTCGAAGTCAACATAAATTTGATGAATAAAATTAAAACCCGAATAGTTAAAAAATAAAAACGCTACATTGCAAAATTTGAAGAATTAAAGACCGTTTTCTCTTTTTTCATCTAACACACGCGCAACCTGCTCGTTTTTTACACCAATCACTACTCGATTAGCATTATTAACATTTTAAATGACTAATATTGCAACTAAGAAAACATGTTGCCCATTGTTCGGTTTTGTTAGTTTTTATTCAAGTGGTGTCGTTTAGATAGTATAGTATAATACTATACATCAAAATATAGGGCTAGGCATAAACACTGAACCAGACCAAAATTAATGAAACCGAACAGTAATTCTTTTTACTGAATAAACCAAAACAAAGCAAATCAAAACCAAAAACGAGGCTAGTGCAACCGAACTGAGCCAAATAGACCAAAATTAGAAAAATCCATAGTTTTAGCTTAATTTTATACTATAAATAAATTTAATTAAACAAAATATAAATAATTTTAACTAAAATTTATTACTTGTTTATATTTTTGGTTTAAAACTAAACGGAACCAAAAACTAAACTGAACCGGAAAAATATTTTGGTTCTAGTTCGGTATACATATTTCAAAACCGAAAAACCAAATGCCACCCCTATAGAAAAGAATGATTAAGTTACCTGGTTCATGATAGGTCTGAGGCGAGCTGTATGGCGAACACAAGCCGCATCACAAGCAACCATGCGAGCCATCTCCTTTTTGTCATACTCTTTATTCAGCTTTGTATCAGCCAAAACCTCAAAGTCTCTTTTCTCAGATGCTTGGTTAAGAAAGGGTAGTGTCTGTTCCAGTTATTCACACATAGCTTTTGCTTCATTCAACAGTCACAAATTGTAAAAAACATATGAAGGTTAACTTATTTGCAGTTATATTAACTACCTGATCAACCAAGTTGTCATCAGCAAAGTCATTGTTTGCATCAACAGAGCGATGCCCGGTTATTAGCTCCAAAAGTATAACGCCAAACGAGTAAATATCAGCCTTTTGTGAGCTTTCCGCTTGCAGCATATTCCGGAGCCAAATACCTAAAATTCCAAAAACCAAAAGTTTCAAATTTTGTATGATGCTAAGGATCACATACATTATACAAACTGCATAAATGTACATATGTAGCTTCAAGATTATTTTTTACCCAAAGGTTCCCATCACACGTGTAGATACAGGGAAAGCGGTCATTTAATTCTTCGAGTTTTGCAATGTGGCGTTTTTATTCCTCAACTATTTGGGTTTCAATTTTATTCCTCAAGTTTACGTTGATTTCCACAATCAGGACTTAAAAAAGTCACCGTTTAACGGACGTTACGATAAATTATTTAGTGAAACGTGTGTGTTTTTAGTGATGCTATCTCTGGTTTCTATGATTGGCACTTACGATAATTATTTAGTGAAACGTGTGTGTTTTTAACTTTGAGTCATATTTGTGTTTGATATACAAAGTGTTGCTATTGATGTAGACCATGGAGTGTTTTTAAATTGTGGATATGTTTGTGAGAACTGAGAACAATTGTTCTTCCATTCTAAGCCTCATTCATTCGTCTTATGTTCTATGGTAGATATTAATTATGCTTCCTTATTCTTGGTCTCTTTTGTATCCCCGAGTCTCCAGGATGGCTGGTAAGGCCAGAAGAGCCACCATAAAAGCACGGGTCCTTTCTTGCATATTCATTTCGTACATGTGTCTGTAGGAAAAAATAGGGAGTGATACAAAGTCTGAATCTGCAATGAAGAAGCTCTGTGGGAAGAAGGTTGATATATCGTAGGAAGCAGCAGAGAATTATGTTTTTGAATCTTGCTTCGAGATTAATTTATGTCCATTGTCTTCTGTTGATTTTGTTCAGTTTGTCTCTAAACTTTCGTACCTTCGCTCCGTCTATTATGCATCTTCTCAGTTATTTATAAAGTCCAATTTTGAAGATTTATTCTTATCACTCAAATTGTTAATGTTTCATTCTAGAACATTTCCTTCAATTAAATTCCTAAACCCCTTTCTTTTCTTCGATGGAGTTCGATTGTTTTGTTATATTGTCTGTTACTAACTAATAATCCTTTTGTGTCTTAGTATGCCATGTTTCTCAGAAGAGTTAATTGAGTTTTACCAATAGTATCGTTGACATCTAATTTTTCCTCTTTAATGCTAGGTATTCTCTACCCCAGTTACTTTCCTCTCGTCTCTCTTTCATAACTGTCAAAATCACCTTCGATTGGTGTTTAGAATTATGGCATTCTTTATATTTGTAATATTTAATTTTACTTGTTCATGTTGTCATAAGCATTGTTCGGTCAAATCTCATAGATTTCGCATTTGCGATTGTGGAACATTTTTATGTCAATATTTTCTTGTGTAACTTTTTCAGAAACAATATGTAAAATCGTTTAGAATTGCCCAATTGAATATTTCCTTGGATATCATATGTATTCTTAACTCCTAATCTCATAAAATTTGATAGATTTATTTTCCGCCGCCAACTCCAACATTCGTCTCTCTACCAAGTTTATTTTCTGTGTTCTCTATATATTTTTACCAAACTTCAGTCTCCATTCCCCCTCCTACTTTAATCTTGTTGTTTTATCCTGCGTTCTAAATTTGTGTTTCTTTGGGAACCATCAAATTGAATAAGATTCCTTCGAAACTCAAAAATCTGGTATTTAATGGAAAAAACACGGTCAGTTTTTCTTAGTATTTATGTCTGAGTTGAAAGATTTGCATAAAAGTTCAACTATAACGATTTATTTAAATTAGTCAAGTTTTAAAACTCGCAAACATTCTATGAGAATATAGTAGAACTCAAAAGTGAAATTTTTTTAATTTGACTAAACTTTTGTCAATGCTTATTGCATTTTGGAAGGCAATAGTCTTTTTTAGCAGCTTTAGAAATTATGCTTCTTACAAATTCGATCATGGTTCATTGGTTATGTATTACCTTCTTCTAGAAATTGTGTCTAAATTGTTGAATTCTTAAGATTGGATATGCTCGTTAATTTTCTATCAATTGAATAGATTTAAAAGGGTATGTTAATAATGTCCATTGAAGCCTATGTTTAACTTAATTATTGTCATGGAGATTTTGTAGTTTGGTTGGTTCATAACACAACTTTCATTTAAAGGGAAGTTTATAACTTTAGAGACATGATTTGGTATGAAAGACATGGTAAGATGGTGATATGATGTGGAAGGCTTACATATGCAAGAAGAAGGCTCAAAGTGGAGACTCTGATGTTGAGGTGGCAGTGAATTATTCCAAACTGACTGTGAAAGAATGAGCCTAAAAAGTAAGACAAAAAAGAAAGGAGTTACACATGAGAGAAGAAAAATTATTATATAAATGGAATACGGAAGTGTGAGGGAAGGATCATACATGTATTGAGGATTTGTGAGGGAGTCTGGTGATGAGACCACTAATCTTATATAAAAAAAATTGGAGGTGATGGGACCTTGTGAGTAAGAAAGCATGGAGTTGTATCACATATTTTCGAGATTTGGCAAGAGAAATATGGCTAGGGCGAATCATGTTGATGGAGTTATGGTTCTGACGGTCTGTGAAGAATTATTCACAGTAATATGTCTATAAAAATTTAGTGTAATGGAAGTAGATGAGAGATGATCTCCGGTTCTAAGCTTTTATGTAGTAAGGTTTCAGAGGGCGCAACTTCTAAAATTACAAAGGTTATAAAAAAAGAAAAAGCATAAGCTCTTTGAACACATCTAGAATTAGTGAAAGTAAGAACTTGCTTGCATCCACCAGAGTTATATGATCGTGCTTGCAATGGTGGGATAAAGCATGCGAACGGAAGGTATATGTTTTATTCTTCCAGCAGTAATATTGATCGATTATATACAACTTTTCCATCGTTATCTGATCTTATTCCTCAATTTTCATATGTTATTTCTTTACGTTTGTGTTCTTATTTAAGTTATCATTCAACAAAACATCGACATGTAGGTAAAAGCAATGACACATATTGAATAGAAATGACAAATTGGCAAAGACGAACATGTAATCATAAGCCAAGATCCACAATTTCAAATATGTGTATCGAAAGTGAAGGAAGAGGCTTGGGCTATCAAAGTTTAATTTCCAGAGAAAATGAGGCAAAACGCCAACATGTATATGAATGTGAAAACAGTAGCTAAATATATTTTTTCTTCAAATTGGCGCTAAATATACTTACTTTATTTTCGCTAAATATATTTGATTGGTTGGACTATTCATCAATGTTCAACGAATTTAAAAATTCTCTTATGATTAAACCCTGTTAATCTCTAATTAATTGTCTTGGTCGTTTGTTTAGCTTTTAGTAAATTGTTTTTTAGTATTCTTTACATAGTAAAACAAACACATATATTATTGAAAATAGAGCATGACCAAGGTTCTTGTGACAAAATTAATTGTCCTTATGCTTTTAATGGATCGGAAAATAAATTACGTTTAGGTTACCTTTGAATTCATTAAAAACCGCAAAAAACAAAATTTGTAATGAAAGTTAGAAAAAAGATTAACAACCCTAATTTTATTTTTTCCGCGCCGCAACGTGTGAATTTGTTTCTAGTATATATATTAATATCTCGAGCAAAGCTTAAAAATTCGCCGAGACTGGCGAGGCTTATCAAAAACTCTAGGGCAATAAGTCGAGCAGAAGATCTCAAGTAGCACCGGAAACTGAAGAACACCGAACATCCCAACAGGAACCACCGCGAGCAAAATAAATTGAGCCGAAACCCACGACATTTTCCCTCCAACTAGAATCACGAGCGTCACGACAAAACTCACAATCATCGTAGCCATCGAGAGAAACAAAGACGCAAGACCCACGATCAGCTTTGTCGGAAGCGATAGAAGAAAATCTTCTTCGCGGTAACGAGACTTGAGAATGCCGAGGAACATGAGGAGAGACATACATGAGGTGAAGAGAGAGATAGCATCGGAGATGATGAAAATCATGAATAATATGTAGTTCTTGTCTTTTCCTGTGGGGACAGTAAACGCAGAGGAGAACATCATTGTTGTGATTAGAGCCGCGACGACTGTGCAAGAAGTCGCTGTTTCTTTCATCCATTTCTCTCCTTGATCCACAAGATCCTTGTGTTGGTCTTTAAACAAAGCCTGTGGAGTTTTCTTCTGCTTTGAGTTAACCATTTTTCTATGCTTCGGTTGCACTAGGCTCTCCACTTCCTGGAAACAAGACAGCAATAACAGATTCTTAGGAGTATGGTCGGAGGAAGAAGACTTGCAGATGTTACAAAACAGAGTTATAATCCCAGTGTCCTGCTGCACTTAAACAGTTATGCCTACTTTCGTGTGTAGCAAGAAAAAGTTATATTATCTGTATCACCTTAAACCATTGTAGTTCCCTTTGCATCTGAAGAGCTGCACCAGGAATAAGGTTAAGCCGCGAGGCGGGGGCTCGATATGCGGCATGATGAAGCATATTGTTATGGAGTTTGTCCCAAGCTGTAGCGAGGATGTTCTTCTTAGCACCCATATTGTAAATGAGGCTAAAGATCTTCTCCTGTCTCTGATTTACCGCGTATAAGAAGAGGTTAAGACCATAACTATCTTTGAACCATACGATATCAGGATAATGCCTCATCACTTCCTCGATATACTCGACGATACCATTCTCTACGGCCTTGAAGAGAGCTTGGTTTAGACCCGCGTTCTTCTGTTGGGTCGCGTCAAATTTTGGTATCTCTTGGCAGATACAATCTAGTATCTCTTTGGCTCGAGCATGTCCTAGCTTCAGTTTGTATATCCGCCTTATGTGTGGAACTGTCAATCAAAAAATTCATGTGATATTGATCAAAATCAACAACTAAGGCTCATACTCTGAGATGATTTGGACTGCTTACAAAGAAATTTAAGGTGTTTTAACAACTTCTCTTGAATCCAATGATGATCTTGTGATTTCTTGTATTGATGATGATGATTCAGAACTTCATGAGGGTTATTAATCTTCTCTATGTGAATACCTTCAAGAGAAAAACCATGAATGTAACATATATAATTTGCATTCTGAAAAAAACTTAAGGCCTAATAAAACCAAACTTCCTAATAGTAAGAAAAAAAGTTAATACATATATATATTATCTTCATGACAGTGTTGCTTCTCTAATAAGCATAAGGTAAGTATACTCACAAGAATATATCCAGCGTTGCCAAAACGCAAGATGGGTACCGCTAGGGAACGCAGAAGGCGTTTGAGCAAGCGCGATTATCGCTGTATCGTTATCGCTGTCTCGAGTATAAGCCAGCTGAGGATACCTTTGAATCAGATCCAAAGCAATACCTTTATACAAGTACCACACACAGAGACATTAGCCACATCTTATGAAAATATTATATATATATATATATATATAGTCCATATAGGAACTTACCATATAGTCCATCGACAATACAATTAGTCACGAGCATTGCTCCGTTCTTGCCTTTGTGTTCATCTGACTCATCACAAGGATCAAGATCAATGAGAGGTGTGTGATTGTAAAGATACCGAACCAGATTTTTGTGACCATACAACGAAGCCAACACGATCGGTATCTGCTCTTTCTCGTTCCTAACACTAACCAAACCGGGACATTTATTCACCAAACACTCTGCGATTTTCACAATCCCACCAGTCGCTGCATAAGTAAGCGCCGTGTAACCATCATCGTTTTTGATCTTCAACACTTGCTCTGGATCGTGAATTCGTCTAATGATCTCTTCCACGATCTTGATGTGACCCGACAAAACGGCTTTATGGATTGGTATGTCTCCATTAGAGGTTAAGCTTGCGGTTAAAGCCTCAGGGTTTCGGTCCAAGAACTCTTTCGTGGCTTCCAAGTTTCCACTGTCTATGTTCTTGAAGAGGACGAGATAGGTCAAATTCTCTTGTCCTATCTCGCCTTGCGGTAGCTCGTGTGCTTCATCGAACTGCATACTATCTGACCGGAAACTTCTGCGGCCGGTTTCTGGTCGTAGACTGTCTGCTCTGAAACCTTTGGGATAACCTTTTTCGGTATCCATTTCTCGGTTGCTTCTCCGACAAGAAACGAGAGTATGTTTGTGTCTCTGTGTAAACTTTGTCTTATGTAATTGCTGTAAAAGCAAACAGAGCTTTCCGTGATTCGAACAGAGACATGTGTAAAGTGTTAAAAGAGTGATGCCTTGTATTTTAAGGAAGGTTTAAAGGACAAAAAAAGAGAGAAGGATTCAAGTAATCAACATTATAAATATATAATACCAACAATTCTTGACCATTCGTACCAAGAAGTATTTCAAGATTTCTCTTCTTTTTATTTTCCTATTTGTTTGTCTGAACTTTACTTTTAACTTTTCCTGGGAATATTTAAAACATTGAGCTTTAGTGTTACTCAATTTTACGTCATTGAGAAGCAAGGAATTTAGTTTCAGTCTTCCAACAATGTTATTGTAAGTAAATTTTTAAAACTTGAACTTGGAAGTTTTTTTTTTTTTTTAAATAAATTTAAAGTTTTGAAATGAAATAGGAGTGTTTTGTGGTTCTTCACTTCTTCTCACTTCATGTAAAATGTAAATGTTTTTCTTTCAAACTCATTAATCAATTAGAAAAAAATCACATATTACTTGGGTAGATTTTCGAAGATCTTGGATGATTCGAATTCGAATTTGGAAAGTTTTGCGCATTTCTTTGGGGGTGAATCGACTTCTAGAGAGCAAACAAACATTTGCTTTGCTTGATAGTCAAACAGTTAAAAATGCGTCGAACACCAGTATGCAATTTTTTCTGTGATACTTCATTCTTAAAGATATGAAATAGAACTGCATATTTGTTTGGAAAACTGACTGAGATATGTAATTTAGTAATTTGTGCTAATACTGTCGATGCATCACCATGCGAGTTCAAATCCACATAACCGGTGAATGAAAAATAAGAAGAAAAAAATGTTTTTTTTTCTAGTCGATTAAAGGAATTTGCAACTTAATACGTTGTTTGCTAAGAACTGAGACGAATGAAAAAGTATAAAAAATGAATTTGCAACTTAATACGTTGTTTGCTAAGAACTGAGACGAATGAAAAAGTATAAAAAATGACCGAGAGCTTTTGAGAACAAATTGGTGAACAAATCGTCTAGATTAAGAAATGATTTTGGAACATTTTCAATGTGTGAAATGCTGGAGTATTTATAGGGTTTAATTGATCTGGGTTTTGGAAAAAACAAAATTAGCCCAACACATATAAAATAGAGTGATTATTATTTTATTTTTTTCGGATAATTATTTTTTATTAGTGGTGGACCACAACTCACATAATTCATTTACCTCATAAAGAGGTTTTCCAAAAATCAAAGCCTGGTTTGATGAGAAAATAGCAAGGTGATGGATCACTGTCCCACATGCTCTTCTTCAATAGAGTGATTATCTAAATATAGAGTTGTGATTATAATGTAAATACAATTTTTTTTTAAATATCTATTTTATAGCTATTTATTTATTTGTTGGAATCTAAAACTAGTGTTTAATATTAGTTTGATATAAAATATTACATTTTCTTAGAAGTATATATAAAATATGTTACATTTTGACACGTATGAAAAACTATAAATAAGAAAATATGCATGTCATATTTTAATGAAATGCATTTAATTATGTATATAATAAGATAACATAGTGAATCCTTTTGGTTTTTTTTTGTTCTTAAATATTTTTATTACACAACCAAAAAAAATCACAAAACTGTCGAGCTGATTCAGCTGATAACGACAAGATTAATTAGTTAATTAATTACATTCGAACCAGACCTTATCTTCGCAGACTCAAAACCCTTCTTTGCCGGCGACGCTTCTCTACTAAACATCTCAGTAAATCATCAGCGTCGTCTCTTCTTAAATCTCAATTCTTCTCTCCGGCAATGGCGATTTCATTCCCCCTCACTTCTTCTTACTCGCCAATCTCAACTTCCTCTTCTTATTCTTCTATTTCACGAGCCTCTTTCGTCTCTCTCACACCTCGCCATCGTAATTTCTTCTCCGATCAGAATTCCAATAGACGTGTACTTATCAGCTGCTCTTCCTCTCTGTCCTCCAACAACGGTTCAACTCCAGAGTCTATGAACGGGAGGTACTATTATTCTTCAGTTTCTAATCTTACGCCCACCAGGTGTTTGTGAAAATTCGTCAGTTAAGACACTTTTGGCTATAGGGTTTAGGATTTGATTACAATATATTGCAAATCCGGTTTTTTTTTTGTTGGAAGTAAATCTTAATTCACCATGAACTCTGGAACTGTTACTGCTTTTGTTAAATTGTGCTGCCATCATCTATGGTTTTCAGTGGCTTAAACGGCCAGTCATCGTTTCCTGGAATGGCTTCCTTCGATGGAACGTCCAACCCACCGCTTAAATGGAGAAGGGTTTTACTCAAAGTCAGTGGAGAAGCTCTTGCTGGAGACGAGGAACAGAACATCGATCCAAAGGTTTTTGTGATGCAAAAAAACCTTCTTTTTCTTTGTTCTCTACTTCCTTCTCCATAAGTCTCATCCAGTTTTCCACTAATCTAATTAGGTTACTATGGCGATTGCAAGGGAGGTTGCAGCAGTGACTCGGCTTGGCATTGAGGTTATTCTCGAAAAACCCTTCATTCAATTTTTTTTGTTCTAGGTGTAACTGGGTTACTGTAACCATGGATTCAGCGCTTTTTGTTTGTTTGGTATTAAGCTGTGAGCTCTCTCCTAGCATTGTTTGTCAAAGTGTGATAAATGCAATTTTTAGCACCTGAAGTATTGATGATTACCTGTGTACGAGTAAACAAACTTTGCTGAAAACCAATTAGTTCAAACTTATAAGAAACGGGAGCTTTAGTTTTGGGGCGGAGATTTATGGGAGTACACAACCTGAAATGAAAAACTCAATTGGATTTTTTATGCTTTAAACAAACTATTCATGTTACGGATGATGGTTCTGGCCATTGAGCATGTTCATTACAAAGTTCGGTGTGCTCTGTCTTGATCTTCTTAACGCCTTTACATCAGGTTGCGATTGTTGTTGGAGGAGGGAATATATTTCGTGGATCCACCTGGGCTGGGTGCAGTGGCCTTGATCGCTCCTCTGCTGATTATATCGGGTATCATTATCCACTCTTGACTCTGGTGCCACACTAATCTGTTTTTCTGAACTTTTACGCCTTCTGTGTTGAGTTAATCTTGTTCCTCTTACTCCAACAAGATCTAGAATTTTGTCCTATTGGAGGTTTTTGGTCTCATTGATTCATCTAAAATTTGACAGGATGCTGGCAACTGTGATGAATGCAATATTTCTTCAAGCGACAATGGAGAGTATCGGCATCCCAACCCGTGTTCAAACCGCTTTCCGCATGTCAGAAGTCGCAGAGCCTTACATAAGAAGACGAGCAATTAGACATCTAGAAAAAGGCAGGGTTGTGATATTTGCAGCCGGAACAGGCAATCCGTTTTTCACCACCGACACTGCAGCAGCTCTTCGATGTGCTGAAAGTAAGTAAGAGGGGGTTTCCGTTTTTAAGGTTTCTCCAGTGATTCAGTTATTCATCAAAAAAGCTATTCGCCTTTGACACAGTTAACGCGGAAGTAGTGCTGAAAGCAACAAACGTAGATGGAGTCTTTGACGATGATCCTAAGCGAAACCCAAACGCTCGGCTTCTCGAATCCCTAACTTACCAAGAAGTAACCTCAAAGGATCTCTCTGTGATGGATATGACTGCTATCACTTTATGCCAAGAAAACAACATCCCAGGTTTGCTTTATTGAAACACTCTCTCAAACCCCCTAAACCACATGATCATCTAAACCTCAACAAGAAGGTTTTTCTCGGTCTGTGATTTCGCAGTTGTGGTTTTCAATCTATCGGAACCTGGAAACATCGCGAAAGCAATCAAAGGAGAAAGAGTCGGCACATTGATTGGAGGAACTTGGAACTCCATTGTTGCAACATCATGAAGAAACTTGCAAACTCCTTCTTCTTCCTCCTCAATAGAAGTATTATATCTTAGGTCAGGAGCATCTTTCAACTCCTGTATATATAGTTTGCAGAAACTTATACATTCTAGGAATATGTCTGAAATTTTTGAAAGTTAAAATGAGATGATACAATAATTTACATTCACCTCGTTTTTAATCAACCCTTTGGGCTTTTTTGGGGATAATGTCAAAATGAATATATAAATTACATAGCAAAAAGAAAAAAAAAGAAAATCTAAGTATCCCAAATATGACTAAAGACATCAGCAAAAGTAGGAGAAGCAGCTAAACTGGCATAACCAGGACTATACATTACAAAAGGGCTCATTAATCCCGCCGGCGAGAATAATCCCGGTGGTATCGCCGGCGAGAACATCCCACCTTGATGAATCATCGGAGAGAATATTCCGGCAGAAGCTGTCGGCAACATCGCCGGTGATGGCGAGAGTATTCCTGGCGCATAACCACCGAATTCAGCTGCTTCTTCCATCGCCGTAGCGATTTCCACCGTCTCATCTCTCGCCGCCGGTTCCTTTCCTCCTCTCGGACTAGCATTCTCCGTCGCCGCTAACCTCGCCGCCGGTGAGACATCACCGCCGCTTGATTCGAGGAAAACCCCAGAGGAAATCCCGGTTAGACGCTGGACGACGTTCATGAACTCCGACGTTGTGGTGTGTACGACCTTAGGCGAAACGGCGTAGATAACCACCGGTTCTCGAGCAGCGTAAGGCGGCGCTTGGTCGCGATGCGGCGGCGGCGGCGCGGGGTGTTTAGGAGGTTTCTTAATCTTGTGTGAGTCTTTGTGGACGCTGAGTGGTGAAGGACGAGGACCACAGATCTGAAGCTGCCGTTTCTGGTTCTGTTGATCGGAAAGATTTCCGCCGGCGAAATACTCCGACGGATCCATTAAAAAAATTTGTGAAATTTCTCTGAAAAGAGTTTTCGATCGAATTTGGTTTGCTCTGTGTGTGTGTGTGTGTTTTGAGGGAATTGAATGTGTTTGTCGACGAGTAAATTGACCAAAACAAACAACAAAAAATTTCAGAGCGATTAGTTTGACTTTTGAAAATGTTGACTTTTTGTATCCAACTAAAGTTTTACAGCACATGCGCTTCAATTGTAGGAAACTCCCCAATAATCATCTTAGTCTTCATAGAAAATTAGCAGGAAAGTTCTTAGGAATCTTTCATTATCACCGCCAACATTATAAATAATAATGTTTTAAATGATTACCATACAATTAACGTTATACTATTATTTGTGAGAGTTTGATTTACACTATTGGATGTTCTAGAATTTACAAAATATGGTAGCAATCAATGTTTTAGTACTTGAGCTATTTATGACTTCCATGCAATAGAAGTAACCTATAATATCAGTTGTCAACGACAAAATAAAAGATATCTTCTCTTCGTTTCAAAAGTCAAAACAAATATCGTTTTATACTTGTTTTTTTTTTTAAAGACGATCAATTTTTTTAATTTAATGTATATTCTAATTTAAAATTTTAACATTTTGTTTTATTATTAATTAATTCGCATGAAAGGAGAGTATAACATACTTTTAACCTCTGTCGGATATTTCTTAGGGCGTTTGGTTCGGTTATTTCTGTAAATTCGTTATTGTGAGATTATGGTGATTTTTCTTTTTCTTTTAATTATGGTGGGTTTTTTTGTTAATATTAATTTCACAAGAATTTTTTTTGTTATTCTGAAGTAGGATGAAGCGGGCTTTATTTTTTTTTTATCCAAAGCCCACATCAGGAATCTAGTTTGGCCCAATAACATTGTTAGTCACTCAACTTTCCTCGTTTAGATTCAAACTCTCGAGTGTCATAATAATTTCAGAGAATCTGAAGAAATCAAGAAACTATGTAAAATGTAATTATTTTCTTAACGTTACGTTGCAAAAAAGATCTTAAATAGTAACAGAAAAAACTAGCCAGAACATATGATTTGTGGAAATGTTATTGGTTCAATGACTAGAAACTTAATCGAATACGACTTTTTGCATATTGATATTTGCAAACAGTGCAATATTTTTGTAAATTTCATATTGATCGTCTGCATAGATTATGTGTGCTGTGTGGTAAATTGTTAATTTGTAGATAGATAAATTCGTTTATTATAAACGACGAATTAAAATTAATAAATCTTAATATATTCTAACGAATATGGTAATGTAAGAATCGATTAATATAAAACACATGTGGTTTATCAGATTATTTAAATCATCATAAAAATATTTAAAGATTCCTAAAATCTGAAGAAGAAAAAATACGTGGATAGATTCCTACTATGCAAAAAGATCAATTTTTCGTGTCTTTACAAATAATATACTTTATCTTAGAAATAAAAGAGAATAAGTTGCATATCAAATGTTGAAGCAAGTACCATTCAAATCAAAATTCGAATTTTATAAAAGAGAGAATAAAAAAAGTGGGTGTGTGTGAGAGAGGCATGACCATAAAATGTTGCAACGTCCTCTAACAATAAAAAAAGGTAAATTTCTAAAGGGTAGTTTATAAGATTAAGACATTAGAGACCATTTTTTATTTGTCACTTCAATCCAAAGAACCTTATTCCTTTATTTTGGTTTAGTAAGAAAAACTCATACAACCATCCATTTTACTCATGTTAATACAACTTTTAGTTAGATTCAATGGACCATATTTTAGATTAATCTTAGTACATGAAGCTGTCATTTGAATTTGATTGTACCAAAAAGTTATTAGCCAATAGAATTTTATCTATAGCCTCAACTATCAAATCAAACTAGTCAGATAATAGTCACTTGATCCCTTCCCTACCATCTAATCTAGTTACAAATTTACAATATTATTCTATAAACTATTTTTTTCTTTTCAACATTTTATAAACTAATTGTTTAACAGTTGGATTTTGTCAAAAATATGCCACTTGGATAAGATTTATTCGAATTGCTAATATATTAAGTACGATACAAATTTGAAACATACATCTGTATCTTCAAACCTCATTTACTGCCAGAAAAATAGTGTTTTGGACACTACGATACAAATTTGAAACATACAAAATTCCCATGGGTTTAAATCGTATACATTAATTCTCAAATATATAAGGCGAAACCCAAATCCAGAAGAAGCTGTAGAAGAACGAGAATCAAAATTGAATATTAGTAAAATTGATCACACAAACAAAAAATTTCTTATGATTTACAAATTGCCTACTGAAAAATCTTAATCTATATATATGATTTATTTTGATTTTTGTAACACTGCTCTAGTAATTACTTAGGGTTTGTATTACGAATTTATTAATCTTATTTTATATAGGCACATACGGATTGGTTGTACAACGTACCATGGGAATACACAAGGCCTTGATGTGCATTAAGTACGTACACTATGACAACCCAGTTATGATTCTCTCCGAAAACGGTCTAAACAATGAAACCTTTGGTCAAATCTTTCTTTGTCATATTTTCAAGATTTATAGGAATGTTTAGAGTGTTAAAAGTTGGGATATAATCTTTGTAGGTATTGATGGTCCGGGAAGCATTGATCTATAGCTCAAGGACTAACGAGAATTAAGTACTATAGAGAGACTACTTAATACAGCTTAAAAAAGGCGGTGGACGATGGAGCCAATGTAACTGGATATTTCCCGTGGTCATTGGTAGATAATTTCGAATAGTTATCGGGGGTTTACTTCAAGGTGCGTTAAGTAGCTAATGAATCTCTATGATTGTTTCTCAGAAAATGTTTAGTATGTTCTCATGATGATTTTTATTTCGTTTAGGTTTGGAATTGTGTACGATGATTACAAGAACTCAAAGAGGTATCTCGAGATATCTGCCTTATGATTTAAACAACTTTTGAAACGGGACCCAAAAATGAGCTCAAAGTGTCCATGAATGGATCAGATTTGAAGAGTTGGAATTGATTGTTGAAGAAACTATGGGGTGGGTTTTTTAAATCACTTTTCTCTTGAAACTTGTTATTGTATTTTAACAAAGTTTCTTTGTCATTATTTAGCTGTATGTAATTAGCTCATTTTTAACTAATAATTAGCCTTTTTTAAGCTCTAACACACAACAAAAAAACTAATAATTGCTTGTAAATGAAAAAAAAAAGGAAACTTGATAAACTGTCGACGTTATGGTATTAATAAGATTAATGCAACAATGCTTGTTAGACTCAGTAATGGATGTAATCATTCCTCCACGACAAAATCCTATATCACATCATATGTTGTTTAGACTCGGTTTCCGTCTCGTTTATCACAATGACTGATATTCTTTTAAACCTAAACAGAATTGATATATAGATTTGGCACGTTTGCTTACAGTGAGGACTTAGATGTTTCCGACTTGAATGTTCTCTTTGTCTCTGCTCTGAATTTTCCTTTTCACCCAACTCTTTCCCTTACAAGTTGTACAACTAGACATTATCACGGTGAAACCACAAGATGAGATGTTGACTCATGAAACACTCTTTGATTGTGGTTTAACCTAAAGTTAAGCAAATAAATCTCTTGATAAGAGACCCATAAATTGTCAATTCTGCACCAAAATCCAAATATAAAGGATAATTACAAATTTTATTTATTTAAATCTTGAAATAGAAAAGAGTGTTGTAACATTGTTATTTACTTAGAAAAAGTCTATGCATTTTTTTCGGCCTTTACAGATCTCTTGAGACGTCCTTGCACATCTTCTATTTGAATAGCAGTGGGAACTTTACTTTTATTATTTTCAAAATCTAGGCTGGATGGCAGTCACTCTCGAGCATACCAAATCGTGCGGTAGTGAATGGACCAAACTCCTTCGTCCTGTATGCATCCTTAAATGCAATCACCCAATCATATATAAATCCCACAAAGATTATCACACTAACAAAATTTTGAAATATTAGTAAAATTTGATCACACTAACAAAAATTTTCTCATGATTTACAATATTTATATATTTATTTAAAAATCAAAATGGTGTGATGTGAGTGGTCTTAGTCTCGTAAGCAGCCAAAGCAGAAGCAGATGTGTTATTAAGTTTCAACACTTTGATCAGATCTTTCGCCATTTGTCTAACCATCGCCGAGCAGTTGCTTTGAATCACCACTAAAAGCTTCGTCACTCCGTTACTTCTCTCCACCGCTTCCTCCGCCGTCTTATCTTCCCGGAAAACGTAGCACAGACACCACAGAATCGTCACCGCGTGCTCCGTCGCCGTCGTCGATACTTTCAAGAGCTTATTCACCACTCCTTCAACGCATCTGCCTTTATCGTCGCCGCAAATCTCCGATCTACCTTCTCGCTTTGACGAAAGTGTCTCTAGCAGTTTCAGCGATTTCTCCGTCACCGCGACGCCGTTTGTTGTCTCCGTCGTCAGGAGAATGTCTTTGATCTTCGTGATTGTTCTCGCTGCGATTAGTTTCGATCTCACTCGTTTCGATTTTGAGATTGTGATTAGGAATGATAAACTCGCTTCGATCAAGGTAGGATCTGACTCTGTGCTGATTGATTTGATCGATTCTCGTAAAATCCCGTCGTGTTCTGCGATTACCAGCTTCGATTGTGCGTCGAATGAGATCCAATCCAAAACCTTAACGGATTCGATCTTCGATTCCAGATTACCGCGTTGAATCGCGACGAGAATCGCCGTCAAGCAATCGCTACCCTTCGCCAACATCAGATTCGATAACCGTTCCCGATCTCCCTTGATCGCATCCAAAACCCTCATCGCAAGAAAAACCAGCTCCATCTTCGCCGTCGTGCGCATTCCTCCGTCGTCACCGGCGATGATATTCACGAGCATTGGTACGAAATCCCTCTTCCCGGAGAGAAACTCTCTGTTCGCGTCGGAATCCTTCACGAATCGAACAATCCGCGACAGAATCTCCAGACGAATCTCATCATCGTCTTTCTCGAGACTCAATCTCCTCAACGACTCGTTCACTTGTTCCTTGGTCGGAACCACTTTAGCAGACGCCGGATCCGGAGTGCCGGCGGCGTAACGGCCGACGGAATCGGACCAGACTTTGATAAGACGTTGAAGAGTGAGATTCGGAACGAAATCCTTAGTTCGGAGAACCTGCATAGTGGCGGGACAAGTGTTGTTGCCTCCATCGAGCCACCTCTGGATAGTGGCACGATCGTAGGTAACGCCGGTGCAGAGACTAACGGGAGATCTCATGACGTCGAGAGATATGGGACACTTGAAGAAGCTAGGCACCGTAATGTACAACTCGGTTTCATCTCTCCCCATCGATTTTCAAGAAAAAAAAGAGAAATCAGAGAAAATGCGGGAAAAGATGGGAGAGAAAAGGATGATATGCTCAAGTGAAAGGTGGGGAAGGAAGTGAATGGAGGTGGGTTTAAAGAGACAGAGTCAAACGCACGCTTGCGTCACCGTTTTGAACATATTTCTTTTTCTTTTGATTCCCAATATTCTTATTTCTTACATTCATTAAAACATTTGGTCCTAAATATTCCTTACAATGAGTTAATTTGATAGATAGCTCAATTTTTTATCAATTTTTTTTAATCCAAAAATGACAAAAAAATGACTCATTATTAAAAATTCTTATTTTTTACATTCGGCCCTAAATATTCCTAATAATGAGTTAATTAGATTGAGCTAAATTTTGGATCATAATTTTTTTTTAATAACAAAATTGTAAAATAAATGACAAAAATGATTTTTTTAATAACAAAATTGTAAAATAAATGACAAAAATAAGGAGTCATTTTTGTCATTTTGATACGGTATTTTCTTCTATAATAATAATTTTTATAATTAATTGAGATAATATATAAAATTGTGTGTGATAAAAATAATATCGTATCATCGAAAAGACTAATATAAAATATGGAAGAAACAAACCGCTAACCACATGAGAGTATTTTGTAAATAAAAATTATCTATAGTTATTAATTTGGGTCTTTAAGTTTTGAGTCATATCTATTGCATTTTCTCTATAATAATAAATTCTAGTTGACGAGTCACAAAATAAAATTAAAACGTTGTATTAAATACGAAATATTGAGAGATTCAACTAATTTCTGGTCTTGGGTCAAAGATCAAAGTTTGTTTCTGAGTCTGCGGCTCGGTCAAGTCGTAACCGTTAGATCTGTTCACTTTGACCAACGGTGCCGATCTTTATACACGTGTGAGTTTGGAGACCAGAATCGTGTGTGGATAGTGGGACCCATATCTGCACGAGGGGCTATTTCCTTCTCGTCGAGAGCACATGGGCTTGGTCCATTATCTGTCTTATTTTTACTACATTTTTATGAGAAAAAATGTTATTATTTTATATCACAAACCAAACAATCATTACAAAGCAACGTAATAATATTTGTGTAACTTAAAACAAACTCCGAGTCAGCAATGTGGTACAGATATACAAGCTGTTATTGGTCATGGCGAATAATATTTTGACATTTATTTTTGCATAATTTAATTAAAATCTTTAAATTTTTGTTACTAGTAAAATTGTGTTGTAGTGGCTTCCACTACGGAGAAAGAAAATTAATAATTTTAGGTGTTTGATTCGGGGAGAAAAAGCAAAAGCGTTTCTTTTTTTTCGGATTGTCATCTTCTGGTCAATATAATGTTTGTTAGATAAATTTTAACTTTTTGTGATGAGCAATAACGTATATAAATTATAAAAGTATTCGAATATCCATAACATTTTAGTTTTCTGAAAATTATATAATATTTTATATACATTGCATTATTATGGTTAATTGTCTAATGGAGCTGTATAATTGGCTAACAAACTAGGGGTTGCATTAATTATAATTCAAATTCAATGGATTTGAGTTTGGTCCTTGTTTTCTTTCTTAATTATTGCTTTAATTGCTCACGTACGGCTGTGCTATTTGTATAATACTACTACTACATAAGTTTACATGATATAATAAAGATGGTGGTACTTTGCATTTGATACATAAATTCTAATGATTCGATTTGGTTTTAGGTTTTGAGTGAAAACATGAGGAATATTTTGTTACTATTCTATCCGTTTCGTATTTTATCTCATCCTATCATGCATCGTTTCTACTCAAAACTTTAGTTTATTTATTTTTTTACCATTTTTTCTTATAAGTTATAACTAATTGGTTCTTTGCTCTTTTTTCTTTAACATTTCAATTGTTTTTTTTTCTCTCCCTTATATATTATTTATTCTTGGAATGCATATAGTTTCTTACTTTGACTTTAAGAAAATAATTAAATTTGAAATTGTGAATTTTTTGATCCGTAGATGATAAAAGCATAGGGTGACCGAAAGTTGTTGGCCTAATAGTAAAATCAAACTTAGGTATTGAATAAATTTAAGTTTTTATAGGTAGGAGTCGGCGGAAATGCTTGGTGACTCGTGAATCATTTATTTTGAATATTTTTGTGAAAGTAAGTTTCTTATAATTAGGTCAAGTTTTAATTAGGTTTAGCATAATTAAACGGGTAAGATAATAAATAATAGCCGTTAAAAAGAGTGTAAGATTTTACCGACCTTTTAATAGACATGCATCACCTTTAATTGAAAATGTACGTGTTTTGTTTTTGAATTGAAATGAATGGCAATTAAATAGCAATTGATTAAAAAAAAATTTATTCATTTATTTATTTATTTTGTTCAAATTTTTATATGTTGTTTATAATCATTTTATAGCAAAAGAATGAATTGAGTATATATTAACCCGTGAGCATATAATTGCTAATTGGGTATATAATAGGGTAAATTTGCACCGAAAGGAAATAAAAATATAATGATGCGAACGTGCATCATTGTCTACGATTAGCAATTATGTCAAATTGGAAAAAATCTACGTTAATTTCTATTATCTCACCTTTTAATAAATTACCTGCACTCATCATCTGATTCATCCATTATTGTTCTTGGTGGACAATAATTTTAATTTGTCCTCATATGTAAGGATAGTTTTGGGAACTTTTCTCTTTTTAGCGACATTAATGTATCTCTAATTGGGGGGAAAATGTATTCCTAATTAACAAAGAGAAAAAACTAATGTATTTTTAAAGAAGTATGCTAATGTTAAATGTGGATCAAAACAAAATTTTACGTCGTAATCTGTTTCTCGTCTAAACCTAAACTATTACTTTTATCTTTCATTATTTGTCAAACCATTAATAAATTTATAAATTCCAAATATTGGTAAGTTATACAATGATTTGTAAGTAATTTGCATGTTATGAGATTTCTGTCTCAAACTTCATGGTGTAGAAACTCACAATCTCTCAACTTCTCCTAAGCTAAATCGTCACATACGAAAACACACGATCGATGACTATATATGTTTTCCGTGAATTTACAAATTATATGGTGATGTTACATGTTCGGTTAAAAACTTATAGTATGGTGGTTAAATAGCAAAATACAATTTCTGCATGACACATTCAAAATTGTTGTCTAAATAGAAATTGGGCGAAGATAGAGAGATATGAATAAGAATCAAGTTCCAAAGTGTGGGGTTGTGTTTCACATTATTCAGAGGTTTCCAGAGGCAGAGGCAACTCTTTTGCATCACATGAAAAAAAAAACATATCCAATGTCATGTTCCCATTCCAAGTCAACATCATTCAATTCTTAGTGAGTTATCTATGAGGATTTTTCTAGAATTTTTGTAAGGAATTTATCAGATTTGACCAGCTTTTCTTCTTCAATTCAGATTTGACAATAGGTATAATTGTTGTATGTATGTGGGTGTTTGTGTGTATACGTTTACTTTTGTTAAACCTTTAATTATATATTCATGGTTTCATTAATTTTTATTAATCAATCTAATCAGAGCCGTCTTTTAACACGAACAAATGGAGCAATCGAACATGACCCCAACTTAAAAATAAAAAATTTTAAAGAAATTTATAACTATATATAAATTGGAGCCTAATTTTAAAAAAAAAAAAAAAATTTTCCATACTAAATATATTTTTAATAAAAATTTGAACGGAGTTTACAAATATTTTAAAACGGCCCTGCGTCTAATTACTTAATGACATTTTATTATCACTAGAAGAAAATTTATTTTCTATTATTTTTTCAATTTAAAATTTATATTAAATGTTCAAATTAAATGCTGAACCGGTTCGGAGTAAAAGTATATATCTATATAATTTATATGATTGAATTTTACGACCTATATGCCAGTTTAATATGTTTGTAAATACTATTTATTTATTTATTTTAATTAAAAAATACTACTAAAACTAGTTAAAATGAAAAAATAATAATAGAAAAGCTATAAACTAATCATAGTATCGACGTTAGACGGCCTCCGAACATCTATTTAACACCTAACGTTTTTTTGTATCTTCGAATAGGACTGTGTTTTAAATGTTCGAATGGTATGCAATCAAACTTATCTATCATTTTTCTTACATAAAGAGACTGAAAAAACCCGTATATTCATAAACTTGAAAAGAAGGGATAATGATAATAAGATTTTAATGATGAAGATTTTCACACGCTACGAGTAATTAAGGAAGATGATGAGAGTAAAATGAGGAACCGCAAAGTAACATAGAAAGAATAATAATAATTCACTCGCGTGCGATTACATATAATTACATACAATTTATTTTTGTTTATATCATGGAATAAATATCATCCTTTTGTTCCTTAATATACGGGAAGACTTTTGATAATCACAAATAATCAAGAGAAGCAAAATTTATAATTGAAAGGATTTTGACAAAAAATAAAAGAAAAAGGGTTGCTATATATATGCATTGTTTTACCAATATTAATGCACGTATTGGTAAAATATTTACCATATAGGAACATTTTTGGTTTGCCAAAAAGGAACATTTTTGGTTGATATAATGTGATCAAATTTATCAATTTATGCTTTCTGACTATTTATTTTGACTTTTTAAACCAAATAAATCTAGATTAAGATTCATAATTATTCAGATCGAAAACCAAAGCAGATTCATTTAGTCTCTTCTCCGAGATATTTAAACTCTCTCTATAGGTGACTAGATAGTACACCGGTTTAATTAGATGCGTCAAGTTAATTTGAATATTTCGGATCTAAATGATATTGGCTTAATTATGCTGAATTGCAGAATCTGACTGAATTTTTAGGGATTTTTTGCGAAATCTGGTGGAATAATATCAAACTTAAATAGTAACTGCAGAATATTGCTGAATCTGCTGAATTTTTGAAAAAGTAATTAATTAAATAAACTTATGAAAAAATTAAGTGGTATTTTTAATAAATACTCATTCTATTCCTTATAAATTGATTTTTATTTCCTAAAATATTATCTAGTTGAGTTTCTTCCGAATTAATTAATTGAATTTTAGATACATATAACTAGTTAATTAATAGATTGATAAAATAAATTAATATACATAATTTATGATATAATATTTTGCTACTAAACGCCGATCTAAATGCCAAACCTTCACCAGAGACGACTCTAGAATTTGGAGTAGGGGTGGGACGGATCCAGATATCTGGAAATTTAAGGGTATCCGGATCCGGATCCGTAGAAAAACTATCCGGATCCGGATCCGTGACTTCCGGATATCCGGACTTCGGGTATCCGACAAAAATTAAGATATCCGAGGATATCCGGAACCGGATCCGAAAATATTAATAAAATAATAAAATTAATTAAATTAAAATACTAAAAAATTAAAAAATTAAATTTTTGAATAATTTTTTTCAAAATAAATATGACATATTAGAAAAAGAACTAAAATCAATATATATGTATATATTTTGAGAAATTCTGAGATATGCCACTTTGCAATTGCCACTTTGCAAAAATGTCACTGTTTAAAAAGTTTTACAAGCGTGCCACTCTTTTTTTTCCATATCCCCATATTAACCTTTGACTCATTTTAACCTAATTTTTTGTATTGATTTCTTCAGATCTTGCCTCCCAACTCGATAATTCCTCTAAAATCGTCGTCTCCGATCTCAAATCTCTCCGTCTTCGATCTCAAATCTCTCCGTCTCCGATCTCAGATCTCCCTGTCTCCAATTTTGCCATCTCCGAACCCATCGTGATCTCCTCTGAGAAAATTTGAGAAAGGGTTGTTGTTGATCTGGTGGTGCATTTGACGAAGAACACGGATCTGAGATTGGATCTGGTAGATTTGGGAAGAAGAAAGGTTGGTTAACCCGATTAATGACCCGATTTTTTGAAGATCCGACCTGTGTTAGGTCACGAATGGTGAAAAATCAACTTCCGGGTAATATCCAGGGAAGATAGAAAAAGAAGAATGAGGAAGAGAAAATGCAATCGCGGAAGAAAAAGAATCGGAAACGCTTTTGAATAGTTTTATAAAATTTACAAAATCTTATAAATACAGTTTTATAAATCAGTTTATAAAACCTTTTAAAAACCTTATAAAAGCCTTACAATTTATTTTAAGTTTCAAACACTTATTGTAATGTTTTATAAGTCGCTTATAAAACCTTTTAAAGACCTTATAAAACTTACAAAACTTTATAAATACAGTTTTATAAAACCTTTTAAAAACCTTATAAAAGCCTTACAATTTATTTTAAGTTTCAAACACTTATTGTAATGTTTTATAAGTCGCTTATAAAACCTTTTAAATACCTTATAAATTTTTTTAAATACCGTATAAAACATTTTAAATAGGTTATAAAACCTTTTAAATACTTTATAAAATCTTTTAAATACTTTATAAAACCTTTTAAATAGGGTTTAGTTTTGAAGGTATAGCCCTTGGAATGTTTGCAGGATGAGTCTTTTAAATATCTTATAAAACATTTTAAATACCTTATAAAATATTTTAAATAGGTTAGAAAATCTTTTAAATACTTTATAAAACCTTTTAAATACCTTGTAAAACTGTTTAAAACATTATAAACATGTTTAAAAACATTATAAAATATTATAATACCTTATTGTTTCTTGTGATGCTTGACTTTGTTGTTTACATAGTCTGATCAATTCTTACACGAATACTTTCGTTCTTGTTTTGTCTCTGTTGATGCATAAACTTCTGAGAGCACTTGAAGTGTTTGCAGGAGGAGTCTTTTAAATACCTTTTAAGTACCTTATAAGACCTTTTAAATACCTTATAAAACCTTTTAAATATCTTATAAAACCTTTTAAATACTTTATAAAACCTTCTAAATACTTTATAAAACCTTTTAAATAGGGTTTAGTTTTGAAGGTATAGCCCTTGGAGTGTTTGCAGGAGGAGTCTTTTAAATATCTTATAAAACATTTTAAATACCTTATAAAATATTTTAAATAGGTTATAAAATCTTTTAAATACTTTATAAAACCTTTTAAATACCTTGTAAAACTGTTTAAAACATTATAAACCTGTTTAAAAACATTATAAAATATTATAATACCTTATTGTTTCTTGTGATGCTTGACTTTGTTGTTTACATAGTCTGATCAATTCTTACACAAATACTTTCGTTCTTGTTTTGTCTCTGTTGATGCATAAACTTCTGAGAGCACTTGGAGTGTTTGCAGGAGGAGTCTTTTAAATACATTTTAAGTACCTTATAAAACATTTTAAGTACCTTATAAGACCTTTTAAATACCTTATAAAACCTTTTAAATATCTTATAAAACCTTTTAAATAGGTTATAAAGCACTTTGTACACAGTTACAACAATCATCTCCAGCTTTAGAAGATGTCTATCTAACAGAGATTCTAACATCAAAATTAGGTTATAAAACATTTTAATTATGTTTTTAAACTTACAAAATGTTTTAATTACAAAACTGTAAGAAAAAAATAATGATCAAAAAGAAAAACGTCGTTTGATAAAACTAAAAGAAAAAAGTAGAAGAAGAAGAACATTCAACAACCAAATCAACCCAGATTGAAATCAATCCTAAATTGACAAATTGAAATATACCCCAAATACAACCCAAATGTATTACTACATTCAACCAAATCAAATAAAAAATCATAGATTTGTAACCCATATCGAATCAAAACTCTAGATTTGTAACCCAAATCGAGTCAAAAATTCATATATGTAACACAAATCAAATAAAACCAGATTTGCGAGAATAAAAACAAGATCTGTAATAAAGAATGACGAAATCGGATCTAGAACTAGATCGATATGAGAGAGAGAGAGATCAGAACTGTAACAAGCGAAAACGGGAGGGAGGGAGGGAGAGAGAGAGATCTGCAACAAGTGAAAGAGGGAGGGAGAGATTTTTTCTAGGGGCAATATTGACTTTCTGTTAATAAGCAGTGGCATAAATGAAAATGGACATTAATGAGTGGCACGCTTGTAAAATTGTAATTTCAAAGTGGCATTATTGAGATTGTCCCATATATTTTTATATAAAAGTAACTTAATATATGTAAAAACTATATGTTTTTAATATATTTAATGCGTCCGGATCCGAATCCGGATATCCGGACCTTGAAATTTTACTATCCGGATGTCCTGGATATCCGTATTTCCGGAGCGGATAGGAACGGATACCGGATCGGATACCGGATCCCGGATAATAATTCCAACCCTAATTTGGAGACACATTAAATTGTGAGTTGTAGTTTGGAACTTGAAATCCGTGTCTTGTTCCGAATTGGTTCGGCGAGGCATAACCACCAAAATGTGAAAAACCAGCACCACCCAAATTTGAGGTTTCTCCAGTATTTGAAAAACCAGCGTCAACCAATTTCGAAGTTCCTCCAATGTTTGAAAAGCCAGCACCACCAAATTGGACAAATCCTCCTACGCCTAGAGAACCTGATCCACTACCAATGGATCCTCTACTACTTGGTCCACTAGAACCACTAAGTTGGCGTTTCGTGCATTGAGCATCTGGATTGGAGCTTGCATAGTTGCAAGATATGACTCTATATTAGTTAAATGTGTATCCATAACAGCTCATCTACGTGGAGTCTGAGTGGGTTGTCGACTAGATTGGATCCGTCCTCTACCAGTAGTTCTACTACCTCTATTACAATCTTCCCTAGCTCGTAGTTGATGTGAAGGTATCTAAATCGGCATTGACGGCGGAATCGAATGATTTTCCATTAGTTGTGGTTGAAATTCAGTTTCAAAACTGAATTTTCCTTGAGTTTCTGGTACACTTTCAGTAAATGTTTCTTCTTCAAATTCTTCTTATTCTTCTTCTTTTGCATCATCGTCTTCAACTATCTCATCTATTTGACTAGCTGAAATCATATTGTCGTTTACAGCACAATGAGGACCAAACACTTTGTACATCAACTCCATGTGTGGTAGAAGATTTTTTTTTTAATCTTGAAGACCCTTCTGTGTCCTGCAACATGATTTTTCCTTCTATAAAAATACTTAAAAATATATAAATTAATATTTTGTGGTATGCAATTAAAAAGTTCTTACATTTTTTCGATATTTCCACCATTGTGCATCCATGAGTATTTTCCCAGTACCAGCTTCGATTGAAATACCGGTACGCCGAATAAGCCTTTGATATACCGCGTACAAGACTCTAAAGTCATCATGTTTACTCTTACATCTATCCCAATCAATTGTAAATCCCGTCTGTTCACGAAACTTTTTGACTATATTTTTTTTGCCGAGATATGGCAATGTCGAACAATAATTTATTTTTTGCACTTCTTCTTCTAATAATTGAATGAATAGAGAATTGAACCTTGGCGACCATCTAGAAAATTCCTACAATTTAAATTTCACAACTCACAAAAAATTAACTACATTTCTATAATATAATCCTCGTATAGCAATTTTTTTGGAATATAATTTTACCATATTGTTTTCGTTTGATGTTCCACCATCCGCATCTCTCGCTCCGCTCATAGTTGAAGCTCTGCTAAATAACATTTAAAAAAACATTAGCTATATGTAATTTTTTTTAAAAATCGATAATATTTACACGCTACATATACATTTAATGATGTGTAAATTCAAATATAAATACTTATGTTCAATTCGTAAATAAAAACGATTATATATAGTTTTTAGAAATTTATTTAAAGTAATCAATTCTTTTGTAGGAATACAATTAAAATGATTTTTTTTGAAACTTTGATAATTAAAATGTTTAATCATAAGTAATTATAATTTTGATTATTTATAACAATATACATGCTTTTTAGTTTAAAAGTATTTTAAAATTAGTTTAAAAATATATATAACTCAGATAAGTTATGCTATTTATGAAAAAAATTTTGTAATATGAAAAAAATATTATTTATAAATATTAAACGATTATATATGTATATATATAATATGAATTATACAAAAGTGATGTAAGTAAACTTACTCGATTCTTCTCTGATTACTTTGATATGTTTGAAAGAAGTGATATTTTTTTTCCAGAAAAACAGAAACTCTCAATTTTTTTTCTTCACCGAAACATGAATGCACTTATATAATTGAAAGAGATTTTATAGCCAAAGTTTTATATATCCGTGACCTTCTTTTCAAATTATGCAGTTTGCCTTTTTTATCACGTGAACTGCCTTTATATTTTTGTCTGAGCCACTTATTAAAGAACAAAGAAATTTTTTTTCAATTTTTGGTTTCTAGTAAACATTAATCACATTTTTCAAATTCTTCAAATGGTAACAAAAAATTTCATATTTTTCAAATTCTTCATATTCTTCGATTACCAGTTAGACCTTTCATTATACGATTTAATTGAATAAACAGCATTCTCCATTTTATCGCATTCTCCTATGATCCAAAATATAATTATTAGATTAGTTATGGACAACTATACAGATAAATGTATCAATTACATTTAAGTTCAACCCACATCATCTGAATTTTGCTCGAAACAAAACATCTTATCTTAAATCAGTGTATTGATTGATAAGTTAATTGTAATTATGCTTACAAAAAAGGAGCTCCTGCGGTACTGTATATAGCAAATTTATACGGGGACATAGGGAATTTCGTGTTACTTGAATCACAAATATTTAAGGTATTAACGGTTATTAAGTATTAACCATTAACAATTCGTGCTATTATCAGGAAACAAAAAAACAAAAAATTTAGAAAAAATTCATTAAAATACCACTACATTAAGTTTTTATTCTAGATATATCATCACTAATTTTTTCTTTCAAAAATATTATTAAAAAATTTTATTTTCTAAAAATACCACAAATACTAAAAATGATTTTTAAGAATTTAAAATTTAAAATTTTGGATCTGTGTTTAGTATTTTAAGTTTAGAATTTAGTTTTTAGTTTATAAGTCTAGCTTTTAGTGTTTAGGGTCTAAAGTATATTTTTAGTTTGTGATATTTTTGAAAAAACAAATTTTTTAGTGATATTTTTTTAAAAAAAGCTAATGCTAATATTTTTAGAACAAAATTTTAAAAGTGTGGTATTTTTGAAAATCGATTTTAGTAGTATGATTAAATTTTTTTTAGAAAAGTCATATAAGTGACCATAATGGGTACTTAAAAGCCCATCTAAATGGGCTCGAATTTGATGATTAAAGAAGCAGCGCAATTATGTTTTAATTTCCACCGTTAATCTTTTTCGTAATAATCGTAATTACACTGCTTGTGGCCGGAATTTGCAAAAAAAAAAAAAAAAAAAATGCAATCAAAGTTTTAAAATACCGTGATTTCGACATTGGATTTACCAGATACACTATAGAAAATTTAATACCGAGTTAGCATGAAATTTGGTTAAAGAAGTCCAATTATAAAGAAGTCCAATTACTCCAATGAATTAATCTAAAACCGATATGTTTGTGCAATGATGAACTAGTAACGTAGATTCGAATTTTTAGGGAATCTATGTTCAAATTGTAGCACCAAATAGATTAAAGATATTGTAAGAAAATGGTTCCATAAACGACATACATAATTATTTCTCAAATACGTACGTCGGTACATATAACATCTATATAGATATATCGGTATTTCAAATTTTATAAAAAATGTCACTCTTATTTTATCAATTAAATGTCCATATTTCTAACGAAGATTGAGTATGCACATGGATGTCTTATTGTAATTTGTATCACGTTTTTGTATCACTTAAATATATAGAAGACATACAAAACGTATCGTTTTAAAAAAACCTGCAAACTTTATTAATGAAGTAATTGGATTTATCAAAAAAAAAAGTACTTGGACAAATGGTTGGCTCATCAGTCTCTACGAGTGACACTAACCATATGAGATTATACAAATAATAAAATCGAAAGACAAGAAACAAATACTGAGAATATTATATCAAAGGACAGAGGAACTTGTTCCCACTTTCCATAATCTTAACCTTAACTTTGGGGATTTGGGACCCAGAAACCTTCTCCAACCATCCATATTGCTGTTATAAATTATTATTTCTCTGAACCATTCTCTCTTTCAATGCATTATATTAACTTTTTTTTTTTTTTGCAAACCATTGTGTAATATAGCGTATGCTTAGGACACCACATTTGTTGTAAATAACTTCTGTACAATTTCATGTAACATTGGATTTACATATTTGAGAGACAAACAGTAACATTGAATGTACTAGTACAAGATGGAGATGACATATAATTTAGTGGTTTCGCTAAATCATAACCAAAATTCAATAATTCATGTTGTTAAAAAAAATTTGACTAGATGGAGGAAAATCATTTACCTTTTCGTGGAGATATTAGATTTTATAAATTAAAATAGAATAATAAAAGAAAAAATTGGTTCCATAGACAAAGAAAAAAACATAATTTGTAATATAACAAAAACCTTTTGGCAAACTTTTTGCCACTAATTTTATAGATTTTGGTTAGATTTTTAATTTTAAAATTTTTTTTTTCCATCCACCAAATTCACCCATGATAAAAACAAATTTGTTCAATAACATTTAAAGAAAAGAAAAACCTATGTCTCAAAAACACTATTCTGGCCTTTTCGGTTTAATATTATTTGTTTCCTTATAGTCTGCTTCTCATGTCCCCTGGTCCACCTGACAATGCATATATAAAAAAAGAATAAATTCCAAATCCACGAATTTCTATTATATATTCAAAAATTTGGTATGGAAAAGGGATACATTTTCCACGCAAAAGAAGTGACTTTTAGTTATTATAAAAATAAAATAGAATACAGGCACTCTATTATGGATGATGATACATTTACACAAGTGACTGTTCAGTGATTCAAACAAATAAAATTGCAATAAATGAAGTTTCAGTTTCCCTTACTTTTTTATTTATTTTTATTGGCCATTATAATTGTTCCAACCAAAGAGAGACCTATTCAAAAGGAGTTGCTCTCAAAAGCTCATCTCTCTCTCTCTCTCTCTCTGAATCTGCTGATCTCATCACTACTTACCATCTTTTACTCCATCAAAAATCTTCAACCAAACACTTCAAAACCCACTTTCCCCAAAATTGAAACAAACAATCTCTTTCTCTGATTCCAGATTTTGAAACCAAGAAATGGTTCTTACACATTATCGGAGTAAGAGATTATCAATAAACACACAATCTCTTCTTCTTTTTCTTCTGGTCCTCTGCTTCTTCTATATTCACAACTGCGACGCCTCGAGATTTTCGTCATCATCGAGCGTTTTCTACAAAAACCCTAATAATGATCACCACAAAGACACGATGAGGAGAGGCCATTTCTTAGGGTTCTTGCCAAGACACTTCCCTGTTCCAGCTTCTGCTCCTTCACGAAAACACAACGACATTGGTATTCAAGCCTTCTTGTCTCCATGATCGATCTCTCTAAACTCTCTCTCTCTATATATATTACTATATATGTAATGCACGCACCGATACACAAAAACAAGACTACAAGAATCTCTGATGTTCGCTTTGACATGTAATTAGGGTTTCAGATGTTTGACCCTTTTTGGTTTGCATGTAACTTCTTTTAGAATGGAAGTGAGAGATATTGTGATTAGGTTTGGGATTTGTTAAGAGCTTACTCTAATTTTTTTTTTTTTTGTATATGTAATTAAAGTTAACGAGATATGAGATATTAGATGCAACAATCTCGTTACTCCAATGCGTAATTTTACATCTTTAGTTTTTTTTCCACCTAATTAGTCATTTATTGATTTTTTTAATAATATCAAAGCAGTTGAAAATTGCATTTTATAAAGTATAATTGGTAAAATAAGTAAAATCATTGTTTATTCAAAAAGAAAGACCAACAACTTCATTACCGTCTAGAGAACACCGTGGGTCATCTTTTACTCGTTCAACCAAACAATGGGATATGAAAAGAAGAAAAACATGTCTTTAAAATTGTTATTATGTATGAAGAATACTTTATTATAATAAGATAGTGAAACAATAGGGGCAGTCCATGAAGCTATTTTTATATTGTAAAATATAATATAGAATAATAAAAACAAACAAAAAGAGTGAAATAAGATAGTCCAAAAAATCACGCAAGGTTTGGTTATTAACGTAAAATCGTAAAAATAATAATAGCTTTCGTCATGTACAGAGTGTCCAATGGCAATAACCCATCCCGCCACGCCCGGATTGATTTGACACTCGTTTACATTTTCTTTATTGATCTATCATTTTAAAAAAAAAAAAAAAAATTCTCCTATCAATTTATCCAAAATTACATTGAAAACTACCCCATTAAACCATAGTGGACAAAATACAAACTCGTAAGAAAAACTATATATACAAAGTCTATAAGTTGTTGTCAAACATATTTTTTAACTAAAATTTAGACTTTTTTTGTTAAAAACAAAAATTTATACTTGTTTAAGAAAAATCTGAGATGGTTTCAAAAATTTTTTTATGCAATTGTTTATACGCTGCATCTGATGTAAAAGACGGTGTTTTTAAATTAATTTAACAATAAATTCAAAAAAGAAAAAATAAGAAAAACCTGAGATTAATTTACGAAATATTATGTATGTATATGCAACAAATTATCTTGTATTTTCTCCAAAAAAAAAACAAATAATCTTATAACGATTATTACCAACTAATGTTTTGAAGTAAAAATCCATAAGTTTTTACATAGATGCATGTACATGTTTTCACTTTAAATTGTTTATGGTTTAATGGAAAAACATGATTAAGTAGAATATATTATTATAGAATTAAAAAAGATCAATTGACTATAGATACGAAGCCGAAAGATGTGCCGTTTTTAACAAAAAGCTAAGCTTAATTTTCCGCCGAAGGTTCTAAACGCATAAAATTGTTCAAAAGCTTTGCATTGTTTTCCCTCTCTACATAGATTAAGCTCACCTAAACTCTATAATTTAACCAAGATTGTAACATCTTTTTGTTCCATTTGATTAGTTTACTATCTTCATATCTTTCATAAATAACATTTAAGTATCTCCATCTTTAATTATATATCGAACAATTATGATAAATGATGACTCGTTTAATTGGGAGAGCTAATGGCGAACACGGCATGATTTGTAGGATATGATGGTATTACACGTTAAATCGCAAAGAATGATTACATTATTATCCGATAATTCCGCAATCGATTCTAAAATTACAAATACACGTACGTATCTTCTAAAAAAAAAAAATTTCATTATTATTTAACTTTACTACGAAATATTCACCACGACTTTTTTTAACATAACTTTGTTTAACCAAATAACACAAATTTGAAGTTCTAATTTCTCAAAAGTTCTAGACTTTAACAAACAATCATGATTAGCCTAATCCATCCAGTCCAAACTAATGAAAAAACTCCAATTTAAAAATTAAACATACTTTAAAGTTGTTCAAAAATACATTTTGATAATAAAAAAACGAATATACTAAACTGATACGTCTTAGATTGTTTTTAATTTAACTACAAAACTCTATAAACAAAAAGTGCTAAACCCAACCAAACTGAGCATTACTAATTCAGCAGATAAACTTATATTAAACACCTTAACTTCAACATTTACACACATCAGAAGAGCTTATCTCCCAAATCGTAATATCAATATGCACAAGCTTCTGAAACAGTCTAAAATACTCAATATTCATATCTGAAATCCTACAAAAATTAAAATAAGGTAATAATTTAAATCTGACATCAACCATTAAATTAACAAAGCTGTTGCAGCAGAAGAACAATGAGAGGCTTATATACCTGAAGAGTTTCATATTGGCAAATACAGTTTCAGACAAGGAAGATCTTCAATCCTTTCTGCAGCATGATTTGACTCCGCAACATATCTTTCCTTCGACATAAAAGTGGACAATCTCATCTTTCACATGCCTTTGGGCTCTGCCAGTTCGAGATCCGGATGATGACCATGACATGTATAATGTTTCTAAGGCTTCAACTGAGAACCCATTGTTGCTTAGGTCTAGGATCTGCAATTGGTTAGCCACCGCAAGAGCGGCCGAAAGCTCTTTGATGATATGGTTCTTGCGTGGTATACTAAGACTACTCGAGGTTGCAGTTTGTTCCTCTATTTGTTCATCTTCGCTGTCTGCAACTTCGAGACCAGCACACTCCATATTGGTTTCACATAACTCTTGTTCTTTTTCCATTGCAGTGACAGATTCACATGCTCCACGTTCTTGCTGTCCCATTTCTGAGATTTCTTTCACAGGTTGGCCAAACACAGTCTCATCCATTTTCGCATTCTCAGAAAGATTAAGCTCTTCGAGATTCTTATTATCTGCAAAAAGTTTAGTTGGTAGGTTTAGAAGGAGAAGATATTTGGTTTAATAGCAGCTACAACAAGAGATTTATGGAAAATAATAATTCAGACCTGAGAGTGCTTGAATTATGCATAGAATCCCAGAGAGCTTCAGGTGACACTTGTTTAGAATCAGAACTTTAATGTTTGAACAAGGATTCGTAAGCAGCATCGCCAGTGCGCTGATTCCCTGTTTGTATATTGTTTCAGAGAGCCAGTTATGATTTGAGAAGATAGGGACTTAGATAACAATATTTACAGCCAAATAGATTTTGCATTAGCCCGAAGATCGTTTCTGAGCTTTGAAATGATAACAGAATCACGAGTTCGACTGATTGTAATACTATTTAGCTTATTCTATCTCCATTTCAGAGTCAACATAGTTTAGAGATAAGAGCATTAGGATGTTGAGGTCATAGAAAACATACCTCTTCAGTGATTGGATTTCCTCCAACATTGAGCTCAAGGATGCTAGAAGTTAGAGTAATATCTTGGATGAGCTTAAGAAAGAAAGGAGACGCTAGTCCACAGCATGAAAGGTCTAGCTTCACAGTTTCTTCCTTCTCATAACATAGAGATTCGGTGACTTTTATAGCTCCGTCCTAGAATAATTTGTAAAACATCGTCAGATGAATAAAGGATGCATCACAATATTAGAATTCATTTTAAAGGTTTAGCATATATCTACCGTTCCTATCCCACTGCTGCCAACCAAAAGTTTTGACAAAGATGGAGTCTTAACAAGTGCGGAAAGGCTATCAACAACTTGGCTGCTCAGCTTTATGCCATTCATGCTCAGTTCTGCAAAGCTGTAGTGGTTCATATGATAGTCTTAGATCGATTTACATAAGTGGAATAATAAAAAGAAACAGCTTTATGTTTTTCTTTCAACCTGCTTAGAGTAGCCAGTTTAGCCAAGAGGTTTTGAATAGCACTCCCTGAAACAGGGTTATTATAACCTGCCATACAAGTACGGATTATACCATTTTTAGCATAATGAAAACAAGATAAATTTCATAACAAATTCGAAAGTTTACCTATATAGAGTTGTGAAAGTCCTGACTCCGAATCCAAAGCATCAGCAACCTTTTGGATTGTTCTAGATGTGAGTGAACAATGTTCCACGTTCAAGCTGTAAAGTGCTAAGAAACAAAAGGAGCCACATAAACATAAGAGCGTGAATGGAAGATAAGAGTTAAGATTATTACTGTAATAACATTGGGTATCTCATATATCTACTGGATTATAAGAAATCACCAAGTGGAGCAAAGAAACCAAAGATACCACCAGACCAATTAGATACTATAGATAACAGTCAAATTAAAAACAGAAAAGAAGCCATACCCCGGCAATTTTTCAAGATGGTTGAGAGGTATGACCCACAAGCGTCTGTAAGTCGATTCCTGGATACATTGAGGACTTCCAGCCGAGTGAACAGCACAGGACATTCACAGATCTGTCAAAGAGGAGTATAGTAACAATATGAAAAAAACACGAATATGTGAAACTTCTAGCTTTTGGGCCTAATAGTGTACCTGGAACAAAGCAGTTGGACCAAATCGATTGCAGTGCAAATCCAAAGTTAAAGCACCATACATTTGGCTTGATGAGGCAAAAAGTTGTTTCAGTTTCTCCATTGTTCCATTCCCTAACAACCCATAAGACGATGGAAAATAAGTACTTTGGAATTTCCTACAAGTTCCTTATCATCTAACCAGCTAACTTCCGCTTGCTAAACTAAAAAGTTAACACCGCACATGGAATCATGTTAGGTAAGACGTTAGAGGCAACTTTCACCTAGCATATTGTGGGAGAGATCCAGCATAGCAACTGTATTGTGAACATGGAGGGCACACAATAAAGGAGCAGCTGATATATCTTGCAATTCACATTCTGACACATTGATATCATCCTCCACCTGATAAACATAAAATGAAATAACCATTCTGATTATACACCAAATAAAGTTGTGACTAGCTTGCTTTAAAGTAGGTTGGAAAGCAAACAAAGAGAAGAAACTATATCATCCATTAACTGGCAAAATTGGAGTAATGTTCTCACCTCTGAAATATATAATTTCTTAAGCAATTTTATACTGGGTTTCTCTGACAACTTCTGGCAACAGTCCATGTATAGTTTCATCAGGCGCTTGTGAACCCAGCCTGCAAAAAAATAATTACGTAGCTTATTCAGCAGTATTGTATAAATAGGAGGGGAGAATCAATGATCATAATCTTAGAAACCAATACAGCGCTTCAGCCACACTCATGTGAAAAGTTAAAGAAAATTCGTAATGAAAAATAAAATTCATAGTATGATCAGCTTGAAAATCATTAATTCAAATATCATGAGTAGATCTCATTTGTACCAAGAAGATACTTACCATTAACGGAAGCTTCAATAACAACATTTTCAGAAGCCCCCGTGAGAATCTCATATAAATCCAATGGTTTCAGAACTCTACCACCATATTCCAAATGATGAATGATCGGCAACAGACCTAATGAAACCCAAATTGGATGTTCAAAGATTCAAATAACTTTTAGAGCCCAAAAATTAATACAAAAGTTTACTGCAAGATGTGCTGCAAAACAGAAAGTATTAAGCATAAGACGAAATTATAGTGATGGATCTGAACTGGCATCATGAATGTTTGCTGTGAAATCAAAAAGCTTACATACCTTTAGATTTTTCATCGTCGGGAAGCTGTAAATAGTATAAGCAAGTAAGCTCCACCTTCACAGACTCATCATTGCCAGAACACGAGTCTAAGGCCATGTGTTCATTTTCAATTTCAATTTTAATTTTTTGCTGCAACAAGTAAAACATGTAGTCAGTCATCATGGAGAAGAATGGAGGAAGTAGAAAAAAAAAATATCCAATCCAATGAGGAATAGACAATTGTCAATGATAACTCAAAAACCAGGTCACGGTTGCTCACATCCTCAGTTTTGGAGTAAGCGTGGAAGTTCACGAGGGCAGCTCCAGTTTTGCAATGCGTGCTGTTGGAGTTGCCAGCATCACATTGAGATCCTCTTTTACTACAACCAGCTGTTTCAACAGCTTTATTATTGCTCAAAGGTCTAAAATTGCTGACATTTGGAGCTGCTTTAATGGGATGGAGAGATGTATATGAGCAAGAACCTTCTTCTAGATTATCTTGAATGACAAGATTACCCGTATGATTAACAGCACCATCAAAATACATACTTTCCTCAGAAACGTCCTCATTCTGCCTTGGAACATTGTGAAAACTGCCTTTAGGGGATCCCAACTCATTTTCGGTTTCACTTTCATCGTCAGAGAGGATTATACGAATACGCTTGCGACCAACAACTGTCTGCTGAGAGTCTCCTACTGCAGAGAAATCTTTCTTGGTCTGCTCAGTGTCAACATCTTGTTTCCCTGAAACTTGTTTCCTTTTGGACAGACGTTTACCAGGCTGGAGAAATGAAATTAGTGGCACGTCATCATTTGCGTCGTCCAGATCTGCTAACGGTTCTGATCTAAGTGAATTTGATGTTTGGGGTTCTGGTGAGCTGCGTGCATTTGGCCTATCATTTGATATATTCTCATGCCCTTCTGAGTCGGTTTCAGAGCATTCATCTTCTGTACCACATTCGGTTCTCTCACCATGTTCTGAGTCCTTCAGATTTTGTATTTTTTCCTTCAACTCCCTAAATATTAGAATATCTATGAGAAAAAAACGAAATATTTGAAACTGCAAACCTAGTTGCAGCCCTGCCAACCTTAAAGTAGGATTAGTTTCTATCTATATTTAGTCCAGCGACTACATAGTAAAGATTACCTGGCTTCTTTAGCATTCCCAAATCTGATCATATGGCTATAATGCATATGTTCCAGTGCAGAAAGCTGAACTGAATGATTATTAGCTTTCAAAGCAATTCTGCAGGAACACATGAAAATACATCAAAAAAAAGACCATCAGTTCGTTTATTAGCATGAAATATGTGTGCGCATTGTCCATGTATATGCAGTGTCTTTGTATACAGCAGAGGAAAATCGTAGAAAAAAGTTTAACTGACTGAAAATGCAAAACCAGCTGTAATTATCCACTTTGATCATAAAAAGTATTGATTCAATATACATGTATCGTTTATTCATAAGCCATATTGCAGTATATCATGAACTTAGTCGAGAGGGACAACCAGTAAGCAGTTAATTATATCACATTCACATTTGCTCTGCTTTAAGCGTTCCTTCAAATTTCTAACAATGAATTAGATCTTCAGTGCAGAGTCATATATGCAATGGAATTGGCAGTAAATCCATTTACTTGGATTGAATCACAAACGAGATTTGATAAAGGACTCTTTTACATAAATTACTAATAATTGGATCTACCTGTACCCCTCTTCAAACGCTTGGAGTGCCCCTGTCCATTCGCCAATACAGTCCAAACCATCACCTATATTAATTTTCGCTAGTGCTTGACCCTACAAGAGACCAGCATAAGTGAAAATTATAATCAAGAAAGAAGAAAATCTATAATATTGACAAATCCGAAAATAGTAAGATAGTGTTATGTTCACACAGAGCATTCAGTAGAGGCCTCATCAATTATTTCTGGTGTTGTGAATCAAATTTCGATGAAAACTGTAATATTTAAGTGTGCAAGCAAACAAATCTCACCTCCAGATTACCGATTGCTTCGTATCCCTCATAACTTCTATTGAGCCACTTCAGGGACTTTCTGAAATTTCTGAGCTTCTGGTAAGACTCCCCAACAACCAAGAAGGCATCACTAAGCTTTTCCTTGTCACAGAGTTCATCTGATATTTGCTTCTTCCGTTTTGAAAATTCAAGATGCTTAACATTCAAAGAAGAAGTAGGAACCCCTTTAGTTGTATGCAAAGATTAAATGGCAGTTTCCTACTTAAAACTTCCAACTTGCCATTGGAAATGTCGTACAGACAGTTGGATGATCTAATGCTCAATAACCGTTTGATACAGAATAATCATAATTTTGCCACATTATGTTATCCCAGCCATAAATCTAAAAAGATTTGTTTTCTTGAGAGAAAGATAAATAAAGTATTTCTTGGATAATATAATCTTCCTGACTTATTTATCTAAAACGACAAAGCCTAAATCTGTCTAAGGAAATAATATACATGTCCTCCTCCGTACCGGGATGAAATTTTAAGATCTAGCAATGCTTATTCATCATTAAAACCCCTAAGAAGAACAACTCTAACTTCTGGAAACTTTTCAAACACATGCAAACATGGAATGAAATGTAGGGATTAAAAAGCAATGAGTGTTTTGAGAAATAGAACTCACCTTCAGCCATGCAAATACCATGCTAGATTTCTCAATAAGACGTTCGAGACAAGCATGTACTTGGAGCATAGACTTTCGTTCCTCCGAAGTGCCTTTGGCATCAGTCATTTCTGCAGACAACTTCTTAAGCCTAAGCTCTTCTTCCCTCAATTCTTCCATAACTTTAATGGCTTTCTTGACAATCTTGATATTTTGTTCTATCTGTTCAACTAATGCACTCTCGTCTTGCATAGATTTCGCTAGAGTAGAAGCTTTACCATAACATAGAAGTGCATTGTCGTACTTTTGGGTCCTGTAGTGTAATTCAGCAAGATTGATATACCCCTTGGCTTCTCCTTGGCAATGATTGATTTTATGGCAGATATTGATATCCATTTCGATGTGTTTCTTTGCTTCATCCCAACTTCTCAGCTCCAGAAAAACATTTCCAAGGTTATGATGAAGCCTACTACGAATAGCATCATATTCTTTCACCTCCTCTTCATCGCATATCTTCAGCCCTTTCTTGAGAATATTGCAGGCTGCATCAGGATTATCAAGATCAAGGTCAAGCATACCAATGTTGTTATGTGCGTTTATATACTCCTCTAGGAAGCTGCTAGATACACCAGGAGGTGGTTTCTCCTTGAGAACCTTTGCAAGTTCCATGGCTTTCTTAAAGTACTTTTTAGCACTCTGAATGGCATCGCAGTCATCCTCAGACCTCAAGAATATTTCATGGTAGGTACGACCGAGTTGCGTACAAGCTCGTTGCTTCTCCACAGTGTCATTAACATCTTCAGCAAGCTGTAAATGCTTCTTCTGCAACAACCAGAAAAGAGACAATAGCTCAACTAAGCAAATATAGTTAACAACCAAAATGGAACAGCATATTCGCATATATTCCTCATTTGCACGCCAGTTTTCCCAATTATACAGTATTCTATTCCACGATCCCAAACAGTACATGACATCGCTAAAACCCAGAACATCCAGAGACTCAATGAGGCAAAGAATATCCCAAAGAGCAAAATTTATCGCGGAAAATCAGGAAGGCGACGATACCCAAGTAGAAAAAGCAGATGATTCAAGAGGGTTACCTGATAATTCAAGGCTTCCTCGAAATCTTCGAGGCGGAGATAGATCTCGCCAAGAGACTGACAAGTAGGTAACAAATCCTTCCCAGGCAAGTACTTGACGGAGATATCGTAATCGATCCGAAACCACTTGAGAGCCTCGACGTACTCTCCATCATTCTTAAGGATGTCGCCGACATTGTTGGCCCACCTCGCCTCTTCACCCCGGTTACCCACTTCCGTCGCTTTCCGGTACGACCTCTTCGCCGCAGCTACATCTAACCTTCCCATCGATTGACACTCGCTCCTCGATTTCTGACTCTCTCTCTACTTTCTCCTACGAAAGGGTTTTTGTTTTCTTCCTTGGAAATTTTCTATCTCTGGGATTTTGATTTTCTCATTTACTGCACTTTTGCCAATTTTTTTGGTGCCATCAAATCCCAAAAAGTCCCGCCAAAATTGAAAAGCAAAACCTGAGTTTTGGGCCTTGTTGAGTTTCTTTTGGGCCTTGGGCCTCGAATCTTGACACGAAGAAGAAAAAAACCCTAAGGGTGCTTGAGTCTCTCTCTATTTAAGCTCTCATTTTGCGCCGCCCAACAGCTTCTGCTTTACCCCGAAGGCCTCTTTTCTGATAATCCGGCGATCCGACTCTTCCCGGCGGCGAAAAAATGGTTGCGGCGAAGAAGACGAAGAAGTCCCATGAGGGAATCAACAGCAGATTAGCTCTTGTGATGAAGAGTGGCAAGTACACTCTAGGTTACAAATCTGTTCTCAAATCCCTTCGTAGCTCCAAAGGTAAAAAACTTTTTCTTCGATCGATTGATTTATTGTGTTCATCATCTTTGTTATTCATTGTTGTGGTTTGGTTTCATTGTTTAGGTAAGCTGATTCTCATATCTAGCAATTGCCCACCGTTGAGGAGATCAGAGATTGAGTACTACGCTATGCTTGCTAAAGTTGGAGTCCATCATTACAATGGAAACAATGTCGATTTGGGAACTGCTTGTGGTAAATACTTCCGTGTTTCATGCCTCAGCATTGTTGATCCAGGTGATTCCGACATCATCAAGGCACTTCCTGGAGACCAGTGAGTTGTGCTTGTTATGGTTTTGCCATGTTTTCTCTGCTTTATGCAATGTGGTTCTTCAAAGACTTAATGTTAGGTTGATTTGGTTTTATAAACTCCATTTTCGTCTCTGTTGATGGTTCCAGTTACATGAATGAAAGACTTCATTTTTCTTTGTTAAATTTGTTATGCTCACATGGTTTATACACTTAATCTACACATTTATTTCAAAAATAAATTAATCCCGATGAACATTTCTAGCGTCATTCTTCTTATGTTCCAACATCCGAACAGATTAAATCTTAAACACCAAAAACGTAGGAAACTTTACTACACTTTCAGGGAGCGAAGAGCTTCTTCTTCAACCAACAAATTAACACACAGAAAAAAACTTTTTATGCTACTCTGATTATTGCTCTATCTTCATGAGAGACAACTTTTTCGTGGTCTCCATTATTGCTTTTTCTCTTTTCCTTGTTATCTCTTTCATTTCTTCCTGATACTTGGCTTCTATCTCCTCCAATTCCTGTCTTAATCTCTCTTCTTCCTCCAAGCTTACTGGTTCGGTTGCCTCTTCTGCTTCTTTGTTGGAGCTCTCGTTAATGGCATCCACACACTGCTTATCTTCCTCATCTGATCGTGGGCAATCCGAGGTCCACGAGTGCCTAGCCGACTCGCAAGCATCATGAAAAATAGTCTCGTCTTGTTGTCTCTGCGGTTTAGCTCCGTTCTGATGAGCTCTTGAGTTCTGATTCAGTTGCGAATGGATGAGGTGATCGACGGTGACATCTGTTTTCCAGGTGGGTATCATGTTGACAAGTAATATATCAATCAGTTCGGCTATAAACGTGACGTTCTGGTCAGTTAACTCGAGTTGCTCAACCATCTCACTCGACACCTTAGAAGCAGTGTCACCATCTTGATAGAACAGGAAATGAATGTTCCTCACACGTCCTGCAACAAGAAACAGTAATATTAAGTTTCAGAATGCAAAAGTAACGGATATTTAACTGGAGCTGAACCAAAATGCTTACCATTCTCATCTACTATACGAAGAATTAGCGACACAGAGTGTTCATCGTTTTCTTCACCCTTGAGGACAAAGAAATTCCCTCTCTTTGCACGTCTAACCTCAATACACCTGGATCCTGAGTTGTCGCTAAAGGTAACAATCGGCAGGTTATTGTCTTCATCGAGATCTATAGACATGGGTCTACTACGGCGTGTTGTAGGAGGGCCTTCCGACATAAGGCAACGTTCTCCAAACGCACCTTCTTTGGGCATTACAATGTCCGGAAGTGGCAAAGGGTTGTTCATTGTTAAACCATTCACATGAAGAAAAGGATCCAATAGAAGCTCTTTTGCTGATAACCTCTCGGATGCAGGAAGTAAGCATTTCTCAATAAACTGCTTTACTTCTGGGTCTAGAACCCTAGAGAGTGAAGCAGGTTTTATTCCCTTGAACCACGAAGAATCAGACTCGATTAAAATCTTGTCAATAAACTAATGACAGGGATTCTATGGACTATATGACTTTTTTTGCTAACTCACCGATGAGACCTTCTTGTATATCTGAGCAGAGTTTCTGCATTCACAGTATGGGTATTCAAATGTCACCATCTCCAACATACACATGCCAAATGAATAAATATCAGCCAGCTCGTTGTAGTTCTCATCGTAAAGCTCGGGTGCCATAAACTCTGGGGTTCCTGTTGGTAACATAGTAACACGTCAATTTGACCCAAAAGAAAACAAATTAAAATGTGACAGAAAGAACATAGCGTGAATTAAATTCTAGCCCTTCTTCAAAGTTTTGGTTAAAGCGGAAATGTGAATAGGTAAGCAACAGCAATAAACTGGAAATAGAAACAATACCAATCACACTTTTGGCATTAGCTTGCTCCATGACAGTGGCTAGACCAAGATCTCCTATTTTCACTTCTCCATGGTTTCCATTGATAAAGATGTTATCACATTTGAGATCACGATGTATAATCGGTGGCTCTTGACTGTGAAGGTATCTCAAACCCATCAGTATCTGTCTTGCCCAACACTTCACGGCCTTCATATTCACCTTTCTGTGTTTCTTACGGTAACTAAAACCAAAGATTTACTTAAAACTCCATAATGAAAAAAGTAACAGAAGACATGTGTTGTGTAATAGAGAGGAAGGGAGATACATACTGTCGGAGACTCCCTGAAGTGAATAGCTCAGTTATTATGTTAACTGTCTTGTTCTTATCATCGATCCATGAGTTATAGAACCTAATGATATTACTGTGCTTCAATGATTTCAAAAGACGCACTTCAGAATACAGCCTCTCCAGGGAATTCGGTGACTGCAAAACATCATCTATTCGCACTTGGTTCCACGCGACTTCAATCCCATCTACTTCATCGAATGCCTTATAACTGATTTCCTTGAGTTAAGGTACAAACCAAGAAATATGCAGAACATAAACAAAACGTATTCGTTCTCTTTTCTTAAAACAACTTCACTAGCATGATATGGGTATGTCTAGGAAGCTTCTGATATCAATAATCCTCTAATTTCATAAATAAATATCGAAACAAACCGAAAAGGATACACTGTCTTGAATGCGCCTTTTCCGATAACCTCTTTATACTGAAAGATCCACAATTAATCGGTTAACAACATAAGATATCAAAATCACCACACAATATTACTCAAACCTTAACATTTGAAAAGCTAAACAAGCCAAAGAGAGGTGCAACTTAATCTGTCTTTGCTTGGTTTTTTAGTATCAACCAAATGAAATGTAAACACTTAACAAAGATCTTCCTCATACCCGTATATATCGATAAGTTGGATCAATTTCGAGCACTTCGGGGTCAGGAGGCTCTTGAAGTACAGAAGCATCCTCTGAACAATCCATACTTTCCTACACCTTGAAAGTATCCACCTGCAAGCTCACAACAGAAACAATCCCAAAAGAAGACACAGAATCTTTAAAGAAATCCTTAGAATCTTTTAGAGTGCAACACCTTGCAATGAAAGAATATTCAAAGACAACAAGATATTGACAAGCTAATACAACCTTAAAAATCCAATTTTAGCTGGGAAATATTTATGAAACTTCTCATCCTTAAATTAATCAGCTCAGATCAACAACAACAAAAACAATAATCAACTGAAGCTCGTTAAAATTTGGGATCGTAATATCATTTTTCATAAAATCCAATCCAATATTCTTCTTGCCAATTTTGCATTCCGACAATATTCACATTCGACATAGCATAAACAATAATTATCATGAATCATTCCATAATTTGAGAAGAGAAAACAAAATTGTCAAAAAAAACACCCACATGAGCAAATTGAGATAGAGACCTATGTCCCATTCACGTCCATGCATACAAAACACAACGATGAACAGATTTTATCTCCCAAAAAAAGGGGTAAGAAAAAGTTAATAAAATCGAGCAAAATTTTATATGATTCTGAGCTCCGATTCTACCTAGAGAGAGACGAAGCTTTTGTTCCGTTCTGATTAAATCGCCGACGTGAGACGAAAACGGAGAAGGAGAAACAACAATGATGAGGAAAAGATCCAAACCCTAGTTGAGAAATCGATGGATGAAGAAAGATGTAGCGACAAGGGGAAAAAATAGAACAAGTGTTTGTTCAAGCTAATCACGAACGACCATTTTTTTTTTCCTCTATTTTAATTCATTATTTATTTATTTTTCCCCAAAAAAAAATCTCAAGTCCTTCTAAAAACAGAGAAACGCTCTGTCCATGCAAAGATGACGTGTCAATACACGTGGCATACTCAGCCAATTGCTGACGTTGAAATATCCTTGTAGGAAAAAATAGCCTAAAGATTATTACATAATTAATTTATTTTTTCATTGTCGGAGAAAAACTCGATACAACAAAAAAAAACACCAAGTCAATAAGCATAAGAGAAAGATGAAGGATTGAGTAACATTTTCAAACAAAGTAAATGATTTCTTCGGTTGTTTTTTTATCTCCTCATCGCGGTAACCGTAGAATATCATTGTCTTCTTCGTCAGTTGAGGATTCTTCATCAAATACACTCCCGCTAGTAACTCTGCTAGAGTCGTTAAGAGCATCGTTCGATCCCTGTCCAATCTTGATGTCGCGGTGTTTAACTAGGAGCCAGCGCAGCAGTTTGTCTTCCTTGTTGAGGTAGTGAAGCTCCTTGTTCATGTTTGGAGTTGCCATCATTGTTACTTGCATCAATTGTCCCTGCGGTTTTCACAGATTATGATTACGTTATTATATACACTCAAAGCTCCCGAGGCAGAAAAATTGTACTGAGCAAACCCATCATTAATAAAGATGCGTTTACTTCCTATGGATGGAGATTGATACTTAAAGCTTGTACTGATACTGCTTAACTACAAGTATTGCAGATCGAAACAAATATCTCGGGTTTACTTCCTATGGATGTATGAATTCCATATTCTCCCAAATTCTAATCCTACAGTAGCCAAATTGTCTAAGAACGGAAACTGTTTGAAGAAATATACGCGAAAATATATAAAACTAGAGGTACAATTGACTACACCAGGTTTTCTTTCAAGCGGTTATTGCATCAAACTAACAGTAAAACTCCACGCTGAAGATCCAAAGCTCAATCAAACTCTTTGGACAATTTGAGTAGATAGGAACTTTTCTAGAACCGTTGCTGTTCTGTTATCCTCATCCGGATTTTCTTGAATCATCTAGACAAACTATAGGCTCAACAAGTTGAATCAAGAACCTTTGTGACTGTGTGAATAAGATATTCACAATCTGACGATGTCGCTGCTTCAAGAATCAAGAATTCAACTCAAAGCTAAACTGAGTATACTTTCTGGACGAAAAAAGTATAATTTCATAGACCAACATTGAGAACATTTGATCCCAAACTGTACAACATTGCAATCCAAAATCATAGCCACCACGAGAGTCCATGACTGCATAAATTCACCTAATCTACTTCTTTAACCATAAGACCAACCTAAAACCTAATGCTACTACCGTTGAATCGGCCTGGGAAATCCTCATCCAACAAAAACTCTACGGACTCACAAATCATCGATTCAATAAGAACATTATGTGTTTTTTACCTGATAGTGTCTTCCGTCGAGCTTCCTAATACCGTAACCCAATTCAACTTTGCCAAAGGATCTGATCTCGGTGAGGACGCCATTTCTGCTGTAAACGTGTTTCCCGATGCGAGCAACGAGTTCGATGAGACCTTCCTTCCGGATAATTGGCTTGAACAAAAGCATACAGTCGTAGAGCGGCATTTTTTCGTGATCTTCTTCTTCTTCCTCCTTCCAACGAGAGAAAAATAGACACACAGATTGGATTTGGACTCTCTGTCGGGTTTACATTAGGGTTTTAGTCTTCCCAGATTCGCCGACGAGTGACCAAGTTTAATTTTCATCAAACGACGACGTCTTGTTGTTTTTTTTTTTTTTTTTTTGTCTGGTAAAAAAAATTGTTTATTATATATTTTTTTACCTTCGTTGTTTATTTATTTTATTATATCTTTCAGTAACAAATCACCCAATATGCAATTGTAAAAAGCTTTTATAATATTTATAATCATTATATTATTATTATCAATAATATATATAGGTTTACCGTTTATTTACATGGAATTTTTTTTTTTTTTTTTGGTATAAGGTTATTTACATGAATACCAACCAATATCATCCAAAGAGGCGACAGCTTTAATATTATGTACATACGCACATTATGTAAATCCAAAACCAAACCCAAAACCAAAACCAAAGCCGAAACTAACCAAACCGAAACCAAAAATGGGTCAAGTTTCTGAAACAGCAAAGGCTGAAGTAGTAACTGAAGATGGGTGGTCCATTGTGGATTGGCTAAGCAACACATTCTTCATTTCTTTGTAAGACCTTAACTCTTCCAAGGCATCAGCTGTTGTCTTTGAGGCCAGAGCAAGACCCGAGGCTGTAATAGACGCTGCTACCATCTCTTGACGGCCAGGCTGTGCCGGTTTGTTGTTGTTCTTGTTGTTCCAACAAGTTTCAGGTATGGAAGATTCAGAGACCTGATCTTGTCTGAGAGGTGGAGCTTTCTTCAGCATTCTCACAAGGGCACCAACTGCAGCATCTTGTGACTTCTTTGGCAAGGACCCGCTTGACTCGAGTGGTTCATGTATATCTCCTCTCTGGTCAAAGGAGCCTGGTCTGAAATAAGGCAGTAAGAGCAAGATCAGTTTCTACTGGATAAAAATATAAGTCAAGAACTTGAGAGGGGAACCATTTCAAGTGATTATGTAACTTATAAAACCCAAACAAAGATCTGTTCTGGAGTTAAGGATTTTAACCAAATAGATGAGACATGATATTAGTTACAATGAAGTGTTACGATTTCTTTAGTTTCTCTACTAAGAATTTGAAACAATTAAACAGTTTTCTATCTTCTATGTAGAAGATCAGTACAAGAATACGCCAAAATTGATGGAAGCTACACGGATAAAGAAGCATACAGCAATCATTTGGGTCTAATGGCAGCTTATTTCAAAAGCTCAAAGTGAGAAAGTACATGAACAAGCTTCTTAAGTCACATTAATTAAAATAGATGGGCAGGTTTAGTCAATTACTTCTTTGCAGGCTACAATGAGAGTCAAAAGCAATACAAAGACTGTATGCTTCGGTTGTAGATAAAGTGGAAAAGACACTGTGAGATTTGTGAGTTTTTAAGACCATACCTGCTACTAGGATCTGTAATCTCATCGTATTCAACATCAAATGGGCAAGGGAAATCAGTTTCATCAAAATCGTCTTGGAAAGATCTACTGGAACTCCGAGAAAATGATATCCGTGGTGAGCTGTTGGAAGATAGCCTCACCCCAGAATTCCTCCTAAAGTCTTCTCTCCCATAAAGAAACAGCTAGAACAAAAAAGGGATTTTACTCGTTCAATCACATGATGAAAAAAAGAGAAAAGATAAAGACATATGGTGTTGGTTTACCTTCTCCAATGCTGCTCCAGGTTCAACAAGACCAGAGTTTCTCACAGGCTTCAAAGAAGCGTGTCTCGACAATTTTAAATTAGGAGAAGGTGCCACCACATTTTGTTTGGGCTGGAAAGTAGGAGCTGGGATTCTGACTGGAGCACTTTCAGTACGCGTGATGCCTCTTGGGACGGCGTGTATAGGTGCTGAAGGAGAACAAGGCGGGGAGAAATCTTGAGAATGAGAGTACTCTTCGATGTAGGTTTCCTTCCTACGACCAGTAGGTATATCAGAAGGATGAGGAGGAAGGCGGCGGGAACAAGGATTTGAAACCAATGCATGTGAATCTGAGTGTGTAGGCGACGGTGAGCAAGAAACTGAAGGTGGAGAGGCCTTGTAACGATCGAAACTCCAACTATGGCGCCTTTGAAATGGCAGTAATGGAGGTGAACCATATGAAAGAGGAAGAGAAGGGAACCTTTTTAACGGATCAGCCAAGGGACTTCCAACATAATCGGTTATAAATGTTGGAGACATAGGAGTTGAGTGTTCACAACTGACATCTGAGTGAGAACGATATAGCACCGACAAGTAAAGTCTACCACAGATAGTATCAACGGGTGTGAAAGCAAACTTCTGCATCTCTGCCTCTTCTCTACGAGTGAATGGCTCAACAAAAGAAGGGACCCTAGGAACAAGCTTGAACTTGCAGATCTGCCCAGAGGAATTGAGTTCCCGGAAAATCTTATAAGCAGGTAAAAGCCTAACCATCACAAACAATGATCTCAGCAGCAAAGTTGCTTTCTTATACATCACTTGCAACTTATTATTGCTTGACCTCCTGCTGCTAGTAGAAGCACATTCCCTAACCTTCCTATTATCATACTGCACCACCCATCTCTCGATTATCTGCTCGTTCTTGGTTTCACATCCCAATTCATCTTGATCAGAATTCCAACCCGACTGATACTCTTTCCCGGAAAAATTCCTGATAAGCTCCCTTTTACCAGACAAGTTCATCTGATCACCAACAAACGGCCTGGCCACAAGGACCACATCAACGACCAAAGGCTCAAGACTGCTTCGGCGCCCGATATCGAAATTCTCTAACGCTGCAGGACATTCCCTGAGAGCTAGATTGAACCATTTGTCCCGAGGCCTCACGCTTGAGGAAGAGGAAGAAGATGAGGAAGGTGAACATATCATCTGCTCACCACTAAAATTCCTTGAAGACATAAAAGGAGTCCTTGATTCGAGAATTATGTGAAGGCTTTTAGCAAAAAACTCAAATATGATCTGTTCTGCTTTAGCACCTTCCGAATTGCTACTCCTGTTGTGTGAAGATGACATCTTTTTTTACTTTATAATCAGAGAGAGAGCCAATCAATTGAGAAAACTGTTCCTGGAAATCAAAATTGAAAACCAAATCGTCTATCACTGACACTATTAAACAAACACAGATTGATTCAAAATCGATAAACCCTACTGATTTCGGCATATGATCAATCGAACAAAAATCTTAAGTAAAACCCAGAATTTCAAGGGTAAACCCAGAATCATCTAAATAGTTCTCGATGATCAAATCCGTCTGACCCAGAACAGAGTATAGAAACTCACGAGACCCAGTAAGCATCGTTACCTTGTCGAGTCACCACCACCGACTTCTTCTTCCCTCGCTTGTGTCGCTCCTTTTAACTTCGTCTTCTTCCCTCGCTTGTGTCGCTCCTTTTAGCTTCGTCTTCTTCTTCTCTTCGCTGCCTTTTTTGCTTTTGTTTTTTTTTGCTTTTACGATTTTATCGGCAAAATTGAAAGAACCCTAACGAGGAAAACAAAAAATCAAAACTTTCGATCACAAAAATCAGAGAAGTCGTTCGTCTTCCTCCTTGGAAACGGAAACTGAATCGAACCATTAGATATTCGTCATAATCAAGAGAGGTTTTTGGTCATTCGAACACAGAAACTTGCTCATTCTATTATCACTTTGTCAGAGACGATGATATAACATAAATCTTCTTCGTGACTCGTTTGATCCACACTTATACTTTCAATTTTTATTTTTATTTTTTCCAAATTAATATAATTTTACTTTCTGCGAGTGAGTGGGTCCCACAGACGAGGTCCTTCGTAGGTAAGGGAAGTTAGGAATATACCAATTATTATGTCACGAATGTTTGAAATAAAATTTACTCGTTCGCTTGTCGAATCAAAATTGTTTTATTTAGCAAAAAAAAAATTTTAGGAAAATTTGTTGCAACTGACAAAAAGAAATTGATGCAAATGATTTCTTTTTGTCATTGTAAATGCTTCATAATCAGATGTGAAAGTATGATATACTGATTTTTAGGATACAACTCTCTTTTCATAAATATTTACTTTATAAGAATCGGTCATGAGAGACCACAAATGTTAGAACATAATTGGAGGAGTCATGGAAGGTTCCACAACAGCTACTGTTTTTTTTCCTCATGTTCGAGAAAAAAGTCCATTTTTTGTTTAATTTTGTTTGCTTAATTTCTTTTACTATTGTGAATACGTCCATTTACATTTAAACGACAAACAAGACTAGTCGTCCCATGTTTATATTTAATTCTTCTTTGTTGTCAACAGAATTTATATATTCTTAATTTTTTTTTGGAAAGATGAAAGGTGAACAAAATTGTAAGAGCAACTGCATCGCTAGAGACTCACAGAGTCTCTCATTTAACACTTTTATAATAATTTATTTATTTAATTAAATTTTAAATTATTAAAAACAATATTCAACCAATCAAATGGGTTTCTCTGAAACATAAGAACCGATTCGTTAATGAAAAATATACTCTCATTCTCTCTCCACCTTTTTTTAATATTTTTTATTTGTTATTGACTAAGAGACTTGCAATGAAAATGCTTTAAAGATGAATTTTTAGATCAATAGATCGTGGTCTAGTGGTCTAGTGGTAATACAGAGGATTAGTTTTTTGTGTTCCAGATTTAATTTTCCATTGGTATGAATTGTTACTTTTTAAATTGGAATATCTAAAATTTGATTCCGAATTTCGAAAAAATTATGAGTCAAAGATCCGTAATTTCCACGGTTAAAAAGGAAAAAATGAAAAAAGATGAATTTTTAGTTTGGTAAGACCAAGTAGAAAAAAGAGATTGATTCTAACGAAATTAAGTGGGCTTCAGCAAAGCCCGAAACTTGCCAAAAGTCAAAATCTCCGCCGACAAAAAAAATTGATTCTAATGAGAAGTCAAAATCTTTTTAAAACAGATAATTCAGATTGGGCCATAATAAGCCCATATGAAATTTGAATTCGACCCTTAATTTGAATCTGAGCCCATATCATTCGATTTAAGATGAAATCTCATGTTTTCTTGTTTTTGGAGATTTAAACTTTTGATTTAAAATGAAATCTCATAAGAATTATTGTGTTATAATAAAAGAAGCTGTAGAACTTGGTAAGTAATATTTATGTTAGGCATGGAACATGGATAGGACCTAAAATAATATGTAGGAGACATGGATTATTTCACTAATTGTAATTGGTTTTAAATTTCAAACCCATAAATCTTGAAATATTATCACTACTCACTAAAAATTTCATATTGAAAAGAAAATGCAAATTGGATTCGGTTTAAATTAAATTATAATATTTTTATTTTAGATAACTGGATTACAAACTAATTTCTAGATACATAGAAAAATGCTTTTTACCATTTAAAATGGTGGCGAACCATGATTAAAATTATAATGGAAGTAATGGAAAAATTCAAATTTCTGGTCTAAATTTATATTATGTAGACTTCAACCACTAGATTACCTTATAATACTTTGAAACAATGTTAATATTCGTCAAAAATAGACCCAAAGCGTAAACTTAAAATCCACAAAGATGTTTCTCTTTCCATTTTGGTTTTGTTTTTATGTTACAAATAAATTTTGATCAAAACACTAAAAATTGTGAATTCATTCGAAAAGCAACACACTATTACAAATTTACAACATATAAACGTAAAGCCAAATACAACGAAACAATCGAAGCCTAACACATATATGTACAAGTGTGTCGTTTTGTTATCTTACACAAATCTTTCTAAACATATTTTATGCTGCATGTATGTTTAACGTAACTTCTTTTGTAGTTATTTAAACGTGATATATATGTTTAACTATGACTATTAATTTCGACGTGGAAAATAGTATGCATCTTAAAATCTCTTTTATAGTTAACGCACTACAATATAGTATTTCTTTTTCTTCTGGTAATGGGTAATCACTACAAGATTTCAATAGCTAAATTATATAATTTATCATTAGGCTACGAGACATGCAAAATATTTCCCATGATGCACCGAGTGATATAGATCAGATAAAATCCTATATTTCATAACTTTCTCATCAATCGCTCATTCAATTAAATTAATCAAAGAGGCAGGCGACCAAAAAACATTAATTAAAGAGGCAAATAAAAAGTGATTAAAAAAAGTAGGGTTAGAAAGCAAAAAAATATCCCACTTGTGTTTTTTTGGGGTGCTCTAATCTATGTCCACAACCACAAATTTCAATCATATCTATCTCCAAGTCTCTATCTAGAATTGAATCAACACGATTTATAAAGTTAGTTATACACTAAAGCCCCCTTTTAATTGAAAAATATGAATATTATACTCAAAAATTGTTGTGTATGGTATATGCTTGTCAATCAAAGTTGATAAAGCTTGTAACTTCTTCACAAGCACGGTAAATAAATTATGGTATCAATATCTATATCATGGATTTAAATCTTGCTATGGTAAAAAGTCGAATTAAAGTTCGAAATGCTAACACACTACCTGAAATCCCAAATCAATTGGGCCGAATTTTTATAATTACATATAAAAAATCTTGAAACAATATATTCATTAAAAGCTACTAAACATGGGACTAAAGATTAAGGTTAGGGAAGATTATGTCGACGAAAAAGACAAAACCTAAATCCAGACGATAACGTTTGTGGAGTAGAAGCAAAAAAGGGGCAATAGAGCAGATTACATCTGTTTCATTTCCTCCCTTTTTTTTGGCTTTTTGTAAAACGAATAATTGAATAAATACAAATAACTAAAAATAATACAAAAAAGGTCCACAAAATATGCAGACAAGCTTATGGTTTAGATCTTTAGAAATCATAACATATATCAAAAGAGATTTTGCATATATTACCTGTAAAGACTAAAGAGTAAAGAGATGAAATGAAAAGAACAATCATCGAAAACAACATAGATCTATCTTTTTACTGTCACTATTAGTAATCCTTATTCTGATGTACCCCATGTAGATTATTATATAGTTACTTTCGTTGCAATCATTTCCAAAGAAATTTAGGAGTTTTATTCAAGAAATGGAAATTTTCAAGGGCTTCAGTCCAGAAACGAATTAACTTTTTCAATAAAGAATTATTTGTATTTTGATTTTCTTTTTTAAAAACATGAGAGAATTATGAAGCGACACAACACATGTGAAGAAAGAAGCACAATAATACAGAGAAACTAATAAAGCAACAAAACACACCACTGCTTTACAACTCTAAACACTGTGGCCAAACCTTCATAATAGAGAACAACGACTCAACAAGGTCCTCGTGATTAAAAATTAAAATAAGAATCATATAATATAATCAATATCAAGTTTAATTTTTGTTGTAATTTTTTTAAATTTTTGAAAAAAAAAAAGAGATCAAAATTATTTCCAGGACAAAATGATTGTCCCTACAAAGCATTTTGTAATTGGAAAAGATATGGTCATAGGCAAAATCTGTACACAAGGACTCATGGAATTGGATAAGCTCTTTCTGGGTCCCAAATTCCTCATTTCTCATTTTAAGAGATAGAGAGGAAGAACATTCCAAAACTATCAATTAATGATCTTTAAATATATAATTCCCCACTAAGTATCATCAAGCTATATATAAACTCCACTTTGAAATCACCCAAGGCAAGAAATCAAAGCAAAACAGCATAAGAAAAAAAAACCAAGCAAAAGAAAGATAGAGAGAGACTTTGATCTAAAAAGCTTTTATGATGTCTTCAGATTACTTACCTTCTTCATCTCAAGTCTTCCAAGAACACTTCATCGACGGTTTCGTCTCCAGAAAATTGCTTCAGCAAATCCCATTTGATCACACCACTCAACAAGAAGCTCATGTACCTGATAAGAACAACTTGAGCGGCAACGTTCTCCTGCTTCTCTCTATCCTTATTTGCGGTATCATCTGCTCCCTCGGGTTGCATTACATAATACGTTGTGCATTCAGACGTTCTACAAGTTTCATGATCGCTGATCCCATCTCTATCCCTTCCACACCACGCGGTTCAGTAGCAAACAAAGGGATCAAGAAGAAAGCTCTCAAGATGTTCCCAGTAGTGAATTACTCACCTGAGATGAATCTGTCAGGGCTCGGCGAGGAGTGCGTCATTTGTTTGTCTGATTTTGTAGCTGGAGAACAGCTACGGCTGCTTCCCAAGTGCAACCACGGGTTCCACGTTCGTTGCATCGACAAGTGGCTTACGCAACATCTGACTTGCCCAAAATGCAGACACTGTCTGGTTGAGACATGCCAAAAGATCTTAGGTGATTGTGATGAAGCTGATCAAGAAGCAGCAACATCAACGGAGAGCATAGATGTCAGAATTACTCCTCTAGAACCTGAAGCAAGAGTAAACACTTTCAGAGAAAGCAGCTACAGCATGCCACAATAAACAATCAGATCTTCAGTAGATTTCAGATTTTAGATTTGAACACAATTTATGTCCCTAGCCATACAATTCAAAACCCGAATAAACCGGAATTTTTTATGTTACTTTTTGGTTTGCCTGAAGCCCAACTCGTACAGAGAGAATATATCTCAACTTTTCAGGAGCAGCATAAGTTCATCAGATTTTTCTTTGCTAAGTTTCTTTTCATTTCAGGCGGTATGTGAATTATATGATCCTATCCAATAGTCGTCCCAGGTTAACAATTTAAACAGCCATCTGATAAGAGAAGTTTCATAAATGCTCATCATCAATAATTTCTCTGCATATTCATATCACAATCACTAAGTAGAACCAAGGAACCACTACTCTTAAAGCTCTGAAGATGCCAAGGTACAGCAGAAAGAAGCAATACTAAGACTACAAGATGCGATTTCAGTCTGTCCTGTTCGCTTACACATATATTCACTCACTCACAAACTTGGTAACAAATACTACCTATATGAGAAAACCAACCTGCAGCAACTTATCAGGTTTGAAAAAAAATGAATGTTGGATTCCTCCCAATGATAAAGAAAGCCACTCGGTGTGGTCGGAAAGAGATATGGACCCAACCCATAATAGGGGCAGTGGGGCAAACCAACCCACTTTTTAGTGCAAGGGTAATAGTCAAACCTAAAAGCTAGTCTGAGGAATGCATATAGTCATATAATATATCAAGCAATAACGACATGGTAAGAACGTATGGGATCATAACAAAATATTCAAAAACAACAATTTGTGCTATCTCAACCGAAAGAAGTCTCAGCCTAACGAATTAAATCTACAGTGTGACATCTCTTAATCTGACAATTGGAAAAGAATCAAAAACCAGACAAACATAGCCTACTTTAAGTATATCCCAATGATGAAAAAATCCTGGAAATAGGACATAACACATATACTTATTATCAACCTGATAGACTGCATGATATCCCTACTCTTTAACAGATTGTCCAAATATCAAACGCACCATCCTGACACCGAAGGGGGTATTATCTAAAAGGAGCTAAACAAAGCTGGAATCCGAGTAATGCTTAGAGATCCTAGGCACTTGTGATTGGATGGATATAAAGAAAATGCCAAGTAACATTATTTTACACTGCTCGACTAAGAAGGTGGAGTTTAACAGTAACCGAAGCTGTGCATAGAGAAGAACTATCATTGGTTCATAACAGAATAATGTGGTTTACAGGCACCATAGGTCCATTATGCACCTGAGGTTATCAGATGGTCTCTAATCATACTGTTGTAACATACCATTGTTCGTGTGAAAATTGTAATAAAATTGGTGAGTGCAGTTTTCCTGTAATATTTCGGGTTTAGATTACCAAGGACTTTGCTGCAACACCATTGGTCAACGGTTGCAGATATCTAGCCTACTGGACTAAAGTTTTCTAGCTAAGACAACAGTTGAGCCTGGCTAAGAACAATAAAACATTATAAAAATCAACCATTTAATTGAACATTTAAGAAAAACACTTATGTGTATAGTATTTAATTGAATAAATATAGTTTTCTTTCGGTGCCAGGAGGAACGATCTATTATTAACATTAGAAGCAACACTATTTAGAGACATAAACACCACCAGGCACAAGGAATATCCAACGATAGGTGTGAAGGATAAGGTTTTATAATAATATCATAGTGCTATAAGCAAAGCTCTCTTGTTGGACTAAAAACTTCGATCAATACGAAGAATCATGTCTCGGGTATATAAGAGGTTCAGAAAAGGCAGAACCAGCCTAATAAAAAATGGAAAAAGTCTGTCGACGTACCATTGTAGAGGAAAAGAGCTGGACAATAAAGGTTGTGCCAATTCATCCAAGCACAAATTGAAGCTTTCTACAAGATCAAGAAAAAAAAAAAGAATTAGTAGGAGAGATTGATAAGTATCCTACTGGAAAAAGTTCACCAAATAACCATCAAGAAATGGAATTGAAAGGTAATGAATAGGTTCCACCAAAGCGAAATCAGAGATTGGACATCAATAATGAACCTAGACAAAGAATTAAAAGAGACAAAAGCTTTAAATTAGAGAACTGCACAAGAAGAGATTTAATTACTGTGCTCCTGAAACTAGTGTACATGGCTCTTTAAACACATTGGATGAGGCCAAGCCATTTCATAATATAAAATGCATCTAGAAAAATTCTTAAGGTGGGTGTTCCAAGGATACCTACCCCAATTCTCACCCTATCACATCAATTTGTATTTGATAAGATATATACTATTGAAACACTAACAGTTACATTTCTCTCGACTCATTTCTCGAGATACAGTAAATTGATACAACTTTATTTGAGGCTTCAAACTTTAAACCACTCACATCTTGATGCTCTTTTTTTTACTCCTTCACTTTAATAATCACAAGGTAGGAAGACTGTCAACCAAAGAATGCACGATGATCACATGCAACATAAAGCAACAAAGGCAAAGTTAATCACTTTCAGGAAGGGATAAAAAAAGACAAACCACTATCTGTTCTTACCAGCTATGTGGAACCTCAACCTAGTGGCACAAAGAAATGAAAAGACAAATCATTTTCAGATAGGCTTACAGGCCTTTCTGTAATTTTCAGAGTGAGGCTGGTGAGAAAGGATAGATCTCCCCTGCTTTGCGACATCAACTTTTAGTCCCAAAACATAAATCTACCCGAAACTAATGCTTAGCTAAACGGTTATCAAGTAATAAAACTAAAAGTAACATTAGATCTTCATCCAAAAATCTTGCTTTAATTACGAGCCACAAGAAGAACGTTTGATTGTAGATTCATGTCGATTTGTGCTCGCAATTTGCAGTAAAAGACAATATATCATAAAGTAAGCAAAAGGAAATTATTTAAATCATTTGCTTTAGCTATGATTTAAATCATATGTACGTAAATAAAAAGAAAGATAACCTGTTTAGAGAAAGGAGTGGAGCTGGACACTAACTCTATTAGAGTGATCTTTATTGATAAAAGTAGCCTTTAACAGCAATCAATGGAAGGGGCTTTTGCCTTCTGGCTGCTATGGACAAACTTTGGTTTACTAGACGAGACTGGCTTCCTGTTTTCCAAACAAAAGTCCATGAAAATTTTACGATTCGCCATAGAAACACCAAAAGAGTTGAAGTTTGAGGTGACTAAGGAATTGTTTTCTTATAAGTAATATTTTCTTGTGAGACATTAGATCCAAGTGATACACAAACAACGAAATACCTTTCAATAAAAAGATATTAATATGGCGATGTAACAAGAACGCAATTCATAAGTAACAAGAACTACAAATGAAGCCTCACTAACCTCAATTTCCTTTAGCATCTGTATATGTTATGAATATATGTACTGACTAACCAACCAAGAAAACCATATCGATGAATAACGTATACGGGCGAATTTTTAAATCCAAATCAAAGATAATCAGCATTGATGGATGTCACAGCATAACTTATTTCGCATACAACATTTGTGGCGTAACATACATTAGAAGCCCTAATGTGTAAGAAAGAAGAGGCAAGTGACATGAGACAAGACCCAAGAGATGGATTATCTGAATGGTACCTCAAAGATGGAAAGTTCATGGCTGCTCCAGCTAAAGCTCATGGGTCCCTGTGAGCAATTCTTGGTGATTTGATTTGCTAAAGCCACTGCCACATGGCACTACCATTGCCGCAAATGGTATGATGGGCCCATTTTCAATAACAAAGCACACTATGATTATATAAATTCAGTGGAGAATCCATATAAGATGCAGCCTATTAAACAAAATAAAACACTAAAGGACCTTGCTAATTTCCCCTAGCATATTCGACCAACCACAATTCAGAAAATTCGATTAAAAACTGATTCCCATTATATATCATAAAGTATATGAAGCCTTTACCTTTCCACTATATATAGAACCTGCAACAAAAGCCTAGAAGATCTATCTATCTAACTCTTCAAACTAGGTTATCATGTCTACTGCAACTTCTGCTCCCATTATCAAACCAACTGAGCTCTTCCAAGATATTCTTGGAAACTTTTACTCAAGAAGACTACTACTTCATACAGCCTATCAACCACCTACCACGGCATCCCCTCCAGTTGCAGACGCTCATGAAGCGTCACACTCCTATGCACGTCATATGAGCTTTGATGCAAATGTTGTCATGGTCCTATCAGTCCTCTTATGTGCACTAGTTTGCTCACTTGGACTGCATTCCATCATCAGATGCGCATTGAGGTACTCCAATTTATTATCACCTGAAGCTAGTGACGAGCTCGCAGTTCGCTTGGCCAACACAGGAGTCAAAAGAAAAGCCTTGAAGAGTTTCCAGACGGTAAGTTACTCTACAGAACTGAAGCTGCCTGGCCTAGATACGGAGTGTGCCATATGTCTCTCAGAGTTCGTATCTGGAGAACGAGTCAAGCTTCTGCCAAAGTGCCAACATGGATTCCATGTCCGGTGTATAGACAAATGGCTCAGTTCACACTCATCCTGTCCCACCTGCAGGCACTGCCTCATTCAGACATGCCAAAAGATAGCTGGCTGCAGTGAGACGACCTCATCACCTAATCAACCACCACAGGACAGCATCAACGTGCATATAGCACCACTAGAACCGGAAAGGTTTATACGCGGTTTTAGCTGAACACAGTCAACTAGGATTAGGTGCAGTTATGTTTTAAAACCTGATATATATGTACTGCCACACCTTTAGAATTAGTCGAGAGATCGCAAACTATCTGCAGTTCAATATTTATCATCTCCACTGTAAAGTTTTAAACATTATGACATGTTGCTTTCTTCACTCTTTACGCCCGAAAGTGTACATTCCACAAAATGACAAATTTCCAATAGAAGATCTTAGACTCACGTGAGTGAATGAAATCATAAACAACTAAAAATCCACAGATAAGGAAGCTGAGAAGGCAAAACACTTAAAACCAACGAGTCTTAAGTGGGGGGCACCAATCAACTTGGTCAACTAAAAGAAATTCCTTAATCTTACCAGTTTTAAGAAATTCCCAGGTTATTAAAACGTGATATGCCACTAGCTTCTTGTTTAATTGTGTGATTATCATATTGATTAATGCCTACCTATGTAAAATAAATGAATATTAACCCTCCAGAACAGAAAAACCTTTCTTGTTTTTGTTTATCCAACTTTTAAGTATGTTGAGTAGGCAGTGATAATGATCAGACAAAACAAAAAACATGAAAAACTAAGCCTCAAAGAATCCTCAAGACCCCACAAGAGCAAAAAAAGGCTTTGATATAATCCACCCAAAATGTAAACAAGCCGTAGATTGAATAGGTTACAACTAGAACAAAACGCATAAAGTAAAAAATGGGATCTGAGAATGAAACCACCATAGAGTCTTATCAGATAATAACAAAATGGTTGGTTTTATAATATTGGTACTAATCATAGAAAGTAAATTGGTACGATAAATCAACAACCAGTGTTTGTGCTGTCAAATACCAAGATCTGATTCTACCAAATCAAGGTCTCAGAATCTACACCAAAAACCAATCATTCAACACTGAAAACCCACTGAGAAAGCAGTAAATGTAACAGTAGCCCAAAATTGGTGTGGTTTATACTTCATACCAACTATTTTATGGAAAATCTTAAAAACCCAACAGACGAGATTTTCGAATCAGGCAAGATAAAAAAACTGGAAACAAAACACAAATCATCCTCAAATCGAACAACGAAACGAGAAAGCTAAACAGGAGTATAAAATGTTCCGAGTTTCGCCCTAATCAACAACCCGGTAGGTGAAATTTGTGAGAAATCCATACAAAATCCAAATGAAATCGCAGGAATTGGGAATTAGGAAGATAAAATCATACCTCGCTTCTTGAAGAAGATCGAATTGCAGCTCTGAAGATCTAACTCTTCGTTGGCGCCAACAATTTTCAGTAGCCCTCTCGGCGACTGGACCATTAGTCGCTGTGGGTCAGATCAACTTGGGCCTATATTAAAAGCCCATAATGGCTGTGTTGTGATAACACACTCGAATTAGTTCTGACTTCTGTGTCATAATATTCAATTTCCACATAAAATCAGGCCAAAATTCCCTACATTAAATAAATGGTTATCCGTGTAATAATTCACTAGCTTTAATAATTCAACTACATGTCACTCATTTTGTAAAAGTACTACATCATACCCCAAATAGAAAAGAAAAATTGGTTATCTATTTAATTTTTGGTATCACTTGTTGTTTATCTCTATTTATTCAGTTTTATATTATTGTATGTAAAATATAATATGTATATATTAAAATATGTTTTTGTTGATAAATTACTAATATATATATATGTGTTCCATTGATTTTTTTTTTATTGCATGTTAAAACCATTCGAATTTATAGACAATAAATCCATATTCCATAAATGAAAAAAAAAAAAAAAAAGCAATAAAACTTTATGGGTGGATTGTGGTGTGCCACTACTAGTAAAGTTGAGAGGGAAGAAAAAGCTAGATCTCTAGGATCAACCAAACCATTATATAATTACATACTAAATCCAGAAAAAAACTAACCTTAATTGACTTTTCTCCAACAACAAAATATGAACGTGGCCTGCCTTATATATATATGTAACTTTATAATATAAAAACATGAACGTGGCCTGCCTTAAAAAAACCATACATATACAATAAATAGTGGGAATTAAATGTAATCATAATAGTAGCTAGCGATGAAAATCAGAAGTAGTTTCGTAATGATGGACACAACGTTTTCGTAGGTGCCAGCTTAACCCTTCCCACATTCTTTTTTCCAACTTTCTCTGTCTCTCGCATGATACGATCGTACTTGTCACGTGCGATTCACATGGATCACCAAAAAGTTGACTTTTTAAAAAATTTCATCTCTCAACAGAAATAAAAAGTTTATGTGGATGAATGATTAGTTTCTTTTGTTGGTATAGCATGAGGATTTTGGAAGTGTCGTTGCTCATATTTTTCATTTACTATGCTATAATATCAATCTAATGTCCACGACCACGAGCGATGGTTAATTTAATCTCACTTTCACACATTATTAACTTAGTAAATTTGTTTGTAATATACATAAAATCAGCAAACCACAATACGTGCGTGTCCACTTTCTATTAATCAGATCCATAACCTACAATATTTTATATTGCATACTGTTTCTTTTATTTTATATAAAGTTATATTGCATATAGTTAAAGACTTAAATCTATTTCAGGATATAAAAGCTAATAATAATACATAGCTCTGTTATGCCTAAGGGCCAAAGACTCGTAATAAGTGACTAGGACGAAAAAAAAACTGTTAGTGACGTTATTTAAAAGGAACTTATAATCTCAAACATATGGATTGATATTTCATGTATGTTATCATTATGTAAGAAGGTTTTGACGTTTTTAAAAGTACATGGCACAGTGAAATGACTAGGGTCCAATGTATTGGCATTTCAACTTTTTTTTTTAAATTGTCTACAATGAAGTTTTCGATTTTTTGCCATTAATCTCCCTCGGTCGAAACCAGTTTTTAGTGATATATATTAAGATGTCAATTATTAATCTCAAATGATTCAAACTCAACATTACTTTAACCAAACATAAGTTATAAAAAACTATATTAAACATTCACAACTATTATTTGTGTGTCAGCATATATAATTAACCAATTAATTAACAATCGTTTTGACGAGTTCAGAAGTAGTAGCCACTATTTAATACATTAATATTAATCGCGAATACGATGAAATGATATATTGAATTTGTATAATTATCCGTAAGCGCATCATGAAAGTCACTTTCTTTCACGGTCTGATATTTACTATTCCAATTAATTTTCTATTTATGATGATTCGATTCTAATAAAAAATGATTTAATTACGTTGAATTTACGAAATCTAATTGAACAAGCCAACCACGACCATCGTTGCCTGGGTTGACTCGGTTTAAGCTAACACTAATCGCAGCCTTGAAAAAAAAATGGAGCTGTCATTTGACGCCGAGCCGATGACAGACAAAGCCATCTAAGCAAAAACTAACTAATCTGATAAATCCAACGGCTGAGATAATTAATTAAGGGAATTAAACAGTTAACACGAGGGAAAAGGCTGTCTGACAGCCAGGTCACGTTATCTTTTCCTGTGGTCGAAATGATTCGTCTCTGTCGATTTTTTTTTTTTTGAAAGGACCAAAAAAAAACTTGTTACAGATAACCCGCCTATATAAATTCACATATTTCTTCTTCCTTTGAATTGTCTCGTCATCCTCAGTTTTCATCGGCCGTTTTGTATATCTCCGGCGAGAAGAAGAAAGAGAGAGAAGGAAGATCAAGAGATAGCCAGGCTCTTCTATTCTCCGTAGATCGCCTTGGTTCCTTTGTTTCTTCCTCGATCTCATCTTCTTCGATCTTTCTCGTTTTTCAAGGTAAACAATAACAAAAGTTTCTGGATCTACTTTATAATATCTTGGATCTCGATGTTGTTTTTTGAAATTTCGTTAGAGATCTGGAATTGGTTGGATTTGGATCTGTGAACCCTCGATAATCTTTTTGATTTTCCGATTGACCGATCGTCTTTAGCTCGATAAAAGCGACCGGGATTTTGTTTTGATCTTGATCTTGATCTGAATAGGGATTAGATCCATATTCAGATTTGTTTCATCTTTATATATCTGGGAATGATTTGTAGATTTCGATTGAAATCTTAACTGTTATGGTTAGATGAAGTTTGATTATGGAATATATGGATCGAGGGAAAGTATGTGTTCTCCGATGGATAATGGATTGTAATTTCTTATAGACTCCGCTCTGTTCATGGATGTAACGAAGTTGCAAGATTTATCAATTTTAGGATTTTTTTTCTAGTGTCATACGTTGTATAGAGAAGCCTACTTCTGATCAATAAGGTGTTTGATTTTGATTCGATCAGGGTTTAATTTCACATCTCTGTGTTTTGCAGCTCATAAAAAATGGCTGATGCTGATGACATTCAACCCATCGTCTGTGACAATGGTACTGGAATGGTGAAGGTTAGTTAGTCTCTTTACCTTTTGTCGTCAGATTCTTGGATCTTCTCTTTTGCTTAGAAACTAAACTACAGTGTTGATTACAGGCTGGTTTTGCCGGCGATGATGCTCCCAGGGCTGTTTTCCCGAGTGTTGTTGGTAGGCCTAGACATCATGGTGTCATGGTTGGGATGAACCAGAAGGATGCATATGTTGGTGACGAAGCACAATCCAAAAGAGGTATTCTTACCTTGAAATACCCGATTGAGCATGGTGTTGTGAGCAACTGGGATGACATGGAAAAGATCTGGCATCACACTTTCTACAACGAGCTCCGTATTGCTCCTGAAGAGCACCCGGTTCTACTTACCGAGGCTCCTCTTAACCCAAAGGCCAACAGAGAGAAGATGACCCAAATCATGTTCGAAACCTTCAACTCTCCTGCCATGTATGTCGCCATCCAAGCCGTTCTCTCCTTGTATGCCAGTGGTCGTACAACCGGTTAGTACATTTTAGGCTTCTTTTGTTTCTCTGTTTAGAGTTCGTTAATCATTTTGAAATTGAACTTTGATTTTCTCTCCCTTGGGCAGGTATCGTGCTGGATTCTGGTGATGGTGTGTCTCACACCGTGCCAATCTACGAGGGTTTCTCTCTTCCACATGCCATCCTCCGTCTTGACCTTGCTGGTCGTGACCTCACTGATTACCTCATGAAGATCCTTACCGAGAGAGGTTACATGTTCACCACCACAGCAGAACGGGAAATTGTAAGAGACATCAAGGAGAAGCTTTCCTTTGTTGCTGTGGACTACGAGCAGGAGATGGAGACCTCCAAAACCAGCTCTTCCATCGAGAAGAACTATGAATTACCCGACGGACAAGTGATCACGATCGGTGCTGAGAGATTCAGGTGCCCAGAAGTCTTGTTCCAGCCATCGTTTGTGGGAATGGAAGCTGCTGGAATCCACGAGACGACCTATAACTCGATCATGAAGTGTGATGTGGATATCAGGAAGGATCTGTACGGTAACATCGTGCTCAGTGGTGGTACCACTATGTTCTCGGGTATTGCAGACCGTATGAGCAAAGAGATCACAGCACTTGCACCAAGCAGCATGAAGATTAAGGTCGTTGCACCACCTGAGAGGAAGTACAGTGTCTGGATCGGTGGTTCCATTCTTGCTTCCCTCAGCACATTCCAGCAGGTAAAAATTGACCGGATTTTTCGATATCTCTTACTTTTTTTTTTTTTTTAATATGCAAATTTAATCAAAGGCTGATTATTCTATATGTATGGTTGTGATTAGATGTGGATCTCCAAGGCTGAGTATGATGAGGCAGGTCCAGGGATTGTTCACAGAAAATGCTTCTAAGCTCTTTCAAGAAAAAGGCAAAAAGCTGGGTTTTATGAATGGGATCAAAGTTTCTTTTTTTCTTCTATTTGCTTCTCCATTTGTTTGTTTCATTTCCCATTTTGTTTTCGTTTCTATGCACTTGTGTGTGACAAACTCATCTGGGTTTTACTTACGTCTGCGTTTAAAAAACCGCTTTCGTTTTGCGTTTTAGTCCATTGTTTTTGTAGCTCGAGTGATCGAATTGATGCCTCTTTATTCCTTTTTTTTTTTTCTTTCTATTATTTCTTTCAAAACTCGGAAGAAAAACCTTTGAAACTCTTTGCATTGTTTGTTAATATAAGTATTGTATGAGATAAGATTTTATTGATTTGGCTTCAAGTGTTACTATGCAACCTTCAACTTCATCTTGGAATCGAGAGTCTGAATTGTTGAGGCGTTATATGTTTTCATTCACAAACAAAAAATAAAAATGTATTGTGACATCTCACAAACGAATTTTAACTAGCTCAAAGTCAGATAATTATGGTCGCACCATTTTATAGCCACACTAATTAAGTTGACCGTCAATTCTACTGTTCTAAGTTGTATACCAAAAACTAATCTGAGGTGTATCTTTTCGTTATTATTTGCTTCATAATCCTTTTGCATGATCCAGAGTGTAATAAAAGTTGCAGGAATTTCAAATTGAGAGCTTCTCAGTTACTATTAGCACATTCGGGTAAATGTTGATTCTAAAAAGTCAACTAGTTGAAGAAAGCTAATTATTCGATATTCATAAATTGGGCCTTAAAAATAACATAAATGGGCTCGTAAATTGGGCCTTCGCGTTTTAGAAAGAGGACTAAACTTAAAAACGATTTATTAATAAGTTACGGAATATAATATCAGGGAAATATTACAGCTTGAAATCCAATTAACCCCAATCTTTTCCCCTTCGTGTCTCTCCTTCTCACAGTCCTGCAAATTAGGGTTTAAGCAGAGAAAGCTAGAGAAGAGTCGATTTCTTGTGTTTGAGGTTTTTCTCTGGTGTAATCGTAACTCCGAAGATCCAAGATGGCTCGTAATGAGGAGAAAGCGCAGTCAATGCTCAACAGGTTCATCACCATGAAAGAATCGGAGAAGAAGAAGCCAAAGGAGCGTCGACCTTACCTTGCATCGGAATGCCGTGATCTAGCGGATGCGGACAAATGGAGGCAGCAAATTATGCGAGAGATCGGTCGGAAAGTTGCCGAGATTCAGAACGAAGGATTGGGCGAGCACCGACTTCGAGATCTAAACGACGAGATTAACAAGCTTCTCAGGGAGAAATATCATTGGGAGCGACGAATCGTTGAGCTAGGTGGTCCGAATTACTCGAGACACGCTGCGAAGATGACAGATCTTGAAGGAAACATCGTCGACGTACCAAACCCTAGTGGTCGTGGTCCTGGGTATCGCTATTTCGGTGCTGCTAAGAAGCTTCCAGGAGTTAGAGAGCTTTTCGATAAACCACCGGAGCTGAGGAAGCGTAGAACAAGGTACGATATATACAAGAGGATAGACGCTAGCTATTACGGGTATAGAGACGACGAAGATGGGATTTTGGAGAAATTGGAGAAGAATGCGGAAGGAGAGATGAGGAAGAGAGATGTGGAGGAGTGGCTGAGATTAGATGAGGTTAGGAGGGAAGCTAGGAAGGGTGCTACGGAGGTTGTGAGCGTCGGAGCTGCAGCTGCGAAGGAGGTTTTGTTCGAGGAGGAAGAAGATGTGGTTGAGGAAGAGAGGAGGGAGAAGGAGAGAGAGGAAGAGAAAGAGAGGGAATTTGTGGTTCACGTTCCATTACCAGACGAGAAGGAAATAGAGAAGATGGTGTTGGAGAAGAAGAAGATGGATCTGCTTAGTATGTATGCAAGTGAAGATTTGGTTGAGCAACAGAGTGAGGCTAAAGCCATGCTCAATATCCAGAGATAGAAAAGGTGATTCTTTTAGCTTTTAGTTTCGTTTGCGAATCTCCTTGAGCAAATCGACCGACTTGATGTGCATTTCAGTCTTGTAGAGAATTTCAATTAGTTATTCTGAAAAAGTTGCTGATTTTCACTGTATTGCATTCTAGAATATTGTCCTTTGAGGGAGTTTGTTAAATTTTGATTAAGAGTTTCTTATTCCTGATTATCTTTCAAGTACATCAGCTTAGAGACCATGTGAATTGACATCAGCCAAGTGTTTTTCTTGGTGCATGATCCTTCTTGATCTTTCTGATGTATTGAGTTGTTAAACCAGTAACCTCATAGATGGAGCTTAGATTTGCAGCAACTGTGATTTCAATGGCCAAATAGAGAATTTATTTGTCTTGATGAATCTGATAGACTGAAATCTTTATGCATATCAGGCTAAATCCAGTCGGGTGCGCTATTTTGATGACAAACTCCAAAAGAATCAATCTTGGCCTTTCGGGACAAAGTATGGGAGAAGTGTGAGGAACAATGAGACATGGAAACAAACTCGTATTCTCTTATGTAGCTCTACTTTTGTAGTCTCTGTGTATTTCATTTTCTTGCGGTCACCGAATATAACTTCTTCCTCTTGATCGAAATCACTCAATGAATCGGATTGCGTTTTATGCATCAAATCTAACCGGATCGTTGCAATGCAATGCAATGCAGGACTTCTTTTTCTCATGAGAACAAAAAATCTAGCCTTGGTTTATGCAGAGACATAAGTTGAAACAACAAGAGACCACACCACGAGCATTTGTCCATATACAAGCACTCAGGAGTTATGAGACATCCTTTAATCACTTGTGGTCTCGTACCGTTTATTGAATCAAAAATCTTAACAAGACCGTCGAGTTAGAAACTGGATAATACATTTGTCTAGAGATACGAACCACAACCACATGTTCCCACACACAATCCCCCAGACTCACTCTCTCTCTCTCTCCACCACTTTTTCTCTCTTCTTCTCAGTCCTTCAATGGCGGACTACGACGACGAAATCGACCACCATAACCAACCTTTCATCCCCAAAGAAACAGCTCTACAAGCCCTAAACACCATAATCCAGCTCCATTTCGAGAAAACCCTTGAGAAAAAACGAGCCATTGACCACCAGAAGAAGAAGCTACACAAGCTTTTTCAGCTCTTCTTCATCTTCCTCGCCGTCGTCTTCTTCTCTCTCTCCCAACCCTCAGGCCGTCTTCACTGCCGCCATTGCTGGGCACCAATCTTCCTCCTCTCCTTCTCCCACCTCTTCTTCTACGTCTCCGTAGCTCAAACCCTCCGTTGCATCAACGGCTTCAAATACCAGCGTCGCTGCCACAAGCTCACCCTCGGCCTCGCCACACACAAGCTCCGTTTCATCAAGTCACGCATCGCCGCCGGAGATTTCCTCGGCGGCGACGGTGGTGGAGAAGATGAGGTCTCCGCTTCGGCTGCTGCTTGGGATCTGGAAGTTCCGTATCAAGAGCCACCAGATAGCTACTTTGGGAAGTTTAAGAGAAACTGGGCTCTCTATTTTGGGTTCTTGATCCTTCTTTACACTTTCATGATCTCCTTCTCCGTCGTCATACTCTGTTTCTAAAGATCACGACAAGTTCGAAACTTTGAGATTTGATTCAATCTGGGTTGTTCCGAATGACAATGATTTTGATAGAGAGATCCTTTTGTGTTTCTTATCATCAAATCTGATTAAAAAAATTGAAAGGGGTCACTTAAAAAGGTGGAAACTTTAAATATTTGATTCCATTTAGTTTGTTCAATTCCTCTCTTGTTCGTCTAATGTCTCGCTTAGAGAATCCCAAGTTACAAAAGATTCTGATAGAGAGATGAGAATAACATTATCAACATTAGTAAAGACATTTAGCATTAGTAAGAAATTAAGAATCAATTAATCACACAACCAAAAGTTTTGAATTTTTTTCACAAACAAACACACACACAAAAACAAATCAACGGTCAGAATCTGACACAAAAAAAGAGTTTAAATTTTTTCATAGGGAAACAAAAACACAGCAAGGTTGATTGTTTGAATCTAACTGCTAAATCAAAGATCTCGGCTAGGAGTTGTTTTGTTCTTGTTAGCTCCTCCTCTACGAATCTCCTCCCTGCTCGAGGAAGACGGGTCAAGTCCGTACTCGCTCGTGTTCCCATACTCGCTACTTGCACCGTACTCATGGCTATCCAAGGCCACTGTAAGTGCTAGAGCCATAGTCCGAGCTTGATCCCCTCCCGAGGAATGAGCTCTGCCCCGGTTTAGCTCCTTCGTTTAGATCGTCTAGCGACTCATCTCCCTCCAGAGTCCTAACAATCTGTTATAATCATAGAATGATTCAGAACATATGGTTTGGATTGGAGCCATTAGTGTGATATGATTCTTTTGTTGTAAAACTTACTTGGCTCGTCTTAGGCCTGCGTCTTGCTGAGTGTCTGATGGCTGCAGCGGCGCAGGCCACCATCAGTGCCATCTCATAAGGCTCGTATTGGTTCTCGAGCAGTTGATCAACTAGTACACTGTAATCTCCGTCCTGAGCTGCGTTTAAGCATAAGGGTCTTGCCTGTGTAAGAAAGTAACAGAGTTTGTATAGATCATTAGGCCACAAAGATTATAATAACAGAGGAAACATTATGTGATGATTATATACGAAATTCCGAGGACCAGCAGCGAGACTGTAAATGGGTCCGTACTCATTCATCCATTTGTAGAGTGGTAAGAAGAGAGCTCCTCCGAGCGATGGGTTTTGTCCTGAGGAAAGGGTACGAGTGAGTGATGTGAGCCAATCGGGGCTGACCCATGATTGGGGTTTTGATGGGTTGGTCTCGGATTTGGGTTTCTCTATGGAGGATTTGATGGAGAAAGAAGTGGAGAAGAACTTGGGGTTTTGGAGATGGAGGACGAGTAGATTTTGAAGTGAAGAGAGAAGAAGAAGAAGAAGAGGGAGATTGAAGAAAGAGAGATGACTCCATCTTCTCGTAAAATGTTTCTCTTTTCTTTTCAAGCCATTGATGATTGTATCTAGAAAAAAAGCTCTTAGGTTATACCAAAAAATGATTGTAAAAATTGAGTCTTGATGATATCCACTATAATCCCCTATGTGTATTCACCCAAACAAAGAAAACAAGACAAAAAGATTATTGCGTATCTCGTTATCAAAACAAAAGATTATTGCGTATCTTTCAATATTCTTAAAATATATACACAAGTACTACTAATTACGTAATCAGTTATTTGAACATAATATAGTTGCAACATATTTCACGTAGTATTTAGCACAATTAAATATTTGTTTTCCATTATATAAAACTAGATTAGGACCCTGTAATTTATTTAATTATAATTTATTTATAAATGATAAAAAATAAAGTAAAACGTGTCGGTAATCGATTAAATTTAATAAAGATAAAATTTATGAAAATATAAGAAATATATGTTAAATCTTGTTGATGTAAATATTTAGATTTTGATTGTTACTCGCACACTTATTTTAGATGTTGATTAGTAACTTTGTTTCAAACTGAATTTCAACTCCACGTATTTCATCTCGCAATACAACTCATGTATTTCATCCATAATATTAAAACCATATTTTTACTCCATGCATTCCTTGTCAATCAATAATTTCCCAAATTTTCATATCAAAATAATATATGCATAATGCATTCTATCAAATTATGTCTATATATGTCATTAGTGTTAAACAAATAGTAAGAAAATTAACAAAATATATTAGTAAATAAATTTAAAAGTATTAACAAAACATGTCGTAATCTCATGAATATCAATTTTTTTATATGCCGCACTAATACTTTTAGAAATTGGAAATAATTTGTCTTATTTTCCTTTTTTAGTTTTTTTATTTAGTATTCCCTTTTAATTTTTTAATAATATGTCTTATTTTCTTTTTTGACTATTATTTCATTTTAGTTACACTACAATTATAAATAATTTGTCTTATTTTCTTTTTTTTAGTCTTTTTGATTTACTATTTTCTTTTAATTTTTTAATAACATGTCTTATTTTTTTTTAGACTATTATTTTCTTTTAGTTACACTACACTTTGATTTAAGAAATAAATAACGTAGAGAAAGAAAATTTATATTTTTATATTAATATATTGACATGTGTCACAATCTCAATTAAAATTAACACATGTCACGATCTGGTGAGTTACGATTTTGCCTACGTATCACACTCACGTTGGGCAAAATTTAAAGTAAAATAGCTTTGATCAATTTGTGGAACTCTCGAATTCATGATTTGCTTGAATGATGTATTTTTTTTCTTTTTTTTTCTCGATTAGTTATGACATTTTTCTTTTTTTTTGTTTTTAAACGTATTGACATTAAACAAATTTTCTTTTTTAAATGATATTTTTTTTTTTACAAATTTTTCCCGTTACTTTTTTTAATAACATTTTTTACAAATTTTTCCATTTACCTTTATTTAATTTTTTTACAAATTTTTCCGATGATGTATTTTTTTTCCTTTATTTTTCGATTAGCTATGGCATTTTTTTGTTTTTGTTTTTAAACGTATTGACATGAAACAAATCTTTTTTCTTTTTTAATGATATTTTTTACAAATTTTCTCTTTTACTTTTTTTTTAATGAAATTTTTTACAGATTTTTCTTTTACCTTTTTAGTGACATTTTGTTTACAAATTTTCTCTCTTTTTAATAATTGTTTTTACAGAAGGACATAGACTTTTTTTTGTTACATTAGGACTTTTTTTTTTGCGATGATGTATTTTTCTTTTAATCTTATTATATAAAGGAGAATATTATTTAAATATTATTTAGATAAAAAGAAAATATTATTTAAATTAAAATTAACTTTATACGTTAGTATATTAACACATGTCATCATCTCAATTAAAATGACACATGTCACGATCTAATGAGTTATAATTTTGAGTGCATTCTCCTTTATATAATAAGATATACATATTTAACAAAATTTTCTCAAATGCAACTTAAACAGTTCTTGGATTACCTCTCAAAAGAATTATGGTGTGGCTTGGATGGTTCGTGATCACAGAGGTCTGGTCCTTTTACACAGTCGGAGATCTTACTCTCAAATTCCATCGAAGTTTGAATCGGAACTGCTTGGAATCGTTTGGGCAGTCGAGAATCTCAGAAACCTACTTTAGTAGAGTCTTCTTCGAGTCTCCTTCCCACCAGGCTGTAGAGACGGTCTGACACTCTCTAAAGTTCTCTCTTGACGATCCAAAGCCTCCTGAACACTTTTGAAGAATGAAAGCTAAATTTTTATCTCTAATTCGGCGAACCGTATAGCCGATGAAATTGCAACCAACGTCACAAGGGACCATAGATACAAATCCTACATTGCAAGAGAGGGTGTCGTCATGGCTGAAGGATATTATTATCTCAAAAGCTCTAACGGGATAAATCAAAGAATACCAACTTAGAGTCTGTTTCAGCTCTTTTCCTTAGGTTCAAATTTGTGTTCGGTTGGGCTTCAGCCTTTTTAGGGAGCAGATTTGCTTGGGTTACCTACTGGTATTCCCCTCTGTAGACCCCACTTTATTATTTGAATCGAATTTCCAGCGTAAAAAAATCAATTTAAATTTAGGGATAGTTAGCTATATAACAAGATTGGAAGACTAATTAGGTGAATGACAAAAAGTGTTGGGATTCCTTACCAAAACAATAGGTGATTTGCTAAGATTTTTGCTAGTTTACTAATTTGTTTATAAATTTTTGCTACATAACCCAATTTCTCTTAAATTTATACTAAAATATGATTAATTTTTTGATTTTTTTTTATTTCTAAAATGTTCTTCTAAATATTAATATATTATGTACTTGAATATCATTTTTATGTAAGATAAATATATTTTTACAACTTAAAAAATTAAATGCTTTAAACTGAACTAATACAACCAGATCAAGTTAAATTATGATCTAAAAGCTTATGTGAACTTTTATTCTAACTAGTGAATAACCGAGCATACGCACGGATTTGAAGTATATCTTTGCTTATTAATTTAGTTTTATTGTTTGGTTTGTCTGTTTTTGTTTTTCTATATAACTTGATATTATAAATTCCATTATAGAAAATATAAAATGTGGGACTCAAACCAAACTATAGTTTTCACTTAGTTACATCATGATTTGCAAATGCATGTTTACGGCTTGGCAATTGGAGTTAAAGTGAAACGAGAAAGCAAACAATTAATAAAACTGTGATGTATCAAATTTTACATGTTTAGCTGTGTAATTTTTAGTTTAATAAGGGATTAGATTTTGTAATCTTGTAGATGATGTGGTTCTCTGTATTTTATGGGAAGTGATAAATCATGAATTGTAGCCATTTTCGCTTAGCTTTGGATTAAAAATAACCTTGAGGATCAGTAGACCTTGTGAGACGAACCCCTAAGCAAATATTTGTGACAATCTTTAACTTGTTCGAGACCGCTTCCGGATGTCTCTAGTACAAATTAAGAATCATCATTCGTACGAAAGGGATCCATAAAACCTTTGTTTTCTCCTCTCATATATAGAATTGTAAAATATTTCAAACTTATTTTAAACCATGAAAGGAAATCACCCTACGGCTATGGGTAACAGAAGCTCAGATCCTTAGTACACTCTCAGCCACTAAGGAAGTCAAACTCATCACGCTATTCCCCACCCTAGCTTTAACTCGCTCCATGTGAAAGGAACATAACTCTCGGCTTTAGACTTCAATAGCTCGTTCTTTAGCCTCTGTAGCAAGCGGCATCAATCAGACAATGCTTGTAAAGCTTCTAGGTCTCATTAACTCTTACCAACACCACGACCTCTCGTGTGCAAGTTTCTTGAAAAAATATCATCTATCTCTTCTATTTCTTTTTCAGTTCTATAAGCTGTCAAAGCCCAAACAATCACTCCGATATAGTAAAGATGCTTATCCAATTCACTTCATATTCTTCTACTTCTTTGAACTGGTTTATATATTGTGTATATTAGCATGCCACCACAACTTAGCTCCTGACCACAACTCTAACCGCACCATCAACACCCAACTACCTTGTTTCCAATCTCAACTATTTACTTTCAGTATTTCTGCAATTTGCTTCCACCTGAACACAGAAAATATGTTGTCAGGATCCAAATATTTATTTAAAAAAGGAAAAAGGCAAACACAGAGAAATAATTAAAATGAACATTTACACATTAATATCTTTACCTTCAAAGTAATTGTCGCCTGTTTGTTCCTTATATGGTTTCAATAACCAACATATTGAAAAAGTATATATAGAGTAGATAACTTACGTCAGCTTTAGTTGAAGCAAAGTCTTCATAAGTTGCTTACTCACCTGTACATCAGAAGATGGAATTAAAAAGTCGATTTCTTCTTCTCCTTTAGCCGAACACAATCCATGGCATTAGACGTCGGTGTCTCTAACAATGGTTGATAAACAAATCTAGATCCGCGGATTTGTGAACATTAGTCATTGTTGTAAGCTTGCATAACAAAATCTGTATAAGTAAGAATATTGACAACTATATATTGGAGATTTAGAAGAAAGTCTCGAGTTATTCTTTTACCTCCTCTTATTCTCCTTCCTGCCTAAAGACCTCCGCTGTCGTCAACACAACAATATTTATTTGTTCTGTGTTAAAGCAGGCGATTGATTTCACGACGTTTGAAGCACTATAACGCGTCATGAAAAATAAAAGGCATTAAAGTGGGAGTCAAATAGACATCACGATAAACAGAACATTGGGAATATGACCTGATAATAAGAGACATAATTACTTAATTAGTTTTTTTTTCTTGGTCGAATACTTAATTAGTTTAAAACGATTTTTTTTTATTACAAATAAGCAAGATGATGTGTCATGGAGAGGGGTGATAAGGTGTCACACCCTTGTGAGGGAAGTCATCTTTTATATATAGAATTTTAAAAATACTAAAATATATGTTTTTCCGCAAGGCAACGAATGATGCAAGAAACAGTAGCTAAAATACACTCTTATCATTTGGTTTGGTTGATATTCTTCAAATGTAGTATTGATCACATTTCTTTTGTACTCAAAGACTTTTGGACAATGTAACTTTTGAAGAAAAAAACCTTCTTCTCTTCAAATTGGAGCAGAAAGAAACATCGGCCAAAAGGTTTTTCTTGAACAAAAGTTTCACATCAATGCTCAAACTTCAAAGGCGGGATAAAAATTTAACCACCTTTTATATAATTAATTCAATTAATTTTTGCTTGATTTTGTCAATCGTTTTCAAATATTTTAAAATATTGCTTGTATAGCGAAACAAACCTTAAATTGTTGAGAGTAAATCATGATCAAAGTTTCTATATGGCAGTTTTTCTTATATTTTTAGTGGACAAAACAATTGATATGTTCGAGTTAACTTTAAATTCATAAAAAAAAAATCACAAATCTAAATAGATGTTATTTGATGATAATGATGATGATTCAAGTAGAACTTCATGAGAGTTATGAATCTTCTCTATGTGAATACCTTCAAGAGAAAACCATGAATATATAATTTGCAATCCTGAAAAAAATTAATCGGCTTTAATTTGGAAATAAATTTAAACCATGAAAATAATTTTCATAGATGATTTGCAAAGTAGGCTTCCTATCTCATCGGCTTTCTCATCGGCAAAATAATTTTCATAGATAATTTTCTTGTCTTTCTTTGTTTTAATTATGTTTTGTTTAAAAATTTACCATGTTTTGCTTAACATTTTTCTTAATATTTTTTCACATAAATCTGAATTGGTGAGAATGCTGGCTAAGGAAGAAAGTAAAGTGTAAAAGCTGTGCAAGAAATTTGGGTTGCACCAAGTAACCTTGAGATTGGGACAATGATGTCCGAAGGTGTTGTTCCCAAATACCTGGTGGCTTTTGAGCTTTTGAGAAGCCAGAGGGATCGATTGAACAATGATCTGGTTGAAAAAGAAGAAATGGTGAAACATCTGTACAGTGAGCTTGGCTTACAACTTCCTGAAGCAGTTGCTGCTGTTGGGTCTCAAGGTGTGTTGGCTGCTCCTATTGTATCTGAAAGTGTGTTGGCTGCTGCTGTTGAATCTCAAAGTATGTTGACTGCTCCTGTTGTGTCTCAAAGTGTGTTGGCTACTGCTGTTGGGTCTCAAGGTGTGTTGGCTGCTCCTGCAGCTGCTGCTGGAGCTGTGTTGGGTGTGGATCAACATGCTGTGGGTGGAGTGACTAAGGGTTGGAACTCAGATATGGTCAATGCTTTTGAGGTAGCTCGTTCTAGCCTTCCCGAAATTAAACGATGAGCAGTTGGTATATGGGCTATAATGCTTAAACAGTCCCTGGACTCAAGCTTGAGAAAGTAGACAATCATCTCAGGAGGTTTAAGGACAAGGAGACTTTTATTGGTGTTCAAGGTGTGTTGGCTGTTCGTGTTAGGTCTCAAGGTTTGTTGGCTGCTTCTGTTGGTGCATGGACAACAAAAATATGCTTTTACCGAAGCTCTAACTTGCCTGCCCGCGAACAGCCGCCGTGCATTCAACATTTGGGCTATTATGCACGTAACATTACCTGAGCTTACTGAAGAGGAAGTATGAGATTTTCTCAAGCAGACCAAGAAGAGAGAGAGAAGTATAACATTACCGCTGATTTGGCTTCAGAACGTTCTACAAATGCACAGAAAGAGAGATCAAACGCGAGGCGAGCGAGCCATGAGGACAACAATCTATCTGCTTATGGTGCTTCTCCTCCATCCTCCGTTGCTTCTAGAATGAGGAGGAACCAAGAAGACCAACAATCTCTGGGAAGGAGAATGCCTCTGCAATACATACCGAAGATTGCAACTGGCGAGGTACATTCCACTTTCCCATCTCCTCACGGTTTGGCCCCGCCTCCTCTGTACTGTAAACATTCCTTCTCTCGTGGATCCTTTTCAATTGCAATATTATCAACAGTCTCAAGCAGACGCGTATGCTCCTTCGTTTCAGAGCAGCACTGATTCTTTTGGGCAGAAAGACCAACAAGCTGCTGGCTTTATGTCAAATCAAGAACGTAGATCATGTTCATGGTCTTCGAGGTCAATCCATCTACTACTACACACAATGACTTTCTTCTCCTCGTCGACCAAGAAACTTGCATCGCAGGGAATTAGAATATCACAACTGCTCAAATCCAATACTAAGACTTTGCTCCACGACACCACATTAGTCTCATCAATCTTATTTGTCACCCATACCTCAGTCTTGGAAGAGAAAAACAAGTTTTGAATTTTTTTCACAAACAAACACACAGACACAAAAACAAATCAACGGTCAGAATTGATTGATGAAAGAGAAAAACAAAGTGGTATCGACCTTTTTTTTCTTGATCTACTTGAATAGTTTTGGTTTTTGATGAGTTACCCCTTGCTAGCTTCCATCAATTGTGGATTCACAGGAATTGAGTTTGAGAGGAAGACAAAACAAAATTCTAAAAGGGAGTTTGAATCCAAAGTAGAACATAACAGCATGGAGCAGAAAAATAAGATTCTGAATCGATAAAAAGAGAAAATTTGACTTATTTCCCTTGATCTACTTGTATGGTTTTTGTAACTTGGGTGAATGAGAAAACTCAGAGCAGAGAACATGTTTTTATCATGAATCACTTGTCATTGAATTAGAAAAGCTTTAAAGTTGAAATCTCTTCTTTAGACATGTTGCTGTACGAGACATGAACTTAAAAAGCTGTGTTAAAGCAAGGAACACTGGGCAGTTGAAACATCTGAAGCTTATTACAACATGTAGGAGCTTATTCAGTCACCTCTTTTTCTTTTGTTGCCTCCAACTCGCTCGATTTGAACCAAACTTGGAACATAATTGAGAATAGTTGGCCAAGTTAAATACATTGAATCTACTCCCAAGTACACTTGTGTGACTTTATTATCCTCCCCAACACTGTATATCTTGTCCATGTCCATGGTCTCGTCTTCCAAGTCAGTCCACCTCTTACAACACACGGCGACTTTCTTATCCTCGTCTAGCAAGAAACTCCCAGAAGTCGAAATTTGAAGATGAGGGCTCAGATCCAATGCTAAGACCTTGCTCCATGACACAGGTTTGGTCTCATCAATCTTATTTGTCAACCATATCTCAGTCTTGGATGTACGATCGCACTGCAATAACACCGAAAGCTTCTCTTCTCTAACAACGGAAAAACTCGCAATTTCAAACATATAACACTGATAGGGAAGAGGCACAAGTACAGATGATTTCTCTGATGAAAATCGTCTTTCTTGCATTCAGTGTCTGACTCCTCTTGCCTTCCCATGTAGTGGGGTATAACCATGTGATGTTGGGGGCATATGAAGCGGAATTGAATCTTTCATATGGTGCTTTGTTTCTCTGAAAATTACCATTGGTTATCTTATGGTAATAACAAAAAAAAACAAACTGATACAAGAAATTTCATGAAGAATGAATAAACCTTAGCATAGTTCCAGCGTTGAACAAAGTGCCTAGCCACGTCACGGCAAGGTGGACCCCATAAAGCACAATGCACATCATGCCAAGGCATCCGTGGATATTTTCTACGGTCTAACTCATCTTTCAGAGCATCCTCCCAAGTGTTGGGTTCTGATTCTCTGCAGAAATTTAATTGCGTTCAAACAGAGAATTCGGAAAGGTGAGGGAGTAATGGCAATCCTGGTTTGTACTGAATGTCCAAAATCTGATTGGTGGAAACCCACCGAACAGTTTATCTTCGAACATCACAGTTAAAATTACTTGCAAGTGACGCACAATTTCTTCTTATGATAAAAAGTCAACTACGTAAAATGAAAAGAGGTTTTACATCTCAAAATCAACTCTTTATTCGCAATAATCAAATCTGTTAATACTCGTAGTACAAAAGGAAATTCTAACCTGGGGTTGTAGTAGTCCTTTCCAGGCCATGTCACAGAAGGGTTATCTCCTACTTTATGTTCAAATGTATCGTACCGACCAAAACATAAGTCCAGCCCTAAAATAAAGCATACCTGATGATCGACGATGACAAGTTTTTCATGGTGAGACCTACAAAAACATGCAGATGTAGAAATCAAAGTCTGTCCTGTTTACTTTTGTTGTCAAATATGAGTTCTAAAGGTACAGTTATCTAATACCAAACCAAGAAACATGAACTAGAGATAAAGGACTGTGATATATTAGAGCGATATACTAGAACTGTCCACCATATCATACCAGAGGTAGACACCACTAGAGAAGTGGTCAGTATAACGAAGTACCCTCACATTCTCATGAATGCCAAGAAGCCTGCGTTTGCTATATACACTGTTGATCTTTAAAGCAAGAGCAACCTCCTTGTAGAGAAGGGTGTATATCTGAGGAAGATAGTAAGAAACATATGAAAATTTGAAAATCAACACACCGCATTGAAAATTTACATGTCTGCACTGTTGTAAAAAGAAGAAACAATCTCCTTGAATAGAAGAATGTAAAATATGGAAAATGATACATTCATAAAACAAAGAAAAATTGGAAATCTACATGTCGAGGCTAAAAGTGAAAGAAATAAAGAAAAGCAAAGTCAGAATTCAATTCTACCAAGATTTTCCTAGAGACGAGCATTAAATCATCTAAACCCAACCAATAATCCCATTAAAAATATTGCTAATTGTTGAAAGGACGGGAAAAATGAACATCCAAAACTATTTATGTTGACCAATTTCAAATTCACCATGTATAAACAAAAATTATCCGCTCATTTAATAACTTCAAAGATTCTCTGCAAGATCACACAATAAGTCTTACAAGGCATGCTACCAAGAGAACTTACAAGGCATAGCCTACAATGAAAAAAAAATTGAAAAAATAATTTATAAATAAGAACGCGTGCTCATCCCTTCAAAGTTCAAGCCTAGCAAGTAAGATTTCAATTGCAGACTAAAGACGCTTCACAAAAAATACATATTAAGTACATACAGGTATGTAGTAAGTACCTGAACTCCTTGCTTAGCTTTGTTCTCCAACAAATTATCAAGTCTGGAAGAAGTATGGGACTCAAAAGGACGCCTAAGATAGAGTTCTGGGCACACCCACCAGCCACATATGTAAATCTACAAGAAAAATCAGATCAGTTGAAAATATAAAATTCAACTCATCATCCCGTCTCCACGCCCTGCAATGGATAGTGACAGACCTCAGATTTAGCATTTTCAATGGATGCAGCAATGGCTGCAAAAGCTGCTCCACCATCTACGAACCACTGGGCCTGACTTCCATCATCTGTCAAACCCCTCGGGGGAGCAAATGAGCCAAAGCGATGAGGATGGCACCAACCCTCAGGAGGTCTAAGAGCAGCATCGTTGATAGAAGCCACCCAATTTTTAACTTTCGCACTACTCTTCGCCCTTATTCTTATACTCCGGTTTCCAGATGTTACTTGGAATTTTTTAACAAAAGTTATAGAGCATGGATTCTCCATATCTTTGTTGGCATCTAAAACCCAGGCAAATTTGTGTAGCAAAGAAGGGGGCAAGAAACGGAGGATAATTCAACTTAGAAGGTTATAACAAGAAGGATTCTAAAGAATCCCACTTTAATGGACAACAAAAGGAATATCCTAATCTTCCATTATCAGTTTTTCATGACGCAACTGATGCTCTAGTTAGTGTCCAGAGCTCAGGCATAATAGATACAAACTTAGGAAATAAACAGCAGATACCTTGGACAGTTTACTAAAGATTTTATTTAGAGGCATAAAAGAACAACATCATAGGTTATCAAACAAGGGGTATTGACAAAAATAATTATCAAGAAAGCTTACTTAGATGGAGTGAGCATAAATATATATACCTATATAAAACTAAAAGATAAGTAGGGCGGTAACTGCTAACCTTGAATGCATGCCGCAAAGGATTATGATCCTTCAGTTCTACTGCTAGTGATACATCCACACCATCATTTCCATTAGAAACTGGTAGGACATCAAAAACAATTATATCTTATAGCTTTGCCTCAAATGGATCTTCCAGTAAGGCGAGAAAACCTGGCTTTAGCATCCCCCCACACCTATACTGGAGGAAAAAAAAAACCTTAGATACGATCTTATCATGTCACATTGATTATGAGAGTCTGATCAGGAGCAAAAAACATGAATTGTAAAAGGAGACAAATGCAGTATTCGATAGCACATACATTGAAGAACATAACGATCTACATCAGTGTTAGAAAACGATTTACTTCTTCAAACTTAATATCTCACCACCGTGATTAAGCATTAAGACAATTTTGAATCTCAACACCTCTCCAATGAGAGCAGTGACCAATTTTGGCATTAAAAAAGAACTACTACAGGTGAAGTCTATTTCTTCTGTATATTAGTTTTTCATGTCATTCAACGAGCTGAGAGACAAAGCAAGTGTGGGAGTGGGGACAAGGATAACCACAGAACACATAAACAAAGCTCACGAGTCATCCCATACGAAGCTCCATAGGTAACTAAGTTTTCATAGCAATCTACAAACTACACCAATATGAGCAAGGAAATGACAATTTCCATACCTTTTGCCAATTATCATTGCAGCAACAGAACCAACAGCAGCCACAGCATCTACTAGAATCATCATCACCACTCTCTGAAATTTTCGGTAGATGCTTTACCATAATATAGTCTTCTTTCAGTTTGGGCCCATACTCTGGCGAAAACGACAACATCGAGACCTCCAAAAACCTGCAAACCTATATCAGGCATTTAGAATTGAACTATGCATGCATATAGCCTTAGAAATGGAATGAATCTCAATGTGTATGGGAATAGAAGCTTGAAATGCATGGAAACCTTTAGTATTCACTTGCTGTACTCAGATTTATAGCTACGAGAAAACAACCCTTGAATAACTAAGTATTGACTATGATAAACTACTTGGACCACCCAGCGAAATAGATTATAAAAATATACCTCCCCTAGAAAATGATTCAGATATTCCTGCATTGCATGTTTTCCTCTAACTGATATAGACTGCTGTCTTCCCAAAGGGCGAATGACTGGCAAAGCAGCGCTTGAAGGAACATCTCTGAACAAAAAAGCCTACTTGTCAGAAAATAATGACATCCATTGGAAGAGTACAACAGACACTCGTCAGCAACTTATAAAGCCAAAAATAATGCCAACAAGTCTTGACCTATTTTTGGCGCTCTCATCTTGATGTAGCGGAACTTCATCAGCATCTTCATCTTGCACAATGATCCCCTGTTCCTAGATTTTGAAGCCATTCTTTAACCTTTAATGTGACATTTCAAAGAAAACCACATCAAAACTCGATGCAACATCAATAAAAAGCTATGTAGAAGCAGACGAGGGAAAGCCTATACGTTCCCTCGAAGGGAAACACAATCTAGTAGAAAATTCCTTGGTGTTACAAGTTTTAGCACAAACCTGTTCCTGCTTCAATGCAAAATGCAAATAAAATACTTGAGATGCTTTCTTCACAAGTTGCCACTTGAACTGTAACATAAAAGCACTAAAGTTAGGACCCAAGAATTTTAAGTATTCAAAAGTCGAATGCCCACTTAAATAAGCACCCTTTCCACTAAAAGTAAGTAGAAACAATATATATTATTGATAGACGGGTCTCCGCTTCTGGCGTTCCATAGATATAATTCAGCCATATAACATGGATCAATAGTCAGACTTGATGATTCATTCAAAAGAGATGTTTTTGGGTGTAGTATTAGGACCAACATCAAAACCCAAATAAAACAAGGTATCCAAAGAATATAGTAGCTACTTGGATCAATAGTCAGATTTGAAAATATAAAAGTGCATGTAATTGCTTGTATGCCTAGGATATGAAGTGAGCAAAAGACTATCATCCAAGCAAACTAATTCAAAGAAGTTGATAGCCTTCTCCTGTAACCGGGAAATTTTAAATACCCAGTTGAAATCAGATTCTGATCCAAGCATCTATTATGCGACGACATAACTCTGACCTAAATTTAGAGATGGAAGAAGATAGACTCGCCTGCTTGTATTGGCATAGTAAGATAATAGTACGGGGCTGATATCTCCAGCATCAGGACGAGAGACGGAGACAATAGTCGCCTTTGGTAATTCTTCAAAAATACGATTAGACTCCTGCGTTGGAGCCGGCGCGAACGAGAACAACGACGAAACCATCGAAGGAAATTGCTCCGGCTGCATTTGAAAGTAACGTCCTCCACCACCACCACTGGCGGGAGACATCAACTGACATCATCTGAAAGTAAGTACCTATTTAAAATCGATACGAAGGAAGATAAATCTGAGGGAAAATTTCAAAAGTCGGGGGGAGAGAGAAAGAGAGACACGGGGTTAGTTTTTCTTTACAGGCGCACGAAGAAAGCAAAGTGAAGATGAACTACGTCGACTTTCACCTCATTATTTTTTTTTATCTTTTTTTGCGCGGATAGTCCGATACCGGATCCGGAATTTTTATTTTTGTGACAATATTTTTGTACAAAACAAAATTTACTATAAGTCAACAAATAACAAAAAATAATAGCTAATTATAGCTATACACCCACATTATAGTTAATTATACACTAATATAGTTGTAGCTAATTATACACTAATATAGTTGATTATATGTACATATAGTTTACCTATATTTCAAAAATATTTAGCTAAACATTCATGTAGTTGATTTTATATACATATGATTAATTATATTTTTAACTATATACCCACATTATAGCTAACTATACATTAATATAGTTGTTATATTTACATGTAGTTACCTATATTTCTATTAAAATGCATGTAGACGTAAATAACTCTTTATATATCTAGTATAAGTAAACTTTATAGTTAATTATATATAAAACAAACTATATATCAACATAATTATTTTGTATTGATAAATAGTAACTATGTTTGTTTAAATAAGTAATTATTACAACAACATTTTTTCAACTATGTTCTGAAATCAGTAGAGTGGATAATTATGCTATGGATATAGTTAACTATGTTTTTAAATAGATAACTATTTTCTGAAAATAGGTAACTATATTTAGATAGTTACATAAATATTACGATACAGTTAACTATGTTTTGAGATTAATAGAATATGTAACTATGTTCCGAACATAGTTAATGTAGGGGCAATTTCGTTAAACTTTTTTTTCTTTGTTAATTACCTAAATTATTTTTTCCACATATTACTTTCTAAATTCTCTCTCACAAAAATGTTATTATACTAATTAACCCTTTCAAAAATACTTCTTTTATGATGCCACTTTTAAAAATACCACTTGTTGTTAATTTTCAAAAATACATCTTTTATACATTTTTATAATATCATATATAAAGTACCAAATTTTTAAACATTCATAATAGGATAGTTATTGTAATAAAGAATATTTATAAACATTTATAAGTCATGTTTTAACATAAAAAATTACAAACGTGTATATGCTAAGTTGAAAAGAAGTATTTTTAAAAATATTTTCAAAAAGATGTAGTTTTGAAAAAGAGTATCATGAAAGAGATATTTTTCATAAATTCTCTAAATTTAAGAGGAAAATAACATACTTTGGGTCTCGCAATTCAAATGAAATTATTTGGAATAGATTTTTCTCGAAGAGATCTTTCTCTTTGTCTTCTTTGTTTTTTCTTCCGATGTTTTTTCTTCTTTTTATGTTTAAGAGTCTTTTGATTGAGATTTTGTGGAAATGGATTTATCCTAATTGTTAATGTGTACAACGTTAACAAATTGTACAATTAAAATTAAGAAAAAATAACTAAGTTATGTTTTAATCATGCATGATTTCCACTTAAAACATGTACAAAGCACAATAAACAGTCATAAAATTAGACGCACCATCAAAATATCCAATTTTATATACATATAGTTAACCGGCGTACTATCTAGTCATTTACAAAGAAGATTGAAAAATTCCGAATTGAGAGAATATACTAAAAGTTGTGAATGGATTCGACAAGCTGAACAGAAGTTGTGAATGGATTCGTGCAACCATTCTTTGCCGATGAGCAGATTGATTAAATTGGCAGTGGACTTGGTTGAATTCAATCCCGGCAAACCTCGCAGCCCAATTGGTGAATGTCCCTGAGAAGGTTTTCTTGGCAGATGTCCCTAAGTAGATTTTTCATGTTTGAGTCTACTCTTTTATCGGATCTTCTCGTAGCCTAATTGTAAGTAACTTGGGCCAACACAAGATTTCAAAATTAACCATACTAACTTTTTAACATAATTAAGTGAAATTCGAAACAAAAAAAATAGCAACAGATTACATATACAATTTTTTGTATTTGAAATTATATTAATCTAAGCCAGTAAGCCACCAAGCAACCCATAGAGAATGTATAAAACGAAAGTATTAGGCAGCTGCTAGATTTATCTGAACAGTGAGCAAATATTCTTCTATCATGGTTTTTGATTGTCGAAACTCGAAACTCTAAAAGAAGTGTGTTTTTTTTCTCTCACTCTTGGACAAGCAATGGGCATACAAACCATCAAATTAGAGGCATACAGTATGATTAGCCAGTACCTTGGTCTAGTAAATTTTCCCCAGAATTAAACCTACAATATCAAGTGCAACTAAAGAAACAAATTACATGTTGTAATCAAACAAAGGAGGTTAAGTGGGAGCCAAGAGGTACTCTTAATCGGGAAATAACCGCATGGAGATGACATAAGCAAACAATCGTCATATGGTCCTAGGAGGAACAAAGGAAACAAAGAACACGCACGAGATATAGATACACAAGAGATTTAGTCAAACCATTACCCAAGCAGATACAAAGTCTTATAAAGCAACACAACATTTGAAAGCCAGTTGCTAGTTACCATACTCTCTTTTTTCATCATCATCGTCATTTCTGAATCCTCTACAATTTACCATTGTCCTAGGCAGCGACAATAGGAAATATAGGTATGGGTGATAATTAGATAATAGGGTATGGGAGATAATGTTAGACAATAAGGTATGGGTACACATAATCCTTCAATAATTAGTTATATTCTTAAAAAAAAAAAATACTTTTTAGACGACTATTACAATGATTACCACGTTAAATGATAATGTAAAACCCTAAAATAACATATCATATTGGCGGAAATGGAAATATTACTGATACATTCGATTCACTAAGAAATAAAAGCATATTACATAAAAAGAATTATGCGTCGTCCTACAATATTTAAGTCACAAAGATCAAAATATCCAAAACGTATCCATTCCACCTTGCTTATTATGACAAAATCCACCAATTGATATTTTTCTAAATTGCCACCGTTTTCATCGCTTTCTAGATATTTAGAACCATTCTAAGTGTTTAAGCCATTGGGTTGCCCAGCCACAGCCCAACCAAATCTAGTCTGGGATATGAGTCCGATCTGATGGGACGGACCGACTTACATTATGATGACTTTAGATTCGATTACAGTCGACACAAATGTTTTCTAACTGATTCGAATCAATTAAAGTCACTTGATCATGTCTCAAAGCTTAGTTATTTCCTGTTCTACTAAGGTCGTTATTATGACCTCAAAAAAAACTTAGTTATTTTGCAAACTGGCTTGACGAAAATGCTTCAAAATTGTTTATATCAGAAGAGATTATGACACATTCGAAATCGAACACTCCAAAATCGATACAACATTCCAACAAACACACATTCATCAATCCAACAAACGTAATCAGTTTTGTTTTACAACCGTACTCTAAAACTCCATTTATGATTGAAATATTATGAAGAATAATAATTACGAATTCATATATATCGAGAAAGAATATTGTATACATATTTTTTTTTGGGTCAAAGAATACTGTATACATTTTGATAACATAATAGAACTGAGCTTCAAGCCCTCCATTTATATGCTAAACATACATTACAAGAACGTATCCAAATCAACATCCTCATCAACGTTAATTTAAATGAAAATTTAATTGAGCATATATATATATATATATATATTATGACATTGGCACTCTATAAAGTTATCTTCTTCAGGCCATCTCTCAAGAACCTCTGCTTCTTCCTCTTCCTTACCAAATCTAATAGACTTACTTTATCTCTTGCTTACTCCTCAAGAAGTAGATACACCAATAAGAAGACATATGTTTTGTCTCTTTTTCATAAATTTCCCTGTTGTTGGCTTAGATTTACAATACTATATACCCTTCTTAAACCATAAATAAAGAGAAGGAGCATATAGCAAACTTATGAATCAAAGTTTAACATATGAAGAAAGCAAGTCATTATAGCTCAATGATTATACATTTACAATATGAGCTCAATGATTATACATTTACAATATGAGCACACAAGTAGGTCCATCACAACTTGAAAATAATTCTTTCTTCTCTCCTTATAATACTTTTAGTTTATTCAGATGTGGTACGTACGCATATTAGGCTAATTAGGCCAAATATTGATTCTTTTTATATGTTCGTTTCATGGAATTAAAAAGAAAAGATGTATTGATCTGGTTTTGTTTCATTTGGCTCGTGAGTGTCGGTCGAGAAGAACACTCTTCATATTGTCTTATTGCTTAGAGAAATCATAGTGGTACGTTTCACACATTTTAATCAAGTGCTTAATACTTGTATATAATGCTTGTATCACTTGATATATTTTTAGAAAAAAATGAATTAATTAAATCCTATTAGCTTTTGCCTGTTCAAGTTGACCAGTTATACATGCATAGAGAAGACAAGAAAAAAGTTTGAGACAAGAAAAATAAGATTATAACACATGAGACAATTAATCTTCAGAAGCATTTTTTTGTTTAGATTCTTTTTCTACTATAAGCTACTTATGATCATCGATTTATTATTTTATGGGATAATTTATCTTCAAGGGCATTTTTTTAGTTCATAATTTCTTATATCTTATTGTTAACATAAATAAATTAACAACTCACCACTGATCATTAACTTACACGATTTTTCATATGATTTCAATAATATAAAATCCGATTGTAATGTTTATAACAATAAAATAAAATTCAGTTGTGATGTTAATAAAAGACGAAATAGTCACCAAACATAGTCACAACTGATCATTAACTTTGAATTTGTGACGTTCTTAAAAACAACATAGTCACCAAAAGAAAAAATATCATGATATCATGAGGAATAAATCATAAATCATGATTATATTCTTTAATATCTTCCCAATTAGAAATAAATATTATTATCATCTCTTCTCTTGAACATTAAAAACAATATTTTTAATTAGTTCAAAACTCATATTATTGTTTCAACTAAATATTACTAACCTTATTTGGAAAAAATAATATATTATCATAATTTCAATTTTAAGAATATTTAGAAGGTATCATAAATTTCAATAATATATGTATCTAGGTAGTCTACGAGATTTCCATATAAGATCTTTATGGAATCGAAATTGGACTAAATATAATTCTATATTTTCAACATTGTTAATATTATATAATATTAGTTAAGATACAAATTTTTTTTAAGAATATATTATTTAGGAATTTTCACAAAAATATGCTACCTAAATACTACAAAATCTCTATATATACCGATCTCCTACACTATCTCATTTTCATTCATACGCAAAACAAAAACAGAAGCACAATTTTATATAATCAACGTTGATCATAAAAGAAATCAAACTCTTTTTCATTCTCTTTAACAATATCAAGCCGGCTGGCGAAAAACAAAAGATCAAAACCCATATTTTGGTAGTACGGAAGAAATTTAATAATAATGCATGAAAGTCTATTAAGACTGTGTTGGTTGATGTTTGTTTTTCATTCTCAATCTTTTTTTTTTGTTTATTCCTCAGTATAATATTTATGCGAACCACAAGGATCAAAGACATCTTGATTGAAAATATTTTAAATAGTTCTAAGGTTTTGAAACTATAGATTTCGTCTTAATGCTCTCTTTTTATGTGTTTTACCGTTTGTTATGAATACATATGTAATTGATCAAATAGTGAATATTCGGAGTACCGAGCAGATAAAAAAAGAGGAAAGAGAAATAATACCACAAAATTTGACATTGTTCTACAAGACACAATGTTAGTTAATTCTATAAACTTTTTGTTTAGATTATGTCATATAAACTACGATAAATTTTGTTTTTTTTCATTTCAGATTGCCAAGTGATAGTCAAAGTATCATCCATAATGACAGCAGTCAATTGTCATTTGGTTCTACAATTTCTTTGCATGATGAATTCTTTAACGTCAATCCAAAAAAAACAATCACTTCAGTTGTTGGAAGAAACAAGATAATAATAATTAAAAAAACATATATATATATATATATATATAATAGATGTACGATTCTCTAGCTGCAATTATATTTTAGAAAGAATGTGAAAAGCACGGAGCTGAATATGCTAAACACCCTCCAAAGTTTCGAAATCTAGAATAAAAATCTAATGCGAATCATAGAACAACATCTAATGTGAGTTATCTATTTTTGTTTTTGCTAAATTTGTATCTCCAACTAATTAATATATACTCAAATTTATATCGATATTAATTTGATTTTTTTTTTGATAAAAGACATTCTATTAAAGCAGGTGAAAAATTTACAGCATGGTAATTAAAATACAAACTTAAGAACAACTCTAAGACTTAGGCTAAGCAGAAAAGCAATAATTTGAAAGCAAAAATGATACTAAAAAGAAATTTTAGACCAACTCTTGGAAACGCCGAACCCCAAGAAGATAGCGGATAGCCACAATTTGATTTTTTTTTGTCAGATTTCAATAACTATTATTATTCATTAATTAAGGTTTTTGTCTATTTACCATTTTTGTGTCTTTTATATATATTGTACATTCAACTATATAAATTATAAATTATACATTTGAAGTTTACTACATCTCTGTGAAATAATAAAATGATAAAACTAAATATCCACAAAATCGTATTATTAACAATCAAAATGTCAATATTGGTATACTAAAAATCATATATAATAAATCAAATAGATTATTGAAGTGTAAAATTATATATATATATATATATATATATATATATATATAATACAATTTACCTGCGTATAACGCGGGCGAGTCACCTAATATTAACATATATAGGAAACACAACGTACCAATTTGTATTCACGTATAACGGAAACAAAACGTTTTATGCTTTTAGTTTTAATTTTTAGGAAAATAAGTTACAAGAAGTTATCACGTGTCTATGTATATAATATAACCTATGATAAAACATATATAGTTTATGCTCTGAATTGAATTAAGCTTCTCGACAGAAAGTCAGAAATAGTCATCTTTCACATGGTCCCTTCTTCAATCCTGCAACGATGTAACATGTAACGAAGTTCACATGAAAAAAAAAAACCCACAAGCAATTAGTGGTCCTATCTCCTATGCCTTATGAAAGTGGTACTTAGCATAAAATTATATAACAATATATCAATAAATAATAGGCAATACATGTATGAATTTTGAAGGCTTGGAATATGCAAACTATTTCTTGACTTAAAATGATTATAATTTGGATCTAAACGACTAAACCCACTTAAATTTTTATTTTTCAAAAAAGACATGTTTGTCTTCTTCTATATAAATTAGGTGAGTACCCTACGCGCGGGTTTTAGGTTGAACAATTGTGTTAAAGATAAAACAACATTAAATCCATCGAAAAATCAAATAGATAGTTTATGTTTTTTTATCATAGTTGTTTGAGTGTTCATGTTGCATAAAACATAACAGATTTTGAAATTTTAATTTTTATTAGATTTATTTGAATTGAAAATCAAATTTAGTTTTAAAATGTAATGAGGACTTGACGATCAATAACTCTTATTTAATCAAAAGATGCATTTTCTCTTTTTTTTTTCAAGTATTTATTCTCGTTTGGCATCCATATGGTGTACGTATATATAAATCGGCAAAGATGAGATTGAATATTAAACTCAAATCAGAATAAGCTGATAGTCTATGTGGATTCAAGGTTTTAGTGTCTTAGCCTCTTTCTGAGAAGCCATATTATTTTCATTTTGAAGGGTCTCTTTAGATATGACATTTTCAGATTTTTTTTCTTTTCTTGTTCTCATCTTTATTCTCTGATCTGAAAGGTTCAACATGCCACCAACACTGACTTGAGTGGAAGGTCTCAAATGCTGATTCAAATATTGAAATCTCAAAGAATGCAGACATTTCATAGATGGACACATGTGAAAGGGTTAAAAAGAATTATTATGAGATATGGAGTTTGTAGTGTTTACTTGTCTTAGTTCTTACCGCATAATCAACATCACACACACACAAAGAACCAAACATATGACGAAATTAATATTCAGATCATATGCTTAGGTCATCGAATGAAATGACTGGTCGTTGCTGCCTCTGTTTCCTCTTCTTCCTTTTCATCTTTTATGTCCACACTTTGGTCTCTTGACTTTCTTTTCCAATTGTGGCACTATGCTTCAAACTTGCAGCCTCTTGAACTGTAAGAATTTATAGCCTCAGCTTTAGTCACAGAGGTCTCACCCTGTGGCATGTCTCTAACCAACACATGTTTATGCTCCTAATCGACGTTAACAAAGAAATTCTGATGCAAGCAATATAAAATCATAATTAGAAGAGAATTAGTCATTTTCAGTGAAAAGCATGGGAGCGGAGATTTTTCATTTCTGCTGGATTTTTCAACAAAAAGGACATGGTGATGACACTTTTCCATTTCCTCTAATCTCAAATCCCAACATGAACTAATTGCATCAGAGAATCATAGCGGAAGATCGACGTGATCCCGAGGACTATTGAAAAGCGAGAAAAATAGACAAAAATTGATTACCATACATATCAAAAGGTTGACGTAATTCCTTCTTCTTCAGCTGCCTTTGTGCTTTATTATTTTATTTCTGTGGTTGCTTTTTCTCAAACTGGAGTTTTGAAATAAACCACCATCGTAGCTATTGTTGATCCAAAAATTTCAGAGATTTTTCCAGCGTCTGTCCCTCAAATGAATGTTGGGTTTTTTGCTTTTTTGCCCATTACTTCAAACCTGACCTGTAAGGTACAAGCATTTGGATATTGATCAACATATGACTACTGCAAAAGCAATCATACAAGAATCCACAAGCCGAAGCCATAGACGTTCTTGCTTCATATGTAATGTCTAAGCATAGAACAACATCTTGAATATAATAGACTATTGTACGGGTATGTCTAATCATATATATATATATATGGGGGAAAATTTAGCGAAAATAGAAAACAAAGAGACGGAGAAACTTACCTTAGAATTGTTTCCTTCCTTTGGCCAACTAATCCCTATATTGTTGCTACTATTAGTTGAGAGGAGATCATTAATCCCTATAATGTTTCTGTAGATTGCTGTGAACAAATGTGACACCTTATCTTTCACCTACTTGATCTGAAACTTGTAAAATATCCCTTAAGGAGCTGTACACAATCCCGCCTCGAATCCAAACATCGTATGGCTCTTTCCCGCACTTTTAGTTCTGTACATCATACGAGTGTGCATTTATTCCTAATTTCACGTGTTTTTTATGAATTTCTTGTAAAACGCTTCAACACGCCATCAAGGGTGAGATCTTTGTTACCATTATCAGAAAATTGCAGCAACAATTTAGATCTGAAGACAAAACAAACGAAAGTTGAACATCCATTCTCATTCTCATAAACTGATAGGACCATAGTGTGCAGAGTCTCCTATTAAGTGATGATCCAAGAGAAAAACTGAGTAGCAAGATGCAAGAGAGGAGAGTAAATAAATGCCCCGAACACTGAGAAGGTAATAACACCATCTCCCATGACCCTTTGGCACTCTATTTTAACAAGAGTAAAAACATCTCCTTTCTTGCTTTGGTTTGCCTGTCCATGTACAAGTTGAGGGTTGTCTATCTTTTCGTTTGCTGATTCACGCTTGAACAAAACAGAAAGTGGAACTGTATGATGTTCTCCCCTAGTTGACATTGTTTCCCTGAGTTTTAGAAAAACCTAAAAACACCGAGACTTAAACTTGCTCTAGTTCTCTATCAAATATCCCATCATACGAAAACCTGAAGAGAAAATGAGAAAATCCATTCAAGAATGAGAACCTCTCAATCCAACATAATATAAATTTCTTTAAACGATCTAATACTCAGTTTCCAAATTAGTTAAATTCAAAGCACAGCTCCACCATATACTCCTAAAATGACTGTAAAAATTCCGGTCCACATTGCGACAGAGGAAAAAGCAAATTAGATATTCAAAGAGAACAAAAAGAAAAACAGAAGAAAATCAAATCTGTGAAACACCGAACAACAACAAATAGAGAATCAGAATGCAGTAGCCAATCGTGGATGAATCGAGTGGGGGAAAAATATTTCCATCGAAGAGGCTATTAAAACCCAAAATCATCTAAGAAATTGACGATATTCGATGCAATAAACGATGAAATGTGATCACATCGTACCAAGGAAGAACACAATGGTGGAAGAAGCGTTACGATTCTGGATGAGCGGAGATTGCAATAGCCGACGACAGAGATTACGCAAAGAGAGAAAAAGAAGAAGAAGATGGTTCGAGAAATCGGAATTGTAAAACGAGATGAAAATGCCATCAAGGGTGAGATCGTCGTTCCCATTATCAGCTCAAAGACTCCAATCTATTGGAATTGATATCAAAACAACACAAGAACAACCGAAACACTTCTTTATTAATCAAGGAAAACTTCTCAAAAACCTTAATTTCTTACGCACACACACTACGGAGTTATCACACATTGATCTCAATATATATGTGTCGACATACACATATTCCCAAAACCCTTTAATTAGCTAACTCCTAAGAAAAAGGGAAAACTCACATGATTATCTCTTAATAAATAGAATATGTATATTTAGCTTTATCTCCTAAATATACTTTTGCTTGATCCTCAAGATTTATTTCAAGCTTAATCCAACATTCTCCCCCTTAAGCTTGAAGTAATCTTCACTCACATCTTGTATCCCAATAAGACTTCTCATCTCTTCAAACTTGATCCTCCCAAGTGCCTTCGTAAGAATATCCGCCTTCTGCTCATTACCAGAAACATACTCCACTCGAATTTGTTCGTTCTCCACACATTCTCTAATGAAATGAAACCTCGTATGTATGTGTTTACTTCTCCCATGAAAAACCGGATTCTTTGTAAGCGCAATGGCCGATTTATTGTCAACCAAGATAGTCACCTTTCCACATGGTTCCTCCATAACTTCACTTAGAAGATCTTGAAGCCACAACGCTTGCTTAGCTGCTTCCGTGGCAGCCATGAACTCGGCTTCACACGACGACAGCGCCACTATCTCTTGTTTCTGTGAACACCATGTTATTGGACAAGCATTAAGATAGAAAACGTGACCCGTAGTGCTCTTACCATCATCAACATCGACATTGTGAGAACTGTCACTATACCCGACCAAATCAATTCCTTGCTTGCGTTTGAATGAGAGTCCAAACGAGAGAGTACCACACAAATACCTCAACACTTGCTTCAAGGCTGCTCCATGTGATTCTTTCGGTGCTTGCATATACCTACTTAAAACTCCAACCGAGTAAGACAAGTCTGGCCGAGAGTGAAGTAGATAACGAAGACAACCTATACATCTTCTATATTCCCTTTCATCCATGGCCTTTTCATCTTTGGATTTGGACAGCTTCAAGTTCATATCCATTGGAACTTTTGATGAGTTACACCCATCCATTCCGGTCTCCTCCAAAATCTTTCTCGCATAACGCTCTTGTCTCAAGATGATACCATTACAGTGTTGAAGAACCTCTATTCCGAGATAGTAAGTCAAGCTGCCAAGATCGCTCATCTCAAATTTCACCGCCATCTCCTTCTTAAACTCCAATGTCATCTTCAAAGAGGAGCTCGTGACCAGCAAGTCATCCACGTAAACAGCAACCATAATTGAATGACCCTTTTCTCTCTTTCGGTACAGTGATGGTTCTTTAGAACATTTCTCAAACCTCAGCTCCATGAGTGTCTTATTCAGCTTCGCATTCCAAGCCCTTGGGGCTTGCTTTAACCCGTAAAGAGCCTTACAAAGCTTATACACCTTGTTCTCACTTCCCGTAATAACGAATCCTTCCGGTTGAGTTACGTAGACTTCTTCTTTTAGTTCTCCGTGAAGAAACGCGGTTTTCACGTCAAGATGATGAACTTCCCATCCTTTCGAAGCAGCAATGGCAATAATAAATCGAACAGTCTCTATTCGTGCAACTGGAGCAAAGACTTCATCGTAATCAACACCATGCTTCTGAACGTACCCCTTTGCCACTAACCGCGCTTTATACTTGTTGATACTACCATCGGAGTTCCTTTTTATCTTGAAAACCCACTTCAATCCGATTGGTTTTACTCCAAGAGGAAGATTAACAAGATTCCACGTCTTGTTCTTTTCTATAGACGTAATTTCGTCTTTGCATGCATCCAGCCATACTTTCAACATTTTCGCTTCGTCATAATCCCATGGTTCATCATCCATGCTCAATAGCAGCCTCTCAACCTCAGTTTCTTCAAACTCTTCCCTCGCAATAAGCTTGACATAATCGTTCAAATAGGATGGTCTCGCACTAACCCTGCTTGATCTTCTTAGTCGTGGTTCCTCACCATGCTCTACATTATCTCCAACGTCTTCATTCTCTTGACTTTCTCCGTCAAATATCTCTGTTTCTTGACGCTCATCATCAGCCATCTGAGCGTTGTCGGTCCCTTCAGATGATGAAGACTGACCATTACTCCTCATTCCATTATCAACCCAGCCTCTTAACTCAACCGTAAATGTTCCTGGTTCCTCTCTTGATCGTTCTTCTTCACGGTTCCAGCTCCAGCAACTCTCTTCATCAAACATCACATCCCGACTAACTACAATTTTCTTGGTTTCAGGATCATATAGTCGATAAGCTTTGGATCCAGGCTCTGTTCCTAGGTGAATTAGAGTCCTAGATCTGTCATCCAACTTCTTCCTTCCCACAGCTTCGGTTCTTGTGTAACCGATACACCCAAAAACCCTAATATGGTCAACGTTTGGTTTGATCCCTTTAAGCATCTCATATGGAGTTTTCTCGTTTAAAGACTTCGTTGGCAGTCGGTTTATCAAGTACGTTGCATGTCTAACAGCCTCTCCCCATAGATGATTCGGTATATTCATATGTTTCAACATACTTCTAGTCATATCCAGGAGTGTTCTATTGCGTCTCTCAACCACACCGTTTTGTTGAGGAGAGTAAGGTGCTGTCATATGCCTTTTGATGCCATACTTATCACAATAGGCCTGAAACTCACGAGAAGTAAACTCCCCTCCTCTATCCGATCGAAAAGTTCTAATCGATCTTTGTGTTTCTTGCTCAACAAGTGATCTAAAATGCTTGAACTTCTCGAATGCTTCGCCCTTTTCTCTCAATAGTATACTCCACATGTATCTCGAATGGTCATCAATAATCACAAAAACATACCTCTTACGAGCTGGAGTGGCAGGAGTGATAGGTCCACATAGGTCTCCATGAATGAGCTCAAGTGGTTGCGATGCTCGGAACCTAGCTGCTTGAGGAAACTGTTTCCTTGTTTGTTTTCCACGAAGGCATGATACACACAGCCCTTTTTCAACTTCGATCATTGGTAGACCTTTGACCAGCTCCTTGTTAATCATCATTCTCATTGTTTCCAAGTTTACGTGACCAAGACGAGCATGCCACTTTCCCGAAACACTCGTTGATATGAGCTGGAGACACTTGATATTTTCAACCTCCAAAGACACTTTATACAACCGATTTTTAGACCTTGTTGTCTTCACCAAGAGTTGACCAAGTCGATCATAGAGCATTAGAACATCTTCTTTCATTCGAACTTCACAACCTACCTCCGTAGCTTGACCAAGACTGATGATATTGCTTTTTAGTTCTGGAATGTAATACACATTATGCAGAACTTTCTTCTCCCCGTTCTGAAGCACAAAACGAACCGAGCCCTTTCCTTTAATGTCAATACGTGAGTCATCTCCAAACCTAACCTTTCCTGTTACACTTCCGTCAACTTCCAAGAAAAACTCACGATTTCCACTCATATGGTTGCTGGCACCATTATCAAGGTACCATATGTTCTTCGAATCCAAGGCTGTTTCAAACAATTTTGGATTTACCTTTCTCTCATGGAGTAATACAATCTCATGCATCATTAACTCGTCAGCTTCTTGGGTGTCTTCGTTCTTCTTCTCAACAGCTTCTTGAAGTTTCAGCAATCTGTCCGGACAGTTATACGCATAATGACCTTCCTTATCGCATCTCCAGCATGTTAACACTGTCTCTTTGCCTTTATCTCGCCATTGTCTATTCTGCCCATATCCAGTTTGGCTTCTGCCTCTTCCTCTCCAGCTAGAACGACCACCAACACGTCCTCTTCCCCTATTGTAACCATAGCCATCTTGATAGGAACCTTGAGACTCCGAGTTCGTATACATTAGTCGATCTTGATCATCTTTTCCTCTACTCTGGCCTCTGCCTCCGAACCCATTATTATACGCTCCTGGAGACTCCGAGCTTGCATACATTAATTTGTTTTGCTCTTCCTGCTGATCTTCATCATCTTCGGCTATTCTCTCTTCGTATGTCTTTAACCTCCCGACTATATCCTCAAAACTTGTTGTTTTCAGATCAAGTACCTGTTCTAGGGCCGCAACAATATGAATGTATCTCTTTTTCGGCAAGCTTTTCAAAAACTTTTTCACAAGCTTTGGCTCCTCAATCGTTTCACCAAGCGATGCAGCCTTAGAGGATATTTCAGATAGCTTTCCCACAAAACTATCAATCGTGTCTGCCTCCTTCATCTTAGCTCTATCGAACTCAGCCATCAGGGTTTGAAGTCGAGCTTCCCTTACTCGTTCAGCTCCGACGTGCCTAGCTTTAATTCCATCCCAAACTGCTTTTGCCGTGTCCAAATCACCCACTTGTAGGATTAAAGCTTCTGGTATTGACTGGAAAAGTAACGCTATCGCCAAGTGATTCTTTTCTTCAGTTTTATCTCCAGATTCTATTGCCTCCCAAACCTTATTTACCTTCAAAGCAATCTTCATTCTCATCGCCCATACGGTATAGTTTGAGGAGGTTAGCATTGGACACTTTATGGATGAAGATCCACCTCCTGTAGCCTTGACGTCTTCATCATCTTTCTTGTGATCTCCCATGATGAGTTCTTCTTCTTAATATCGATCGATTTCACGTGTGTAAGCTCTGATACCAAATATTGGAATTGATATCAAAACAACACAAGAACAACCGAAACACTTCTTTATTAATCAAGGAAAACTTCTCAAAAACCTTAATTTCTTACGCACACACACTACGGAGTTATCACACATTGATCTCAATATATATGTGTCGACATACACATATTCCCAAAACCCTTTAATTAGCTAACTCCTAAGAAAAAGGGAAAACTCACATGATTATCTCTTAATAAATAGAATATGTATATTTAGCTTTATCTCCTAAATATACTTTTGCTTGATCCTCAAGATTTATTTCAAGCTTAATCCAACACAATCTACGTAAGAGAAGAGAGAAAAGAAGAGATGGGAGTGATGAATGAAGAACTTTGCAATAGGTTGGCACTTGAAATTCTAGAGTTTTATCACATAACCTCGTAGGCAAACTTCTAAGGTCCGCTCGCGGGCATAAAGATGAGAAATTTGAAGAAATAGCACACAAGACTTCCCTAATAGAAGAAGAAGAAGAAAGGGAATGAAAAGTTAATTATATATTGATTCTCATACATACACAGAAATCGGGAAGGTGTTATTAAACCCTAGAAAGTAAGACAGGAAGATGAAGAGGGGTAACAGAACTGAAAGAATCAACGATTCAGAACTGCTAATATTAAAATTGTCAATGCCACGTGTCATTCTATGGAGTGCCCACATGTCCCTGGAGAGTGCTGACCTCTTGTTATAGTATAGATAGATGTCATAATTTTCAAAATATTTTGAAATTTTTAGCCGCACATGCAATAAGGAAAACAAATCAAATAATTTTATGATCCTATGAAGAGAGAACAAACTTCAAAATCTTGTGCATTTGCACCTCCTAAACACTGGGTTTTTAGCAAAAAAACGAGTTTTTGATAAGTTTTTACAATTTCAACAACAAAACAAAAACAGAGGACTAAGTATATTGTGGTGGTTTGCGAATTGTGAATTTCTCTTTTCATGTTGTTGTGTTTAAAAAAATTTTTACCTGAGGCCAATAGTCATATCTGGCCCAAGTATGAATTAGACTTTATAGCCCAAAGTGGCTCCTTACTGCAACCCTTTTTGGGGTCATCTCAAGTTTACGACGTTTTCCTCCCTCGAATTTCCCCTTCCTCTCCGTGTTCTCGCTTCGTCGTCGTCTGCGAATCGATCCGAGGTAAATATTATTCTCGAATATGATGAATCCGCTGTTGTTAGTTATATGTATTGTTTCTTTACCTTTTGTTTCGATTTTTTTTTGTTTTCCGCAAAATCTATATCTTCCTTCTGCGCGATTTTTTCATGTGTTGAATCCGTTGTTGTTGTTAGTCATATGTGTTGTTTCTTTACCTCTAGTTTAGAAATCGATCCTTGATAATCTGAAACCAGGAGATATGTTATTTTGGTGCGGATCTATATCTTGCTTCTACGCAATTTTCTCATGTGTTGAATCCGTTGTTGTTGTTAGTCATATGTGCTATTTTGGTGCGAATGAAAATGAGATTTGTTGATTTTGTTATTGTTTAGTTAATTTGTTGATTTGTTCTCTATCTCGCAGATGGCTACTCAAGCTCTTGAGGTTGTAAAGGAAATTATTAACAAAGTGTATATCGAGATAGGGACAATGATCAATGATGGTGAGGCTGTTGTCAAATATCCTGTTGCTTTTCAACTTTTGAAAAATCAGAGAGAAGAGTTGATTCATTCTTGGATTCAAAAAACCCAAAGGGTTAGAAACTTGTACGAAAGGCTAGGATTGGATATTCCCAAAGACGTTCAAGGTGAGGTCGAAGCAACTGACCTTCATGCCCTTCATGCTGCACCTGAAACGCCTGAAGCTGAAGCGCCTGAACCACATGCGCCTGAAGCTGCTGCGCCTGAAGCTGCTGCGGAGATCGCCGAAGCTCTCCGTATCTGCCCTGCAACTGGACGGCTCTGGACCGATGAGTTGCACAGGGCTTTCACAACGGTTCGATTCACACTGCAACCTGAAGATCACAAACCAAAGCTTATATTGAAAGGGTTGATTGGTAAGTATCCAGATCTTAAGATAGACCAAGTCAAAGGACATTTGAGGAGAGTGATACATATCAAAAGTCGTGTTGGAGCTGTGGACGGAGCACTTGAGGGAGCACTAGTTGAGGGAGCACATGACGGAGCACTTGAGGGAGCACTAGTTGAGAGAGCACTTATCAAGAAATCGATGCTTGATAAATCTATATATGATATTAATTATATGTACCGATATACATCCTTGAGAAATAATTATGCATGTCGTTTTTTTTTTGAAAAAGTATAATTATGCATGTCGTTTATGGAACCATTTTCTTACAATATCTTTATATATGATATCATAAAAATGTATAAAAGATGTATTTTTAAAAATTAATAGCAAGTGGTATTTTTAAAACGTGGCATCATAAAAGAAGTATTTTTGAAAGTGTTAATTAGTAGAATAACATATTTGTGAGAGAGAATTTAGAAAGTAATATGTGGAAAAAATAATTTAGGTAACTAACAAAGAAAAAAAAATTGACGAAATTGCCCCTACATTAACTATGTTCGGAACATAGTTACATATTCTATTGATATCAAAACATAGTTAACTGCATCGTAATATTTTTGTAACTATCTAAATATAGTTACCTATTTTTAGAAAATAGCTACCTATTTAAAAACATAGTTAACTATATTCATAGCATAATTATCTACTCTACTGATTTCAGAACATAGTTGACTACAAAAAAATGTTGTTGTAATAAAGAATATTTATAAACATTTATAAGTCATGTTTTAACATAAAAAATTACAAACGTGAATATGCTAAGTTGAAAAGAAGTATTTTTAAAAATATTTTCAAACAGATGTAGTTTTGAAAAAGAGTATCACGAAAGAGATTTTTTTCAAAATTTCTCTAAATTTAATCACAATTTAAGAGGAAAATAGCGTACTTTGGGTCTCGCAGTTCAAATAAACTTATTTGGAATAGATTTTTTTCGAAGAGATCTTTTTCTTTGTCTTCTTTGTTTTTGCTTTCGATTTTTCTTTCGATTTTTCTGCTTCTTTATATGTTTAAGAGTCTTTTGATTGAGATTTTGTGGAAATGGATTTATCCTAATTGTTAATGTGTACAACGTTAACAAATTGTGCAATTAAAATTAAGAAAAAATAACCAAGTTATGTTTTAATCATGCATGATTTCAACTTAAAACATGTACAAAGCACAATAAACAGTCATAAAATTAGACGCACCATCAAAATATCCAATTTTTTTATCCATTCAAATAGTCTAAGAATTTACGGATTAGAAATAGTTTCCGTCACCTTTCAATGGAACGTCGATGATTTAAATTGATTTTCCAAGGATTATTTTGTAACGGTGGCGGATAACCTTGCACACGCCTAATTGATGAATGATATTATTTCAGGCTTTTTTCTTATGCGAACGTATGAGCAAACCGGCTGACAACCATATTTGTTTTAGAACACATAAGCTTGAAAAATCCAACATATACATACATAAATTTGAATAGAAACTCGTAAGACAGCCAAAATTATTTCATATCAACCAAATCATCAAAACATAACACGATTGATCAATAAAAAAACATTACGGTATGAGACTATTAAACTATACTTTTGATTGAAGACATATCGAACACATTGCTTATAATCATATGAAATCTTTGAAAATTGAAAACAACAACATCAAAAAACAGAACCGCAAAAAAAGAAGATGATAAATAATAATTTTACATAGATCAGCCATTCATATTTGAATGGATTCAAACTTGAAACATCATCATCTAAAACATATCCCCTTAACATTTAATATAAAGTGGTAATTAATATTTTTTTTGGAGAAACTGATTAAGCTGCCTCTTATACATGCAATAATAATGAATCAATAATGCAAATATTTATAGGAGAAGGAAAAAGCCAGGGTTTTTGAAATTGATATTAAATAAAATTAGAAACTTTTCTGAAAATATCTTAACTAATTTTGTGAAGATATACGTCTTTCTTCCTAAAATAAAACGTAGAGTATTCTTAAAAGATTTTTGGTCTATAGATTTTAGTATAATTGAATTAGTTGGTTGTTGTGAGATTAATCGTTTCTGAAAATATATCTAAAATACAGGTTAGTTTTCAATTTCATGTAAATACTTAGTTGGTTGTTGTGAGATTATTAGTTTTTCTGAAAATATAATTAAAATAAATGTTAGTTTTCGATTTCAAGTAAATAATTGTAATGTTTTATATGATTTTATTATCATTGTGAGATTAATAGTTTTGGAAAATCGTTCAAAAATCAATGTTTGTCGCCTATGTTTTGTATACAAGTTAATGACAATCATTCTAAAATAAATGTTAATCTCAAAATCACACAACATCCCCATGAGTATTGTCCTAATTCTTTTTTGGAAAAAAAAAAATAATGCCTATCATAATCGGAAGGAAAGGACTAATCAGTTATTTCTTTCATCGTACCAAACATACCAATATTTGCATTAATAGTACGTAAATGTAACTCGTTACTCAAACAACTATTTAGGGTTCTTATAGCTCCTTGTAAAGCTTGTTGGAAAACCCGTTCGCGGACTTGATTAATTGTTCTTTGTTGCTCAAAAAGAATGGTTTCGTTTTTGTAATTTTCTAATTGTTTCAAAGTCCTATAAGTTGAATTAATCAAATTTAATTTTTCTTGTTCGATTTCAGAGTATCCATTCACGCGAAACTGATCCGCCTCCGTTTCTACTTTACGCAAGCGAGCTCGGGGGTTTTCTAATTGTTGAATAGCTCCTTCACGTAGTTCTTCTGAATTTCGAATAGTATTTAATATCCTCTGCTTTTGGTTATCTAATAAATCATTTAATGAAAGTAGATTATCTTTTCATTCAATAACAAAAAAGTTCTATGATCCCTTCCTGAACCAAACATGAATCTTTCGATTCATTTGGCTCTCATGCTCACTTATTCCAATCATTTATCAATTATTTATGAAACTTTCATCCCCATATTTTTCATGTAATGAGCCTATCCTCTCCCGATTTTTTGTATTCAATTCATATTCAATATATTTCTATCGAAAAAGATCACCAATCCAAGACAAAAATATTCGGAGGATTCTTCTTACCAATAAAAAATGGATAATTGTCAGCAAGGTTGTTTCTTTTTTTCTTGCAATCAAAAAAATTCTTATTACTTTATACGTAGGTTATCAATTATGCATTATACAAAAAGACTCAAAAAAAATTATCGACATGGGTGTTTTATATCGAAAAAAGTCTAACTATTCTTTTTGAAAATCTTAGTCATTTTTTAATTAGACTACATTTTTAATTAGACTACATATAGTAGAAAGAGTACCATGTTGCATCTGAACTTCAAACAGTTTAGCTTTAACCATGTTAATTAATGGTCCCAAATTTTTGGTTGATAGAGAATCAAAGTAAAGTAGACTTCCCAAAGAATAACGAAATGCTATGGTTCTAAAATATGATTTTTTTTGAATTTTTTATTCAAAAGTAATTCGCGGGATTAGGCACTCTTTCCTAGTTATAGTGTCACAGGGTGAATCAAGCCTATTCTTGAAATGAACAACTCACACACACTCCCTTTCCAAAAAAAATCAATACACCGAAGACTACACTTAGATTTATTGGATTTGTTGCTAAAATATCGGTATTAAACCTGAAACTCCCGGCGGATGGCCAGTGACCCGAGCAAACGAAAGAATCAGTTAAATTTTTCATATAATCTCCTCTTCTAGCTAAACTATAAAAAAAGAACTCTATCCTTTTTTTAATTCTTTTTATTGAAAATAAAAAGAAATTTTCATTTAATAATTTATAATTTAATTCACCTATTTGGATATTTGTAAACAGAATTAAAAATTTATTCTATTTACAAATGTATTTTCCAAAATTGTTAATTTTCAATAATAATAATGAGACTTAACTTAACTTATTAGAATTAAGCTAGAATTTGAGACCAAGTTTGATGTCAATTTTAAAAAACCTAAACCTCCTTTTTTCGCAGCACCCCTTCAAACAAAAAAAAAAAGTTTCCATTAAACTAAAAGAATAAGGGGAAAGAAGAAAGCGAATCGATGTGCTAATTCCCCATCCTCAAATTAGTCCTTCCCAAGAGTTGTTGTCTCAATGAATAATTGTAGGAGTTAAATCTTGATAGAATTAAAAAAACTACAAAAAAAAATTCAGAATTTTCTGATTTCTAGGATTAAACAAAAGGATTCGCAAATAAAAGCGCTAATGCTACAATCAGACCATAAATTGTTAAAGCTTCCATAAAAGCCAAACTAAGCAATAACGTACCTCGTATTTTTCCTTTTGCCTCAGGTTGTCTCGCGATACATTCGACAGCTTGACCCGCAGCTGTACCTTGACCAACTCCAGGTCCAATAGAAGCAAGCCCAACAGCCAACCCAGCAGCAATAACCGAAGCAGCAGAAACCAGTGAATTCATGATAAGTTTCTCACACCAAAATAAAGAAATAGTTAATGATACAATCATCCAATGACTTAAGACTTAATTAGAATTAAGTCATCGCTAAGATTCATCCAGCCAAAATAACCAAAAACTTTAATTGAAATAATCTAATTATATTATTGAATCATAAAAATTATTTTGGTATTAGTTCCTATCCGCAGGATTTTGAAAAATTCATAATATATATTCGACTTTTTTATGCCATTTCTTTTTTTTAAACCATTCTTTAAATTCTTCGTTCTTTTTTTATCCTTTTTTCAGCCAATTCATAGATAAAATGGACAAACTTCTAATCAAATCCTAGTAGTGGGGCAGATTATATAAATCTTTAACTCATATATACCTGGTCAATATCAAATATCACATATACACGTGTTTCTTACATAACGTAAACCAACTATTCTATAATCGGGCTAACCTAAAAACGAATATTAAAAAAAAAAGTTAATGATGACCCTCCATAGATTCACCTATATAAGCCGTAGCTAAAGTGGCAAAAATGAGAGCTTGAATTCCGCTTGTAAATAATCCAAGGAACATGACAGGTATAGGAACCACTAAAGGTACTAAAGAAACAAGAACAACAACTACTAATTCATCGGCTAATATATTTTCGAAAAGTCGAAAACTAAGCGATAGGGGTTTTGTAAAATCTTCTAAGATGTTAATGGGTAAAAGAATTGAAGTTGGTTGAATATATTATCATGTTCCATCAACACACTACTAAAAGAAGGGTTATATGAGATATCTGGTGTAGAAGTAGGCCAACATTTCTATTGGCAAATAGGGGGGTTCCAAGTCCATGGGCAAGTCCTTATTACTTCTTGGGTTGTAATTGCTATCTTATTAGGTTCCGCAGTTCTAGTTGACTCACGTCTCGAATGAATTCAAGGACAAATTCAAAGAAATTTTGGCCGCCAGTTGGAATCCGGCTCGCAACCACGGGTGCCCGCCCCGCGGGGCCAGAGTGGGCTCAGCAGTCAGCCTTCATTCGAGTGATTTTGGCATAATATTTATAAAAAAAATAGTTTTGGAAATATCCACATCCTATTTAATTATCTTTTTTATTAAACGAATATGATCATTATAGGAAATAATGATCAATTATTTTTCTTAGCTTTAATTAACAGTTTTTATGCTGTTCGTTTATGTATAAAATTATTGATTTTTTCGGATTAAAAAATAAAACTCGTAAATGCAAAAATCATAAATTTGATTATCTTTTGATTCTGCTGATCGGATATTTAATATTGTTTATATTTTTCAAATTATAAAATATTATGTTAGCACAGAAAATACATTATTATAATTTTATCTTAAGGTTTTAAATACTAAAATAAAAATATTATACAAGATTTATATGCGGATTTTATAATTTTATGGAACTTTGTGACCAAATTGGTTAAGATGACACGTTATAATAAAATTAGTGAAAGTGACTCTGAGCTGACACATAAGCAATTTTGAGTGTCAAGGGGATATTCCAAAGTAGAGTTTCCTATTTCCATATTCTTGAAAGTTTATTTCCTTAGTTTCGTATTTTCCATTTTTAATAATTAAAAAAATTCTGATAATTTAAATTTAAATTTTATTTTAGAAAGTTTATTATATATTTAGGTGGATAATAATAAATTCATCAAATTAAATGGCGAGATATCGTAATTATTATTTATTATTGGAATTCTGAAAATTTTTATTTTATATTTTAATCGAATTCCAATAATTATTAATTTATGTTTCAATTGAATTCAAATACTTATTATTTTCGTTTGAATTTAGTCATTGTTTGAATTGATTTTTTTTAAGCACAGTGACATTCATATGTAAATTAATGTATTTTCAACATATATTAAGTTAATATGACACGTCATAATTTTTTTGGTGAGGATGATTGTTATAGCGACACGTAAGCATTTTTTAAAATTCACTTCGCAAATAATATTAGGTAAAATATGACACATGGTTAGCAGTTTGTTTCTTCCATATTTTATACTAGGTGGGTCCCGCGCCTTGCGCGGAAAAATAAATATATTAGTATGTTAATAAAATTAAAACATAAATTTTTTGATTATCTATTTATTTTTCAAAAATACATATTTAAATAAAACAAATCGAATACGACATTTTTCGTGTATCTAATATTACGGAGAAAGATTTGAGAATCATAAAAATAATCTTAACCGACCTTATCTCGTATAATGATATATAACATATAACTTCTTCCATATTTATATGTAGTTGCAAATAATATGGATCTAATTGACTAAAAAAAAGAGATTAGAAATATAGATATATAACTTTTGCGTAAACACCATATTTTAGAATAAAAATACTAAAATATAACTAAAAAATAAAATAGAAATGGATAATTTATAAATAGAACTAACGAAAATTTCAATTCCATAAAATAACTAAAAACTCAAAATCTTAGAGACTTTAAGATATTTTTTTATAAACCACATTCAGTTTCTTCCATTCAAAACCACTAGTTTAAACAATACAATCATATATATATTAATTAAGGAGACATTCACAAAAATAATCATAGTTGTCATTCAAAGAGAATTTTAGGGGACATGTCATTTAATTTAACCAATCAGAACAAATGATTAGTCAACCTATTTAATCACTTAAGTACGAATCGTGTTAAATTTTGTATGGACGGATTTAAAGAAAATCTAAAGTGTATTATTTTAAAATGTATATCTTTTGTTGTAAACAAAATTCACAATTAAATTAATATTTTATGTTCGTATCGACGAATATCTGTGTTGTCCCAAAATGATTCACACCAACTTATAGAGTTCAAAAATAATTTATTAACAATTTATTAAAAGTAATCATTCACACCAAAATGATTCTTAGAAAAATGATGCCACTTATACCATTTTGAATTTATTATTCAATTTTTAATTTTTAGATCTAATTTTTAAAATCAGTATTCTAATTTTATAAGTAATTGTTATTTTTATATATAAGATTAAAAAAAAACTTTTTGAAGATAACCAATTTCATTATTTTTGATATTTTAAGTTTTTTTTCCTTATCATTGTTATCCTTTTTTTCTAGTGCCCACATTTATTATCTTTACTCAACGCAAATATTTGTATTTATTTATATTTTTTATTAATATTTTTTTGAAGAGAACATTATAAAATTGTTCATTAACATTGTAACATCAATTTTTTTTTTTTTTAAAAAGGGGTACTAAACCCTAACATGGAAGTCTAAACCCTTATAAATGCACGTAAACATTGAAAATAATTCATAGATCATAAATCCTAAATTCTAGCATCAAATCTTAAATCCAAATGCAAACACGTATAAATTGATTTTTTATAGTAATCATATGCCATCAAATTCTTTGATCAGGGATGTTAAACCCAAGCATGAACGTCTAAACCCTAACCATGCACACAATCATTGGAAATTATACATAGACTCATTTGATGGTTTACAGAAAATACATAGGCTAGGATTCAATTCCTCGATTCATCGTGATCCTCTATCAGCAATAAAATCTCCACATTATATCATTTCATAGAACAATTCGATCGATGAGTTTTAATTTGATTTTTTTGTTCTTGTTTTTACATAAAGTATTTGAAACACATGAGCTTACTGTTCGGATTTAGATAATAAGAATTTATATATATATATATATATATATATATATGTTTTGTCTTTTCTTTCGGTTGAGCGTCTGGTATTTCCCTCTTTAACGCTAATTGTTTGGATCAGATTTTGGGTCCTCCGTACGGAGTCGTAGATTTCTTGCATACAACTTTAGAGTGTCCTATGAGAATAGTCTGAGAGCTTCTGGTACGTTGGACTTTCGTCCTCCGCCTAAGTTGCTGTCTCTAGTGAGATATTCACGATGATTCTCTAGAGATGCGTTGGACCATACATAAGTAATATCATCAGGAAGATCTTCGGAATGATGAGAAGGGGTTTCCGTCTTAAAGACTCTCTGACGCCCAAGTCAGGCTACCACTGGAGAGTAAATTGATTCAAGAGGTGAGTGTGTTAATGAAATACATTAGTATGTTAATGAAATTAAAACATAAATTTTTTGATTATCTATTCATTTTTTAAAAATACATATTTAAATAAAACAAATCGAACACGACATTATCGTGTATCGAATACTACAGAAATTGTTTTTAGAATCATAAAAATTAACTTAACTGGACACCTTATCTTGTATAATGATATATAACATATAACCTTTTCATATTTATACGTAGTTGCAAATAATACGGATCTAATTGACTAATAAAAGAGATTGGAAATATAGATATATAACTTTTGCGTAAACACCATAACACCAGATTTTATAATAAAAATACTAAAATATAACTAACAAAATCAAAATAGAAATGGATAATTTATAAACAGAACTAACGAAAATCTCAATTCCATAAAATAACTAAAAACTCAAAATTCTAGAGGTTTAAATATTTTCATATAAACCACATTCAGTTTCTTCATTCAAAACCACTCGTTTAAAAAAATAAAATTTTAGCATTTTAAAATGTTAAATTTGGTATGGACGGATTTAAAGAATCGTTGGGACGTTTATTAAAAAAAAATATAAAGTGTATTATTTTAAAATGTATATCTTTTGTTGTAAAAAATTCACAATTAAATGAATGTTTTATGTTCGCATCGATGAATGTTATGTGTTGTCCCAAAATGATTCACACCAACTTATAGAGTTCAAAAAAAATTTATTAACAATTTATTAAAAATAACCATACACACCAAAATGATTCTTAGGAAAATGATGCCACTTATACCATTTTGAATTTATTATTCATTTTTTTAATTTTTAGATCTAATTTAACAAATCAACACTCTAATTTTATAAGTAATTGTTATTTTGTATATAAGATAAAAAAAATTCATTTTGAAGATAACCAATTTCATTATTTTGATAGTTTAAATTTTTTTCTTTTATCATTGTTATCCTTTTTTCAGTGCACATATTTATTATCTTTAGTCACCGCAAATGTTTGTATTTATTTATATTTTTTATTAATATATATTTTTAAGAGAACATTAGAAAATTATTCATTAACATTATACCATCAATTTGTTTTTCAAAAAATAAGAGGTGCCAAACCCTATTTCGGGAGCCTAAATCCTTACAAATGCATGTAAACATTGAAAATAGTACATAGATCCTAAATCCTAAACTCTAGCATCAAATCTTAAATCCAAATACAAACACGTATAAATTGATTTTTTTTAGTAATAGTATGCCATCAAAAATTTTGATTAGAGATGTTAAACCCTACCATGAACGTCTAAACTCTAACCATGCACACAATTATTGAAAATTATACATAAACTCATTTGATGGTTTACAGAAAACGCATAGGCTAGATGTAAAGGATTCAAGTCCTCGATTCATCGTGACCCACTATTAGTAATAAAATCTCCACATTATATCATTTCATAGAACAATTTGATTGATGGGTTTTAATTTGATTTTTTGGTTTTTGTTTCTACATAAAGTATTTGAAACACATGAGCTTACTGTTCAAATTTAAACAATAAGATTTTTTTTTTTTTTTAAATAATATGTTTTGTCTTTTCTTTCGAGGAATAATTCATAGTTCCATTTGTTTGGGTTTTAGTGTTTATTTTATCGGAACTATGAATTATTCATCAAAATAGACATAATCCGAACAAACCTCTTCATCGAATAAAAAACTCAAAAACAGAGGAAACCTTGTTAAACACGAAAAAAGAGTATAGGTTCATGTAACAAATTTCTTTCAAACATAAAGGGTAAAAATATTATAAGGAGATATCTTGTTGAAGAGGCAAAACCTAAAAGAAGAAGTAGGATTAGATGACAAACTCTTTTCAACAAAAAACGAAAATATGTAGAGATAATATTATTAGAAAATTACCTTATAGAAAAGGTCAAATTCTGGAAAAAAGAAAAATAAATAAGAATCATTACAATATCAATAAGAATCACAATTACTAAAAATATATGTCATTAAAGATTCAAGACATGTAAACAAATTAATATTATTTTAAAATTTTAAAATAAATATTAGAACAAAAGTACATACCAAATTTAATAATAATAAATAAGATTTTATAATAAACAATTTTTTGTTAGAAATAAATAATTGATTATTGTTAGAAATAATATAATATATAAGTTACTTTGAAATTAACGAAAACGTTACAACCTATAAAATGAATACAATAAAAAGACGAATAGAAGATAAAAAGAACACAAGCTGTATAATAGAGAACAAAACACATATATTTAAGAATAAATATAAACAAATTATACCTCACAGAAGAGTTTAAAACTTATAAAAATAATAAAACGATAATCATGAGTAAAAAATAAATAACGATTTCACGATATAATAAACAACATGTACAATATAATAGATAACAAAACACATATACATAAACAACAAATATAAGAACGAATTATACCTTTAAGAAGAGGTTATAACCTATAAAACGAATAGAACGATAATTAGTAGAAAAATAAAAAGAAATAAACGAATAAACAACAAAACTAACAACATGCGCAGTGTATATTCTACAAACACAAAAACGAACAAAATAATACCTCGAAGACGGCGACATAACCTACCAAAAAAAGAATAAATTAAACAATATCATTAGGACAAAAAGAAAAAGGTATTACAGAACAAACAATATGTGTAGTCTTTATCGTATTTATAAATAACGATAAAAATAATACCTATGGTTTTAAAACAACCGACACAAACAAACGTGCAAATAAAATAAACATTAAAACCCAAAACGGATAAAATAGATGGGCCACAATAAAAATATACCAAACCCATAACAATTATATACGTTCGAAATAAGGATATTTTAGTCATAAAATTTCGATGGCAAGGGATTGTAATTTAACGATTTTATTAATGGCATAAAAATAAAAACAGGTCTGAGAGTGACTCTGTAGCCGCAACGTAGGATTTCGCACTTGCTAAATAATAGTATGATAGTATGATTAGTCTTTTCGATGATACGATATTTTTTTATCACACACAATTTTATATATTATCTCGATTAATTATAAAAATTATTATTATAAAAAAAAATACCGTATCAAAATGATAAAAAATGACTCATTATTTTTGTCATTTTTTTAACAATAGAGGAACAAACTGCAACCTCGAGTAGTCTTAGTATACCACGCAAGAACCATATCATCAAAGAGCTTTCGGCCGCTCTTGCGGTGGCTTAGGCTAACCAATTGCAGATTCTGGACCTAAGCAACAATGGGTTCTCAGTTGAAGCCTTAGATATATGTCATGGACTCATGGTCATCATCCGGATCGCGAACTGGCACAGCCCAAAGACATGTGAATGACGAGATTGTCCCTTTTTATTATGAAGGAAAGATATGTTGCGAAGTCAAATCATGCTGCAGAAATTATCACCTTATTTTTATTTTTGTAGTATGGTATTTAAGATATTAATATATATTGAGTATTTAGACCGTTTCAGAATCTTGTACATATTTGATATCATGATTTGGGAGATAAGTTCTTGACTCTTGTGATGTGTGTAAATGCTGAAGTTCAAGCGTTTAATATTAGTTATCTACTCATAGGATTAGTAATGTTCAGTTTGGTTGTGGTTGTTTAGCACTTTTTGTTTATAAAGGTTTGTAGTCAAAACAGAGCACAACAAACGGAAGACTAGAAAGAGGTCATTGTCTTTGTAGGCCGTGGCGGTGGATTCTTCCATCAAGTTATTGAATTTGCATATTTGCAACATACCATGCTTGGCTTAGTGGTAGAAGTTGAAAGGTGAATGGGTGATGATGTCTAGTTGTACAACTTGTAACTTGGGTGAGTGAGAAAACTCAGAGCAGAGAACATGTTTTATCATATGAATCACTTGTCATTGAATTAGAAAAGCTTTAAAATGAAATCTCTTCTTTAAACATGTTGCTGTACGAGACATGAACTTAAGAAGATGTGGTTAAAGCAAGGAACACTGGGCAGTTCAAACATCTGATAATACCACATGATAATGAAATATCATTTCAAAGAAAATGACCAAGAGACATTAGAAAACACAAAAAAGGAACATGACCAAAATAAAAACACACAAGAAAAAGAGATTACATGTAGAGTTTATACAGTCACCTCTTTTCCCTCGATCAAAGGATTATTCAAAGAACACTGACCAAGATAAATTAAGAAAAACCAGATTAAAAAAAAAAAAAGATTACAACATGTAGAGCTTGTTTAGTCAAGCTCTTTTCCTTTTGCCACCAGCTCGCTCGATCAGAGGATTATTCAAAGAACACGACCTTGTTTAGTCCTTTTGCCTCCAGCTCACTCGATCAAAGGATTGATTATTCAAAGAACACTGACCAATATAAATTAAGGAAAACACACAAAAAAAACAGAGAGGAGATTACTACAACATGTAGGAGCTTATTCAGTCACCTCTTTTTCTTTTGTTGCCTCCAACTCGCTCGATTTGAACCAAACTTGGAACATAATTGAGAATAACTGGCCAAGTTAAATACATTGAATCTACTCCCAAGTACACTTGTGTGACTTTATTATCCTCGCCAACACTGTATATCTTGTCCATGTCCATGGTCTCGTCTTCCCAGTCAACCCACCTCACACAACACAGGGCGACTTTCTTCTCCTCGTCTAGCAAGAAACTCCCATAACTCGAAATTTGAAGATGAGGGCTCAAATCCAATGCTAAGACCTTGCTCCATGACACAGGTTTGGTCTCATCAATCTTACTTGTCACCCATATCTCGGTCTTGGATGTACGATCGCACTGCAATAACACCGAAAGATTCTCTTCTCTAACAACGGAAAGACTCACAATTTCAAATATATAACACTGATAGGGAAGACGCACGAGTACAGATGATATCTCTGATGAAAAATCAAAGCTGAGCAAGTATATGCCGGGAAGCGTTTCTGTTTCATCAGTAGCAAACCAGTAAGTCTTCCCCTTCAAAGACACGGTGTGATCAGGGCAACCAAAGTGCCAGCCTGGAGTGAAATCATGATCAAGAATCCTCCATGAATCAGAGCTAAACTCGTAGATTTCCGAATATTTGGTCAAAGTAGAAAAGCTCAATATTTTGTAGCTCTTAGGGGAGGATTTGCTGTCTTGGTAGTATCCGAGGACATATCTGCCGGTTTTCTTGGGACCGGCGTCAATCCACTTGGTTTCACCAGTACAGGGGTTCCAAACCACATGTCTAGATAGGTCTACGGAGGTGCATAACAATAAGCCGTCGCAGTGAAAGACTCGAGACATATCGAATAGAGCTGAATTATTAGAATGAGGATCGATTAGGCTAAGCTCACTTTTTACCTCTACAGATGGAACAATTCCATGGAGATTGACGCTCACCGGACAAATCCTGGATTCTTTGGTCAACATGAGAAGCAGATGCTCCTTTGCGGCTTTATCAGAGTGTTTCGTTGCGAATCTCCGATTGTTGAATAAAAGGTTCCATCTTTTGCAAGTAGATCGTAATCGTTTCAGATGTGTGGCCGGAACGTGGCAGAGTATCTCCTCTACCAAATCCTTTGGAAGATCTCTGAACATCGTCATCATCGATCTCTGAAGCAGGTGGTTAGTTAGGGTTTTGCTTCTCATCTTTCCTCACAAGATGTATTTATTTGCCACCATGATCTGGAATCACAACTCTTTCCTTTTTCCTATTTGATTTCTATTTTTATTTTATTTTTCTATTCATATGGATCATTTCCTTTTCTTCTTTTTTCCCAAAATATATCATGGAACAGAGTCCAAAACAGGGTAAACAACAAATTAAGCAAAAACAGAGCATTACAATGATTTTGATATAGAGATCCTTTTGTGTTTCTTATCATCAAATCTGATATAGAAATCGAAAGTGGTCACAGTGGAAACTTTAAGATTTTATTCCATTTGGGTTGTTGAATTCCCCTTCTCTCTCTCTCTCTCCTCTCTCTCTCTCTCTCTCTCTCTTCTCTCTCTCTTCTCTCTCTCTCTCTCTCTCTCTCCTCTCCTCTCTCTTCTCTCTCTCTCTCTCTTCTCTCTCTCTCTCTTCTCTCTCTCTCTCTCTCTCTCTCTCTCTCTCTCTCTCTCTCTCTCTCTCTCTTCTCTCTCTCTCTCTCTCTCTCTCTCTCTTCTCTCTCTCTCTCTCTCTCTCTCTCTCTCTCTCTCTCTCTCCTCTCTCTCTCTCTCCTCTCTCTCTCTCTCTCTCTCTCTCTCTCTCTCTCTCTCTCTCTCTCTCTCTCTCTCTCTCTCTCTCTCTCTCTCTTCTCTCTCTCTCTCTCTCTCTCTCTCTCTCCTCTCTCTCTCTCTCTCTCTCTCTCTGGTTCATCTAATGTCGAATTCCCAAGTTACAAAAGATTATGATAGAGAGATGGGAATAAGACTTCAACATTAGTAGAGACATTTAGGATTAATAAGAATCAATTAATCACAACCAAAAGTTCTGAATTTTTTCACAAACAAACACTCATACACAAACATAAATCAACGGTCAGAATCTGACACACACAAAAAAAGAGTTGAAAATTTCATAGGGACACAAAAACACAGCATTGTTGATTGTTTGAATCTAACTGCTAAATCAAAGATCTCGGCTAGGAGTTGTTTTGTTCTTGTTAGCTCCTCCTCCTCTACGAATCTCCTCGCTGCTCGAGGAAGACGGGTCAATCCCGTACTCGCTCGTGTTCCCGTACTCACTGCTTGCACTGTACTCATGGCTATCCAATGCCACTTTCCTGAACTGCCTCATATCTGCACTGTAAGTGCTAGAGTCATAGTCCGAGCTCGATCCCCTCCCGAGCAATGAGCTCTGCCCCGGTTTCGCTCCTTCGTTTAGATCGTCTAGCGACGCATCTCCTTCCAGAGCCCGAACAATCTGTTGTAATCAGAGAATGATTCAGAACATTTGGTTTGGACTGATCATTGTTATGATTCTTAATGTTGTGAAAGAGCTAACTTACTTGGCTCATCTTAGGCCTGCGTCTTGCTGAGTGTCTGATGGCTGCAGCGGCACAAGCCACCATTCGTGCCATTTCATAAGGCTCGTATTGGTTCTCGAGCCGTGGATCAACTAGTTCCCTGTAATCTCCGTCCTGAGCTGCGTTTAAGCATAAGGGTCTTGCCTGTGTAAGAAAGTAACAGAGTTTGTATAGATCATTAGACCACAAAGATTATAACAGAGGAAACATTATGTGATGATTATATATGTATATATAGTACTGACCCAATCGACCAAACTGTCTTCCATTTCACCAGTGAGATCAACAGGTCGGCGTCCGGTAACGAGCTCAAGAAGCATCACTCCAAAGGAGAAAACATCCGATCTGTCTGTCAGTTTCCCGCTTGACGCGTACTCTGGAGCCAAGTACCTGTAATTTCATTCAGAATTTGAGATTCTTGATTAGAGAAACAGATTCTTGGATGAGATTAGAAATCAAGAATGTTTTTGTAAACTGGTTTCGCGTTTCTTTATTACCCGAAAGTTCCCATGATACGAGTTGACACATGTGTAACGTTGTCTTGAGATAGCTTTGCTAACCCGAAGTCTGCAACCTGGAGATTTGAGCCAGTCCAGTTATAAAGAAAGAAAGACATATCAAAGAATCTGGAAGCATTATGATTCAAAATCATAAGCATACCTTGGCTTCAAAGGATTCGTCAAGAAGAATGTTGGAAGCTTTAATGTCTCTGTGAATGATTTTCGGATGACCTGAGTCAACAAAGTCAAGAAAACAAAGTATGATCACATCTCTTAACCACTTGATGAGTTTCCAATCAGGATTAAAGATTTAGATTCTTTTTCAACTCACAATCTTCATGTAGATAAGCAAGCCCTTTAGCTGATCCCAAAGCAATCCTGAGCCTTGTAGGCCAATCAAGAACATTACCACTTTTACCATGGAGATGAAACTCAAGTGTGTCATTAGGTAAGAACTCATAAACCAACATCCTCTGCCCTCCCGCAATACAATATCCAACAAGAGACACAAGAAACCGATGATGAACTCGACTAATGATCTCGACCTCAGCCTGAAACTCGCGCTCTCCTTGTCCGCTTCCCGCTTTAAGACTCTTCACCGCAATCTCTTTCCCATTGGGAAGTATTCCCTTGTGAACATACCCGAACCCTCCTTGACCTAACAATCTTGCTTGAGAGAAGCCTTGTGTTGCTGCCGCTAACTCGTCGTAGGTGAATGTGCTCTTGCTGAAACCTAGCGCCACTGAAGGGTGAGGTGGTGGTATAGAGGGACCGTGAGGACCTGAGTAGCTTGAGCTCATGTCGCTGCTGTTTCCGTTTACACCGCCTGAGACTGGCGGTGGTGGTGGTGGTGGCGACGGTTGCCAACTTCCAGGTGACGGTGGAGGCGGTGAATTCATCCAGTTGTTATTCCCGTTTGATCCAGGATATTGATGAGACATATTCATTACGTGATCGCTTTGGTTATTGTAATGTTGTTGTTGTTGTTGATATTGATCACTCCCACCTAAGATAAAAACAGAGACTTTGTTTCAGCTTGTTTCTTGTGTAACAAGCAAACAAAAATTTATGATTTTTATACATTATTTTAAGATATTCAGAATTCCAAACCTCTGCTCGAGAAACTAATTTTCATGATTTCTACCATGTTTCAAAAGATTATGAAATTCCAAAACTTCGAAATGTAGTTTGAAGGTCATAAGATTTTAATGAGTTAGGTTATTAATTTAATTAGCTTGGTGCACAAGAAATGGTTATAAAACAGAAACCTGGGATAGGGCTAAGTTTCTCATGGGTTTGGTTGGTGGTGGCGATTTATGTTTACCTTTGCCGGTGGCGAAACCATTGCTTGCATAGTACGGCATTTGATGCTTCTTTTTCTTCTTACGACAACAACAAACGCAGAACAATATCATAACAAGACACAATAATCCAGCACCAACCGCAATTCCTATAATAGCACCCGTGTTCTGTCCATCGTTACGTGACGAGTTGGAGCCACCGCCGCTTGATCTTGGCGGAGCCAACGATCTCGGAGGAGAAGAGGAGTTACGGTCAGAGTTTCTCGAAGGAGGCGGAGGCGAACGATTGTTGTTGCTTCCTCCTCCATTGCTTCTGTTGTTATTATTCCCATTGTTGTTGTCATTGTTGTTGTTATTACCATTGTTGCTATTACCATTGTTGTTATTACCATTGTTGCCATCATTGTTGTTATTACCATTGTTGTTGTTGTTGTCATTGTCATTGTTTCCACCATTGTTGTTATTGTTGTTGTTTTGTTGCGGCGATGGTGGAGATTGTGAACCTGAAGAAGGTGGTGGAGGTGAGGAGGAGGAACCACCGGAGGAATTATCCGGCGGAGGAGGAGCTGGTGGTGAGGGTGAAGGAGATTGTTGTTGGTTGTTGTTGTCGGAGGAAGGAGGCGGAGGAGAGGATTGTTGTTGATTGTTGTTGTCGGAGGAAGGAGATGGAGGTGTAGGCGACGGCGGTGAATTCTCTGGGGATTGCCCCTCCGCCATAATCTCTCTTTCGGTGTTTTTTTTTTTTTTTTTTTTTGTGAAGCTCTCTCCTTTTTTTTTGTTTTTTACGAAAAAGGGAAAAAGAGAGAGAGATAACAAAGAGAAACACAAAAGGTCTCTTTGTGTATTTCAAATTCTATTTTTAAAGAGTGCTTTCAAATTTTTGATTTTGTTTTGGTTTTCTGAATTGGTAATGTCTTCTTTTTGTAGGGTCTATATTTGGGGTTTAATACAGCCATGCAAATTATGTACGTACAACTAAATTTGAGAAATTACAGTCAAGAACTCGATGTGTTCAATAAAAATAAAAATAAAATGATTGGTTTTTACCAAATCGAAGAACACATAAACAAAGAACACAACAGTAAATGATTTAACAAAACACAAGAAGAAAAAAAGGCAACAGAAAAATCATAATAGCACATGCTCTCGTTGAGAGTCGAACTCAAGACCTCCCGCTTACTAAACGGGTGCTCTAACCAACTGAGCTACGAGAGCTGCTTGTTAGTAATTTCCACTATAAATTAAATAATTGTTTTCGTAAAATTATTAAAAGAGAAACATAATTATTATTCTCTTTTAATATAAAGACAAAATACTAGTCGCCTAAGAAATTACAAGACAGATCAGGAACAGCTTAGACTCTTCAGGGCACAGAGAAAAAAACACCGTCTTTCACAAAATTACCAGAGATCGAAGAATCTCTCTCTCTCTCTCTCTCTCTCTTTTAGATCCGTTTATCCTTCCGATTCGATGCCTTCCCGTAGACGTACCCTCCTCAAAGTCATCATCCTCGGTGATAGCGGGTTAGGTTTCTGTCTGATACTTTGTAATTGTTGTATATGTGTACGTATGTGATCTTACTGGTGATTTTGTGTTATCCGATGAGTAGTTGGGTGGTTTCGTTTTCTGGGTTTTGAGATTTTGGTCGGATTTTGTCTAATTCGTTTCCTGCTGTTTAGATTCCGATATGATTTGTTGATGATCTCTTTAGGTTGGCTGATTTCGTTGCTGCTGAATTTTGTTAACTCATGATTGATCTGGCGTAAGGTGTGATTTTAATTGAGGTTTAATTTTGTGTTGTTGATCAAATGTCAGAAATTTGCGAGGCTGTTAGTTTCTCTGCGAAATTGAAAATTTGGGTTTGACTTAGTCTCAAACCAACTTGAGTTTACTTTACCACGATTTTAGTCTATAGATTGTTTTCAGTTAAGTTTATGTTTGATTTTCTCTTGTTGGCTCTCCATCAAGTTGTAGCTGCAAACTTATAATCCGAGGTTTGCTTTCTATTGAAAATTTTGCATGTTGGATTTGTTCAAAAGGAGAAAACTTTAGGAGGATTTTTGGTATTATCGAACGAGGGAGGATTCTCTTTATGGACTCTTTTGCCTCAACTCTTTTTTTCTTTTCCTGGTGGGTGTGAGTACGTCCTGAAGCAGAAAATGTTTTGTGTAACGACGACATGAAATGAGTGTGTATCCTAGATGATCTGTTGTTATGTTTATTTGAGTGAAAGTGTGAAACTAATTTGGGCTTTTCTAACTTGTGATTTTGCAGGGTGGGGAAAACCTCTTTGATGAATCAGTATCCTATTTTTGTTTGAATGGAGTAAGAAGTATACTACAGTAGTTTTATTGATATGCAAAAATAGATTCTTTGGTCTCGGTGTATGCATTGGCCAAATCTTTCTAGAGTTGAATGAGTTTGCATTTTGTTATGGTTTTAACACGATAACTTCAGATATGTGAATAAAAAGTTCAGCAATCAGTACAAGGCGACCATTGGAGCTGACTTCCTGACCAAGGAAGTACAGTTTGAAGATCGACTTTTCACTTTACAGGTTATTACTAGTGCTTTATCAGTAAATTACTTAAATTTTTTGAAGTAAGTTGCATGGGCCTAGCACAATGGTGCTGGAGTTGTGTTCAAAAGAGAGATCTTGGCTCTGAGAGAAAGGTATTAGCTTTAGAAAAGGAATTAACTAATGGAGTTTCTGCCAGAAACTTTCAGGCTAACCTTGTTGGTGAACCATGCTACCTAAGTTTATTCTTCCTCACGATCACCTTATACCAATATTAATTTAGTTTTCTCGTAGTGTCGAGAAATTATTCTCATTGTTTGGCAGAGATCAGGAGGATGTCTGTCATGTAAGTTACTTGATGACTTAATTAGATTCGAATGAGAAAAGCTGTTAAAATATTCTCATCTGGTTCTTAATGGCTTTCCTTGATAAATATCACCAAAAGAAAAAGCTAACAAGGATAGCTCTAATTTGTCCTAAGTATTGTGTCTCAGTCCTCAGTGGTCAAACTTTTAGCTTTGGTGTGAACTGCCTTCCTTGCTTGACCTGGAGAACAAAGCTCAGTTGTTCCTGTCTTTTTCTTGCCAATGGGTGACTACAGATCTGGGATACAGCTGGACAGGAAAGGTTTCAGAGCCTTGGTGTAGCTTTTTACCGGGGTGCTGATTGCTGTGTTCTTGTTTATGATGTCAACTCCATGAAATCATTTGACAATCTGAACAACTGGAGAGAAGAATTTCTGATCCAGGTAAAAATATTCATGCTTTTTCTCACCTCCCTGTAAACAGAATTTCACAATAGGGCAAATCAGTAACGCAAGTGTAATATCTCTTACAGGCGAGTCCATCGGATCCAGAGAATTTTCCATTTGTTCTTATTGGAAATAAGGTCGACGTGGATGGTGGAAACAGCCGAGTGGTATGTGCTTGCATTATTTTCCATTGTTGAGGAATATCTCTGAGTTGTAACATTAATTTCCAAATACAAACTTCGCTTGATCACAGGTTTCGGAGAAAAAGGCTAAAGCTTGGTGTGCTTCAAAGGGAAACATTCCTTACTTTGAGACCTCTGCCAAGGAAGGCACCAATGTGGAAGAAGCTTTCCAATGCATTGCCAAGAACGCGTTGAAGAGCGGAGAAGAGGAAGAGCTGTAAGTTTCAAAACAATTCAATACTTGCATACATCTTTTAAATCGCGGGTTTGGTCTCAACATTCTCTTTGTTTTTTTATCTCTTTCACTAGATACTTGCCAGACACAATTGATGTCGGGACAAGCAATCAACAGAGGTCGACAGGGTGTGAATGCTAAAGGATTATCTCCCAGAGGAATGCTTTTGAGTTCAACAATAGGTTTTGGTCTCTCCCATTACCTCTGTTCACCAGTTATCTCTAAATATGTTGTAAATTTTTTCTTCTGTGGGTAAAAAGGGACGAGACACAAAAAAAGGAACCCTAAAAAAAAACGAATTGAATTGTTTAGTAAGTTATTTGTGGGCTTTTACGTTATCACGCTTCTTGGGATCTCTTACATGTTCGTCTTGTCGAAAACTTGGCGAGAACAGAAGTTTGTCGTCCGAATTCGATACATTGTTGTGCTATATATCGTCTTTAAAAACTATTGGATGTTTTTGAAGAAGTATCAAAACTATTGTTTACTTTCACATTTTGTCACTTGTGGTTGATTTTTGTGAAGCATGTTCAGTTGATCAACTCTCTAATTTTGTTGATTCTCTAGCAATTTGGTTCATAGGGCTTTCATCTTCATCTTTGTAATTTTGTTCTTTTTACGAATGTTATTGCAATTTGGTAAACTTACTAATATTGTCGCCATATCATTTCCCATTTTTCATTCTGTAAAATAAAAACCCATTTTCATTCAAATCACATATCTGATCAAATTTCTACAACTTTTGTATGCCATTTCCCTCCAAATTCTAAACAAAACAAAAACCTCACTGTTTGTTTGATCCAATCTCAACCTCAGGATTCGAACTATTCTTCTTAGGATTACTCTTAGAGTCTCTCCACCGGAAATTACCAAAAAGCTCACCCATATCTTCAAGCATCCTCCCTTGCGTCTCCGGCAAGAAAGTATAAAAGAAAACCCAAGCCACCGTCGCAATTCCTCCGAACAAGTAAAACGCTCCTCCGGTAGTCATCCCTTTCGACATAGGAAGAAACGTCATCGAGATCACACCGCTCGTCAATCTGTTCACAACCACACCCATACTCGATCCTTGTGATCTCAACCTCAACGGAAATATCTCCGAGCTATAAACCCAAGTGATCGGTCCTGCTCCGATCGAAAACGAAGCTACGTAAGTCATCACCGTCGCTATACTTAACACAAGAGCCCACTTTACTTTCTTCTCCGTCTGATCTATAACCGTTAGAGATGTTCCTAATGTCGCCAGAGACAATACCATTCCTCCGACGCTGGTTAGAAGCAACGGTCGTCTTCCGATCCGGTCGAGGAGTAAAGTGGCGACTAGTATGAACGATGTCTTCACGATTCCTACGGCTACAGTCGCTAGAAGCTGCTGGTGATCGGTTTTTAGACCGGCGGTTTTGAAAATCCGCGGTGAGAAGAGAACCACCGCGTCGATTCCGGAAGCTTGCTGGAAGAAATGGATTCCGATTGCGGCGATCATAACGCGACGTACGGCTGGTGTCGGACGGACTAGAAGCTCTCTCCAAACTCCTTCTCCATGACTGTTCTTCCTCGACACCTATAAATGTGAAATTTATTGGCGAAATCATGGCAAAATCGCGAAATCGAATTCGATTGTTTGGAATCGGGGACGGTGTGTATACCTGAACGACGTCGTCGTGGCAGTCGGCGGGTATTCCGGCGGCTTTTTTGATGTCTTCGAGACGGAGAGCTGATTCCGCGAGGGAATCAGAGGTTTTGTCGAGAACGCGTTTGGCTTCGCCGAGACGGCCTTGCATAACGAGCCACCGTGGAGATTCCGGCATGGCTAAAACGCCGATCGCGAGTAAAACGGAAGGTACGGCTCCGATTCCGAGCATGAATCTCCATCCCAATTTCAGAGGAAACCCCGAGAAGGCGAGGTTCGATACATATCCGAGCATTATTCCGGCGTTGATGAACACCTGTACACGTCACCATAACCGCTATGCCACGTCAGATATTACTCTCTTTTCAAAAATAATGCACCAAACCTACCATTGGCCAAATCGTTATAAAGATGATGAACGAAAAGTCAACGATTTCTTAGTCACTTAGAAATAATATTTTTATATTTTACAAAAACTACTTAAAAAGACAATATATTAAAAATATATATTTAACATCATATTCTTGATATTAATTTCCGGTTAAGTTTCTGAAAAATTCAATTAGCGCCTAACTAATTTTTAAATATTGATTTTTATTTAATATATATGTATACCTCCGGCAAGGAAGTGAGGAAGCCACGGGAAGATGCCGGAGAGACTTCGGCGGTGTAAACAGGTGCGATCATGAGGGCATAACCGACGCCGATTCCGGCGACAAATCTTCCGAACATGAGGAAAGCATAGTTAGGAGCGAATCCCATGAGAAGTGCTCCGGCGAAGAAGATAGCTCCGGCCAACACGATTGTGTAACGCCGACCAATCCAGTCGGAGGTTTTTCCGGCGGCGCAAGATCCGATAAGTGAATAAATGTTGAGGCTTCCGGCGAGAATCCCGATTTTAAGATCACTAATCTTCAAATCTCTCTTGATATAAATCATTGCTCCACTCATCACTCCTATATCTGCAAATTACAAAAAAAACATTTAATCATTTATATTAGAGAATAGAGATAGTCGTTAAATGAGTGATTAGCAGTGACCGGAAAAGAGATTAACGATAAAACTAACCATAACCGAGGAGGATTGAAGTCATGGAAGCTAAGATTGCACACGCGAATGCATACTTGTTTCTCTTTGGTTTCGCCGGCGGACCTAACTCCGGCACATGTTTTGTTGCCGGTGCCGGCGACGGGACTGCTTGGTTTTCCGGCGTTAAACCTGTCATTGCGTGAGAGAATGGGGAAGAGAAAGAGTTGTGAGGATTGAATATTATACTAACAATAAGCTGTAGTCATGAGCTGTGTCTTAAATAGACATGTGTGTTCACACATAAGTATCATAAAAGGGCAAAACCGTCCGAGATTATGGGAAAATTGTCCAAAACTATATATGTATCATTACATTTGCATCTTTCATTAGAGACAAAACAAATATCAGTAGAAGAACGGCAACTAATGATGCATAAATTTTCATTTTTATATGTAAATTATTTAGTACACATTTTATATTGAATTTGTTTGGATTTGCTCTACCAAAAAGGACGACCACAATTAAAATTTCCGGAGGGCTTAAATGTAATTTCGAAAAAGGCTACTTGTTGTCCATGTGAGAGCATCCTCAATGCATAGAGACTCTTTCAGATATAGTTTTTTCAATAATTTTCATTATTTATTTAAATTTTGAATTATTAAAACAGCATTGAACCAATGTTAAATGAGTTTCTAAATTTTTTTAGAATTTCTCATCTAAGAACTCCTCTTCATTCTCTCACCTACTTTTTTGTTATTTTATATTTTTTTGGGCTAGAAAGAGATACTTCCATTGGGAATTAAAACGTATAAGAACATCTACAACCTAACACCAAATCGTATTTTGGTGTAAAATTTTCTCCAACCAAACACCATTTTGGCATTGACTTTTTTTATTTATAAAAAAATCTTTCAAATTTTAAAGAATTTCAAAATTGATTATTATAAAGATCAAAAATAATTTATAGATAAATTATCCAAAACAATTTAGAAACAAATGGTGGTGATTAAACCAAAATCTAAAATATTTTGTTATTTTATATGGCATAATATATGTTTCTTTGTATAATAAATGTTAAATTCAAATAATATTATAATTTTATGAAAGTTTAAAAAAATAAAAATAGTTAGAATTAATAGTAAAATTGAAAAAAAAGAATATATTTAGAATATTTTTTTTTGATGTAAAAAATGATGTAATACATTAGAGTAAAACCCAACACCATTTTGAAGTTACACTATTTTGATGTAAAAAATAATGTAATACATTTGAGATCTTCTCAGACAGCTCCAAACATTATTTATTTCGATTTTAAATCCAAACATTATTTATTTCGATTTTAAATCTTTTCCCCTCTGTAACCTACTAACCTAATGGTATAAATTATATTAAAAAGACTCCTCGGCGAGAAATAAATATATTTATGTGACATTATATATGCTTAGATAAAATACACAACCAATAGACGATAGTTTAGACAACCGATAGTTTACACTAAGATTCGGATCAATGACATTGGATATTTGCGTATACGTTAATATAAAAACAGTTTTTTTTTCTTATCAACGCTGGGCTGCCTATTTTCCTTCTAGCAAAAATTGCCTATTTTTCTTATAATCCGGTAAGTGTACCCTACTGTGAGGCTGAGACAGAGCTTACCCAACAATGAGAGCTCTCCATCCTAAATTTCCGACCAAAACTCGACCGTTCGACAAAGGATCTTGAAATATTTTTTTGGCGAAAGTCGGTGATTGAAAAATGGTTCTTTCCAATCAAATTCCGATCAATTTAGCGTCAGAAATCTACGTGTTTTCTTGTAATGGAGTCTTTTTATTTGATGAGTGCGAAAAGAAACTCATTAACGCATGTAAATATGAATTTCTTATCTAAAAAAGGTAAATACGAGTTACAACTTTTTTCTTTTTTCCTTTCTGAAAATACCAATATATTAAACCGACTGTCTTTTACAAGAGGAAACTTTTTCCTGAACGAACCAGTGGAAGACGTAAGCAATTTTACAGAGAGTTATAACTTTCTCATGTTCTTTAACTTAAAACAATAAAACATATTTTCTTGTACAAATCTTTTCGTAGCTTTAAATGATGATTATACACGTACGTGTGCATGTTTTTCGCGTACAGTATCATAAAATAAACTACGTATATATATATATATATTTCTGCATAATTTGAGTATTCTAACTAAATTAAATTAATTAATTATTCTATGATTTTTTGTTGTCACAACTGAAAGTAATAGGTTTACTCTAACGAAAGAATTTTCAGCATTCTGATAAAAAAATTGATCTCTGTTTATTATCAAAATGTATATAATTAACTAATACGGTTCCTCAGAGAAGCCGGGTCAACACACACAACAGTCCAAGACCACATGTCTTGGTTCTTGAAGATGATAAGAGGTAATAATATTAAAAGATTCCTGCTAAAAATAATATACATATATATATGATTTTTTCTTGGGTTAAATTATATATATATGTGATATTTACGGATACTTGCAAGAAACAATCAGTAGAGAAGTCGTTGGCTTACGAAAGCAATCGCTGTTATGAAGACTACGAATTGTCAAAACAAATTGCTTCTACTTGCAAACTCTTTTAGTCTATAATTACAAGAAGAAGAAAAAAAAAACCAAGTAATTATCAAAACTATTTCGTCTTCTTGAGATGTCAAATACTCCTTTAATTTAATTCTAAATTCTTAAGGAGTAATATATGACATACATTATGCGTGCTAATCTAAAATTTATGAAATTATGAATTATCTAGATACTTTTTTAGGAAGATCGATGAAATAAATAAATGCATCTATAGACTTTAGAGGGAAAAATACCAAAAACTAAGAAAATCCGGTGATTACGCCGGTGTTGTGCCTTAATATTAATCATCTTATAAATAAACTCTTCGTTCTCCATAGATTTTGCATCAATCCTTTCTCATTTTTGGCCAGAGATCTAGAATCGGAGTTGATGGTGACTTCCATCTATATTAGCTTTCATAATCTTTTGTAAAACCATTTTCTTACTGATTACACCGTACACATATGTGTATATATACAAAACCAAAAGCTAAATCGAATGCTAATTTAATCGAATTTCTATTTACAATTGAACTAATATAAACACAATTGATATTCCTCCTCAAGTTGGAGGTGTAAAAATGTTGAGCACACCCAACTTGGAGATGTTCTCTCGAAAGAGAGCCGGATAAAGAGCTTTGGTCAGAACATTAGCAAATTGTTGATTGGTACGAACATACATAGTTTTAAGAAAACCACAATCAATCATCTCTCTCACTTTGTGGCAGTCATTCTCTATATACTTCGTATGCTCGTGAAATACTTGATTGCGAGCAATGTGTAAAGCTGCAGTGTTATTCGAAAATCCATCAACACATGAGCCAACCATATCAATTCCTTGGTAGCCATGTACATTGCTCTGTATTCTGCTTCAGCAGAACTGCAAGACACTGTGTTTTGCTTCTTAGATTTCCAAGTGATCAAAGAATCACCGAGAAACATGGCATAACCTGTCACAAACATCCTAGTATCCGGACAAGCACCCCAATCCGAATCACAATATCCTCTGAGATCAAACTTATCATCTGCAGCATAAAACAAGCCTTGTCCTATCGTGCCTTTAAGATAATGTAGAACCTTGTGAACAGCTTGAAGATGAGTATCCCTAGGAGCAGAAGAATATTGAGCTAATTTGGAGACTGCAAAAGCAATATCAGGCCTTGTGATAGTCAAGTATTGAAGCTTGCCAAGTAGTCTTCTATACTGCTTGGGCTCAGCAATAAGATCACCATAATCTTTAGAGAGCTTCTAGTTGGGTTCCATAGGGATAGAAGAAGGTTTACATCTAGAGAAACCACTTGAAGCTAAAAGATCTAGTGTATATTTCCTCTTATTCACAGAAAGTCCAGTATGAGATCTAGCCATTTTCAGGCCAAAAAAAAACTTGGGAGCCCCAAGATGTCTAAGCTTGAAATGTGTACTTAACTGTGTCATTAACTCCTTGACTGCATCATTATCAGTGCTTGCAATCATGATATCATCAATATAGACCAGCATAACTAGAAACTTTCTATCAAACTACTTCACAAACATAGTGTGATCACCCGAACACTTCTCAAATCCCAACAAACTCAAAGTAGAGGAGAGCTTGATGAACCATTGGCGAGAAACCTGTTTTAAACCATAGATATACTTCAACAATCTGCAAACAACACTTGAAGAGACTTGTTCCCCCTTAAGTTCAGCATATCCAGGAGGTAACTTCATATAAATTTCCTCACCTAAGTCACCATTCAAGAAAGCATTTGAAATGTCTAGTTGAGTAAGAGACCATTTCAACTTTGGTGCCAAAGCCAACATGAACTTGACAGTTGCGAGCTTAGCAACAGGAGAAAAAGTATTAATGAAGTCAATCCCTTCTTGTTGAGTATATCCTTTAGCCACCAATCTAACCTTATACCTTTCAAGGCTACCATTTACATGATGCTTCACTGTGTATGCCCACTTACATCCAATAGCTACTTTCCCTTCAGGTAGATCACATATATTCCAAGTTTCAGTCCTTTCCATGGCACCCATTTCCACACCCATAGCATCGCACCATTCCTTAAAATCCTTGGCTTCAGAATATTTTTCAGGTATGGGAATATCAGAAATAATATTTAGGAAATCATAGAAAGGCTCAGATAAGTATGAATAAGAAATATAATTTGTGATGGGATAAGGAGTAGTTATCTTAGTAAGAGTATTAGTAGTATAACAATGGAAGTCCTGCAAATGTTTAGGTGGTTTGGATTGTCTGCGAAATATAGATTCAGAAGGAATCAAAATCTCAGAAGATGACACATCATGATTTGGATGGGCATCATAAGATGTTTGCACTAGAGGCAAAGGAACATCTAAGGGAGCAGGAGACTGTAATAGAGGAAATAAATCTCTTGCATTATCCTTGATATTAGATGATACAAAAGGAAAAATATCTTCATGGAAAATAACATGTCTAGAAACAGAAACAGCATGTGTCTCTATATCTAATAACTTGTATCCTTTGTAACCAGCTGGATATCCTAGAAATACACATGCCTTAGCTCTAGGTTCAAAAATATTTCTACCGTTAGGAGATGTAGAATAATAGCATAAGAAACCAAAAGCTTTCAAAGATTGATAATCCGGAATTTTACCAGTGAGTTTCTCATAGGGAGACTGATTATTTAGGACTATAGAAGGTAATCTATTGATAAGAAACACTGCAGTTAATATACAATCCCCCCCCCCCCCCCAATACTCTAATGGTATGTGAGATTCAACTCTAGCAACAGTCAAAAGATGCTGATGCTTTCTCTCTACCACAGAGTTTTGTTGAGGTATTCCAGGACATGAATGATAAGCAATAATACCTCTAGACAAGAACAAGTCATGAAATTTTAATTCCTATGCATCATCAGACCTAACAAATTTAACTTTCTTATCATATTGAGTTTCGATCATTTTAAGAAAGTTAGGAAAAACTTCTAGTCCATCAAATTTCTGATAAAGCAAATATACCCAAGTAGCTCTACTAAAATCATCAACAATTGTGAGAAAGTATTTATAACCATCTACTGTAGGAACATAAATGAACCCATGTATCAATATGTACTAACTCAAATGGTGTAGCACACATATGATGTTGTGATTTGAAAGGTAGCTTAGATAAATGACATATATGAAATGCATCAGAAACTTGTTTATTCATTTTAATATTTTTTAAACTCAGGACATCAGAAAGTGTAACTATTTTAGGTTGAGAGGGATGTCCCAAACGCTTATGCCAAGTAGCTAAATCAACAGAGACACTAGCACAGGATGAAGAAATACCTTGTAAAGAGAAAGTATTATTTGCAGTATTGAAATCCAGAACATATAAGTTTCCCACTTGACTACCTTGACCAATCATCAACTCCCGAGTAATTCCCTGAATAAAATATGCATCAGCTGTAAATCTAACCTCAGAGTTCAATGATTTAGTTAAAATACTGACACTTAAAATGTTAAATTTAAATTCAGGAATATATAACACATTGTATAGAGAGAGAGCATCAGTCAATTGAATGAATCCTATGCCCACTATCTTAACTGTGTAATCATTAGGGAGTTTCACATATGTATGGTCTAAGGGTTTATATTCTCTAAAAAGGTTCTTATCATGAGTAACATGGTGTGTAACCCCTAAATACACTATCCAAACTCTAAGAGACACAGCTGGTTCTGTAGATACGGAAGAGACTAACATGTCATAATAGGAACTGTGATAAAGATTCAGAAATGTACCTGAAACCGATGAGATAACAGATGCAGGGTGAGAAGTAGAATCACAAGGAAGATCAGGAGAAGGTGAAATACTAGGAGCATGAAGCTTGGTACTAAAATATGAAATCATGATCTGCAACTGATCCTTGGTCATATTCTCAAAATCACTTCCCAACTTCTGTTCGGATGAATCTTTAGAGACATTGTTGATAGAAGGTATTATTGATAGAAGGCATTGTACAATTTCCAATAGAAGGATAAAGATTCAGAGAAGTAAAATTAGCAGCTCCCACTGTCTGAGAAGACTTTGCTTTTGGATGTCCAGGAGGAAATCCATGGACTTTGTATCAACGATCAACTTTATGCCCAAACATGAAGCAGTGAGAACACTTTGGCTTTCTGAAGTTACCCTGAGACATGAGAATAGATGTAGAATCTGATGAGAGTGTAGACTCCTGAACTTGAACAGCAGCAGCTGGATTAGAAGACATTCTGTTTGTCACTCCAACCACACGTTGACTTTCATCCTGATCCATCATATTATATATCTCAGACAGTCCTGTCTAGGTCTCATGTTCAGGATTTGACCTCTGATATTAGCAAAATTATCATTGAGTCCCATCAGAAACTGAATCACTTTACTGGTTTATGCATCTTCTAACAGCTCTTTCACTTTATCACAATTACATTTCTTAGCATTGTGAGTATTCGTATTTTCAAGTTGTTCCCACAATATCTTCTTCTTTGTGTAATATGTAGAAAGATCCAGGGAACCTTGCTTCAATGTATAAATGGACTGTTCTAATTGATATTTTCGTGGCAAACTGCTGACATGAAATCTCAAGAACAAGTCATTCCACATTTCAGCAGCATCCTCATAGTACAAGATACTATCATATATCTCTTTGCTCACTACATTCATTACCCAAGCCTTTACCATGCTATTACATCTACTCTATATTTTAAACGAACATCCTGAATATCATGCTAATTTGTTTTTCGCATCGAGAATTATCCGCATCGCAATAGACCAGTTATTGTAGTTCGTACCATCTAGTATGTGTGTAACAATAGATAAACCTGGATGATCAGCTGAATGGAGGAAGAGCGGACTAGTGCATTGTCATATGACTTTATTCCTCCAGAGATCTGACTAGTATGACCACGATTCGAACCAGATTGCCGAGAAGTATGCATAATGACTTCAGGTTGAACCGGAGATGAAGATCCAGTTCGATTCTTCATTGTCGAAGCTTCTCCATCAGATTGCGATGTGCGATTTCTTAATTTCCTTCCTTGTTTTGCCATTAGAGCCAAATCGAAGCTTCAAAGTGAGATTGAGCCAAAGACGAAACCACAGCAACGGATTAGGGTTTCCGATGTCAACCAAAACCTATATCGAAACTCGATTGTGCAATCAATCGGTAAAAATCGAAGGAGATTGAAGAAATTTGAAGAAAATTTGGACGAATATCAGAAATTTGAGCTAAGAGAGCTCTGATACCATATTAGCTTTCGTAATCTTTTGTAAAATCGTTTTCTTATTTCATTTTCATCAACTGATTACACTGTACACATATGTGTATATATACAAAACCAAAAGTTAAACCGAATGCTAACTTAACCGAATTTCTATTTACAATTGAACCAATATAAACACAATTGATAATCTACCACCGCTTCTTCGTGGAGGTGTAGTTTCAGAATGGTGCAGAGACATGTTGGTGAATCGATGGCTTTGTTTGTTTTGCGTGTTTCAGAAATTTCTCGATTTTTTTAGGAAAGCCGCGAGATTTCCATTGCTGCAGTTATAAAAAATTAATGAGTTAATGGTGGTTAGTTGCGGATACTTTCTTCTTCTTCCAGCGTTGATAGAGGATTTGGTCATAAGATATGCGCCTCATGAAGCACAGATGCAACACAGATGTGAAAATTCTTCCATCTCCGGTTGCCTTTTCTCGCCGGCAGAGTTGGATGCGGTGGATCTCCTTCAGTGCGAGAAGTTTCCACGTGTCTACACCTTGGACACGTGTTCGGCTATTATGGAATTTTATTGGATAAATTTGGGTGTTTTGGTTTTATATTTATTGTAAAATATATGTTTTATGTAGTTTTATGGAATTTCGAGGAAATCTTAAAACCTGGTTTCAGGTTTTCCTATCCCGGGTGTCGGGATTAATCTCACTCTCTAATAGAGAGTGTTTGTCTAACCCTTTGTGGTTTTTTTAATTTTTTAGTGAGTTTGTAACTTCCCCATTGTGGGATTGTCTCTTTTTCTTTGTGGGATTATATGTACTCCTAGTTGGGTTAATCTTCTAATAATATTTTTGTTGTGGGATTGTCTCTTCCTCTTTGTGGGATTGTATGTACTCCTAACTATTGTATGTACTCCTAGTTAGGTTAATCTTCTAATAATATTTCTAAATTGACGGAAAAAAAAAAAAACTAAGAAAGTCCTTTGATATCTTCCGGATGACATCAGTTTCTTAACTGTTTCTATAACAATCTTTAGTCAAAAGCTTGTTTTTTATCCAATTTAGTATTACTTTTCTTAGGTACTCAAAATATAGTTTTACAGCTTTACTACATAAATCGTGGTTCTCACTATGATGCTTATTGCTTAGTATGTATCATGTTACGGTAAACATTTTTATATAACCATTATGAACACATACGTTTTTCAATATTACCCAAATTTTTTCTTGTTATAATTATTTTAGTTATCAGAAAAAATCCAATAATTGAAAAAGCAGCAAATGGTGAAGTGGGCCAAGATCTAGCAGAAAAGGCAGCCATCATAGGTGACCATAACATTGGGCAACTCGGAATTTTGGACTCCATATGATATGATTTGACCCCACTTTCGCATTTCCAATGTGATTTTAAACACATATATACGTTCGTGAAATGGGAACTATTTGATCGTATATCACATAGTTATATATACTTATATTTGTGACTCATATCGCTAAAATAACAATTAAAAAAAAAGTTATCTCTAACACAAACTAAAAAGACAAAAAACGGGAGATAACTTTTTTGTTTTGTTTTGTTTCGTTTCGATTAATGCATCGATCACATAGACATCATATATCTTATCTATCATTTAATGCTTCACATAAACAAATAATAAGAAAATGTCGGTATTCAACCTTCGTTGACTTTAAAGTTGACCCTCAAGAGTAATATCTATGCAGTTGAGTTGGACCATGACTCAATAAGACAATAATTATTTGTTTAAAAATTAGCGTAGTTCTGGACAGAATCAATCACTTTTTTTTTTGTCCACAAAATATGTATGTATTTATATTTTATATGAAGAAATTAAAATGAGTAAAAAAATAAATGAAAACGAGCTATTTGCGATATCATTTTAGATTTATGTGAATTTGGGACACTGATTAATTAGTTGTAGGTATGGTCTGTTAAGCCAAGGTGTGGAGTCTGTGGACAGTCAACGTAATCTTCTACCAATGTACAAAAGTCCAACACGTGCTTTCGAATTTCTATGTGCTTTTTTTGTTTTGTGAGAAAAGTTTGTGTACTTATTACGTTTTGAAGTTGCTATATCTCTTAAAATGATGAGATCATTAAAAGATCTCGTTCAACAAAATATTAAAAGATCATTTTTTGTATGTTCATATCCAATTAAATAAATTGCATATAAACATACAAAAAATGAATTCATGGATTCGTTGTATATATTACAAAAATTTGACATATGATCTGGAAAATTAGAGGGCCAAATTAAGTTTTAAACATTTAATTATAGAAAGATATGGATATATATAATAGATGCAACTATCTAGATTCCACAGCTGTATATACGTGAATCCAAGTTTCTCACAACTTTAAGATGCTCTGAAACCAGTAATAGTATAATAAAAGATATTTGAATACGTTGCTAAAACAATCTAAAGGATCTTGGGATGTATAGCTATATAAGCCAACTCAACATTCGTTAAATAGTCGAGAGTAGATGCCCTGGAATATTAACAACAACCAAAAAAAATATATATATATTTTAACCAAATATATAGCAGAACCTCTATAAATTAATATTTTATAAATTAATAATCATCATAAATTAATAAAAAAATTCGGTTCTGAATTGAACCAATGTAAAAAATAGCAAAATTCGATAAGATAATAAGATAATAATTTTTTTTGAAGTTCCAATGTAAAAGATGGTTCTAATAATAGCTTAAATTAATAATTATAAATTATGTATATATATATATATATATATCTTAGAAAATTTGGTAAAATATGATTATAGTTTTGTATGTTTATATTTAAAATTGAAATTTTGTTGGAATTAATATCTAATTTTCTTTAACTGCATCAAACACTTTTAGTGTTGTAATCTAGATTTCCTTCCAAAAATTGTGAAAATTTCTAGACGTGATAATTGTTTTATTACGCGTAAATATTTTGGATAGTGTTATCTCGTCTTCAACCTCATCAACGTAATTTTTCTAAAATCTGAATTTTTAATATGTATCATTTTTATCCGGATAGTTTAGTGGGCTATTAACATCTATTATATTACGATAACCAAGATTATTAACATAATGTGGAATAAGATGAATATGTAAACAATAAAGTATACAAATTTTTAAATAAATAAAAGTTTAGAAGAATTTGTACGAATTTTAAAGTAAACTACTTATTTTATATAAATATATTTTACAAAAATCATGAATTAGAAAAAAATTTCTATAAATTAATAAACATTAATTTATCGATTAATTAATAACTCTATAAATTAATAAAATTTTAAAGTTCTAACATTATTAATTTATAGAGGTTTAGTGTATATCGATCAAGTTTGTAGTTTATTGGTTTTGTTAGGTTGATCGAATTTTTAAGAAATTAGATCCTCATAAAATACATTTTTTCTATAGTTTACATAATAAAACTATTAATCTGATTTCGACCAAATACGAATAAAAGGAAAATTGTTCACATTGAAACAAGGCAAATGGTGTCACGTCACCAATCAATCACAACATCGTTGGGCCACGACTTAAATCAAGACAAAACATGTTATACGATCACTTGAAACATACCACAAACTCATAAAGGTCATCTTTAACAAAAAAAAAACTCATAAAGGTCACACTTTGTGGTTTCTATTGCCTTGAAACTCAATAGCCGTCTAAGATTACCACATAGAATTTTCTTTTCCACCGTTTTTTTCTTTCTATCTCGTATTCTTGTTTTGATAAGTGATTAAAAATCTTCACGGCACGATAATAATGATGCTAGACGGTTGAATAGAATACATGCAATACAGTCAAACGGAATCATAGATAGGAGTATAACATTCAGCTTCTTTTTCGTAAAAATAGTTATAACCCATATTTGTTTAATTATATGATTATATAGACCAAATTGTTACGAATGTTATGATTTTCAAGTTGCACGGGATGAGGGAACCACTGAACAAATTTCGTGTTGTTAAACTTAAGTCGGTAAATGGTTAAATATCTTTGATTAAAATATTATTTTATATTATCTATATATAGGCATTTAAACCTTGTAATCGGCAGAAGAAAAGATAGAAAAACAACAACAAAATTTTTACTCGCTTACTCTCTCCCTTGCTCACCAAAATATAATCATCACCTCTTTATTCTAAAGTCCTTCTCGTGCTCTTTTTCTCATATTCCCTCTTTTTTTCGCAATGAGTTGCAGCCGTTTAATCAAACTCTCAGCCATGCCATTTTGTGTATGAATATGGAAAACCGGGTGCTCAACATCCATCCCCATTGACATACAATAATCATTAAAGGCTTGTGAAGTGAATTCACCAGCGTTATCAAGCCTAACTTTTTTTATGGTATAATCAGGAAATTGTGCTCTCAGCCTGATTATTTGGGCAATGAATTTTGCGAAAGCCGTATTCCGTGTTGTCAATAGACACACGTGTGACTATCTACTAGATGCATCAATTAATACCATAAAATATCGAAACGGTCCGCACGGTGGATGAATAGGTCCACATATATCGCCATGTATTCTCTCTAAGAATACTGGAGATTCTTTCCCAATCTTAGCTGGTGATGGCCGAGTTATAAGTTTTCCTTGAGAACATGCTTTACATGAAAACTTGCCTGATTGAAAAATCTTCTGGTTTTTCAACGGGTGACCACTAGAATTTTTTCTTCTCATCATGACTGATCCCGGATGTCCTAACCTTTCATGCCATACTTTAAATGTACTAGTAAATTTCTGGTTTACTGTAACATATGATTCAGTCATATTTATTTTTGTGCAATATAATCTGGAGGACGTCATTGGTAATTCTTCCAATGTATGCTTTCTCTCCGATGTAATGCAAAGATATTCAATGCCTTTCTTATTCATGGTCTCTATATGATATCCATTTCTTCGGATATCTTTGAAACTTAACAAGTTTCTGTATGAATCGGGGGAATACAATGCATCATTTATCTCCAACTTTTTCCCTTTTGGCATTGAAAATCTGACTCTTCCTGAGCCCATAATAATCTTTGTATTACCAGATACAGTACTCACGCTTCCGACGGAGTCTTTCGTTTCAAAAACGGAGAAATACTTTATATCTTTAATTATTGTGTGCGTCGTCGCACTGTCTACCAGACATATATCTCCGTCTTTGATCTCAAATTTTGACATCTTCTGGTGTCACAATATTAATAAAAGATGCATTAAAATTAAAACAAAACTTTATATAACAGGAAGTTATATAACAAAAATCATTTTAAAATGTTACAAAACACAAGCATATTATACAAAGTGCTTAAAAGACTAATTATCATGTCACATTGATTTTAGTTTTCATTTATACCCATTGATACTTCAGGATCAACGAGGTAGTCTGCGACATCAAGATGATTATCATCATTCAGGCCATTAAAGGAAGGTCCAGCTTCATCGGAGATAAAGTTTGTTTCAACATCCTTCTCTTTTGCCTTTTGCGATTCTTGGTACAGATCGGCTAAATATTTCGGCGTACGACATATATGTACCCAATGTCCTTTCATGCCGCATCTGTAACGGGCATTCTCCGTTTTTCTTTTATTCGCGCGACCAACTTCATTTTCATGAAATCTTTTGTTGGTTTTTTCCGCGTTGAAATTATTTGCCTGGAATCTTCTTCCTTGTCCTCGTCCACCACCTCTTCCACGACCGCGACCACGGCCTCTACCGCGACCACGTCCTCGTCCTCGGAAATTAGATGCTACCACATTCGCTTCTGGGAATGGAGCCGATCCAGTTGGACGGGTTTCATGGTTCATTATCACGAGCTCATTATATTGCTCAGCAACAAGAAGGACTTGCATCAAATTCGAATAACGGGTGAATTCTCTCGCCCGGTATTGTTGCTGCAGGATTACATTTCCAAGATGAAATGTTTGGAGAGTTTTTTCAATCATATCATAATCACTTACACTCTGTCCACATAACATTATCCTGGAGGTTATTCCGAACAAAGCGGAATTATATTCACTAACACTTTTGTAAACCGCAGATTCAACCACTCATATTTTGCCTGTGGTAAGATCACATATTTCTGGTGATCTAACCTATCTTTGAGTGATTGCCAAAGATCTGCAGGATCTTCTTTTGTGATATATTCATCTTTTAAACCATCATGTATATGGTGGCGTAGGAATATCATGGCCTTTGCCTTTTTTCTCATCGGATATCGTTTCCGATTTGGCACTGGTATCACCAGATGTCTTTTCCACTTTAGCGATGATATTAAGAAGCCCATTCGCTTTTAGGTGCATCTTTGCACTTGCTGCCCATGTCATATAATTGTTTCCAGAAATATCAAGTGCAGCAATCTCAAGTTTTGCCAAGTTTGACATGATAACTATATCACAAAATTTTAAACATCAAATTAGTGAACAGCCTTATTAATTTTAATTTTCAATTTAAAGAATCGTGACAATATATTTAAAATGATTAAGTATAATAACAGCAAAAATAAAAATAATTTCAGGAGGCAGAGCCTTTCATATAATAAGCAATAATAATTAAGAGAAACGATAAAAGAAATAATAAATCAATAGACACAGTCTTCCACATAATTTAGGAGGCAGAGCCTGCCACATGATTATGGAGACATAATTTTAATTTGATCGAGGAGGCAGCGTTTACCATAACAATCAACTCGGAAAAGACATAGCCTATTATATGTCTTTTCTACTAATTGTATATTTTTTGTTTCTTGCCACCAAAAGAGAGAGAGATAATCATCTAAAAAAGATAAAAAAATTATCAAGTATTTTCATTTAAAAGTATTATCAAAGTTCACATTATTTTACACATAAATCTTCGTGAACACTTTTGAATTTAGATATTTATATTTTGTTTTTTAAAAAGTTGTATAAAAACAATGTCATTTGGTGTAATAATTGGTCATAGAAGACACATAATTTTCAAGGACACTAATTAACATGTTTTGTAGTTTCCTATCCCAATATATTGTGGACTTAGAAGTATGGAACTTTTTGGTTAAGAGAAAATGATATTTTGGTCATAGCTGGTATTTGTGGTATTTTAATTTGGTCATAAATTAAATATAATTGGATTGATAAAAAAATCGTAGGTTTAATTATGATGACATTTTCTTACAAAATTTTTATACTTTAAGAAAATCACCAAACTCGCTTTAAATATTTAACATCTACGAAATTATCAAGTATATACTCTGAGCTTTAATTATACTAAAATATGACTTACGCTATGTGCGAGTTTTTAGTTTTACAATTTTATTAAATTTAGTGAAATTTTTTTTGATTTATTTAGTAGTTTAGTATTTATGTTTGACAAAACAACCAATTCTTTGTAGATACAAAATAATATTTGATTTGAAATAAGATAAACTACTTCTCTTATTTATACTGCATCAAAATATGAAATAATTCTCAATCACTTTGATATCGATAATTACTATTTAAAATATATTTGTTTAAAACTTTGTTATCTACATATATTTGGTCATTGGCTAAATCATGTTATCTAAATAACCGATTAAGATTTTGAAAATAAAAATTATCAATTATTTTATAATCTCTATCTATAGTATAATTACTTATCATTTCTTTTTTCTCTTTTATCTCCGTCTTGTGAATTTATATAGTTTTGATCTTTGGAAATAATTCATTTTCTTATGTAATTTTCTTTTACATTTTTTGTGTTTCTTATTTATTTCTTTTACATTTTTTGTGTTTCTTATTTATATAGTCAATTTATCATTTTATTAGATTTTAGCAGAAAAATTAGATTAAAATTTTTGATTAACTGAAAAATACAAAAAGATGTTCAAGAGTATTGAAACTAAATCCGACGAATTCATTAATTTGTTGTTGTGAAATCAAGATGAATTGTGCGAAAGAATTCTAATACGGCCGAACCAAATAACGAAATTTTTAAAAAAATATATATATAGTCGAGTTAAGAAACTTTAAAAAAATTATTTATCTTGAATTCATAAATCAAAAACGTAAAATAAATCTAAAAGTTTACTTAAATGATGTGACAATATATCATTTTATTTTTAAATTCAATTAAGTACATTCAATGATTCAACTAAAATTGGAAAAATTTATGTAATTATATATATGATTTTTATATTCAAAATTTCTATTTTATTTTTTCGAATCTCTATTCATTTTTCCTTGTATTGTATTTCTAAATTTTGTTTTGTTATTTGTTTTCATTCTTTTGTGTTTATATATATATATATATATTTTTTTTTTAAATTGATACTTATTAAAAGCAACAATAAATATAAATAAACATGAATTAAGTAAAAATTATTGAATATATTTTAATATTTTTTATGTAGAGATCGTAGATGGAAATTTTTTTTTTGTCAAATATAAATTAATTTGATATATTCAATTAAAGTTAGAAGAATTTATATAATATAAATATTTAAAATTTTTATTTTAGTTTTTTTAATATCTATTTATTTTTCGTATTGTATTTTTTAATTTTATTTTTCTAAATTTGTATTGTGTGGTATTAATAGAAAATAATAAATAAAAGAATTAAATGTTTATTAAATCATTAAATTTAGTTTCAATATAATTATTTTTTATTAATGATGTGAATATTTTAAATAATGATGTGGATATTTTAAGAGGAGAGAAAACTCTCCTATTATATAATAGACGCTAAACTTAAAAAACATTGATCCAGTGATCTTTGCATAATAAAGCTATAGAGTCACAGAGAGACAAAACCATGACGATGTAAGTTGTCAAGGCAACGTTTTTTCAATTCAAAAGCAGTTGATTGAGAAAATAAAAAATAATATATATATATATATATATATTGTCTTCATTGATATTGAATTTAAATATTAATACATAAAATCTAAAGGCAATGAAAATTAAGAGTGGACCAGATCTGGATATCCAGAAATTTAAAGATATCCAGATCCGTGGAAAAAGTATCTGGATCCGGATCCGTGATTTTCGGATATCCGAACTTCGGGTATTCGACAAAAAATTAAGATATCCGGATCCGGAAAAAGTAATTAAATAATTAAATTAAAACACTAAAAAAATTTAAAATGTTTTTAAATTTAAACTATAAATTAAATTTTTGAATAATTTTTTTCAAAATAAATATGATATATTAAAAAAAAAACTAAAATCAATATATATGCATATATTTTTATATAAAAATAACTTAATATATGTAAAACTATATGTTTTTAATATATTTAATGTGCCCGGATCCGGATCCGGATATCCGGACTTTGAAATTTTACTATCCGGATCCGGATCCGTTTTTCACGGATCCGAGATTTTACTATTTGGATCCGGATCCGGATCCGGACGTCCCGGATATCCGTATTTTCAGAGCGGATAGGAACGGATAACAGATTAGATACCAGATTCCGGATAAAAATTCTACCCCTAGAAGAATATATACAAGAAATTGATGGGAAATTTTCTTTTGTCCAAATGCATATGCATGTGGCATGTGCTATACGCGGAAAGGTCCTAAAGTAGAGATGGGTGGATCTGTGGACCAGTTAAAGTTAGTTGTGGTTTTGTCTAATATATATGTAGACAAACAAATTTAAGAGTTATTATTTAGTTTTTTTGTGAGATTCGACATGACACCAATCAGGTAATCATGTGTATGCATGCATGTTTGCTTGACTCTCATCATTGTGAACAAATGATTGTATTCTAAGTGGCTACAGATCATATTTCTAATTTGATCGATGTATATTGTTTGTAACCGATTCAAGTAGCGGCCGATAAGGTTTCACGACTATACGTTGCAGACTACTATTTACCAGAATATATTTTATTATTCCGGAATAAAAACTGATCGGAAGATCGCTAAAGAATTGCATAAAGTGGAAATCGGTGCGTTAACCTCTGGTTTGATAGTTGGTCTCAACTCGGTAGACTACATGATATCACGGGGGATAGAGGATTCATTGATCTAGGTATCTCTGCCAACTCAACAGTGGAATCAGTCATGAGCTCTCATCGTAGACGAAGGCATAGAACTGAGGGCTTGAACAATATTGAGGTCGAAACCAATTGAACTCCATTCGAGCAGCCGGAAGCGACGTCCACAGAGAAGGGCTTTGCACTGGTTTGCAGCCCAATTGCAACCATCAAGCTGAAAAAGATAGCCGATCATCACAAAAAGATAAAAAAATCCAATCATTTCATAGATTGCTCTGTTTTTACAAATATTCTGTTTTTTTTTTCACCTTTTTAGCATAAAAGTCACATTTTTGTAAAAATAGTTTTTTGGTTTGAATTAAATTTAACATTCATTTAAAAAAAATTGAACAAGTGATGGAATATAGACGTTAAAAAAAAAACATAATTTATGGAAATGCAAGATTACAAAATTTCATTAGGTTTTTGAAGATATGTAAAAATAATATGGCATAATACCAAATTTATAAAATTGCGTTAGAAAGTATAAATTAATCACCAAATGTGTGGTGGCCTAATGTTTAGTGCAACGAGTAATTTTTATTTGTGCTCCGGGTTCAGCTTTCTTTGGGAGAGATGATTTATACTATGTCATAGTATTATCACCAGCCTAATCTCGATCCATGGAGATGTACGACTTCCGACTCTGAACTTCGTTGTTATTAACAAAATGTATAAATTCATAATATAATCATTAATCAAATTAGGCAACATACACGTCAATATTATAATTCAAAAATAATTTATCTAAATGTCACAAAAATAAAAATCAATTATCCAGAATGTCAAAGTTAAAAACTTGTGATCCATAATGGCAAAGTTGTGTGTTTCGGACCAAAATACCTTTGTGTGTCAGTGTATTTCAGCGTAGACGTACATTGTAATGATCGTGGTGTATGTATATTGTGATGTATATGGACGTACATGAACTACACCAAACACAGAAGAAACCAATGAAGGTCCACTAAATCCGGAAGAAACCAATGAACGTCTACCAAACTCTGGAAATAATGAGAATGTATTAGTTCATGTACGTCCATATGCATCACAATATATGTATACCATGATCATCACAATGTACGTCCACGCTGAGACAAACTAACACACATAGGTATTTTAGTCTGAAACACACTACTTTGCCATTCTGAATCAGAAATTTTTAACTTTGACATTCTGAATAATAAAATTTTAAATGTGATCATTCTAGGTAAATTAACTATAATTCAAATGGTCATAAAAGACAACGAATGGAACAATGTAAAATAATAATAACAATCTGAAAGCACATTGGTTAATGGTTACTAATACTTTATATTGATAGAATTTAGAGAAAACTCTAGAAGTATGATAGTTTCTCTCATATTTATTGATTAGCCAATATATTTATTTATACAAAGTCATAACTTGATTAGCAAGTTCTTTACAAATATAATAATAGGAAATCTACTTATTTAGCATAAGAAAATATACACAAATATTAACTTTCTTTTCAATTCGATCTCGTCGTAATCTCTAAGATCTCCTAATACCCTCCCGCAATTTGGACAATTATCAGGGTATCTTCACGGTCTTTATACCCACTGTAGGATCATCAATGGCATTTATACCTCGCCATAAGGTCATCGATTCAGTGGAGAATATTGTAGTAGTTGTGTATCTCTGTCGTCGCGTCACCATGTGAATTGAACGAACTCATCAATTGGTTCATGCTCATAATTCACAGCAACATCATCATGTCATCACCCCATCAGATTCGTATATATCCACTGGAGTTATCATCTTCGTGGCTACATCAAATTCGTAGTCGATAGATAGTCACATGAAGACTTTTTCTTAAAAACATGTATTTTGAACAAATAAAATACCACAATCGAAAGAAAAAACATATGCAATCACGTCTATTTCTTCTTTCTTCTCTTTTTTTTTGATATTGAAAGCAAAGAAAATCAATAGTGTATGTTTGATTTTCTAAAACAAACAAATGAAACACACTTTTTTTTTTAAATGCGGAAAATAATAGAACCATAACTCAAATGAATATGATCAACGCTCTGATACCATGATAGAATTTAGAGGAAACCCTAGAAATATGATAGTTTCTTTAATATTTATTGATTAGCCAATAGGCTTATTTATACAAAGTCATAACTTGATTACCAAATTCTTTACAAATATAATAATAAGAAATCTATCTATTTAGCATAAAAAAATATTCACAAATATTAATTTTCTTTTCAACTCGATCTCTTCACAATCTCCAAAATCTCCTATCATATATATATATATATATCGGTCTTTAGTCTTTACTATCAAAAAGTGAATAAAGAATCATTCGGTCATTACTTTGTTAACAATCATTGGAGGATAAGCACAAACTACTAACTTTAGGCCTTTTTGGTATAGTTGAGCACGCACTGTCTTCAAAAAGTTGGATTGTAAAATTTTGTGGATATATAGGGAATATAATAGAAAAGAAAAATGGATGTATATACTTTTGTTTAGTGATTTTAAAAGTGGGAATATACATTGAATATGTTAAAGTAAAGCACGATTTTCACGCGACTCGTATGCATGAAGTAAGAACTAAATTATAGAATCGAGCATAGAATATAATTTATTCTCTTTTTAGAGTAAAGTTTTATTTTGCTATAAAAAAAGAAAATAAAGGTTCAGCATTTTATTAACGGGCTTATACCTTTAGGCCCAACTACAGAGCCCGAATTGTAGTTTTGCTCTCTCCTCCCTCGGTCTCTCTCTTTGCTTTGTAACAGCGCGTGGCGTCACGCTCCGCTTAGGGTGACTGGGTTCGTGATGAGATAGAGAGAGAGAGGAAGAGGAACGATTCAACTTCAAATATGGCGAGAAGCTCAGTGAGAGATGTTTCTGGCAGTGATATAGTTGGAGTCTCATCTCCCTGTACTAGAATTTCCCGAGTGTATGTCTGAAACTTGACATGAAGTGCTTAAAAGAAGGGGTTTTGCATCACATTCGCTCCATCAAAACTGGTTTAACCTTGACAGCAATCTCCTCGAACCAACTCGTTAATCTCTATTCAAGAAATGGCTTATTACGGGAAGCTCGGAATGTGTTCGACGAAATGCCTGAGAGAAACGTTTACTCGTGGAACGCTGTGATCTCGGCCTACGTAAAGGTCAACAATTTGAAGGAAGCGCGGCAATTGTTCAAAACGGCTGATTCTGAACGAGATTTGATTACGTATAACACTTTGCTTTCAGGGTTTGCTAAAACTGATGGGTGTGAGAGTGAAGCCATTGAGATGTTTTGTGAGATGCAAAGGAAAGAGGAGGATGGGATTTGGATAGACGATTTCACTGTCACTACAATGCTTAAACTTTCTGCGAAATTATCCAATGTGTTTTATGGTGAACAGTTGCACGGGGTTATGGTGAAAACCGGGAATGATGCAAATAAGTTTGCTGTTAGTTCTCTCATTCACATGTATTCAAAATGTGGGAAGTTTAAGGAAGTTTGTAATGTCTTAACCGGATCGTGTGTTGAGATTGTTGATGGTGTGGCTAAGAACGCTATGATTGCAGCATATTGTAGAGAAGGTGACATTGAAAGAGCTTTGAGTATATTCTGGAGAAATCCAGAACTGAATGATACAATTTCGTGGAATACACTGATTTCAGGATATGCGCAGAATGGATATGAAGAAGAAGCTGTGAAGATGGCTGTTAGTATGGAGGAAAGTGGGTTAAAATGGGACGAGCACACTACAGCAGCTCTACTAAATGTTCTGAGTAGTTTAAAGCGCCTGAAGATTGGAAAGGAAGTACATGCTCGGGTATTGAAGAATGGATCATATTCTAATAAATTTATAAGCAGTGGAATTGTTGATGTTTACTGTAAGTGTGGAAATATGAAGTATGCGGAGTCTGTCCATTTGTTATATGGTTTTGGCAACTTGTATTCAACTTCTTCAATGATCGTGGGTTACTCGTCTCAGGGCAAGATGGTGGAAGCGAAAAGGTTATTTGATTCTTTATCTGAAAAGAATCTAGTGGTCTGGACTGCGATGTTCATGGGATATCTCAATTTACGGCTACCTGATTCTGTGATTGAACTTGCACGTGAATTTGTAGACGAGGAGACCAAAATTCCTGATTCTTTGGTCATGGTTAGCATTCTTGGTGCGTGCTCTTTACAAGCTTCTATGGAACCGGGGAAGGAGATTCACGGTCACAGCTTGAGAACAGGTATTTTTATGGATAAAAAACTTGTTACCGCATTTGTTGACATGTATTCGAAATGCGGGAATGTTGAGTATGCTGAAAAGGTCTTTGAAACTAGCTTCCAGAGAGATACAATTATGTACAATGCCATGATAGCTGGTTGTGCTCATCACGGCCATGAAGCAAAAGCTTTCCAGCTCTTTGAAGATATGATCGAGGGTGGATTCAAGCCAGATGAAATCACGTTTATGGCCCTCCTGTCAGCTTGTCGTCACCGTGGCTTAGTTCCAGCGGGTGAGAAATACTTCAAGTCGATGATAGAGATTTACAACATATCCCCTGAAGTTGGTCACTATACCTGCATGATTGATTTGTATGGGAAGGCCAATAGGTTGGACAAAGCCATGGAATTTATGGAAGGTATTGATCAAGTTGAAGAAGATGCTGTTATTCTTGGAGCGTTTTTAAATGCTTGTAACTGGAATAAGAATACAGAGCTTGTGAAGGAAGTGGAAGAGAAATTGTTAGTCCTTGAAGGATCTAATGGGTCTCGTTATATTCAACTAGCTAACGCTTATGCCTCGTCTGGTAGATGGGATGAGATGAGACGGATACGTAATCTTATGAGAGGGAAGGAGCTGGAAAAGTTTTCTGGGTGCAGCTGGGCATATATCGATAATCAAGTTCAAATGTTTACTTCCTCTGATATTTCCCATTTCAAAACAGAAGCTATATATTCCATGCTACATTTTGTGACCAAGGATTTGTCTGAAATTGCTAAAATCACGATTTAAGGTATCAATTTTCTGTACATTATTATAGAATACTCACATGACCCAAGGTTAATGATCTCTGCCTTTGTGCTTTAAGGGTTTCGTCTGCCATTTATGGTCAGTAATGTTGTTTCACGGATTTTGGGTACTTAGATTCTATTTTACAGTTAGCTTTCTCAATGTTCTTATCATCAGGGATTGTTTGGTCATCACTGTTTTGAGTGTCAACTTTTTTGCTGATTTTTGGAGATCTACTCAGCATTTTTTTACTTGCCTCTCTTGTAAAGTTTTTGCATCATCCAAAGACCCAATATTTCTTATCTTGTACTTCAATATGAGTGTTATTGGCAAAAGTTCTGGATTCAGAAACAAAAACCCAAGTTTTCTTATCCAAAATGGTTGTTTTAAGCTTCCTCCATTGATGGAAGGGTCTCTCAAGTCTTAACTTAGCTCACAGTCTCAACCAGACGATAAGGTCATGTGAATACCGATAGATTCTATGTATTTATTCATCTCTCATGGTCTCCGTAACATGTATTAGAGTTGGAGTGAACTGTTTACTGTATGTTCTCCTTTTGCAATCACTCTTACTAAAAAGTTTTTTATTTTATTATTTTGAAGAAGCAGGCCGGGAAGAAACCAAGCAACACCAACACAAAGAAGTTAGGACACCAACAATAAAAACAACATCAAACACAGAACAACAACAGCAACAGAAACCAGTACAAGAGAACCATGGAAACCAAAACACAAAGCGAAACCTTCCAACAGAAAACCTGTCCTAGCAAGTTGCAGCAGGTAAACCACACTTCTCGGGGAGTTTCTCAGCGAGGTGAAAGTCGATCCCACTGACAAAGGGACTGTCTTTATGCTCGCAGAGACACTGGAAGTTGGCCTTGGACAGGGCAGTGCAGCAAGGGCCTGCGGGATCAATCGCGGTGGTCAATGGGTTCTTAGTCTGCACATAGGGCTTGCAAGAGTACAGACCAGCAAAGGTCATACCGCAGAGGTTCTGTCCGGTTGCTGCCGTGAGTGTCAAGGCAAGAACCAAGGTAATAACAACAAGCTTAGTGTTTGGCTCCATGGCTTTGAGTACTTTGAGAGAGTTTTTCACCAAATGTTTTGCAACTATTTGATGGGTTTGCTCTTCTCTCAGCTTAGGATAGGCTACGCTACCTGCTTCATAGGGTTTATATAGAGAGGATTGGCACGTTACTGGTGTGATTAGATCTACAAAATTATGATTTTAACATGAAAGCATGGGTCCCTAGCATCATATAAGACAATAATCTTGTGATTAATCTCAACTAATCTCCTGTGCTTATTATTCAATATCAATATTCATTTAAGAGCATGTGTAGGGGAATATCGAATGTCAAAAATGGTCTATACTAATACTGTACATGTGATATAATCTACATTCTTTTGTTGTCTTATGATACTTTAATATAATATAATTCTACACTATAAAGTAAGAAGACCCGTGAAACATTGGCATTACTATGTTCCAATGTGCTAACTTGTCACGGGCGTTCTTTGGTGGCCTCAAATTTTATTGGGGGCTCAAATTTAATTGCTTTCATATGCAACCAAATAATTACAGTTTGTAACTTCTTTTACTTTTGATATATCTTGGACGTATTATCCCAGTTGACAATTTATTAATGAGAATAATCGATCTTTATCCTGTTTTTGGTACAACTGTAGTGGCTCTGTGAGTTATGTAGCAGTCAAAGGTGTCTTATGGTTGTATTTTGTGTTCTTTATCTGCCGAGCTATGAGCTATAACATGTGTAGATGAATGTATGAAGACATTCTAAAATAGAGCTATCATTTATTGCAGCTTGAGCTCACATTTCATAGGTAGAAGAAATCGGGTTGAGTCTTAACCCTGAAATACAAAAAAACATGATTCCATCATGTGAATTGAAAAACATTGAAAATTTATCTGTTTACTAATTTGAAGGCTTTTTTTGCAGTCTCAACAAGTGGAACAGAGCGAATATTGAAATGTGTAGCAGAGGTCAAGTAGGCACAGGCCAAAGAGACATAGATCTTGAACCAGATCATCGAGGAGAAGAAGGTGAGATGCGTACAGATGATCGTGAAAGCAATCACTGCCAAGCAGTTTATGAGGTACTTGTTCGTGTTGAACTCTTTTTCTGTTCCTTGGTTAGGGAAATGGCCACGGGAGTAGAAGTCATTGAGCAGCTGGTCTTTGAGCTGGAATGTGTTCATTAACCAAGCATTGATATCCTTTTCTTGATTTCGGATTTGGGTTAGGTTGATACGACGGATGTGGATGTGAACTTCTGATGGCTCAATACCATAGACATTGTCTAAGAAAGATGGGCAGCGGGTTTTATAACCGATGGTCACATCATAAACTGCAAGAAGTGCAAATAGTTGCACAAGAGTTTGCTTTGTTCAAGAGGAAAAGAAAGGCATAGGATCTTAAATCACTGATGCAAACCAGCAAAAGTATAAACAAACCTGCATCAAGTGAGCATCTCAATTCTTGCAAGCAGGACACGAAACCTTTTGTTCTGGGAAGCAGCACGTTCTTCAGTACTGGAAGGCCGTTTTCAGCTGCAAATTTCTTACTCCTTTCGCATTTAGCCTCTCTGCATAAAGTCCCACGGTGAATTGCTTTAAGCAAAAGGGTTTCTAAACAAGAATGATACTCCAAAGAAGAGGGAACTTACGTGTAATCTGTTCCCTCGGGAAAAAGAGCAAGCCATAAAGCATCTCGGGGATCCTTAAAACTCGAAACTATCTGCCTCAAGTTTGCTTCATCGACTTCCCATTTCCGCTCCACAGGAATGAACTCGAAGAGGTGAAACGCCCAACCAAACAGAGGTAACTTCATCAAACTGCTCTTAAGCACATATTTCATATTCCCAATCTGGCCTTTACGCAGTGCAAGATCCCAGAAGTACATCCAATCAACTTCTGTTCGGTGATTCGCAATGAGCAATACTCGTTCCTCGCAAGGAACCTTATCGCCAGAGAACATAACTTTGGTTCTGTTTATCTTCTCAAATAGGAAAGGCCACAAGGCGAGCCACGAGCCAAAGAAGAAAGAAACACATTTACGGCTATAATGTACGCTGAAAAGCCTCAACACTACACCTGATAAGAACCCCCAGAATATCAACATCATAAAAGCTGTTGAAACCAACACCATCAGACATATTATACCTCTTAACAATCTTATCAGAGACAACTTATTATCAGAGTTTGGTATATTTTCTTCACTCTTTGTAACTTTCTTTTCCATTTTGTTACACCTTAAGATAATCTATTTAACCTCCTGTTGTATCTGTTCTTGATTCAATAAATCGCAGATTTCACATATCTCTTGTTACCAGAATCATCATTGAGTTCTTGAACACAAGTTACTTCACCTGCAATTATATGATCAAAGACTTAAGAACTTGACAAAACATTATATTTAATCAACAGAAAATGAAACTTTAATAGAAACTGAGGATTCCTATGAAAACTTCATATTTAATTACTAAACACTACAGGCTGAAAGATAAATAGATTTAAAAAACCAAACTAAGAATCTAAGGATCTGACTTATCCTTGGATTAAAGTAAAGAAGAAGCTTTATTCTCAGAAACATTTATATACATTGTCTAATAAAAAAAACTGCTAACCATGATAATCAAGATTAAAGCTCAAATCTCAGTTAGGAAAAAAACAATCAGAACACAGAGCATTACAAATTTTCGAGTATTTTTTGCAATGCAGATATAAAAATCCAATAGTGGATTTTTTTTTTTTTTTTTTTTTCAGGAAACGAGACAGAAGAAGACAGCTTTACCATGGAAATGAGCTTCGAGGTTTTATAAACAGTGAAGAAGAAAAATTAATGGCCGAGAAAAAATATCATGAGGGACTGATTGTTTATGAAAATGGGCTCGGAGGTGGTTGGTAATTACGGTTTATGCCATTCTCGTGGAAAGTAGTCAAGGAAGGTGAGGAACTCAAACCCACTGTCCCCTCCTTTTTCGTTTGTATTAAATTCTACACGTCAAAATGTTTGCTCATTACTAATTATTCATCTTATTATATTTTTTAAGAAATTGAAAATAAAACAAATCGGTTTCTAAACTGGGTTGGGCTTTTAAAGCCCATATGTAATATTCTTGAAAGATTTCTTTTCTTCATTAGGAAAATGGCATTAGAAAACCTTCAAATGCATGCATTCACACATGTACGATTAAGCAAACAAATAATAAACTTATGTTAACGAAGTTAAGTGTTACGTTAATTTTAATGACGGTATGATTTTTTTTTTTTTGCATCATTAAGACTACTCGTTATCCAATCAAAAGATCAAAAACAAACTAGTATTTTGCAGAAAATTCTTTCAATTTAAATGGTATATTCAACTGAATAGGTTGGCTCGCTATTCGTTAAAATAATCTCGCTATTCGTTAGGCATGTTCACTAGCTGTGCATTTCAGATTGGATATATTGTTCCAAAATGTTAGTTACCTCAAAAATGGTAAGCCACCTGTGTCTGAAAGCAAATATCCACAATAAAATTATACATATACAAAAATTCTAAACCCTAAACCACAACAAAAATATTATTAAATAAAAAGACAATACAAAAAGTTACGTAGAAAGAGATCATATAATCAGGAAGAAATTGGATTGGATGATCAAATCACAATCAACACAAAAACGAATAAACAGAAGAAATCACACAAGGAATCGTTATCATCAATCCAAATCAAATGTATAGTACAAATACTATCAAATCAAAAATCATCTATAAAATTTTAAAATTAGTCCAAATCATCCAAATTTTTTTTCAAATTTTTTAAAATTATCATTAATTACTAAAAATATGTGAAACCAAATCCGATCGCTATTCTATATAGTAAAAATCCATATTGTGACTTTAATATCCGAAGTATTCATATTTTATCTACTATCCACATTATCCGATCCGTTTTCTAAAGTACATATCATAATTATTTTGATACCTTAATTCCATTATTTCCATATATATAAAAGAAAAAGATAAGGAAAATAGTTTCGGAATTGGGCCGGGCTTTTAAAGGCTCATACGTACTTATAATTGCCACTTGGTCCCCTCTCCCTCTCCCTGAGTTTTCCTCCTCGCGCAAGTCACTTTTGAGTCGCTTTCGTTTGCTTTTTTTTTTTGCCGTTTGGTTTCTCTCTATTCGCTGCTCCTCCTCTCTCAGTCGTCATGGATATCGATTTCAACGAGTACAAGCTCAGGTGCGAGCTTTGTGGCCACGATGACGATGTAAGATCCACTTTCCTTCTTTACCGTATTTTCTCGTTTTTTCTTTATCGACGATTTCGAAACTTTGGAGTGTGTTTAGCCCCGTGATTCTCACCTTCTTTCTTCCGCCGTTTACAATCAACTGGATTCGATTTTTGCATTCGGTTTTTGCTTCAATTTTATGTGCGGATTTGATAATTACTGTGAGGCTTTGTTTCGTTTCGATTAGCCTTATTTCTCAGTTGGAGATTTCAGGGATATATAGATGCTGGGTGCTGAAATTGAGAATTTTTTCTTATGGGTTGGATGTTTAACTTTGCGTTCCAATAAGGCATAGTTGAAACTTTAAGGGCTTATTAACTCTGTTGATACTTGTTGGTATAGATCATTAACTGTACCTTATGCTATTGAGCTAATGCAATTGGTTATCAAACATGTTCAGGTTCGTGGAATATGTGTGTGCAGTGATGATAATATTGCTACCTCATCGAGAGACAGAACCATAAGGGTTTGGTCACTTGATCCGTCTGATAAGCGCATGTATACCTCCTCTAAAATTCTGTTGGGTCACACAAGCTTCGTCGGACCCCTTGCGTGGATTCCTCCGAATGGGGATTACCCTGAAGGCAGACTCGTCTCTGGAAGCATGGATACGTTCGTTTTTGTTTGGAACCTGATCAATGGAGAGAACATTCATACATTGAAGGGCCATGAGATGCAAGTCACTGGTGTTACAATCGATAATGAGGACATAGTGTCATCTTCTGTTGATCAGTAAGTCCTCCTCCTGTTCACATAGTTTTCTTAGTATGAAACCTACAAACTGTTCAGTCAATAACGTTTCTTGCTTAAAATCCATTGAGTGTACTAGCCTGCGGTTTTCCTTTGCTGTTTCCCAGTAAATGTTTCCCATATGGGATATTATATTATTCTTAACCGTAGTTCTAAGGGTGTTTATGAGTGTTATCTGTGTGCATTGTTGTCTTGACGAGCTTACTAGCTATAGCAATACATGGGTAAACAGGTCCATCAAGTATTGGACTAATGTTGTGTAATGTAACTTAAGTTCCCATTTGATTCTTTTTCTTGAAGAACTCTGAAACGATGGAGAAACGGTCAGCTTGTTGAATCTTGGGAGGCACACCAGTCGCCTGTCCAGGCAGTGATAAAGTTGCCATCTGGTGAGCTCGTTTCAGGTATATCATCCTGCTAAAGCTGTCATTTAAGGCATATGTTTCTTGTTTTCTGTCATTTTCTTTATGTCAAATTCTTCCTTATTCAATTGTTTTTTTTCTAATTTGATCGTTCTGGAAATAAGCTTATGTTAATTGTTTTTCGGTTGGTCTTAAGATGCATTGACTTTACTTTGATTATGCGTGATGGCATAATTTTCACTGAAGTTCTTAACTAACAAATACTTATGCTACTACCAGGTTCAAGTGACACCACTCTCAAACTATGGAAGGGAAAAACAAGTCTACGAACTTTTGCTGGACACACAGGTGATTCTGTGTGCCTCTCTCAAATTTCTTTGTCAATACGAGAAGCTGCATATCGAAAATAAAAGAATCTGATAGTAGCGGCAGTAGGATATCTATCTTGTGATGTGCCAAGACACTGACCTGTTATCAGGGATAACCTTTTCATTGGAGAAACTATTGTCTTATGCAAGTACTTTTATTTTGCACTGCAGATACTGTTAGAGGCTTAGCCGTGATGCCTGATTTAGGATTTCTTTCAGCATCACATGATGGGTAAGTTCTTTGCTTCCAACAATCTCCTCCCTTACTTCATGTCATTTTCCAAGGGAATCATACTCACTCTTCCATGACCTCATCCATCTGTCCTTAAATCGGAATATATTGTCTCTTGCATGTGATCTAGTGATTATAAATTTTGTGCATCTTGGATTCGATGCTTAGGTTTTCCTTTATTCAGCCTTTCATGCGTCTGTACACAACAAAGGTTGTAAATCTCTATTTTATTTTATCCAAACAGCTCAATCAGGTTATGGGCTCTAAGTGGCGAAGTTCTTTTGGAGATGGTTGGCCACACCTCCATTGTTTATTCAGTTGACGCACATGCATCTGGCCTTATTGTTAGTGGCAGTGAAGATCGCCATGCCAAGATATGGAAAGGTGATCATGGTTTTCTTTTTGTTTCTATTGATGCCTCGGCTGCTCTTCATTTATGTTCTATAGTTCTTCTAGGTTATCTGATGTCTGAGTCAGATGTTTAAAGTTAGAAAGTCTCCAATTTCAGTCTAATCCTGGCTTTTAAAGGTTTCTTTGAAAAGTAAAGATGTTTCTTGCATCAGATTTTTGTGGAAGATGTGTTATCAAATTTGATTACTTAGTTACAGCTCATGGGAAGTTAGCTTTTAGCATCTGACAGTATCAGGTGAGCAGAAACCAATTTAAATGCTTGCAAAGGTTGCTCTGCGATAGATGTTGTAATTGATATCTCTAGCGAAAAGAGACTAACATTTTGGTATTAAGCTTGTCTATTTCTTATAGGCTGATCTGTTGTTCTTACTTTGTTGCTATTGTCTGGCACAGATGGAGTATGCGTACAAAGTTTGGAACACCCAGGCTGTGTCTGGGATGCCAAGTTCTTGGAGAGCGGAGATATTGTGACTGCATGTTCAGATGGAGTGGTTCGTGTTTGGACAGTACGTGATAGCGTGATTGCAGATCAGATGGAGATTGATGCCTATGATTCCCAACTTTCTCAGTACAAATTGAGCAGGTAATCTGATCATTAATGGTTATCTCAACTCTCATCTATTAAATTCTGTGTCCATTGAGTATTTCTTTCACGTGGTAATTTCATGATTTTTTGTCATATGACCTACTGACGGTGTATGATTTTGTCCTTTTTTTTTGGTCGAAGCTTTTGCGTCTTCTATGCTCAAAAAATAACTGCAAAGTATATTTTTTATCTCAGGAAAAAGGTTGGGGGAATGAATCTTAACGAACTGCCGGGGCTTGATGCTCTGACGTTACCAGGTGCCACTTAGTATCCAAATTTTGTATTTTTACTGCCTGTCTATGGTCATTCTTGTAACAGCTTCTAGTATCTGATGTATTTTCTCAGGTACCAGTGATGGCCAGACAAAAGTCGTAAGGGAAGGAGACAATGGTGTTGCTTATGCATGGAATATGAAAGAACAGAGATGGGACAAAGTAAGTCAACATAATGAACTTTTATCTCATTTTCTATTTTTTGACTGCATGCCGTATTTCTCTTGACCTGAATGCTGCTTTACTCGCTTTCATGAATATACTTGTAACTTCCCTTGGAAATCAATTGTGTTTTATTGCGGTAGAATATACATATAACTTGCCTTAGATCTCAAATATTTGGTCAACATATTAACTGCTAAACATTGGTGTTCTATTGCGGTAGAATATTTGAGTTCTCATTGCATTGCCTTTTTTTCAGATTGGCGAGGTTGTTGATGGCCCAGATGGTGTGGCTGATCGTCCAAGTCTCGATGGAGTTCAATATGATTATGGTTAGCCTACTATGGAAACTTCAGAATCTCTTAAAATCGAAGTGAACAAAAATTCTTAGCCGGTTTTTCTTCTTCTTATAGTTTTCGATGTTGACATTGGTGATGGGGAACCTATCCGGAAGCTACCTTACAATCGATCAGGTACCTGAACTGTGTTGCTAGCCTTGTCTTAATTCCAAGTGCAACCACAAGCCAGTTCTTCAATTTATGGTGCTTAAAGTGTTTTCTTGTTTTGGCAGACAATCCTTATGATGCAGCTGACAAGTGGCTTCTGAAAGAGAATCTTCCCCTTGCATATCGGCAGCAAATTGTTGAATTTATATTACAAAATTCTGGGCAGAAAGACTTCAATTTTAATCCATCTTTTCGGGATCCCTTCACGGGCGGTAAACTTCACATCACATGTTTAGAAAAAAATATCTGGTCTGTTTGCATGATTTTATTGTAATTTTATGTTTTGCAGCAAATGCTTATGTGCCTGGGCAAGCATCTCATACAGCTGGTACTGCGTCTGGGTTGTTTTCACATAATAATACTTAAATTTCCATAGGGATTTCAGTATCTTGTAATATTCTTCCATTTGCCTCATGCATTTTGACTCTTTTTTGTTGCAGCAACTCTGGCAAAACCTTTATACAAGCACATTCCAAAAGTACGCTGTAATTCTTTCTTTATTCCTGTTGTTGTTTCTAGCTATTGATCCTTTTTTCTTCCATTGTTTTCTCCAGAAAGGTGTGCTAGTTTTCGATGTTGCCCAATATGACGGGATTCTGAAAAAGATGACAGAGTTCAACTATACTTTGCGATCTGACTCAGTAAGCTCTCATCAGTGACTTCTGGCACACGACTACATTTGTACCAAGAATGATTCAATGATTGTTTTACTTATACTGATGTTGTTAATTTATGTTTTCTACAAATGTTTTCCATCTTTTGAAGGTAAATAATGACAAGTGTCTGACAGAAGGCGAAGTATCCAGAGTAGGCGCAATCGTAAAAATACTTAAGGACACATCACACTACCACTCTACCAATTTTGCTGACATGGATATTGCTTTGCTTTTGAAAGTGCTACAAGCATGGCCACCTGCAATGATGTTTCCTGGTAGGTCTTCTCTTGTCAATCAATTAGTCAAAGAGAGCTGTTTATATATTAAGCTTTCGGTGGTAGCCATATGTTTCTCACTATTATGGAGCCATAGCAAAATCAGTTGATTCCAATATTCTTGTATAACAATCTAAAATGAGATATGTTTTGGTTTATTTGGATAATATTCTTGATTTCCATGCGTTTCTCTTGATGTTTCTTGCAGGCCATAAAGCATTTTGCCTTTTGCTAGCTACTTTATTTTCGTGTCAACTGTTGGATATAGCCTTGTTTTGGTTTTGGCTCAAGCTCTTATGCTTATGGTTTTTGGATATGCAGCTACTGATATAGTCAGGATGCTTGTTTTGCATCCTCATGGAGCAAGTCTACTTATTAAGCATGTGGGAAACAACAATGGTAATCATCTCACATGAAGCTATGGTTTCTCAACATGAATTAAAGTATCAGCTAATGTCCTTTATTAACTTGTATCTCTGTGTTACTTTAATTCAATCAGACCTGCTTTTGGATGTGATAAAGAAAGTTACAGAAGATTCGGCTCTTCCTGCAAATCTTCTAACAACTGTTCGTGTCCTGGTTAATCTGTTCAAGAATTCTTCATTTCATTACTGGCTGCAGGGGCATCATAGTCAAGTAAGTACTATTTCGTTTCCATGGTTTTATATCATAATTAGAATCTGTGATGATCTCGATGAACCTATTATTGGTTTAGCCATGACTCACAGCCTGTGAGGAGGAATTTTTGGTTTTTGTGTCTACTATCTGTGGCTGAGCTGCGTCTGGAAATAGAAATGAAGCTTCAAATTACATTTTACTATAGTGCCTATACATTTGTGTTTGTATGTTTTATCATATGATAATTTGAAGAAGTGGTTTCTCGGCCTTTATTATGTGATGTCCATCAATGCAGATTCTCGATGCCTTCTCAAACTGTTATTCATCCCCAAATAAGAATCTGCAGTTGGCTTATTCGACGTTGCTTCTCAAGTAAGATCTCTCTTATGTTACTTTTGTTCTGGTTGGATTAATGTCAAATCTTAGCTATCTTCTATGATACTCTCTGTTGAGTTATTATCAGACACAGAACATCAGACCATGATCTATGCTTTTGTTCCTCAGTTATGCAGTGCTATTAATAGAAAAGAAAGATCAAGAAGGTCAATCCCAAGTCCTTTCAGCAGCATTGCAGGTGCGCCTATATCTGGTCATTTTAACCATCAGTGCATATATATCGCATTCATATTTCGCCATCGACTTATATCTCCTCTGTCGTATTCTTGCACAAATATCTGAGATCAAAGTAAAATGGGAGAGAACCAATGTACCGAATAGTTTCCTGGATTTCTCGTAGAATCTCACTGCTATGTTTGTCTTGTATTGTATTAGTATTTTGTGCTAAAAGATGAAAGTTAAAACAGGTAGCAGAAGAGGAAGCTGCAGATGTTGATTCCAAGTTCCGGAGTTTGGTAGCAATCGGATCGCTGGTTAGTTTTCGAAAATCACTTTAGTTCTTCCATGGAACAAGAATCTATATGCTTGTCGAATAATTTTGACTTGTATGCTATAATTGTAACCGGTGTGTGTCTCTGTAACGACAGATGCTTGAAGGCCTCGTGAAGAAGATAGCCATTGATTTTGATGTGGAGAGCATCGCGAAATCAGCTAAGGCGTCTAAGGAAGCTAAGATTGTCGAAGTTGGCGCCGATATCGATCTTCTAATTCGTCAGCCTTGAAAGAGAGACTTGTAATTGCGCCCTAGATTTGGATATTTATGCGAATCAATAATTCTCTCAACATTTTCATATGATTTGGATTCGCTTTTTCTCCAAACACAATGCAAAATTTTTATAGCAGAGTTTCAGAATTTCTGAATACAGATTTGCATATTAACAGTTAGAAGAAACAATGAAACTGCTCTCATGGTTTCCATTTGGAGTAGAATTTGTCATCACCCCACATCAACATTCTACTAAGAGAAACCCTAACATTCTTCTTCTTTAAATGCCAATGCCTTGGCTTTATCCTCTTCCCCAAGCTAAACCCAAAATACTGTGGAAACTTCTTCAGCTCTTCCAATTCTCTTTCCATGTCATAAACCAGAAACTCAAACTTGGGTCTCAAGTTATCCTCAACACTGTATCCGAATATTGCCGGGATTCTCCCGCAGACTCTAGCTGCTTCCTCGTGTTCGAACCCTATGCTCTTGAGGAATCTCATCTTAGCTCTTAGCTTCTCAACCCTCGTGTTGAGCACGTGAGCGTTCGTCTTGCTCGCTCGGTTTAGATTCCGTAACCCTATCTCCTTAAGGTAAACCATCGTCGGTCTCAAGCAGTACTCGACGTCGGAGAGGAGGATGTTCGGGCAATTCACGATCAACCCTCTTGATTCCGCGGCGGAAGCTCCGAGCTCGGTGGTGAGAAAATCGAAGACGGGATTGAGTTTGGAGATGTCGAAAGTCGGAGAGAAGAGCTGTGGACAGAGGAAGACGAGGCGTGGGAAATCTTCGTCGGAGATTCCTTTCGATTTTAGGAAGTTGACGGCGGAGAGGATAACGGGAAGGTTTTCCACCGGAGGGGCAAAACGGGGATTTTGAGGGATAACTCCGAGGGAAGAGAGGTAACGCAGATTTTCCCGGTGCGAGGTATGGAATTTGAGATAGAGAGGTCTAGAGCTTGGAGGAGGAGAAGAAGACGACGAGAAAGAAGATAGAGGTTGAAGATGAAGTGAAGCAGCAGAAGCAGCCATTGTTCTTGTGCGCTTCATTTTTCTCATCCCGGTTCGATTTATATCTGCGATTAAACCAGAAATGCTATTAGAGTGAGGTAGATTGGTTCAACCATGATTAATTTAGATTCGGTTCTCACATGTAAACCGGAACCTTCTCTCTTTATAAGAGGATGTATGTACCAAACTTCATTAATTGAGATAACCGAAACTAAATTAATCATGGTTTAACATCAAACCAATCTATCTCACTCTCTAATAGTTGCAAACCCGTTCGATATACTGGGCTAAAATCAAAGCCCATCATTATAAAACCCTAGACGAGAAACACTTGCACCATTTCTATCGTCTTCTTCGATCTTGAGATTCTCAAAATCCAGAGCTTGTTTGTTGTTCAGTCTGTGATTTTCTCTTGGTGTGGAAAATGAAGCCAGTGATAGGCACAGTGGTGTCGAACAAGATGCAGAAGTCGGTGGTGGTCGCCGTCGACAGACTCTTCCACAACAAGCTCTTCAATCGCTACGTCAAGCGTACTTCCAAATTCATGGCTCACGACGAGAAGGACGCATGTAACATCGGCGATCGAGTAATTCCATTGATTTTTTTAACTTTTTCTTCGCGAGTTGTCAACTTTGTGGGAGATCTTCTAGTGAATTTGAGATACATTTGATCAAGAGCTCGAAAACCTAGTGAGCATTAAGGGAAGGTTGCGTCTTATCGATCTTATTGATCACCTGGGCTTAGCTTTAATCACCCGATATGTTCATTATTTCTGTTAGTTCACAGAGAACAAAAGGATTTAGAAGAATGTCGAACATGTAAACATCTGGGGAATTAAACCATTGGAAATAGACTTTAGTATCACAAATAGACTTTAAAATATCACTTTTATAAATTTTTGAAATTTACAGTTCAATTTTCAACTTGATTTGTTGAAAGTAGAAACTTGATTTGTTATAATACAGGTGAAATTGGATCCTTCAAGGCCTTTGAGCAAGCATAAGCATTGGGTTGTTGCTGAAATCATAAAGAAAGCACGCATATATTCTCCCCAGGCTGCTGCTGCTGCAGCTCTCAGTTTCTCAGCTGCAAAAGCTCCCTCGGCCTCCGTTGCTGAGGAGTCCTCGATTCCCCCTGTCTCGTCTTCATAAGGTGATGATTAGTCAATTGCTCTGTGCGTTAATTGTATCAGGCTTCTGTTGTTGAGTTTCACTTGCAAGTTCAGTCTAGTGTCTCTTGGTACCTTTATATAGATAGCTAGTTTCAGTTTTGTGAAACTCCATGAGAATTGACTTAAGGTTATAAGACATTACTCTGTGGCAATATGGCTTGTTAGGCATTTTGATGGTTCATTTTTAAGTCCTTGGGAACAATTGTGCTGCTACATTTTCTGTATCTTTCAACTAAGATTTATAGGTTGAGGCAGGCAGTCCCCGTCTCCTAAACCTTATCAGTTATTATAGAGCATCTACAGTTGTCTATTTTCTTTACCTTTTTTGTTGGTTAGCCTTAATCTATGTTCCTCTTGCTGCTGTTTTGCAGTTCAGGCGCAAACTCACCCAGGGTCGAGAAATGTGTTTCTCAGACTGGCAGCGATACTTGAAGAGAATCATAAACATAGGATGTGGTAACGACGAAATTATTCCATCAGCTGTAGTGTAGTGCGTTTAGGTGATGTTGGTAATATTTTGGTATCCTGTATGATTGATGAATCCGACTTTACAGATCAGTCTATTGAAAGTTGATGAATAATTCTCACTCTAGTAAATAAGCCAATTTGTGCAAAAAAAACAATCTTTTAGTCATCTAATTGCAATTAAAACGCCAATATGTAACAATGTATAAGAAGAAACCAACACCAAAGTTTCAATTCTGGTTCGGAGGGTTTAGAACTAAACCGAACCGAATCAGCCTTTGCCATGTCAGCATTTAGCCACTAACTCCATCATACATTGATTGGTCTCTTATGATGTTATGTGGGTCCCATCATATCAGGATGCAGTGGCAGAACTCCTGCATCCATAGGATAATTTTGAGGCTTCGAACCAAGAAAAAGAACAACTTTTCCTTGCCGGACTTTGTTACTGGGTGGTTTTTGTCATAGAATTGTGTTTCTGTTTCTGTCAAGAAACAACACTGAATAGCGTTTTCTAACAATGGAAGGAACTTGTTTTCTCCGAGGGCAACCTCTAACAACAGTACCTTCTCTTCCCAGACAACGGTTCCTTCTCCGAGGATTGAAGAACAATCGGATTGTCAGGTTTTCAGGTTTGAAGAATCACTCGGATTATGATGGAAAGTCCAGGTCTTTCGATCTTAGCCTCAGAGCTTCAGGTAGTATAAAGTAGTTTCAAGCTTTTGGTTTATTACTTCCCGCATCTTTGTGATAAAAAAGGTCTGTTGAATTTCAATTTTTGGTTTGGTTTTGTTGTTGCTGATGGTTCCTGCAATGTTTTCTTTTTCCTAATCTTCATTTCTATCTCTCAAAGTTCTGATCTTTTCTACCTTTTGATCAGACACCAGTAGTAAGTATTACTTGAGTGTCATCCTAAAAGTTCTGGTCTTTATAATCCGGAAGTTATACATTTACTCATTTACCTCCTTGTAATTGAACAAAGGTCCTATTAAAGCAAGCTCTGCGGTAACAGAAGCAAACCCTACGAACACAGAATCCAAGGAAGAAGATCTTGTTTTTGTAGCAGGTGCTACGGGTAAAGTTGGTTCTAGAACTGTGAGGTTAGTTTCTTGGCTCTTTGAGTTTGAAGAATAATTCGCAATGCCGGTTGGTTAAAGAGTCCTAACAATGTCCTCTTTCATTCAGAGAGCTACTGAAGCTCGGATTTCGAGTTAGAGCTGGAGTTCGAAGCGCTCAGAGAGCAGGAAGTCTTGTGCAAGTATGATTTACATTAATACTGAATACTTGTTTTATTTAGTGATCATGTCATCGTTTTGGCGATGTTTATCCGCAATTTATAATTTGCAGAGTGTTAAGGAAATGAAGCTCCAGAACACAGATGAAGGAACTCAACGTAAGAACAAAATGTTCTGATTTACTTACCATGATTTTGTCATAGAAAAGTAACAGGCAGTGTCTGTGTTTTTAGCCCAGCTGTAGAAAAGCTTGAAATTGTGGAATGTGACTTGGAGAAGAGAGATTCAATACAGCCCGCGCTGGGAAATGCATCGGTGATCATATGCTGTATTGGTGCTAGTGAGAAGGAAATCTCCGATATTACCGGCCCTTACAGGATCGATTACCAAGCGACCAAAAACCTTGTTGATGCTGGTAAGAAAAATTACACTCAAAACGGTTTATTTCCCTTCCTCTTTCTTGTCTCATCATTGTCTCTTGTGGTATTGTGAGCAGCAACATCTGCAAAAGTTAATAACTTCATTTTGGTGACATCCTTGGGGACAAATAAATTTGGATTTCCCGCTGCAATTCTCAAGTAAGTCTCTAACTTTTTTCTTTCATTACACACGTTTGTCAGAGAAGCCCATAAAACTTAATGGCATGTTCTTGATATATGACTTCTTCTAAACATCTTGTTTCTGAAGCCTGTTCTGGGGAGTTCTTTGCTGGAAGAGAAAAGCTGAAGAAGCGTTGATTGCAAGCGGTCTCAATTACGCAGTGAGTGATTCACAAAATATCTTAAAACACCAAACTTTAACAGTTTCACATACTCTTCCGATTGTATCATATTTTAGAATTTTGTCTTTCCATCTTATGTCTTCAGATAGTTAGACCTGGAGGAATGGAGAGACCCACTGATGCATACAAGGAAACTCATAATCTCACTCTTGCTCTAGACGATACATTGTTTGGTGGTCAGGTCTCAAATCTCCAGGTATTTTTCTTTCCTTGTCTCTAATACAGTGATATGACCACATTATGAAGAAATTTTTATTTGTTTGTTTGTTTTTTTTTGTTGCTTCCTTGTTATTGATCTCCAGGTTGCAGAATTGCTTGCTTGTATGGCAAAGAATCCTCAACTTTCTTTCTCTAAGATTGTGGAAGTAGTTGCTGAAACAACTGCACCATTAACTCCAATTGAAAAGCTTCTTGAAAAGATTCCTTCTAAACGTCCTTATGTGCCTCCACCAAAGGTTATATTGCTTTCTTCTCCTCTCTTTTTCTATCTTTATCATCGCTTTCCTGTGATAAGATGTTTATCTTTATTTCTCTGCATTTCGATTGTGCACAGGAATCAGTTGCAGCCAAAGTGGTGAAACCAGTTCCTACTGAGCCTGTCACTCAAGAACCAACAGCTCCCAAGGAGGATGAAGCACCTGCAAAAGTTAAAGATGTGAAACCTAGGCCGCTGTCACCTTATGCCGCGTAAGACAACTTGTTCCTCAATGGCACAAAAAAATCAAATATGTAACTAAACTGAGTAGTTGACATGACATTGATTGTTTTCGATGTCCCTTGTTCCTCTTTGTTTTGTTAATATATATAGCTATGAAGACTTAAAACCTCCAACATCTCCTATTCCAAGTTCGACCACATCACTTGGTGCCACCAAACCTAAGGAGGTAGATGCCACTCAGGTTCCTGTTGAGACCAATGTAGTTCCACCGCCAGATAGTATCTCAAATGTCTCAGTTGAAGAAGAAGAAGTGAAACAAGCTGAGGAGAAGAAAGAGAGGCCTCTTTCTCCTTATGCCAGGTAAAAACCTTATTATCTCTGTGGATCGTATTCAGGAAAAATTAGATTGAAACTGATTATGAGCCACTACTAGTTTCTGTTGGTACCATCACAATTGGACTGACAGAATGTGAGTGGTAATGACTAAAGTTTGATGCTTTTTACTTGGTTATATTGTGATGCAGCTATGACAATCTAAAACCACCTTCATCGCCCTCTCCTAAAGCTTCGGGTACCCGCAAGAGCGATCCTTTGTCGCCTGGTCCAAGTGATTCTTTGTCGCCTGGGCCAACGGATTCTGAGACTGGTAAAAGCTCAACAGTTGCAACAAGTGTCACTGAGACAGAAGCACCAGCCACGCCAAAAATGAGACCTCTTTCTCCTTATGCAGCGTAACAACTTTTCCCCTTCTGTTGAGATCTTTCCTCTCTCTATATATACATAATCCGATTGTGGTCCGTTTTTTCTTCAATGTTTTGCAGTTATGCAGACCTGAAACCACCAACCTCACCAACTCCTGCATCAACCGGTCCCAAGGAAACAGCATCTCAGAAAACAGCAACTGCAGAAGACAACTTAGAGTTGCCTGGAAGCAATAATGATGTGCTGAAATCAGTTGATGGTAGTGTGTAAGTATCTAGAAACCAGATGTAAAAACTGTGACAAGTTTAAAGAATCAATCCATACAATATCTCAGGTTTTTGCTTGTTGTTTGTTCAGGAACACGACTCCATCTTCTTCTGTACAAGAAGCAGCAACTGTTAACAATGTGACAGACACTTCGCTTACTTCAGAAGACAATACAGCTGATCAGCCAAAGCCAAGACCTTTGTCACCTTACACAATGTGAGAGAGAGAAAGAGAAAAAAGGATATTGGTTTTTTTAAGTGTTTCCATTGTTATTACTTCTTCTTATGCGAGGGACTCAAATGTTTGCAGGTACGAGGACATGAAGCCTCCAACATCGCCGCTTCCATCTCCAGTCATCAATCATTAGTTATGTGAAACGAGAATTGGCCTTAAACCCTGGAGCTTCTTCTTCTTCTTCTTCATAATTGCAGATTCTAAACAGTGGGTCAGAGAGAGATGGGGCAATTGAGTTTTGCAGGTAGGATTGTACGAATCAGTGAGCTTATTTGTAGAATGATACCATATTCATCAATAGGCCTTCTGTGTTCCTACTTTGTTCTTCTATATAATGATCATATATGATAAACCCATTTGTTTCCCTATCATATATATAATCCAAATTTATTATCATTAGGCTTTTCATAAACTTTGGGGCTGTCTTATATCTCTCATGTGTATTATTTTCTCATTCAATCAACTTTGTGTTTGTATATATAATTTGACACTATCTTTTCAAAAACTGTATACAGATTTAACTTGAATAAATAAATAAAAGATTGGGAAAAATGAAGTGTATAAGAAAGTATTTACTGATAATAACGATGCATAGATGCAACTAAAATATTGTGTGCATGGTAAGAAGAGCCAATAATCTTGGGAGTTAGTTTGTGTTGAAACTGTGGCAATCGAGACAAAAACTTAGAAGACAAAAGAGTTGTCGCCTTACGTCTTGGAGAGAAAACTACGGAACAGAAGCTTAGGAAACCACAACGAAGAACACAATCCCAAAATATGAATCTTCTATAACCTAATCACCGCTCTTGGATTCTCATTATTTCTTTTCATTTTATATATTCACATCAGTTTTTTTTTTTGTTATATAGAGTGGCAAGCGATTTTGTAAACAAAACCAACTCTTAACAACATTTTGTAAGAAATTTTTTTTGTTGTTGTTGGTGGGAACGACATTTTGTAAATATGTTGTTTTTTACATAATGTTTTTTGATCTTATCGCGGAAAAACTTGTGTTGTGTCCTTGGCGTATTGAAGACTAGTCTGTTAGAACATTGAATAACGAGTACTATAATTAAAAAAAAAAAATAAGTACGGTGTTTATATATATTTATGTGAATGTCTCATCCTCTATGTAACGTATGGTAGATTTCTTATAGAAAAAGGTCTTTTTTTTGCACCTTTCATCGCTTTTAAGCTTTCCTTTACCATATCAATCAAGTGCTTGCCACCCCATGCATGATCTCTTTAATCAAAAGACACCCACCACAAACCTTTTGTAATTTACCATTAGTAACTCTTGCGGATAATGCTTTGTGCAAATATTTTTTTATATATTCGTGAAAATGCCATTACAAGATTTGAATTTTAGTGGAGCTTTTAGAAATGGTCCACTTGACTAGTATGGCCAAACCACATGAATAACGTGGAACTAAATTTAAATTATATTCTGTAAACTGTTGCAAACGCTCTCCTCGAAAAATATAACGAGTGAATCGAAGAGCATACTAAGAAGAGCATTTCATCAACAACAACAAAAAAAAAAAACTAAGAAGAGCATACAAAAGATGAATAATTAACGGTAGATTATCACAAACACAGAGAAAACAGTAAATCTCCAATATGTAAGTTGTCCTTTCTGATTTTTGTTTGCATAAAAACTAAAAAAGTAGCCTTTACATAACATCAGACCCGATGTCAAACCAATAATTACATATTGTTTGTTTCTTTTGATGCGAATACCCCAAAAAGAGACACAAACTTTGTTTTATTTTAAGATAACTTTATTTTAATACTAAAGTGCTACAATCAAAGGCATGTTTCTTTCCAAGATCGGACTGGTCAATATAAATCATGAAATAGATAGATCGCGAAATTATTTTTACAATGATCATGCATGCAAATGGTTTTATCCGACAAGGAATTGTATAAAAATGGGATTTTTGACCATGCAATAAATTTTTATAAAGTCGTATTTTTTATAACAAAATACTCGTATTTGACAGAAATATGTGGACGACAAGAAAAAAAAAAGGTGATTTTATCCAAGGAAAACCATGTTGTGAAAACTAAACCCAAAACAAATATACTTTAAAAAAAAAAACCAAAATTAAGACTAATCGTTGACAAAAAAAAAAGTTAAGACTAATCAGCATAGATCAGTTCTATATATTTTACCAAAGTCAAAATCAGTGACGAATCCAGAAATATATTTTACCAAAGTCAAAATCCTATATAATTTTTTTTTATCGTATGACTATAATATTAGATATATACCAAAACAATTAATTAAAAAAGATAACAGGGCTCACCAAATCTTATATGGAATTTTAGTGGGTTCATTGCAAGTTAACATACTAATTTCAGATATATAATAAGTGATAAAACATGATTTTTTAAAATTTTACGGTGTACCTGTATCGTTGGTGATAGGTTCGTCCTGACATAAATGATAAATCATGTGTTTACGTAGATGTGTTTCCGTAGATGTATGTATGTATATATATCTACCAGATGAAAAAAATACATATGCATTTACTGTAACCCAAAGACGTTAGCCATTAGGTAAAAGAACAGATGAAAGATAGTTTGATATTTTTAACATTTTCTAATAAAATATTCTTTTGAAGGAAAAAAAAAATTCAGTACAATTGTATGATTCTTATTTGTAGTGAGTCGTCTCATTCCATTCGTGGTATAATGCTATTCACTGCAATTTTCCTCTGTTCTTTAACCTTTCCTTTCTTCTTCTTCTTCTGTAATTTTTCTTTTGTCACTATCTTAATTGTTTTACATATCTCATTCAATGCTTTGTTTCATTGATTTTCAGCTGTTGAGTCGTTTTTACTTGTGATTTTTTTCACATGACAAAAATTCTTACAAAATAAATTAGGCGGGGGATTTCAAGTGTTTTCACACAAGAAACACTCATGACGACGACAAGAACTTCGATTCACAAACGTTCTAGAAGGTTTTGTCTCTTCTTCTTCTTCTTCTTCATTAGTTTATGTTTGATTTCATAGTCCTGTCTTAACAAGTTTCTGTTTTTCCGCCGTTTTTCCAGCGATCCGGTCTTTAGAAAATCTCTCAAGAAAAACAACATCGATAGGTTTCACATGGTCAGAAATCTCCAAAGAATTCATGCTATGTTAAAGCTTTCTCTTAATCCTCTGCTTAAGAAACAAACCTAAGTTTTTTGTTCTTTAGGATCAACTGTTGCAGAAAGAGATAGAACAGCTAAAATCTCTTTTAACATCCAGAAAGTTACATCCCCAGAGAGTCTCATCAAGTGATGAGGTTTGAAGAAAGTTTTCTCCAAAGATTTTCTTAAGAAAATCAAAACAGATCTCAAAACTTCAATTTTTACTCCGCAGATTGATTTGCTGCTTCAAGAAGATGAAGTCTTAGTACGGCGCGAGATGGAGACAGTCCTTCGGCGCAAAATGTTCTTGGAAGGTTGTCGAAACGAAGATTCTTCTATCCCCAAGGTTATTAAAAAAAAAAAACAACTAAGCTTTGGCTACCTTAGAACACAAGTAAGCCTTTGAATATCTTCTCTGAGATTTAAGAGAGTGTTCTTATGATTTCTTTATTTAGGAGGCAAAGAAACTGGTGGGCGAAATCGCGGGTTTGGAGCTGCAAGTGATGTATTTAGAAAGATATCTTCTTTTGTTATACCGGAGATTCTTCAACAACAAAATCACATCCAAGTTAGGATCAGAGGAGAAAGAGAGAACAGAGGATCTTCTTGGGTCTACTAAACTCGTTTGTTCACCGAAAAAAGCGGTCCTTAGTCCGCAGAAAGTTCTAGAAGACTCTGCAATATTCCGCAGCCACTCATCTTTGTCTCATTGTTCAGGCTATTCCTTCAGAATGTCTCCTCAAGCAATGGACTCATCATATCATCATTCTCTTCCTTTCTCAATGCTTGAGGTAAAAAGCGATTTTTTGTTTGCTATATAAGCAGCTAAAATATCTATGGTGATCTATTTTTTCGGTTACAGCAAGCTGATATCGATGCGATGATGGGGACATATGTTTCTGAAAACGCTACCAAATCACCAAACAGTTTGTCTGAAGAGATGATCAAGTGTATCTCAGAAGTAATTCGTCAACTCGCGGATCCAGAATCACTCGATGGTGATCGAGAATCAAGCAGCCCTTTTCGTGGGAAAGAGAGTTTGAAGGTCATTACCAGACCTTACGACAAATTATTGATGGTGAAATCGATATGTAGAGACTCAGAGAAGTTGAATGAAGTTGAACCTGCTTTAAAACATTTCAGGTTTTTTTTTTTTCAATCTCAGGCACTTACAATATCAACATCTTTTTGGTTTATATGAATTAAACTCTGTTATTTATTCAATTGTATCGTTGTTCTTCAATTTAAATGTTTAGGTCACTTGTTAATAAGTTAGAAGGAGTGAATCCAAGGAAGTTGAATCATGAAGAGAAGCTAGCTTTCTGGATTAACATACACAACTCTTTGGTTATGCACGTAATGTTTCTGAAACTAAATTTTCGACTTGATAAATCTCTTTAGACATTAATTTGTTGTTTCGCGTTTTTTTTTGGTCTCTTTTACAGTCGATTCTTGTCTACGGGAACCCAAAGAACAGTATGAAAAGAGTATCTGGGTTGTTGAAGGTAGGGTGATCTTTCTTACTTACAGTGCAGGTCTTACTTGGGACACAAGTCATCCGTAATGTAACAATGCCTAGGGCTTTTCTGCTGTGTAATGTAGGCAGCGTATAACGTTGGCGGTCGAAGCTTGAACTTAGATATTATTCAGACTTCAATCCTTCGTTGTCGCGTCTCTCGTCCAGGACAGGCAAGTTTAAGATTGATTTCGGTTCTGAAAATTTTCGACATTTTCAAGTTGACTTGAGGGTTTAATAGGATTTACTTATCCGCAGGTATTTAGGTTCTTGTTTGCTTCTAAATCAAAGGGTAAAGCTGGAGACTTGGGTAGAGATTATGCTATAACTCACCCTGAGCCTCTTCTTCATTTCGCACTTTGCTCTGGGAACTTCTCAGATCCATCAGTAAGCAAAATCTCTCGACCTCAAACATTGTTTCTTGTGTTACACGCTATTCATACGAAGGATTAGGTTTAAAACCACGCCGTTCTTCTAGGTTCGTATATATACGCCTAAGAACGTGATGATGGAGCTAGAATGTGGTAGAGAAGAGTATGTAAGATCAAACGTAGGAATCTCCAAAGACAACAAGATTCTTTTGCCGAAACTCGTGGAACTATACGCTAAGGACACTGAGCTCTGCCACATCGGCGTTCTCGACATGATCGGGAACCGTCTGCCTTGTGATGCAATAGATAAAATCCAGCAGTGTCGAAACAAGAAGCATGGAAAATTCTCCATAGATTGGGTTGCACATGATTTCAGATTCGGGTTGCTTCTCTGAGAACATAAAGGATACGAAGCTCAGGAGAAGAAAATTAGAGGGCTGAAACTAAAAGTTAGAGGGTTGTTGAGAATCTTGTTGTTGAGAATCTTCCTCTCAAAACTTTTAATCATTGATAAATGATGATAATGCGTAATTGTGATGATGATACATGAAAATCCGAAACTCAGATCTGACTCCAACAGAATATTGCTATAATTTGATCATCGGATTGTTTGCAAATTTAGTAAGATTTTTGAAACCTCTTAATCCATGAGAACTTAGAGAAAACACAAATTAAATTTATATCACCATGTCTTGGTGTAATAATACAAATCCTAAACAAGATTGCGCGCAAGTGAACACAGATCATCAATAAACCGCTGCATCTATCTCACTTGCTTCACTGCTACACAAAAAAACAAAATACAAAGCTTTAGCAAGTTAGCTACACTAAGATCACAAATGATAAAAAAAAATAAAAACAAAGCTAGAAAGGTTATACATGCTTCGATTCTTTTCACTATTGGAGTAAAAAGTTTACAACATTTCCACATATACATTCTTTCTACGTGCTAGCTTCAGAAAATCATGTTAAAGTTAATAATAATACATATATTCAATCTTATAAGCTATTACAAGAAATTCCATGCTTATTACGATCTTTTGGGTATGAAACAGCGGAAAGTTGGTAACTTGAAGCTTCCAAAAAACATTCAAGATAATTCTTTGTACAGCTCAAATCTTCAAACTAACTCTCATCACATAGTATTACGTATCAAGCACAAAAATCAATCATCTATCATATTGTTATCATTAAGAAAACATTTGTGAACATACCAGTAAGAACATAAATTAGAGCAAAATTTAGAGGAAGAACATTATAACATGGAAATTTCTTACATGAAAAAATAATAGTTGAATCGAAAACTTAGAGGTCGAACTTGAGCTCTTCTTTGAAATCGGAGAAATAAGAGAGGACGTATGGAGCAAAACGGATAAGGACGACCCAGCCGCAGAATAAAGCAACATGGCTCTTCAATTCCTTTAGAGCCACAGCTTTGTCTGGCTTTCCCATGTTGAACATGTCTGTCTTCTTCTCCAAATTGTAAAACCCCTAAACCTTGTTTTGTTTTGCCGTCTTTTCTTACTATAAATTTGGGAATAGGTGAATATATGGGGATTGCACAAAAAAAGAAAGAAAAAAAACTGAATATATGGGCTGCAAATTGGGCCTTGATAGATCACTAATAGATCCATGTGACTATTGGAAATTTACTACAAAGCCTTCCCGGGAATAATATGAAATTTGAAGTAGTAATTTTTTCAATCCAAAACACCACTTTAATTTGATCCATGTGACTGTTCCAAAGTAATTTACTTTTAACTTAACCGCTAACATTATTAGTTCTTATCTTGAGATGTAACCTTCAAAAGCATTTTAGTTTGATTTTTAATTTATCAAAACATTGTAAGAGGCTAAGCGTTCTAGCTCCAACAGAATATCTAGAATGTTATCATTAATCTTTTTATACTAGTACAAAATCTTGTGGAGACTGGAGATTATTAGTACATCTTGTAGGACAACAATGACGCAATAGATCCACATCTTCTGAAATGTTAACATCATTCTCCATAATGTAATAAATTACCAATTATTTATGGTCAAATTTAAACGACAGCTAAATAGAAAATTGTATTAGTATAAACAGAAAAGCTTAGCAAACATAAAAATTCCCTAACAAAAAAACCAATAAGCCACCGACGATTTAAAGTTATTATAGAAACGAAATTTAATGGGTTGTTGACTTCGTTTCTATGATAACTTTGGCAGCTTTGTGAGAAGTTAATGCATTTGATAACTCCAAGAGAAATATAATTTAAAAACAAAAACAAAAACAAAAAAACAGCCAAAAACGTCGTCGTACAGGCTCCAATACCTTCACATAGCCCTACACACATACAATTTTTGATTAATCAATCAGATATATAAAAAACAAAAAATGAAAACTCAAAATTATATTTTATGACTAGTATATGTTATTCATAAATGAAATCCGTATTTTAGCTGAGGGAAAAAAAAAAACCAGCATTAAATAAGAGAGGTGAAATAAGGTATGGCTTATTATACAAAAAAATAAAAATAAAATAAAAACGGACCTTCTTGTGAAGCAGCAGAGCTGAGGATTTTCTGAAAATCTCTATCTTCTCTGTTTCGTCCATTTTAATTCCATTAAATGCCAAAACCCCACATTCCATTAATGCTATTTCTTTCCCCTTCCCACTTCAATTTTTCTTCCTATCATCACCACCGTCCATTCCATCATCTACATATCTACCCTACACGTGTCCCTTCTTCTCCATCTCTCCGGCGATAACAGTGCCTCTGGATCTCCGCATCTTAGCCGGCTCGACGAGTGTGGTGCTGTTCTAAAGAACATCGGACTCGTCATTGATTTCGACCGTCGCGATGATGAGCTTCCCGTCGCTGGAATCCGCTCCGATATCGGGAAAAACACTCCCGATCGTCGCCGGAAGAAAGGCGATTTCGTGCCTCTGTAGTAACGGAAAGAGAACACTCTCGATTTCGAGATCAGATTGCCGAACGGAGATTGTCGCTGCTTGTTCCATGTAGATCTCCGGTATCTCCATGGAGACACCGTCGACGGCTCCATCGTCACTCTCTCCGATACCGATTCTTCTCTCTCGTAGTCGAACGAGTATGATCTCTTCAGCTCCCGGAATCGAGAAATAGCCGGTGATTGCTCTTCCACTGACGACGCTGTGATCTCTTGATCGATCGCCACCGCCGCGATTGTGTTCCGCTGAGGGATTTCGCTGCGGATGATGATCGCGTTGGTTTCATCATCGAAGCTTGGACGGATTCGAGGAGCCATTAGAGGAACGAACGGCGACGTCGGAGCAAATACGCCGGATCCGAGAATCGCCGTGCGGCAGAGCGGACAGTTAGGGTGAGATCGTAGCCATTCATCGATGCATTCAAGGTGAAAAGCATGGAAGCATAAAGGAAGCGTCCGTACATAATCACCTTCTTCGAATTCCAGCAAACAAACGGCGCAATCTCGGCAATCCCCAACGGCGGCGGAGGTTTTCCCCACCGGAGCAGCGGAAACGCTTTTTCCGGTGCAAGCGGCGGCGGAGTAAAGAAACAGCGGAAGCGTTTTGATAACCGAATCATCTAATCCGTAAGGAGAATACGAGGAGTAATGAAAAGAGTCGAAAGGGAAAGGGGAAAAGGATCGGAGATCGGAGGATGAAGTCGAAGCAGAGGAAGCAGACGATAGGTGAAGGAGACGGCGCCGACGGCATCGCCACCGTCGAAAACGACGGAAAAGCGGCGAAATAAAACGGCGGGAGATGAGACGAGAGTAAGTCACGAAAAGAAAAGCGGCGGCTAAAACCACCACCATGGCGATCAACGGAGGACTAAATTCCAAAGGAGGATCCGAAGAACGAGAAAGAATCTCCTCAGATACACCGGAAGACGGTGAAGCAGACGGTGAAGGAGACGGTGAGATATCGCCGGAACGAGGCGGTGGCGCGAAGAATCGCATGGTGGTTTGGTAATTTATGGGGAAAAAAAACAAAAAAAGGTCTAACGAAGAAAGAGACTAAAACAGAGCTTCCAGTGAAAGGTTTAACGTAAATGAGTATTTGGGGAAGAAAAAAAGAAAGAGTTGACTAAAGGTAAACGGTAATGGGAAGACTTAAGTGCCACGTCATTATTTTTACTAATTTGATGCAAAACATATACGACGGTCCAAAATGGTTCATAATTAAATATTAATTTAGTCGAATAATTGCAAATTTGGAAGCAAATCCAATGTGGAGCTATTTTGTCTGAATTAGATAGAATGGTTGGATCTTACCATTTTTGTTTGGGGAATGTGATTCTACTATAAATAACTAACTGTAATAACATAGCTTAATCAGAGAATTGGATCTTACCATTATTGTTTGGGGAATGTGATTCTACTATAAATAAGTAACTGTAATGACATAGCTTAATCGATAATGAGTGATTAGCAAAATCTAGCAATATGGAGTGATCAGGGATTAAAAAAAGAAGGATAGTGCTCCTTTAGGGTTGTTTGATTTTAATGTGGATTTGATGTGGTGACCCACTCTGATACTAATGGTTTGGGAACTTTATTAAGTGGATTTTTATGACTTTTTTTTGTTTTGTTGTTGTATCAAAGCCTTTTTGAAAATTCTATCTCCATTTGTTCATACCGCGTGATCATCCATTGAAGTAGATAATTGCAATAACTAATTATGGATCTAAATGGTATTTGATTGAATTTGATTGAATTGCAGAATATGGTTAAATTTTTGATGATTTTTTACGAAATTTGATGGAATAACTTAAAATTTAAATGGTAACGACTGAATCTGGCTGAATTTTGCTGATTTTATTTTATTTTAAAAAAGATTTAATGAAATAAACTTATAAAAAACAAAAATTCTTCCCATTTTTTCTATATTCATCCAAAATATAAATGATGTTAGATGAATATTTTTTCCAAAAATTCTTTTGAATTTCTCAGCATTCATTAATTACATTGTTATCAGTTAAGGTCTATATATATAAGTTTATTATTCCTGTGATTATGAGACGTGCTTATTTGGTGGCAAATAAATTCCACGGATGTTAAATTTAATGTATACATCAAATGTGAATTTTCAGGTTTACTAATATGATTAGAGTTCAAGAATCAAGATTACGATAGTCAAGTCTAAAGACTTTATAATTGTTAAATAATAGTATATACTTTTCTAAATAGCCAAAAAAAAAAAGAAGAAGAAAAGTAATCCACTAATCAAATTACATGTACATAATAAGTTAGGTCTCCAGCAGTTCTTTGAAGATCCAAAATTACTTACAATATGTACATGTAACTATATATATTTTCTGATGGCAATAAAGGTGCAATTTAAAACCGGTCAGAAGTACTTGCCTTGGCCTATCTATACAATAAAACACAATCACTCCACAATTTATTGCTCAACTACTTTCTTTTTAGCCCTGGATATATTTCTTACATTATTGTTCATCAAAATTATTTGTTTCGCATCCACACATAAAAAAAAACGCATAACCGGTCATAAAAATATGCATTCCGATTTGAGATTTGGGTTTAAGTGATGTTCGGTTCGGATTCTTGTTTGGTGTCTTATCCGATTGGTTTAGAAACTTGTTAAGTTGTTATCCCTATGGCTAACACTGGCCAAGCCACCCAACATTTATGTAACTATATATGTTCCAGAGTTTATACTATGAATATAATTGGATATTAAATCTCCCTTGTTTCGTTGACTGGCTAATAAATATTTTTTGGTGTAAGAAAAAATCGTATTTGGTTGTATGGATAGTGGAGACAATTCCTTGATCTTATTTGATTGTATGGATATAACTTATAAGTATAAAATTGTGAGACATTTCTACTTTTGATAAATCTTTATTTAGTAGTATAAACTCCATAGAAATAATAAGCCCATTAAGATTTTTAATATTTGTAAATGGGCTTTTGAAAAAGCATCGGACGATAGATTTCGGTGTGTATAGATTCCCTTATTCATAAAGAAAAAATATATTTCCATTCTCTTTGCCTCGTAGTCAAATGCAGCTCCTAATTTTGTATTTTACATTTTGTAGTTCTTCCTTCGAATCTGCTGTACATCTTTCCAGATGTTACGGTCCACATAACGGCTCGAATTGATGTAGAACAAACCAGGTGTTAGAGGTTCAGGAGCATGTTGAATGATATGCCGATGATTCACTGAAAAAATGTTAAAAATTTCATCCGCAGTAAAAAAATTGAGAATAGATAATTAAACAGTGCATTAAGACACTTTGAGAATGTTCAATAAAAAGTAAGTGATCATGCAGTGAGAGAACAAACCTATGAGTAGAAAGTTCGAACATCAGCATCAATGAATGGTCTAGTTCTTGAAGATTTCCATCTTCTTCCTCGTGAACTTCCTCTTCCCGGTGCACTTCCTCATTTTCCTCGTGAATTTACTCCTCGTGATTCAAAGCTCGGTATTCAAGGATACATCTATCTAAAATGATGAATCTAAAAGAAGAAAACAAAAATATTATTTAATTACCAAGTATTGAAAAGTATGAAAACATAATGTCCAAATGAGAAATTAAAAAACACAATTCATGTGAGTATAAGTAAAACTCATAAGATGAAAAGTAAAGCTTACATGGCACAAAAAATACGTAATTGGTAGAGTTTTTCATCTTGCAAATGTCGTTGGAAGTGCTGAAATTGAATAGATACGTCCTTAGAAGACAACAAATAAAGTTAAACAGTAATGAACAATAATAAAAAGAGATGATAAAATAAATAGAATGTTGAACATTACATTCAATGACTGTTCTACTTCTCCAACAACTTTCCATAAATTGTTATCAATATAGTAACATAAACCAGTTCTTCTTAAAGAAAAATATTTTTTTTCATTCTCTTTGCCTCGTAGTCAATGTGGGACAAAAGTAAAAAGAAATTGTAATCGATCAGAATTACAAGACTAAAAAAGTCAGACCTTTTATTTAAAATTTTAAAGGTTTCAACTAACTACTCTAAAAACGTGTAACAAAGTATGTATTAGATTTTTTCAAAGCAAGTACGAGACAAATAATGATTTTCTCTTAAAAAGCTTACAACTTTATTTTGGTGGCTCACAACAAACAACAATATGCTTCATGATATCAAATATGCTTGATTAAGATGAGCTGCTATTACCAACTGGTCATAACAACCAATGTGCACCAAGCATATCCCATGAGCCATTCACAACTTTCAACATAAGAAACTAATATCGGTCTTAATCAAGCATGTGTTTAAAATTGTTAAGATTATAAAAATTTCAGAGACCAGTTTTTTGAATAGATTTATGTGTTCATATAGTTTATGAAATGTGATATGCTTGATTAAGGTATCATGTTCAGTTTTCTGAATAGATTTATGAAATGTGATATGCTTGATTAATGTATCATGTTCGAAACCCCTGCACGGATTTTGTTCAAACCTATGCACATTTTCTTAACCTAGCCTAGACTGCATTCATGAGTAGTTGAAAAAGCTCATGTAAACCGTCATGTTCATGATCATGATCGCGAAAACATGAGTAGTAGACTCTTCAACGTCAATTAAACGGATATGTATCCCTGCAAAAAGAAACAAGTGAGTTTCTGAATTTACAATCACATGGACTTCCACCGTAATAAAAACAAAAAGTACCTCGAGCCATCGAAAAGACACTCGTGGTTGACTCTTCAACATCACAAGTGGCTTCCTCTTCACCTAGTTCAACAAGTTGTTGTTGATTATGCTAAGTAGATAGTGGACGAGTGCAAGAATGTTGAATATGAAAAAAACATATAAAGACAATGATTAAGACAAAACAATCCATTAAGGCAGTGATTAAAATAAAAAAACAAAATTTATTGGAAACTCACTCTCTTTGCCTCGTATGAGTTATACGGATGAAGCTTGTTCCGTCATGAACAACTTGGGTTGCCACTGGCTATGACATTCAAATTCTCCTACAAGGCAATATATATGTGAACTGGGGACCAACACGATTCCACTGATTTCCATGAGTGTAAGCATATGATATTATGAAGTAAAGTCTTTCGTTGCTGAATCCTGGTTTTGATGGAGATATAGGAAGTTGATTGTATGATCTTTCCTCAAATATACGTTGGAGCTCTATTGTTGTTAAAAATCTGTCTCTGGGTGTAGATTTAAACTAGACTTTGCTTTTGCCTTTGCGTCAGTGGAAAGGTTTGTGTCATGCGTCTATTTTTGTTTATATGTACAAACACACATATATATATATTGAGTTTGGATAAGATTTCTAAGAGAAGGAGACTCATTTTTCCAGCTAGGAATTGTTTACTGTGTCGCTTTTGAGAACACCCTACGCTAAATATGTTTAAATATCAATCATATATATTTAGTATCTCACCAAGGTAATTTGCATTCGTTTGATCAAGAGTCAACAAAGATTTGGAATTTTTTTGTTAAGGATAGTTTTTTGTTAACGAAAGTTAAGAATAGTTATCAGATTATACATTTTTAATTTTAATTTTATATAAAGGTTTTTAATACATGTGCTTTCAAATCACAAGAGATGTATATGTGAATCGTTTTCTTACATTCTTAAAATATATCTACTCGTATATGTCATACTTCAAGTTTCAAAAGAATATATTTTGTCAACGTCTTATGAGCAACAAACATACCTTCTTGACTTTTACGTATAAGATCACTTGGGCCATAAGGAAAATGCACATATACATACATATATTCTAATTAATTGTATCAACATTTCCACGTTCTCTATATTGTGGTACGATAATTCAATCATGATACAATCGGCTTCATATAATACTTAATCAAGTTACTGGATATCCTTTTCTTACCAAATGCAAGATAATCAATGCAAAGTTTTTTTAACTTTTGTTATATATTTTAGAGATAGAAGGCTTTAGTCTCTAGCTATACTCACGTACCATCTTCACAAATTTTGGGAGAATTTACATTGACTAGTCTTGTGTGTAAGTCCTGCTTTTGTGTTTTCTATAGAATCTAGCGATTCACGTCATTTGCTTTCACAATCTTAATTTTTTTTTTTTTTCCTAAGCTGATTGAAACCAATGTAAAATAGAACTGGATCCATCATGCATCAGCGTGGGGAGCTGCCACCAGTAAAAATATAAATTTCTTTCCTAATTACTTAAACTTGAGCTAAATGCCACCATTGAATTATACTTTTCTGCCCACGTAAAAATTTTGAATTCGTCTTTTTTGTTTTCTTCTTTTTTACATGCTTGCCTAAACCGTTTGCTATAATCAAGGAAATAAAATTGTATAATTGCTGAATGAAATACACCTAAGATATGATATTGTAACCCCAACAAATATATTGTTAACATCTAATCGTGTAGCAAATTAATCGCATAATTCTAGTAAAGAATATTCGATAACCTTAAATCAATTTTAATATACTAAAAATATAATATATTAAATATACGAAGGTAAAATGCATAACAACTATCTTAATCTTTTCATATATCGATATACTTAATCTTTTCAACTATCTTAGAAACTGTTATTTTATAACAACTATCTTAATGGCAATAGGTCTCCATCGGAATAAACCACTCTCAAAGTTGAGAAACAGTAGTAAAAGTTGCGAGAGAGTAGAAAAATAAAACCTCCTTGTGTCTCTGAGGACGATGTTCTCTCGAGCACTGACATAAAAGAAGAGATGATTTACACATCCGTAAGTAAAAAATAATAAACATGTGAGCCAAACCCTAGTACTTATCCTATATATAACGTTGAAAAAATTCTTGGAATTGTCTTGGGCCACATTTAGAGCCCACTATTCTAAAGCACGAATTACCCAGCTTCAGCTAGGGTTTATGTGTTGTCCAATATAGTTGACTGGTTTGTTATACAAGGATCGAAGCTTTACCCTAATACATACATACATCGATCCTTGTTGAAATTTTGTAAGAATTGAAGATGTTGTCCAATCTTCCTAGGGATTTGGCAGAAGAGGTGCTCATTAGGCTTCCGGCGAAATCTATGTGTGCAATACGATCTACTTGCAAAAAGTGGAACACTTTATCCAAAAATCTGAGCTTAAGGTTGGGTGAAGCAAAAGCAGCAACAATGGAGTTTTTGGTGGTCATGGTGATGGAGTTTAGGGTTTCCTTGATGAGCGTCAATCTTCACGAAGGCGTTGAGCCATCAATAAACCATCAAGGTAATCTCGTTAGCCTAACAGATTCAGGCCAAGTCGATATATCTAAAGCCTATCACTGCGACGGTTTATTGTTATGCATCGCAGCAGACCAGACTAGCTTCGTTGTTTGGAATCCGTACTGTGGCCAAACCCGGTGGTTTGAACCAATAACTTATGACCCTGCAATTGCCTATAGGTATGCTATAGGATACGATAATAGCAAATCCCGCAAAGTTTTGAGATTTTTTCCAACTTCCAGATACCACATTCGTTATGAACTCTACTACTTAAACTCTAAATCATCTACGGATATTACTATCCCTATCACTATCCTTTCGGACTGGATAATAGAGTCATATGCACGCGGTGTGTGTATCAAGGGAAATACTTATTGGTTTGCCCAAAGACAGTTTCGATTAGATATCGTAGAAAGAGAAATCCCTGATTTCTTGATCTGTTTTGATTTTACAAGAGAGAGATTTGGACCGCGTCTAAGTCTACCGTTTCACTCTTATGTCGAAGATACCGTGACTCTATCTAGTGTTAGAGATGAGCAACTTGCAGTGTTATGTCAGAGATGGGATACATTCCAGATGGAGATATGGATTACCACTAAGATTGAACCCGAAATGGCGTCGTGGAGCAGCTTGTTCTTAGCGGTGGATATGAGTTCACTCACTGATGATTTCCAGTTTCGGGCTGACGCTGGGAGTTTCTTTGTTGACGAGGAGAAGAAAGTCGCTGTGGTTTTTGATAAAGACAATGAGAAGCAGCTGCGCATCGCAGCTTATATCATTGGAGAGGATGGATATTTCAAGAAAGTGGATATTGGAGAATTTTCAAACATGTATTTTAAACCACCAGTTATGTGCTCTTATGTTCCAAGTTTAGCGCAAACCAAACCACCTGCACGAGGCGGTAATGTCTGTCTAGAGCGATAATGTCTATTTCTTCTAGTCACCAAATATTTTTTTTAAAATCTATAAATTATTTTAATCACTAACATAATTTATTCTTCAACACATAAAAATAGTTTCAAATTCTAAAGATCTATTCTTCTTCAAAACATGAATTCCTTATAATCTAATTTATATTCACATTTTTCTTTTATATATAGTTTCTTGTGTTGTAATTTTATTTTATACATTTGATGTGTTTTGTGAATTATTATTTTTATTTAATGAAAGATAATAATATAAAAATATATGAATTAATTAAATTATTATTTTTAGTTTTAATGTTTTTTTTTTTTGATGATGTGGACACTTTACGAAAGAGAATTTCCTAATTATATATATGCTTTTCAGATGGCAATAAAAGTGCAATTTAAAACCAGTCAGCCTTAGCCTATCTATACAATAAAACACAATGACTCAATAAATTATTGCTCAACTACTTTCTCTTTATCCCTAGAGATATTTCTTACATTATTGTTCATGAAAATTATTTGTTTTGCATCCACAAAAAAAAAAAACTCATAACCGGTAATAAAATATGCATTTCGATTGAGATTTGGGCAGTGCCGTGCTTAGATCTGTAGGGGCTCGAGGCGAATAAAAAAATAGGGGCCCTTTGAATATAATTTGTTTTTAAACGATATAAAGTATCATACTATTATTTAGCAAGTGCGAAATCCTACGTGGCGGCTCCAGGTTCACTCTCAGACCTGTTTTTATCCTTATGCCATTAATGAATCGTTTTAATTACATATGCTGCTATCGTTTAAATTGGATTTCTGGGTTTCGATTTTTTTTTATCTTGACCCATATAATTAACTGGTGATATTAAAACCTACAAATGGGTCATATTATTAAAACAGCCGGCCCATTTTATCAATAATATCAATAAACACTAGCAATAACTCATTATACTATTGATATTCAAAGTTGGGAAATTGGAAAATCTACGTGATAATGGATTTCTATATTTTTGGTTCATAGTTGACGTATTTTGATGCTTGTTTTATAGATTTATCATACTATTATTTAGCAAGTGCAAAATCCTACGTGGCGGCTCCAAAATCACTCTCAGACCTGTTTTTACCTTTATGTCATTAATGAAATCGTTTAATTACAATCCCTTGGCATCGAAATTTTATGACTAAAATATCCTTATTTCGAACGTATATAATTGCTATAGGTTTATGTATGTTTTTATTGTGGCCCATCTATTTTACCCGTTTTGGGTTTTAGTGTTTATTTTATTTGCCCTTTTGTTTGTGTCGGTTGTTTTAAAACCCTAGGTATTATTTTTATCGTTTGTTATAAATACGATAGAGACTACACATATTGTTTGTTCTGTAATACATTTTTCTTTTTGCTCTAATGATATTGTTTTATTTGTTCTGTTTTTTGGTAGGTTATGTCGCCGTCTTCGAGGTATTATTTTGTTCGTTTTTGTGTTTATAGAATATATATTGCGCATGTTGTTAGTTTTGTTGTTTATTCGTTTATTTCTTTTTATTTTTCTACTATTTATCGTTCTATTCGTTTTATAGGTTATAACCTCTTTTTAGATGTATAATTCGTTCTTATATTTATTGTTTATGTATATGTGGTTTGTTATCTATTATACTGTTCATGTTGTTTATTATATCGTGAAATCGTTATTTATTTTTTACTCATGATTATCGTTTTATTATTTTTAATAGGTTTTAAACTCCTCTCTGAAGTATAAGTTGTTCTTATTTATTCTTAAATTTATGTGTTTTGTTCTCTATTATACAGCCTATGTTCTTTTTATCTTATATTCGTCTTTTATTGTCTTAATTATTATCATTGTATTCGTTTTATAGGTTGTAACGTTTTTGTTAATTACAAAGTAAGTATAGTCTGTATTTTATATATTGTATTATTTCTAACAATAATCGGTTATTTATTTCTAATAAAAAATTGTTTATTATAAAATCTTATTTATTATTATTAAATTTGGTATGTACTTTTGTTCTAATATTTATTTTAAAATTAAAATTAATATTAATTTCTTTACGTGTCTTGAATCTATGATGACATACATTTTTAGTAATTTTGTTTTTGTGTTAATTATTTGATCTATTAATTTTCTTTTTCTTGCTATAAATTTTATTATCTAAATCCGAACAGTAAGCTCATGTGTTTCAAATACTTTATGTAGAAACAAGAACAAAAAAATCAAATTAAAACCCACCGATCAAATTGTTTTATGAAATGATATAATGTGGAGATTTTATTACTAATAGTGGGTCACGATGAATCGAGGACTTGAATCCTAGCCTATGCATTTTCTGTAAACCATCAAATGAGTCTATGTATAATTTCCAATGATTGTGTACATCAAATGAGTTTATGTATAATTATTTTTAATAAATTGTTAATAAATTATTTTTGAACTCTATAAATTGGTGTGAATCATTTTGGGACAACACATGACATTCGTCGATGCGAACATAAAATATTAATTTAATTGTGAAATTTTTTTACAACAAAAGATATATATTTTAAAATAATACACTTTAGATATACAAAATTTAACACGATTCGTACTTAAGTGATTACATAGGTTGACTAATCGATTTTAATATATATAAATTTTTAATATTTAAACGTGTATGACAAAACAGATAAATTCTAACATTTATAAACGTACAAAAATGATATGTATTGTGCATAAATGTAATAAAGTTGAATACTTTTGATCAAAGATATGTTAATGTCATTATTTTTAATATTTTATGTGTAAAATTGATCAAAATATATGCAAATGTTATTTATTTCAATATCTTTCAAGTGTAAAATTGATCTTCATTATTCGTGTAAATTATAAAGCATACGATAAATCAGATAAATTTTAGATTTATATGAATTTGTGGGACATAACAAACGAAAAAATATATTTTTCCAATAATGAATTGTATAAATATATGCAAAGGTGATTAAATATGTATAATAGACTACATCATAATAAAAATATTTGTATAGTATATTAATCTAAATATATATATACATAATATATAATATTGTTATAAATATAAGAATAAAAAGTTTGTTAATATATCAGAAAAAATTAAAATAGATGATATGGTAAGTCTAAAATATTACATTTAGTTAGGTTTAAATTTGTAAAACATGTATTAATGGGCTTATGTTATAAAATTAATGAGAATATGTAGAGATTTCCACCATGGCATATAGTTTTAATTGAAATATTCTGATTGGTTAAATTAAATGACATGTCCCCTAAAATTCTCTTTGAACGACAGCTATGATTTTTTTGTGAATGTCTCCTTAACTAATATATATATGATTGTATTGTTTAAACGAGTGGTTTTGACTGGAAGAAAATGAATGTGGTTTATAAGAAAATATCTTAAAGTCTCTAAGATTTTGAATTTTTAGTTATTTTATGGAAATGAAAATTTCGTTAGTTGTATATATAAATTATCCATTTCTCTTTTATTTTTAGTTATATTTTAATATTTTTATTCTAAAATATGGTGTTTACGCAAAAGATATATCTATATTTCTAATCTCTTTTTTTTAGTCAATTAGATCCATATTATTTACAACTACATATAAATATGGAAGAAGCTATATGTTATATATCATTATACGAGATAAGGTCGGTTAAGTTGATTTTTATGATTCTCAAATCTTTTTCCGTAGTATTCGATACACGAAATGTCGTGTTCGATTTGTTTTATTTAAATATGTATTTTTGAAAAATGAATAGATAATCAAAAAATTTATGTTTTAATTTTATTAACATACTAATGTATTTATTTTTCCGCGCAAGGCGCGGACCCCACCTAGTTCAAAATAGAACAGTAAACGATAATATAAAAAGTTTAAGACATAATCTTTCTTCCTTCTTTTTCATTAAAGTCTTTCACCAAACTCTCATAGTGTAAGTTCTTAACTAGTTCTCTTTCTATGGATATGATAGCTAGACCATTCAGTCTTTCTTGTGACATGGTTGATCGCAGATAAAGACTTGATCAACTTTAACTTTGAAAAACTTCTTTCAGCAGAAGCAACCGAAACTGGAATCGTCAGCAATATTCGGTAAGCAATCCATGAGTTTGGATAACAATCTTCCATTCCTCTCAAAAAATTCAACACTTCGACGGGTCTCTTGTAGTCTTTTGGCAAAACCTCTTTTAGAACCGTTAGTTCAAAAAATAAATCAGCCCCAATAACATCCGAATGATTGCCATGTCTTAAAGAGGCTTCAAGATTGGCACAAGATGCCTTCAAACTATCTTCACTTGCTGACTTCAATTTCTCCAAATCAAAAAGAAAACCAAATATTTGTTCTTACTTCTGAAATTGCTCAAATCTTGTCTCAAGAGAATAAAGAGCTTGATCCATAACTTGGAGGAAATAAGAAATTCTAAAGCTCTCTTCTGGAGATAAATTTGTTGTTTTTTGAACAATCTCTGATTCCTCGTCAAAAAACTTTTTTCTTCTGATGACACGTCTTTTCTTTTCGGGAAATATGGCTTCAATCTCCATAGCTTTTGTTATTTCTTTAACATCCGATTTTGCACTTTCAAAACCTGTATCTCTATAACTTTGAAAAAAAGAAACAAGTCCTTTCAACTGAGAAACAACAACTTCAATATTCATGTCTTCTGACTGCAAACTTTTGCTTACGGTGTTAACGGCAAATAGAAGTTTGTACCAAATCACCATAGACAACAAGAACTCATAATTTCCAATCCCATGTGTTTCACTTGTCGCAAGACACTTAGCATCACTTTGAGCTTTCGGATCATCAGTAGTTTCTGCTATATAAATTAAAGCATCTCTTATTTTTGGAGCTTGAAATCTTATTGCCTTGACGCATTCAACATGACTCTCCCAACGAGTCTGCGATAAAGATTTAACTGTTAAACCTCCCACCATATCTTTCAATATCTTCCACCGCTTAGTTGAAGATGCAAACAAACAATAAATACGCTGGATTATCCCAAAAAATGAAATGGCTTTTTCAGAAGTGGTTGCCATATCACAAAGCGCAAGATTAAGGCTGTGACAACCATACGGTGTATAAAATGCACGTGGATTAACATCAAGAAATCTCTTTTGCACTCCTTTATATTTTCCCTTCATATTGGACCCATTATCATATCCTTGTCCCCTCACATCATCAAAGTTTAAATCCACAGCAACCAACACATCCTGAACCTCGCGAAAAAGCCCTTCTCCAGAGGTGTCATCAACTTTCAAGAATGTGAGAAAAAATTCTTCTATATTAGCTGAAGTTGCTGAAACGTCAACACATCGAAGGAGAAGAGTCATCTGTTCATGATGACTAATATCTGGAGTACAATCAACAATGATAGAAAAATATTTCGCACTTCGGATCTTTTTCATGATCATACCTTTGATCTCATCAGCTATCCTTGCTATCAACTCATTCTGAATTCTATTACTGAGATAATGATAACGAGATTCGCCATCTTCAAACCGTCAAACATGTTCTCTCATTACTGGATCCCACTCAGCCATCATATCAATAAAACTTAAAAAGTTTCCATTACCGTCTGCTTTTAGCTTTTCGTTACTTCCACGAAATGCTAAATTTTGTTTAGCAAGAGTCTTTACCAATAAAAAAATTCTAAGCATCACATCTTTCCAATGATTCCTCTCTTTGTTGAGTTCTTGTTGCACATGCTTATCAACCGTATGGTTTTTCTGCAGCCTCAATTCAAGTTCCATCCACTGACTCATGCATTTAATATGCTCATGACTAATCTCGTGGCCCTTAAGTCTGTCCAAAATATTTTTCCAATCACAAAGTCTCTTAGTCACCAAGTGAATAGCAGTTTTCTCTTGAATGAACAATTTACAACAAAAACAAAAGACCGTATCTAATGCTTTTGAATAAACTAGCCAACGCCTGTCTTGTTTCTCTCCATTACTCAAAACTCTGATATAGTATGAATGAGAAAAATGTCGACCACTAATTTTATCTTTTGGAAAAATAAAATCAATTGGTTGTCTTACAGCAGGACCTTTTTCAACCATAACAACTCTTAATCCAGAATCGACTTTTTCCCAATTTCCAGGATCATAAATATCTAAAAATACATGATGCTCTTTAGATTCTGCACTTCTCTCATCTATATTAATATTCTCTTGCTCATTCTCATTATCTTCTTCACAATTTTCTCTGTTGACATTCTCATCTTCTTCTATATTGACATTCTCATCATCTCGTTCATTCTCATTCTCCATCTGATCATCAACCTCATTGTTAATTCCAACAGATTCAGTAGAATTTTCAGGTTTTTTAACAAATTTGTCCATAGAACCTGCTATTGATCTCAAGAATGCATCATCTTGATCTTTCTTTTGTCTTTTTCTGGCTCCAGACAAATACGATCTTGGAGGCATATTTCTAAATCTAATAGATTAAAATAAAAAATATATTAAATCAGCACTATCAAAACTATAAAACAGATCTATTTTATTCTATTGTTTATTCTATTTAGTAGTTTGGTATAAGTTAAATATTTAGCACTTAGCAGACATGTGTTCGTCAATGTCAAAAGAATAAGCACGAAAATAGGAAAGAATAATTGAAGAATCAAAGAAGAAAGAGACTTAGCAATTACCAGACGGAGCGGTTATGGAGGAAGAAGAAAACGATGTCGGTGTCGGTGGAAGAAGAAGACAGGATGCGGCCGTAGCGGATGAAGATCGAATTGAAAATTAATTGGGGATTTTGATTTGTTTTTTTTTGTAAATTGTAAGGGATCTGTGATTATGATTTTTGTTAGGTTTAGGATGTAGATTTCCTTTTTGATTGGAATCTCAATCTTCATTTTTTAAGTCTAAATTCAAAAAAAAAAAAAAACACAATTTAGAATCAAACCTAGGTTCTGGGTATTAAACTTACTCTCCGAATACCACTAGGATATAATATATTTTCAAAAATATGGAGCTCCTAAAATCTTATATATTTTGGAGGCCCTAGGCAAATGCCTTTTTTTTTATTCATCAATCACGGCTCTGGATTTGGGTTTAAGTGATGTTCGGTTCGGATTCTGGTTTGGTGTCTTATCCTCATGGTTTAGAAACTTGTTATCCCTATGGCTAACACTGGCCAAGACTTTATACACATATTTAGAATGTGTGATTGGATCCATCCTATTCTATGATTCTTGATAGTCTCCCCTAGAGACATAGAATTCTCATAATGAAATAATACTCTCTAACTTTGTTATACAACACTGAAAAACTCCGAAAATAGGTCTTTATCGGATTAAACCATTCTCAAAGTCGATAAACCGTAGTAAAAGTTGCTTAGAATTGTGTTGGGCCACATTTAGAGCCCATTGGATTCTAAAGCACGATTGGTCCAGCTTCAGCTAGGGTTTGTGCGCCTTCAATTCGGTAGCCGAAACGAATCTGTAACCACAGAGGAAAAGGAGAGATTTTTTTCTGAAGCTTAAACCTAATACACCGATCCTTGCTGAAATTTGAAAGAATTGAAGATGTTGTCCAATCTTCCGAGGGATTTGGCAGAAGAGGTGCTCACTAGGCTTCCGGCGAAATCTATTTGTGCTGTGCGATCTGTTTGCAAAAAGTGGAACACTTTATCCAAAAATCGGAGCTTTACAAAGAAGCACCTCGGTAAAGCGAAAGCAGCAGCAGGGGTTTTTTTGGTGGTCATGGTGATGGAGCATCAGGTTTCTTTGATGAGCGTTGAAATTCACAAGAACTAAACTCGTTAGCCTAACCGATTCAGGCCAAATCGATATATCTAAAACCTTTCACTGCGACGGTTTATTGTTATGCATCGCAGCAGACCAGACTAGCTTCGTTGTTTGGAATCCGTACTGTGGCCAAACCCGGTGGTTTGAACCAATAACTTATGACCCTGCAATTGCCTATAGGTATGCTATAGGATACGATAATAGCAAATCCCGCAAAGTTTTGAGATTTTTTCCAACTTCCAGACACCACATTCGTTATGAACTCTACTACTTAAACTCTAAATCATCTACGGATATTACTATCCCTATCACTATCCTTTCGGACTGGGTAATAGCGGCATATGCACGCGGCGTGTCTGTCAAGGGAAATACTTATTGGTTTGCCCAAAGACAGTGTCGATTAGATATCGAAGAAAGAGAGATCCCTGATTTCTTGATCTGTTTTGATTTTACAAGAGAGAGATTTGGACCGCGTCTAAGTCTACCGTTACACTCTTATGTTGAAGATACCGTGACTCTGTCTAGTGTTAGAGATGAGCAACTTGCAGTGTTATGTCAGAGATGGGATACATTCCAGATGGAGATATGGATTACCACTAAGATTGAATCCGAAATGGCGTCGTGGAGCAGCTTGTTCTTAGCGGTGGATATGAGTTCACTCACCGATGATTTCCAGTTTCGGGTTGACGCTGGGAGTTTCTTTGTTGACGAGGAGAAGAAAGTTGCTGTGGTTTTTGATAATGACAATGAGAAGCAGCTGCGCATCGCAGTTTATATCATTGGAGAGGATGGATATTTCAAGAAAGTGGATATTGGAGAATTTTCAAACTTGTATTTTAAACCACCAGTTATGTGCTCTTATGTTCCAAGTTTAGCGCAAACCAAACCACCTGCACGAGGCGGCAAAAGGAAAAAAACCAAATGATCAACAACTGAGGTAGCAAAGGAAAAAGCCAGATTATCTTGCTTTGTTGATGATTGCCCAAAAACGTAATATCAATTTTTATGTTATGTATCACTTCCACTTACTCACTCACAGTATTGATCTTCAAGCCATTTTGTAGTTAACCACAAGCCTCATGACACTCGTAACAGTATCCTCCCTGAACAACTCGGATAAAAGACTTTCAGAAGAAATTTCCAATTTGACACTCATAGCTACACCAACTAAATCAGATTGGAATTCAAACCAATAAATGTGTAAAAATCTGTCAACAGATGTTAATACTACTGTGCACGAATGCTATAATCAGACTGGAAGGTCTTTGTATAGGTCATCGCATTTGTCGAGTCTGCTCGCCGGAATAGAGAGGCATACTTTTTTGGGCCAAGCTTATAATACCTTGAGAGATAAAATTGAGATTAAATGATGTTAGGTTTCGGATTCGGTTCACATTCTGGTTTAGTGTCTTATTCTCATGGTTTAGAAACTTGTTACCCCTATGGCCAAGACTTCCACTTCTAAACCCCCAACAATTTATGTGTCCAGGGTTTAGCATTCGGTTCGAATTCTGGTTTAGAAATTTGTCATCCCTATGGCTACCACTGGCCAAGACTTCAACTCCTAAACACCTAAGATTTATGTTCCAGAGTTTATACACATATTTAGAATGTGATTTGATTTATGTTCCAGAGTTTATACACATATTTATAATGTGATTTGGATCCATCCTATTCTATGATTCTTGATAGTCTCCCGAGAGACATCGTATTTTAATAATGAAATTCTACTTGTTAAGTTTGTAGCACATTTGATGAAAACCCCAGGAAAAAAGGTCTTTATCGGATTAAACCATTCTCAAATGTCCATCGTATCATACTTTTACTGCTATAACCTCAATCTGGCTCCTGTAAACAACAGTCTCAAAACATGGACATATCTGGAGGAGCTCCATACATACTCTTCCACGAATACGGTATCCGCCACTTTCCACCTTCTTCACCTGCAGAAAACAAAATTCATACGTAAGTTTCATCGGCTCTCACGATTGATGGCTCGAGTTGTTATTACCCTCGAGACAAGATATCTTTTTACCATGGAACTTGTCAGGACTCAGATCCGTCAGCTTAGATGCGGCCTCTGCTAGAAGAAATGCATCAGGAATGTTGTCTCCTTCAGAACAGTAACATAGCAGGCATGTCACCTTCAAGCCTTTTGCCTAACCCCAAACAACATACACCCGGCACAGGAAATGTAAGTCTTTCAATCGTCTTAAACAAGTCGTTGTGTGTTTAAAGAGTTCATTATAAGGCATTTATTTACCTTAAAAGCTGAGAAAAGAGCTGCAAATGGCAAGCTTGGGTAGTAGTCTATGTCTTCGAGCTCATCTTCTGAAGGGAAAGTCAGTTCTTCTTTACTGTTCTCATCAAAGACAGAGCTAAGGTACTTCCAACATCTTCCTTCTGAATCATACTCGTCCAATCTTCCAAATCCGAGCCTTTCACAGTGATCATCTCTTCCATCAGATTCGGCATTAGACAAGTAATACACCTGTGGGCCTCTAAAGTAGTTGCCAAGGAGAACACAAATTAACTTGTGAATATTTTGCTCTTAGTAAGAAGGAGAGAGAGAACAAAAAAGTACAAGTGAAGCTCATTTATCCATCGATTCCGCAATTTACAGATTCTAATGTAGTTAGCACTAGTCCATATTTAGTTTTGCATTGAAGCCATATGAAATCATTTATCGCAAACATAGAATAAGAGAGGCATTATAGTTACCTTGACATATCCAAGTTATGCAGCCTTTGGAAATCTAAACTTGAGAGCACAATAACATGCTGCTTTCCACTTGAAGCAGCAAAATCAGCTATATTCTCAGCAAATTTAATCATCATTCCCTGTTATAAATAAACCTTGTAAGTTTAAAATGTCACTAAATTCGCAATTTTCTTTACAAAACTCAAGCTAACTGGGTTTTCATAGTCCTAACACAATACGCACTGAATGCAATCCATAAAAAGTTGGATGCATCCAAAAATGTAATTAATACCTTTGCGACTGGAGACCGCTGCTGAGCAAGAGTAGTAGCAATCGAAGATGACTCGTAAACTGAAAAAACACAACCAAAGGGAAACTCAAAACTTTTGAGGTTTCGCAAGGATAAAGGACCGATTCAACAATAGAAAGTGGCATACATCTATCGCATCAGCCTATACAATAGAAAGTAATGTCATTTATATAGCTTCCCCATTGAATAACAAGGTCGAATCAGTCACCAGAATTCTCCTTAATCCTATAAACCAGAGGATCATACATCCAAGAAAACAAAGTACCCTACATCAAATTCCAACTTTGATGAAACAGATAGATTGAAAAAACAAACCCTCGAGAGGAAGGGAGATTTCGCCACACGGAAGAGGACCATAAGCGTCATTTCCAACACAAGGAAGCAGATTTGGATCATCCAAGTAACCAACTCTCTCTGCACCAGTAGATGACACCAGAAGATCAACAGCGAGCTGACCTACATTCCCAATTGACAATGCAGGCTGGTCGGGAAAACAAAATCATTTAAGTTCTTCAATCAGAAATCCCTAAACTTTGTTTTATGAGAAACATCAATATCTAAAAAACCCATCTTTGTCCTATAATTTCCATGTCTTTTTTTTTCCGGGGAATTTCAAAGTTTCATTGAAAGCTGGGGAGTTTCTAATTTCAGTGTAGAGCTGCTACTTTCTACAATATTCTCGTCAACTACAACCTAATTTCTCAATAAAGCTACAGTTTTTACGATTTATAGACGGAAATACCAAAAAGGAACACATATACCCAGAAAGAGAGAAGAGATCGAAATCGGAAAAGCAAAACAACTTACGAGAATCAAAGTCGAGCATTCTTCATTCACTCGCTTTCCTTCTTCAACAACAAACTCCATCAAGGAAAATCAAAACGAAGAGAAAACACTGATTACAGAATCGGATAGCAACTTTCTCAAGATCAAATTCACAGATTTTGTCTGCTTTTTCAGTAACTTAGGACACTTCTTCTTTTCGGCGAGCTTGAAGAAGAAGCCAGGGAATAATTTGGGCCGATCTATTATGGGCCGAGAGTAGTTCTTAAAGTATAAAGGCCCAAATATCGCTCTTTTAAAACTTGCAAGTCTCTAAATGTGGAGAGTTACGTAACCTACATAAATAAAATATTATTTTTTCTTAATCCCTTTTAATTACTCTTATTAATTACTTTCATTTTCTACCATTCACATTTAAAATAATTTTCCTTTTCTATTCCTCTCATTCACTCTAATTACCATTTTTCTTTCCCTCTCAATTACTCCAAATTACTCTTAAGGTTTACAAATCGCACCCTTAGTTTATCGCTAATGAAATCTTCGCCTCTCTCAAGGAATCTAGGGTTTCTTCGGTCTCATCACTCAGGTTGGTGCCTCAAAGGCTGCGTCACTTTTAGCTTGATCCTTCATCGTTTATGTTTTGTTACTTGTTTCTCAAGCTTCTCTTTTAGATTTTCATTCGTTCCCTTTGGCTTTTTTTGTTCTGCTAAACTGAGACAAGCACAAAACTTGTGCTTTTGATTGATAGGTTTCTTCTGTCTCATCACTCAGGTTGGGTGCCTCAAAAGACGCATCTCTTACACTCACAGTTGTCTTAATCTAACTCGTCTTTTTTCATATGCAATTTGGTTTATTTCTGAGTTTAATTTGAAACTAATGCGTCTGTGTATATATCAACCGTTGCTGCTTTTGATTGATAGGTTTGATCTAGGGCTTAGGGTTTATTAATCCGACTTGTTCCACAAGGATGTCATCGATTTCGATGGAGAAGATCGAACGAGCGTGGAAACTCGCCAACCAGTACTGCGAAGAAGCCGCGCTGCGGTGCAATCCAGCAAATGAATATGATGAAGCTTACCGATACTCCACGCCGCCGTACACGACTCATAGCATGAAAGTCAGCAAATTGATTGTGTTTTTTAGTGGTTTTGAGCTTTTGGGTTTTTTGATTCTAAGCAATTGTTTTGTCTTTTTTGATGTTTTCGTGGCAGCAGTGGATCAAGGCGGGCGAAAAATGGGAATTAACTTGTGTAGTTATGGAGATGTATAACAGGAAAGGGAAGGTCTTGCATGGATTTTTCCCGGAGATTCGACGGGCATGGACTTTACTCTCGATAACTCTCTGCTTCTGTGGCATTTTGACAAAAGGTAACAACTTGAACAAAACCTCTGTTTTCAGACATATGTGTGCTTCTGATTTCGATATACACAAAACAAATTGAACCAGGGATGGGCAAGTTTGGCAGCACAGAAGCGAGGAGCAGCGTATTTGCGCTGTTGGTCGAGTGAAACCTAGAACAGATTTTGTTGAAGCCGCTCGATATCTTTTGTTGCTAGCAACTCCTGTTGAGGTAACACTTTTCAGTCTGATCACAAGTTTTGTTTACTTGTTTGCTACGATATTATCTAGTTTTCTGATAAAACAATTCTTCTTAATTCAGTTGCTTCTTTTTGGAGTGTGCTGCTTCTCTAAAGATGACCAAGATCCTCTTGCTCAAATTTCAGTACAGAAACTGGTTAAATACACTGCATCATCAGATGGAGTGACAATGACTTGAATTGCGTGTACTGATCAAGGCCGCGTTTTCTTGGGTGGACACAACGGTCACATATACGAGCTGCTTTACCCAAATGACCAACCTTGCCGTATAGTGTGCTGCACGCCAAGTGATGAGGGTAAGCTGTTCAAGAGATTCAGGTTTGGAGCTGTTGTAGAGATGGTCGTTGATAACGAAAAGAAAATTTTATATGCTCGTACCGAGAAGAAGAAACTTGAGGCCTATTTCTTGGGATGAACGGTATTGAAAAGTTGGGGGAAGTAAACGGGTATTCTATAGTTAGCATTTCGCCATTGTCTAAGCTTGAATCAAAGTGGTCGCATGGGGACCTTGTTGCTGTGTTATCAGATGGTAGAAGGATGTATTTTTCCACCTCGTTAAAAATATATACTTGGAAGGATTTTGTAACTTCAGTTTTGGGAATTAAGAACCAGAACGACCCTCTTTTCCTTTCACATGCATCACCACATTCTACCTCTTCTTCTCTTGTTATCGTTGGCAAAGATTCGAGCTTGCACAGGCGGATTGGCCTCTCTACTGCCTCTACTTTACGAGAGGTTGGCTTCAGGTTTCTCATGAATGGCCGTATGCTTTTTGTGGCAGATGTGCTTCCAACTCCTGATACTGCATCTACCGAGCTGTCGTTATATTCAGAAATCCTTGGAGAGTCTTGTGAAAAGACGTGTGGAATACTCAAGGGCAGAGGTGATCTTTTGACACAGCATATTTTGCCAAAGACGAAGATGTTCTTGGTTAGCACCGTGAGTGTGACGGAAATGGTTTTCAATAGGCCTGTCGATATGTTGATTAACATTCTAGAAAAATAAGAGGTTTCAACAGCTTTACAGAGTGAGTTTGTCGCCCATTTTGGAGCTGATGAAACAGCTGCCATGTGCTTGATGCTGGCTTCTGTGATAATGCGTGGATTTTATGAAATTGATCCCCTGGTTTCGGTGAGAGCAGCTAACCTTTTTGAGGATATGAAACAGCAGAAAATGCCGCAACATCGAGTTGGTAAAGAACCAATTCTCTCGGCTGCTCACGGCGGGCTATATCTTCTTACGTCGAGATTACTATATCCTATTTGGAATGCTTGTGTACTGTCAACTAGCTCTGACAGCAAAATGTATGAAGATGGAGTGGTGATTTGTCGTCTTCGTGATGGTGTTGTGGATGAGCTTGAAGGCAAGATTCGATCGCTGGAGAAATTCTTAATATCCACAAGTGATGACGAAACACAGAGGTTGTCGGAGCAGGATGTAAGATTTTCTACTAACTTTCTCTTCTGGTTTGCTTGTCCAGTTTGCTTTTGCTTTATGAGTTTTGTCTTGTTGTTGTCTTGCAGGCGCTTTCAATGGAGTGTTGTAGGCATTTGCTTATAAGATCTGCAGAAGCACTTTGTTTGTTAAAAATTCTCACTCGTCACCGCATTGGAATATCTACCAGGAGGTTTGAAAGGTTAGAGTTTTATCAATTGGTTTATTCTACGGAAGCTGACCAAATTGCAAAAGTGATCATATCTGCCATAATGGAGGTTGGTACCACTCTTTGGATTTATTTACAGCATTTATATATATATATATATATATATATGTTGGAACTCGTTTTTGACAATATGGTTTTACACCATCTTCCGGTGATTTTTCCGATGGAGACGTCCATCAGGATGACCGGATTTTAGGCACGATAGAATCGTCACCGTAAACACTATAACGTAGTGTATTTACTTGTCAAAATCGAAGTTGATTTGAATGAGAAATAAAGTTCCAAAGTGGATGACTCGGAAAGCTTATAAAACTTCCAAAAATTTGACTAAGTGTAAAAACTAGCAAATATCCCACATTAGAAGTTTGGATTAAAAATCCTAAGTATATAAAGTGGAAAACTTCTAACAAGGTTCAAAACCTTATATACACTTTGGTGTATAGGAGAAAGGAGATACCCAGACCAGGCTTCGGCTTTGGATTTCGGGATTTGATAAATGGGCCAATGACCCATAAGATTATTCTTTTGGTCTTTTGGAACAAATTCAACAAAGAAAATATCTCTAATTAATTATATATTTATAATGGTAAAGAGAAAAATAAAATTGATTTAATTTTGGTCAATCACATTTTATTATGAGATCATTTCTCATAACTTCTCTAATAACTCCACTTTATTACTATGTTGGTACGTTTGGTTTTGTTTAAAAAACAAACCATTTCCATTCTCATCATTAGAAAATAATCAACACAAAAACAACAATAAAAAAATCTCTCACATCCTCTTTATTTTATTTTTTGTGTCTGAGAGTACAACACAGAAAAAGCGTTCGTTAGATTCTGTTCTTGAGTTGTGCAAAACAGAATCGATTGCAGTTGTATCCTGGGATTCGGAATGCCACACAACCGTCACACTACGGGGCATTTTCAGAATTAATGATAAAGATAATATCTTGCCTCTGCAAATCCATTTTCTTCCTAATTCTTGTATCGGTATTTTTATTGTATTATCGATTTATTTTATGCAATTCCTTTACAAATATCAGTTTGCCCATATTGTAGTATCCTACAATATATATATGTTAATCTTGTTGGATGTTTAATTTAAAAGTTGATAAAGTATTTGTCGCTCCAGAGTCTTGCCAGTGCGAGATGGGAGTGTATTATTAGGGAAGAGCTACTTGCGCGTTGCCCAAGTTACAGTAGGGAAGTCTTTTTCTTACAGAGAGACTCCGTGATACCTAAGTAAGCTTTATTATATAACGAATGCTAATATTCATAAGAAGATATCAAGGGTCTAATGTGTTGTGATATGTACACAGTGAAATGATGAGGAAGCGGACAACACGGGCCAATCCAACTCAGTGAAATCTTCATCAACATTTACGATCTTAATTAAGAGACCAACCTCATAATGTATATCTCTCTTTCGGGTCTAACCAGACCTTATTAGAGGAATTAACTTTTTAGAGACTTTATAAAGATTTGTGTAGATCGATAATGGCTTAGAAACCAACAGATTTGGATCACATAATGTATCTCATCTGAGAAACTCTTGGGTGGGTTTCTCCACTTGAGATATCCACCCATTATTATATTAATTTTTTTTTTTTTTTTGCAAAAATGAGAGACTACCAATGGGGTGCTCTAAGCACTCAAAACTACAATGATCAGTCGTCAAAGGGCCCAAGACTCCTGATGTGTAACTCCATAAAATCAGTTGGCTAAACTGGCTCCATAGAACATAAATTCACAATGAAAAAGGAAAAGGACCAATGTGTAAAGTAAATTCTTTTTCTCCTTTCCACTACTGAACTTCTTTTCAAGTTCACGAACAAGCCTGACATGGATCTTTCTGTAAGCCTCTCTCAATCTATAGGGAACATTGATAACAACTGCCTTGCGTTCTCCGGAAACATCAACTTGACTACAAAACAAAGAGAAGAGACATCTTTTGTGATTTAACTGGCTAACACAAGGGAGCCAATAAAGCGGAAAATCTTTCAAGTCACTTTCCAGCTCTTGATTTGTGTTCTCTAAATCAAAGAAAGCCTAATAAACAAAACAAGTATCAAGTTTCAGCAACTCTAATCATAGAAGAAGCTAATTGAGTATAGAACAGTAACCTGAGCAACTTGCTCAGAGAGATCAGCACCATTTTCTTGATGGTGTACCCTCATCAGCTCTCAAGAAGTCAAGTTAAAATTTCTTGTTTTAATATGTTGTATGATCAAACAAGTAATACCAGCATTTTATATATTTGTGTTTGATTTTTTTACCATATCAATACACTAAGCATCATTTTTTCATGCAAGAGACGCCTTCACTTGTTCTCACAACAAAATCGTCGCTGAATTAAGTTGTGTCATATGGGCGATGCAAAGTCTCAAAGATCTTCACTTACGAGATACTGTGTTGGCAAGTGACTGTCAAAATGGAAGCGATATCCAAACCATCAGATTGGCCTAGGGTATCGTTCCTTGCACAAATCAAGGATCTCCGGAATCAGTTTGAGACTTGTTCTTTTGAATTGGAAACACCGGGTTCGAATTCCATAGCTCGGGGTATCTTCAAAAGTGTTACACGAGATGGTAGATTCCAAACTTATCTTGCACTAGGAGGCCTATCTCTTGGCTTCATGATCGTCTCGGCGCCCGAGAAGCATTGTAGAGGCATCTATTCATCCTTCCGATTAGGATTTTGATGCTCTGCTTTTGCCTTTTGCTATGTTAAAGCTTATGTATTTGGATATTGATCTTTTCACTTTAATAAACTCCAGATTAAAAAAAAAAAAAAAAAAAATTTTAATCGCTGGAATATTAACTATTACAAATTGTCCGTTGTATAAGCATCACTTATTTTAGATTCAGAAAATAGAATAGTTTTAAGATAGACTAGTGGACCATCCATCTTACTGCCTCTAGCCATCATTGACATATAAGTTCCCACTTTCTATCTTGTTTTCTTTGAAGTTGGTCAAGTTCTCCATGGACAGATATTTCCAATTTATTCTAGCTTCTCTTTTGGCTTTCCAAGCATTCCTTTTATTATCTACGAACGTCATGAGCATGACTGCAATAGCGGCCAATAAGATGAATACGATGACAAAGACGTACATCACCCAAACCGGTTTCCCTTCCTTTTGCAACCCCTGAAAACAATGAAAAAGGAGAAATCACACTAAAAATTCAACAATTTAAAAGTTACTCATGCCGAATTAAGCAACAAAAAAAGCCGCTAGGGTTTGGTTGCCGGAAAAGAAAAGAGTCACCACGGAGAAGAGAAGACGGCTGACAAATTAGGGATTTTGTGTTTTGTGGTTAGTTGGCTTGGTTTTAGACTTTTATTAACATGGATTAATTTCAAACAAAGACAAAGCTCTACACTTTCGAGCAGCGATTAAGTCGAAAAATAAAACCATCAAACTATCTCTAACACGTTAGAATTCATCAACCGAGATTTAATACCAATACTATATATATGGAACGAAAGATCTAAACTTTGTTTTATGAGAAACATCAATATTTCTAAACAACCCATCTTTGTCATATAATTTTCATGTCTTCTTTTTTCAGGGAATTTCAAAGTTTCCTTGAAAGATGGGGAGTTTCTAACTTCAGTGTAGAGCTTCTACTTTCTTCTATATTCTCGTCAACTACAACCTAATTTTCTCAATAAAGCTACAGTTTTTACGATTTATAGACTGAAATACCCAAAAGTAACATATATACCGAGAAGGAGAGAAGAGATCGAAATCGGAAAACCAAAACAACTTACGAGATTCGAAGTCGAGTTTTCTTCATGCACCCGCTTTGCTTCTTCAACAACAAACTCCATCTAGGAAAAACGAAACACACTGATTACAGAATCGGATTGCAAAGTTTCTCAAAGATCAAATTCACAGATTTTGTCTGCTTCAGTAATGTTAGGACGGTTCTTAATAATCACGATGAGTTTAATCGTCGGAAGAAAAACGCACCTGAGACGACAGAAAACTGTAGTCGGAGGCAATCTGAAAAAAAACCCTAGAGATGGATGACCATTATTATAAGGGGAAGAGAGAACCTTACATTTCCTTTTTCGATAAACCCTAAACCAAGGAAAATCAAAACGTAGAAAAAACACTGATTAGAGTGATTACAGAGTCGGATTGCAATGTTTCTCAGAGATTAGGACACTTCTTCTTTTGGGCCGAGAGTAGTCCTTAAATTATAAAGGCCCAAATATCTCTCTTTTTGAAAAATTTAAGGACTACGTACATACATTTAAACTTTCAAAATAAAATTTTTAGCCTCTTGTCACAAACGAAAACGTATTACTTCTTTGGATTGGTAACATATGACTACAAAAATCAGTGATCATAATCTCATTTGCCCCGGAATATAAAAAGTTCTAACTACTCTCTTATATGAAAATTCCTTTTTTCTCTATTTTACTCTTTCTTTATTTTAATATTATTTTACCAACACAATAAAATATTATAATAAATTAAATTATCTCATCAATTAATTAAAACATTAAAAATAAATAATAATATATTCTACATGGACCCATTTTTCTCCTCTCTAAACCAAAAACGTGGACCAAAACATTTTCTAAATTTTACTGAGCTAACTAGTATTACTAAGACCAACTAGTATAACTAGGAAATATGGTATTACTAAAACAATTGGTATTACTAAACATGCGATTTCGGTTAACCGAACCGAACCAAGCTGATTTTTTTTTGGTATTGGTTAACCAAAATATTTTTGGAGGGTACCGAAATGAACCAAAAATAAATTTGGTTCGGTTCGACTATCGATGAATTTTGGTTTTCGGTTTTGAGTTTCTAAACTAAAATTAATCGAACATTTTTTTTTTGAAATTTGACTAAAATCGGTTAATTTTTAGGTATTTCGGTTAAATTCAGAGCATTCAGTTTGGTTAAATTCAAGTCATTCGATTTGGTTAAATTTGGGTATTTTTATAACTCTCAATTAAATAATCTAATAATTTCTCAACAACCTATTAAATTTATTAAAAAAAACTAATTGTCCTCTCTTGTTTGGCAACATCTCTTTTTTCACTTCGCCTCCTTCTTCTCGGCAAAAAAAAAAAAAAAAAAAACAGAACAAGGAGAGTGTTCTTCTTCCTCACACCATTGAATCTTCAAATTAAAAATTAGATTTTACGTTTTATGTTATTTTCTTCTTTAGAATTAGATTATGTTAAATTAGGTTGTGAAAAGCCCTTTTTAAAAATGTTTCTTCTCAATTTGGAGTCACTAGTATTACTGGGACAACTAGTATAACTAAAACAGCACTATAATTATATACTAATGATATTTGTTATTCTTTTGCAGGGGGACAACTAGTATAACTGAAACATTTAAAACAACACTTATTTTGTGTGTTCTCTCTGTCTGGTATAACTATGTATAATTAAGTATGACTTTGTGCTTCTTATTTTGGTAATTCTCCCTGTCTGGTATTACTATATATTACTATGTATAACTGTGAGATTTATTTTGTGTGTTCTCTCTATCTGGTATAACTACGTATAACTAAGTATGACAATGTTGCTTCTTTCGTGTGTTCTTTCTGTTTATGTTTTGTTTACTTATTAGTTAATTTTTGTACCTATTACTTATTGGTACAATTGTGTCTACTAAAATACTTAGATACCACTGGATATACATGATTATAAATACTCATCTTATAGTAAAACATATTTTTTACCAAAACTATACCTTATACATATGGTTAATGTGTATTCACAAGCTTGTTATGTCAAACAAACAAACATGGTGTTTTCAGAATTGTTAATATATGAAACTATAGTAAATATATTTTAATGGAACAATTTCATCAATACTACTACAAAAATTAGAATTTTAACACAGTATAACTAATTATATATGAAAACTATCAAAATACAACTATGTGTAATACAATACTACTAGAAAACTAAGTATAACTATTAGTAAATTTTAATATTTTTAATTCATTTGACAGCGCATGTGGTATTTTTTTATTAATTTTTAATGCTGAATACACATATTTTAAACATTTTTCTTTATCAAGTTAATTTAGTAGTTATACCAGTAGTACCAGAAAACAAGTTTGTTCATAGTAATACTTATAAAAACCATCATTACAAAATAATCTCAAGTACCTGAAAACATCAGTTCAACATTACAAAAAACATAAGTTCACCATTACAAAAGCAACATAAATCCTATGTACCTAAAATCATCAGTTTACTATTTCATGTCTTTTACTACCTAAAATATCAGTTCACCATTACAAAGGCAACATAATTCACTCATGTCTTTACAAAATCATCAGTTTACTATTTCACGTCTTTATCCCTTGATGACTTAAGAACGTCGAGTAGCCTCGCATTCAATCCATAAGCCATATGGAGTTTCTGACCAATACCTCGAAGAAGTATTGCACTTAATATATCTGCAATAACAAAAAACCAAGTTGTATCCAAGACATGAATATAAAGCTATCTATAGAGAATAAACATTGAAAAATTATCTCTTTTACATAATCACATATCTTGATATATACTCACAATCTAATCATACCTAAGTTCGTAGACTAGAACACAGAAATGAAGAGAGATCGAATTTTGGAGATAGTAAATGAACAGAAATACATGCACCAGAGAAAAATTTGCCATTTAATCATGCAACACACAAATTTTCTTCCAACATGATACGCTCTAATTTACCTTCACTATGGAGCGAATATCTAATAGGCGATCGAAACTTTAAAATTTGTAAAGTCTCAAATAAAACCACAAGTGCATGGTACACCGAGGTAGTAGTTAAGGGTCGATCCCAAGAGACTAAAGTTTGCGCACTAAAGATGCGAGAAACAAACTAATCTATAGCAAATATTTTTGGTTTTTGTTGTTGTTTAAAATGGTAAGAAATGCAAAAAGTAAAACAAAGAAAAGGATTGGACCTTGAGCTAAACTATCATGAGAATGGATTAACAATCAAACAATGGATTAACAATCTCACAAGAAAAACAACTCAATGATCAAATGCTCTCAACCAAATCATTTCACAAAGCACAAGCCTTCATTCCAAAGAACCAAATCCACACTTGCAATCCAATCCTTAAGACTCTTTAACATTCATTATCCGAAATTCATGAATCCTTACCAAGGGAGTATCTTTCGCTTCTAATCGGTTCAAGGGTGAAAGAAAGGGCTAAATGCAAAGAAAAGACGGCTAACTTGATTTAACGGTGGGTTTTCTCAATGAAAGGAGCAATGCGTGTCAATGCGTAAAATAACTCAAGATGGTGGAATAATTGATTCATACAAAACCTTTGCTTCCATTTCCTACCCAACCTTAAGCTTCAAATCCTAGAGTCTACCCCAATGACAACATCCTAACTACCCTTTCAAGAGAGTAATCTCAACCCAAGGCTCTTTAGGCTCTTTTCTTTAGCCAAATATCAACCATAAATTTCAAGTAACCAAGCTTTCTTTTCTTTGTGAACCTAGGAAAACTTTTCTTTTACAAATACAAGCTCTTTCATTTCGATTTTGGATCCTCTTTCCTAGCATATTTACTTTTTTCTCATCATTTTTCTTTTCATTTTTCTTCTTCTTACTCTAGGGAGGATCTTTCTTAGCTATTTATTCAACTTGGTTTCCCTTTTATTTCTCACAAATCTTCACCATCCTCGGTGTTTTAGCTTTGTTTTCCCCACTTTTTCGCATTTTTCTTTCTTTAAGCACTTTGGCTTCAACAACCCATAACCCTTCTCAAGAATCAAAAGAAATAAACCCACCCCCTAGTGATCCTAAGTGCTAGCTAAATGTGATTCCCAAGCTAGCCTATGGAAGCATTGATTTTGTCATTCCGTATCTTCGACCATTTTACACTTGAAGTGCAATGCAAAAAGACCTCACTCAACAATGCAAGAGGTTTCAAAAAGGCTAGGGTGATTAGTGAGGTTTCATTCTAAAGATGAGAATGGTCATTCAAGTCCTCAAAAGGTTGGTAAGAAGATTGTTTAGGACTTGGATGATTAGCTAACAAGCACCATAGATGCGAAATCAAACCCCAAGGTAAGGATAATTAACCATTCATTAAGATTCTCACTTGATAGAGTCTTAAGTCTAATCATGCAAGGTTTCTCTAGTCTAAGAAAATCTAAGAATGTGAATGATCAAATCTTAGTTATTACAACATCTCAAGAGTGTTTTTCAATCAAAAATGTCAATTGGAGTTTAAGTTCGGTTCAAGGCTTGGATTTACAAGAAAGTCAATCATGATTCCCAATGCATATGCAAATGCAACCTATGAATGCATTAAACTCAATCCTAACATGCAAGAATGTCATGAGAAACTACATGCATTTTTTTTTTCCGAAATTTTTCAATTTTTTTTTTTTGGTTTTTCGGTATACAATGCAAAGACTCAAGACGAAAGGAAAACAAAACAACTAAAGGCATCATTAGCAACGTGTTCCCTGCCCCAAACTTATCTCTCACCGTCTCGGTGAGAAATAAAAAAACGAAGAAGGGAACAAAACACAAAACATGCGAAAACACACAAAAATGAAAATTATGTACAAGAGAGAAGATGGTGTACCTTGGAGCTTTGGGAAGAACTCGGGAGGCTCATGTTGAGGAAGAGGCTTTGTCCTCATTATACATGCTTGTTTTGTGTCACTAGCTTGACAATGATAGACTTGGGAGAGTTCCCAAGGGCGCGTTTAACGTCACTAGCTTGACGGTTGATTCCTCTTATTCACTCTTTTCTTGCATGTTTCTTTTACTTCTAGTTGTACACCTAAGAGATCAAGATGACAAGAAAGAGGGAAAAGATTAGCAACAAAAGAAAGTAAAAAACTATAGTCTCAATTTGAGTCATAACTCTAATGGCAATCGTTTAGTCCCAGCAACGGTGCCAAAAACTTGATACGCTCTAATTTACCTTCACTATGGAGCGAATATCCAATAGGCGATCGAAACTTTAAAATTTGTAAAGCGTCAAATAAAACCACAAGTGCATAGTACACTGAGGTAGTATTTTAGGGTCGATCCCAAGGGACTAAAGCTTGTACACTAAAGATGCGAGAAACAAACTAATCTATAGCAAATATTGTTTTGTTGTTTAAAATGCTAAGAAATGCAAGAAACTAAAATGTAAGAAGTAAAACAAAAAAAAGGATTGGACCTTGAGCTAAACTATCATGAGAATGGATTAACAATCAAACAATAATGCAAAAGGTTTAATTAAGCACTATCCTAGACAATGGAATATTCATTCTTTAGGTTAATCCACGCCAAAGGTAAAAACCCCTTTCTCTAATCACATTCAAGATCCGCGGTTAGGCATTTCATCTCAATGATTAGACAAGCATTAATATACTCCCATTTTTGTCACAAGAGTTCATAGAACCACGGTCAAGTAGCTATGTGACTCAAGCTCACAAAAGGTTTGGTTTAAATATTTCCACAAACACATCTCGGGTGTGAAAATGCCTAAAGATCTAGATTTTGAGTGATCAGGTCAAAACTAGCATTAAGAACAACCTAAGTGAAGGATCTAACAAGGATCAACCATAATAATCATCATCTAACTATCAAAATATCATAATCTAGCACAACTCATGGTCCAACAAAAGATAAAACATGGATCATCGACAAAGGTAGTTGATTTATAATGACTAATGACTAATTAATGATGTTAGAACAAACAAGCATGCTCAATTCCATGACAAGGATCACTCACAATAGACTAATTCACTCTCATGACATTAATCCATTTATTAATCACCTAATTAAGCTAATCTTCCAATTGCAATTAGGTGATCAATAATCATTAAGTTCAAGTCCACAATATCAACTAATCACCTTAAACATCAATTCTCATTGGTTAAGTATGAAAAGCAAGTTTAGAATTCTCCTAAACATTTCATCGAACACCTTCCGGGCATGAAATATCCATGATCAAGATTTTGATTAGCTAAATCTAATATAGCATTAAACACATCATAAACCTTAGAAATCACATGAACCTAACCCTAAGCATCATCAATCAACCATAAATAAACCTAATCTACCTAGCCCACAATCCATGAGAAGATTAGTTCCTAAACATAAAGAAAAGCAAAAGAAAAGGCATAAACATAAATATAAGAGGTAGAGGTGAAGAATTCTTCACTAATTGGCATGAGAAGATGAAGATCTTGATCCAAAATGTAAGAACATGTTTGGATCCCAAAACCCAACTAGAGAGAAGAAAACTTAGGTTTTTACAAGTCCAAAATACTATTTATATCAAAATAAAACGGAACCGGGTCGACCCATCTTCATCTGGGTCGGGTCATAAAAGTTTGGCTTGGAGAAGGTCATACCAAGGGTCGGACCTCAGTATCAAACCACCGTATGGGGGCTGGTCTTTTTGCTTCAAAAACTTCAATTCTTCATATTTCCATACCAAGGATCGGACCTCAGTATGAAGCCACCGTATGGGAGCTGTCAATTCAACATTTTCTTTTCTTCTTTGCCTTCATCTTGACTCCTTGCATCCATTTGATCCACCTTTGTTTCCTCTTAAATCTCCATCACTTTATATACCAAATTCTCTCCAAATCGCCTCGAAGCGGGATCACCATCTCAAAACCTATAAAACACAAAAAGAGATGCAAATGCTCCTAGGAATGCTTAAATGATATACAATTGTGGGATAAAAACATGATGAAAACATATCAAAATGATGTAAAATATGAGAATATCACAACACCCAATTAACTCATGTTTCTTCCAGATCTTGAAGCTGGTGTCGATCACCGTCACTCCGCTTCTTGAAAATCCAACTAGATTCTTCTCTCCTTTCTCTTCTTCCTCATCCACTCTGTCGTTTTCCGCTACGCTTCTTCTCCTCTCCCTCGTCTCCGGCGCCGATTTCTTATTGTAACGACGAAGTGGCGAATTCACGAACACATGGGAGAAAACTCGAATCGCGTTTCTGGTTTTCAACGGAACGTCGACAGGCGTCTCAACGGAGCAATGCGTAGGGTTTGATTGTTTCCTTGGTAACTTCTTCCCGGAAATCATGGAAGACCGAGAGGAGGAGCAATCAAAATTGAATAGCTTGGAGAGAACATTGCTCATCACGCTGTATCATTCGCCGGGATTTTGCTCCAATTGACTCTCATCTAACTCCGGATCCGAAGGAATCGGAGCAGACGGAGGAGAATCGGACACGGAACTAGTGGCAGGATCTCCGGTAATTTCGGTATGTGGTTGCGGCAGAAGAAGTCATCGAGGCTAAGAGGATTGCTAGAAGCATCGTCGTTGGTGTAGAGTCCTCTGCTTAAACGGAGACGGTCAAGCCAAGTGGAGGCGACGGGCTTGTCGTCGATAACGGAGCTGAGCATCAGAGAGACGGAGACGACGAAGTTGCAAAATGTTAGACTCTCTTTTTGTTGGATTATGAGTTGGATTTTTTTTTTTTTTTGGATTGGATGGATAATTCGATTTGTTCAGATTTCATTAAGAATAACATTGTAATCATCCATTTTTTCTTTAAAAGAAATTGAAAAAGAAAAATAAAATTATAAGGGAATATATCAGATTATTTTTTTACGTAGAAGGGTATATGAGATTACGATCCAAAAAAATCAGTTAACATATGTAGCTACAACAAAATATAATAATTCACTTCTAAATCGAGTAAATTAAGAATACGACAGTTCATCAGAACATTAACGTGACAAATCGAGTCTTAAGACCAACACCAAAAACGTGTAATGATAATTAGAATATATATATATATATATATATATATATATATATATAAATTAAAGAAACCTCTTTTTCACTTTGAAGTGATTGATTAGACCAAAAAAAAAATTGTGTTAAAGGATTTTCTGATTAGACCATTATTATCCGAAAGCGATCCATATCATATAATGACAAATAAAATATAATTCTTCAAATGAATGAATGAATCATTTAAAATGAGATGCAAAGACTTTATGATGTTGGCTGTCGCTACCGTTGGACTTTGTTCCTTTATCGCTCGCCTTTGGTTTGCATATGACAATCGTGATGATTTTGATTTTGGAATAGAATTATTGATCCTATCGGGTAATTAATTATAAATTTTTTTAATAACTGAAAATTCTAAGTTAAAACATATTAATGTACAAAGCTGAATAATCTTATCATTTAATACGTCTATTGTCGGAAATAATTTTACATTCTCTAATGAAAAATCGTCACGTTAATGGAACAGTGGTTTACTCCCTATCCCAATATAAAAATCGACATGCTTTCCGGAAGACACTCGTAAATGACGTCTAGTTTACGGAAAGCAAGATGAACATAGCCCATCTACAGCCAATCGATGGAAAACTACCCTCCACCCCCTACAAAATAAAATGACGATATGATACCATCTATATAGAAAATCCATAGGATTAACTATGGGTAAAACCTCAAAATAAGATTTCTATAAATACTCATGTTGAACAAAAAAAAAAGCGATAGACAAAGGGAGCAAAACACAATAAGATACTCATATAAGACAATGAAAGGAGAATACAAGTAAAAAGGGAAGCGACGAATGCCTCCACGGCAAGTAGTCCGTCAGAGGAGGATCTTTTACGGTCCAATCTAAAAGGAGAAAGTTCCAATTCTACTATTCTTAGAGGGATTATCTCTTCTACTTTTAAACACCTAGAATACCAGACTGAGACATCAGTCATCGGATGAGGTCTCGTATTTAACCCACACTCACATATATGTTTCACTAACACATTGACTTTTTAAATTTAAAAACTAACCTCTTCATATTTTCTGGCCAAAAATGCATCTGAAAAAGACACTCACACACATATGTGGGTAAGAGAGAGAGAAAAAAACAGAGAGATTGATTTCTACGGTGGTGAATTTCGACAAAAATCAATCGTCGATTTGGATATAATGTTGAGATTAGAATTTAGATTTTGCGATCAAAATTTTATGAGCTTTAACAAAATATTAGACGACGATTATTGTTTGGTATGTTGGAATTAGAGTTCAAATTTCACTATTTAAAGTTTAGATATAAAAATTGAACTTTATCATGCAAAAGAAGAACAATATTTTCGACTTACAGATCTAATGTTCGAAATATGGTATTTACGTTTACAACTTTATTTTCAATTCAAAAAAAAATGAACAATATTTTTACTGAGTACACACATAAAAGTTTATTAAAACACTTGAAGTTTTTAAAAACTTATAAAGTTTAAAAAAAAATTTAATCTTTTAAGTGAAGAAGATGCACAAATTTTTTACAGTGCATGTAAATATGTAAATGTTTCTAAAAACACATATAAAAACACCCCAAAATTCATAAAAGTTTTTACACGTTTCCGAATTAATTTCACGTGAACAGTTTCGAGTGGTAATTTTTTTTGGTCACCCTTAAATAATGAATTTCTATCAACTCATAGCTATTTCTGTAAGAAAAAGTGAAAGTGTTGATTATTTAATCAATTTGAAAAATGATTTAATTATGATGTACATTTTTTTGGATTAGTTGACAAATTCACCATTCGAATTTTTTGAAGAACATTATGGGTGGGATGGATCCGGATCCAATGGATCCGTGACAAAATTATCCGGATTCGGATCAGTGATTTTCGGATATCTAAATTTTGAATATCCGACCAAAATTCAGGATATTCACGGATATCCGGATCCGAAAATAATAATTAAATAATTAAAATAACCATAATAAAATATTAAAAACTTAATTTAAAAAAAAAATAAAAATAAAAATTAGAATAATATTTTTCAAAAAATATGATATATTAGAAAAAACTAAAATCAATATATACATATATATATATATTTATATAAAAACAACTTAATATATGTAAAAAAATATTTTTAATAAATTTAATGCGTCCGGATCCGGATCCGGATATCTGGACTTTGAAATTTTACTATCCGGATCTGGATTTTTTTTTTTATGGATCCAAAATTTTACTATCCGAATATCCCAAATATCTTAATTTATGGAGTGAGTAGAAGCGGATTCCGAATCGAATCCCAGACTAAATCTTGAATCTCGGATAATAATTATACTTCTAACCGGAGTGGTGACCAAATAGTCCATATACAATGATTTGTTAAGAAATCAGATCTTATCCTGTGTTGAAATTTGCTTATTTTTGTTTCATGAACCGTCTCCAAGTGTCTTCGTCGTATCTCCATTAATTAATTTAATTTACATCTAACAAAAACTCAACCACCAATTTTTTTGTTTTTTATACTATCTTTTGGACAACACACATGTCTCTGAGATACTCGTCCATGTGTAACGTGTCCCTAAAAATTGAGATTTTGTTAGTTTTTGAAGAATAAAACCCAATGCGACTTGGGTCTGCAGATACAACTTGGGCCTGCAGATCGGAATCCATCAAGAATGTTTTGAAGATTGAAGTTTGAAGTTTGAAGTAGTCTTTGAGGAATAAGTCCTCCATCGATGTAGGAGATTGACTAGCTGTTTTTTTTTGTTTTTGATTCATTACCGTAAGTTTCTCCTTTGTTAGTTGTAAAGTCCTTATAAAGACCAAACCCATTTTATTCCAAGATCAAGGAGTTTGATTCAGATTTTTCAAAGCTCTGTTTTGCTCTGTTTATTAAGAAAGTAACAGAGCAGTTTATTAAGAAAGCAACAAGTGGTATCAGAGCTTGTCACGAGCCTGGATCATGAGTGAAAGAGAGTCCGTAATCATACCTAAGTTTGACGGAGATTATGAGCATTGGGCAATGCTCATGGAGAATCTACTGAGATCTAAAGAATGGTGGGATCTCATCGAAGAAGGAATCACGCAACCGGAGCCGAACGTGATTCTGAATGGTGCACAACGAACGGAGCGTGCCGAGAAGATTGTGAGAGATCACAAGGTGAAGAATTATCTGTTTGCCTCAATAGATAAAACAATTCTCAAGACTATCATGAAGAAGGATACATCGAAGGATCTATGGGATTCGATGAAGAAGAAGTATCAAGGCAATGAAAGAGTCAAAAGTGCGCAATTGCAGAGGCTACGGAGAAACTTTGAAATCCTTGAGATGAGAAGGGGAGAAAAGATAGAAGAATACATCTCAAGAGTGATGGAAATCACGAACGACATGAGAAATCTAGGAGAAGAGATACCGGATTTCAAGGTAGTCGAGAAAATTCTACGAACACTTACGGAGAAGTTCACCTATGTGGTTTGTGCGATCGAGGAGTCGAATGATGTGAAGACCCTAACGGTAGATGGACTGCAAAGCTCATTGACAGTTCATGAGCTGAATCTCACCAAAGATGAGGTAGAGGAAAAGGTCCTGAAAGTTGAAGGACAATATTGGAGGTCGGATGGAGGTAGAGGCAGAGGAGGAAACTCGAATAGAGGAAGAGGCAGAGGAAGTTATCAAGGAAGAGGACGTGGAAACACAAGCAGAGACATGATCGAATGTTACAAATGTCATAAGATGGGCCACTACAAGTCTGAATGTCCAAGCTGGGGAAAGGAAGCAAATTATGTCGAGATGGAGGAAGATTTACTTCTCATGGCTCATGTCGACCATGATGAGACGGAGGAGAGGCAAATCTGGTTCCTCGACTCAGGGTGCAGCAACCACATGTGTGGGACAAAGGATTGGTTTATCGAATTAGACCGGGGCTTCAAGCAAAACGTTAAGCTCGGAGATGACAGAAAAATGGCGGTAGAAGGCAGAGGAAAGCTTCGGCTAGAAATCAATGGAAGAACACAAGTGATATCCGATGTCTACTTCGTGCCTGAGCTAAAGAATAATCTCTTTAGCGTGGGACAATTGCAGCAAAAGGGGTTAAGAATCATCATCGAAGACGATTCCTGTGAAGTATGGCACAAGAAGGAAAGGAAGATGGTTATGCACTCGACTATGACAAAGAATCGTATGTTTGTCATTCTCGCAACCATCAGAAAGCCTAGGGAGATGGAAGAAGGAAAATGACTTCAAGTAATTGAGAAAATAGATAACTTATGGCACAAGAGATTTGGACATCTCAATCACAAAAGTTTGAAATCATTGGCTGAGAAAACGATGGTGAATGGACTACCAAAATTCAGTCATGAAGAAGAAGGAGTGTGCGAAATCTGCCTGAGGGGAAAGCAGATCCGAGAATCAATTCCAAAGGAAAGCGTGTGGAAATCATCTCAAACTTTGCAGCTCGTACACACGGACATATGTGGACCAATAAGTCCAATATCTGAGAGTGGAAAGAGGTACATTCTCAATTTCATAGATGATTTCAGCAGAAAATGTTGGACTTATTTCCTATCAGAGAAGTCGGATACGTTTCAATACTTCAAGGAATTCAAAGCTGAAACTGAGAGAGAAACGGGGCAAAAGCTTATTTTTTTGCGATCAGATAGAGGAGGAGAGTATAACTCGAAGGAATTTAAAGAATACTGCAAAGAGCACGGCATCAAGAGACAACTCACAGCGGCATATACTCCTCAACAGAACGGTATCGCAGAGAGAAAGAATCGGAGTATCATGAACACGACGCGGTGTATGTTGATGGAGAGGTCTGTGCCGAGGAAGTTTTGGCCTGAAGCAGTTCAATATGCAGTATACATACTGAATCGAAGTCCATCGAAGCCTCTAGATGACATAACACCAGAAGAAAAGTGGAGTAATTGGAAGCCATCAGTCGAACACTTGAAGATATTTGGGAGTATAGCATATGCACTCGTGCCATACCAAAGGAGAATCAAGCTCGATGAGAAGAGCACCAAGTGTGTGATGTTTGGTGTGAGCAAAGAATCCAAAGCTTACCGTCTCTATGAACCTAAGACTGGTAAGATTTTGATTAGTAGGGATGTTAACTTTGATGAAAGCAGAGGTTGGGATTGGAAAGATGAGTTACTGGAAAATGAGCTCATCTGGGATGAATCTGATGAAATTGAGGGTCAAGGAGTTACTCACGATGAGCAACAAGTTCATGAAGAAAATCCAGAGGAACCAGAAGAAGAAGAAGTGGAAGAAAACCACTTACCGGAGACCGAACTCAACGTTCAACCTGCCGAGTTGCAGGCTGGAAGACCAAGACAAAAGCCTATATGGATGAAAGATTATGTTACAGGAAACGCAAGCTTTCTTGTAACAGAAGAAGAAGAGGAAGTCATTGCAATGTTCATTGTACCGGAGAATCCTAATTGTTTTGAAGAAGCCGTACAACATGAAGTATGGAGGAAAGCGATGGAGACTGAAATCTCTTCCATTGAAGAAAACAATACTTGGGAATTGATGGAATTACCAGAAGGAGCCAAAGTAATCGGCGTTAAGTGGATTTTTAAGACGAAGCTCAATGAGAATGGAGAAATCGACAAATTCAAGGCAAGGTTGGTTGCAAAAGGCTATCATCAAGAACAAGGGATAGACTTTCATGAAGTCTTCGCACCAGTAGCAAGATGGGATACTATTAGAGTGATTCTCGCCTTAGCAGCAAGGAAAGGTTGGAAAATCTTTCAACTCGATGTTAAAAGTGCATTCCTACATGGAGAATTACAAGAAGAAGTTTATGTGGAACAACCGAAGGGGTTTGAGATAGAAGAAGAATCCAGCAAGGTCTACAAGCTGACAAAGGCGCTATACGGATTGAAACAAGCTCCAAGAGCTTGGTATAGCCGAATTGAAGGATATTTCGTGAAAAAAGGGTTTGAGAAGTGTTATTGCGAGCATACGTTGTTCGTAAAACGAGAAGGCAGAGACATCTTGATTGTAAGTCTCTATGTTGACGATCTCATCTACACCGGAAGCTCATTAACAATGGTAGAAAGTTTCAAGAACTCAATGATGAATGAGTTTTCAATGACTGATTTGGGAGCAATGAAGTATTTCTTGGGAGTCGAAGTTGTGCAAGATGATCAAGGTATCTTCATAAACCAGAGGAAGTATGCAGTGGAAACCATCAAGAAATACGGTATGGAGGGTTGCAACTCTGTGAGAAATCCTATAGTACCTGGACAGAAGTTAACGAAAGCAGGAGCTGGAGAATCCATCAACTCAACCGAGTTCAAACAATTGATTGGAAGTCTCAGGTATCTCACCGCCACTAGACCAGATCTTATTTATTCAGTAAATCTAGTGAGCAGGTATATGGAGAGTCCAAACGAACAACATATGCTAGCGGCAAAGAGAATTTTGAGATATGTTCAAGGGACTCAAGAGCTTGGTATTCGCTACAGGCGCAGAGAAGAACAAGATTTGATTGGATTTGTAGATAGTGATTATGCTGGGGACAGTGATGATAGGAAGAGTACGTCTGGTTACGTATTCATGCTAGGAGGAGGAGCAGTTTCATGGGCATCTAAAAAGCAACCAATAGTGACACTCTCAACAACGGAAGCTGAATTCGTGTCCGCGGCTTACGGTGCTTGTCAAGCAGTCTGGCTCGGAAACGTGCTAGAAGAGATTGGATTGAGTCAAGGAGAAGGAACGGTTGTGTTTTGCGATAACAGCTCCACCATCAAGTTATCAAAAAACCCAGTCTTACATGGGAGGAGCAAGCACATACACGTAAGGTTTCATTTTCTAAGAGAGTTGGTGAATGAAGGAACAATACAATTGGATTATTGTGCTACACAAGAACATATTGCAGATGTTATGACTAAGGCAGTGAAGCTTGAAGTTTTTGAGAAACAGAGAAGAAGAATGGGAGTTTGTAATAAACTGGAAAGTGGCTAATCCAGTTTAAGGGAAGGAATGAAGAATAAAGCCCAGTGCGACTTGGGCCTGCAGATACTACTTGGGCCTGCAGATCGGAATCCATCAAGAATGTTTTGAAGATTGAAGTTTGAAGTTTGAAGTAGTCTTTGAGGAATAAGTCCTCCATCGATGTAGGAGATTGACTAGCTGTTTTTTTTTGTTTTTGATTCATTACCGTAAGTTTCTCCTTTGTTAGTTGTAAGGTCCTTATAAAGACCAAACCCATTTTATTCCAAGATCAAGGAGTTTGATTCAGATTTTTCAAAGCTCTGTTTTGCTCTGTTTATTAAGAAAGTAACAGAGCAGTTTATTAAGAAAGCAACAGTTTTCTTTTCGCAAAATAAATTTTAAAGGCTGTAAAATTTTTAAAATATATTAAAGTTTTTAAAGTCAAATTTTAATCCATCACACTTTAATATATTTAAAGTCTTAAAAGTACTAAAAATTCTCCTAAATTTTTTCACAACCACTTTTTCTCTTTTTCTTCAGAAACGTGTTTTTTTAAAAAAATTCAAAAATTATGGCTTTAATTTATTTTTAAAATCACATTTATTATTTAAAAGTAAAAGTTTTAACAGTTACAGTATAAAATAAAAGTTTACAGTCACAGCTCTAACCAATCAACTTTAACTATAGACTGTTACTTTAATTTTTTTTTTTAATTACTAGAGAATTGATTGGTAAGGATTTTAACTATTGACTGTTACTTTAATAATTTTTTTTTTAATTGCTGTAAAGAATTTAACTTTCAAAAAAGTTGATTGTGATTTAAAAAAAATAAAAGTCAGATTTTGTAAGCTTAAAAAAAATCTAACGAAACAAGAACAAAATTTAAAGAAAATGGATATGAGAATTTTTAGGAAGAATTTTAAGATTTTAGAGATTTTTAAATCAAAAAAGTTTGATTGGAAAAATTGTGACTTTAGTAACTTTAATTTTTTTTAAGGTCTTTACAGTTTTGAAAAATTCAATCGCCAATCAACCTCTTAACTTTAAAATAGTTAGTTGTGGCTTTAAAAAAATAAAAGTCAGATTTTGATGGCTGTGAGAATTTTTAGGAAGAATTTTAGGACTTTATAGACTTTTAAATCAAAAAAGTCTGATTGGGTAAATTGTGACTTTAATAAATTTTTTTTTTTTTTTAAATCTTTACAGTTTTAAAAGTTCAATTGCCCGAATCATGTTTTCGCTCCATCAAATATGGCCAAATGTGTTGCATGATCTTAATACAACGTTAAGAAGCAAACATATAGTACATATCATAATTGATAGTTAAACGAGTAAAACAATAGCAACGGTCCATCCTACAAATGATCAATGATATATATATATATATATATATATATATATATATATATATGTTTGAGGGATGATTGTATGAATCACTCACCTAACAAATACACTTGGACTAGTTTTCATATATACATCAACATCAATACATGGTGATATCACTTCTAAAGTTGCATGAATCACGAATACGTATACATTTTGAGATTTTTTTTTTTACTCAACATTTTGTGCTTTGTTTAGACTCGTGAACTCTGTTTGATCAGAAATATCAAGCAAAATTGAAGAATCAAAATTGATAAAATCGTGTTACACCGGCCATTTGATAGGTTTTTGCATTTAATCTTGGTAAACCATATGTGCTTATTTAAAATTTACAATCCACCCTTTCGTTTCATGTTGGGACACCGGGTTTATGCTAACCCGCAAATTCAATAAAACTAGTTTGTTTTGGATAAAATGTGAATATATTATCAAAAGGAACGTGAGCTGTTTTACAAAAGCTTTTAGTGACGGAGCTTCAGGGCCAAAAAAAAATATAAAAAACCTGAACAAACTAATTAGAGCAACATGAGCTTCATGTTACATATGGGAGAACCACAGGATCATAAATTGCTACAACCCATGCGTCTGAGTCTAGACAGAAGAATGTTACGGATAGTACGGTCTATTATACCCAGGAAAACATACTCTGCGGAAGTGGAGATATTACTGTGGAGCCGAGTGTTCCGTTTTCTCCATGCATGTTGCATTAATATAATGACTTTTTGAGTGGCGAGCTGTTTCAGCAATTTATGAGAAGAAAAAGAGTTCACTGACATCGAGTTGATTATGATAAAACCAAGCAGCAAATAAACACATAGGGGTTGGCAAAATTTCAGAAACAAGTTTTATGTAAACTTTTTTCCATCGGTTTAGATTTCTAAACCATTTTAATTAAGTTTTGCTGTTGCAAAAAAAAAAAAAACCAGAAACGAGCCAAAATTTCCGAACCCGAATATGTATCGATTAAAATAACGCAATAGAATATAAATTCTTATACCAAATTATCCGATCCCAAACTGAAGTGAACCGAATTTACCGAACTAACCGAAATTAATAAAAAACTAATATTTTTAATTAAATATATAGAAATTATATTTAAATATAATAAACATTTAAAATATTAATTAAAATTAGTTAATATCATCCCGATAAATCCAAAAAATCCAAACCAAACCGAACTATAATTTGATTCCGAATGGATCAAGTTTTTAGAAACTGAAAAACCCGAAACCCGAAAAATTCGAACCGAACCGAATAACCTGAATGTCCACCCCTATAAACACATCAAGTCTATGGAGGAGAAGATGTTATATACTGCCGCGAACTCACAATGAAGCAGCATGTGATCTTTTGTTTCCGGATGGTTATCACAAAAAAACAAACACTTAAAAGGGTTCAGTCCCGTATTGGCAAGGCGAGAACGAACGGATAATCTATCAAGGTGAGTTGTCCAAAACAGAAAGGCATATCTATGAACTGCTCCTTTAAACCATATTACACGGTGCCATGAATTCATTTCACTTGTGGGTCTACTAAAATTCTAAGTTTCATTTGCCGAGAAGATTGATCTGAGTTTGTTTCAAGCCTTGCATGTCCTCTTGAATGGCTTGGGGTTTGAATTCAATAAAACTATTGAATAAGAATGTTATTTATATTTATATTAAAAACAAATGTTATGCATATTCTAACATCGAAATTTTAAATATTATCTTACAGTTTTTTTTGTTTTTTTGCTGAAATATTATCTTACAGTTGCATCCATTATCTTTATAACTAGAATTTTACAGCTACGGCTGCAAATCATCATCTATATAAATACTTACGGGTGATAATTAGTATTCCTTGCACCACTGCAAAAAGTCAGCGTAGACGTTTTCTACGTTTCAAAACCTACCATGTCACTGAATAACTTATACATATCGTAAAGATGCATTGAACATTATAGTACACATCGCTGTTAGTATTAATTATTTTTCACCTATATTTGTAAATACATACACCCAGGCAACTATATAAGATATTGATAACTGATGGCAGAAAAAGTATCAAATTTTATGAAATTGTCACGAAGTCAACCAAAAACAAAAAAAGTTTGTCGTTATTTTTACCAAAATTTGTAAACTTCTTGTGCGAAATATTTTTTTAATTTCTGTTGCTCGTGATATAACACGAATCACGATCGTTAACACACACAAAAAGAAAACTCACATAGCCAAGAAGATATTTCTCAAGTGACAGTACCAAGAAATTTGTTTATGAAATCTCAGGGTTGACGATCTGTATCCCCCTCGAAATTATCATATAGTATCAGTTCCATACAAAGTATCGGCCTCTTTCTAACGCTACACACGTTTAAATTTCTCAATCTCTATCCACACAGTTTATACTTTTAAACTCATACTTACATAAATTTATAATTTGGCGATTTCTATTCAAAATCGCAATTAGAACCAATCATTAACCGGTTTTTACACACTAAATCAAAATAAACCGGTTTTAAACCGTAATTAATACCCAACTTCTTCTTCTTCCTCATATTCAAAATTTCTTCTTCTCAGTCTCTGATTTTAGTTTGAGAAATGCTCTTTTTCATCTGGATCTTTGATTTTTTTTTTCATAATTATGAGGTTCACAACTTTTGGTGAACCAAAAATGGTGAAATCACTAGCTTGCTCTTCTTCTCCGTCACCATCTCCGGTGGCTATAACTCTTTCTCTTTCGTGCATAAATCTTCCTCTGGTAAGCCCTCACCATCGTGTCCACCAACTGGAGAGCATAATGCGCCGATAATCCTGGATATGACATCGAGTTCCTTTTCTCTACTCTTATGATTTATGTTCCCAGAAAAACTCAAATTATCTGTCTAGAAGTCTCGTCGTCACCATTGAAGATAGATCTGAGCTCTTCTTTTAAGGTGCAAAAGACTGCTTCGTCGGAGGTTTCTTCAGGCTTCATCTTCTCCGACAATGGACGAAATCTCTCCCGGATGCTTCCATCAGATAATTCCTGGTGCGATTCCATGAGGATTCGTCTGTTTTTCTGATTACACGAGGTGATGAATTGACAAGAGAAGTCTCACCGTCGGAAAGCTTAAACCAGAGGTTGTGGATGTTTTTTGTCCTCGATTTAACTCCCCCAAACGACGAACGAATCGGAAGGCAATCGCAATTCGAGCCAATTGAAGAGCAATTGAGGATTAGCGAAGCGTTGAGAGAGAGAGGCGAAGGCTGTCACAGAGGAGGAGGAGATCGACGGGACATGATGGAGATGGGCAAACGAACATGTCAATGGCCAAAATTCTCTCGATCATTCTCTCAGTTGTAGCTCATACTCAGAAATTACGGTTTAAAACCGGTTTAATGTATGTAAAACCGGTTAATGATTGGTTTTAATCGCAATTTTGAACAGAAATCGCGAAATTAGAATTTTGTGTAGTTCTGAATTTAAAAGTATAAATTGTGTGGATACAGAATGTGAAACTTAAACGTGTGTAGCGTTAGAGAGAGGCCGATACTTTGTATAGAACCGATGCTATATGATAGTTTCGAAGAGGATACAGATCGTCGACCTGAAATCTCAAGTATGTGTTTCTTTCAAAGAACAAAATTTGATCTCGGCGTCTCGTATACATTTTTCCGATGTAACTTTTAGTTAGCATTAACTTAACGAAACTGATCTCCGGTCCAAAAAAATTATAGACCAAATATTTAAAATTTCATGGTTATAATTTATTTTTTTAATAAAACGGACACAACATCTGTAGCATTATAACTAGTGTATTAGGAACCAATCAAAATGAATGCGTTTCAAAATTACGAGTTCGAGTTTCGATGTTAGAAATTGACTAATTACATGTTTCAAACCTCTTTGGTTTCCCCAAAGACACTGATAAACAATTTTTGTGTAAGAGAACAAAACCAATATGAAGTAAAAAAAAAAGGAAGTATTGTGTCCCTTCTATTAAAACGAAAAATAAAATTTCACTAGCTTTTGCTATCTACCAAATCTAACATGTAATGTCAAATCTTTGACTCCCTTGCCCCCGTCGTATTAGTAAATTAATTATCGATATAGATGTAGTGATGAGAGCTATACGCATCGTACATTTTTCTTTTATATTTGACGTGTCATAGACTATATAAGTACTTTGTTTAGATATGTCTATCTACATTTTAAATTCATTAAATTTTCTGCTTAAATAAATAGAAAGCTCAGTTTCTATTCGGACCGCACATCGACTGGAATCGGCTAAGCCACCCAAAAAGGAAGAAGAAAAATCTCCATATATATAACTCCTTACTTACTGGGTAACCAAATTTTGTTTCTTAGTCCATTGTTATGGTTGTGTTGTGTGGAACTTCCAAAGATATAATGGCGTTTTATAATAAACGATAATTAATTGTTATTATTATGGTGAGTATCCTTAGCATTTCTGTAATTGGTTTATATGGCAATATGGGGCTTGTACGTTTGCCATCGTTGTGACGGCATGCGTACGTACCATACATATATTTGAGACAAGACGATTTTATATTTTTGGAAATGTTATTAGACAACGATTGATCGTGTAACAATTCAAACTTATCACATAATAATACATGTATGTCGTGTCAAATGAACGGCGTGCGAAATGGAAACTACTCCTAACGAAGAAAAAAATGTAATTTTGTCTGATAAAAACAGTAGCTTAGTTCTGGTTACTGAAAGTGACAATTTCTCAAAATCATTCGACCTCGGTAGTAGTTTAGCGGCAAAATAAAGGAGTTCCTAAGGATTAGAGGCAAGTAGAACAGTAAATACAACAGCAACAGCAACAAAAAATAGATTTTAAATAGAACTAGGATTAGCTAGTGATTTTCAGTGGTTTGAATATAGTAATTTTAAATTACAAATATACTAAAAATAAAAATTGAAGTAATAGAATCTCTTTATCAAATTTAAATTCGATTAGTTCAATCTGATTAGAAAAGATTGTTTCACTTCTATCGAATACAACGTTGTGGTTTTAAAATGATGATAATACGCTGAAGACACTTTGGTCAAGTGGTTACTCCACTTTGATTGTCTTTCAGATATTTAGGCTTCGATCCTTACTTTTTCTAAAGAGTGTAAAATGAAGATCATGTGGCCCAGAACACTAAAAAATGATGATAATACACATTTGGAATTGCTACATATCAACTGGCACTATAAAAAACGTCGAGCATGGCTACATATTTCCGTAGCTATATATAAAATTATGTAGTAATTTTTTTTTCAAAAGCTACCATGTTGGTTTGGATTTTTTTTTTTCTTTTAACACCGAGTAAAATAAGAAAAGAATCAGAGGAAACAAATCGCCAATAAGTGATTACAAATTGGAAATGATAAGCCAAAATGCTATCTTAAAGAGACCCCAAATGTTAGGGGAACTAGAGCAAACATTTATACGAAGGATCATTGGCTTTTGCTTCAATGTTGATCAGGTCTTGAAGCCATCGCTGTCTTTCAAGTGCGATGTATGGATTGATTTTTTTCAAAAGCTACATATCAACATGTTGGTTTTGATTTAAGAAAATTAGGTACCAACACATAAAATTTCTTGATTATAAAGAAATACCTAAATATATATGGTAATATGTTATTCAAGTGTCGGCGTTGTAATTTTGGTCATGCCTTTGAATGTTCGATTTAATCATATAAATATAAATTTCGTGTCGTATTGATATCGTAATAATAACGTCCCTGCAGAGATTGATAGATCTCGTTTGTGGACCATTGACAAGTACCATAGTCGAGTGAATGTGAAAGGCTTCGGGATTCGATGGGTCCCATACTAACCATGTCCTTGGATTCAAAAACGGCGTCGTTCGATAATACGAGTCCATGACTATTGAACAATTACACTATTTTTCAAATATTTATAAATGGAGAAAAGGTAAACTAGGATATTATTTGTATGAATCCCTAAAAATGTCAAAACTGTGCTAGCTGTCAAGTATCGTTTTCAATTAATTAGGGGTTGACAATTGATATCCGATCGGTTTATTATTTAACGTGAAATTTATATATATTGGTATTCCACTATTTGTTTCTTTCATTATGTTGGTGATGAACGGGATCATAAAGATTCAAGATAGTATGGTATCTAAATATAAAAATATAGTTTTGATTTGTGAATACTGAATCGCGATTTATTTGTCATATTCTCACATTATATATTACCAGCTGGGTATTTATCGGATCGCGATAATCGAGTTTGTATGTTTTCCTTATTTTAAAGATCTCGAGATGTATACAAATGAAGCACATATATTTAAATTTCTATAACTTTCGACTCTCTAAATTAAAAATTAAAAATCTATGATAGAAATCAAAATAAATAATTATGCAATCTCGTATGATTACATAAGCTTTCCATATTCCCCGAAAGTTATCCAAAAATGTACTTTACATAGAAAATAGAAAATAGAAAATAGAAAATATATTCTTCTTTATCGTAATGAAAGTCAACACGAAAAGGGAGAAGTATGAAAATAAATAGAGAGAAAACTGTTTTTCAACTAGAGAAACAAAAAAATGTCTTGCAACTTGCGTAGTATTATCCGTACGGGTAGACAATTTCTTAACGAAGAAAATAGAAAATCAACCTTATATCGTTCATGGGGAGTCAGAAAAGTCAAAACATCTGGATGAAAACTTTTTTTTGTTTTATTTTCACATGTCAAAATTAAATATTAAAACATGAAGAAAACAGAGTAATAAAAATCAAAATTCGGCTTGGAGAATAGTGTTACCGTTACGTAATGTTATGCAACGTGTGAAGATGATCAGCCGCCAACACAGCCACACACGCGTTATCTTATTTTTAGCAATCCAACCAAACTTCTTAGAAAAACCCGAATCTTTGTACGGACGCATCTCATGTATACACTTATTTTTCACATTGATCACACCACATGTAATTCCATTATGTTTAACTTCAAACATTCTTTTTTTTTTGTTAAACGAGTAATTGTGACCAATGCTCATTGCTCATACATTTTTGTTGGAGCTGAATCCAAACCTTTTTCAATCAAGCTTGAAATCAAAGCTTCTGAAATTTCATTTTTTTTTGCTGTCTGTATCTGTTGTTTTAGTTGGGTTATGTAATCGATCTCTGTAACCCTGGGTTTGTTAATATAATATTTTTTTTAAATGATTAATGGAGCAACTTTAGAAAAAACGGCGACGCTTTGTACATATATATGGTAATTTAAAACAATTAAAAAAAATTAATTTTATAAAAAATTAACTATTACATATAATTTAGTGGTTTGTGTTAGTGTCATCATTATGTCATTACGTAAATTTAAATTCGCATAACGCATGTTGATGACAAATTAAAAAAAAAAAATACAAATTTTGTTTATATGACTATAAAAAATAATAATCACGACTCATTATGTACAAACATTGTTTTGAGACCGTCCATTTATTTTCTCATCAACAAAGAGAAAAAGTTTCCAAAATGTTAACAATGTTATTTGATCGCTCTTTAATTTTCATTTTCTTAATACGGTCTCCTGTGAAAACTAGCGCTCCCCGGTATGTGACGGTCACGTTTCCAGTCTAAAAGCCACGTGTCAGTCACCCACGTCGTCCGTTCACCAACTTTTACTCCTCCGGCTTCTCTATATATATACCCAACCCAACTTCCTCTTTATTTCAATAAATCTCTACCAAATTCACAAATTTTCTCTCCCAATCCCGAGAAAAAAATTTCGAACTTTTTTTTTCCCTCGAAATTTGCCCACACGACAACGAAATTAAAACCCATAAATCCTTTAAAAGAAAAAAGAAACCCACACAACTACTCAAATTTATTCTTTTGTTTAATCTGGAAAATATGGTAATAGCTACAGAAACCACCAGTGGTAGTCATCACCGGAGACTCACTTTCGCCGCCTTCTTAAACTCCGATCCCGCCGCCGGCGAAGAAGAACAGAAGCATGACGATGATGTCAACAATCCCACTAGCAACAAGAACAACAACAACAATAGTAATATTAGTTACTACCAACAACGTCAAAGCAATGTCTCGACGACGAGTGGCGATTCGTCTCCTAATCAAGTTTTATCTCCATGGAATCAGACTTTTTCTCCGTACTACACCGACACAACAACTACGCCGACGATGTCGCCGTCGCCGTGGAACCAGACTTACTCTCCGTACTACAAGTCTCCGTGGATCTACCAGACCCGAAACAACATCGATGATGATGCAGACAACGGTTTGATCGGTACGATCGTGAGACAAGAAGGTCATGTTTACTCGTTGGCTGCTTCTGGGAATCTTTTATTCACAGGATCCGATTCGAAGAACATTCGGGTCTGGAAAGATCTAAAAGATTTCGCCGGGTTTAAATCAACAAGCGGATTGGTTAAAGCGATTGTAATAACCGGAGATAACCGGATTTTCACCGGTCATCAAGACGGTAAAATCCGGGTTTGGAGAGGGTCTAAGAGAAGAACCGGTGGTTATTCACGAATCGGAAGCTTACCGACTCTGAAAGAGTTTTTGACCAAATCGGTAAATCCGAAAAACTACGTCGAGGTTCGTCGTCGGAAAAACGTTCTGAAGATCAAACACTACGACGCCGTTTCGTGTCTTAGCTTGAATGAAGAGCTCGGTTTACTCTACTCCGGTTCGTGGGACAAAACTCTCAAAGTCTGGAGACTCTCCGATTCGAAATGTCTAGAATCGATTTCGGCTCACGACGACGCGATCAACACGGTGGCGACCGGATTCGACGATTTGCTATTCACCGGATCCGCCGACGGAACATTGAAAGTGTGGAAACGAGAGCTTCAAGGGAAAGGGACGAAGCATTTTCTGGTTAATGTGTTGATGAAGCAAGAGAACGCTGTAACGGCGTTAGCGGTTAACTTAACGGCGTCTGTTGTTTACTGTGGAACTTCTGACGGTTCCGTTAATTTCTGGGAAGGACAGAAATTTCTTTCTCACGGCGGGACTCTCCGCGGCCATCGTATGGCGGTGCTCTGCCTCGCCGCCGCCGGGAGTCTGGTGTTGAGCGGCGGAGCTGATAAGAACATCTGCGTGTGGAGGAGAAACGGCGATGGGACACACTCGTGTCTCTCGGTTTTGATGGACCATGTGGGACCCGTCAAATGTTTGACGGCGGTGGAAGAGGCGGAGGAAGACGGCGACGGGAAATGGATAGTGTACAGTGGAAGCTTGGATAAATCGGTGAAAGTGTGGCGCGTGACGGAGACGGCATCTCCGGTGATGATTGGCTGAGACATGCTTCGAGGAGGAGAGATCACGCGCCGTCGTAGCGCGTGGAGATGCGGACTAGGGAAAAGGGGAATGTTCCGCGGCCCATGTGATTCTGCCTTAGTGGTCAAGGCAAGTTTTTATGGCCGGCAAAAAGAGGCAGATCATATAGCCAATAGGAAACTGCCACGCCATCAGAGTATCTAAAAGGTTTAGAAAGTTCCTCTATTTTATTCGATCTTCTCTGTAACTGCACATATTTGAAATACGTTTGTAAAAACAACAAAAATATAGGAAAAGATTCTGCTATGTTCAGAAAAACGGAAAAACAAACCATATATTATTTCATTGTATTAAATCATTTTGTTTATATATTATTTGGAATTCGTTGAAAATGCAGTCTTTTGCTTTTCTTTTTTTATATGAATTTAAATTTCATTAAACGAAGAGAAATTATAATTTCTTACAAAAATCGCTTAACAAGCTCTAGAGTTTTACTTTGTCAAAAAAAGAAAGAATAAAAAACAAGGGAAAACTTGGTTGTTGGATGAGATTAACTTCTGTCGAGCCACAATGGCATAAGATCATCAAATCGTTTCCTATGTTATCGAGAGAGAGGAGCACATCACGAATATAGCGGTCCGGTTTCCTAAACGTTTTTATTGTTGTCTATGAAACTTGGGTACGAAGCCTAAGGTTCTTCTCTTGCCATATCATCGTTATGTGAGCGGCAAGTCTCTTTTCTTGGTCATTTTAAAACCGATCTTGTAAAAGATAAAATTGGAATTTTTGATTTGTAATACATACGTTAGGTAGATTTGTAGTTCACTTTGTTGAAAATGAAGTAGCCGTTGAAAAATGAAATGTAAATTTTTGCTGGTGTCTTCATGAACTTGTGTGAAAAGTCTCACTTTCGTGGGATTTAAGTTTGGTATACATTTTACATTTTTTCACATTTGACATTAAAAAAAAAAAACAGCACACCCTTCCAATTCTAATATTTTCCAAATAATACAAAAATCTATATAGTAGATCGTCATCTACCAATATATATTAACAAGCAACCAAAAGTTTTTTTTTTAAATTATAAACGCAACCAGAGAATGTGATGTTACAGTTATACCGTCGTATGATAGTTGCCTATACGCTCTGTAAAGTGTAACTGTGAGTCTGTGACCATTCGCAGTCATAACTCAAAAGTGGAGTTAGTAATAAAACTGTAACATTACGTTATGATTGTATAGAGTAACTTGTTCATAAACAAGTCTAACAAAATGAATGGTATATTTTTTACATTTCAAGGAGTTATGAGCTAATGAATGATATATAGTACACAAACGATCAAGGGCTACAACCAATACTCGTTGCGTTTGGAAAAAATCATTAAAAGCAAGCTTAAAATTGTCAGACGACTTCGTACGTCTCGTATTTTTTTGAGTTATTTTAAAGTTGATATGCTATAAAATTAAAAATTGGATTTAAGATTTTAAATACATATGGTACTATGGTAGGTTGATTTGTTAGTTCAATTTGTTGAAAAAAGGTATAGTCATGAAACTAAAATGTGATATTTTATTGCTGTCTTCATGAACGTATGTAAAAAGTCTCCCTTTCGTCGGATTTAAGTTTGATACAAATCTATGTATAAATAAGTATATGCTATATCTATTCACATTGACATATGTACACACCCTTATATTTCTAACATTTTTCAAATATCATGAAAGGGGATTTGACTAGTGGTTCATAAAGAGAGGAATAATTCCAAATTCGATTTTTTTTTGGGAGGGGATTTTCTTATCCTCGGTGTGGAGAATGTACGGGTTTCGGTTCATAATTTCCGATTTATCAAAAATAAAATATATAAATAGCATGAAAACTAATAAATCTTAATACCAAGCAAATTATAAATTCTTCAAAATTAGGAACATAACCAGAATATAATGTTGTACTATCGTATGATATCCGATTCAAGAATATGAGTATTCATAGTCATTAGTCATTACACTCATAAGTTGAGTAAGTTTTAAAATTGCAATATTCATTATATCACGTAACTAAATTTTAAATAGTAGATGTATGATTCGCTTCGTAGAAAAGCTTTGTTAGATTTCTTTTTATATATTAACTAACATCTAATATCAGCGAGCTTTATGATATTTATAACTTACTCATACGAGTCTGTTTTAAAACTTTACGATAAGATTAGTCTGTGCTTTTTAATCTTTTTAATTAAGGTAATTACAGCTTACAAACAAACACCGTGAGGTTAATTATTATTCCCCAACGTAGTTAGGCAAAGCCCCACTAGGTTCTTGTCCATTAGACTATAATTAATTAAGAATGATTAAGCCCATAATCTTGACTATTTTATTTTTCAATGCTATTATCGTCATATGGTAGACTATTAATTATAAAGCTTTTATTAGGTTAATCATAAACTCCACTTTTCTTTTAAAGTAGTAATAATAATTCATTTTTATTCTTATCATATAAATGCATGGATAGAATAATTATATTATATAACACGATTACGAAATTGAGTTTACACTCACACACGCACTCAGGCACTCAGCAACATGGTTTCCTAGCTCTAACTAGGACTCGTATGTCCGTTTCAACGATGCTAAATTAAGGAGTAACTAAAAAAAGTAGTGCATTATAGATAGATAACATAATTTGCACTAAATAATCTGCACAAAATTGTCGAGTATTAACTTGCTTATAATTATATCTTTGAACCGTGCACCGATTTATTTTTTTAGAAAAAACACTAGACAATAATGTAATGTCGATATGACTATTCGGACTATATGCTTAATTCATATGTAATTATCAAACAAATTATCGGACTATCCCAATTAAATTGTCCACTTTGGATATAATTTGAGACATTTGTCCTCAGAATTTCAAAAGTAGCATAACAATTAACAAGACGATGAGCGTTTTGGTTGGTACTATTTTAAACGACTTAAAATATATTATAAGTAAACTTTGTGACTGGATAATTGTAACCGACCTTAGCTCAGTTGGTAGAGCGGAAGACTGTAGTAGTTGCAGATAATCTTTAGGTCGCTGGTTCGATTCCGGCAGGTCGGATTATCTTTTTGAACTTTTTAGACTCTATTGGGCTTTAAGAAAAAAAAAATGGCAGCCCATATCGTATGCTTTAGCTTAAAAAGCCCAGATCATCCGTTTAAAAAATAAAACCCTAAGTAATTTGTATAACACAACTGGCGTCTTTGGTTGCGTTGTGTGAAGTAGGGTGTTATTGCGTTTTGCATTAATTTTGCTTTTCATGCTCACCTCTTTCTCTTCGCCAGATTGAAGACGCTGCTATAGCAGGGCCTGTCAGAAGCATAGGTAAGTGAAGCGACCGATTAGAGTCTCACATGTTTAAACGCTAATTTGTATGAGAAAAAAATATTGGACCGGCACTCTGCTATAGAACAATGTCACCGTATAGGATATTTAATTACAAAAATATTACCATTTTGATTGGCATGAATACAAAGTATTTTGACTTGTAGTTAATGGAGGCATCTTCCTAGACAAGTTTGAAGTTTCTGCACATGTATCAATTTATGTATTCAAGTGTACCCAAATTATTTGATTTAGTCTCTTGATTCTACTTATGAGAAGCTTATGAATATAGCAACGAACTATATAATGGTATAAAAGCGAACCTTCCATGCTTTTTTATTTATAAAAAGGGTTATATACCGGAAAAATAAAATATTTAAAACTCTAAATTTCCAACAAGGTTTTAATTTTCTCATTTTCACCTGGTCTTTTGTGGTGTATGTACCTTACTTTGGTAACTTTGATAGTAACTTTTTACTTTTAATAGTAAAAAAAAAAAGTTTAATAATAAGAGGTATCTTTTGAGTGGAGAACTTTATTGAAAGAGAGTCTTGGGAAACTAGAAAAATTAAAGTAGCTTGTCACTTGTCAGATAAAATGTTATAACATCACGACAAATAACTTATCTGCCTTCTCAGTTTCTCTTTTATTGGTTTTTAACTCTCCACTCTCCTTCTCTTTGAGAAAGAAAGAAAAAAAAAGGTAAAATGGTTACTACCCGGCAAACGAAAGCCAAAGTCACCACAGCCTCTCACCGCCGGCCACCACCGGAGTCTGAGTCTCCGGTGAAGAAGTTCTTCAAGTTGGTTTTACCCTCAGCAATGAAGAGGAACATGATGGTAACAAACAAACACTTTTAAAACAGAGTATCACTTTGCAATATGCATTTGTTGCTTTTGGTTTTGATTCTTTGTTGTTTTAATCTTCTGTTGCAATTTCTAAGGATTTTATCAACAGATTTTTACTAAATAGTCTCTGTTTTTTGTGTGTATCTTGGATTAGAGATCTTAAAGGGATACTAAAATTGACAAATTGATGTCAAGACATGCAGAGAAATCCAAGATCTGACATATTGTTACATTTTTTCTGATAATCTCTTTGTTTTTAACAGAGGATTCCGACAAGATTTGTGAAGCTACACGGATCTAAACTCTCCGAGTTTGTTACATTGGAGACTCCTATGGGATTCAAGCGTTCGATAAAGCTTAAACGGATCGGTGAAGAGATTTGGTTCGAAGAGGGTTGGAGTGAGTTTGCAGAGGCTCATTCCATCAATGAAGGCCATTTTCTCTTCTTCGAATACAAAGGAAACTCGAGTTTCCGTGTAATTATCTTCGATGTTTCGGCTTGCGAGATCAAATATCCACTGGATGCAGTTCATATCAGTGACAGCGACGACGAGATAATCGACCTAACAGACGAAGGGTTTCTTGGGGCTCAAGGTACAAGGGAAAATGATCAATCTGTTAATGGTGGTGATTCAGAGCACAAATCTAAGAAGAGACCAAGAGACATCGAGTTTGAGAACATTCTTAACGGTAAGAAACCAAAAACAATCAGACCTTGTTCTTAATAACAACGTTATGAGTATGAAAGATTAGGATCTGAATTACTTAATCTTCGTGTAGATGTTGATGCAATCAATTCAATCAAAGTGCTTAAAGAAGAAGAAGACAAGAGAGTCTTCAGGGGAAAGCAGTTCTTTTAACAGAACCAAGACCTGCAAGTGTTTCTGTTGTGTAATGTAAATTATTGTACTAGATGAAACCAAAAACTTGATCCTGACCTGTAATAAGATATTCAAACAAAACTGTAACCAGGTCTTGTTTTGATTCTTCTTTCTTTCATCTCTTTCCTCAGCTTCTCTACCTCTACCCATTTCCCTTTAGAAGCTAACACATTCGATAAAGCGACATAATCTTCGCATTCAGAACTCGAAAGGTTCTTCTCTTCACGTTCCATCTCGAGAAGAGCCTTTCCGATCTCTTCACCCATCACAGTCTCTCCATAAATGCTGCAGGCATTGCAGAGACTTCTTAACAAGATAGCGTCGGGTTTTATAGGCATAGCTAATACAAACTCATACGCTTCTTGTATCCGCCCTGCTTTACCGAGAAGATCTACTATGCATCCGTAGTGTTGGATCACCGGAGTGACACCATGTCTTGTCTTCATGCTCTGAAACAACTCGAGTCCTTCTTGAACAAGACCTATATGACGGTAAGCCGAAAGCAAGCTAGTGAAAGTTACTTCGTTTGGTTTAATCCCAGATTCCGCCATTCGGTTTAGAAGATATGGTATTCCGTTTCCTCTTCCGTTGAGAGCTAGCCCTGTTGCCATTGAAGACCATGTCAAGACATTCTTCACTTTCATTAGCTCGAACACGGAGATAGCACTGTTTAAGCAGCCGCATTTTGAGTACATGTCGACAAGTCCAGTACCTATGAAGACATTAATTTCGGGTGTAAAACCGAGTTTTTCTATGTAACCATGAACAAGAGAACCGATTTCGAGCAAACCCGTCTGAGAAATGGCTGAAAGAACACAAACCATGGTTGTATCACTAGGCCTAACTCCATAATTACCACAACAAGAGAATCTCCGAAACAGAATCATAGCCTTTCTCGCATTGTGATTCCCTTTGTCCTTATGTGAACAATATCCTCCGATCATTGCATTCCATGTAACAGAGGTTCTCTCAGGCATTTCATCGAACACTTTCCTCGCGTAACGTAAATCCCCATTCTTGGCGTAGAAATGGAGTAAAGTAGTTCCAATCAATTCAGATTCATAGAGAAACCCAAGCTTTATCACCATCCCATGAACAATTCTACCAACCCGCAACGCCGAAGCTGATCTGGCACAAGCGCCAAGGACGAAGACAAACGTGCGCTCATTGAGAAGAAGCAACGATCTTTTTGATGCCCAATTGGCGAAAATCCGAATCGAGTTCTCTGGTTTGCTACATTTAAGCAACGTGTTGAAGAGAAACTTGTCGGGATTACCGAATCGAGGGAACACCAGTAAATGAACAAGCTTGGAGCTTTCTGTTGACGGCTTCGAACAGTAATGTCCTATGAGTTTGCCGAAAGGAGAATTGTCTTGGCAGCCATTAATCACCAACTGAGCATGGATTTGCTTAGCTTGAATTAGGGTTTTCGAATTCTGGTGCAACAAGGATAGGAATCTTGGTCCAGGAAAAACCGAGCTCATGCGGACCAACTCTGTTTCTGTAATTGAATAAGCCAAAGAGAAGGGAAAACAAGAGCAAAGAGACAAAAGGAAAAATCAAAGAATCCACAACACAAACCCATCTTCATCATATCATCTTTCGTGGTCACAAGTGTCGATACCAAATTGATGGAGATTAGGTATTTACAAACTTCTAAGACCTCTTAAACCCTAACTTCTACTCAAACAATTTGAGTTTTCACTCCGAGGTTATATATAATGGTAAAACAACTTATCCACATGGAAAAAACACCGAGAAAAACGAGACACTGACGCAATGACACTGAGAGAGAGAGTTTTAGTTGTTTTCAAATTAAGACACTCCTACACGACATTGTACTTTGAAGTCATCCCACTGCAGATCATCGATCACACCATAGTATCTACAGTGGGTGATGATCTTTGTTTCAGACGTACTCGTTGACTCGAAAGGCAGTCACTTTCAGAACGAAATCTCTGGTTCTGAGCAGCTCGAAGACGCAGACATCTCCTTCTCCTAGGTTGTTCTCTAGAGTGAACTCGTACCATCCTTGACTGAATTTGGCTCTCCCGGCTTTGTAGAGGCATCGCACGGGCCATTGTTTTTCCGCGAGCTGGACCTTGATGAACCCGGAGATCCCACTTAAGTACTTCTCAGCAAATCCAGACGGCAGGTACTGTTGAAAGAAACAGATAAAGAAGACTTCTTTAGAGCTCAGTGAGCAGAGGAGACAGATAAGATCAAGTTTTTATCTTAATCCTCAACTACACCCCCAAAAATGATGATCTTAACTTGGAAGTCTCAGATGTTTTTATTACCATGATGCAACCTCTGTATAGATAGGATGGTCGTAGAACGACTCTGAAGAAAGGGTTTGTTGGCTCGAACGTTTTGGCTGCATTGATGGCCCTCTCTCTCTCTTCTGCAGTCACGGTTCTCTTTCTTGCAGAAGCACTCTCGTAGAACTTTGAACGGTTCTCTGGGTCATCATCGCGCGGAGCAGATGAGTTTATTTCCTCTGGATGAACCATTTCAAAAGGATATCGCATGAGGATCAATCTGGGGAATCCTCTGAACAATGGTCTGAAGAGTTTAAAAGTGGAAAATGCTTACCAGGATCAGCGTTTTTCTTCTTCCTCCCTCTCTTTTTCGGAACTTTTGGGGTTGGCGTTGCCTCTTCAGCTGGGAAAATTTGGAATATCAGCCATCAATCTTAAAAGAGGATAACGGGTAATCCGGGGAAACAAGAAAGATAAAGGAAATCACCTTTAACAGATCCAGTGAACAAGCTTTGGATGGCTGAACCAGCATACCCTTTATTGGCGGGTACAGTAGAATCAGGAAGCGTTGATGGGTACACAGAAGAAGGATAGATGACTTCGGCATCTTCATCTTCAAGGTCTTCAAACAAACGGGCGCGTTTGAAGTGGTTGTGTGCGGAATCCATGAGACCGGTGGAATGGTAATTGATCTCGGAGTGGGATAAATTGAAAATGTAGACGCTAAAGGCAGAATTTCCTTCGTATCTAAAAATCAAAAGGTAACCAATGCGAATGGAGTAACGGTCAACAAACTCTTGCCAACCATCTTGAAACCAAATTTTGTTCTCAGCTTTCCTTAGTCCTACACGCCAAACATGACCATCAGGTACTGTGAGTGCAACAGCAACCGAAAGCTCATCCTTGAATTTACTCACAAACTTATCTGGGACTCTCTGCACAAGCATACCGGAATGACAAAAAAAGAGTATATAAAGATCCACAAGATATAATAAGAAATGACACGAAATATTGCTGGCGAAAAGATGGCTTTGCCTAATTTAAAAATCACAATCCAAATTGTCATGTTTCAGTTTCAAAGGCATCAACAAGGAGACACAGTCCATTGCTATACCTGCAACAATGTACATTTATCTTTGTATAGACTGCTTATGCGACTCCTATGTCTTATCACATAAATCACATGCTTGTGAACTTTACGAGAACATTCAATCCTATGTTAATCGAATATCTTTGTTCCTGGATAAATCTATTTACTTCTATGCAAAATTGAGAACAAACTAGTATTTGGGTTTGTTCATAATAATCCACAAACTTTCATGGGGTAACCTGTACAAGTACCAATCACTGTATCATCAATTGTGGAAAAAAAAGCAGATAAAACCGTAAACGTACTCTCTTTTTTCCTACACAAAAACATTTTTATCTCAAGGAAACAAGCAAAGAAACTTAAAACATAATCATATATAGAAAGACCTTATAGAAAAGTCAATTACTAGTCAGTTTTAGGATTTCACTCACAAGTTACAATACTCTAATATCAATAAGGAGTCTCTCCAGAGTCAAGCTGAGAAGATAGTCAAACTAGAGTAAACCAAACAGAGAAACCATAAACAGATCTCAACTCTTTTGTCTTCAGAAGTTGCATCAATCTGACAGAAATCATACATCTTATCATCATCAGAAGTCAAATCACTCGAATTACATTCCCAAACTACACTCAATTTGCTGTTAAATAACACATATCCCATCAAAATCCGAGACAAGATGCAGATTTCTCTAAACCCAATTTTCCACCAAACAAAGACCATTAGATACTGACTTGCAGACTTCCGATTCGAAATCCACAAATTCCCATTAGACTAATTATACAAACAAGCTTAAAAAATGAAACTTTTTAATCTTCCTAACTCAATTTTTCAGCCCTCAAAACCGAAGAGAAAAAAATACAACCTTGACTCGATGATATCTACAAAGAATCAAGACAATTTAATTCAACAAATCAAAGAAGTGTCACAACATAAAGTATCAAAACAATCTAGCAGACTCGACACCAGATTCCAAGCTTGAAAACCCCTCAATTTCGAACAAAAATCAAAACTTTGAAATCAAACAAAAAAAGAAGAAGATATTTTAGGATACAAGAGGAGAGAGGGAATTTACCAGGCGCTTTTCTTGGATAGTGGAAGAGAAAATCAGCTTGTGGAAGAAAGGGCGTGGCATGTTCAGAGAAACAGTGACGAAGCAGAGAAGAAGAAAATTAAAAGGGAGAAGAGACCAAAGTCAGATCATGAAACGACGCCGGAGAATACAGAGACAGAGACTGAGAGAAGCCTTTCAGATCTGAAGGAGTTTTTGTAAAAAGCTTTGATTCTGGTCAAAGGGGTTACAACACTCTCTCTCTCTCTCTCTTTTTTCTTTTACACCTGACCTGAGTGACCCAACCAAACCCAACAAAAAAAAAAAAAAATTGGAAAAGAAAATCGAAAAAAAATCCACTTGTAAGCTCGAGCGAGTTGAATCTGTGTTTTCTACTTTGAATCGGTGAGTTGACTCGGTTGGTCACTCGTGTGATTTTTTAACTAATCAAAAGCCGACCGCCCCCACCTACTCCCCTTTTTCGACCATCTTTTTTTTTTCCTCTCCTTTATTTTGTTTCTTTTTTTTTGTAGCACAAATACGATTTTTTTTCCTCCTTTAACACAGAAAAATATATTATTTCCCTTTATGAGCAAAACTTGATATTCTGTTTACTCTTATTAGCAAACAAATATTGTTCTGGAAAATCTCATTTGAAAAAAAAATAAAAAAATATTGCCTCTATGACTCTATGTACAGTATAACGATGAATCATGAATATATATATATATATATTTTTTTTTTCTTGTTACATTATGTACTTTCTAAAAATACAAGGTCTTGTAAAGATTATAAGGACGAATATTCTTTTGATTCTAAAACATTGTACTCTACAAATATATAAGGTCGAAATATATCATGTGAGACCAAAAAAAAAAAGCTATAACAAATACAAACTCAGCTACAATATGTATAAATCTGATTATGTTACGTACAAATTTAGATATAGCATGTATAAATCCAACGACACAATGTATAAAAAAAACTTTATATAATCCAACGACACAAGGAAAATTGCATGGTAGCTGAAAACTCTTTATCAAGAAAAATAAAACGCATGGTAGTATATATAAAGCCTCATTCTGACTTCTGTCAGTTATCCTTAGAATAAATATGGAAGATGAAAAAAAAATACAAAAGAAGGTAAATTAAATATTCCTCTTTTTACCGGTTTCGCATGCCTTTTAGAAATATAAAGTCTTGATGATTAAATAAAAATTAAGAAGTAACCAAAGTCTGCTGTTCAAAAAAAACATTCAAAAGGCTTTTATCAAAACAAAAAAAAACATCCAAAAGTAGATTCCAATCTCGCATGCATTTGAAAATCATTTATTCAATTACAAGGAAGGAAAGTTGCATCGTACTCATAATTTATTTGACGGTGTGAATATGGATAAAGAATAACAAAACATTGGTCACTCTCATTAAGTAGTCAATAAGAAATTGTTAGGAAACATACGTATAATACAGTATATGTATGTATTCCTAGTGAACATAATTAATCAAGTTCTAAAGTGATTAATATGAATAAATGGTCAACTTGGAGCTTCTTGAAATCACTTATGTTGTCTTGAAATACAAAACTTCCCCCAATTGGTATTATTTGTAACAAGGCGGGTCTTGTCGGTTTATAAGCTCCTCGAATGGTTTAATATTGGCTCCTTGATTTGGGAGGAGGAATAATGGTATTGAAAACCGCTCGTTAGTTACTTGTGAATTAAATGGGCTTCTTTAGTTATCATCGAATAAGTATTCATCATAAACAACAATATAACGTATCCTGAAATAACTCAAGAATTTGAAAACATAATTTATTTTAAGGTATGATATTGATAGAGAAGTAAAACATGGGTCATATTCATTAAGTCGAGATATTATAAGGAAATGTTGTACTAACGAACATAATGTGATTAACTAAGCCTTGAAGTGATCGATGTTCTCAACTCCAAGCTTCTTGAAATCACATCCGTTTCTCGAAACAAAAAACTTGCCCCAATTGTAACTTTTGTAACAAGGCGGATTTTCTTCACTTATAAGCTCCTCCAATGGCTTAATGTTGGCTTTGTGTGATGGGAAAAAGAAGAACGGTATTGAGAATAATTCTTTTTAACAAACCATAACAAGTCTTTATGCCAAATACCAACAAACGATCATTGTGGTTTCTTTCCTACAAAACAATTAGAAAATAATTTCATTCTAACGGCTTCAAGTGGAAATCATATTGGTTTATAGACAAATTTTCTTTTTCTTTTTATTGACATCACATAAATTATATGTCCCCCAAAATTAATATTTTCGCAATGTCTCGTTTACTGACTGTCACAAACAGAGACAAAGATGACTTGTATAGAGTCATTAGTCATATTTAGTTAACTTGATCATGACTGTTTTTTGATACCTTCAAAAAAATCCCCTAATTAAGGTCTACTATCCTTTCATTCATTGTATTAAAAAGAAAAGGAAATTAGTTTGGGAATTGGGCCGGGCTTTAAAAATCTCAAACTTGGAATTGAAATTCTATCATAACATACGCAGAGGCAAACACATATGAGAAATACAATCGGGTGGAAGAGGATAAGATAAAAGGAGAAACCTTTGAGCAAAATTGTGATCTTAAAAATCATCCAATGTGCATGAGATACAAAATCATAGAAAAACCTAAATTTTTTAACGAATCAAATAAAAACCTAAAAAATAAAATCTTTCAACAATCATGATAGATGGGCAAGAAAGGAAAACATTTACATAGAAAATCGAGGAAACGCTTATCAAGTTCCTCGATAAATCATGAAAACCTACTATCGAGAAGCTTCTTTTTTTTCTAACTAGAGAAAAGTGACGGATTATTTTTGAAGCTGGCTGATTTTGAAGAAAATTGCTCTGATATTTATAGGACTTTTAAGAAGTGACGAATCGATTTAGGGGTTGACGATTGCGGCCGACGACTTGAGGCTGAAGTCGTTAGGTTTCGTAATATTCTTTTTGTTTTTTATTGTTGATTATTATTATGATTTTCTTCTTATTTTAAGTTTTTGTTTTTAATGCTTACGATTGATTTTTGGAATATTATCAAAAAAATATTATGAGCAGTCGAAAAAACAAATTTTCTTAATATTAATCGATTTTGAGAAAGAAAAAAAACCATTAAGAATAAAAATGTAATTTTATGTTTTACTTTGCAAAACAAAATTAAACATTAATCAATTTGCTTTTTATTTGGTCAACATCATGGTCTACCAATGTTTTGTCACCGAAGGATCAATATCACAAAAAAGCATAACGATTATACAAACACAATCTTATATAAACATAAGCATGTGAAGATACTTTAAACCAAGATGTCCACGACAACATATCCAAAATGAGCAAACAAGGATTTTAAGCAAAGATATGACAATTTTTTTAATGTTTCAAGCATCACCGTCCATTCTCATTCGAAGAGTGGTTGATCTAATATGATTTTGAATTTTGGTCCTTGGTTTTGAAGTAGCAATATCAGTGACAATGCATGCTTTTTTACAGTTTAGCGTGATGGTTGATGGCCAAAATCGCGTGGCTAATCGTCCGATGGAGCGGAACAGGATTTTGGTGAGCCGATTATGGACAGTTTTGGGCAAGAATCTCAAGGGCAAGCGGTAGACACTATTATTAAAGTCTGCATAAAATACATCAAATTGGAGGAGGAGGTTAAACTGTTGCCATCGAACCAGGACAAACTAACCATCATAATAGAGACTCTCAATGAGAGTAAGTTCACTCACAATGTTGACACTCTTTTGTTTTTTTACAAACTCTTCTAACTTGTTTTTTTGGTTGTAGAAAAAGAGAAGCTCAGATCGGAGATTTATGATCTTGCGAGTAAGATCAGTAAAGCTCAAAAGTCCAACCAAGAGAAAAAAATATCATGAAGTGGTCAAAGTATATGGAGAATGATCTTAAAGATGCAGTTCTTACATTGAAAGCGGATGAAAGGCAACCAAACCGTATTCACGAGATGCTTGTTAGGAAATATCCAACGTAGTGCATAAGCTGAAGAACTGGAAGAGAAAAAATAAAGACATATTTGCGTAGGAGTGAGAAACTTGAGGTGTTTAGAAGTTTCCATAACTCAAGAACGCTTGTTTTGTCTGTTAACTAGAGTTTCTTTGAGTTTATGAACCAGTAATTTGAGAACTTATTTGTCAAATTTTCAGACAATTAACAATGAAATTGAAGTATACTTTTATATATACCACATATAAACACTTGCAGCAATCAAATAGTATAAGATCAAAATATATTTAACAAAAAAAGCTGACAGATATAAACTCAGCTACAATGTGTATCGATTTGATTATAGTGCGTATAAATTTAGATACAGCTAGCATGTATAAATCCAACGACACTATGTATAAATCTAGCAGCGCTATCTATAAATTCGGCTAAAACATGTACAAATCATTATACTTGTATGTATAAAGCGAGTTGCAACATGTATAAACTCGGATACATTTAAGTATATAATTAAATTGACTACATCATACATAAACCTGACTACACCATGTATAAACCCGATAACAAATATATAAATTTAGCTATACAGTATATAAACCCAGTAATAATAAAATGGATAAACCCAACTACAACATGTATAAACTTAGATAAATTCAACTATAAGATCTATAAACTCAACTATGTCGTAGCAACGATTGATTTTGCTTTCATCATTTTTGTTTTTTGGCATATGACCAATTAGATAGGTTAAACAATTTGTTAATTATTTTGTAAAATTTAAAACATTCCATTTTAATGATATTTACATCATTAGCAACAACAACAAAAAAAAATCACCTGTCACGTATAAACATAGTTACAATATGTATAAACTCAGTCACAACATACATATACTTTTTTTCATTTTTTCTGCATGCATATACCCAAGGATCAATTTGGTGTATAACCATATTGAACAATTTAATTAACAATATAGCCATGTAATTACATGAATGTGACAAATAACCATTATATTATTTTTTTGACCAAAATAGCATTCACTTTATATCATCATCTATTACTTCTTTTCTATACTATTTGTTATGTTTTATATATAACACATATTTATTCCATCTTGGTTATAGCTTTTTTATTTTATTATCAGTTTAACTAAATCTTGCAATTCTATTAAAAAAACATATATTTTCGCATCTAACATGATTTGAATTTAAAAAACGGATACAAGTTTTTCAAAATGATGGATACTATTTGTAATCAAGAATGCAGTGTTTTATATAGACACACATAGAATATAATGATATACTGTACTATTTTACTGATATACAGAGTTTTAACCCTAAAATATTACTGCAAGTGCACAACAAACGAAGTAGTATTTAGAGATCGAATCCACGAGAACTAAGTGAAACGCTACGAATCTATATGAGTGAAATTAAGCTAAGATGACAATATGGTTGTCTGTTGAAAAGTGAAATGAAATAGCAATGTAAAAAACGATGTAAAATCAATTAAAACAAGCGTTAAGTCTAGGGCAATTCGCAGGAATTCAGAGATCATGAACCAGACAATTATTCAGGGAATAATAAGCGCAGTCTTAAACTCAAACATGAATGTTTAACCAATCCACTGTCGTGGTATCAATTACTTTATCTAGTAACCTAAGAATCTAAACTGTCGTTTGATCTTAGAATTCTAAACAAGCATTAACGAGTATGTTTGATATGTTCACAAATTGCCTTAACATCAGCTTTCGTTGGCTAAGGACAATTTGCTCACCTATGTTCTATCAAGAAATCTATAACACTTTTGATGAATATATTAGACAAGCAATGAGAACAAAGATAGGTGAAGACAAGATGATAAAATTCTATCTATGTCTGATTCAATGATTCATAAATTCACTTGAAACCCTAAACCTAACTATGAAACTACTAAGACATGGATGCAGATAAACAAGAAGGAGATGGAGAAAAAATCATAATCAAATAAATAGAAATCCAAAGGGGTTCAGAAATCTTCTCAAGAGATGTAGAGTCAGAGTTTCGTCTCCCCCAAAGCTTACAAATTGCAGAAAACCAAAACTCTGAATAGAATAATAAATTGTTGCCTAAACAATGGCTAAAATAACATATAAATAGGTCTAATAATGTTCTGGTCAAAATCTCTTGCAAAGCCAAGCCCAATAAGGAAAAACTGAAATTTCTTTTTTTTCTTCACATGTTTTTTTTGCTCGCCAGACGAACATGCTTTCACTAAAACTTACATAACTTTCGATCGCACCATTGGAATGATCTCAAATTACTTCAAAAAGAAAGCTAACTCGACGCTCTATCATGTGTCCAAATTTCAGATCGATCCAGTGGTGGAAACGTATTCATCGAGTGCTGAACTTTTGACCTTTCCACAGGATCATCCATCTTCACATATCCGTTTGCAACCATTCCTTGCTCCTTATGCCTTAGACTCCATCCAAACATGTTTCAACCTGAAAAGACTCTAAAACGTAGAAAAGACTCGATAAAACGATAAATATCATGGTTGAAAACCGGTAAAACCCATGATATATCATTTACCATAACCCTTCATAAATAAACTTTAAATCCAAAATACTAAACCATAAATTTAAAAGCCTAAATCCAAAAGTGAAGTTTTAAATCCTATGGCTAAACTCAAAATCCAAATTTTTTTGTATTTTATTAATTTTTAAAAAGTGAATATATCATATAGTTTCTATACATATAAAAATAGAATATAATGCTATTTTTTCTATATAATACGATAAGTTCTTAATTATAATTATTTAACTATTTTTAAAAAAAATTGTGTTCGTTTTTAAAAATTCAAATTATGTTATGTGCAGAAAAAATTCTATATTTTTTGAATATGATGAATTGCTTGAATTAATTTTATTGAAGAGATTAAAAACAAATAAAATGAGAAGGGAACAAAAAAATTATAAATAAAAAAGAAAAAGAAAAAGAGAAGAAAAAAAAAAGCGTGGTCATAAGTTGTTGTGATTTGTTTAAAACATGTCAGCAAAGATAGAATGGGTATTAGTACAGATTATACAAAGAATGTCATGACCATTTACTTTTTTTTGTTATTATTTGAATTATAAACCATTCTTTAGCTATTTCTGCCAATTTTTCTATACCCACCTTACTCGATTACACTATGTACATATCATGCTACACCATGATAAACTCAACTATAATATGTATAAACTCATCTAAGTAGACATCTAGCTACAGCTGGTTTGAGCTTAATATGGGCCAGCGGTCTAAATGGTATATTTACTAAGGAAGGAAAATTGCATGGTAAATTGTACCCTTTATAAAAAAAAAACGCATGGTAGTTTAAATAAAGGTCAATTTGGTTAATAACCAAAAAAATCCTAATATAAAAACTAACCAATTGGTTAGAGAGAGATAGAGATAAAAAAATGTATAAATTGGTTACTCAATGCATTATAATTTTTTTTTATTATTTGTGCTAATATCCCTTAAAAGCCTAATTCTGACTTCTGACAGTTATTCCTTAGAATAATATAGGAGATGAAAAAAACAAAAGAGGGTAAATATTCCTCTTTTCACCGGTTTCACGTGCATTTTAGAAATATAAAGTCTTGATGATTAATTTAAAATTAATAAGTAACCAAAATCGTTGTGAAAAAAAAAACAAATCCAAAAGTAGATTCCAATTCGCATGCATTTGAAAAGCATTCATTCAATTATAAGCTAAGGAAGGAAAATTGCATCGTAGTTATACATAATATATTTGATCATGACGGTATGAATATGGATATAAAAGCAAAACATTGGTCACGTGTATAATACTTATATGTGTACCTAGTGAACATAATTAATCAACCTCTGAAGTGATTAATATGAATGAATGGTCCAACTTGGAGCTTCTTGAAATCACTTCTCTTGCCTTGAAACACAAACTTCCCCCAGTTAGTATTCTTTGTGACAAGGCGGGTCTTGTCGGTTTATAAGCTCCTCTAATGGTTTAAGATTGGCTCCTTGTGATGGGAGGAAGAAAAATGGTATTGAAAATCTCTTGTTAATTACTTGTGCTCAACAACACTCTATGCTATTTGTGGGTTAAGCGGTTCTTTAATTATCATCAAATAAGTATTCATCATAAACAACAATATAAAGTATAATGAAACAACTCAAAAATATTAAAACATAATTTATTTTAAGGTATGATATTGATAGACAAGTAAAACATGGGTCATGTTCATTAACTAATCAATATACCCGACATTATTAGAAAATGTTGTGCTAATTATTAATGAACATATAATGTAATTAATTAAGCCTTGAAGTGATCAATCTGGATGTTCTCAACTTCGAGCTTCTTGAAATCACTTCTGTTCCTCGAAGCAAAGAACTTGCCCCAATTGTAACTCTTGTAACAAGGTGGGTTATCTTCACTTATAAGCTCCTCCAATGGCTTAATGTTGGCTTCGTGTGATGGGAAAAAGAAGAACGGTATTGAGAACCTCTCTTTGCTTGTGTTCACTACCACTCTATGTTCTGCACTCCAATACTTGTCATTTGTCCACACCTACTCCTCCGCAACAAATTTCAGTACATATGTGACCAAATTGCGTTCATCGAATCGAATATAGTATATTGATCATTCTATTGATTGCTAATTGGTTTTAAGATAAAAGTTCATGTTTTACCTGCATACAATTGCCAATGTTAATGATCAAAGCATCCGGGATCGGTTTCACTGAGATCCATTGTCCATCCGATCTACGGCTCACTTGTAACCCACCTACACTATCTTGGGCCAAGACGGTAAGAGCTCCTCCGTCTTTGTGGCGTCCAACGCCTAATGCTAGCTCGGGGTTCGGGCAAGGAGGGTAATGGTTAAACCGCAAAAAAGTTGTTTGCTCCTTGAAGTACCCCGTTAACCGATCACCCGATAGACCCAAGCTAATGGAGATAAGTTCCAAGAGCTTGAAAGCTAACTTCTCAACTTCTCTTGCATATTCTTGGCATACCTCTCTATACCACACATGATAAAAATTCACCTAAAGCTAATTAGACCATAGTAAATGGATTCTTATAAGGCCCATTGGGCCTAAACCCTCGTTTAAGCGTTTTAAAAGCTCTCGAGCTGATGATTAGCAAATTTGAGTGAGATAAGTGAAATGATGACCTGAAATGAGAAGGGTTTTGAGGCCACTGGTTCGTGAGCTTTCTGAGCTCGGTATCTTCCGGCTCCGGAGTCGCCGGAACGATCGTAGGATCTTGCAAGAAGAAATCGAAAATTTCTTTCCAATCTCTAACGTTCTTAGTGTGTTCCTCGTCGTGATAACCCATAGGATTTACTTCGTCTCTTTTCACTCTTCTCTTCTCCTCCGCCGTCAAATTGAAAAAATCCGCCGCCGCTTTCTCCACCCGACGCCTTAGATCCGACGGTAAACCGTGGTTGATCACCTGAAAAAATCCCCATCTCTCGCACGCCTCTGCGATCTCTGTCGCGATCGTTGTTTTGTCACGATCGGAAGAGAGGTCGATGGTCGGGATCTCGTCGGAGAAAATGAAATCGCCGGAGTTGGTGAGATGTGTGTTGGGTCTGTGTTCAGGAGCTTGGATAAAAGCTTCGTCGAGTCCTCCCATGGCGGGTTTTTTGTTGTTGTTGCGGTAGTTGCTAATAGGCTTTTTTGGGCTTTGGAGATATCGATGATTTGTGGTGCGGTTGGGGTTGGTTTATACTTCCTAGGACAAATAATGCCACGTAGACGTCGTGTAAATTGAAAAGAAAATATTTTATTAATAGGAAACAATTACTCGTGTACTAAAATGAATCTAGACTAATTTCTGTAAATGATTAATTTTATTTTGATCATGAGAGGTTAATTAGGATTTGACAATCACAGAATCACTGTTAGGACTAACAATATGTGCCAACTCTGTATGTGGACAGAATCTTCATAAAGGTCATGGACTCATGAGTGAACAAGTAGCGGCTCTCCTTGGAAACAATCTCTTTGCTGTTTTCGAAATTTAGAAGATGTGTATTCAGGTGAAGAATCCTTTGATATGGATCAAATGTCAGCATTAATACATAAAATTTTAAGAGATCGAGGGGTAATTTTTTTTTAAAAAGTGATATAATTTGAGTGGGCAAATTATTCGTTAGATTCGCTCCGATTCGGTATTCGCTCCGATTCAATTCGAAAAATTCGGATATCCATTATGAATCAAAGCGGAGTAAATAGTAAAATATAGTATCCGTTTAAAGCGGAGCAAATCACAAATACTAATTTTAAAAATCCGAATATCCGCTCCGATCCGTATATTACTATATATACATATAATATGATAGGTTTATAACGTATATTTGCATTTTTAGACTTTTTAAATACATTTGGCGAAATATTTATAGTAAGAATAGATAGATAGATACTAGTTTTTTAATTGAAAATAGATTTTTTTCTTAAATAAAAAACACATGTTTCATTTTTCACCATCTTAATCTTCCACTTTTCATTTTTATTTAATTATATCGGATAAAATTATGTAATTTAATATATTTATTTATTAGTTAGTTTAAATATTATATTAAAACAATTTTTTAATAAAAAAATGGTGTTTTGATTATTTTTTTGGGTCTAAAACGGATATCCGCGAATATCCGGATATCCACAAATATCCAAAAAAATCCGGATATCCGCAATTTCGGAACAAAGCAAATCGGAAAACTAGATATCCGACAAAAACAAATCGGATCACAAATACTATATTTTTTCCGGATATCCGCTCCGTACCCAGTCTTAATATCTACAACTTTTGGTGGAGGACGTGAAAAACGTGATCGTAGAATCTGAGGAGAGCAAAGAGGTTGAGGTTAGTTCTCTGCTTATTTGTTCCCTCTCTCTCTCTTCTAATTTTTCAAGATTTCTCTTTTTCATTAGTTGTAACTCTATTGTCATCAAACTTGTTCTCGCAGTAAGTATATGCTTCAAACTTTTTTTTTTTTTCAAGTTTTGTCTCTCTCAAAACTTTTTGTTAGGCGTTGTACTGTATGATCCACACATTTCATAATTTTGTAACCATCTTTTTAAATTGCATAGCATTTAGTTAAAAAAACTTTTTTTGTTTGCATTAAAAACAAGATTTTCTGCAAAAAATCTGTCACAATATTTTTTTTGCAAAATAAACCCTCAAGTTAAAAAAATATAAATCAATGCACTGAACTCCGTGGTCACCCGCAATATAACTCTTGGCCGTGTATAGATTTTGTAAACCGTATAAGACCGTGTATAGTAATCAAAACTACGTCGTTTTGGATAATTTTGTCATAAGCAAAATAATGAAAATTGGAGATTCAAACCCATAACCTCTAGGACATTACACATACACATGACCAATTTTGCCACAGAAATTTTATGGTAATTACAAAAAAATTATATATATGTTAAGCGATCGAATTAGAAAATTCTGGAATCAATCTATGGCGTTTTAACAGCCCTAACGCCAATCAACCCCTAATTGTGTTGAGATGCTTAGTGCTTGATTGATTGGTGTCTGAATTTTAAAGGTCTTTTATCGAAGTTCAACTACTGTTGTCGTTACGGTCTTCTTTCAGTTTCAAATGGCTAAATAAAAAACTCAACATCATATATCGTGTTTTGTTCGATTAGTAACACAAATAATTAAAAAATGGTTTATCCTTAGAAGATTTTTCTTCCTCTTCTGTATAATATGATTAGCCACACAGAATGATTCTTGTAAAAGTTATTTTTCTGTTTTATATATTTTAACTATTTGAAAGAAAAAAAATCATGTTTTCGTGAATTTTCGCATAATTCCATACACACAAATGTGATCAATTCTATTGTTTTTGATATAAACTCGGTCTAAAATACATCAATATACTAGTTTAATTGGTAAAAAAATCGATATGTATTATTATATTAGGTTACAACTCTGAAGTGATCGATCTGAATGTTTTCCCTCCAGTTTTCGAAAATCGCTTCTGTTTCTGCTAACATAAAATTTACCCCATTTATAGCCTTTGTATCTTAAAGGATTTTCAGGACTCACAAGCTCTTCTAATGGCTATACTTCCACATCATGTGAAGGCATCAAGAAAAATGGTATTGAGTATCTCTCTTTTGTTGTGTTCACCGCTACTCTATGCTCTGCACTCCATTAATACCTTTCATTTGTCCATACCTATTATCATATTTTCAATATAGTATTATGTAAGTTTTTGTCAGTGTTGCTTTAGTTAAAATCTTAGAAAGTAGAAGAAATAATATCAAGCATTACCTCCATAGAATTGCCAATGTTGATGACAATAGCATTAGGGACGGGTTTAATCGGAAACCAAACACCGTCTGATCTATGACTCACTTGTAATCCTTCAACCTCATCTACGGCCAATATAATCAAGACGTTTGCATCAGTGTGGTGGCCAACACCTAATGCTAGGTCAGGTCGTGGACATGGCGGGTAACAATTTATCCTAATCAAACTCATTTGTTCGTTGAAATAGTCATGAAAACGTTATCTTGGTAAGCCTAAACTTAATGAGACGAGTTCTAAAAGCTTGAAGTCATGTTTTCCGCGTGTTTTGCATATTCTTCGTATATATGCCTCCCTAAAAGTTTTGAAAAGAACAAAGAAAATTAGCTTATACAACGTGTAAGATCAGAACGAGTTAATTAATTTCTATCATATATACAAATTCAAATGTTAACCAATTCAAAATCATTTAAGCCGAATCCGGTTAGGTTATATGGTTCAAACTAACTAGGTGAAATACCTGAAATCAGAAGGAACCTGAGGCCACTTGTTGTAAACAACAATTAAACCTTCATCTTCAGGATCTGTAGAAGTAGGAAGAACCATGGGATCTTTGAAATGCACATCAAACACTTCTTTCCAATCTCTAACGTTTTTTGTATGTTCTCCATCATGATACCCTATTGGATCCACCTTGTCCCTTTTTTACTTTCATCTTTTCTTCTACAGGAAGATTGAAAAACGTCTTCACAACTTTCTCCATTCGCTGCTTTTCCTCGCAAGGCACACCATGGTTGATCACCTGAAAAAAACTCCATTTTTCACAGACATCATGATCTCTGAAATCATCCATTTTTCACAGACATCACTGATCTCTGAAATCACGTTTTGAACGTTTCAGGATCTTCGAGACGTGAGAGATCGATTAGTGGTTAATATCTCTGTTGGAAATTTTATGTGCTAATGCAAATGGATCAAGACATCAGTCCATGTGATTTTGCACTCGGTTTTGACTTCAATTTTATGTGCGGATTTGATAATATCTTGGGGCTTTGTTTAGATTAGCTTTATCATGTGGTTAATTTCTCAGCTGGAAATTTCATGTGCGAATGCAAATGGATAACAAGACATTGTAAACTCATTGTCATTGGTTATGAAATATGTTCACGTTTGTTGTATATGTGTTTGCGATAAGAACATAGCTACATCTTCTCGCAATAAAAACATTAGGATTTGGTCACTGGATTCACGTAATGAACGCAACTATACATGCACTAAATTTCTGAGTCGTCATACAAGTTTCGTCGTACCACATGGATTCCACCAAATTATGAATACCCTGAAGGCAAAATCAATACCTTAAAGGTAGAATCCAGCTGCTCAGGACTGAAAAACTACTGAACTCGGAAGCAGATTTTTGACGTTGTATCTGAGAAACTACTCAATGGGAACATATTTGCTTCTGAGTTCAGTAGTTTCTCAATCCTGCACTAAAATTACACATGAAACCAATCAGACTCGACCCGGAAAAAATCACACATGAATACTTTCAAATAATACTTGAAAACAAACACGACAAAAACAATTGATCCCAAAATTCCCGAGAAAAGTACATATCTATATCCGAGAAAATTCCAAAGAGAATATCTATACATGAACAATAGAGCAATGCTAAGTTATATATATACGAAGTATTAAAAATTCAAATTATCATACTCGAACTAATAATATAGTGTTGTAATCTGCATTGAGCCAGACATTGTGAGTTAATTATGTCAATGTATATTAACTGTGCAGCCACATGTAAATTTTTTGTAGACTGATCAACCACGTGAAATTTTCTTGTTGGCTTAGTCCCGACCACATGGAACGACGGCTATCCACCCCCAATGAATCCTCATTTTTTCGACCACATAAGAAAAAAATTCATTGATCCAAGCAATATTAGCATATGATCTCTTCCAATATCTAAATCGAATTAAGAAATTGATGGTCAAAAACTTAGAATTTATCGACACTAAACAGCGAGTCATGAAGATCGAATGGCAACGGTTCTAATTCAGGTAATAACTGTGAGCGAGTTGAGCTTCTTTCACATATTGTAGGAATTTTTTTTTAATTTCTATTTTAAAATCGAAGTTTTCTGTTTTTTAGCAATATAACTTGGTTCGAGTAATTTTGTTTGTGATCGAAAAAAGAACAAGGGTTCATTGGTTGTGGATTCCTTTTATCTAATTCTCCCAAAAAAATATAAGTAATTATGTTTGTACTTTATGATAAAGCTAAATCTTTAATTGTAGACAATTGATTCTTTGATTGTACTTTTATGATAAAGCTAAATCTTTGATTGTAGACAATTGATTCTATATGAATCTAACTAATTAATTCCTCAAATTAAATTAATAAATTTCTTTTTGAAATTAGGTTGAGTTTTAATCTAACTGATTTGAAAAGAGATTGTACAATAGATGTATATGCAATGAAAATAACCAAATAGACTAAACCAGTATTGAGAATATCTAAAATTGGAACATAAAGACAAACATTGCAAAAGTGACGAGGAGGGAAGGATCATAGGTTCACAAGAAAGTAGCTCTGAATCTAGACGGAATCCTATGAACGGTGCCGAATGTGCTTGATATACGAAAGTCAAAATTTGTAGTATGAGGACAGTTTTTCTTCTTTTTATAACTTGGCCCATTTTGACCAGAGGAACGTGCCTAGACACTAATTGGTACTTGTAGACTAAATTCATGAAAACAAATTTATATTTTGATGGGTTTTCTTTGAATTTATCTTTTACAAAACGCAATACCATTATAATTTTATTTTCAACAGATGTAGATATCAGCCGAATCGAAAGAAAAATAAACCATTATAAAATAAAAAGTTATGTAAGAATTACTTAAATTAAAAATTTACAAATAAAAAGAAACCAATATACAACTACCTTATTTTCTTTTCTTATAATATATTTTTGTAAAAACATAAATTAAAAACGGCAATCCACTACAAATTCGTGTTTTATGAAAATCTCGCGAAGTTTCACTAAACATTATAAAATGTATTGTTTCCGACATAAATTCAGTCTTTTACAGAGAAATGATTGTGGTTTAGTGGCATTCATAAGTCCACAAAAAACCGGCATCATCTTATCCAGGATCGAATCTCCTCTTCTATAAATGTAGGGATTAATTAAGCTAATGACTTGGCCTATTGTGGTCCAAATGATGACAAAAAGAAAAAAAGAAAAACAAAAACTCAGTCTCTCACACTTTATTACATTAAGAGCTTACATTATTACATTAATCTTGGTAAAACAAAGTCGATACATAGTACCAGTAGTATTAAGTTACAACTTTGAAGTCATCGATCTGAATGTTTTGGATTTCAAGTTTTTTAAAATCACTTCTGTTTCTGCTGACATAAAACTTACCCCATTTATATCCTTTGTATCTTGGAGGGTTTTCAGGACTCGCAAGCTCTTCTAATGGCTTTACTTCTACATCGTGTGAAGGCATCAAGAAGAATGGTATTGAGTATCTCTCTCTTGTCGTGTTCACCACCACTCTATGTTCTGCACTCCAATACTTATCATTCGTCCATACCTATATTATCATATTTATATTATAATATTTATAGTCGTTATAATGTAATCTTTTAATGTTAAAAGTAGTACCTCCATGCAATTGCCTATATTGATGACAAGAGCATTAGGGACTGGTCTAATCGGAAACCAAACAGCGTCCGATCTACGACTAACTTGTAATCCTCCAACTTCGTCTTGAGCCAATAGACTAATAACGTCTGCATCTTTGTGGTGGCCAACACCTAAAGCTAGGTCAGGTCGTGGACATGGTGGATAACGATTTATCCTGAAAAAACTCATTTGTTCTTTGAAGTAGTCGTTGAAACGATCTTTTGGTAAGCCTAAGCTTAATGAGATGAGTTCTAAAAGCTTGAACGCTAATTTTTCAGTGTGTCTTGCATATTCTTCACATGCTTCCCTAAAACCAAAATAGATAAAAAAAAAAAAAGATTAGCTTAATTTATGTTATAACCAAAAAAAAAATTATAATTGGCAATCTAACCAAAAGCCTTAATTTTAGTGGCTATGATTTTGCCACATAGTGGACTTTTGGTTAGATTGTCAATTATAATTTGTTTTTTGGTTATTGATGCCAAATTCCCCTTATATAATTGAAAAAACAAAAAACAAAATATTTTCATCGGATTCTTGTATGCCATGTCTGAGTTGTAACATATACTGGAGGATAGGGTTCACGTGATGCCTCCAATAGATTTATTAAAACATTTTTTTTTGGGGTAAAGATTAAAAAATAGCGTAAGGTTCTAAACATTTTGGTTTCAAGTTTCTATCTATTGTTTAAAATAAATAGATAAATTAGAAAATAAGGAATAAGAAAGAATATAAAAGCAATTTGTTTACAGAAAAAATAGTTGTAATGTATAAGTACATATTATGCTATAGGATGTCAATACCCTATTCTATGATATGAAAAGTTAATTTTAATATTGATAATAATTTAGAGAAAATAAACTCATAACTACATATACTTCATGCTATAAGCTCAATAATATGAACAATATTGATATTGCTGATAATGAAAATATATATATAATAATTCCCCAAATCCAATAATATTTTAGATTGTATCTCGTAAACACAAAAATATCCAATTAAAAAGAAATTTACCTAAAATCAGAAGGAAATTGAGGCCACTTGTTGTAAACAACTCTTAAACCTTCATCTTCAAGATCTGTGGAAGAAGGAATAACCATTGGATCTTTGAAATAAACATCAAACACTTCTTTCCAGTCTCTAACGTTCTTCGTGTGTTCTCCATCATGATACCCTACCGGATTCACTTCGTCTCTCTTCACCTTTATCTTCTCTTCCATTGGCAAATCGAAAAACTTCTTCACAGTTTTCTCCACACGATTTCTTGCGTCGCAAGGCACACCGTGATTGATCACCTGAAAAAATCCCCATTTTTCACAGGCTTCACCGATCTCTGAGATTACGTTTTGGACATCTTCGGGGTCGTCGAGGCGTGAGAGATCGATCACCGGTATTTCTTCGGGTTGGTTAGGGATGAAATTGGAATCTGATCTATGCTCCGGTGCTTGGATGAAAGTTGGATCAAGATCCTCCATTGTTAGAAGTAAAAATGTTTATGCTGTGTTTGGATGTCCTCAACAAGAATGTTGCTAATTATATACCACTTTATTTTTATTTTTATTTAAAGTAAATGTAAATTATATAAATAGCTTTTGTTTTTATGCGTATGTCTTTTTAATGATATAAGATACTATAAAACTACAACTTTTTCTTTTTTTGACGAACTCAATTACTCAGACTTTTTCCTCGTTGAATGAATTTAAAAACTAGTATCAAGCCGGTCAGAGGATATATCGAATCATATGAAGTAATTGACACTTTAATTGAAAAATAAAAATATATCACAGTCGAAGACTCGAAGTTGTATTTCGATAAAACTAAATTAATATTGGAAAGTTGGACTAAATATATATTTTTCCTCAGAATTTTAATAAGATTGTCTTCCCATATAAGTTGACTTACTTCTCGTTCTATATAAGGACGAGATAGAGTTAAGCAATAATTTTGTTTTTCAAACAAGTAATAATTTAATTTAGATCTGAATCTATATGAGGATATAAACTGAAAATTGCAAAATATGATAGTTGCCATTCAAGACCAGAACTGAAATGAACTTATTGGCTTGCTTAAAGAAAAACAAATCAACGATATCAAATCAAGTAGACATTGACTTATAGATTATCCGTGGAAATAATATACCAACATGAAATAGTTTTTTTTTTATCAAAAAAAAAAAACATGAAATAAATTCTACCATAAAGAAATAAACTAAAATATTTTAATTACTCCATTGATAGGTTTTCTTTTATAGATTTTTTCTAAGTTGACAAACTAAGGATTTTGGTGTTACAGGTTCAACCTTATTTAGCTTAGTTTGTTAAGAATTTTTACTGATGAGATGGTGGCCTAATGGTAACACAAGGAATTGGTTCTTTGAAATTTTTATCAAGGGATTCAACTCACTTGTGCCTCGGGTTCAATCTCCATTTGGGACGAAGATTTATTATTTAAACCACAACTTTACTTGTTTTTCTCGGCATCCAATGTTAAAATTCATGAAACACTCTTTAATTGTGGTATTTTTTTTCTTTTTTTAAAATGTTTTCAAATTTAAATGCAATGTATCGTTACAAAGCGATGACTTTTAGGTCATATAGTTAAACGCAAGAGTTGAGTGAGATAGAGGAATAAGGAAAGCTTAATCTAATTGATAATAGACAATATAAGTACTGGAGAAAAGTGATAAGCTAGGGAAGATTAGCCCACTTAGGGAACATTAGCCAGGGTGTCCACGACCACCACACCTCGATTACCACGGCCTCCAACAATATTCCACTGCATATCTTGGATCTTTTGAGATGAATTTACCGGACGCTCAAGCAAAATCCGCTGGGCTGATGCGTTTATGTCTATTGGATATAACTTGGGAAGTAAAACGTGTATCTCAGTGGGTGGATTACAAGTGGGCCGAAGATCGGATGGACAATGGATCTCAGTGAAACCGATCCAGAATGCTTTGAATATTAACATTGGCAATTTTATGTACTTAAAACATGACCTTCGATTTCAATTAGCAATCGACAGAGTTATAAATAGTTAATACTCACATCAGAGCGGGCATAAATAATTTAAAACTATAATAATAAGTAAACTAATTTCCTTTTCTTTTTAATACAATGAATGAAGGGATAGTAGTCTGGGGTTCGTTTTCCAAATAATGCGATTTATTAATAACTATGCAGATTAATGGAGGCAAGCTTACGGAGATTTCCAGCATTGTGCAATTAGAGCCGTTCGCCGTGATTTAACGCAGTAAAAGGTAAAATGTGTCCATCATGAGCATGAAACAGAAAGTACCGTCTATCGTGGATCTAATAGGATCGGATAGAATTATCCGTGGTAGAATCGTCTTTGTAACAGTTCTCATAATTTGTAATAAATAATAAATTTAGAAGAGAAAAAAAAAGAATGAAAGGATAGTAGACCTTAATTGGGAGATTTTTTAAGGTGTAAAAAACAGTCATGATCAAGTTAATTAAATATGACTAATGACTGACTATACAAGGCATCTTTGTCTCTGTTTGTGACAGTAAACGAGACACTACGAAAATATTTATTTTGGGGACATATAATTTATGTGATGTCAATAAAAAGAAAAAAATTGTCAAAAAAGGATAATTTCAAAAGTATCCCATTTATGATGCCAATTTTCAAAAATACTATTTGTTGTTGTCAATTTTTAAAAATATCCATTTTATACATTTTCATAATATCATATATAAAGATTCAAATCTTTAAACATTCATAATAAGGTAGTTATGGTAATAAAGAATGTTTATAAATATTTATAAGTTATGTTTTAACATAAAAAATTTATAAACGTTTATATGCTAAGTTAAAAAGAAATATCTTTGAAAATATTTTCAAACAGAGGTATTTTTGAAAAAGAACATCACAAAAAAAATATTTCTCAAAAAATTTCAAAAAAAATATGATTTCCACTTGAAACCGTTAGAATGAAATGATTTCCTAATTCTTTTGTTGGAAAGAAACCACAATGATCGTTTCTTGGTATTCAGCATAAAGACTTGTTATGGTTTGTTAAACAGATTTATTCTGCATTATTTAATTTCATCGATGAAACTGAGCACAAGCATTCATACTTTTTTTTTCTTTCTTAACAACTACACATATATATACTAATTCAACGAGCTAATTTACTGTATGAGCCAATCGGTTAAATGGTAATTTAAATCAAGTAATCATCTTGGTTCTATTAATGGATACTGAGAAACTACTGAACTCGAAAGCAGATGCTTGACGTTGTATCTGAAAAACTATTCAAATGGAACATATTTGCTTCTGAGTTTAGTAGTTTCTCACTCCTGCACTAAAATTACACATGAAACCAATCAGACCCGACTCGAAAAAAAAATCATACAGTGATACTTTCAAATAATACTTGAAAACAAACACGACAAAAACAATTGATCCCAAATAAAAATCTATATTCGAGAAAATTCCAAAGAGAATATTCATACATGAACAATAGAGCAATGTTAAGTTATATACATACGAAGTATTAACAATTCAAGAACTAATAATATAATGTTGTAATCTACATTGAGCCAAATATTATGAGTTAACTATGTCAATGTGTATTCATCGTGCAGCCACATGTAAATTTTTTGTTGACTCATCAACCACGTGAAATTTTCTTGTTGACTTAGTCCCGACCACGTGACAAACATTGCAAACAAAAACGTAACTATCCAAACTCCCTGAGACAAGCATGCCTTCAGGGTATTCCTTAGTTGGAGGAATCCAAGCAAGAGGGCCGACAGAACTTGTGTGACCACGCAGAAATCTAGAGGTTTGTGGATTGTGTGTCTATGGTACAAAGATTGCCTTATCTTCCCGTGATGGAACCATTCAAATATGGTCACCGGGAATAGACATCAAATATATCCGGTGACCAGATTTGAATGGTTCCATCACGGAAAGATGAGACAATTTTTGTACCAAAAACACACAATTCACAAACCTGGAATATGTTTGCATTATCACATTAAATTCCCAACTGAGAAATTAACCAGATAAATAAAGCTAATTGAAAAAAAGCCTCACACTAATAATCAAATCCGCACATAAAATTGAACCCCAAAACCAAATACAAAATCACATGGACTGGTGCCTTGATCCATTTGCATTACCACATGAAATTTCACATAATAAAGTTGATCGAAACAAAGCCTCACGCTATTATCAAATCCGCGCACATAAAACCAAAACCGAATGCAAAATCACATCCAATGAATGATTTTGAAAATTTTCTAAGGCGGAAGAAAGAAGGAGCAAGCAAAGTTTCGAGATCTAGAATAAGATTCGATTAGCAAAACGAGAAAACACAAAAACAAAGTAAAGAAAAAAGTGGATTAGCGAGAGATCTTACATCGTCACTGTGGCCACAAAGCTCGCAGCGGAGCTTGTCCATGTCGGGGAATTGCGGTCGCCATCCATGACTGAGAGCGAAGGAGCAGCAAACAAAGAGAGAGGCTCAAACGGCGAAAAAGAAAGAAGCGACTGAAAAGTGACTTGCACGAGGAGAAAAACCGAGGAAAGAGGAGAAGACTAAATGGTCAATTGTAAAAGTACATATGAGCTTTTAAAGCCCTGCCCAATGAATGAAAGAAAGGATAGTAAACCTCTTTAATTTTATCTGGAAGATCAGCACTAAAGACGGCTATCTATGTATTTGGTGTTGGACATTTTTTCTTCTTTTTATAACTTGGCCCATTTTGACCAGAGGAACGTGCCTAGACACTAATTGGTACTTGTAGACTAAATTCATGAAAACAAATTTATATTTTGATGGGTTTTCTTTGAATTTATCTTTTACAAAACGCAATACCATTATAATTTTATTTTCAACAGATGTAGATATCAGCCGAATCGAAAGAAAAATAAACCATTATAAAATAAAAAGTTATGTAAGAATTACTTAAATTAAAAATTTACAAATAAAAAGAAACCAATATACAACTACCTTATTTTCTTTTCTTATAATATATTTTTGTAAAAACATAAATTAAAAACGGCAATCCACTACAAATTCGTGTTTTATGAAAATCTCGCGAAGTTTCACTAAACATTATAAAATGTATTGTTTCCGACATAAATTCAGTCTTTTACAGAGAAATGATTGTGGTTTAGTGGCATTCATAAGTCCACAAAAAACCGGCATCATCTTATCCAGGATCGAATCTCCTCTTCTATAAATGTAGGGATTAATTAAGCTAATGACTTGGCCTATTGTGGTCCAAATGATGACAAAAAGAAAAAAAGAAAAACAAAAACTCAGTCTCTCACACTTTATTACATTAAGAGCTTACATTATTACATTAATCTTGGTAAAACAAAGTCGATACATAGTACCAGTAGTATTAAGTTACAACTTTGAAGTCATCGATCTGAATGTTTTGGATTTCAAGTTTTTTAAAATCACTTCTGTTTCTGCTGACATAAAACTTACCCCATTTATATCCTTTGTATCTTGGAGGGTTTTCAGGACTTGCAAGCTCTTCTAATGGCTTAACTTCTACATCGTGTGAAGGCAGCAAGAAGAATGGTATTGAGTATCTCTCTCTTGTCGTGTTCACCACCACTCTATGTTCTGCACTCCAATACTTATCATTCGTCCATACCTATATTATCATATTTGTATTATAGTATTTATAGTCGTTATAATGTAATCTTTTAATGTTAAAAGTAGTACCTCCATGCAATTGCCTATATTGATGACAAGAGCATTAGGGACTGGTCTAATCGGAAACCAAACACCGTCCGATCTACGACTAACTTGTAATCCTCCAACTTCGTCTTGAGCCAATAGACTAATAACGTCTGCATCTTTGTGGTGGCCAACACCTAAAGCTAGGTCAGGTCGTGGACATGGTGGATAATGATTTATCCTGAAAAAAGTCATTTGTTTTTTGAAGTAGTCTTTGAAACGATCTTTTGGTAAGCCTAAGCTTAATGAGATGAGTTCTAAAAGCTTGAACGCTAATTTTTCAGCGTGTCTTGCATATTCTTCACATGCTTCCCTAAAATCAAAATACATAAAAAAAGAAGAAGATTAGCTTATATAATTGAAAAATAAAATATTTTCATCGGATTCTTGTATGCCATGTGCATATGAGTTGTAACCTATATTAGAGGATAGGGTTCACGACTTCACGTGATGCCTCTCCAATAGATTTACTAAAAAAAAAACCTTTTATTTTTTTGGTAAAGATTAAAAAAAAGTTTAAGCTTCTAAACATTTTGGTTTAAAGTTTCTATTTATTTTTTAAATAGATAAACTAAAAAAATTAAAGAATAAGAAAGAAAATAAAATTAATATGTTTGCAGAAAAAAATAAGAGCTGTATAACGTATAAGTGACATATTATTCTATAGGATGTCGCTAACCTATAATATGAAAATAAACTCATAACTAAATATATACTTCCCCCAATCCAGTGATATTTTAGATCCACCATTGGTCATAATAATCTAAATCGGATCCGGTTAGCTGTCTCTCGCAAACACAATTATCCAATTAAAAAGAAATTTACCTAAAATCAGAAGGAAATTGAGGCCACTTGTTGTAAACAACTCTTAAACCTTCATCTTCAAGATCTGTGGAAGAAGGAATAACCATTGGATCTTTGAAATAAACATCAAACACTTCTTTCCAGTCTCTAACGTTCTTCGTGTGTTCTCCATCATGATACCCTACCGGATTCACTTCGTCTCTCTTCACCTTTATCTTCTCTTCCATTGGCAAATCGAAAAACTTCTTCACAGTTTTCTCCACACGATTTCTTGCGTCGCAAGGCACACCGTGATTGATCACCTGAAAAAATCCCCATTTTTCACAGGCTTCACCGATCTCTGAGATTACGTTTTGGACATCTTCGGGGTCGTCGAGGCGTGAGAGATCGATCACCGGTATTTCTTCGGGTTGGTTAGGGATGAAATTGGAATCTGATCTATGCTCCGGTGCTTGGATGAAAGTTGGATCAAGATCCTCCATTGTTAGAAGTAAAAAGTTTGGGGGTAAATCAAGAGAATTTATGCCATGTTTGGATGTCCACAAACAAGAATATTGCAATTATATACAACTTTAATTTTTGTTTTTGTTTTTATCCGTATGTCATTATTAATGATATAAGATACTATAATAAAAAAAAAAGTTAATTAGCTGAATTACTTTTGAGAGAGATAATTAGAAAAGTAACAGTTCCATTTTCGGAATTAGGTAAATAGCAGAGAGAAATAAAATTGGACGAAATTACCCATGTATAGTTAACTATATCATATTATTTGTAACTATCTAAAAACATAGTTAACTATTTTCATCGAAACTACATATTCAATTGATCTCAGAATATAGTTAACTACATCACATTATTTGTAACTATCTAAACACATAGTTAACTATTTTCAGAGCATAGTTATCTAATTTCATGACATAATTGACTACCTGAAAATATTATTGTAATAGCTATTTATTTAAACAAACATAGTTAACTACGTTCAGAATGTAGTTACCTATTATAATTTGCATAATGGAAAAATAACATACATAGTTAACTATTATCAGAAACATAGTTACCTATTAATTTTCGAACATAGTTAACTATATCGATTTCCGAACATAGTTAACTACGTGTATGAGTCTTTGTTGTTTTTCATTAAGGGTAAAATCGGAATTTTAGGTGGGCTAAATGTTAGTTACTATATTTTGTTTTATATGATGTTAGATAGTTAATTATAGGTGTAAAGACTAATATAGAGTGCAATTTCCCTAAAAAAAACTAGTACAACTTTTTCTTAGTTTGACGTGCTTTTAAGTATGTGACTTTTTTTTATCGTTGAATGAATTTAAAACTAGTACAGTAAAACTTCTATAAATTAATAATGTTGGAATTTTGGAAATTTATTAATTTATAGAGTTATCAACTAATCGATAAATTAATATTTATTAATTTATAGAGTGATTTTTCTAATTCATGAATTTTTGAATTTTTTTTTTATTTAAAATAAAAAATTTACCTAAAAATTCATACAAATTCTTTTTTAAAAAAATATTTAAAATTTTTTATATATTGTTTACATATTCATCTTATTCCAGATTATGTTAATAATCTCGGTTATCACAATAAGATGAATACTAATAGCCTACTTGACTATCTATATGAAAAAAAAATTGCGGCTACAATTCCTAGTATTAATGATGAAGTTGAAACGAGGTAACAATACTTTTGGAAGTATTTAATCATAAGAAAATAATTATCACGTCTAAAACTCTTCAACTGGATGAAGATCAAGATGACAACACCATGGATTTTTGATGCAATAAGAAAAATTAGAGATTAGTGCCAACAAGATTCCAACTTTAAGAAAAAAATATACAACACTAGATTCATATATTACTAAATTATCTTATATATATATATATATATACACATAAAATTTATAATTATTAATTTATGCAATTATTATGATCATATTTTACATAGGAGTTTCAAAAAAAATTATTCTTATTATCTTATCGAATTTTGTCATTTTTTACACTGGCCCAACTTGGGACCGGAATAACTTATTAATTTATAGTGATTATTAATTTAGAGTATTAATTTATAGAGGTTCTGCTGTATTATGCCGGTCAGACGATATATATATCGAATAATGAAGTAATTAACACTTTAATTGACAAATAAAAATATTTTATAGTCGAAGTTGTATTAGGATGAAATTAAATTAAAATTGGACTAAATAAATATTGTTCTTAGTGTTTTTTTTTTAATAAAAAAATTTCAATTTAAATGCAAAGGTAACTATTACAATGATATAATTATGAAATCATATAATTTGAGAGAGTTGTTTATGATAAGACAAAAAGACTACAACAAAGTAGACTTTTAAGAGAGTAAGAGAAGATCTAGAGAAAAAAACTCTCTAGGAACTTCTAAGAAGATTGTTCGCGGTCGCCATGTTCTTTTTTACCTCGTCCACTTACCCTGGTCCATTGCATATCTTGGAATTTTTGCGTATGTTTGATCGACCTTCCGCCTCGAGTCTTTTGAGAAGCAACACCCATCTCATAACATGAATAATCTCCCGAGTCTAAGGCAGCCAAGAGATTGCTACCAAAAATCTTTCCTTGCACAACTTCATTAACCAATGAACGTATTAGAGGGTTGAGAGCATTACCAAATTAGGAAGAATACCAATTGATGATGTAGTTGGGACAACCTTTGTCAAGGCTAATGTTTCTATGGAAGAGTTAGCGTTTTCTAACGCAATTGGGGAAGAGAAACCAGTTAAGTTGGTAGTGACAATTGGGGTTGATGGTTCAACATCAGTGAGAGGGGCAAGGATTTTCTTGATGGCTAGAACAGAGGCAGAGTCTATAGTGCAACATGAGAAGCGACATGACAGCCATGAACAGAGTCTGGATCCATAGTAGCAGCAAGAACATGAGAGCCATGAATGAAGGTTGGATCCATAGGAGCAGCAAGAACATGGGAGCCATGTGATCCAATAGAGATAACATTTGGTGTAGCATTAACAACTTCAATTGTAGCTATTTCAATACCTTGTTTAACAGGTTCATTAGGTTGACAGAGGAGGAGGCATCTAGATTCGTTATGCCCTAATTGTCCACATCTCTCACATTTAGATGGAATCCAAGAGTACATAACTTTTACTATTGAGATGTTGCCTTTTAAGTCCGCAGCTGCAATCCTCTGCGAAAAATCTTATCTAATTCTACTTCTATCATTAGCTTTGCCTCACCTATTAGATCCGGGTCTAACATTAGCTTGTGGGTGAGCATTGGTTCCCCTAAACCTGAAGCTATCCAACTAATTCTCCACTCTGAGTAAAGACAGGCTGGTATATTTTGTAAAGTAACCCACACTAAAACTGAAGTTATCTCTAGCAAAGCTAAAGAAGCAGCAGGAGTCCAAAGAGCAACAAACATAATGCAATCATCAAACTGAAGTTACACTTCTTACCCCATATTCGATTAGCTACTGCGTGGATGAGACCTCCAGATGGCAGAGAACAGTGATATAATTGCCCGATCACATATTCTTTCTGATTTTCGAGTCCTGCATCATAACATGGTTTGGAATCTCAACCATAGGTGTACCATTCTCCATGTAAGTCGGTGAAGTAGTGTGATGGAGATTTCTGATTTTTAGGTCCATCTTTGCTGCCCAAAAAAACCGTAGTTGGCCATTCTCCTTTAACTCCGGCGGAAGAATGTCAGAAATAGGGCGAACATTACCCCTAGATGTTGGAATCTCTGATGGTGGATCTTGGGGGATTGGGTCTTTTAGCTCTGGTGTGATCATCAATGGTTTCGCCCAGGCACCTAAAGAAGGAACAAATGGAGACATAACCTCCGTCAATGGAGAAGTAGCCACATAATTTCTAGAGCCAGTAAAGCTGGTCCTTTTTTAGATAAACCAGAGCCCCCGATGATAGTGGTTTGTTGGGCTGGGAGAGAGAACGACGAAATAGGTGGCTCTAGAGTTGTAGGTGACTCCGACGCCGTGGAGAGGGGAGAGGCGTTGACAGAGCTGTCAATGGTTTCTTCTAGGGTGGTTTTAGGGTTTGGATGAATCTCTTCCACGGGTAAGAACGATGATTGGGGTTTGATTTTGGTGGTAGAAGACAGATACAAGCCGGCGATCAGTTTCACGGGAAGAAATCTCACCGGCAGAGCAACGCCGGTGACAACGAACGGCGAGTTCTCCGAGTTTGAACTTGTGGCGTTTTTAGATTCTTTTCTCGATAAATGGGTCTGAGAGAAAAAAGCTAATTTCTAAAACAGTTTAAATTTGAGATCCTTGAAAGATTTTAAAAACATATTTTTCTTAGTTGAACACTAATTTAAGTTGACTTACTTCTATATGAGGATAGTTGGAAAAAAATGAAAGTTACAAAATCTGATAGTTGCCAATCAAGACCAGAATTGAAACTAACTTATTGGTTTGCCTAAAGAAAAACAAATCAACGATTCAAATCAAGTAGACATTGACTTATAGATTATCCGTGGAAATAATATACCAACACGAATAAATTCTACCATACAAAAATAAACTAAAATTATTTAAATCTCCATTGATAGGTCTTTTTTGTTTATAGGTTTTTCTACGTTGACAAATTAAGGATTTTTTTTAATGTAAAATTTATTCAACAAAAACTTATGTACAAAAGAATTGCATAGTTTTAGAGATTATGGATATAGTAATAAGATTCGACTAGATCAAACCGAAAAGCAGAGATTCAACGTGTAGCAAGCCCTCAGACCGGTGGTCTCCTAGAGATCGTGTAGCAATCAGCTTGTCCCGAACGGTTTTGTCTATAATTAAGTGACTTTGATGTGTTTTCTTAGTAATTTACCCTTATTTTTTTTCATGTTTTTGACTCTGTTTGATATCTTTAGTTTAAAGATGATAAAAACAAACAATGATCCATATGAGAAGAGGAAACCCTAGATTGTATTCTCCAGAGATCGATGATGACGATATTCAGAGAACTTCCAAAGGATTTGGTAGAGGAGATACTCTGTCACGTTCCAACCACATCTCTGAAACGATTACGATCTACTTGCAAACAATGGAACCGTTTATTCAAAGATGATAGGAGATTCGCAAGAAAACACTCTGATAAAGCCGCAAAGGAGTTTCTGGTTCTCATATTGACCCATAAATCCAGGATTTGTCCGATGAGCATCAATCTCCATGGAGTTGTTCCATCTCTAGAGGTAAAAAGTGAGCTTAGCCTAATCGACCCTCTTCCTAGTTTAGATCAATTCAATATATGTCGAGTCTTTCACTGCGACGGTTTATTGTTATGCACCTCCTACGAAGACGAATCTAGAACCGTGGTTTGGAACCCTTGTACTGGTGAAACCAAGTGGATCAGAACCGGCAATCTTTTCAGGACAGGCCGCGATCCTGTTCTTGGATATTGCCAAGACAACAAATCTTCCAATAAGAGCTACAGAATCTTGAGCAGACATGTTTTAAAAGGCCAAGTTTCAATAATCTACGATTTTGACTCTGATTCATGGAGGAGTGTTGATGATGTCACTCCAGGCTGGTCCATGGCATACACTGATATCGGTTTTTGAGCTAAGAGCAGAGAGATAGAGAACAGAGTTATGTTTCAATTTCAAGCTTTTCTAATTTAAGAACAAGTGGTTCATGATGTACAAAGCTATCCTCCTGGTCTCTGCTCTGAGTTCTCTTTTTCACCCAAGTTACAAGTTGTACAACTAGAAATCATCACCCATTCAGCTTAGTTTCTATTCTTGAATAGTAGCAGCAACACTTTTTGAGCTTGGATCAGAGAAATTAGCTGTTGTAGTAGTAGCAGAGACAGACATAGAGACTGAAACAGGAGCAGTAGTGACAGGCACAAAGACTGAAACAGAGGCAGAGAGGCGGTCTCTTGAAAGTGAAGTCATTTCTTCGTTTCCAAGAAGAAAAATCTCTGTTTATGTGGCTTGTTATGAGGATCTTTCTGTGAAAGTAGCTGGGATGGAGAGTGAGATAGGTGCATAGTAGTACACTAATTATAGTATAAAAACTTTGCTCTTGGTTTTTTAATGTATTGTATTATATAATGAATGACTTATCAACATCTATACTGAAATGAACCGTATGATAAACATGAAAAATTATAAATTACTCGAAAAGGAAAAAATGGAAACCACACAGGAAAAGGAAATTAGGAGAAAAAAACCGGACTTGCTCTGTTTTTACTTTACTTTTTGTCCTGTTTTTGACTCTGTTCGCTATCTATGGTTTGAGTATGATTTTTTTTTAATAAAAACATATGTGAGGAAAAATATAAAATAGACACCAAACAAAACAATCAACGCCGACAGAGAGAGAAAGAGACGATTTCTCTCTAGAAACTTCAGATCGGATTTTCGTTTGGACCGGTGGCCGGCGGCTCCGATAGCGCCGGCACCGGTCCCTCTTGCTCCTCTTGACTTAGCCTTGTCTATGCTTCCCTGTAGTTGTGTTTCCTGGTTTTTCATAACACTTGTCGATGGTGAAGAGGTTGGGAAGATGCCGGATTCGTCGGATGTCTTTGGGTTCTTTGGCTTTGAGAGGATCTCGGATTCTTTGGATTCGAGTTTTTCTCTATTGGGTCTTTCGATCTGTGGCCTCTCGTGGATCTATGGTCCTTCTCGTCGCCGGTGGGACTCGTCCCCCGAGTCGATGGTGATGACGATTTCTCCTCCATTGACGGCTCTGATCTGGGATTCGTATCTTTTATTTTCTTGTTGCTGTCAGTTTGTATCTGATTTCGTATCCGGAGGTGGATAACGTTGATATTTGGTTTATCGGCTTTGTTTCAAATGTGCCAGATTCGGGTTTCTTCATCATTCTTTGCAGATCTCTCTTTCATTCCTTTGGGTTTTGCTTTGGCTTCTCTTCGGATCCGTTCAGTTTCCGTGTCCAAATGGAGTTCGGTTTCTTCCGGAGTAGATATTGCTTCGCTCTTTGTTCCTACTAAGCAGACCGCTTCGGGGTCTCATCAGTTAGTTTGGCTTCTATCGAAGCGTCTCCAAGTCTTTCGACATCGCCGTCTCTGGATTACTTTATATGGTACCTTCAAATGGTACGAAGTGTGCCATTGTTTTGCTGGAGTATGAAGAGGTAAACTTTATTCGCTATAGGAGGTTGCTCTTTCCGATTGTCTGTCCGATTTTGGCTCTCTCGGTTGGTATTTGTCCAAGGCTCTCAAGGATGTTAAAGTGGCGTGTAAATTTCGGTGTTTGCGACTAGTTTCGAACTCATTTATCTATGTGTTTGTAATAAGTCTTCCCGGTAATATGGGTTAGTTTCTGGGGAATTTGTGTTTCGATGGATTGGTTATCCGTAAAATTTCGGGTTTTGGTTGCCCGTATAACTCTTGGGTTATGTATGTGGTTCATGGAACTTGTATCTTTGAAAGTTTTAATAAATAAAAATCTTTCAGTGGAAAAAAAAAAAAAAAAAAGACACCAAACATAAAAATGGAAATATAGAAATCAAATACAAAAAGGAAAGAGTTGTGATTCCAACCAAGATCATGGTTGCATATAAATACATGAAAAGCAAAAACCCTAAGATTATATTTAGAGCTACCCGCTGCCGTTTTCTACAGAGATCACAATGACGAAACTGATAGAACTTCCAAAGGATTTGGTAGAGGAGATACTCTGTCACGTTCCGGCGACAAATCTGAAACGATTACGATCAACTTGCAAACGATGGAACCGTCTTTTCAACGATAGGAGATTCACTGGAAAGCACTTCGAGAAAGCCCCAAAGGAATTTCTGGTTCTCTTATTGACTTATCAATTCAGGATTTGTCGTATGAGTGTCAATCTCCATGGAATCATTCCATCTCTAGAGGTAAAAAGGGAGGTTCGCCTATTCGATCCGCATTCTAATAATTCAGCTCAATTCGATATAGCTCGAGTCTTTCACTGTGACGGCTTTTTGTTATGCACCTCCAGCGACGAATCTAGAATCGTGGTTTGGAACCCGTGTACTGGTCAAACCAAGTGGATTGACAACCGCGATAGCCGGAGAGGCCGCACCTTTGTTCTCGGATACTGCCAAGACAACGAATCCTGCGTTAAGAGCTACAAAATACTGGGCTATTATGCTTGTAGCAACGATTCGGAAATCTACGAGTTTAGCTCTGATTCATGGAGGATTCTTGATCATGATATCGCTCCAGGCTGGTCCTTGTCATACTCTGATCATTGCGTGTCTTTGAATGGAGATGCTTACTTGTTTATTTTATCATTAGAATATTAAATACACATGTAAAAATCTTTTAAATAGAATTAGGTTTACATACCCAAATCTTTAATTATTATAATATTTCACATTTATTTAAATAATTTTGTACTCTCTCGATCTTCCCACCAAACAATTTAAAATTTCAATAACCTCTTCTAAAATTTTTGTTTCCAATTAGCTTTAGCCACATGTCAAAATAAAATGTACAAGTATTATCATTATATTTTGAAATCAGACTAAAAAATGTACATTGTATTGTGGTTTTTTTAAAGACTTACCACTTAAAATTGATGTACGAGAAGAAAATTATTTTGAAAATTTTTCATGTTGTGAAAATTATAAAAAGTAAGAAACCAAGTGATGAAACACATATAATTCGTTTTTCATTGGAAGAAAGATAATACTTGATTCATAAGTGAAAAAGAAAAATTCAAATATAATTAAAAAATGTTAGTAAGTCTAATTCAAATAAAAATACGTAAATCGATTTGTCAAGAGTTAAAAAAATAAAATATGAGTATTTACATAATAAAAAGTAAACATAATTTAAATAGGAATAGGAAAAACTAATAATTTAGAAATATGTGAAAAAAAATAATCGAAAATTCAGTTAATATAAAAAAAATTATGCGAATAAAAATCAATAAATAATTTGTAGGCTTTTCTATGAGTGATTTCACATCGACGTTTTCAATCTTATTTTATTTATTTTTACGGATCATATGATTTGTTTTTTAGTTTTTTTGCGGTTTATAAAATATTAAAGGAGTCAAAATAATTCAACTAAAACATGAAAATAAATTCATCAAGATTTTAAAAATGAATTAAAAGTAATATTAATTCAAATAGAATAGGAAAACTAATCATTTGAAAGTATGTGATAAAATTTAATTGAAAATCAAATAATAAAATAATCAAAGTAAATAAATAAAAGTTAGACTTCTGAATTAGTGGTTTTGCATCAGCATTTTCAATTTTATTTTATTTATTTTTAAGGGTGATTTAATTTTAATTTCTACTTTTAATTGATTAACTTTTTTTACATGTTATAAAATATTAGATTACAAACCCGCATATATGCGGGTCTTTTATCTAGTTGTATTATATAATGAATGACTTATCAACATCTATACTGAAATGAACCGTATGATAAACATGAAAAATTATAAATTACTCGAAAAGGAAAAAATGGAAACCACACAGGAAAAGGAAATTAGGAGAAAAAAACCGGACTTGCTCTGTTTTTACTTTACTTTTTGTCCTGTTTTTGACTCTGTTCGCTATCTATGGTTTGAGTATGATTTTTTTTTAATAAAAACATATGTGAGGAAAAATATAAAATAGACACCAAACATAAAAATGGAAAAATAGAAATCAAATACAAAAAGGAAAGAGTTGTGATTCCAACCAAGATCATGGTTGCATATAAATACATGAAAAGCAAAAACCTAAGATGATATTTAGAGCTACCTGCTTCCGTTTTCTACAGAGATCACAATGACGAAACTGAGAGAACTTCCAAAGGATTTGGTAGAGGAGATACTCTGTCACGTTCCGGCGACAAATCTGAAACGATTACGATCAACTTGCAAACGATGGAACCGTCTTTTCAACGATAGGAGATTCACTGGAAAGCACTTCGAGAAAGCCCCAAAGGAATTTCTGGTTCTCTTATTGACTTATCAATTCAGGATTTGTCGTATGAGTGTCAATCTCCATGGAATCATTCCATCTCTAGAGGTAAAAAGGGAGGTTCGCCTATTCGATCCGCATTCTAATAATTCAGCTCAATTCGATATAGCTCGAGTCTTTCACTGTGACGGCTTTTTGTTATGCACCTCCTCCGACGAATCTAGAAGCGTAGTTTGGAACCCGTGTACTGGTCAAACCAAGTGGATTGACACCCGCGATAGCCGGAGAGGCCGCACCTTTGTTCTCGGATACTGCCAAGACTACGAATCCTGCGTTAAGAGCTACAAAATACTGAGCTTTGATAATTGTAGCAACGATTCGGAAATCTACGAGTTTAGCTCTGATTCATGGAGGATTCTTGATCATGATATCGCTCCAGGCTGGTCCTTGTCATACTCTCAGAACTGCGTGTCTTTGAAGGGAAGTACTTTCGTGTTTGCTACAGATGAAACAGAAAAGAACCTCGGCCTATCCTTGCTCAGATTTGATTTTTCAACAGAGAAATTTGTACCTGTGCCTCTTCCATGTCAGTGGCCTGATAATGAAGCTACAAGTCTTTCCGTTGTTAGAGAAGAGAAGCTTTCGGTGTTATTACAGCGCGATGTTAGTTCCAAGACTGAGATATGGGTGACAAATAAGATTGATGAGACCAAAGTGGTGTCGTGGAGCAAGGTATTAGCTTTGGATTTGAGCGGTTATGATATTCAAACTACGCATAGTGCAACTTTCTTGCTGAACGAGGAGAAGAAATTCATTGTGTTGTGTGAGACATTGATATACGACAAAGAGAAGTGCAGAGACATGGTATACATTATTGGAGAGGATAATAAAGTCACACCTGTGGATTTGGGAGAAGATACAATGGATTTAGGTTGGCCAATCATTCTTAATTATGTTCCAAGTTTGGCTCAAATTGAGCTAGCTGGAGGCAAAAGGAAAAGATTAGGGCCGACTAACAAGCTCTACATGTTGTAATCTCTTTTTTGTGTTTTTTTCTTAATTTATCTTGGTCATGTTTTTATTGAATAATCTTTTGGTCGAGCGAGCTGGAGGCAAAAGGAAAAGAGGTGACTAAACAAGCTCTATATATAATTTTTTTTTTTTGTGTGGGTATTTTTCTTAATTTATATTGTTCATGTTCTTTGAATAATCCCTTCAACTGTTATGATATACTAGGTATGCATCCGCGTTACACCACGAGTTTTTTGTTGTCGTTAATCTAATGTCATGTTTTAATAAATAAAAAATAAATATAAAAAATGATTATGTTTCATGTGATATTAGATTTTTTATATTATTGGTTTTATATAATACGAGATGCTATAAAAGGATAAACTGTTTTATAGTGGATCATATCAGAGTGTAAATAATGTAGAGGTGTTCAATCCGGATTTCGATTCGGTTTTGGATCGCTTTTTCGGTTTATATATTTATATCTACAATAAAACTAAATCTATTATGAATTATTCGGTTCGGATTTGGTTTTTAGTAAAATATATTCTTAATTTTTTTAAAAAAATTTGATTTTAGATCGGTTTTTTCTTTTCGGTTTGATTCGGTTTCGATCTTTGGATTTTGGTTATAAAAAATGAATCCATTTATACTATATTAATAAATATTCGGTTTTTGGATCGGTTATTTTGGTTTGGTTCGGATTGAATCAGTTCGCTTAATCCAGATTGAACACTCCTAAAATAAAGAGTAAACATGTGTTTCTTTATAACACGATCAAATACATCTTGTTTTTTAATTTGCATTTTCTCCCAACTCTGATGCCTCGTCCAATTTGCTTATAAACACTTAAACCCTTCTTTTTTATATAAAATAAAATTATGTTACCGCTAAAGCCTAAAGATTTTCAAGTATTGCAATTTGAATATGCTACTTCCTCCTTAATCATCCCAAATTTATTAACGTCACATTTAAATATGTGTTATGACGAACCGATGAGCTTCAACCAAATCTGATATGTTATCTAGTTATGCTCTTAAATTTGTTACATTTACTCTCTCTTATTCACTGCATGCTCTCCAAATTCTATCAAGGCCATCCCAAAGAAAAAGAGCTTAACTATTCTCCTCATTACGCCTTCATGGCACCTTTCTTTTTTAGTCACCATATCTCCATATGATCATTAGCATAATTCAATGTCTTTTGATCATCCACGGTATCATTCTCATGTAAACTACTATGAATTTTGTTTGTTTTGGCCTGGCATTGAATGCAAAATAAGTTTGGATAACTTGGCTCACGTTTCTTGTCTCAACTTTGGTTGATATACTCCAAACTCTTATTAGAATACTCTGCTTCTTTTATTTTCTTTCCTTCACCTAATCGTGTCTTTCTTACCTCCAAGATGTGACAATCTATCCTACGTCATATTTGGCCATTTATTTTTCTTCTCTTTTGGTGTTTCCAGCCATTTGTTGCTCAACCTCACTTTTCTTCCACGGATTTCTGAATTAGGCTCTTTCGCCTCATTCATTGTCATCGTATGGTTCCATATCAAACGATGCTACCACTACTGCTCTTTGTATACTTAACCATTGCTCGTACTACTAATAAAATGAGAGCTAGCTCAAATAGGATATAGCACAATTCTGATACATTTTGAAATTGAAATGTAATACTGAAAACATGTAGTTACTAAAAATCCCCTACACGTGGGTTATTTTCATATATGATTTTTGAAAATTTAATAATATATCAATTTATAATTAAGATTATATATATATATATATATATTAAGAAAAGGAGGGGGGGAGTGGATACAATTATAAAAGTAGGGATGGACAAAATATCTGGTATCCGAGATACGATCCGAAAATCCAGTCTATCATATCTAGATATGCTTTCCTAAAAAAAAAGATACATCAAAAGTCAAAATATTATCAAAATAAATTTTATTAAAAGATTTAAAGTATTTTTTAGAGTTATCCAAATACTCTATGTGAATAATTGTTCTAGGATCCAAGTTTTCTGAGATTTTTGGATATTCGATTCATGTTCATGCCACCCCTAGTAAAAAAAATTGTAATGTATTCTCGTTTAATGATATGTGTTTCTAATGTGTTGCAAAGTTGACTAAAACAAACTTTGTCATATATGGATAAATGTTTTCGGCAACTTTCAGTTTGCCTTTTCTTCGGTGGTGGCTGCGGATCTTCAAAAAAATTTGAAATCATGTTTGATATTAATCGATATTCTCTCTTTTTGTCAAGCTAGTCAAAAAACAGAAAAGAAAAAAAAAGCCAAGCTGAAGGGAGACTTCACTCTCCTTCCTCTTGAACCCTCAACATGTAGTAGACGAAGTTAACGAATTTGCTTTCTGTGTTCACAGAACTGGGCTTTTTTATGAATTTGTCTCCTTTCTTAAGATATTGGGATAAAATCAGTTAAATCCACTTCAAATGGTATATTCCACAAAGGCATGAATCTTTAGACAAGCAAAAAGGATAATTAAATTATACATAACTACATTAACACACATCAGGCGTGCTTATGATTCTACTTGTAGCGTTATCTAGACATGGTTATATGGATAGCATTTATATAGCCAGTTACAAAGTCATCTGAGTCTTTAACTGCACGAAACAACAACCATCTTATATTGGTATTTCAAACGGGACTATGAGCAGTGAGCACCAATAAAAAATTATACGAGCTGAAGAGAGGCTTGACCTACAGTTTCCACGGAAGCTCCACCCTTTGTCAATGATCCCTCTCTGTATTTATTCTTTGGATAACGTAATACATTTGTTAATGATGCCAAGAGATGATATTTTGAAATAAATACATAAGCAAAAAACAAGATGACATATTGACGATAGATAATTAGATATGATCTCGATATAGACATTATAGCACTTTCACCAAGACCAAATAAGATTCCAAAAACGGAATCCCAATTTTTAGAAATGACAGAATATTTTACAGTAAATTTTTTGTTCAATTAAAAAGTTTGGCAAGTAATTTAGATTAAAAAAAAAAATCAATGCACATTAAACTATTTAGCTTTAAAGTGCTCTTTGTCATCGATCGATTCCTACTACATGAAGTTACAGCAAGACCCACCAACATCATAAATTCATCGGATCAGATCCAAAAACAACTAAAGTGACCAAGTCAAAATTTGTTTAATGTTAAGAATTTTTAAAATGGTTTCAACGTTTACTTGGGTATTTGCTGCCGTTGCAAACATAACCATAATGCCATCCTCATCATAATTCTTTGGAGTCGTATGGATCCATGCATCTTCAAAGCCATGACCTCTTTTTGACTTTTGTCATGCTAGTCCCTCCAGTGCGGGTGGTGTTCGTAATCATCCTCAATCCCGTGTAAAATATGGTGGTTCAAGTATCCACTATTCTCGCTCTCGTCCTTCAACTGATTACAATTCCTCGCAACTGGTTCTTCAGTTTTAAAGAGACTAACAAAGAGTCTCAAGAGGATGTATAGGGTGGCGTTAAATTTCAAACTTTGCGACCATCAAAGCTTCCCTGAAATGAGGAGAAAGAGAAACGAATATAAAAAGAGTCTACAGAGAGAAACATTTCAATTTTCTCAGCCAAAAATGTGACTTTGAGACCAAAATCGTAGGCTTCTTTGTGGAACAAATTTTAGAGGCTACGATACAACCTTCCTGAGCATTGTCGTTTTCTTTGGAAGAGTGGAACTTCGGAAGACGGTAACTAAGAAAAGCAGGATTTTATTGTTTTGGGTTTTCATGAAGTGAAGAAGAAAAGGATAAATTCTAAATGATAATGTTTTGGAGTTAAAAAGGATACGAAAAATGCCTTGGTTTCCGGTCAAGCATTTTATTGTTTTGGAAATGCAACCGATCGATAAGTCAAAGAATTATAACGAACGAGATGGACTAAATTGGAGATATGAATGGCACTTCATTTTAGAGTACACGTCACTTCCAAACTCTTTAACATGCTAATATGTCATAATATGATGTGTATAATCAAAATTTTTTAATTAGTTTTTAAGAGTTAAGTTTTTGCTGATGTGTCAGCTTCTAAAAACATAAAAATGCTTAGATATCATCACATGGAGAGACACTTGTGTTATTATAATATTGATGATTGATTTTTCTTTTCTATCTAAACTTGTTGAATTAAACTGCGTAAAATACATGTTGAGTCAAGATTCGCAAAAAGGGAGCCACAATCCTGCAAAAAGAGAGCCACAATCCTGCAAAAGAGGAGCCACAACCGAAAAGAAAAAACTTACATACTCGGAAAACAAACTAGCTAGAGATAAGCAACTAACTAAACCAAAAGATTAAACCAATGACCAAAGGACAACTGGTCCAAGGAGAGATGATAGGCAGAAAATCCCCACAGCCTTATTCGTCTTGAAAGATAGAGAGCAGATCTAGTCTCGATCTAATGCTCGAGTCCCAAACAAAGAGTGGTCAGGGTGAGATAAGGGCTCAAGATCCGATCAAAACCTTACCAAAGGACCCCGATTTATCGAACTGATTTTTTTAAAAACCGGTGGTTGATGGCCTAAGGTTGCCCAATACTCAAAATAGAGGTCCCGGTCAAAACAATAAACAGAGACTAGTTAGCAACTTAAACAAAAGCAGAGAGAATCTGAAACCGAAACTGAAAAAATCCACCGGCAAGAGGAAAGGAACACACACAGTGCCTAAGCACCTTGTAGTCGGATCAATGGCTCATATACCATTCTCCTTTCAAATTTAATCTCTCATACCTTTCACTATTCTACATACCCTTCTCTATTTTTATTTCCGATTTTACCCTTAATGATTTATTTAATTAAAGAAAAAGAAAAATAAAAGGAAAAAAATCTGGAACATCGATACAATAGAAGATCGGAGGCGGAGGAGACGATCTGAAAACTTTCGTCGGAGGAAAACTCTTTCTCTGATGGTGGAGATTATTCACCGGTGGAAGCATCTTCATCAACGACGGTGGTCCTACGCCGCCGTCGCCGCCGTCATCATATTCTTCATCATCGTTGACACTCTCCTCAGAGGTATCGTCGTCTCCGCCATCATTGTCGTCCATATTACCTCGCATCATAATCACTCGATTGATTTATCATAGCTAGTGTTCCTTGTGATTCTCGAGACATGACAAGTCGGCGACGGCGACATAGATTGGGCGTAGCTTGAGAGATTCAAGACAAAGAGGAGAGAAAGAAGGAAGAAGAGAGAAAGAAGGAAGAAGAAAAGGACATGTGGTGAAATCGATTTCGCTATGTTTGTGTTTGATTACGGTGAAATAGACGATGTGGGTATAAAGAATCTGAGGGTTTTTTGTTTGAAGAAAGTGAGTGTTTGGATTGATTTGGCCTTGAAAAGTTGAGATGTGCACAAAAAGTTGGATTCTTTAGTGTCAAAGAGGCTGCTTTGATTTGTTGACTTGAGAAGAAACATGGAAGCTCAGAGCTTGTCCTACAACTGACAACAATGATTATGAAAACTATTTTATTATGATCACGTTTCATCTCCGGGCATTATTATATAATCGAATGATCAAATTTTGGATGAAAATTTTTAAGAAATTCGACTTACAACAAGTGGGTGTGCTATTTTCGTTATAAAGTAGATGACGTACGATAGATTTCAAGAGATGATAAAATTTATACTTTAGTGATAAGTAGTTGCCTGCAAATTTATCTTACTTTCCATCGTAGTACAACTAAATATAACTAGTTATAAATGTATTATCGTGGTACAACTATATATAACTGGTATAAGTACGTATAACTGGTACAACTGCCGTTGTACAACTACGTATAAATGGTACAACTGTCGTGGTAAAACTACGCATAACTAGTACAACTACGTTTATTTGGTAAAGAGTAGGAAAATAGAAATAAAAAATATAAAAACACAAAACAATGTATTTATATCAATATCTATTTCAACTAAGTAAAAAATAAATCCATATTGTTGTAAACAAAAAAAAAATATTAATCAAGTAATACAAACAACATATTTTAACTAACAACTACCTTATACTTTTATGGTTACTTTATAAATTTCAACCACATATTATGTGAAACATACAAACAACGTCTTTTAACAAATATTACAACATAAAAGTATAGTTAATATACAATAATTACCTAATATCATAAGTAGAACCATAAAAAATGTTTTCGAGTATGGTTTAACTAATCATAAGTTCAAACTATCAAAGTACAACTGTGTACAGTCGAGTACAACCGAGTACAACTAGAAAACTACTTGAGAAATTTGTCAATTTTTAATTCATTTTTTCATACATGTGTTAAATTAGATGTTTTATTCATTTTTAAACACATGATTCATTAGACACGTGATTCTATTTTAAATTTTAAATTTTTTTATAAAAATATTTAATTTTTATTATTTTAAAATTAGTTTTTAATACTTTTTGAATGAGTTAATTTTTATTTAAATTCAAAATTTATTTAAATGAATATTGTATTTGTTAAATTTATATACATCATGTGTTAAATTAATTAACTTTTATTTACTTTCGGGGATGTGATTTGTAGTACAGTTGTACCAGTAGTACCTAAAAGTTCCAGTTGTACCGTTGTTGTCTCAGTTGTACTGAATAGTCCCAGTTGTACCGAAAAATCAAGTTACCATATACATCACAAAATCGATCGAATTGAACAAATTTACAACAAAAATTGAACACCTAGTTAAACCATACAACAAAAGCAATAAAAAAAAAAAAAAAAACAAAGTATCTAGTTTATAAAACAAAATTCATGTTTTCTTCTTCTAGTCCTTGTTGTCCTCCTTGTTCTTGATGTCCCTCTTCTCCTTGTTGTCCATTTCCTCTTGAACTTCCACCTTTCTCAGAACCAACAAAATGATATATCATGGTTTTCACCGGTTTTCAACCATGATATCCATTGTTTTATCGAGTCAAAGTGTGTTTTTAGAGTTTTTTATTTCTTTTATCTAGTCTTTACAGGTTTTAAGTCATTTTGGAGGAAATAGCGGACTCTTTACCAACCTAGATTACCTTTTCTGGAGGAGATCGGAAGTGCGCATGAATGGACAACCGTTGGAAGACCAAGATCTATATCCATGGTTAATATGGTTCATTTGGAAAGCAAGGAATGATAAACTCTTCCGCGGTATCTCACGAGAGGCCCCAGACATTGTACGCCATGCCAAAGCCGAATGTTTTGCATGGTTTGAGGCAAATACAAAGACAAGTCTCCTACCTTATACAGGAAGATCAATGAGGGTCCAACCACAGAGGTTGAGGAATATTTGCCTTGTCGATGGATCGTGGTCCCCGACCGACCAAAATAGTGGAGTAGGGTGGAGTTGGTACGATTCAAATGGAGTTTTTCACCTGCAGGGGGCGAAAAACCACACACGGAGACTATCGCCCCTACATGCGGAGCTAGAGGCTTTGATTTGGGCAATGGAGTGTCTACGCAACTCGGGCGAAAAACCAAATTTCGGTACCGACTGTCAAGATATTCTCAGGATGATCGCGAACCCTGACGAATGGCCGAGTTTCTCTACTGAGCTACGAGAATTGGCGCGCCTAAGGACCCGCTTCCCAAGTTTCTCCGTCACCTACTACCCTCGGACAATCACTTTTCAAGCAGACCATCTAGCCCGTTTAGCTAGACTTAGTCTCTTTAATGTAAACTTTGTTGGACTTTCTATTCCGGTGTGGCTAGCCACACCACCTCGAGTCTGAGTAATAGAATTTCCTTTTGATGTCAAAAAAAAAAAAAAAAAAAAAAGTCATTTTGGAGGAAACACGGAATTTCGGGTGCAGTTGGACTTATGAAGATGTGGGATCATGATGAAGCTTTGAAAACCTGGTGTTATTTGAAAGGATTCCCTTGATTGGATTGTGATGAAATTTGGAGACAAGATATCCACTTGAGTTAGCTTTCATTTGGAGGTGGTTTGAAGTCATTCCGATCAACGGTTAGAAAGTTATGCCATTTTTAACGAAGATATGTCAATCTGGCGAGTAGAAAAAGCATGTGCAGGAGATGAGACCAGAAGGAGAAAGATCGATCCATCCAAATCTGGATTGATCCATCTAGACAAATCTGGCTTGCAGGAATTTTCCAGACGAAGCCAGATTGATCCATCCAAATCTGGATTGATCCATCCAGACAAATCTGGCGCGCAGAAATTTTCCAGACCAATCCAAATTGATCCATCTAAATCTGGATCGATCCATCCAGACAAATCTGGCGCGCAGGAAATTTCCAGACCAGTCCAGATTGATCCATCCAAACGTGGATCGATCCATCCAGACAGATCTGGCGCACAAGAATTTTCCAGATCGAGCCAGATCGATCCATCCAATTCTGGATCGATCCATCTGCTTCCCAGACGAAAAAGGCAAATTCTGACTTTCCATTTTAGCCCCAGAATCATCCAAACTCCACCAAATCCGACCCTAGACCTATATATACTTATTTTAAACCACTTTTGGAGGCTACACTTTTTCTCTAGACACTTTTATTTTCTACACAAGTTTTTACATACTCTTTTATATCTATTCAGACTTTTGGTTTTAGAAAGTTATAAGCTTTGGGGAGACGAAACTCTGACTCTACATCTCTGAGAAGATTTCTGAACCCTTTTGGATTTTTATTTTAATTCATTATGAGTTTCTCTTTATCTCCTTCTTGTTTCTCTGCATCCATGTCTGAATAATTTTATAGTTAGGTTTAGGGTTTTAAGAGAATTTATGAATCATTGAATCAGACATAGATAGGGATTTATCATCTTGTCTTCACCTATCGTTGTTCTCATTGCTTAGATTAAATTGATCACTTAATCTCTAATTTAGGGTTTAATCTAGTCATCAAAAGTGCTATAGATTGCTTGATAGAACATATGTGAGAGAATTGTCCTTAGCCAACGAAAGCTGATGTTAAGGCAATTCGTGAACATATCAAACATGCTCGTTAATGCTTGTTTAGAATTCTAAGATCAAACGACAGTTTAGATTCTTAGGTTGCTAAATAAAGTAATTGATACCACGACAGTGGATTGGTTAAACATTCATGTTTGAGTTTAAGACTGCACTTATTGTTCCCTGAATAATTATCTGGTTCATGATCTCTGAATTCCTGCGAATTGCCCTTGACCTAACGTTTGTTTTTAATTGATATTTACATCGTTTTAATTTGCTATTTTCATTTATTATTGCAAACAACCACCATATTTCCATCTTAGCTTAGTTTCATTCATATAGATTCGTAGTGTGATACTTGGTTCTCGTGGATTCGATCCCTAAATACTACTTCGTTTGCTGTGCACTTGCAGTGATATTTTAGGGTTAAAACTCTGTGTATCACAAAACAATACTATATCATTAGCAACAAATAAAAAAATTATACACGAGCCATTATTGCTACTTGTTTTAAATAAAGTCCATCTTCTACGACGAAACTTCTAATATTATATTACCAACCATTATTGCTACTTGTTTTGGACCAAATATGACAAACAGAGGGCATATAATTGAATTGTGGAGGCTGAATTCAAGCTTTTTCAACCAAATATGACAAACAGTTTGTGTAATTTCAAGATTTTTTCAATAATCCAGCAACTTAACACATACGAAACTAAGATTACAAAAGCTCAAATTCAAACATATCTCAGATTCAACAATTTCTCTCATCCTCTACTAACCCATAGAAAAAAAAAAATTGAAGCAAACTCTCGTCTGATGCATCTACGAGTTTTGTCTTACCTTCACACATCCTTCGCCAACCAAATTTCAAAATCCAAACCTCAACCCTAATTTTTGTTTTCCAAAATCCAAAAATTGCACATGCAAAATCAAAACCCTGAATTAACAGTTAGAAAATCGAAACCCTCTTCCAAATCTAAACCCTTACCTTCGGAAAAGAAGGCTTTCGCGAATGAGAGGTCGGGGAAGACAACGGATGGAGAAGAAGATCCCGACGAAAAAGTAACGACTGAGACTGATGGGTTTCGCCGGATTCGGAGAAAGAATGAGAGATGAGAGACCACGAACGACAACAGAGCAGACGACGAATAGAGAAAAAAGAATCCGGTGAAGAAGATGAGGAACTTTTTTTATTTTTGGGAAGAAGAAGATTGTCGGTCGCGATTTAGGATTTTTAGAAGATATGGATCCGGGTGGACACAACCCATCTTAGTAGTGGTTGAGTCTGTAAATATTGTAAAAGTTTAAGGGTTAGAAGTCTTTGATCTGTTTTTTGATTTAAAAGAAAAACATAAAAGAAATTAAATATTAGGGGAGGGTATATGAGAATAATTTTCTATGTGGAGAGGCATTTGAGCAATTGGTCCCTTGTAGTCCTTAGACTCCAGCCACGCCCAGGAGACGAAAGGCCACCCCATCCAACGGACCCCGGAGAAAAGGCAGACGGGAGACCCTAACATTCGACAGAAACCGCTTAGAAGACCACCGGAAACCACCACGAATCTCTAGAAAAACGCAAGGAAAGTCGCACACCGATCTCTGACCTCAAGATCTGCACCAGATCTAGAATTTTAAACACAAAAACTAGATCTGAGAACTGAGAAAGCCGAGAGCTGAGATAACTCCATCTGTGAGGAAGCATCGCCGACGGATCACCTACAACCAGAAGGGAAAGACAATAAAAAACAAAGCAAAGCCTCACCGCGACGGCAAGAAGTGCCGCCGCCGGAGGAGAAAGGGAACGCTGCTTCTTCTTCTTTTTTCTCTCGCTATCAATAGTATTGATTGATTACAAATTGTAATTTATGTTCTTCATTTTTTGTCAATGGTTTTTCTTAATTTATCTTGTTCATGTTCTTTTGAATAATCCTTTGAACTTATATGATATTTCACTATTATGTGGTATTACCAGATGTTGTAAAGAAACCTCGATAGTGCTTAGCACTAGCCCAAAACCATAATACGTACCCGAAAAACCCGAAATAAACAAAAGACCCACTAAGTATGAAGAAGGAAATGGAAGACCACTTAGAAGAATACTTGAAAACTCTTTAAGAAATTTAGAGAACTTATGAATATGGAACACTCTTTCTTTATTACCTTTGTTCAACTTCTTCTACATGTTACAAATGAGAAGGAGTGGGGAGGTATTTATAGCCTCCCAAAAGTCTCTTACAAAAGATATAGATTTTTCTACTAACCTCCTTAGTTCATAAATTTTTTCCTAAGTCTCTAGAACTATCTACAACAATATCTAGATATTTTTATCTTAAAGCATTCTCTAGAAACACTTAAAGAGGTGATGCGATTTTATGATGTTTCTAGAGATATTCTAGAACTTGGGCTTAATTTTGGGCTTGGTCCAAATAAGATAATTTGATCATGCATCCATAATTATGCATAACCCAAAATCAAGTTTACTCTCAATAGATGTTTCAACTGCCCCAGTGTTCCTTGCTTTAACACAGTTTTTAAATTTTATGATCAAATCAATTCTCGGACATTAACATGTCTAAAGAAGAAAGAGTTATGTTTCAAATTTCAAGCTTTTCTCTATTTCAATGACAAATGATTCATAAAACACAACAAAGCTTTTCTCCTTGTCTCTGCTCTGAGTTTTCTTTTAACCCAAGTTACAAAGTTGTACAGCTAGAAATCATCACCCATTCATTCACCTTTCAAGTTCAACCACTAAGCTAAGCAGTAAGCATGGTATGTTGCAAATATACTAATTGGTGTTTTGTCAAATATCCTACAAATACAACACCGTTAAAAGTTGCAAATTTTGGACCAAAAAGCAACCTCAAATTACTAGAAACCACAACTCTGCTTGTTTTTTTTTTGGTCATCTAAAGTTGAAACACAACTCTTTACAGAGTAGTGAACAAAGTGTTATGAACATTGTGAACAACAAGAATCCTGTATAAGCTCGGTGAATCTTTTTGGTAATGTGTTATTTCTAGTATACTTGACATTGTCTTTCGGTGTATGCGTGTACCTTCGAGCAGTCGTGTACATGCAATATCACTTTAACGTACATTGTTTTTTAACTGTTGATCTAGTGACGTATATCTTATTTTAAAGTTGGGTTGATCTAATGACTTATTTGTAAAATAAATGATATGTACACGAGTTAGTGTCATGTCTTGTTTTGTTGCCTCTTCCATTTTCAAAACCCTAAAACACAAAAAACGTTTCACATAAAGATTTAGGGATTTTGTGAATGTGAAAGCATAATCGACAGAGATAATGGAATTAGACCACAAATTTAGAGGTTTTGCGACAATAAAGTTGGGTAAATCTCTCACCTTTTTGCAGAGGATCACGGTGAGCAAGCAGTGGTCACCGAGAGAGGTCACCGAGAGACGGGCTTAAGCATATATGAGTTTTCGACAAATAGAGGTGTATGACACAACAACAGTTGTGACTCTTTTCTGTAGCCTTTTTTGAGGACTTGGACTCTTTTCCCGGGTTGTGGAGAGACTTGCACAATCGTCGACCACATAAGGAGAAAAGGAAAGGTTTTGTTCTTCGTCTGTCAGAGAAAAGAGACTCTAGGATTTTCTGGGAAGATACAATTTTTTCTTAAGAGTGTCGTATTGAAAAGGGTAAATCGCATCTTTTGAGAGTAGGATACGAACTGTCACGTTTGTCTCTCTCTCTGACGTGGCCTCACCTATGAGGGTGTTTCGGCATATTAACTCATCTTTGCCAATTGAGGAAATGAACTTTTAAGTGTGCTGTGAGGGATACTAAATTTTTTATTTTGTGACATTTTACAATCTCCAACAAATGTCAAAGGACATACACAATTTTCTTGGACACCTGGATTTATCGGAGATTTATCCAATATTTTTCTAGTATTTTTCTAGGATTACCAAACCTTTTACCTACCTACCTACTATGTATGGAATTGTTTTTTTGAATTTGATGATGAGTGCCTCACTGCATTCCACAAAATTAAGAAAGCACTTTTCTCTGCGTCAGTAGTGCAACCGCCCGACTAGGAATTATCCTTCGAGATAATTTGTAACGCCAATGATTATGCAGTAGTTGCGGTATTAGGGCAAAGAAATGATAAGAAACTCCACATGATATATTATGCAAGTCGGACCTTGGATGAGGTTCAATCTAATTACACAACCACTGAAAAGAGTTGATAGCGATAGTGTTTGCGTTTGAAAAATTTCGGTCATACTTGGTCGGTTCCAAGGTGATTGTCCACATGGATCATGCAGATATTAGATATCTAATGACTAAGAAGGATGATAAGCCGCGATTGATAAGATGAGTCATTCTACTGCAAGAATTTGATATCAAGGTTAAAAGAACATAAGGGGTGCAGACAATGGTGTCGTTGATCATCTTTCATGAATGTGAATAAAGATGAAACTACCTTTAGATGATAGCCTACCAGAGGAGAATATCTATAAAATGGATATTCTCCACATAGAAACGAGTTCTGTAGCCTCTAAAAAATCGTCATCCTCAAATACACCTTGGTATAAACTAATAAGCATATGGTTAACTACCTTGCAGCAAGAATTGAACCACCACAGTTTACATGATATATGAAAAAGAAGTTCTTGCGAGAGGTCAAAATATATTTTGGGATGAGCCGTATCTTTGCAAACATTGTTCAGACGAAATATTTAGAAAATGTGTAATCCGGGAAGAAATTTCAGATATCCTCTTTGCTTGTGATGGTTTCGACACATTTTGCCACTTTTAAAATTGTTTCTAAAGTTTTACAAGCCGGATTATGGTGATCCACCATGTTTAAGAATGCATCACAGTATCACCCTCGTATGAGCGCTCTTGCGTCAATGCCATATGAACCCTTTCAATAACCAATATTTTAATAACACCAAGATTGTTGTTATTCATAGTTTTTTTTTTATGTTAACAATATCAAAAAATTTACCGTGCTACTCCATACCTACAACACCACACAATTTGGAGCCCCCACCAACTGAATAATTATCCTTCTTCTGGAATCGCTCTACCTCATGTGCTCCGCATGTCACACATATCCCCATATATTTGTTCTCAATGCAAATTACCATGAACACTTCTACCACTACAAGAAAACAAGTCACATTCCGACTACTTTTTCAACCACAAAAGTGGTCGGAAAGTTTTCCTGATAAAATACCGACCACCTTCCAACGCATATAATAAGTGGTCGGGATGTGGTCGGAAATTTCCAACCAACTTATGTGATGTATATCGATGGTGTTAGCTTTCCATGTGGAACAAACATCCAATCAGGGAACTGGTATGTCAATGCCACCATTATACGACGATCGATGAGATACCTAGCCTTTTACTATTTCGAGAAGATTCTCGAAACTTTGATTCTCTAGTAACATTACCTTGACACTCACTTCGTCGAGGCTTGTTAGGAAACTCCATTCCCATAATCACCTTCCCACTGCAAAACAAAGGTTAAAATCATGAGAAGTGGAATGGCTTCCAATCAAGCTAATAGGGACCGTAGCAGTAACCCATTAGATACTAGAAATACGAGTACATATATGTGATAGCTTTACTACGAGTACGAGGAAGCCATTAACTGTGGTACTAAAAGCTCGAAACGAAACAAAAATTGAACATTAACGACCAGCAACAACACAACATTTATTGCTTAATCGCAACCTTGTTTATCGGACGATCGAATCAACAGAACAAAAGTTACGATTTTTTTTTCGGCACCACACTTTTTGTTACCTCTCTAACAATGGGATGATTTTTTACTATTTAAGATACATCAATATATACACGATAAGAAACCCTAATTACCTATACATACATGGTTATATACAACATATCTATTGGAGGGAAAATCTCGTCAAATTCAAGCACTAAATGATCAACCTTCTGCTTCAAAAACGGTTGGCTGTGAATCGGCAACCGTACCCCCTAATTTCGAACAATGCCCTATAAATATCTTCTTTACTCTGCAGCAAATCTTTCTACCTTAATCTGCAGCAAATCTTTCTTAGATAATTTCTCGCGCCGGCAAGTGCAAATGGGAGTAAGAACATAAAATACACACGAATTGAATAATGATTTTAGTTTAATTCTTTTTTTTTTCTTTTTTGTCATCCACCTAATTATCACTGAGATCTTTGTCAAATACCTAGTTGACTCATTAAAAAATAGCTAGTTCGATGTAATCAAACCCACAACCGGAATCAAACTCATCGTAAAGAATCAAACTCACAACCAGAATTCAAATAGTTGTTACCGTCAACAGAACCATAAGCTTTACCACCGGATTTTCTCCGCATCTTTATCATCGTAAATTAAAATTAGATTTTTGTTCACTTGTAAAAAAATCATAAAAATCGTGGATTTGTTTTGGTCGGCTTTCAATATAAAAGCAATCTTCGGGAAAAGATGTGTTTGAATTCTCTTTAAGCTTTAAAGGAGTTTGATTTGGTAAGTTAATTGAATTTGTCTCTTTTCAATAGTGAACTACCTCAAGTAATTCATTTTATAGAATTACAAACATATTTTGTATTTTGAAAAAAGAAAAATATTTTACTAAGTGGTATATGATTATAGATTTTAATAGAATTTAAATTCATAAGTAATTCTTTTCTTTTCTCAAGATCAATCCCACGAGTTTTTTTTACTTTGCAACTCTTACGGTTAGTTCTTAGATATTTGACATGGAGTACTTAGTAGCATTCACAATTTTATTTTTATTGGTAATTGTTTTTATTATAGTGAATATTTTGGTATGTGTTACAAACAAATCTTAAAAATAAAACATATTATTCAAAATGACTTCCCGCGCAATTTTGCTTAAATTTCCACGTGTACCTAGATCAAGATTAGTCCTTAAAACGAGTTTGTCTTTAGTTTGCGATTTTTACAGCTAGTTTTTAGATATATGACACAGGAGTACTTAGTAACATTCACGATTATTTTGGTATGTATTACAAATAAATCTTAGAAATAAAACATGTAATTCAAAATGATTTCCCGCGCGATCTCGCTTAACTTCAAAGCCTAACTTTTACGTGTTCCTGTTTTGGACTCTACTTGAATTTTGGTAGAGGAGATACCCATTTGGAAGAAAATTAGAAAATGGGTTCGAACCTTGCCACATGTCCTCTAGTAAGAGGTCCAATACTGGGACAAAGATGAGGAAAAAAAAAAAGAAGGGAAAGATCATTGGTGACGTAGGTCTACGTGTATATATTCAGAATTACTAGAGAGGAGGAAACCCTAGATTGTATACAGAGCGCCGTTTCCTAGAGAGATCGATGCATGACGATATTCAGAGATCTTCCAAAGGATTTGGCAGAGGAGATACTATGTCGCGTTCCGGCAACAAATCTGAAACGATCACGATCAACTTGCAAGGAATGGAACCGTTTATTCAACAACATGAGTTTCGCAAGGAAGCACTTTGATAAAGCCGCAAAGCAGTTTCTGGCTCTCATGTTGACCCATGACTACATGCTTTGTCCGATGAGCATCAATCTCCATGGAGATGTTCCATCTGTAGAGGTAAAAAACGAGCTTAGCCTATTCGATCCGGATTCTAATTATTCATATCAAGTCGATGTATCTCGAAGTCGGATTCGATATAACATTTCGTATCAATTCGATATATCTCGAGTCTTTCACTGTGAGGGCTTATTGTTATGCACCTCCCGAGACGAATCTAGAATCGTGGTTTGGAACCCCTGTACTGGTGAAACCAGGTGGATCAAAGCCGGCAATCGTCGCGAGAAATACCGCACCTTTGTTCTCGGATACTGCCAAGACTACGAATCCTGCGTTAAGAGCTACAAAATACTGAGCTTTGATAATTGTAGCAACGATTCGGAAATCTACGAGTTTAGCTCTGATTCATGGAGGATTCTTGATCATGATATCGCTCCAGGCTGGTCCTTGTCATACTCTGATCATTGCGTGTCTTTGAATGGAGATGCTTACTTGTTTGCTACAGCTGAAACAACAACGCACATCGGCCTATCCTTGCTCAGATTTGATTTTTCAACTGAGAAATTTGCACCTGTGCCTCTTCCATGTAAGTGGCCTAGTTATGAAGCTACAAGTCTTTCCGTTGTTAGAGAAGAGAAGCTTTCGGTGTTATTACAGCCCCATGATAGTCCCATGACTGAGATATGGTTGACAAATAAGATTGATGAAACCAAAGCGGTGTCGTGGAGCAAGGTCTTAGCTTTGGATTTGAGCACTTGTAATATTCAAATTTCGCATTGTACAACTTTCTTGCTCGACGAGGAGAAGAAAGTCGTTGTGTTGTGTGAGACATGGACAGACGACGAAGACGAGACCGTGGGCAAAGACATGGTATACATTATTGGAGAGGATAATAAAGCCACACCTGTAGATTTGGGAGTAGATACAATGGATGGAGTTTGGCCAGTTATTCTTAATTATGTTCCAAGTTTGGTTCAAATTGAGCGTGCTGGAGGCAACAAAAGAAAAAGAGGTGACTAAATAAGCTCTAAATGTTGTAATCTCCTTGTTTGTGTGTTTATCTTAATTTATCTTTGACATGAACCTTTTTGTGTGTGTTTTTTCAGATGTGGTATTATTATATGTTTCAACTGTACAGTGTTCCTTGCTTTGACACTGTTTTTATGATAAAATCATGTCTCGTATAGCAAGATGTCTAAAAAAGAGAGTTATGTTTCAATTTCAAGCTTTTCTAATTCAACCACAAGTGATTCATGATAAAAAAAAAAAAAAAAAAAACATGTACAAAGCTTTCTCCTTGTCTCTAGTACTGTTGAGTTTTTCTTTTTCACTCATTCACCTTTCAAGTTCTACCACTAAGCCATGCATGGTATGTTGCAAACATACTATCTCAATATCTTACAAATTCAACACCGCTTATAGTTGCAAATATTGGACCAAAACTCCAAATTACTTGAAACCACAACTTTGCTTGTTTTTTTTGTTGGGCATCTAAAGTTGAAACACATAAGATGTTTACTCATGAAACACTCTTTGATTGTAGTTTAACGTAAAATTAAGCAAATATTTATAGATCTATTGAAAGAGATCTATGAATTGTCACTGCTGCAGTCAACTAATTTTAATAAGATTGTCTTCTCATATAAGTTGACTTACTTCTCGTTATATAGAAGGAAAGAGTTTAGAGTCACGTGTCAGTTGGTCAATCGGATTTTGACACATGTAACTTTTTTTAATTAGATTTTGACATATGTCATACAAATCTTATTTCTTTTTAAACTTACATATTTGTATTTATCAAGTAGATTATAAAAATCATATATATATATATATAAATTAATTAGTTTCTAATAAATAATTCATTAAAATAATTAGTTGATAAACATGGTCTATTCTTTTAAATATTGACTTTATTATATGTCTCGATTTTGTTTTTTTCGTACAACCATTCTTTTTTTTTTCTCTCTTTTCCTTTACGTTTATTAAGATGAATTAAGTTTCAAAATTTTATCATTAGAATATTAATTAATACACGTATAAATTTTTTTTGAGGTCAAATAGACTTAGGTATACATACCCAAATCTTCAAAGATTATAATATTTTACCTTTATATAACAAGTTTTTGTGCTATTTCAATCTTCTCACCAAAAAATTTCAAATTTCAATAATCTCTTCCACAAATTTTATTTCAACTTTTTTTATTATAAAAAACCATCTTACTCTCTTATTCGATAAAAACAACATATCTCAACATTTTTCAATTAGTTTATTTTAGTAATTCATAAAAAATGTAAATAAGCTACATATATACACACTTACATATACTTTGATTTTAAATAAAAATAGATATGACAAAAAAAATAAACATATTTTATCATTAGAATATTAAATACACATGTAAAAATCTTTTGAATAGAATTAGGTTTACATACCCAAATCTTTAATTATTATAATATTTCACATTTATTTAAATAATTTTGTACTCTCTCGATCTTCCCACCAAACAATTTAAAATTTCAATAACCTCTTCTAAAATTTTTGTTTCCAATTAGCTTTAGCCACATGTCAAAATAAAATGTACAAGTATTATCATTATATTTTGAAATCAGACTAAAAAATGTACATTGTATTGTGGTTTTTTTAAAGACTTACCACTTAAAATTGATGTACGAGAAGAAAATTATTTTGAAAATTTTTCATGTTGTGAAAATTATAAAAAGTAAGAAACCAAGTGATGAAACACATATAATTCGTTTTTCATTGGAAGAAAGATAATACTTGATTCATAAGTGAAAAAGAAAAATTCAAATATAATTAAAAAATGTTAGTAAGTCTAATTCAAATAAAAATACGTAAATCGATTTGTCAAGAGTTAAAAAAATAAAATATGAGTATTTACATAATAAAAAGTAAACATAATTTAAATAGGAATAGGAAAAACTAATAATTTAGAAATATGTGAAAAAAAATAATCGAAAATTCAGTTAATATAAAAAAAATTATGCGAATAAAAATCAATAAATAATTTGTAGGCTTTTCTATGAGTGATTTCACATCGACGTTTTCAATCTTATTTTATTTATTTTTACGGATCATATGATTTGTTTTTTAGTTTTTTTGCGGTTTATAAAATATTAAAGGAGTCAAAATAATTCAACTAAAACATGAAAATAAATTCATCAAGATTTTAAAAATGAATTAAAAGTAATATTAATTCAAATAGAATAGGAAAACTAATCATTTGAAAGTATGTGATAAAATTTAATTGAAAATCAAATAATAAAATAATCAAAGTAAATAAATAAAAGTTAGACTTCTGAATTAGTGGTTTTGCATCAGCATTTTCAATTTTATTTTATTTATTTTTAAGGGTGATTTAATTTTAATTTCTACTTTTAATTGATTAACTTTTTTTACATGTTATAAAATATTAGATTACAAACCCGCATATATGCGGGTCCTTTATCTAGTTGTATTATATAATGAATGACTTATCAACATCTATACTGAAATGAACCGTATGATAAACATGAAAAATTATAAATTACTCGAAAAGGAAAAAATGGAAACCACACAGGAAAAGGAAATTAGGAGAAAAAAACCGGACTTGCTCTGTTTTTACTTTACTTTTTGTCCTGTTTTTGACTCTGTTCGCTATCTATGGTTTGAGTATGATTTTTTTTTAATAAAAACATATGTGAGGAAAAATATAAAATAGACACCAAACATAAAAATGGAAAAATAGAAATCAAATACAAAAAGGAAAGAGTTGTGATTCCAACCAAGATCATGGTTGCATATAAATACATGAAAAGCAAAAACCTAAGATGATATTTAGAGCTACCTGCTTCCGTTTTCTACAGAGATCACAATGACGAAACTGAGAGAACTTCCAAAGGATTTGGTAGAGGAGATACTCTGTCACGTTCCGGCGACAAATCTGAAACGATTACGATCAACTTGCAAACGATGGAACCGTCTTTTCAACGATAGGAGATTCACTGGAAAGCACTTCGAGAAAGCCCCAAAGGAATTTCTGGTTCTCTTATTGACTTATCAATTCAGGATTTGTCGTATGAGTGTCAATCTCCATGGAATCATTCCATCTCTAGAGGTAAAAAGGGAGGTTCGCCTATTCGATCCGCATTCTAATAATTCAGCTCAATTCGATATAGCTCGAGTCTTTCACTGTGACGGCTTTTTGTTATGCACCTCCTCCGACGAATCTAGAAGCGTAGTTTGGAACCCGTGTACTGGTCAAACCAAGTGGATTGACACCCGCGATAGCCGGAGAGGCCGCACCTTTGTTCTCGGATACTGCCAAGACTACGAATCCTGCGTTAAGAGCTACAAAATACTGAGCTTTGATAATTGTAGCAACGATTCGGAAATCTACGAGTTTAGCTCTGATTCATGGAGGATTCTTGATCATGATATCGCTCCAGGCTGGTCCTTGTCATACTCTCAGAACTGCGTGTCTTTGAAGGGAAGTACTTTCGTGTTTGCTACAGATGAAACAGAAAAGAACCTCGGCCTATCCTTGCTCAGATTTGATTTTTCAACAGAGAAATTTGTACCTGTGCCTCTTCCATGTCAGTGGCCTGATAATGAAGCTACAAGTCTTTCCGTTGTTAGAGAAGAGAAGCTTTCGGTGTTATTACAGCGCGATGTTAGTTCCAAGACTGAGATATGGGTGACAAATAAGATTGATGAGACCAAAGTGGTGTCGTGGAGCAAGGTATTAGCTTTGGATTTGAGCGGTTATGATATTCAAACTACGCATAGTGCAACTTTCTTGCTGAACGAGGAGAAGAAATTCATTGTGTTGTGTGAGACATTGATATACGACAAAGAGAAGTGCAGAGACATGGTATACATTATTGGAGAGGATAATAAAGTCACACCTGTGGATTTGGGAGAAGATACAATGGATTTAGGTTGGCCAATCATTCTTAATTATGTTCCAAGTTTGGCTCAAATTGAGCTAGCTGGAGGCAAAAGGAAAAGATTAGGGCCGACTAACAAGCTCTACATGTTGTAATCTCTTTTTTGTGTTTTTTTCTTAATTTATCTTGGTCATGTTTTTATTGAATAATCTTTTGGTCGAGCGAGCTGGAGGCAAAAGGAAAAGAGGTGACTAAACAAGCTCTATATATAATTTTTTTTTTTTGTGTGGGTATTTTTCTTAATTTATATTGTTCATGTTCTTTGAATAATCCCTTCAACTGTTATGATATACTAGGTATGCATCCGCGTTACACCACGAGTTTTTTGTTGTCGTTAATCTAATGTCATGTTTTAATAAATAAAAAATAAATATAAAAAATGATTATGTTTCATGTGATATTAGATTTTTATATTATTGGTTTTATATAATACGAGATGCTATAAAAGGATAAACTGTTTTATAGTGGATCATATCAGAGTGTAAATAATGTAGAGGTGTTCAATCCGGATTTCGATTCGGTTTTGGATCGCTTTTTCGGTTTATATATTTATATCTACAATAAAACTAAATCTATTATGAATTATTCGGTTCGGATTTGGTTTTTAGTAAAATATATTCTTAATTTTTTTAAAAAAATTTGATTTTAGATCGGTTTTTTCTTTTCGGTTTGATTCGGTTTCGATCTTTGGATTTTGGTTATAAAAAATGAATCCATTTATACTATATTAATAAATATTCGGTTTTTGGATCGGTTATTTTGGTTTGGTTCGGATTGAATCAGTTCGCTTAATCCAGATTGAACACTCCTAAAATAAAGAGTAAACATGTGTTTCTTTATAACACGATCAAATACATCTTGTTTTTTAATTTGCATTTTCTCCCAACTCTGATGCCTCGTCCAATTTGCTTATAAACACTTAAACCCTTCTTTTTTATATAAAATAAAATTATGTTACCGCTAAAGCCTAAGATTTTCAAGTATTGCAATTTGAATATGCTACTTCCTCCTTAATCATCCCAAATTTATTAACGTCACATTTAAATATGTGTTATGACGAACCGATGAGCTTCAACCAAATCTGATATGTTATCTAGTTATGCTCTTAAATTTGTTACATTTACTTTCTCTTATTCACTGCATGCTCTCCAAATTCTATCAAGGCCATCCCAAAGAAAAAGAGCTTAACTATTCTCCTCATTACGCCTTCATGGCACCTTTCTTTTTTAGTCACCATATCTCCATATGATCATTAGCATAATTCAATGTCTTTTGATCATCCACGGTATCATTCTCATGTAAACTACTATGAATTTTGTTTGTTTTGGCCTGGCATTGAATGCAAAATAAGTTTGGATAACTTGGCTCACGTTTCTTGTCTCAACTTTGGTTGATATACTCCAAACTCTTATTAGAATACTCTGCTTCTTTTATTTTCTTTCCTTCACCTAATCGTGTCTTTCTTACCTCCAAGATGTGACAATCTATCCTACGTCATATTTGGCCATTTATTTTTCTTCTCTTTTGGTGTTTCCAGCCATTTGTTGCTCAACCTCACTTTTCTTCCACGGATTTCTGAATTAGGCTCTTTCGCCTCATTCATTGTCATCGTATGGTTCCATATCAAACGATGCTACCACTACTGCTCTTTGTATACTTAACCATTGCTCGTACTACTAATAAAATGAGAGCTAGCTCAAATAGGATATAGCACAATTCTGATACATTTTGAAATTGAAATGTAATACTGAAAACATGTAGTTACTAAAAATCCCCTACACGTGGGTTATTTTCATATATGATTTTTGAAAATTTAATAATATATCAATTTATAATTAAGATTATATATATATATATATATATTAAGAAAAGGAGGGGGGAGTGGATACAATTATAAAGTAGGGATGGACAAAATATCTGGTATCCGAGATACGATCCGAAAATCCAGTCTATCATATCTAGATATGCTTTCCTAAAAAAAAAGATACATCAAAAGTCAAAATATTATCAAAATAAATTTTATTAAAAGATTTAAAGTATTTTTTAGAGTTATCCAAATACTCTATGTGAATAATTGTTCTAGGATCCAAGTTTTCTGAGATTTTTGGATATTCGATTCATGTTCATGCCACCCCTAGTAAAAAAATTGTAATGTATTCTCGTTTAATGATATGTGTTTCTAATGTGTTGCAAAGTTGACTAAAACAAACTTTGTCATATATGGATAAATGTTTTCGGCAACTTTCAGTTTGCCTTTTCTTCGGTGGTGGCTGCGGATCTTCAAAAAAATTTGAAATCATGTTTGATATTAATCGATATTCTCTCTTTTTGTCAAGCTAGTCAAAAAACAGAAAAGAAAAAAAAAGCCAAGCTGAAGGGAGACTTCACTCTCCTTCCTCTTGAACCCTCAACATGTAGTAGACGAAGTTAACGAATTTGCTTTCTGTGTTCACAGAACTGGGCTTTTTTATGAATTTGTCTCCTTTCTTAAGATATTGGGATAAAATCAGTTAAATCCACTTCAAATGGTATATTCCACAAAGGCATGAATCTTTAGACAAGCAAAAAGGATAATTAAATTATACATAACTACATTAACACACATCAGGCGTGCTTATGATTCTACTTGTAGCGTTATCTAGACATGGTTATATGGATAGCATTTATATAGCCAGTTACAAAGTCATCTGAGTCTTTAACTGCACGAAACAACAACCATCTTATATTGGTATTTCAAACGGGACTATGAGCAGTGAGCACCAATAAAAAATTATACGAGCTGAAGAGAGGCTTGACCTACAGTTTCCACGGAAGCTCCACCCTTTGTCAATGATCCCTCTCTGTATTTATTCTTTGGATAACGTAATACATTTGTTAATGATGCCAAGAGATGATATTTTGAAATAAATACATAAGCAAAAAACAAGATGACATATTGACGATAGATAATTAGATATGATCTCGATATAGACATTATAGCACTTTCACCAAGACCAAATAAGATTCCAAAAACGGAATCCCAATTTTTAGAAATGACAGAATATTTTACAGTAAATTTTTTGTTCAATTAAAAAGTTTGGCAAGTAATTTAGATTAAAAAAAAAAATCAATGCACATTAAACTATTTAGCTTTAAAGTGCTCTTTGTCATCGATCGATTCCTACTACATGAAGTTACAGCAAGACCCACCAACATCATAAATTCATCGGATCAGATCCAAAAACAACTAAAGTGACCAAGTCAAAATTTGTTTAATGTTAAGAATTTTTAAAATGGTTTCAACGTTTACTTGGGTATTTGCTGCCGTTGCAAACATAACCATAATGCCATCCTCATCATAATTCTTTGGAGTCGTATGGATCCATGCATCTTCAAAGCCATGACCTCTTTTTGACTTTTGTCATGCTAGTCCCTCCAGTGCGGGTGGTGTTCGTAATCATCCTCAATCCCGTGTAAAATATGGTGGTTCAAGTATCCACTATTCTCGCTCTCGTCCTTCAACTGATTACAATTCCTCGCAACTGGTTCTTCAGTTTTAAAGAGACTAACAAAGAGTCTCAAGAGGATGTATAGGGTGGCGTTAAATTTCAAACTTTGCGACCATCAAAGCTTCCCTGAAATGAGGAGAAAGAGAAACGAATATAAAAAGAGTCTACAGAGAGAAACATTTCAATTTTCTCAGCCAAAAATGTGACTTTGAGACCAAAATCGTAGGCTTCTTTGTGGAACAAATTTTAGAGGCTACGATACAACCTTCCTGAGCATTGTCGTTTTCTTTGGAAGAGTGGAACTTCGGAAGACGGTAACTAAGAAAAGCAGGATTTTATTGTTTTGGGTTTTCATGAAGTGAAGAAGAAAAGGATAAATTCTAAATGATAATGTTTTGGAGTTAAAAAGGATACGAAAAATGCCTTGGTTTCCGGTCAAGCATTTTATTGTTTTGGAAATGCAACCGATCGATAAGTCAAAGAATTATAACGAACGAGATGGACTAAATTGGAGATATGAATGGCACTTCATTTTAGAGTACACGTCACTTCCAAACTCTTTAACATGCTAATATGTCATAATATGATGTGTATAATCAAAATTTTTTAATTAGTTTTTAAGAGTTAAGTTTTTGCTGATGTGTCAGCTTCTAAAAACATAAAAATGCTTAGATATCATCACATGGAGAGACACTTGTGTTATTATAATATTGATGATTGATTTTTCTTTTCTATCTAAACTTGTTGAATTAAACTGCGTAAAATACATGTTGAGTCAAGATTCGCAAAAAGGAGCCACAATCCTGCAAAAAGAGAGCCACAATCCTGCAAAAGAGGAGCCACAACCGAAAAGAAAAAACTTACATACTCGGAAAACAAACTAGCTAGAGATAAGCAACTAACTAAACCAAAAGATTAAACCAATGACCAAAGGACAACTGGTCCAAGGAGAGATGATAGGCAGAAAATCCCCACAGCCTTATTCGTCTTGAAAGATAGAGAGCAGATCTAGTCTCGATCTAATGCTCGAGTCCCAAACAAAGAGTGGTCAGGGTGAGATAAGGGCTCAAGATCCGATCAAAACCTTACCAAAGGACCCCGATTTATCGAACTGATTTTTTTAAAAACCGGTGGTTGATGGCCTAAGGTTGCCCAATACTCAAAATAGAGGTCCCGGTCAAAACAATAAACAGAGACTAGTTAGCAACTTAAACAAAAGCAGAGAGAATCTGAAACCGAAACTGAAAAAATCCACCGGCAAGAGGAAAGGAACACACACAGTGCCTAAGCACCTTGTAGTCGGATCAATGGCTCATATACCATTCTCCTTTCAAATTTAATCTCTCATACCTTTCACTATTCTACATACCCTTCTCTATTTTTATTTCCGATTTTACCCTTAATGATTTATTTAATTAAAGAAAAAGAAAATAAAAGGAAAAAAATCTGGAACATCGATACAATAGAAGATCGGAGGCGGAGGAGACGATCTGAAAACTTTCGTCGGAGGAAAACTCTTTCTCTGATGGTGGAGATTATTCACCGGTGGAAGCATCTTCATCAACGACGGTGGTCCTACGCCGCCGTCGCCGCCGTCATCATATTCTTCATCATCGTTGACACTCTCCTCAGAGGTATCGTCGTCTCCGCCATCATTGTCGTCCATATTACCTCGCATCATAATCACTCGATTGATTTATCATAGCTAGTGTTCCTTGTGATTCTCGAGACATGACAAGTCGGCGACGACGACATAGATTGGGCGTAGCTTGAGAGATTCAAGACAAAGAGGAGAGAAAGAAGGAAGAAGAGAGAAAGAAGGAAGAAGAAAAGGACATGTGGTGAAATCGATTTCGCTATGTTTGTGTTTGATTACGGTGAAATAGGCGATGTGGGTATAAAGAATCTGAGGGTTTTTTGTTTGAAGAAAGTGAGTGTTTGGATTGATTTGGCCTTGAAAAGTTGAGATGTGCACAAAAAGTTGGATTCTTTAGTGTCAAAGAGGCTGCTTTGATTTGTTGACTTGAGAAGAAACATGGAAGCTCAGAGCTTGTCCTGCAACTGACAACAATGATTATGAAAACTATTTTATTATGATCACGTTTCATCTCCGGGCATTATTATATAATCGAATGATCAGATTTTGGATGAAAATTTTTAAGAAATTCGACTTACAACAAGTGGGTGTGCTATTTTCGTTATAAAGTAGATGACGTACGATAGATTTCAAGAGATGATAAAATTTATACTTTAGTGATAAGTAGTTGCCTGCAAATTTATCTTACTTTCCATCGTAGTACAACTAAATATAACTAGTTATAAATGTATTATCGTGGTACAACTATATATAACTGGTATAAGTACGTATAACTGGTACAACTGCCGTTGTACAACTACGTATAAATGGTACAACTGTCGTGGTAAAACTACGCATAACTAGTACAACTACGTTTATTTGGTAAAGAGTAGGAAAATAGAAATAAAAAATATAAAACACAAAACAATGTATTTATATCAATATCTATTTCAACTAAGTAAAAAATAAATCCATATTGTTGTAAACAAAAAAAAAATATTAATCAAGTAATACAAACAACATATTTTAACTAACAACTACCTTATACTTTTATGGTTACTTTATAAATTTCAACCACATATTATGTGAAACATACAAACAACGTCTTTTAACAAATATTACAACATAAAAGTATAGTTAATATACAATAATTACCTAATATCATAAGTAGAACCATAAAAAATATTTTCGAGTATGGTTTAACTAATCATAAGTTCAAACTATCAAAGTACAACTGTGTACAGTCGAGTACAACCGAGTACAACTAGAAAACTACTTGAGAAATTTGTCAATTTTTAATTTATTTTTTCATACATGTGTTAAATTAGATGTTTTATTCATTTTTAAACACATGATTCATTAGACACGTGATTCTATTTTAAATTTTAAATTTTTTTATAAAAATATTTAATTTTTATTATTTTAAAATTAGTTTTTAATACTTTTTGAATGAGTTAATTTTTATTTAAATTCAAAATTTATTTAAATGAATATTGTATTTGTTAAATTTATATACATCATGTGTTAAATTAATTAACTTTTATTCACTTTCGGGGATGTGATTTGTAGTACAGTTGTACCAGTAGTACCTAAAAGTTCCAGTTGTACCGTTGTTGTCTCAGTTGTACTGAATAGTCCCAGTTGTACCGAAAAATCAAGTTACCATATACATCACAAAATCGATCGAATTGAACAAATTTACAACAAAAATTGAACACCTAGTTAAACCATACAACAAAAGCAATAAAAAAAAAAAAAACAAAGTATCTAGTTTATAAAACAAAATTCATGTTTTCTTCTTCTAGTCCTTGTTGTCCTCCTTGTTCTTGATGTCCCTCTTCTCCTTGTTGTCCATTTCCTCTTGAACTTCCACCTTTCTCAGAACCAACAAAATGATATATCATGGTTTTCACCGGTTTTCAACCATGATATCCATTGTTTTATCGAGTCAAAGTGTGTTTTTAGAGTTTTTTATTTCTTTTATCTAGTCTTTACAGGTTTTAAGTCATTTTGGAGGAAATAGCGGACTCTTTACCAACCTAGATTACCTTTTCTGGAGGAGATCGGAAGTGCGCATGAATGGACAACCGTTGGAAGACCAAGATCTATATCCATGGTTAATATGGTTCATTTGGAAAGCAAGGAATGATAAACTCTTCCGCGGTATCTCACGAGAGGCCCCAGACATTGTACGCCATGCCAAAGCCGAATGTTTTGCATGGTTTGAGGCAAATACAAAGACAAGTCTCCTACCTTATACAGGAAGATCAATGAGGGTCCAACCACAGAGGTTGAGGAATATTTGCCTTGTCGATGGATCGTGGTCCCCGACCGACCAAATAGTGGAGTAGGGTGGAGTTGGTACGATTCAAATGGAGTTTTTCACCTGCAGGAGGCGAAAAACCACACACGGAGACTATCGCCCCTACATGCGGAGCTAGAGGCTTTGATTTGGGCAATGGAGTGTCTACGCAACTCGGGCGAAAAACCAAATTTCGGTACCGACTGTCAAGATATTCTCAGGATGATCGCGAACCCTGACGAATGGCCGAGTTTCTCTACTGAGCTACGAGAATTGGCGCGCCTAAGGACCCGCTTCCCAAGTTTCTCCGTCACCTACTACCCTCGGACAATCACTTTTCAAGCAGACCATCTAGCCCATTTAGCTAGACTTAGTCTCTTTAATGTAAACTTTGTTGGACTTTCTATTCCGGTGTGGCTAGCCACACCACCTCGAGTCTGAGTAATAGAATTTCCTTTTGATGTCAAAAAAAAAAAAAAAAAAGTCATTTTGGAGGAAACACGGAATTTCGGGTGCAGTTGGACTTATGAAGATGTGGGATCATGATGAAGCTTTGAAAACCTGGTGTTATTTGAAAGGATTCCCTTGATTGGATTGTGATGAAATTTGGAGACAAGATATCCACTTGAGTTAGCTTTCATTTGGAGGTGGTTTGAAGTCATTCCGATCAACGGTTAGAAAGTTATGCCATTTTTAACGAAGATATGTCAATCTGGCGAGTAGAAAAAGCATGTGCAGGAGATGAGACCAGAAGGAGAAAGATCGATCCATCCAAATCTGGATTGATCCATCTAGACAAATCTGGCTTGCAGGAATTTTCCAGACGAAGCCAGATTGATCCATCCAAATCTGGATTGATCCATCCAGACAAATCTGGCGCGCAGGAATTTTCCAGACCAGTCCAAATTGATCCATCTAAATCTGGATCGATCCATCCAGACAAATCTGGCGCGCAGAAAATTTCCAGACCAGTCCAGATTGATCCATCCAAACGTGGATCGATCCATCCAGACAGATCTGGCGCACAAGAATTTTCCAGATCGAGCCAGATCGATCCATCCAATTCTGGATCGATCCATCTGCTTCCCAGACGAAAAAGGCAAATTCTGACTTTCCTTTTTAGCCCCAGAATCATCCAAACTCCACCAAATCCGACCCTAGACCTATATATACTTATTTTAAACCACTTTTGGAGGCTACACTTTTTCTCTAGACACTTTTATTTTCTACACAAGTTTTTACATACTCTTTTATATATATTCAGACTTTTGGTTTTAGAAAGTTATAAGCTTTGGGGAGACGAAGCTCTGACTCTACATCTCTGAGAAGATTTCTGAACCCTTTTGGATTTTTATTTTAATTCATTATGAGTTTCTCTTTATCTCCTTCTTGTTTCTCTGCATCCATGTCTGAGTAATTTTATAGTTAGGTTTAGGGTTTTAAGAGAATTTATGAATCATTGAATCAGACATAGATAGGGATTTATCATCTTGTCTTCACCTATCGTTGTTCTCATTGCTTAGATTAAATTGATCACTTAATCTCTAATTTAGGGTTTAATCTAGTCATCAAAAGTGCTATAGATTGCTTGATAGAACATATGTGAGAGAATTGTCCTTAGCCAACGAAAGCTGATGTTAAGGCAATTCGTGAACATATCAAACATGCTCGTTAATGCTTGTTTAGAATTCTAAGATCAAACGACAGTTTAGATTCTTAGGTTGCTAAATAAAGTAATTGATACCACGACAGTGGATTGGTTAAACATTCATGTTTGAGTTTAAGACTGCACTTATTGTTCCCTGAATAATTATCTGGTTCATGATCTCTGAATTCCTGCGAATTGCCCTTGACCTAACGTTTGTTTTTAATTGATATTTACATCGTTTTAATTTGCTATTTTCATTTATTATTGCAAACAACCACCATATTTCCATCTTAGCTTAGTTTCATTCATATAGATTCGTAGTGTGATACTTGGTTCTCGTGGATTCGATCCCTAAATACTACTTCGTTTGCTGTGCACTTGCAGTGATATTTTAGGGTTAAAACTCTGTGTATCACAAAATAATACTATATCATTAGCAACAAATAAAAAAATTATACACGAGCCATTATTGCTACTTGTTTTAAATAAAGTCCATCTTCTACGACGAAACTTCTAATATTATATTACCAACCATTATTGCTACTTGTTTTGGACCAAATATGACAAACAGAGGGCATATAATTGAATTGTGGAGGCTGAATTCAAGCTTTTTCAACCAAATATGACAAACAGTTTGTGTAATTTCAAGATTTTTTCAATAATCCAGCAACTTAACACATACGAAACTAAGATTACAAAAGCTCAAATTCAAACATATCTCAGATTCAACAATTTCTCTCATCCTCTACTAACCCATAGAAAAAAAAAAATTGAAGCAAACTCTCGTCTGATGCATCTACGAGTTTCGTCTTACCTTCACACATCCTTCGCCAACCAAATTTCAAAATCCAAACCTCAACCCTAATTTTTGTTTTCCAAAATCCAAAAATTGCACATGCAAAATCAAAACCCTGAATTAACAGTTAGAAAATCGAAACCCTCTTCCAAATCTAAACCCTTACCTTCGGAAAAGAAGGCTTTCGCGAATGAGAGGTCGGGGAAGACAACGGATGGAGAAGAAGATCCCGACGAAAAAGTAACGACTGAGACTGATGGGTTTCGCCGGATTCGGAGAAAGAATGAGAGATGAGAGACCACGAACGACAACAGAGCAGACGACGAATAGAGAAAAAAGAATCCGGTGAAGAAGATGAGGAACTTTTTTTATTTTTGGGAAGAAGAAGATTGTCGGTCGCGATTTAGGATTTTTAGAAGATATGGATCCGGGTGGACACAACCCATCTTAGTAGTGGTTGAGTCTGTAAATATTGTAAAAGTTTAAGGGTTAGAAAGTCTTTGATCTGTTTTTTGATTTAAAAGAAAAACATAAAAGAAATTAAATATTAGGGGAGGGTATATGAGAATAATTTTCTATGTGGAGAGGCATTTAAGCAATTGGTCCCTTGTAGTCCTTAGACTCCAGCCACGCCCAGGAGACGAAAGGCCACCCCATCCAACGGACCCCGGAGAAAAGGCAGACGGGAGACCCTAACATTCGACAGAAACCGCTTAGAAGACCACCGGAAACCACCACGAATCTCTAGAAAAACGCAAGGAAAGTCGCACACCGATCTCTGACCTCAAGATCTGCACCAGATCTAGAATTTTAAACACAAAAACTAGATCTGAGAACTGAGAAAGCCGAGAGCTGAGATAACTCCATCTGTGAGGAAGCATCGCCGACGGATCACCTACAACCAGAAGGGAAAGACAATAAAAAACAAAGCAAAGCCTCACCGCGACGGCAAGAAGTGCCGCCGCCGGAGGAGAAAGGGACCGCTGCTTCTTCTTCTTTTTTCTCTCGCTATCAATAGTATTGATTGATTACAAATTGTAATTTATGTTCTTCATTTTTTGTCAATGGTTTTTCTTAATTTATCTTGTTCATGTTCTTTTGAATAATCCTTTGAACTTATATGATATTTCACTATTATGTGGTATTACCAGATGTTGTAAAGAAACCTCAATAGTGCTTAGCACTAGCCCAAAACCATAATACGTACCCGAAAAACCCGAAATAAACAAAAGACCCACTAAGTATGAAGAAGGAAATGGAAGACCACTTAGAAGAATACTTGAAAACTCTTTAAGAAATTTAGAGAACTTATGAATATGGAACACTCTTTCTTTATTACCTTTGTTCAACTTCTTCTACATGTTACAAATGAGAAGGAGTGGGGAGGTATTTATAGCCTCCCAAAAATCTCTTACAAAAGATATAGATTTTTCTACTAACCTCCTTAGTTCATAAATTTTTTCCTAAGTCTCTAGAACTATCTACAACAATATCTAGATATTTTTATCTTAAAGCATTCTCTAGAAACACTTAAAGAGGTGATGCGATTTTATGATGTTTCTAGAGATATTCTAGAACTTGGGCTTAATTTTGGGCTTGGTCCAAATAAGATAATTTGATCATGCATCCATAATTATGCATAACCCAAAATCAAGTTTACTCTCAATAGATGTTTCAACTGCCCCAGTGTTCCTTGCTTTAACACAGTTTTTAAATTTTATGATCAAATCAATTCTCGGACATTAACATGTCTAAAGAAGAAAGAGTTATGTTTCAAATTTCAAGCTTTTCTCTATTTCAATGACAAATGATTCATAAAACACAACAAAGCTTTTCTCCTTGTCTCTGCTCTGAGTTTTCTTTTAACCCAAGTTACAAAGTTGTACAGCTAGAAATCATCACCCATTCATTCACCTTTCAAGTTCAACCACTAAGCTAAGCAGTAAGCATGGTATGTTGCAAATATACTAATTGGTGTTTTGTCAAATATCCTACAAATACAACACCGTTAAAAGTTGCAAATTTTGGACCAAAAAGCAACCTCAAATTACTAGAAACCACAACTCTGCTTGTTTTTTTTTTGGTCATCTAAAGTTGAAACACAACTCTTTACAGAGTAGTGAACAAAGTGTTATGAACATTGTGAACAACAAGAATCCTGTATAAGCTCGGTGAATCTTTTTGGTAATGTGTTATTTCTAGTATACTTGACATTGTCTTTCGGTGTATGCGTGTACCTTCGAGCAGTCGTGTACATGCAATATCACTTTAACGTACATTGTTTTTTAACTGTTGATCTAGTGACGTATATCTTATTTTAAAGTTGGGTTGATCTAATGACTTATTTGTAAAATAAATGATATGTACACGAGTTAGTGTCATGTCTTGTTTTGTTGCCTCTTCCATTTTCAAAACCCTAAAACACAAAAAACGTTTCACATAAAGATTTAGGGATTTTGTGAATGTGAAAGCATAATCGACAGAGATAATGGAATTAGACCACAAATTTAGAGGTTTTGCGACAATAAAGTTGGGTAAATCTCTCACCTTTTTGCAGAGGATCACGGTGAGCAAGCAGTGGTCACCGAGAGAGGTCACCGAGAGACGGGCTTAAGCATATATGAGTTTTCGACAAATAGAGGTGTATGACACAACAACAGTTGTGACTCTTTTCTGTAGCCTTTTTTGAGGACTTGGACTCTTTTCCCGGGTTGTGGAGAGACTTGCACAATCGTCGACCACATAAGGAGAAAAGGAAAGGTTTTGTTCTTCGTCTGTCAGAGAAAAGAGACTCTAGGATTTTCTGGGAAGATACAATTTTTTCTTAAGAGTGTCGTATTGAAAAGGGTAAATCGCATCTTTTGAGAGTAGGATACGAACTGTCACGTTTGTCTCTCTCTCTGACGTGGCCTCACCTATGAGGGTGTTTCGGCATATTAACTCATCTTTGCCAATTGAGGAAATGAACTTTTAAGTGTGCTGTGAGGGATACTAAATTTTTTATTTTGTGACATTTTACAATCTCCAACAAATGTCAAAGGACATACACAATTTTCTTGGACACCTGGATTTATCGGAGATTTATCCAATATTTTTCTAGTATTTTTCTAGGATTACCAAACCTTTTACCTACCTACCTACTATGTATGGAATTGTTTTTTTGAATTTGATGATGAGTGCCTCACTGCATTCCACAAAATTAAGAAAGCACTTTTCTCTGCGTCAGTAGTGCAACCGCCCGACTAGGAATTATCCTTCGAGATAATTTGTAACGCCAATGATTATGCAGTAGTTGCGGTATTAGGGCAAAGAAATGATAAGAAACTCCACATGATATATTATGCAAGTCGGACCTTGGATGAGGTTCAATCTAATTACACAACCACTGAAAAGAGTTGATAGCGATAGTGTTTGCGTTTGAAAAATTTCGGTCATACTTGGTCGGTTCCAAGGTGATTGTCCACATGGATCATGCAGATATTAGATATCTAATGACTAAGAAGGATGATAAGCCGCGATTGATAAGATGAGTCATTCTACTGCAAGAATTTGATATCAAGGTTAAAAGAACATAAGGGGTGCAGACAATGGTGTCGTTGATCATCTTTCATGAATGTGAATAAAGATGAAACTACCTTTAGATGATAGCCTACCAGAGGAGAATATCTATAAAATGGATATTCTCCACATAGAAACGAGTTCTGTAGCCTCTAAAAAATCGTCATCCTCAAATACACCTTGGTATAAACTAATAAGCATATGGTTAACTACCTTGCAGCAAGAATTGAACCACCACAGTTTACATGATATATGAAAAAGAAGTTCTTGCGAGAGGTCAAAATATATTTTGGGATGAGCCGTATCTTTGCAAACATTGTTCAGACGAAATATTTAGAAAATGTGTAATCCGGGAAGAAATTTCAGATATCCTCTTTGCTTGTGATGGTTTCGACACATTTTGCCACTTTTAAAATTGTTTCTAAAGTTTTACAAGCCGGATTATGGTGATCCACCATGTTTAAGAATGCATCACAGTATCACCCTCGTATGAGCGCTCTTGCGTCAATGCCATATGAACCCTTTCAATAACCAATATTTTAATAACACCAAGATTGTTGTTATTCATAGTTTTTTTTTTATGTTAACAATATCAAAAAATTTACCGTGCTACTCCATACCTACAACACCACACAATTTGGAGCCCCCACCAACTGAATAATTATCCTTCTTCTGGAATCGCTCTACCTCATGTGCTCCGCATGTCACACATATCCCCATATATTTGTTCTCAATGCAAATTACCATGAACACTTCTACCACTACAAGAAAACAAGTCACATTCCGACTACTTTTTCAACCACAAAAGTGGTCGGAAAGTTTTCCTGATAAAATACCGACCACCTTCCAACGCATATAATAAGTGGTCGGGATGTGGTCGGAAATTTCCAACCAACTTATGTGATGTATATCGATGGTGTTAGCTTTCCATGTGGAACAAACATCCAATCAGGGAACTGGTATGTCAATGCCACCATTATACGACGATCGATGAGATACCTAGCCTTTTACTATTTCGAGAAGATTCTCGAAACTTTGATTCTCTAGTAACATTACCTTGACACTCACTTCGTCGAGGCTTGTTAGGAAACTCCATTCCCATAATCACCTTCCCACTGCAAAACAAAGGTTAAAATCATGAGAAGTGGAATGGCTTCCAATCAAGCTAATAGGGACCGTAGCAGTAACCCATTAGATACTAGAAATACGAGTACATATATGTGATAGCTTTACTACGAGTACGAGGAAGCCATTAACTGTGGTACTAAAAGCTCGAAACGAAACAAAAATTGAACATTAACGACCAGCAACAACACAACATTTATTGCTTAATCGCAACCTTGTTTATCGGACGATCGAATCAACAGAACAAAAGTTACGATTTTTTTTTCGGCACCACACTTTTTGTTACCTCTCTAACAATGGGATGATTTTTTACTATTTAAGATACATCAATATATACACGATAAGAAACCCTAATTACCTATACATACATGGTTATATACAACATATCTATTGGAGGGAAAATCTCGTCAAATTCAAGCACTAAATGATCAACCTTCTGCTTCAAAAACGGTTGGCTGTGAATCGGCAACCGTACCCCCTAATTTCGAACAATGCCCTATAAATATCTTCTTTACTCTGCAGCAAATCTTTCTACCTTAATCTGCAGCAAATCTTTCTTAGATAATTTCTCGCGCCGGCAAGTGCAAATGGGAGTAAGAACATAAAATACACACGAATTGAATAATGATTTTAGTTTAATTCTTTTTTTTTTCTTTTTTGTCATCCACCTAATTATCACTGAGATCTTTGTCAAATACCTAGTTGACTCATTAAAAAATAGCTAGTTCGATGTAATCAAACCCACAACCGGAATCAAACTCATCGTAAAGAATCAAACTCACAACCAGAATTCAAATAGTTGTTACCGTCAACAGAACCATAAGCTTTACCACCGGATTTTCTCCGCATCTTTATCATCGTAAATTAAAATTAGATTTTTGTTCACTTGTAAAAAAATCATAAAAATCGTGGATTTGTTTTGGTCGGCTTTCAATATAAAAGCAATCTTCGGGAAAAGATGTGTTTGAATTCTCTTTAAGCTTTAAAGGAGTTTGATTTGGTAAGTTAATTGAATTTGTCTCTTTTCAATAGTGAACTACCTCAAGTAATTCATTTTATAGAATTACAAACATATTTTGTATTTTGAAAAAAGAAAAATATTTTACTAAGTGGTATATGATTATAGATTTTAATAGAATTTAAATTCATAAGTAATTCTTTTCTTTTCTCAAGATCAATCCCACGAGTTTTTTTTACTTTGCAACTCTTACGGTTAGTTCTTAGATATTTGACATGGAGTACTTAGTAGCATTCACAATTTTATTTTTATTGGTAATTGTTTTTATTATAGTGAATATTTTGGTATGTGTTACAAACAAATCTTAAAAATAAAACATATTATTCAAAATGACTTCCCGCGCAATTTTGCTTAAATTTCCACGTGTACCTAGATCAAGATTAGTCCTTAAAACGAGTTTGTCTTTAGTTTGCGATTTTTACAGCTAGTTTTTAGATATATGACACAGGAGTACTTAGTAACATTCACGATTATTTTGGTATGTATTACAAATAAATCTTAGAAATAAAACATGTAATTCAAAATGATTTCCCGCGCGATCTCGCTTAACTTCAAAGCCTAACTTTTACGTGTTCCTGTTTTGGACTCTACTTGAATTTTGGTAGAGGAGATACCCATTTGGAAGAAAATTAGAAAATGGGTTCGAACCTTGCCACATGTCCTCTAGTAAGAGGTCCAATACTGGGACAAAGATGAGGAAAAAAAAAAAGAAGGGAAAGATCATTGGTGACGTAGGTCTACGTGTATATATTCAGAATTACTAGAGAGGAGGAAACCCTAGATTGTATACAGAGCGCCGTTTCCTAGAGAGATCGATGCATGACGATATTCAGAGATCTTCCAAAGGATTTGGCAGAGGAGATACTATGTCGCGTTCCGGCAACAAATCTGAAACGATCACGATCAACTTGCAAGGAATGGAACCGTTTATTCAACAACATGAGTTTCGCAAGGAAGCACTTTGATAAAGCCGCAAAGCAGTTTCTGGCTCTCATGTTGACCCATGACTACATGCTTTGTCCGATGAGCATCAATCTCCATGGAGATGTTCCATCTGTAGAGGTAAAAAACGAGCTTAGCCTATTCGATCCGGATTCTAATTATTCATATCAAGTCGATGTATCTCGAAGTCGGATTCGATATAACATTTCGTATCAATTCGATATATCTCGAGTCTTTCACTGTGAGGGCTTATTGTTATGCACCTCCCGAGACGAATCTAGAATCGTGGTTTGGAACCCCTGTACTGGTGAAACCAGGTGGATCAAAGCCGGCAATCGTCGCGAGAAATACCGCACCTTTGTTCTCGGATACTGCCAAGACTACGAATCCTGCGTTAAGAGCTACAAAATACTGAGCTTTGATAATTGTAGCAACGATTCGGAAATCTACGAGTTTAGCTCTGATTCATGGAGGATTCTTGATCATGATATCGCTCCAGGCTGGTCCTTGTCATACTCTGATCATTGCGTGTCTTTGAATGGAGATGCTTACTTGTTTGCTACAGCTGAAACAACAACGCACATCGGCCTATCCTTGCTCAGATTTGATTTTTCAACTGAGAAATTTGCACCTGTGCCTCTTCCATGTAAGTGGCCTAGTTATGAAGCTACAAGTCTTTCCGTTGTTAGAGAAGAGAAGCTTTCGGTGTTATTACAGCCCCATGATAGTCCCATGACTGAGATATGGTTGACAAATAAGATTGATGAAACCAAAGCGGTGTCGTGGAGCAAGGTCTTAGCTTTGGATTTGAGCACTTGTAATATTCAAATTTCGCATTGTACAACTTTCTTGCTCGACGAGGAGAAGAAAGTCGTTGTGTTGTGTGAGACATGGACAGACGACGAAGACGAGACCGTGGGCAAAGACATGGTATACATTATTGGAGAGGATAATAAAGCCACACCTGTAGATTTGGGAGTAGATACAATGGATGGAGTTTGGCCAGTTATTCTTAATTATGTTCCAAGTTTGGTTCAAATTGAGCGTGCTGGAGGCAACAAAAGAAAAAGAGGTGACTAAATAAGCTCTAAATGTTGTAATCTCCTTGTTTGTGTGTTTATCTTAATTTATCTTTGACATGAACCTTTTTGTGTGTGTTTTTTCAGATGTGGTATTATTATATGTTTCAACTGTACAGTGTTCCTTGCTTTGACACTGTTTTTATGATAAAATCATGTCTCGTATAGCAAGATGTCTAAAAAAGAGAGTTATGTTTCAATTTCAAGCTTTTCTAATTCAACCACAAGTGATTCATGATAAAAAAAAAAAAAAAAAAAACATGTACAAAGCTTTCTCCTTGTCTCTAGTACTGTTGAGTTTTTCTTTTTCACTCATTCACCTTTCAAGTTCTACCACTAAGCCATGCATGGTATGTTGCAAACATACTATCTCAATATCTTACAAATTCAACACCGCTTATAGTTGCAAATATTGGACCAAAACCCCAAATTACTTGAAACCACAACTTTGCTTGTTTTTTTTGTTGGGCATCTAAAGTTGAAACACATAAGATGTTTACTCATGAAACACTCTTTGATTGTAGTTTAACGTAAAATTAAGCAAATATTTATAGATCTATTGAAAGAGATCTATGAATTGTCACTGCTGCAGTCAACTAATTTTAATAAGATTGTCTTCTCATATAAGTTGACTTACTTCTCGTTATATAGAAGGAAAGAGTTTAGAGTCAATGAATAATTTGTTTTTTCAAACTAAGGAATCATTTTAAATCTAAATCTATTCGAGGATATTTGAAAAATTGTAAGTTAGAAATATGATAGTTGCCAATAAAGAAATTAACTACATATTAAGTTAGCTTAAGCAATTCGAAGCAACTTACAATTGTCTATGTTTCATTCATGTTTTCTGTTTCTGATTTCTGTTATAAATAAATAATGAAATAATTCATAATTTGTGATATAGTTTCTTTGTACGAAAAAAACACAAAATTTAAGTTTGCTTAAGGAAAAGCAAATTAATGATATCAAATCAGTCTACATAGACAAGGCAAAAGATAAAACTGTTATGAACAAACAACATACATATCAAAAGAACATGTTTATTCAGAAAGTGTCACAATCACCTATGACCGGCAGAGAAAAAGCTATCGATGCTAATTATCTCTAGAAATAATATCAACATGAAATAGATTCCCATAAATAAACTGAAATCTTCTAATTTCTCCATTGATAGATTTTCTCTAAAGTTGAAAAATTAAAGGTTGTTTTGTAGATATAATAACAGTGCGAAAATATGAATGTATAATCAGAGGCGGACCCACGTGAAAGGATGGGGTGTTATCTGACACAGGTTAAATTATAAAACTTAAATATGTAAGCTTAACTCAATAGATTACTTTGGTTGAATTGGTAAAAGTTGTGGTGATTGACACCTCTAAACCTGAGTTCAAGTCAAAAAGCTGTTCATTTTCAAGGTTTGTATAGGGTTTACGGATCATTTTGGAAATTTCACTTCTAAAAATCATTTACTTACAGATTACAAATGTGATCAAATTATAAATGTGTTTTTTCTTTTGTTACAAACTTGGTTAACTGGAAAAATTTTGGACCAAAATGTAAAATATATAAAAATGGTTGGTTTAGTAGCCTGGGAACATTGGCGGTGGTGGCGATGCATATTGGAACCCAATGTTTGGTGGGAGGATGAAATCATCGCCGCCGCCGTTGTTTCCCGGTGGCGGTGCAGTTAAAACTGGTGGTAGAGTCGAAGATGGCGGCGAAGGAGTGGCGACCGATTGTTCTGGTGCTTCAACTTCTTGTTCCGGTGCTTCGGCTTCTTCTTGTTCCGGTGCTTCGGCTTGTTCGTTTGATGGAATTGGGGATAGATCAGGTTGAGGAATTGGAGTCGGGGCGTGATTCGGCTCGGAGATCGGTGTCGGAGCAGGGCTCGAACCAAACACTGGTGATTGATCCGATTCTGATGGTGCTTCGACGGTCTCAGAGTCTGGGGTCGGAGCTTGAACCGGTGCTGATTCTTCTTCCGTTTCCGATGAAGGTGTTGGAGCATTTACCGTCGGAGATGTTGCCGGTGGTAGAGGTGTTTTAGGTTTTGGTGGCGGTGAGAAAGCTGGAGGTGGTGGAGAGTGGACCGGGGGAGGCGGAGAATGAACTGGAGGCGGTGGAGAGTGGACCGGAGGCGGTGGGGAGTGGACCGGAGGCGGTGGGGAGTGGACTGGAGGCGGCGGCGAGTGGACTGGTGGGGGCGGTGAGTGGACTGGTGGAGGCGGTGAGTGGACTGGTGGTGGTGGTGGAGGAGAGTAGATTGGTGCAGGCGGTGGTGGAGAGAAAACGGGTGGTGGTGGCGGCGGAGAATGGACTGGGGGAGGAGGAGAGTGCACTGGTGGAGGAGGAGAGTGCACTGGTGGCGGCGGAGAGTGGACTGGTGGCGGCGGAGAATGGACTGGTGGAGGCGGAGAGTGGACTGGTGGTGGTGGTGGTGAATGGACTGGTGGTGGCGGTGAGTAGACTGGTGGTGGTGGTGGTGAATGGACTGGTGGTGGCGGTGAGTGGACTGGTGGTGGGGGAGGAGAGTATACCGGAGGTGGTGGAGGGGAATGCACTGGAGGAGGAGGTGAAAATACAGGAGGCGGTGGGGAATGAACCGGTGGTGGTGGCGGCGGAGAGTGTACTGGTGGAGATTGTGGCGACGGTGTTTCTTCTGTCGACGGTGGTTGAGGACGACGTTTTTTAACCGGAGATGCGTCATAAGGATCATTTGGTTCCACTGGCGGTGATTCTATTTTCGGTGTCTCCGTCTTTGGTGGTTGTTCATGTTTTGGTGTTTCAGGCTTAGGTGACTCCTCTGGTTTTGGTGTCTCCGGTTTAGGAGATTCTTCTGGTTTAGGTGGTTGTTGCTTAGGCGACTCGTGTTTTGGTGCCTCAGGCTCTGGTTTTGGCTCTTCTGGTTTGGGTGATTCATGCTTTGGTTGTTCCGGTTTAGGAGATTCCTCTTTCGGTGGCTCTGGCTTAGGTTCTTTTGGTTTAGAAGGCTTTGGTGATTTTGGTGTCTCGGGTTTTGGACTAGGCTGTTGTGGTTTGGGAGATTCCTCTGGTTTTGGCTCAGATGGCTCTTCCATTTTCGGTGGGTTAATCTCCGGTTTATGCTCCGGTGTCTTTGGTGGGTTAGGTGTTGGCTTTGGTGATGGGTTTGAGTCGCCGCCGCCACCACCACCACCACCACCGGCACACTTGTCCTTACTACAATCCACAGGACGACTAACCACCGGCAAACATTCTTTAGCCGACTTCTGGTTTGGTCTGTTCTGTAAGCAATTGCTCGTGTCGTCAAACTGTTTCTCTTGGCTCGTCCCGGGTACACAACTCTGAGCCTCTCCATTGAAGAAATTGTAAGAAAATGTGAAGTTCGACAATTTGGGCAACTTGCAGACAGTGTCTGTGACAAATCCGGTGAGTTTATTGTACGAGAAATCCATTTGTTCCACGTTGGCTAAGCCCGACAAGCTCGACGGTAAACTCCCGACGAACCCATTGTTGCTTGCATCAAACACAGTCACATTGTTCAACTTACCGATCTCGTTCGGGAAACAACCGCTTAGGTTGTTCCCAATAAACACAATCTCGTTGAGGTTCTTCATTTGCCCGATGGTTTTCGGGATACAACCGCTGAATTTATTGTGCGCAAAGGTGACGACGGAAGCAGTTGATTTACCGATTGTCTCGGGGATAATTGACTCAAATCTGTTGTTGTTCAAGAAAATGGCGTCGAGATCCTTATGGAAGATCTCTGGTGGCAATTTGCCTTCAAAGTCGTTGTATCTTATGTCAAGGAACTTCAAAGATGGCCAAGAGAGGGATACTGTTGGAAAGGGACCGACAAAACGGTTGTTGCTCACGTCGAATTCATACATTAACGTCAGCTTCGAAAAACTTTTCGGGATAACTCCGCAAAATCTGTTTGAATTAACGTGAAACAAGGCGACATCGGTCAACAGACCTAGCTCGGGGGGCAAATACCCGGCTATATCCGCGTGGTTCAGATCGATTCCCGCCACAACCATTATGCTCGGATCATCAAGCGCGGGCGCGCAGAACACGCCTTTGTAAGAACACACGTTTGGACCAACCCAATTACCCGCAGTATTGAACGGATCGGAGTATATTGCCTTTTTCCAAGCTTGAAGGGCAATGTAAGCCCTTTTAAGCCGGTTGTTAGCAAATTTGAGGTCTAAATCGACTTCGTACTCCATGTCGTCGGGAAGATCTCCGTTTTCCGATAACGCCAAAAGCTGGCGTCTTGTGAGTAACGAAGCCTCCTCATCGGTGAGAGCTGCTGCGGAACATAAGAGAACGAAGAAGATGTAGAAGAAGAGGAGAAGGAAGCCATAAGGCTTCTCCATTGTTCTTCGGGTCATGGTGATGAAAAACCTTGGAAATGGCTCAATGGCTTGCTTAATAGATGAATGCTGTGGAGACAAAGCCTATAATGAAAGAAAGGCAAACAGAAACCATTGGTTCTTTTCTATTTTTGGAAAAACGAAAATTATATCGACTAACGTTTTAAAGATACGAAAATAGTAAACTATTGTAGCTAATATAGGATTAGAGGTCGTTGACAACGTCTTTAGAAGTTTTGTTTTGTTTGTTTTACCATAATTGAAATCTTGACGACGGATAGTTTACGGTGTGTAAAAAGTAAAAACTCTTCTTAGTGTTGTGAATATGTTTTTATTTGGCGTTTGTGTTTTGAGCTCTTGGAAACGCTAAAACAAATAAAAAAATTCTTTTTGAAATGGGATAAAGTCATAAAACTATCAAAAGACGTTTGCAAATACGAAATTGCTGGAAAAAAAATCATTAAGAAAAAGTCTTTATTAGTAGTATAGTACTAAAAGAAAATTTCCAAGGATCAAATCAAGAAAATGATTTCATCTAGTACACTATATTTCTTTTATAATCCCTTTTAAAAATGATCAAATAATATTTTTGTGACATTAACATCAAGAATTGTTCAATTTGTCAACACCTCATTATTTAGTTTTACTATTTAAATTGTTTTGTAAAGGCAACATTCGTTCATCCCAACCTCCCAATAGATTTGAGAGAGAAAAATGGAGAGCAAAACAAACAAATACTTAACCCCAATTCTCGTTATATTGATCAGCCTATACTACGGTCCTATCGCGGCCACACCAAGGCCACCGCAACATGGCCAGGCCCATTTCGTGCTGGTTCATGGGGCTGGGCACGGGGCTTGGTGTTGGTATAAACTCATACCAATCTTGAAAGCTCAAGGCCACAACGTAACTGCCGTGGACTTAGCGGCGTCCGGGATCGATCTTCGACGGGCTGAGACTCTATGGTCGGTCGCGGAGTATATTGGGCCGTTGATGGGCCTAATGGAGAGTCTATGTGAGGATGAGAAGGTGATTCTCGTGGCACATAGTTTGGGTGGGCTTGCTATTTCCAAGGCCATGGAGTTGTTTCCTGATAAGGTTCACATGGCTATTTTCGTCACTGCCCTAATGCCTGGCCCGACCTTCAATTTCACTTTGCTTTCTCAAGGGGTATGTCAGTATTTACTATTTACATACCGTTTTTTTTTTTAACGTTTCAGAGTAAAAGAAATAACAACGATAGTGATCAAATTAAAACCGAGTCTTCGTTGGATTAAATTGCTAATTTTTTATTTATTTTTTCTCCCAACATTTCTAACTTTATGCAAGTTGGTGAGGTGGCAAGCTCCACAACTGGACTTGAAGTTTGTATTTGGAGATGGGCCTAATAAACCTCCTACACTTTCCATTGGAGGCCCACTATTTATTTCATTAACTATGTATGACCTTAGTCCTAAAAAGGTAAACAACAAACTAAAATTAATCATAAAATCTAAAAGTACACAACTCTTGTGCTCAAACCATGTATACTTTTTGAAGGACGTGGAATTGGCGGGGTTACTGGTACGGCCACAACGGTTATTCAGCAACGAAGAGTTAGACACAAGTCTTGTGCTCACGCCGGAGAGATTCGGGTCGGTAAATCGGATCTTTGTGGTGTCCGAGAAAGATAAGTCATTGATGAGAGAGTTTCAGCTCTGGGTGATCAAGAACAACCCTCCTAACCACGTGGAGTATATTCATGATTCTGATCATATGGTCATGATTTCTAGGCCGTTAGATCTCGGTGCTCGTCTTTTGTCTTTGGCTAAGAAGTTCGCATGAAAAATATTGACATTTCGATTCAACAGTTTGTTTTTATATATCCCCTATGGTTCGATCAATTCAATTCTTATGTTGCCCGATCCATTGTGTATATTTTATATTTTTGTAGTACGTTTGACTTTTCAAATTTGCTTTTTAGTAGGTTTGACTTTTCAACATTAGCAACTCTAACTAAACTGTTTCATAAAACTAATCAAACTAACCACCACTGGGACTGGGCAAATTATTCGTTAGATTCATTCCGATTCGGTATTCGCTCCAATTCGATCCGAAAAATTCGGATATCTGTTATGAATCAAAGCGGAACAAATAGTAAAATATAGTATCCGTCTAAAGCGGAGCAAATCACAAATACTAATTTTAAAAATCCGAATATCCGCTCCGATCCGTATATTACTTATATATACATATAATATGATAGGTTTATAACGTATGTTTGCATTTTTAGACTTTTTAAATACATTTGGCGAAATATTTATAGTAAGAATAGGTAGATAGATACTAGTTTTTTAATTGAAAATAATTTTTTTTTCTTAAATAAAAAACACATGTTTTATTTTTCACTATCTTAATCTTCCACTTTTCATTTTTATTTAATTATATCGGATAAAATTATGTAATTTAATATATTTATTTACTAGTTAGTTTAAATATTATATTAAAACAATTTTTTTTTTTAAATGGTGTTTTGATTATTTTTTTGGTTCTAAAACGGATATCCGCGAATATCCGGATATCCGCAAATATCCGAAAAAATCCGGATATCCACAATTTCGGATATCCGAAATTTTTCGGAGCAAAGCAAATCGGAAAACTAGATATCCGACAAAAACAAATCGAATCACAAATACTGTATTTTTTCCGGATATCCGCTCCGTGCCCAGCCCTAACCACCACCATGGCATTATGGATCCTGAGAAGATTCAAATATAATAGAACTAAATTTATTAATTATATATGAAAAAACTCGCTTTTGATCCGAAAAAACTAAATGAAACCAAAGTTTTGTTTTTATGTAATATGAAAGCAAATTTACTTTACCATCCTAGATTTGATGAACTTCTGAAAGAAAAGCTCAATCGAGAGCTAAGGAAAAAGGAAAACTTGAATCTTTATTTTTCGCTTCTTCAAACTTTTACATTGCGGCTTAGGCCATTTTTATACAAAAAGCGTATTCAAGGATCTTGTGACACTTGTCACTCTATTCTTCAGTCAGGGATCCGAGAGGATCAAATTTGTTGAATGTCTTGATCGTATTCTCCGTACTGACAGCCGTTGTAGGCACCTTCCTCGTTGTTTCCTCTTTTGCTATGTTTTTGTCTCGTTGTGTTGATAGAGATGATGATCGTTGAGCCTGTTTTGTGTTTGCAGGCGTAATGGGCTTCGTAGATTGCAAGCCCATATTCCCTTTTATTGAAGCTGCGTCATTTTGAGGTTTTGATGAGTCTTTTGAGAGAGACTCTGTTTCAGCAGGAAGGTTTAAATGATCCTTCTTTACAGCCCCCCTCAAACTTGGTGTGGGAGGTTCTTGAACACCAAGTTTGAATCTCAGAGATGCAAAGGCATTGTAGGGCAGAGATTTAGTAAATATATCAGCAAGTTGCAGATGAGAAGGGATGTGTTTTACCACAAGTGCACCAAGAGCGACTATTTCTCGAACGTAATGATAATCCAGCTCAAAGTGTTTAGTCCTCTTGTGAAAGGCTGGATTAGCGGTAAGGTATACTGAGGAGAGGTTGTCACCATAGAGTTTAGGAGTTTGGATCAGAGGAACACCCAACTCTCTAAGAACAGAGCTAAGCCAAGTGATTTCAGTGGCGGTGTCGGATAGTGATCTATATTCAGCTTCGGTTGAACTCCTTGAGACAGTCTGTTGCTTTTGTGAGGACCAAGAGATCAAGTTGGTGCCTAAAAAGTTACAGAAGCCTCCTGTAGATCTTCTAGTAGTCTTACACCCAGCCCAATCACTATCACTATAGGCTCGGAGTATAAAATCAGTATCTTTACTAAAGGATATACCCTTGGTGATGGTTCCTTTCACGCACCGTAGAATCCTTTTTAGAAGCGTGTAGTCTGACTCAGTAGGCATATGCATCTTCTGACACACGTAATTCACTGCAAATTGAATGTCTGGTCGTGTTAATGTCAGGTACTGAAGTTTGCCGGCAAGGCTTCTGAAGTAAGTTGGATTTGCAAATGCTTTATCTTGAGCTTGTACACGGTCTGGTTGCAGAGGCAAAGGAGTAGGCATCAGTGAGCAATTATTCATGCCTGCTACAGCAAGAATATCCTCTGCATATTTTTACTGAGACAGAAATAATCCACCAGAATGAAATTGAGCTTGGATTCCAAGAAAATAGTGTAATTGTCCAAGATCTTTCATCCGGAAATGCTTACTGAGGTCAGTCAAGAGATTGGTGAGGTCACTTGAACTGTTTTCGGTGATGATCATGTCATCGACATATAACAAAAGCATGATAACATCTCTGCCTTTGGTGTAGACAAAGATGGATGGATCCTTTTTGCTACAGATGAAGCCAAACTCCAACAAGTAGATGCTGAATTTATCAAACCAAGCTCTTGGGGACTGATTGAGACCGTATAGAGCTTTGTGTAGACGGCAAACGTGGCTTGGTTTGCTTTGATCCACAAAGCCTGCAGGCTGTTGCATATACACTGTCTCTGTAAGATCTCCGTGAAAAAAAACATTTTGAACATCCAACTGTTTGATTTCCCACTGCATAACTGTTGCTACATGAAGAACAGTTCTCACACTTGGCATTCTAACCACTGGACAATAGGTTTCCAAGTAATCGATGCCTTCTTCTTGAGCAAAGCCTTTGGCAACTATTCTAGCTTTGAGCCTTTCCAAACTGCCATCGGCATGAAGTTTTGTTCTAAACACCCACTTGTTACCAAGAACGTGCATATCCGGAGAGTATGGTACTAAAGACCATGTTTGCGTTTCTTTACAATTGTTTATTTCTTCAGACATTGCTCCATTCTAGCTAGGATCTTTAAGAGCTGCAGTGACTATTTTAGGTTCAGGGTAAGCAACTTTATGAGTAAGCAAAACATACCTTGGGCTAGGTTTAGTAATCCCCACTTTTGAACTAGTAATCATTGGATGTGTGACTTGAATGGTTTCTGATGGGGAAGAGGTTTGTTGTAGCTGAGAATTATCAGGGATGTTTGTCCCACTTGATGAAGAATCAGAGCTGGTGCCAATAGAATCAGGATTTTGTCTTGTCGTACACTCAGTACTCCCTTCAACATCAGTGGTAAGCAAACCTGAATTCACTGAATAATCTGATAGTTGTGGCATTTGGTGAGAAATTGCAGGTGGAGATTCTGGAGGCAGAGCACTCTGAGTGAGTTCTAGAGACAAAACTATAGGAACCAGCTGAGGCATGGACGCAGGAGCGGGAGCTGGTTCTGATTGTTGAGCAAGACCAGTAGTGAAGCTTCTTTGCCAAGCTGATATCAATGGCGTGACTTTGATTCCCTGCAGATGTTGATAAGTAGAAGCAAAAGGGAATTTCTGCTCATCAAAGAAGACATGACGGCTAAGAAATACTCTACCAGTTGTAGGGAGGAGGCATCTATAGCCTTTGTACTTTTCATTGTAGCCAAGGAAGACGCATTTTAACGACCTTGGATCAAACTTATTCTCTGCATAGTCACAGAGTGTGGGAAAGCAGGCGCAACCAAACACTCTTAGTGATGTGTAGTTTGGTGAGTGTTTGAAAAGCATCTCATAAGGACTGCAATTATTAGCCAAGACAGAAGATGGAAGAAGGTTAATGAGGAAGTTTGCAGTAAAAAAGGCTTCTACCCAATATTTCTGAGGCATATGGCTTTGAAACATCATTGATAGTCCTAGTTCGGTGATGTGCATGTGCTTTCCCTCTGCTAATCCATTTTGTTGAGGCGTGTAAGGACATGACACAAGATGTTGTATACCAGATTTCTTTAACTGAGACAAGAGTCGATGATTCATGAATTCTCCTCCACCATCAGATTGAAAGGTACCAATTTTGTCCTTAAATAGATTCTCAACCAAAGCTTGAAATTGAAGAAAAACCAAGTAGAAATCAGATTTCATCTTCAAAGGGTAGAACCAAGAGAATCTTGAGTATTTATCTATGAAAATAGCATAGTAACGAAATCCTTGTACAGACATTATTGGCGAGGGTCCCCAAAGGTCACAATGGATCCTTTCTAAAGGCCGAAAAGCAACAAAAGATGAAGCAGAAAACGGTAATCTAGAGCTTTTGCCGAGTTGACAGGCTTCACATGGCAACTTGGTAGCTTTATTGATAGAGATAGCTTTAGAAGTAGATAGAAGCTGGAGGATTTGAGAGTTAGGATGCCCAAGCCTTCGATGCCAGACTTCATCACTAGCACAATGTTGTCTTGAGGAATAGAAGACGTTAAAGTTGTTATCCTCCAAAAGATAAAGCCCATCACGGATGCTTCCCAGAGTTAAGAGCTTCTTTGTTTCCTTATCATTGATACGAACACTATCACAGTCAAACTCAAATGTACACGGATAATCCTTTGTAAGTTTTGACACATATAGTAGATACTTAGCAATAGTAGGACAAACCAGAACATCTTTTAAGGGTAAGGTACCTGAAGTAGACGTGATACTCGCTGAGCCTGTGTGTGTGATTGGCAAGTAGTTTCCATCACCTATCATCACTGAATCTGAGCCATTGTAAAGCTGAGCTTGCTGTAGGTTGTGAGGTGAATTAGTGACATGAGCTGAAGCTCCTATGTCTGGATACCACTCTTGTCCTGATGAATCAGTCACATCCGTTATCCTCATGGCAGCTAAAGCTTGTGGAAGATCTTCAGCTTGATAGCTGTTGTTAAACCGATGCCAACATTTCAGAGCCTGATGACCCATCTTTCCGCATATCTGACACACTGGCCTATGATTTTCACCATAGGGGCTAGAGTTGCTGGAGCCTTGTGATATTTGTTGGTGAAAACCACGACCTCTGGTGGAAAAGGATCCTCTTCCTCTGTTAGAGCCAAATATGCCATAGCTGTTTCTTCTTCCTCTATTGTTGTTGTAAAAGGAGGTAGGAACAACAGATCTTTCTATGTTAAATGCCATGTGTGGAGTAACATTAGATCCAGTGGTATAGCTTTGGAGTCTATCATCAAAGGCTGTTAGACGTGGAATAATATCTTCATAGGTTGGTGGAGGATGTCCATCCATAGCACCTTCAATACTGGTCTTTATAGGTTCATAATCTCTTCTCAAACCATTTAAAGCGGCAAAGATTTTCATCTTCTCACTCACTGAATTTCCTATGGAGACTAGTTGGTCACACAAGCTCTTAACATCTCTAAGATACTCAGTCATAGTTTTAGCATCTTTAGAGACAGTTTGTAGGCCTCTTTGCAACTCAAACAACCTAGAGGATGAAACCCTATTGAAGTGTCTTGTTAAAGAGAGACATACCTCTTGAGAAGTGTTTGAGCCAACGACCACACCTAAAATGTCTTCCGATAGAGATCCAAGCAACCATGCTCGGACCACTTGATCAGATCTCATCCATGCTTGGTAATCTGGGTTAGTGACTTCTCCGGTGGAACCATCTATGCCTGGAACAATGATAGTAGGGGACGGAGCTGAAGTAGCACCGGTGACGAAGCCGAGCAAATCTTGACCAGAGAGGAAAGATTCGAACTGAAATTTCCAGAGGATGTAGTTCTTTTCTGTGAGCTTAACGGTTACACAGTTGGTAATACTTAGAGTAGGACACGAATAGAGCTCCATGGCTCTGATACCATGAAAGAAAAGCTCAATCGAGAGCTAAGGAAAAAGGAAAACTTGAATCTTTATTTTTTGCTTCTTCAAACTTTTACATTGCGGCTTAGGCCATTCTTATACAAAAGCATATTCAAGGATCTTGTGACACTTGTCACTCTATTCTTCAGTCAGGGATCCGAGAGGATCAAATTTGTTGAACGTCTTGATCGTACTCTCCGTACTGACAACCGTTGCAGGCACCTTCCTCGTTGTTTCCTCTTTTGCTCTGTTTTTGTCTTGTTGTGTTGATAGAGATGATGACCGTTGAGCCTGTTTTGTGTTTGCGGGCGTAATGGGCTTCGTAGATTGCAAGCCCATATTCCCTTTTATTGAAGCTGTGTCGTTTTGAGGTTTTGATGAGTCTTTTGAGAGAGACTCTGTTTCAGCAGAAAGGTTTAAATGATCCTTCTTTACAACTTCAACATGGTAACATATTTCATCTGAGACCTGAATTCGTGTCAAGATCATACTTAGTTAGTATTACTGACGACTCAAAACCAATTTTAAGAGTTTGAGGCTTTGATCGGTACGGTATATATACCACCTCTTGTGTACGGATATAAATAAATAAATAAATATATATATATATATATATATATATATATATATAATTATAGAGAGATAATATTCCCATCTTTTATTATACCACAATTTTTTAGCGTTTATGATTATATTTTATTTTTGAGAAATTTCTTAAAATACTATAAAAATAAGGTTTTGTTTCAAAAATATCATAACTAGTTTTTTTTCTAAAAATACAATTAAAAGTTTTTTCTTTCCAAAAATACAACAAACACTAAATTTTTTTTTTAAGAGTTTATAATTTAAATTTTTGGGTTTGAATTTAGTATTTTGGATTTACGGTTTAGTTTTTAGGGCCGGTTTATGGTTTAGTGTTTAGAGTTTAGGATTTAGTTTTGAGGGTTTAGAATTTAATTTTAATTTTGTGCTATTTTTGGAAAACAAAAACTTTTAGTGTTATTTTTGGAAAAAAAAACTAGTGGTGCTATTTTTGGAACATAAATTTAAAAATGTGCTATTTTTGAAAATCACCCCTAGAGAAATTCTTTGACTACCCCACCAGCTTGCTTCTCCATGTCCAAAACGTGGTCTTCTCTCAATCCACCTCTACCAAGGGTAAGTTGGTTCAAGTCTGTGTGGTTTAAAGATAGGATTCCTAAACACTCCTGACCGGCTACGCGGTTGGGGGCTAGATATTCCAAATCAATGTCTTCTTTGTGGCATTTTAGAAGAAAGTAGAAGGCATTTATTCTTTGAATGCACTTATTCTCTTGAGGTTTGAAACTCCTTCTTTACTCATGTTGATCTTTTTCCTCCGATTGATTTTGAGGATATTATTGTGTGGATTAGGTCATTTTCTCGGAATGCAAAGCTTCTGTCGATTTGTAAGCTTCTTTTCCAGAGTGTTATATACTACTTGTGGAAAGAGCGAAACTCAAGATTACACAATTCATCTTCTAAACCGGGTCAAGTCATAGTTAAGGAAATTCAACTGATCTTAAGAGCAAATCTTGCGGGTTTAGATCGAGCACAAATTCCTTTGCAGCTAATCCACATTCACGGCTATGAGACTTTCTTATCTACTTGGTTCAGGTATTGCCAATACCAATCCGCCTCCACCATCATCTACTGAAGTAATTGAAGTCACCACATTCGGCTCTCTCTTACTTTGCTTCACATTCGTTTCGAATTTCTATTACCTTTTCATTATGCTTTCCGTCTATTTTAGTCATCTTTAGCAGGGATTTTAGTTGTCTTTCAAAGGATATCTCTGTAAGGTAAACAAAAGATGAATAAAAATGAGTTAATTGGATAAATAGTAACGAAAAAAAAACACCCTCTTACAATATAACCAAAATCCATCCATGTGTCCATTTTCTAGCCACAAATTTTAGGGTTTTATGTTAGTTTTTTAAAAAATAAAATTTTTGGTTATCTAGCAAATTGTCCCATAAAATATTTTTTTTTTTTAAAATGTAGAAAATAAAAAAATAAAAATAAAGGTTAGCCACGACAGAGGGACCGGCGGGTAACTAGTATGAATCCAGTAGACAATTTGATGTTGTTTTGATTGAATATTTTAATAATTATTTTGATTAACTTGCGTGGATATAAATACTTTTTAAATTTCATATGTTCCCTTTGCAGTGTAAGGCTGACGTAAGATCTTGATTAATATTGGTATATACATCACATGATGTAAGTTGATACTTTATTATGAGGAATCAGATCATTCTCTATATAGGAAAGCAACAAGTGTTGATCATAAAGTGCATGAGATAATGATTATTAATTATTTCTTTATTTTTGAATTATTAGTTTTTGTTTACTTTCTCTATTTCATTTTATACGAAGTTGTAGGTTTTACACACGGATTAATAAATTATCTAATTTTTTAGTTGTACAAAACAAAACATATTTTATTATTAATTTCAAAAAAATTCAATCAATAATAAAATAATATATAGAATTTAAAGAGTCAAAAACAACAAAAATATATATAATTAATTTTGCATAGAAATTTGAAAACATCACTTAAAATAAAATAAAAAAACCCTCTAAAATCTCATTTAAATTGAAACGGAAGAGGTATTACATAAAGTGGAATCTACCTGTCATTAATTTTGCGATATTCACAAATAACAACATTGCTTATTGTTAAAACAACATAATTTTCCTAATAGTAATTCATATTCAAATGTAATCCAAAACCAAACCAAAAATCAATCTAACCCAAAGTGAAGATACTATCATAAAATCCAAACTAATTAAATTTAATAGTTTGATTTCACTACGTTTTTCAAATTTTCATTATATTAGCTAAAACAATCCTTAACTAAACTTAAATAAAAAAAGCAAAGTGACCTGAAATAAGACGTGCTTGCAAAAGAGGTATTTTGGCCCAATCATTGTATTCTCTTTCAAAAGAATCCGCCCTAGCCTTCTTTTTTTCTTATCTCAACTGCGGTCTTTCATACGTTGGTTTTCGCCGGTATTGTGAGAAGACAATGACACTATTAATTTTTACTTATTTAACCTTTTTCTTTCATTAGTTTTTCATGTAGCTTTGCACTATTTAGTAATATTTTACTTGCATTTTAGTTTGATTTTTGTGTTCTAGATTTTTAGAAGTCATAGGCTAGAGTTTGGTATTTTTGGAGTCTTTTGGAGTCTTTTCAGATTAAAATAGAGCTAGAAGTCATTCATGGAGGCTTGGCATAAAGATTGGAGCAAAGAGAACCGAAGAAAAAGGATTTTGGAGCAAGCGTTGCAGTGATCGACCATCAACCGATCACTGCAACCGATCAGAAAACCACCAGTGCAACACCTCCCCTGAAGTCCCAGTGATCAGTACGGGTGATCGGTTTGCAACCGATCACGAAGTGTTCCAGTGATTGATTTGCAATTGATCAAACTCCTGATCGCGGAGACATTTTTTAAAAAATCTTAGGATCCGATCTGGTTTGTCCCGGGTCGACCCAACTCGTTTTCCTTTAGTATAAATACATCTCTAAACATATTTAAACCACAAGTTTGATTTGTCTAAGGTTCTTTGAGATTCAAAATACATTGGTTATGATTTGTAGCTTGGATCTTTGATCTCTTTGATGATTTAGTGAAGTTTATCTTTATCTTTTCATCTTATCTTCTTAATCATGCCTTATTCCATAATTCTTTTTGTTGTTTCTTTAGTCATGTGTGAGTAGTTCATCTTTAAAGCTTGAGTCTAGTATGTTAGGGGAGTTTAGTGGATGATTAGGTTTAGATTATATGTTTCCTCAAGTTAGTTTGTACTTAATGCTAATATTTGACATGATCACTCAAATCTAGAGCCTAAGTAGATTATCGTCCGAAAAGTGTTTGATGAAATGCTCGAACCAAAATTAACTTGGAATTTCTTCCTTAACCAATGAAAATTGATATTAGGATGATTAGTGAACCAATTGGACTTGTTTGTTAATGCTTATTGATTACCAAATCTGCAAATGAAAGTTTAGCTAAATTGGATGATTAGTGAAGTGATTAGTACCATGAAAGTGGGTTAGTCAAATTAATGTGATCCATGTTCTAGGATTAGTCTTAATTAGAGTCTTTCATCATTGATTAGTCATCATACTCCTCTCAATCCATTGGTAGACTCAAGACTCATTATTTTCCCATTAAGAGTTTAATCCATTTCTCCTGTTTGATCTTTTATTGCTTTGTCCTTTGATCACTCGTATTAATTGCTATTCTCTTGCTTAGTTTATGCTTTTTTAATTTCATTTAGTAGTTTAAGAAACCGAAAACCAAACAAAAATTTTATTCCTTAGCTTAATTAGAATCCTTCGTAGCTTAGTGTGTTGATTCCAAATTTTTCTTGTGGTTCGACTCTAAACCATTACTATAACGACTAATTAGTGTGTTTTGGGTATGAATTAGGATTATTTGAGAATCACAAAACCATTTACATCAGGAAAATTTCTCTGCTTTTTCTTCTTTGTTTTCTCTCCTTCATCCGTGATTGTGGAGGTCCTCGCCATCGCGTTTTGGTTGGTTAGGATTGGGCTTCTGTGGCCTGAGTGTCTCCTCGACTGTAGTTGTTCGGGGTTTTGCTTTCTGGATATGATTTCTTTGGGGATCGAAACAGGTGAAGTGAGGAGTCTGTTCTTGGTGGTTTTGTGTTTGGTAGCCACGGTCACTCTGGTGTTTGTAATGTGTTTCAACCTGCATTTTTGAGATGTAGTGGAGTAGATTCAATTTCTGTTCTGGCGGCTTAGCGGCGAAGCGGGTGTCTCCGGCGCTCGAGTTTCTGTGGTCTCTGCTCTAAAAATCTTGGATCTATTTTGAGGAGAGCAGATCGATCTTAATGGAGTAACCGTTTTTCTCTTCCCAGATGACATCTTCTGCGGGCTTTGCATGGTCGTTGTTTGGGGGCTTGTGGATCTTGCCGTCGAGGTGGCGTGGTGTCGAAGTGGGTGCCTTCGGTTTTTGAGATGTCTCTTTTTGAGATCTTGGATCTGTTTTGATGACAATAGATCGATCTCGGCCGAGCTTTCAAGATTCTCTTCGCCAGTGACCTCTTCTGCGGGCTGTGCATGGCCGCTTCGGGAGTTTTTGCGGTAGTTTTGGTCTTCCGTTCTTCGTCGGTGGTGGGGTTTCAGTCTTATGTCAAATCGAAAGGCAGAAGCTAGTTGAGCCACAGATTTCTCCGTTCGCAGCGGTGCTGAAGAACTTTTTCTCTTACTGGTTTGGCTGGTTTTGTAAACTAATTTTGCTTCAGTTCTTTTTAAACCGGGCCTTTCGAGGATTTTGGTTAAAAAAATTATTGTATTTTCGTTTTTTCTTTTTTAATATTTCAGCTCTTCTGTCTTGTTAAAAAAAAATCCAAAAATATTTTAATATGAAAGCCTTTTAAAAAAACCTAATCAAAAGATCAGGGTGATTATGTATTGCGACTTTATTCGTAGGATTGAAATGGACATCAATAGAGTAGTCGATGGGACGTAGCACCAAACCGAAAATTTTGCATAAGTGAGAAATTAATTAGTAAAGATTGTTGCGACTTGCAAGGGCCAAGGAGCATTACAAACGTTTTTTTTTTTTTGAAAAAAGGAGCATTACAAACGTTATTTCTTAAACTTTAAGCTTCAAGGCTTAATTAAACAAAGCACCAAAATTAGCTAACCATATGTTCTAACAAAACTTGTGTAGTTGTTGAATTCCATCCTACTCGCTTTCAAGATCAAACTTTATGTTATATATAGCTAGTGGTGATTGTTTATATATATATGAGTTGCTAAATTGACTGAAAACATTGAGTCATATGCAAAAAGAATGTACCCAAATTGTTTTTTTTTTCTTTTCAGAAGCAACTTTTTATATATTTTTTATTTGTTATAAAAAATTCTTATTTATAATACTACCATCACTTTGAAAAAATCTTATTAAAATTTTTATTTTTGTACTACGTAAATATAAATAGACAAAAAGTTGCAGTTATTTACGAAAAAACTTAAATTGCGTACTACTTGTGAAATATGCGAAGTTATTCATAAAAACAAAGCAAACTTGTGTAGTAGTCTGTTTTTGAAAATCGAAATACTACAAAGCATACTTTGTGGTAGTGTGTGAAACACTCATTATGGACTCTAGGTCCGCAGAGGTTGTTGTTCTCATTCGGATCAGTAAGTGACTCCCGAACCATTCAATCCATTTTAGGATCCAATCATTACACAAATTCATTTATAAGGCTTTTTCGAAGTTCCATACTTAGAGTCGATATGCATTCAATGAGCAAACAAACAATCCATATCTTTATTAGATAATACTAGGATTCGATATAATTTATTCGCTTGCAATAGGCTATTACAAGTTCATCGATCATAACTATCCAGATTGACCACCACCCATCTTCCTGGTCATAAGTCTCGCGCACTCTAAGCCAAGTCTTTCCCGCGATCCTCATTCCGTCTCACTAGGATTATATGCACGAATCAATAACATATTGGTTTATGCGATCAATCTAAGTATCCATGTTTTGTCACTCGGCCCGTTTGTTCAGCTCGAACCCATGGATAATCGCTTATGGTCTAGCCAAACCCTGGCAGATTCAGTCTGATCCCCAAGCCACTCGCCTTGCCGCAATTCCTCCAAGTCTGTACTGTTCGTTCGGCCCAAGTCATGCAAAGATGTGAAGTTCTCCGTTTTCAATCAGCCAATGAACAGTTATGTAGAATATGAATTATCATCCAACCAATCAAGTAAATCTATCAAACAAAGACTTAAGACGATCCTTAGACTTAACCGAAAAACCCGACAGTCAAAGATCTGAGCATTAAAATCCACAGTCACGCACTCACCTTTTTCACGCGGTTTGGTTGAACACTTTTGGCGCATGATCCTACCCTTGATTCGTTCCACTTGACCTAGTTGTTCGTCTAGTTTGACTCACTCGTTCCTACCCTTCTCTTTCCAATTCGATTGCCACTGCGAACTTTCCCGATGCACCCCAACCCTTTCTCTCTTGATAATCTCCTTAATTTTTTATGGGAATTTTCTCTTGTAATCATGAATGGTGAAGAAAACCACTAAGCATATATACAATTCTCGATTGAAAATCGCCAATACTTAACCAAAGGATGTGATATCCCTCCGGCCAATAACTGACAAACAACCCCACATGTTGGCACATGTGGCCACCAACCAACTAGACATCTATTAACTCATTGCCGGTCAACTTGCTCCCCAGTTGATCCAGGTACCGAACACTCTTTTCAGCTACACTTAGCTTCCCGGCAGCTGACCTAGCTGGTTTAGCTAGATCGTTCAGCTCACTTTAGTTCGATGTAATCATCCAGAGCTGATTCCCGGCGTTTCTTTGGCCATCTCTTATTTCCCTCGAACACCCGACTAAGCCTCTTACCCATACAGACTTAGCCATTTATATCTTGACCATAGATCAAGTTTAACTTATTTTCCTTGAATAATCCTCCCAACTCTCGACCATGGCCCATCCCAGCAATCCTAATGCGAATTAGGGATATTACAAGTCATTCCCACTTGAAAAAGATTTGTCCTCTTATCCGGACCAAGTTATTGATCATTTTCCAACTTCTCAAACCGCTTCAGAAAAGCCAACCTTCATCATGTTCTCTGTTTTCTAAGTAGCTTCTTCCTTACCATTTGATATACCTCTATTTTAAATGCTTTTGCATAAGGTTTCTACTATTTCATATAAGTGTTATTATGCGGTTTTATGCCTTTATATGCAGTTTTTCGTATTTGTAGTTTTAAAGGTCTTTACATGACAAATGATCAAAAATGATGGATAATAGAGCAACGGAGGACCAAATCATCATCCAGCCATGTTCCCAAGTCAAGAGCATCGACCAAGTCACTAAATTTCCAAGTTACAATATATATAACCTGAAGTTTACCACTAGTTGGAGGACATTTCGGATTCCTATTTTCATGAATTTTAGTAATATAATAGCATTTTGAATTAGCTTTCATATGGAATTGGTTTGGAGTCATTTGGAGTTGTGGTTAAGAAGTTACATCTACTAAAGATATGTCTGTCTGGCGCGGAAAAAAGGCAGATGCAGAAAAAAACACTTGGCTTTGGTCTAAGATAAGAAACATGCTTAGTTTGGCCAGTGACGCCGGTTCGGTTTCATTCTTATAACTTTACATGCAATGCAAGATGTCATGTTTTTGCCTTTCTACAACCGGAATTCTCATCTAAGAGAGGGAACTTGTGGTTCATATGTATATAGAATGGAACCATTCTTCTCATTCTTCTTCTATGGTCGTAATTTAGAAGTTTCTCGTGTACATCATGTGATTCAGAGATGAAATCGACCTAGAACTATTCGGATCTATGGATCTAGAACCTCACAAACTCTCTGAATCTCTCCGATATCGATTGTGCACAAAGTAAACCATGCAAAGATAAGGGAAGAAGAAGAACACGAAGATTGTTTACCCAGTTCGAGTTTCAATGCGAGATCTCTACGTCTGGGTCCTGGTGGTGCCAAGCAATACACTAGAATCAAGAGAATACAAGTTCAAGATCCCAAGAAAATATTCAACAATGTGTTGATCCGATCTCTCTCTCTCTCTCAATCTCACTCTTTTTCTCTTTCTAGCCCCCTTGATCTTATCTCGATCAGATCTTATCTACAAAAAACCCTAATCCCTTTGTTTACTCATAGAGATAGAGCAAACCCGGTACAAACCTGAAGTAAACCAGTTCCTAATCAATTTCCTTTGATCTCCGGTTCAGCTCTTGTACCAGCTGAAGATTTCACCAATTCCGGTTCACGTGTTGGTTGTCACCTGGTTAACATTCATATTTGTTTTCAGATATAAATCATGTAAATTGTTATGTACTCTTCATTATATGGGCAATAAAAATGATTTGCCACCATTGATGTCAATTTTTCTTGGTGGCATATGTTCTTTCAACCATTTTGGTAAAAAATTTCTCCGAAACAGAGAGCAGTTTGAGGGACGAAGGAGAAGTTTATAGCGAAGCCGCCAACACAATGACATATTACGGTAACAATTTTGTCTTCCGTATAAATGGAAGTTTGTTTTGGATGATTATATTGCTTGTTCGTCTGCGTTATATGGGTTTTTATACTGGTATCGTTGATTATGATTTACATTTTATTTTTTTTGCTAAAACTAGAAAAAAATTTCTATAAATTATTAAATATTAATTTATCGATTAATTAATAATTCTATAAATTAATAAATTTTCAAAATCCCAACATTATTAATTTATAGAGGTTTTACTGTATTAATCAAGATCATAATCACCCTTACACTAGTGAGGTAACAACTTTGTCTTCGTGTTCATGTGTAATCTAGACTCAACTCATAGACCACATAAGAGCTTCAAATTCAGCATGAAGAGGAAACAGAACCCGATTACGTGCATATGATTCCAATAAACGAGTATATAAAAGTCTCTTGAAAGCACAAAACCACATAGATTGTTACATACTGAAAAATATTTTGTAATAAGCTCATGCACGCTTACGGTAGAATTTTCTCAGGAAAAATTAAATAAAATAGATACATTTTAATGATATATCATATATGTAATCAAACCAATTTATTAAGTCTTAATTGCAAATTAATTAATTTAGTCAAAATGTATTTTTTCTGATCAACAGTCAATATGTTTTGATTGTTAGTAATTAAATGTGTTTTATTTTAATTGATGGAAATTCAAAATAAATTAAGTGTGTTGACTTTATTTTGTATGTAACCGACACAAAGGAAAAAACCTTAACTCATGGGTCTAATCGGTTTTTGAGGAATTGAAAAATTGGGATGAATTGGATATGTTTTACACCATCTGTATGAGCTGAATTCAGCTGAAAAATTACACAATATTTTTTTGTTGTTTTCCTAATTGGGTAAATTTGAAATTACTAATATTTTAAGAATATGGCATGACTAATTTGTAATATTCTTATGTTTTTGCTGGTTTATCTTTATATTTATGTTTTAAAGTAAATAATTATAAATCATTTTTTGTAATATTTTTATTGATTGATTTGTGTGATAATTATAAAAACTTCATTTAAATTCAAAATTAGGAGAATGATTTTTTTTTCGACATAACTTTTTTATATTATTAAAATAATTATTTACTTTTGTAATTATCCATAATCTACATAGTTTCTTATATATATATATATATATATATATATATTTTTTTTAATAAATTAATAATATTATAAATTAAAATTTTGGTTACTTCTTTACCAGGTTTAAAATTTTGACAAAAAACAATGTTTATTTAGTATTTTTATAAGTTTAATTAATTTATTTACTTTCAAAAATTCCACCACATTCCGCCATATTCAGTTGTTACCATTTAAATTCAAAGTTTTTATAATTACAAAACTAGGTAAACAAGTAGTTTTACAATTTAACAAATAATTTATCAAACGAATAAGAATTAGATCATGTTCGGGTATTTTAGGTAACTACGAATAATATTGATATTTTATAAATTATTAAATATATAAAACGTAAAATTTAATAATTAATTGGTTTATTTATTTTAGTTTGTTGAATTTTTTTTGTTTTAATTCATTTTTTGTAAGCTTATTTAATTATTATTTTATAAAATTTAATACATTTATAAACATAAATATTTAATGTTTGACAAAAAAACAATGTTTACTTAGTATTTTTATAAGTTTAATTAATTTATTTACTTTCAAAAATTCCATCACATTCCGTCATATTCAGTTGTTACCATTTAAATTCAAAGTTGTTACGCCAGATTCAGCAAGAATCACCAAAAATTAAGCCAGATTCTGCAATTCAGCCAGATTCAGTCGTTACCATAATATTAGGTAATGGTCCTAAATGGTAATATTGTAATTGAAGAATTGGGAGGAATGTGGATGAATTTTTTAACACTATTTTAACTATTTTTTTATAAATTTATTTAATTAATTTAAAAAAAAAAATCAGCAACGAAAATGGCTAGCCCAATAGCGGATTCCGCAGCTGCCACCGTTGGAACCAATGAAGCAAATACTTGACCCATCATATCATCCGAAGAAACGGAAAATACCAAAAAGTTCGAATTCACAGCTAATAACATTGATTCAATTGGCATTGACATAATAGGATTCAGCCGTTACCATTTAAGTTTTAAGTTATTCAGCCAGATTCTGCAAGAAATCACCAAAAATTCAGCCAGATTCTGCAAGAAATCACCAAAAATTCAGTCAGATTCATCAATTCAGCCGGTACCATTTAGACCCCATGTATCTAACAATTTTTCTATCTATTTTTTTTCCTTTACTTTATAATAAAATGCAACATTGGAAGATAAATAAAAAATATATTTTCTCTATTTTTTATAAGTGATGTTTAAGGTTTTTTCACACCAATTAATAAATCATTTAATTTTTATTATTTTCTAAAATAAAATATTAATTATTATTTACCTAAACATAATTCAACTAATAAAAAAATAATCTACAGAATTAAAACAGTAAAAAATAATAAAAAATTAATGAATTACACATAGAATAGTGAAAATATCATTTAACTTGAAACAAAAAAAAAATCTCTAAAATACCATTTAAAAAAAAATAGAGGGAGTATAAAAAACCGTGTAATCATCACGAAAAAATTAACCTAGCTAGTATGTTATAAGTAGTAATGTTATGAAGCTTGAGACGGCATAATGTGGTATTGGAGTCAAATTTTTATGTTGCATTTAATGTATATTGGCTTATTGAGGATATCATATTCGGTGATGGACTATATAATATTTTAGATTCCATAAAATATTGGTTCGTGTGAGGAGAATAAAACAACGGTTTATCTATTTGCAACACAAAATGCATTTTCAGGAGTTTTATATGACATGCTGTGGTTCGGCTTGTTCCGTTTTAGCTTGTTGTGGTTCGGCTAGCCGGCTAAGTGTTGCTTCCCTTTGTCTGTATCTACCTTCGGTTTGGATGGGTTTAGCTGTTAGGGTTCGCTTTTAAGACTTAGGTTTTGGCTCATAGAATTTCTGCATTTTTGTTCTTCTTCGGTTTTGTTGTTTAGAGTTCATCTAGGTTATATTATTTGGGTTCTTCTTTCGGATGGTATCTTGTTGTGGAGACATTTACTAGTCTTTTCCGGAGATTTTTTTTAGGTTTTGGAGTTTGGTATCAGAACGAAGCAGTGGGTTCGATCTTCAATTATTCTCTTTCGAGGAATTGGCCAGTCTTTAATCTGTAGATGGTTGAGGCTTGTTTGCGAGTGTCTGCATGTAAGAGTTGTTGGTCTTCTTTTGCGTCTTTCCAATCATAGTGCAAAGTTTATTCTTTGAGACTAGGTTCTCTCAACTGCCTCGTTTCTTTGGAGAGGTAGTGAAGATGTGGTATCTTTGTTCTGTTCTGTTTCGGTCTTACGTTCTTTTCTGTTGGTGCTGTTGCTGGTTGAGCTCGATTTAGTTCCGTCTTCAGGGCTTCCAGTCTTCAAGAGTTGCCATAGATTTTGGTTCTGCTTGGAGTTTATGTTTGTTGGCAAAGCTACTGCTTCTACTTGTTTCCTAGGAAAGCCGTGAGAGTGATCTGGTTCAATTGCTCAGTGTTAGTGACTAGGATTTTTTGTCTCTTTCCTTTGGTCCCATTTTTTGTTGGATTAGGGTCTTGTTTTCCTATTATAGGGCTTTTGGCTCTCGAAAATGCATGTATTCCGTTGGTTTTGTCTTTCAGGATATCTTTTTATTCGCCGGCTTTATGTAATTTCAAATCTTAGTTTATATATAAAAATATCAGATGACAAAAAAATATATGACATGTGAAGCAAAATAATTTTTTGTACACCAGCAAATGAGGACAACGCAAGGAAAGATAGCGAACAAAGTATGATTTGATACACACACAGTTTTGCTTTATTCTAGAATGGCACTTAGAGCATCTCCATTGGAGTCTTTCATTGAGAGACTCTCCTTAAAACAAAATTAAAAAAAAAAGTTTCTTTAATGAGAATTGCCTAGAATCAGTTTGAGAACCCATGGAAAACCATCTCTCTCATCAAAACATTGACAATTTGACATATGTTCTTTTATAAGCGATTCACTTTTTTTTTTTGCAATAAATCATATTCTCCATAGTTTAATAATTTATTTGTTATTATTATTTTTTCTTTATAAATCATAAAATAAAATTATCTATATATCAAGCTCCATTATGCATAAATTTAAATTATATATTATTATTATTTTCAATAGATATTACTTAAGGTTAATTAAAAAATTAAATTAATATTTTTTTAGCTAATACAATAGTATAGTATATTTTTTTTAAACTGAGATTTTTTAAATTAAATTTATATTTTGATATATTTAATAATATTCTAATTGATATTACTTAAGGTTAATACAAAATATTAAATTAATAATGTTTTAGTTAATATAATATTAGTTATATTAATTAGTGATTATTGCTATTAAAATTAAGATTATTAATATTTATGATTTATTATTTTTATTTTTATAAATAAATATAACTAATTAATACAATTGAATATATTTAAGATGTAATTTGATATGTTTAAAAATATTACTAAAAATTTAGCATAAATTTTTGAAATTAAATAATATTAAAAATATTAATATTATATTGATGAGATAACCCAAATGGTATCTCACCAATGGAGATAGTATTTGGTATTAAGATTCTCAACTAAAAATAAATTAAATATATTAATATTATATTGGTGAGATACCCATATTAAAAAATAGAAATACAATTTAATTTTTGATAAGTAAACTTAATTTTTCATATATATATGTTTCCCCGTTAGTATATATTTTTAGCTAATATAGGTTACAAAGTTCATATATTGAGCCTAAATATTTGAATTCAAAAGTTATTCTTCTAGTTTATGTTTATTTATTATACTTTTTAATATTGAAGAAAGATTTTAAAAAGAAAATACAATAGTATTGGATAGTAAAAAATAAAAGTTCATATATTTCAATAACTTACCAAAATTATTGTATTCAACGTGACATAATTGAACTTCCATATTTATATGTTGTCGTCATCGTAACTACAGTCAATTATTTTTTTCAAACATAATTGTATTTCTAAGTTTGGTCACCTCATTATTCTATAAATCTTCTTTGAGTTGTCTCCGAATTTTTAGAGTCTATCATTATTCAGTATACAATACAAGTATCTAAATTTGAGAGAGAGAGAAAAAAAACAAATATGGCCAAGCCAACTTCTACACTTGTTGTCCCCATCATCTTCCTTGTGATGTTTGCCTTAGGTATACATTTATTTTAAGGTTCATTCATAAAGTATATTCACCTTTTTTTCTTCACAAAATTACTTTAATTTCAGCTCAATTCGTTGGCACATGCCTCAAATATTGTAGGCTTGTAATTGATTATGATGTTAGGCTTGGATATACATTTACTTTTCTCGTTTACTCATAGCAATATTCAAAGATGTTCACGTAACTCTACTGTAATTTTTAGTTTCGGCTTTATTCATTGGTAAATATATCATATATGTTGTAGTTTAGTGTATTGATACCTCCCAAGTCTTAATAAATTTTTGTTATCTAAATATAAAAGAAAACGATTTTATTTGATATAGTTGAGCAGAATATGGGATGTGACTCGGTTCTTGGCATCGGTTGCGATCATTGCAGACAAAAATGCAGTGTTTATGGACCAAATACAACGGCCAAATGTGACCGCCGCTATGATGAAGGTGGTAGATGTATTTGCACTTTCCCTTGTCCGGCTGATAAGATTCATATGTGATTCCAATAATATATTGAAATGTTAAAATCTTCAAAATGTATAAGCAGAAATCTTAATTTAAATGTCAAAACCATATGTGCTAAGGTCTTTCATAATATTTTAAAGAAATATTTCCGATTGAACCTTTGATGCCAATAATGTTTATAAAACAAAGAACTGATAATAGTTAGATGTTGGTCGTAAGGGTTAAAACTAAAATATTTTTCTTCGTATCAAACCAAATTTTGTCTAACAAAATGAGACTATAAAAATTAACACTGAAATTTCTTTGATTTACGGTTTTACAAAATGGAACTTTGCTTATTTCCAATTGTATGAAACCAACAGTTATTAAGAAGTGTTTATAAATTAAACATGTTTTTTCTATGCAAAAACTTGGTATCGTTGATTATGATTTACATGTTGAAGGTAACAACTTTGTCTTCGTGTTGATGTGTAATCTAGCCGCATCTCATAGACCACATAAGACCTTTAAATTCCGTATGAAGAGGAGATATAACCCGATTACTTGCATGTGATTCTAATAAGCAAGTACAATAGAAACTCTATAAATTAATATTCGATAAATTAATAAATTTCTTCGGTTCGAGTTGGGCCAATTCAAAATATAACACAATTCGATAAGATAATAAATTTTTAAAAAATCCTATACAAATATATGGTCTCATTAATATCATAAAATAATAATTAGTATATATTTCTTCCATTTTATAGTAAGTGATATTTTAGGGGGAAAAATTATTTCAAATTATATTATATTTTTAACTATCAATAAAAAAAATTATTTAATATTTTATTATTTTTAACCATTTGTATTCTGTAAATTATTTTATCATTGGCTTAATTGTATTTTATAATAAAACTTGTTTTGATGCTATTTTAAGAAATTACTCATAAATTAATAATTCTATAAATTAATAAAATATTATAATCTCAATATTATTAATTTATATTGTTTTTACTGTAGATGTGTAGTTGAGTCGTTTAAGAACACAAAACCATATAAAGTATTATATATAAGTATATGTTTCTCACTTACATACTGAAAAATATTTTCTAGTAAGTCAATGCACACTTACAGTAGAATTTTATAGAAAACGTTAACAAAAACATAAATACACTTTAATACTCCGTATATATCAAATTACTTGATGTTTTAAAAAAATTCTTTTATATCAAATTAGATGATTTTTTCAGTTTTTAATACAAAATTAAATATATCTTATTTGATATGACTATTTGTATTATGCAGTTGATTTACTATTGGTTAAATTAAGTGGATAATAAATGATATTTTAATTTAGAAAAAATAAATAATTTAATATTTTCTTAATTTGTGTATAAAATCCTTACGCATCAACTATTATAACACAGACGGAGTAATATACATAGTCAAATTAATTTATTAAATCATAATTGCAAATCAATTAATTTGGTTAAATGTATTTTTTTGGTCAACGGTCAACATGTTTTTGTTTTTAGTAACTAAATGTTTATTATTTCAATTTATGAAAATTCAAAACAAATTAAGTGTTTTGACTTTTTTTGTATGTAATCGAAACACATGCAAAAAGATCTAAGTCATGTATCTAACTATTTTTCTATCTACTTTTTTCTTTAATTCATAAAAAATTCAACATTGGAAGATAAATAAGAAAAAAATGTAAAAATCGTGGGATAATTTATCTAGTATATTTTTTAGTAAACATTTATACCTAAAACGGTTCAAAAATTCATACTTGTATAAAATTTACATAAATATTATCAAAGAAAAGTAGACGAGCACTCCGTACTAATTTGTCTTTCTTTATATTGTTTCTGCGTAAACTGAGCGAGATAGAGAAAAATGTAAACACTTCATTGCACTTCACGATTTCATCTAGTAGTATAAATAATGCATACCACTTCTCTGGTGTAAACATCATCTTCACCAGCTTTAAACAATTTATTGCAAATGCTAACTACTCGCCGTTTCTATTGAATTATCAAACAATGCATGTCCTAAGTTAACGCTTCTAATTCATCATTCAAAGGAGAAAGATTTCTCCTTAAATTCCTTGCTCCCATCAATGATCTTTCTACACCTTCTTGGTAACAAAACCATCCTAGACCCGAATAAGTATCTGTCTCTTTCTAGGAATCATTTCTATAGCATATAAGTCCCTCATAACTCGAGAAAACCATGGATGGAGCAGTATCGTATGATTTTATTTCCATGTCAATCAATTGGGCCGAATCCCAAGTGGATGCTTTAGCCTCTGCGAGTTTAATGACCTCTTGTGGATCACAATTTAAATTTGAATAAATTTATCATCCCGAGCTAATTTCCAAATGTACCATATAATTCAAGAGAATTTTTTTGTTATGAATATCTTGCGGGAGTCGCCAAAAAAACCCATATTTGAAAAAACTGAAGTCATAGGAAAGAAACCAGGATTCGTTGGAACGCTGGATATCGCCCAAGTTTGTAACGTCGGTAGACATTCAAAGAGAACATAATTTATTGTTACATATTCCGCCCCACATCGGACACATTGTGTATCACAATTAATTCCTCTTGATCGCAAATTTATTAGGACTGATACACATCCCGATAAAACTTGTCAAACAAAGAATCTTAATCTTGGTGGACATTTCAGCTTCTGTGTGTATGCATGTAAAGTTGTAACGTCTCGTCCGTACAACCGTTTAAAATGCCCAATGGATGAATGATCTTGTTCAGTACAGTACAATACCCCGACTTAACCGTATATTTTCCAGACTTAGTGAAGTGTCTCCTCGTATGTCTGGTCTAGGAGTTCTACTTATAGACATATTGTGAATAATTGAAGCGTCTTCCGGGTCAATGATTGCATCAATCAAAACTGTATTCCATGTCCATGTCACTAGATCGATCAAATGATTGACTATAAAGGATGGATATTAGTTATGCCCTTTGCATTTTGCTGACAAACCATATATTTTCCGGACTTAGTGAAGTGCCATCCTTGTGTGTATGGTCTAGAATTTCTACTTATAGGCATGATGCGAATGATTGAAGCATCTTCCGGGTCGATGATTTCATCAATCAAAGTCGTATTAAATGTCTTTATCACTGGATAGATCAAATAATTGACCATAAAGGATGGATAATAGTTATCCCCTTTGTATTTTGCTGACCTCGGGCAAGTAGTTACATACTGAGATAGAGAAACTTGAACCAACTCTATTAATTAACCTTTTGTAACCAGAGGTCGAGCCGAAACAATGTTCCTCCAGCCAAACGATAGGAAATATGATTTGTTGGTGTCTAAAGGGTTCGCATTACAAAAATATCATCCCTTAAACATCTTAAAAACAGTGAATACGGAGTATCCATTTAACCGTAAAGTTATTTCGCTAGTAAAGATGTGTTAATATCCTCAAGAACTTGAAAACCAATCCCCCCCCCCCTTTGATTTTTAAGGGCATAAATTCTTCGATTATAAGTAATGCATGCCTTTCTGTTGACAATTTGAGCTCCACCAAAACTGTGCCACCGCACTAGTAAGTTTTGTAGTTAAAGATTTAGGTAACCGGAAACACGAATCGATCCTACTTCTGGGTTGTCTCGATCAACCTGGACTAAGGATAAAACTAAGTTTAACAACTATTAGGTAGGGATTTAGGAAGAAAATGACTGAATCTACCACTTACCGACTAAAACTCGACCTACGGTACAGATCTGGTTGAATTTGGGCAGCAGTTCGGACTGGAAACTCGATCTGAGGCACGATCTGGACTGATTTGGGCAAGCTATTCGGTAAGGAAACTCAACCCATGGCTTGGTCTGGACTGATTTCGGCATCAGTTCGGACTGGGAAATCGACTAGGGTCAGGTGTGGGTTAATTTTGGCAACATTTGGGTAAGGAATCTGGTTTTAAAAAATGGCAGCTTCGCCGAGGGTAAGGGATGGTGCGAAATCATTACCCATGGGTTGTATTTATAGAAAAACCCAGCCCATGCATACCCTTAACAAGTGTCTTCCGCTTTTGACAAATGGCGAAGAAGTTTGAAAAATGGTATTCGAATACGACAAATGTCAATGAGATCTCCTCGGATTGACATGTGTCCCACTACAGCCGTTGACCAATCGCAGAATGACACCTCACCCGATCCATGACGAAAACTGCACCTTACCGCTGGTCTGATAAACCTTCGACCACTGGGTCGTACTGTTTCGATCCACGGGTCATAAAATTCGACCAACTGATTGCTTTTCAACCGTTGGGTCATACTTTTCCAACCCACGGGTCATAGAACTCGACCAGAACGTAATTTCCTCGATCCAACTGAATTTTCCCTCGATCTAAACTCCTTCCTAAGTCTTCTTAAGCCTTTCCAACTAGCATTGCCTTGATTTGGATCGTGGTTCTCCCGTACCGTTTCTTTCGTACTTTGCCTTGTTCCATTTTCTGATTTCCTCAATCCATTTGAGTTTTGTTGTGACTGAACATCTTCTTTTGACTTCATTGAGTTTTTCTAACTCAATTCTTCTTGATTCCAACATCTTGATTTACGGCCTATTTCTAGTTTTGATACGGGGTATTACACCCCCCCCCCCCTAGATACAAATTTTAAAGTCCAACCATTGATACGATCCTGAAACCTTCACTAATGTAATTAAAAGTTTGGTTTTTCGCACTTTCCAGGCTTTCTCCAATGTCTAAGTAATATCTCATTCCCCCGAGATTCGAAATCCCTATAATTTGCTTCATCTCACCTCGTATCGAACCATCAACCGTATGTCCAAATTGTAAAGAAGATTTGGTAAAATTTATATGTTGTCTAGAGACAGACTCATATTGTTTAAGGATATGAAAAATATTCTGACATTCCTCTTTATTGGCCTTACAGGAAATAAACTATCATCCTCAAAAACAAGGTTACAAATGAGAGGGGGAAGGGGTGTATATTCCTCTCGCAATTCGTAATCCCGTAATGATTTTTCACGCTCTGCCTTCCGTATATTTGCTATCAAAGCCTTTGTGCAAAGAATAAATAAGTATGGTAATAGGGGATCGTCTTGACGGAAATATCTCTTTGGGATTATTTGTCCACACGTCCAACCATTAATGAGAACTTTATATTGAACATATTTAATACACCACATAATCCATTTTTTCGCGAACCCGAACTTTCGTAAAATATTTTCAATGAAAGGTTATTCCACCTTATCATATGCTTTGCTTATATCCATTTTAATCGCCATGAATTTTTTTTTACATGACTTATGGGTTCGTAATCCATAAAACATATCCTGAGCAATCATGATATTATCTGGAATTAAACGCCCGACGACAAAGGCCGATTGTATTTCCGAAATATGATTTGGCAATAGCCTCTTTAACCTTTGGCATAAGATTTTAGAAATAATTTTATACCCGACATTGCAAAAACTTATATATCCTAATTACGTCATTCTGGTAGGTCTTTATGTCATGGAAATTAGACAAATATTTTCTTATTTAATCTCTTGTCAAAAATCCATGTTCGAAAAAGACCGTTCACTAATCCATTTTTGCCAAGATCATTGAAAAAATAAAACCGTCATTCTATCCGGTCCTGGAGTTTTCTCCAGATCCACCAGAAGTAATGCCTTTCGAACTTCTTCCTTTGTAGCCAAAGCTGTAAGCATGTCATTATGATGGTCTGAGATTAACGATGGAATCCCTTGCAAAGCCTCGTCAAATTCCATTGGTGAAGTAGATCTAAAATAATCATCAAAATAATTAATCGCCACTTGTTCTATATCCTTTTCCGATGTAACCCATTTCCCCAACGTATTATGGAGATCTATAATCAGATTTCTTGCCCTCCTTTACTTGGCTTAGGCGTGATTTTTTTTTTGAATTATTATCCCCTTCCTTCTATCACATATTCCGACTTTTCAGTTTCCAGAAAAGCTTTTCATCTCTATATGCTTCTTTTAGTTTTCGAGTAATATCAATTAACTCATCTTGGGTTTTGCTTTGGGAAAACGGTCAAAAAAGCCCCAACTATCCCGTTTAAACCGAAAAAAGCCTCAACTTCTTCTTAAACGTATTTAATCTCCATCTTTTGTTGGCTTGTTCTTTTTAATCCCCAACTTTCATTGACCAAGCCAATTTAGTCCCGTCGTTAAATTGTTTAACGGATTGATTAGACGGAGTTAGTGACCGTTTAAATTCTCCGTTAGAACAAAACAAAAAGGGGAAAAAATGTCATAAAAATCCCCAACTTTCAAATTTTAGCCATTTAAAGCATGAACTTTGGCGTGGACCATTTAAAGCCTCAATTTTTGTTGACTTATTTTAAAAATCCTCAACTTTTGTTGACTGAACCAATTTAGGCACACCGTTAAGTGATTTAACGGAAACAAAAAACAGAGTTAATTATCCGTTGATGAACGCAGTTAAGTAGAACGACGTCGTTTGGATCTAAAAAAAAAACATAAATTTTGCGAAATAGAGTATTGAACTCATGACCTCTGATTCAAAAACGAGTCTAATGCCATTGAGCTGTTGTGAAAGAAATTATATTAAAATAATTCTGTGATTTGTTCTTTACCGTATGGTAAATTATTTTTCCTCTATCTAGATATTTTTCTTTTACAATTACCAATTTCATCAACAAAGTTTGGCCCATTTCTACCTGAGTTCAACTCCCAACCTTTAGAGATTGAGTCCATTAAACCGTCTTGACCAACCCGACGTTTATTAAACCGAAATTGGTTATGTCTCCTTGGAATTTTATCCTCAATTGTAGCTACTATTGGTTTATGATCCGGTTCAACCATAGCCAGATATTCAACATATTAGTAGGAAAATATTGTGTGCCAATCTTCGTTCGCTAGATCACGGTTAGAAAACATTGTATCGTTTGGGAGTTCCACCTTCCTCTCCAAGACATAGTATTTTCTAAATGTGGAAAGTCTAATAATCCACAATTTCGGATCATGATATTAAATGACACAAAAGTTGACGTGTGCCGCAAAGCTGCACCTTATTTTCATGATTACAGTTATTTCATTTAGATCCCTAATTATAAACCAATAATCGCACCGAGATATACCCGTTCGGGTTAACTGCTCACAAACTTGATCATAGCTTTATTCTCGCAAATTCTATTGTGTGACACTTGGTTTTTGTTAATTCGATCCCTAGATTACTACTGCAGTAGATTTTATAGGATTCAAACTATGTGTATCACAATCTAACAGGTTACATTATGACTCAAAACAATCTGAGTTTCTCAGAAAAATTTGTGTCTTAAACGACCGAGTTACAATATTCACCAGAAGCAGAGATCATTCAAAGATGTCATGATAACGATGATTTTAATGGAACCGCAGATCTTCCTTCCTAACTTTCAGCAGCTTCTAATCAATTTCTATGGTAAAAGAACATCATAAGCTGATATTGGTCTTTGATTTGCCATGATCAATCAAGTATCAGATTTTTCTACATCCTGTTCTAAATTAGACATTGCCTCAATTACAGATCAGTGGATGCTGTCATTCGGAGTAATCCCTTCAGGCTTCATTCCCTTGCCTATAACTTTCTCAAGCAACTCATATGCTTCCTTCGTTTTCTTTCTTCTACACATGACATAAATAAGCGATGTATGAGTAAACTGCGTAGGCTGAATTCCATCGGTCATCATTTCGCCGGTCAAAGCAAATGCTTTCTTTGCATCTCCATGCTGACAATATCCGTTTATGAGCATTTTGTAAGTAAGTGACAATATCCAAGGCAATACCTTTCTATCTAATCTCTTTTATCAATATCTCAGCGGCTTCTATCTTATTCTCCATGAATAAACCATGAATCATCGTGCTGTAAGTATAAAAACGTTGGCACAAAACCTTCTTTCACCATCTCATCCATGTAAGCAAACGCTGTCTCCAAATCCCCTTTGTTACTATAACCATATATCAAAATATTGTACGAAACAGAGACTGGAACCAAACCCATTTCCAAGACAATATTGAACTGTATGTCTGCAAATCTGGTTTAAACCTTTAGATCTCGTTTCACTGATAACCATTCGATCCCCTTCGATTCGTCCTCTCAACGAATACCTTTGAACCAGAGTGTTGCAAGTGACAATGTTAGGTTTGATTCCAAATATCTCCATGACTCCTAACATTTCCTTACTGAAAATATATAACTGAACCATAATTTCTTACTGAAAACTATTCAAAAACCAGAAAGATTTTGTCAATTTGTGAATATTCTCTTCGAATTTAGATATAAAAGAAGTTTTTCTCATGTTTTTTAGAAACCAATAATTCATACACCTCAATTCTCATGTTTCTCTAAAAGTGTAATTTCTTTATATGTAACTTAAAAATTTGTTCTCTCAATATGTCCTTGCAATAAATGGAGATTTTTTATTAAAAAATCGTCAATAATAGACTAGCAACACTAGAAAGCTTATTACATATTAATATTATATGATAACGTATACGTTGATTAGCTTCAATGGATCTTAAAGCAATTAAAACAAAAAATATAGTATAAACGACGACGAATTGATTCATCTGTAAACTCTTCATGATTCTTTTGGTTATAACTTATACACAAATCAACAACTTCCAAAACGCCACCGTCGAGGGCTACTAACTTTAACGAGGCCAAAACCAAAAAAAAAAAAAGTTTAAACAAACAAAAAAAAGAAGTTTATCACATGAATCCAACAAGAGGAATGGGAACGGCGGCGTATGTGTTCCGGCGACCACCGTGAACTGCCGGAAGCGCCGGTGGAGGCTTACGGAAAGCTTCTTCTACTGATTCAGCCACGGTGGCGACGAAAACGACGGCAATCTTCATCAATTCGATGCAAATCTCTAGCTTTTGGGACACCATATTTGTGTTTAATTTGTAGGAGAAAAAGAAAACTGTTTTTCTTCTTCTTTGGTTTGTGTTTTGCGCTTTTGAGGTATTTGTTTTTTTTCTCTCTATGTTTTCCGCGTCTCGAGATCTCGTCTTTGTGAAGTCTTACATGCAAAAGCCGAGTTATATATATATACACGCACATCGGTCCATACAATTATTCGTATGGATTATGATAAATTTAATAATTGGTTGATTGATATGCCACGTGGCGTTTGATTCGCTAGCAACTTTTCTCGGAAGATGCTTCGTTGTACTTTGGTTTATACGAAGAGCCAACATTCTTTGGGGGCATTTCTTTACTTACATATGTGTAAATATATGTCTAACGTTATTATTAACGCATATGGGTGTATATGTATAAGTGTGTTTGTATATATTTTATCGTACTTAAAAAAAAAAAATATATATATATATATATATATATTATCGTAGATACGAGCATGCAAAGTTGTACGTACGATTAAAAAGAGGAATATTCAAATAATTATGAACGATCGATGATTAATTAGGCTTAGGTAAATTAATTAATAATCAACTAAACCTGAAAATTAAAGGATCTTTTCCTATAACTAAATTTTCCTGGAGTCTAGAAATGTCATATTATTTTAACTTACGATTCAAATGAAGGAAATTTGGAAAATTATTCTCCTTGTGTTTTTAAATTTGAAAAATACACCATATTTTTAATTTTTTAAAAACTACACTTTTTAAAAATAAATTTACTAAAATACCCTCACCAAAATTGAATAATAACTTCAATATCTATTGTATTTTAAAAAATTGAATCAATGGGATTTTGTAGTGATAATTTGTTATTTATTTTATTTTATTTTAAATTTATTATCGGAATATTATCCATATTTAGTCAGATGAGTTTTTACATGTGAAATCTTAGGATAGGGATTAATTAAGATTTCAATTCTTGACCAATACAATTCTTTTATTTTCTCATTTTTTTTTGCATTTGATAACAAAAACATGTGAATGTCTTGAAGTAAGAAAGAAAACAGAGAGCATCTGTGAATTCAACAAAATGAATTTATAATCAGTTGCCACTTTTAAACATCTTTTTATGTTTTTTTTTCTATCTTGATTGAAAAGTAAATGAGAAAAGAATAACAATGGAATGTGTATTATCTCGAGTGACACTTAACTTTGATAAATTTTGAGAGATAAATTTTAAAATATTTTAAGAGATTTATCTTATGATAAATTATAAAATATGAAATCAATAACACATCTTTATATAGAAAAAAATTAATGATAATAATTTTCGAATTTAACTTTTGATATATTAATTTTTACTTTTAAATAGTCTTATCACAAATAAACAGAGTTAGCTTTCAAAAATTAATAAAAGAAATATATTTTTCAAATTTAAAAATATAAAAGAGTATTTTTCAAATAAACCCATTCAAATAAAGAGAGCGTTTAAATGGTAACGCGTCCATGTATAAAATCCACGTGAAAATGTATGTTAGCTATTGATATTATTTAATAGATACGGTTTATAGACGGTATCGTTTTTTTTTTTTTGACATATGTATCTATATATCATAATATACAAGGTTTGGTTGAATATGGATTAGGATGAACATTTAGCACCAATAGGACACGAGGACATCAAGACAACTTGATGTTGTTTTGATTGAATATTTTAATAAATAATTTGATTAACTTGCTTGGATATAAATACTTTTAAATTTCATATGTTCCCTTTGCAGTGTAAGCTGACTAATATATGCATACATATACATCACATGATGTAAGTTGATACTTTATTATGAGGAATCAAATTAGTCTCAATATAGGAAAGCAAAAAGTGTTGATCATAAAGTGCATGAAATAATGATTATTAATTATTTCTTTATTCTTGTATGATTGGTATTTGTTTATTACATAAAGTCGAATCTATATGAAGTTTGCGATATTTGCAAATAACAACATTGCTTAATTGCTAAAACAATATGATCGTCCTAATTCATATTCAAATCTAATCCAAAATCAAACGAAATCAAACTGACCCAAATTGAAGAAACTATCATAAAATCCAAACTAATTAACTGAATAGATTTATTTCACTCTTGTCATTCGAATTTTCATAAATCTAGCTAGCACAATCCCTAACTAAACTTAATCAAACAAAAAACAAAGGGACCCGAAATAAGAGAATTAGGGTTCTTAGATAACAAATCAAAGATCAGGGTGATTATGTAATTCGACTTAAATTGTGGGATTGAAATGGACATTAATAGAGTAGTCGATGGGACGTAGCACCAAACCCAAAAAATTGCATAGGTGAGAAATTAATTAGTGAAGATTGTTGCGACTTGCAAGGAGCATTTTACAACTGTTCTTTTTAAAGTTTTAAGCTTCAAGGCTTAATTAAACAAAGCACCAAAATTAGCTAACCATATGTTCTAACAGCCCATGAAAACATGCCACGTGTCTTTCTCGAAGTCGTTGAAATCCTTCCTACTCGCTTTTCAAGTTCAAACTTTATGTTATGTCTAGCTAGTAGTGATTAGTTAATTTTTGGTTAATTTGCCAACTAACCAAAAAAAATTAATAATTAAAAAAAAAAAAAAATTTAGCATATGTGCAAAATATCAACCATTAAATTTAGGTTAAATGATTAGGATTTTTATTATAGTTTTTTTTTGTTATTAAATGCAATTTTCTTTTAATTTTTGTTATTATAGTTTTTTTTTGTTATTAGTCCATAAGACAAAAAAATAAAAGTAACCAATAGACAATATACAGAATCTCATTACGAGATATCTACATGACTATTTTATCAACAAAAGTGGAAAACGCACTTAAAATTTTAAATTTGCTTTTGTTCTAGTGGTAGGTTTAGTGGATATGATCGTCAAATTAGTCGTGCATAATATAACACCTTAATCTAGAGTTGCCGTCAAGACAGATGAATAAACATCTGGTGTATGTATAATCAAATCGAATTTATAATATATTGTAAAACTGATTCAAAATTAGATGGAATTTTAATTATTTTACCTTTATGTTTTTAAATCATAAACCTATCGGTACCAAATTGGAAAAAACCTGATAAACTTTAAGAAAAACTTTTAATTAACGAGACATATATTTTTAGAAATCCTAAAATTAATTCAAATTGACGAAGACTTGTAATTTAATGGTTTATGATAGTATTATTGTTGTGTCATCACCCAGATTTAAATCCAACGTGTAACATATATGTTGTTGACAAAATAAGTTTAACCTGATTTATTTATTTCTAAAAATTGAGTTGATATTCTGATGTTTTTAAAATGTTATTCGTCAAATCGTCAATCTACAAATTTATAGGTCTTAAACTAATATTTAATAATTAGATAAAAACTTATGTTAAAGTGCAATTCATGTTAGTTATGGTGGAATTATTATCTGGGATCCGAGATCCGATCCGGGATCTGCTTCGATCCCCTTCGAAAATTAGGATATTCGGAACGTCTGGATCCAGATAAAATAGTAAAATCTCGGATCCGTAAAAAATGGATCCAGATCCAGATAGTAAAATTTCAAGATCCGGGTATCCAGATCCGGATCCGGACACATTAAATATATTAAAAACATATATATATTTACATCTATTAAGTTATTTATATATATAAACATATATAAATTGATTTTAGGTCTTTTCTAATATACCATATTTATTTTGAAAATATTATTCAAAATTTTAAATTATAATTAAAAAAAAATTAGTATTTTAATTATTATTATTTTATGTTTTTGGATCCGGATCCGGATATCCTAATTTTTTGTCGGATACCCGAAGTCCGGATATCCGGATGCCACAAATTCAGATCTAGATATTTTTGCCATGAATCCGAATATTTTAAAATTCCAGAATATCCGGAATCATTCCATCTCTAATGTTAGTAAGTAGTAGTCTACAATTTGTCAGTATAATTTTTATTAAGTAAAAGACATACATTTGATCTCAAAAAAGTAAAAGACCTACAAAATCACCGTAAAGTACTTGAAAAAAAGAGTATTCATACTAAATAACCATTAACTTTTATTAATTACCATAATTATGAATAACATGTCTTTTCCCAGAGAAATAGCTTGAAAGAGATTGATCACATAAAAGACGGGTTTTTTTTTTTGGTGAATTATAAAAGACGGTTCTTATACACCTCTTTGCCTTTCCGCTTGGGGCACAGAAGAAAAAGTTTGATTGAGTATTAAAAATTAAATGTTTTTCTTTGCAATAAATTAAAGTTTCATAGCTGGTTATTTACTTAATTTAATAAAGTTGTAATTATTTAGCTAATTCAGTTAAAAATAAATGCACTAAATGTTTTATTGAAGCGACGCACAAGCGAAGCAGAACCTTGACCTTACAATGTTTGTTTAGCAACTTGAATATGAGATCATGCGTGTTATATTGCATGCAACACGGAATTTGATTTCATATTCCAGAAACTCTAAAGTCTAATATATACTATAAATAATAGAGATTACGGAAACGTAAGAAAATCTTGTGATGCATGGCGACCTTTAACGACCACATCTTCCTTTTTGATTCTTCTATTCCTCAATCTTATCCACTTATTTAGCCTAATATATATAAAAAGAGCTCTTAAAATTTTAAAGTAATGACGATCATAAAATAAAAACTGATGACGATCATATGTATGTTTTAGCTTTCAATTTTGATATACAGAATTTTAATCATATATAAACTACTGTAAATGCACAACAAATTTTGTAGTAATGTAAAAATCGAATACACAAAGACCAATTGTCACTCTTTAAAAATGAAACTAAGCTAATACAACAATATGATGGTTGTTTGCAATATGAAACGAAAATAACAAATAAATCGGTGTAAACTTATGAATTAAAAACATTGGACATCAGGAAATTTGCAGGTATTCAAAGATTCAGAAATAGACAAATCGCGAGGAAAAGCATTAAAAATCGTTTTAGAACTCAAATTACGAAATCAAATTGATCTACTGTCATAGCATCAATGACTATATCTAACAACCTAAGATCATAAATTGTCGTTTGAATTTAAAAGGTTAAACATGCACTAAAGTCAAGTTTGATATGTTCACAAAATACCCTAATATCAGCTTTCGTTGGTTAGGGATGTTTTGCTCATATAGGTTTTTTCAGGCTTTTAAACAAACACTGTTGGTGCGTTAAACAACCTAAAATCAGAAACTAGGTAGCTAATCAAGTTTCAGCAATAAGAATAACATAGATGAAGAAACCAAGTTATCAATCCCTAAATCAACATCTTAATTCAATCAAACCCTGGAATTCTTTTGAAAATCCTGAAACTCAATTGAAAAACTACTCAGACATGTAGAAATCAAAGCAAAAGATGAAATAATGAAAGACAAGATGAAATCAATAAAATAAACAAGAGGATATAGAAATCTTCTCCAAATTGTCAATAAGGTTCAGAGATCTTCTCCCAAAAAGCTTATAAAGAAAATAAACTAAAAGTCTGAATAGAAAATAAAGCGTTGCCTCCACAATGGCTAAAAACTCTAATAAATAGGTCTAACCATGCTCTGGTTGAAATTTTTTGGCAAAATCCAGTAAAATAAAGAAAACTGAAATTTCCTTTTTTCTGATCGGATTGGGCTTGGATCGATCGATCTGAGCAGGAATGATCGATATGTTCTTCTTCTGGTCGATCTGAAATTTTACGGGCTTCTGGATCGATCGATCTGGCATAGAATGGTCGATCCAAAATACTACGGTGGAATGGGTCAAGATTGGATCGATCGATCCATGTGTAGATCGATTGATCTGACCCATTTTCTGCTTCTTTTCTCTATTTTTTGCTCCTTATATATTAGATTCCATCCAAACATGTTCCAATCCTGAAAAGACTCTAAAAATACAGAAAAAATTCGATAAAACAACGGATATGATCATGATTAAAAACCGATAAAAACCATGATATATCAGACTTCAAACCAATTTGACCAATATATACATTTATAGGTGTACAAGTGTGTACACACAATAAATTTCAAAGGCAAACATGCAATTTAAAAACAATAGGTAGAGATCAAACCCATCTCAATTTAAAAAATATCACATAGATATATGAGGGACATGAATATCTACTCATTACTAATTTGTTTTAAGTTAAAAGCCTATAAATTTTTTTTAAAAAATTTATAGGCTTTGAAATGATAATTTTCCGTTCCATCTTAAATCAAATCACACTCTATATAATCGACAATAAAACTCTATTCAAGCCATTTACAGACCATGGTCAAACTCAAACCCTATTCAAACCATTCACGAACTAGAAACAAATTGACAATGATGTAAATCTTACTAACATTTAACAATGAATGATCAAGTTAAGAATTTTAGGAACACGTGCGAGATAACGAAAAAAAAAAAAAAGGTTCAAATTCATTAAAATTTCATGTACTGATTCTTGAATACATTTTTCGGTTATGTATGGAAAATTTTAAAATATTTATTTATTCTAGTGGGCTGGGTTCTCGTAAACCTGATTTCAGTTCGAGTTAATGGACCTTCTTTACCCTATCTAAAACATAAAATTTAAATTTAATTTTTTTTTAAAAAATGCTACTCAACGAACTAGGGTTGTAAAACTATGGAGCGTGGAGCAGACGGAAGAAGAGACTAGGGTTGTAAAACTATGGAGCTAAAGAAGATGAAGAGATCTTCTTCACATGATGATAATGATATTCCTCTGGATCTAATCGTGGAGATACTCTCAAGACTGCCTGGGAAATCGATTGCGAGATCTCGCTCCGTCTCTAAGCTCTGGTCTTCCATCACCACCACTCCAAATTTCATCAATTCCTTTGCGACTCGGTCCTTGTCATCACGGCCTTGTGCTATGCTAATCTTCGGTAAAAGCGACAAGGTACTCGTTTTCTCTTCTCGGATACACAAGGACGATCCTCAAGTGGAGAAATATCAATTGACAATCCCCAATAATGGTTACCTTCAACGTTACGATTCCGTCCACGGCTTGATTCACTTGCAAACTTCTACAGAGATCATGATTTGGAACCCTAGAATGAAACGCTTCTTCACTTTACCTAAACTTGAATGTCGATACGAAACCGCAGGATTTGTGGGATATGATCCTATTGACGACACATACAAAGCACTCTACTTTCTTGCAGGCGACAAGTTTGGGATAGATTACAACAAGATTGGGATTCTTACATTGGGTGGAGCTCATCAAGAATCATGGAGAATACTATCCGAAGGTTTCCCTATGCATGAGCATGTGAGGAAAGCTTGTGTGCTATGCATTAATGGTGTCCTTTACTACCAATGTCTTTTTGGTTTGCCTCTGGCTCATGCCATTATGAGCTTTGATCTCAGATCTGAAGAGTTCACTCTGATTCAATATCCCAAGGGCAATCACGATCCACGCTTCTTTTTCATATCTTATGAGGGGAAATTAGCTTTGGCAAGTTCCAGTGACTACTATGATGGTGTTGGATTATGGATTTTGGAGAATCAACAATGGATATATAAACATTTTCCTTCACCTCATCTTCCTTGCCCATCATGGACGTTCAAGGGTGTGACTGATGCTGGTGAATTTGTTTTCCTTTGTACACCATTTTATGGATCTCAATTTTTTCTACTTAGATCTACAGAAAGGAGTTTGTTGTATGAATGGTTCCGTATTGTGTATTTTGATCCCAAGAAAAAGACTTTAAGACAAGTTGAGTTTCCAGGAATTCAACTTGACGATGTTAAGCGACTTGGTCTACGTAGACTCGATCTTGTTGTGAAACACGAATTAAGTCTTGTACCAAATCACATTGAGAGTCTCATGTGTCCTTGTAAACAGCTTTCATAATATTTTTTTTCTTGGAATTATGACACTTAGTTATGCAATTTTCTTAAGATTTTTTCTTGTAATCACTGATTGATTGGGGATTTTTTTCATAATGTCACCACAAAGTGAACTTCCGCAGCACTATTTGATAGACCCCAAATTTACACAAAAGGGCACAATCTGAATTGTAAAGAAAATTACAGAAAAAATATAAATCAATACCGAAAATACAATCGGATTATGGAGGTTTTGTGCAGAGGCGAGATGCTTTTTTTTTAATTCTTTAAACACCCATAGTGTGACGGTTTGATTACGTTTAATAATCTCAGGATACAACCGCACCATCTTCTGATTCGCAACACCCAAAATCAAAAGTTTAACGAATGCTAGCGACGTGTGTACTCTCAAGACTCAGAAAAAATAGAGGGAGAATAAACACGAGGGAGATTTTGTTTTCTTGTTGTGTGATCACGTTCTGATCATTTTGATAATCATCCGATTTTTTTTTTTTGATAATCATCAGATTGTACACGAGAGAGAGGAGGATGGTGACTTATAGCCACAACACAAGCCCCAACGTTCGAACACCCAAAAAAAAAATGTACGTGGAGTAGTGCGTTGATTTTGTTCAATTATAAAAATCAATCACCCCATGATTTCTTTTAATCGCAAAAAATCAATCAAGGAGACGTAATATTTGTTGACTTAATCAACAAAATATTGCCAAAATAAAATTTGGATCAAAAGATTAATTATATGGGTCTAATCCATTTATTAATTTTCGAAATCTAAAACCAAAGTCCGGTCTGAGTATCTCATTTCTCCGATACACCAAAGTGTATACAAGATTTTGAGTCTTGTTATGATTTTTCCACTTTATATCCTTGAAGATTTTCATCCAAACTTGCAATGCGTGACATTTCCTAGTTTTTACACTTAGCCAAATTTTTGAAGATTTATAAGCTTTCCACGTCACCCACTTTGAACCTCAATTTCTCATTCAAATTTATTCCGATTTTGACAAATAAATACACTACATTATTTTGTCAAAACCAATTTTCAACACTATGAACCACCGGTACATCGAAATGCTGCATCCACACATTGTTGCTGATCACAAAATTTGTACCAATCACTCACATCACCTGAGATGGATCACTTGTTATCTTTGAAGATTTCTGTCACCTTCCACTTTGGTACTGTTCCTCCGGCTAAACCCAGACAACATCCCACCGAGTCTGTTGTGAAACCCATCCATGTTAGGAAGAGGTTTAGCTTCCTTACCATGTAACAGTTCTAAACAACTTTGCAATGTTTTTGTCAGAAAATCACGAGATTAACTTGTTAAACATTTAATTATACGAGAAAAATACTTACTACGATCTATAATATTTTCTGCCAACACAATATTTATTTATATTATTTCAATATAACAGAATTGCTATATGTTAATGTTATTCTCATTCACACTGCTTTCTTTTCTAGTTTCTTCCATAACCTCACTAATCGTATTTCAAAGCGTCGAAATGACTCATGAAACATGGAAATTTGATACTATCCCATGTAAAATAGGATACAACAACTATTCTCAATCAGTCATTGGGATCTATTATACCTTTCTCTGCTTCTGTTAACTCATCTCTATATTTATCCAACAAGCCATCACATTTCACCAGCAACTCATCTGCCAGAGGCGGTATTGCCGGGTTACGCCCGTCGTTATAAAGATGAGCATTCAACTTGATCTGACAGACATCGTGTCTAAACTGCTCCCGGTCTCTGTACTCTATCTTCCGTACCTTATCCCGGATTCTGGAGAGATCCATCGGGTGTTTGACAACGTCAAGATAGTCTGGAGCCTCCTTCTTCGAAACCGGTTTCAAGAAGAGGTACGACACTTGTACTTCTTTTTCTCTTAGTGTGTCCACTATGCCTTCCAAGATGTTTGCTAGGCCAACCTGTCGGTAAATAAATAGAGAAGAGAAAACAAAGATGAGTTTCACAGAGCTCATAAGATCATGTATCAGTTCATTTTCATCCATCTTCGGATTTAAATTTTAAGGTCTCTCTTCATTTTCTGGCAAGACAACAAAAACATATATGTGATTGAATAATCGGATGGGTCTCAACAACAGCAAATCAGTAATGGTGAGGACATGTAAACACATGAAAGCATGCAATGTGGCTATAGCAAAGTGAAATATGGAAGCAAAGAGAATTATACCTCTCCCTTTTTGCGTCGTTTTGGTTGAGGTGCGTACTCTGCCCTGTTCCATTCAAAGTCAGAGGCATACTGGCTTCTGACTTTCTGAGATCTTTCTAACAATCTTCTATCGTTTCTTCGAGGAGGATAATCTTCTACATATCTTTCTATTATTTCAGGTTGCAGCTTCTTGTTCTTCTTTGCTTTGTGCCGTTCTTCTTCCTCCCTCTCACTCCGTATTACGTCTTCGTATCTTCTGATCTCAACTATCTCATTGGCTTCTTCTGATACAGTCATATCGCCATAATCTCTTCTCACCCTTCCTTCCCTGTGACATTCCGTACTTATCTCCCGTTCTTCCCGCCATATTCTATCCTCTTTTGGTCCCCGGTCTAGAGAGTTCTCCGACAATCTGAATCTCTGCTGCATCTGAGAATCTGCCATTCTCATTGTTTTCCTGGACTCAAACCGTGAACTCTCTTCAAGACTACTCCGGTCATAATCAGCTATCTCTATCGAACGTTTCATAACAAGTTCCCTCTGAGGCTGTTCTCTTTCTCTCGGTGGCCGTATCACGAGTTTAGCATGATCTTTATCCATTCTTAACGATGGCTGCGTGATTGAAATAGTGTGCCTGCTTGAGGCAGCCTGATTTCTCTCTGTACTAGAACACGGTTGTCCAGAAAGAGAAGGCTGCTGAGATTCGCTCTCCCCTCTTTCTCTAGTAAATGCAGGCATCAATGAATGCGAAGGTCTGTCAGATTCAACCTTTGATTCTTTAGGTTGTGCCATAGAACTTCCTGGAGTTTCTGAATTATCTCCTTTCGGAGCTTCATCTACAGAAACTTTTGTTGCACTTTTTGGCACAGGCTTCTTGTTGTTGATAGGTTTCAGCTTGACCTGGCCTGATAGATATGAAGAACTCGGTTTTCCAGTGGACTTCTTCGTATCTATACCTTCCGAATGTGATTCTGTATTTTCTCTGTATTTTGGGCAGTGTTTATTGGTTTTCATGTGTCCAGGCTGGCCATGAAGATAATAGTCAAGCGTTTTTCTCTTTGAAGCAATTTTACATTCATAATCTAGTCTAACAAGCAATTATACCTGACCACAGGCTCCACAGACGAAGTTCTCTCTCGCCGGTTTTTTCCCCTTGAATATCTGGTTTAGACCAAGAGGACAGACAACACCTCAGAATGGCCATAAAAGTGCTAGGATATAATTGCTTGTTAGACTAGAGTATTAATGTAATGCAGGCCCTGATAAGTTGACACAGCAAACGAAAAAGGAAAGAATAAAAGGGTTTTGAAATTTCCAAACTTACACTGACGTTTGTGGTGTCTTTGACGGTGCTCTCATTCACTAAGAAAGATGCATCAGGTTGACTGGCAATAGGTTTTTTGTGAATGACACTGGCCTTTCTGACAGGTTCAACATTGGGCTGTGGAGGAGGAAAGGATCCCATTCCCTCTCCCACAGCTTTCATCTTCTTCTTCTTCTTCTTATGATCCTCGTCTAAATAAGCACCACCGGTCAGTGATTCACTAACAAAAAGATCTTTAGCGCGAATGCTTAGTTGAAAGCACGTACCTTGCATCAGCAATCGGCATAACTTGGCATATTCAGCAGCTTCATCTTCGATTTCTTCGTCTGTTTCAACTTGAGATGGCCGCCGTCTCATCTTGAGGCCTTTAACTCCATCCAACTTTTCATTTTTAGACACGTTAGATTCTTCCCCCTCCCCACCGTCCTCAGCATCAAGTAGAATTTCCAGATCTCCGACAAAGGAGTCCAAGTCACTGTTCGCCTCATTTTCACTTTCATTATCATCACCATCACAAGCTGAGAGGGACATAAGTTGCCTATCCCAAATCTCCTGACACTTTTCTCGGGCCTGTTGTTTCAACTGTAGGAAAGACATTCTCTGGCCACGGGCATACTTACCTATTGTTGTAGGGTCAACCTTAAGTACACCAGATGCAGCCTGCTCACTTGATAGCTTGCGTATCATAGCTATACGGTGCCATCGAGTTTGCTTGGCAATTATCTCATCAGGAACATTGAACTTGAGAAGAACCTATAAAGAGATCCAGCCAAACCATATCTCACTTGGTCAATATTTTAGACGGCCTTTACTTTGGTAGAAGTCTAGAAGAAACGGGCAGCTAGTAAAATAGATGGGCACATGTCCTTCTAGGTTCCTAGACATCTGAAATAAAGAAGCAAACCTCTCGAGCTGCTTCCGTGCTTAATCTGCGGAGATCAGCATCTGTACCAGTGACAGTTGGGGCACCGCGACAGGCTGCTGCCTTTTTCTTTATACGTCCAGCTGCAGCCGGTACTTTTGGCGCAGCTCGGACGTAGCTGAATCCTAGACCCCGTCCAGAGGGATCGCCAACTCCAGTAATTTCCAAACGCTCTATATTTGCTCTGTCCTACTCAAAACCAAAAATGAAAATCAAATAAATGAGCATCGAACCGGCCAAGTAACAAAAGAATGAACATCAAATCCCCTGACAGGATTCAGAATGACTCTTAACAAAACTAGAGATGATAGAGCTGAAAAGCCTGAAATAGATTCTAGTCTTGCTTGCAAAGAACTAATAATGTAAATCGCTTGAGCAATGAGAACAAATGAATGACCATGCCTTTTATGGATTAGGGATACTCACTGGATATAAAACTCCCCAATATAGATAAGTGATGCTCACCTGAGTTGTACAAGCAACAAAATTACTGCTCAGATTCCATGGAGTAATCTGCAACTCCCTCTCAATATGTGATGCAGCGGCAAGAGCAATAGCTTCATCTGGGAGCTGAGCCATTGCAGTTGATATGCTGGCAGGCAACGTAAACCGGGTGATCCCTAAATGTTTGAGCCGGTACAGCCCAGCTAGCATACTCTCATAGGAACACACCTAGGCCAACAAAACATAAAAAACCATGCATATTGAAAAAAACATTTCCAAAATATCCCTCAAAAGCTCACTAACTGCATCTAAAAACAGTAGAAAACAGATGGCGTGTATTTTAAACATGAAACGAACTCGAAAGCGAGACTTACATCCTCTGGTGCCACCAGACTTTTTAGCTCATTCTCAGGTGGAATGTCACGTTTATTTTTCTTGGACCAGAAAAGCTGGCCATTTTTATCCCTCTGCATTTTTTTATGTACATGTAAGAGGTCAGCGTGATTATATAATATGAAACAGAAGCCTGCATGATGATGCCAAAAAAATGAGAGAGAAAGAGTACACATGCAACTCTAGATGCTGCTTATGCGCAAGTGTTCTGACAAGTACCTCCAGATCAATAGCACAAGCTTTCATGTTCTTCTTGACAACTGCATCCGATAATTTAGAAAATAAGAAACACAGCTCATCTGCAGCAATACGGTGGCGATGCTTCCTAAATTCTCGGTACACATAGACCAACATCCTGTTCACCAAATAAGTCTGTAGATTCTTTGTTGCAGGAGACATTATTTCCATCCGAGGTTCCTAAGAAAATATAATCTCAGCATGCCGACTTTATGACAGTTAAACATGAAAGAAAAATAAGCAAGATAGGTCGACTGCAGGTAAAGCTCATAACCGACTCTTGTGACATAAATATAACTGACACGTCTCTCTGATCACTGGAGTACCTTTCTCAAGAATACACATTCATTCTAGATTCTTTTGGCTCTATATTTACCATACTCTTCCATCTAAAATTTTGCTAGGACACCAACGCCAAAGTACCAACGAAATAGCAAAGAAAAACGTGGTAGCGTAAAAGGAAAAGGGAATTTAATTTGGTTAGGCCAGTAAGTTCTATTGATACATTACTAAATCACAAGCATGGAACATATAGACTCATTCTTCGATATATATAAGCAGTAATACTTTCCCTGGACATAAGTTCTATGAGAGAAATCTTGCAAAAGGCAAACCTGTTGTCCAACAGCAAATATCTTGTCAATACGCCTTAGAGAGAGCTTTCCTTTAGGAGACCGGACCAACAAATAATCTGTTGATTGCAACCTATGAGGAAAAACAGGTGCTTTGTACATGTTTGTTTCAATAGATGACTGACTGCAACCACCGTGTATTTCCCCAAGGAAAGGGGATTTTCCCCCAGGTTCTAGAATCATCACATTCCCTAAGGTGTCACTTTGATTGCGCAGCAAGTTCCCATGTTGATCCTCTGATGATGACTTCTGATAATACGTGCACAAATTTGCACCCATTCCTGCATTGCTGAGCATCAACGGCCTCTCTTCACAATACCTAACACAGATTGATGAAAAGTAATGGTGATTAATAGGCATAGATCAAAATAACCACAAGAGCCACAAATAGCATGCAGTTTAAGAAAAACAAAACAAAAGTTCCTAATTTGACAAGTAAGTCTTATATAAAAATTTGTCTTACTCCATCAAGAAAACATGGCCATCTTGAGAATATAGGTCAGATTTCTTCTTGAATGCCCCAGGAGGTCTCAAAGATTTATTTTCGCCAGGAAGCTTTTGTGCCCATGGCCACAGATGCACCTTAGTACGTACAAGATGGACCAAGGAATTTGGTTTAACGTTTTGTTCAGCAAGAGACTTTTTATCCTCAAGTTCCTTTCCCATATAAAACATCTTCACTGCTTCTGTTTCATTAAAATCTGCAAAACAATTGCAGCAAATGAGCTCCAAGATTCGTCAGTGAAATCGATAGTATAGCATGTTCTCCAAATATAATCCATGTTATAATGCAGTAGACAAAAAGTGAAAAGGAAAACAACAACCTAGCTTTCTAGAAGCCTTGGCTTTTAAAGAAGAGACAGTTTCCTCTATGCCAACGTGTAGCTTGCTTCCTTTACCCCCCAGACTCTTAACCACAATTTTCATGGATCCTTGGGTGGGTAACTTTCCTTGCTGCTTGATGGCTAGCTCATTGTCATGTGGATACCATAAAGCTTTGGGGCGGTGAAAATTTGCTATGTCTTTACTGCAACGAGTTAACCCAAAACATTTTAACAGAAACCACTAAAAGAAGGATGTCAAAAAAAAAGGATATCCAGAGTGGTAACATTTAAAGCACACAAAAGACATAATGTAACAACTTGAAATGTTCAGATACAAAACAATGTAAATACGAGTGACCCACTTACTTGCTCAATTTATTCTTCATCGTCTGCAATTTAATCGCTGGTGCTGAATGAAGAACTCTCAAACTGTGTACGCCGGATTTATTAGCATTTGCTTGCAGTTGCTGAGAGCTTTTCCCATTCATATAGAAGTTGTCATTAGATATATTGAACTGCCACCCATAATTCGATTTACAGCCTTCCTGAAAGCTTCCATCCATGGATTTTGAAGACCGGGATACAATCATACTTCCAGCATGAAGTTGAAGATATTTGCTGTCCTCGTTATCCAGAATTTCAAAGACCACTTGCCCATCTTGAAGATCAAATATATGTTTAGACCTGCTCAACTTTTTATCTGACTCCCATATTATGCTATCTAACCATGCCTCATCCTCCATATTCTTCTCTTGCAATGCAAGTTTGCTAAAGTGCCCAAAAGCGTCACTTTCAAGTCGCTTTAAATTCTCCCCTCCAGCATCGTCATGTTCACTAAGATGATCATCATCCCACTGGGATTCTAACCTTAGCAGTTGTGGATGGTGTCTACTTTTGTTAGTGGACTCATTTGTAGAGTGGGAACCTATTGAGCCAAAAGAATCCAAGGGACTGACAAAAAAAGGCACAAGCATATTCTTGTCAGCTTGATGTTTCTCTCTAGAGTTCACCACATTTAAGCTTTCTTGTTCAGTCTCTGAACTTGTTCCTTGCACCAGCATGCCTTCTGACTCAAGTCCAGATTCGAAGCCTTCACCAGAATTACCACTAACTTCAGGAGAATCTTCCCAAAGAATTTGATGCTCCCATTCATGCAGGTCAAGAGGAAAAACTTCCATTGACAATTGAGACTGGCACATAGATAAATTATCGTCTTCTATGTCCTGATTCAACAGTTCACCCATGATACATGAATTCCTTCCTATGTTGGTAAAGTCACTTGATTCTGGTGAGATACCTCCGACTGTGCTAGCTTTTACCAGCTGTAAATCCTCTACGATTGGTAAGGGAACATCCAGCTGAATCAGATCAGCTTGTTTCACATGAGTGTCAATCCTACCATGGCTCTTCAGGAGTACCTCCTCATCGTCTTCAGCATGGTCCATAGATTTGTATCTGTCTGTAGGAAAGAAGGCTATGATGTAAGAGTTCCATATGGAGAGATGAATTATAAACAGAAAAGAGGAATGCAGAGCCAAAAAGAGATAAAAGAAAGAAAAAAATGAAGTTGCCTGAAAAAAGAAAAAGCACGTAGCACATCATTTTAGAGGCACCAACTACCCATATCTAATATATTCTTGCCAAGAAGAGACTGAGCCACATAAAAGGAAAAGTTCTCATGCGTTCAATACCTAATGGCCTTTAGAATTGAGCAGGAAATACTGAAAATCTAGAGAAATTTTATTGTTGTTGCCGATTTTAAGAAACCCATGGACAGAACAAAGAAAACTCAATAGGGTTTGAGAAGAAACAAAAATAGGAAGACGATTCCAGATCACATACCTCTATAAGTGATATATCTATTTTCTCTCTTGGCCCGTTTCTGCGGTGGCTCATGAATAGCAAATATCTCAGAGAATTGTAAGATGACCATACCATCTTCCACATACAAAGTAGGCAGTGGCGTGGCGCTTTTCTCATTTAAATTATCTTCCAATAACTCATCCACCTCCTCCTGAATGTTTCAATGAGATCACTAACAGAAAAAAATTCTCCCACAGCAAAAAAGATGTTGTCTGAGAGACATTTTTCCTTTTTTTTTTCTGAGGGGTGGGGAAACTGACCTCCTGGACATCTTCTGTGTCCATCTGATCCTCATTTCCCAAGATGGTAGCCTCCTTTTCATACTCCAAGGCCTTGTCCTCCTTTAAGAAAACTGCAAAGCAATAGTTTTTTATGTCTCACAAGAGTTCTATGAAATATTCCAAGAGTTCTGATCTCAGGAGTTAAGACGCACTTGGCTACATCTTTGCAAAAGATTATTTTCCTGAGCTCAAAAAGTATAAGTTTGGGATAATAACTCAACTAAACCAATTTGAGAGTAATAAATGACACACCAAAAATACAAAATATAATGTGTTAATCGCTTTGTTCAAGAAACGGCGATTTCAAAAGCAAACCTGGTTCCCTCTCTTGAGAATCAAAAGCTTTTTCAACTGGTGTGTGCTCCTCCTCTTGTTCTTCATCCTCATCATAATCTTCATCGTCAAACACAGAAGCTTTTGAATTTAAACTACCCAAAGCAACTGCAGCCGAAAAATACTCTCTTTTTGGCAGTAGATGATCTTCCTCACTAACTACTTGAACTTCAGGCCCATCATATTCTTCATCGATATCCTCATAATCAACAGCATCCTCAGCTTTTCTATCATAATCTACATGATGTATCATCACAGTCAGTGAAGCTGATGACCAGGAATTGGTAATGTAAAGGGTGGGGCTTGTTACATATTTAAAGATCTCAAAGTCGCTAAAATTTTATTTTTACTTTACGCAAGACACTTTGCATTATATTATCCAGTAATAAATAGATTATGAGCCAAACTAGGAGAATGCAAGACCAGGATGATGGGAGGGTTTACTGGGATGTAGAAATTTTATAGCAGGGTTCCTAGTAACTCCTCCGGCATGGTTTTAGAGAGAGGGTAGAATGCAATCTAAACGTTGAAAATTGAAGGTGCTAACAGAAAAATAAAAAACTGCATGAGATAGACAACCCTGGCGGACAACATCACCTTGCTCAGCTGGATCACTTGTTGTACGTTCTGATTTTGCCAACAACTGTTGAGTTTAGAAACACCATTTTTGGCATCCCAGTACGACAAAAAGGGGATTAAAAATCACTTAAAAGACTCACATTTCACTCTGCTATAAACTTTAGGAAACAAGACTACAAAGTGTGCGTAGAATGTTACATTTATAACCGGCAGAGATGAAGCCAATGCAGAGAGATGTTCTTTGGCGTCCTGTCGAATTGAAAATGTTATCATTAGCACAAGTAAACTTAGTGAAGATTTTATAACTCATAATCAATAAAACACAGATATCTGTTTGGAGTAGCTATCTCTAGAAAGAAGACAGCAAAAGCGAGACCAATTTTTCCATGAAAAGAATCTACGCGTTCTGCCTTCAACAACATCATGATACTGAAAGAGTAAAAGCAATTACCTCATCAAGGTAATCAGCATCCAAGTCCCCAAAGTTATCAACGTTCCCAAAGATAAATCCCAGTTTAAAACCCCTGTTTCTGTCCTCATATTCTTCATCGTCATCTGCAGAACAAAACATGTACATAATGGTGTTCAACAAACAAAATCTTGGCTACTAATGGGGAATGCATGTTATTAAAACCAGGATGAAAAATTAGAAAACAAGAGGCATACATTTAATTTATGATTACTTGCAATATTTAGGATGGACACTCCTCGGTTCCAAGGAACCTTTATCATGGAATTCTCTCAGGCATCCTATCAGGCTGCAATTCTTAGCCTTTATCTAATGAAACTACTCTAAAAATGTCCACGATCAGGCAAAGTTTCTCCTTTTCTACGTACTTAAATGTAAAGTGAGAAACTCAGAAACCCGAAAAAACAGTCAAGAGCTGACCTTAATGCACCAGAAAGTGTGTAAAATACTGAGAAAAGAAAACCTATAGAGGGACATCTCTAGTTTCACAAAATTGTAGTAACCTTCAAATTCCACAAGTAAGAAACCATATCGACAATTGAATAGACCGAAAGAAAAGCAAAAGACTTTGATAAGAGACTGCGTATATAGATTGATTACCTACGGAAGTCTCGTTGTATTCAGCCATATTAATACTTCAAATTCGAGAGAGTGGCTTGACAAGCTTGCTTCCCAGAGTCGCGAACCACTACAAAGTAACAAAATCCCATACAATTAACAAGAAAACCTTGAGAATAACATCCAGATTCCTTATCCGAAAGAAACCCAAGAACAAGGTCATGAAATGTTTGTTTAGAAAAACAAACAAATAAAAAACCCTCGTTTATCAACCTTATAAACCCTAATTGAGAGCATAAACAACCTTCGACGGAGAAGGAGAACTAGCTCAATCGGACGATTGTAAGAGACGTCGAAGAGAAGCTCCGAAGTAGCAGCAACGCTCAAATCGGAGGAAAAAAGAAGAAATCGCCAAGGGATCAAAGAAGCGGGTGTTACATATGAGGCGTATTTATAGAGGTTTATAACCCGACCCGCCCGAACCGACCCGACCCGGACGGGTCCAATTCTCAACCCGAATAAAAACGTAATCATGGATTTATTTGGTTTAACTTTAACCTATCCAAACCCAAAAATCAAACAATGTGTTTCAATAAACCAATTTAGTAAGCTTTTCATTATCTCGAACTTTGTTATATACAAGCCGTTGGGGAAATATATTTTTTATTATTAACAACGCAATATTTGAATTAGAATGGGCCCGTAATGCGTTGAATATTTTTTGAAAAAAAAAGACGAAAATACATTGTTTATTTACGAGAATACCCTCTTTAAGGTTAATTTATTACTTGAGAAAGCCCTTTTCCAAATTCAAATTCGAACACCGCCTCAAAGTGCAAAACATAGGATGCAATCTCAGCCGTCCGTTTCCATCTTCTCCCTTTCTTCATCCTGCTTTACTGCTCAAATCATGCAAAATCTAGAGAGAGTCAGTGAGTGAGAGAGAGAGAGAGTATATCAGAAACACTTCAGCAGCTCGAGAAATTTTGGATTTTTGTTGCTCAAATTCATCACACAGGCAAGAAAAAGTTTCCTTTTTTTCTTCTAATCTTTAGCTGTGATTCCAAGTTTCTAAATTTGTCATTTCTCGGTATGGATTTTCGTTAATTCTGACTTTTGTGTCGAATTTAGGTATTATAATGTCGAGGGATGTCAAGTTTTCCCGTAGAGATTCCGACAAGCACGAGGAAATCGAGAATGTTCCTGAAAATCTTCAAGCTTCGTTTTTGTCACAAACCAGCAACGATTCGTCTTCTTCCTCTTCTCTATCACGGGCTCCGTTAAACACGATCCAAGATCCATCGACGAACCCTAAACACGAAAAGGAGTCATGGAGTAAGATCGATCGAACTCCGTCTAAGCCTAGAGTTAAAAACCCAGATCCAGCATTGCCTTTACGGACGCCTGATAAGTATCGATCAGCGACATTCTCTAAAAATCGGTTTGGTTGGGGCGACAAGTGTGACTCTATCATCGCAAACACGAATGTGGGTTCGTTGAACACGACTCCTAAAACTGGTAGAGTTGTCGGGAGAGCTAATTCGGAGACCAATTCGACGCAGAATACGCCTACTAAGAGCGTATCTAAGCCTCCGGGATCTTGTTACAGAGGTAAGTTCGATGGAACAGGAGCTGTTAGAGCTGGTGGATATGCCTCGTTGTACAAAGGGTTGTCTAGTTCTTCTGGGCAAGTTTCAGCTGTTGTCAATACCGTTGAAGTCCCTCACTTTAACCTTAAGGAGGATCCATCTTTCTGGATGGATCACAACGTACAGGTAGCAATTTGTTCCTATGGTTTACTTTCTTTTCTTTTGGGGTCCTTCAATTGCATTACTCTTCTCAGTGTTCACTACTGTCCAGTATACATCGAGTTTCATTAGCTGCACCAAGTTGCTTCTTCTAACAAGAATGTCTATATTGCTTTTGGTTTTTAATTTCTTGATGGGATTTCACTGAGACATGAAAACTTTCAGAAATTTTGGTTAAGTGGCATTCATTGATGGTCATTGAATGTATTGCAGATTCTTATACGTGTCCGACCGCTTAATAGCATGGAGAAGAGTACAAATGGGTACAGTAGGTGTTTAAAGCAGGAAAGCTCGCAATGCGTAGCATGGATTGGACCACCAGAAACACGATTTTTATTTGATCATGTGGCTTGTGAGACAATTGACCAGGTAAGACTCTGATCGAAAGCGTAAAATTTGGTTTTCTTTTCTTCGTAGAAATCAAGTTTTTCTTTTCGCATTCTAAATTTCTTAGGAAACCCTTTTTCGGGTTGCCGGTCTGCCCATGGTGGAAAATTGCTTGTCTGGCTACAACAGCTGTATATTTGCGTATGGCCAGGTATATTCTTCTATCATTCTAGAGATGGATTTTGAGAAATCATTTGAAAATCCTTACAAGGTTACAATGAGATGAGATAGCTATGTTTATAGAATAGGACTGAGTGGAGACAGTTTCCTTCTTTGGAATTACTTATTATTTTTCCTTTCATTTCCTAACTTGCAAAAATTGGTTGGGATTGTGCAGACAGGAAGTGGAAAAACTTATACAATGCTCGGGGAAGTCGGTGATTTAGAAGTTAAACCAAGTCCCAACAGAGGAATGATGCCACGGATATTTGAATTTTTATTTGCAAGAATACAAGCTGTAATTCTCTTATGATATTGCTTTTTCCATTCTATTGCAGACATGATTAACTTTGCTAATCGCATCTTCCATCATTGTTCATGTTGCAGGAGGAAGAGAGCAGAAGAGACGAGAGGCTTAAATACAATTGCAAATGCTCTTTCCTTGAGATTTACAATGAACAGATCACAGACCTTCTTGAACCGTCTTCAACAAATTTGCAGGTAATTCTAAATTCTTTTGCTGGTGAAAATGCATATATGTGCAAGGCTTATTTTTCTAATGTGTTCTCACCTTTTTAGCTTCGGGAGGACATTAAGAGCGGTGTCTATGTGGAAAATCTCACTGAGTGTGAAGTAGAGAGCGTTCAGGACATCTTACGGCTTATCACACAGGTTAGTATTGCCGTTTCCCAAACATTTTTGTTTTATGTTTATTGCTCCTAAAATCTTATCTGTGGTACAATAGGGTTCTTTGAATCGAAAAGTTGGAGCCACAAATATGAACAGAGAGAGCAGCCGTTCACATAGTGTATTTACATGCGTGATCGAGAGCAGATGGGAAAAAGACTCAACAACTAATATGCGTTTTGCAAGACTGAACCTGGTTGATCTCGCTGGATCAGAGAGGTAACTCTGGTGCTTTAGCTTGGTATTGCCTTAGAAACCTCGTCTTACATTCTACTTTCTCTAACAGGCAGAAAACTTCTGGCGCTGAGGGTGACCGCCTAAAAGAAGCTGCTAATATCAATAAATCATTGTCCACCCTAGGGTAAGTAACCAAGGAATAGTCAAATCACTGGCATAACTCATTTTCTCAGTTAGCTGTTATGTTAAATTTTGCTATTTGTTATTATTTATTGCAGACATGTAATTATGGTTCTTGTGGATGTTGCAAATGGTAAACCAAGGCATATTCCATATCGTGATTCCAGGCTGACATTTCTTCTTCAGGTTAAAACTAAAATCATTGCCTTTCTTCGCTTAAGTTGCAATCTATCCTTTTATGGCATTATTAGGTAATCATTTCATCTACAGGACTCATTGGGTGGCAATTCCAAAACAATGATCATTGCTAATGCCAGTCCTTCCGTCAGGTATTCTTTCACACTAATTTGATCTAGCGTTACATTAACTCGTACAGTCAGTAAAGAACTTCAACTTATCTCTTCTATGGATTATCACTGACAGTTGCTCAGCAGAGACACTAAACACTCTTAAATTTGCTCAGAGAGCAAAACTAATCCAGAATAATGTAAGTTTGCACTGTTATCCATATTGTATTTTATGAGGGTGATAAATCATGAATAGCCTTTGGATAAATATTATGTTTCAAATTCTTTAGGCTGTAGTCAACGAAGATTTCAACGGGGATGTCCTGGAATTACGCCGTCAAATCCGACTTTTAAAGGTGTAACATTTTGGACTACCACTAGGTGCTCTTTATGTGAAGCTGTAAATAAGCTAAGACAATTTGTTGTGTGTGTGTGGAACAGGAAGAGCTTTCCCTCCTCAAGCGCCAGAACATCTCCAGGGCATTGTCATTTGGATCAGCAACAGCCAACTTTGCAGAATTCCAAGTCGATTCTCCATCGGGTGAAATGCACGAGACAGGACATCAGCAGGCTGGTAACTCGCTTGTGTATGAATCTGGAGGCTGTGTAAGGATGTCTAGAAAGCAGGTATACTAACTTTGAGAATTTAAAATGATTTTTAGGCTTTACTGAGGATTTATATGTCTTTGCCTTGTGATTCCGCTAAAAATCTGTATATATATCAGTTGAAATCTTTGGAGATAACACTTGCTGGCTCATTGAGAAGAGAACATGTGGCTGATGCTTCAATTAAGAAGCTTGAAGCTGAGATTGAGCATCTAAACCGTTTGGTAATTATATTTCACCGACACTGCTCCCATTCCCACTTATGCTTCAGAGCTTGAATCAATGTATGCCAATTTATCTTTAGGTTCGACAAAGAGAGGAAGATACTAGGAGCACAAAAATGATGCTCAGGTTTCGAGAAGACAAGATACAGAGGCTAGAATCACTTCTTGGCAACCATATATCTGCAGATTCTTTTTTGCTTGAAGAAAATAACGTGTTATCAGAAGAGATTCAGCTGCTTCAAGCTAAAATTGATAAAAATCCTGAATTGACTCGCTTTGCCCTGGAAAACATAAGGCTTCTGGACCAACTTAGAAGGTGATAAATCTTCAGGAAATGCCTAACGCTGGAATAAAAGAAAATGTGTTCTTTTTTTAAGTTGTTTTATTATGGTACTTGCAGATTTCAAGAGTTTTATGAGGAAGGTGAGAGAGAAATTCTACTGGGCGAAGTCTCGAATCTGCGAAACCAGGTGCCTCTAGTTAGCACATTATCCTGGTATTGATTCATTCTTCTTTTCGTTTGCAATGCCATACTTAACCCTAGCAATTGATTTTGCAGCTCTTCCAGTTTCTTGATGAAAACTCTGACTGGCAAAAACATCCTGATGATGGAATAGAGCCACAGGTTACATCTATTTTCCTCGTTACATACGTTTAAATATCTCTTAATATCCAGAAGGATGTGCTTCATTGGTTGTGTCATTAGTCATATTGTATTTTCAATTTTGCTGTAAAAGGATTTTGGATTTTCCATGGTGCAGGGTGCATTACCTATTAGCAAAGAAAATTATTCTCTACAGGAGGAGGTTAGTTCACTTTCTTGTCAGAAGTCATTCTCCTGTTTTCTTTCTAATCTATCTTTTCAATTTCAGTTTCTTGATGTGTTTTCCATCGCAGTTAAAAAAGACCTATAACGAGCTTGAGAAATGCAGAAGTAACCTTGGTTCTTGCCTGGAAGAGAATGCAAAGCTTAGTAGGTTAGCAAATCTGATTGATGATTCTTGTTGTTTCCTGGTATATGGCCAAAGGAGTTCTCATTTTCTCCATAGTCGTGATAACTGATAAGTCTTCTCGCCCATCCTCTGCAGAGAAATCCATGATCTACAGGCTATGGTCAGCGATACCAGAGCTTCCACACCTGATGAACATAGCTTTGCGAACAAAGAAAAGGTCTGCACAATAAGAACAGTGTGGTTTACTAATCTGCACAACTATCTGTGGTATCGTTTCTGCAGGTGACCCTTGAGCGTTTTCACTTAACAGTTGAATATTGCCAAAAAAATTGCAGGCCCTGATAGGAACTCAAAATTTTGGGCGGCACGAAACAGTTGCTGGTCAGCAGGTCAACCATGTAGAAGAAATCATCAAACTGCAGCTTGATTTGGATGTACTGAAAATTATACTTGATGAGGAAAGAACACTACGTGGTGATACGGAGGCGCGGGCAGTTCGCTTGAAACTTGATATTGGAGAGTTGAAGGACCAACTACTTATGATGAGCAAGGAGCAAGAAAATGTAAACAGTGAGCTGGGGGAGACAAAGTCTGTAGTCGAAGCTCTCGAATCGCAAAACATCATATTGATCCAAGAAGCTGAAGAGTTGAGGAGAATAAAGGACAACTATATTGAGCTTTTAGAAAAGCAAGAACTTGACATCCCAGCAATGAAGTCCAAACAATGCAATGAGTTCAAAGATAATCCTGCAGAGGACAATGCAATTGACACGAAGTTCAAGAAGATGCAAGCATCTCTTGAAAAAGCTAAGAGGTTGAACATGTTGTTCAAGAGTGATATTGCTTCTAAGGCATGTGGAGATGAAGAAATGGACGAAGTTCACAGGCAAGCTGAAGCTGCAACTGCCGAGGTGATTGTCTGTTTGCAGAATGAGCTTGAAGTTCTTCAGAAGGAGGTCGGTGACTTCCAATCAAAAGAAAACATGACTGAAAAGCAGGTAAATCTTTTGGAAACTCAGATGGAGGAGCTGCAGGTTAACTTACGAGATATGACCATGGATAATGAGCAGTTGCAAGAAAAGCTCAGAGGCAAAGACATGGAACTACAGATCATATCAAATGAAATGGAACTTCTCACATCTGAGCTTGAAGAAATTCTGCTGAATGGGAATGAAGGCCTTACAGATGCATGTTACCAGGCTGATCTAATTTCGGGTTCCTTACCAGATAAAAGGATATGGATATCTGAACAGGTCGGAGGGTTAATAAGAACAATTTCTGAGAGGGAATTAATGATTGAAGATCTTGAAAGTTTCTTAGAGGATGCCAATAAAAAGCGTTGTGATATAGAATCCATGTTGAAGTCTCTTAGAGGGGCAGCATTAGTAATGAATGAAGCGCACCAGAGAGAGTACGAGGAAAAGGAGACACATGTTCTCCTCTTGAAATCGCAGTTGTGCACAAAAACAGAGACCATATCAAGGCTTCAAGAGAAGCTGAAGATGGCTGAAAGGTTGATTTATGAAGCATCACATTGTGCAACAGCTTCTCTAGTAATTGTCAACCGATATTCTGAGGTAACCGAATCCCATACTTTTGAGTTGAAGCAAAAGGATTTCCAGCTTGAGGAATCCGCTGGAACAATTTTTTCTCTGAAGCAACAAGTTCAAGATTTGGAAGCAACCTGTAAGGAATTTAGAAGCAAACTTCTAGAGGAAGAAAAGAATGCTTCTGCTATGGAACGAAAGCTTGAAGAAATTGAAGAGACTGGCATTTCGGCGATGAAAGAGAAGCTTTCTGAGCTTAAGGGTGGCGTATCTGGACTGAGATCGTGCATAAACATGTGTCAAGAGCATGACAAATACACTGAGGCAGAGAATTCACTAGGTTCTCCAGCCCACTGTGGTGAAGAACAGGTGAGCTGCAATTTTTTTTGTTATTTTAACGATCATGCCTTATTATGTATAGTAGTGTGCTTAGTCCTTTACTGGAAAATTTTCATACAGGAACTTGGAAGGAATGTTGTCGTCTCCTCTTGCATAGAGAAGACTCCAAACAACAATCATACGGAGTCCATGAGAGTTAGCAGCAAGGTGCCTAGTGAGAGAGGTAAAGTGATTATACTGCTAAAGCAAGAAATGGAATCTGCTCTTGTAAGCTTGAAGGAGGTTCAATTTGAGATGGCCAGACTCCAGGATGAGAAGGAAGAGCTAAAGGCGTCTGAGAAAAGAAGCTTAAGCAACTTGAACGATCTTGCTGCACAGTTTTGCAACCTTGAAACTGTGATGAAGAACATGGAAGAACAATATCAACACAAGATGGAAGTCACAGATCATAAACTTGAGGCAAGTAACTGTTTATCCTTGCGTCCTTTCAAATTTTCTTTTTCTCATTCTGTGACATATGGGACTGTTCATTTATGCTCTCACCTATTATCTACATTCTCTTTCAGATCCTACGAATTTTTTCTCTTTTTTCCCTGAAGTTCTTAAGCTATTTTACAGACTTTGGAGCATGAATTAGCTAAGATGAAGATAACGGCTGACCAGGAATATGTAGAAAACTTGTGTGTTTTTAAGAAATTTGAGGAGGCTCAAGGGATTATTAGCGAAGCAGATATCACGATCAATGAGCTCATAATAGCGAATGAAAAGATGAAATTTGACCTGGAAAAACAGAAGAAAAGGGAAATCAGCTTGGTTGGAGAGAGAAACGCCTTAGTTGACAAGCTGCAGGAGCTGGAATCCATAAATGTCAAAGAAAAGGAGAACTTTGAGTACCTTGAGAAGCTATTCGAGTCAAGTTTGATGGGAATAGGAGATCTTGTCAAAGAGCTGGAAACTGTTGTCGGAAAATTACAAGATGAATCATCTGAGGCCTTGACTGGCATGGCCAATGATTTATCTGAATTAAAGTCTTGGGTTTCAGAAACAAAGTCAGCTAGATTGTTCCTTGAGGATATCTGGTCAGAAATAATCATGAAGGATTGTGCTCTCTCAGTTCTACACCTATGCCATATGGGGGTTTTGTTAGAAACAGTTACAGGGATCAATACCGAAAATGGTCTGCTTCAACGTGGTCTGTGTGTATCAAACTCTTCCATAGCCGGATTAAGAGATAACAATCTAAGGTTAAGAAGGGAGCTTGAAATGTTTACAAATCTGAAGGGTAAACTATTGGCTGACATAAAGAATGGTTTTGAGAGAATTTCAAGAAATGAAGAAGCAACTAATCTGCTTACTACAAAATTAAGCAATTTTGAGCAGAAAATTTCAGGTTTACAGTACCAGGAGGAGCTGATGTTGCAAAGATCTAACAGCATGGGGTCTCAGCTTGATATTTTGATGAAAGGCATAGATTTGAGCAACCAGAACCTTGCAGAAACTCTGTTGGAGCAAGAGCGGCATCTGAATCAGAAAGATGATTTCTTTAACACTGAAGTTCAGCTTTATTTAACGGATCTCTGCTCAAAGGATGTTGAGTCCCTTGTTCTGGCGCTTAAAGTAAAAGAATATTCTTCTTGTCTAGCAGTTGTGGATAGAGAGCTTCTTGATCATCATGCCATCGTTGAGGATCTTAAAGAGAAATTGTTTGTTTCCCAGGTGGAGAGTGAGCTCAAAAACCTCTCTCTGGATGATAACAAATTGGAGACCGTTTCAATGAAACAAAAGCTGACTGAAGCACAAAGAAAAATCAAGGTTCTCTCATCGGATCTTAATCACAGATTGCAAAAAATGGCCGAAATGGACGAAGTAAACAAGGTTTTTGGAGAAAGAGTCTTGTTCTTGGAGTCTCGCGTTGCTGGCTTACAGCAAGATTTGGCAATGAAAGCTTCTGAACTTTACAGTCTCAAACATTCCCAATCAGTCACTGAAGAAGAATTGGATATCAAAGAAAGGGATATACAAGTTTATGCTGACGCTGTCAGTGCGTTGAAGGATGAAAACAGCTCCCTGAAGCACAAGTTTATACGTTTTGGTGAAGATCACTATAAAGCACTAGATGTCACGAGGTTAAGCATTGCCAAATGCATACATCTAGCTGAAGATAGCAGGATACTGGAGAAACTAACCAGAGATGGTCTGGTTATTTCTGATAAAATGTTCCAATTGATATGTGAAAACATCAATAAGGCTTCGGAATTCGAAGATACTGTTCAATCTTTGCAGATTGATGTACAAGACTTGTTGTCTGAGAATCTGAATCTCCAGGATGAGCTTTTGAGAAAGGATGATGTTCTAAAGGGGTTGTCCTTTGACCTCAGCCTACTGCAAGAATCTGCTTCCAATTCCATGGATAAGAAAGATGAAACAAAGGAAATCATGGTTCATGTTGAAGCTTTGGAAAAGACACTAGCTTCGAAAACCTTTGAACTAGAAGATGCTGTTTCTCATGCCCAAATGCTTGAAGTTCGGCTGCAAGAGAGCAAAGAAATTATCTGCAACCTTGAAGCGGATACTAAAAAGGTAAGGCATTGCCAAAAAAAGCTGACAGCTGATAATAAAGAAATTAGAGCAGAAGTTGAAGATCTCTTGGCAGAAAAATGCTCTCTGGAGGAGGAGCTGATCCAGACAAAGAAGGTATTGGAGAGCATGGAGATGGAGCTCTTTAATCTAAGGAATGCTCTCGGACAATTGAATGATACAGTTGAGTTTACCCAGAGCAAATTGAATGAGACCATCGATGACAGGGATAATCTACAAGATGAGGTTTTGTATCTGAAAGAAGAATTCGGGAAGATGAAAGCTGAGGCTAAAGAAATAGAAGTTAGGTACATAGAAGCTCAAGAGGTAGACAACAACACACTTAGACTTACAATACATGTCCATTTTGCAATTCTTACTAAAATTGGTTTCTCCTCTTCTCACAGATTGCTGAATCAAGAAAGATATATGCCGATCAGAGAGAAGAAGAAGTGAAGCTATTAGAGGGATCAGTTGAGAAACTTGAGTATACTATCAATGTACTTGAAAACAAGGTTAGAACTAATCTTTCTTTAATATGTAACAGTTATTTTAATCGTTGTGTTTAGTTCTGATGAAGGTGTATTTCAATAGGTTAATGTTATCAAAGGTGAAGCTGAAAGACAGCGTCTGCAAAGGGAGGAGTTGGAGATGGAGCTTCATACCATACGCCAGCAGATGGAAAGTACTAGAAATGCTGATGGGGAAATGAAAAGGTTAGAAAAAATTAAGCAACCTAAATAGGTATATGTTTAAAGCAACTCATTTCCTATTTTGTGTGGTAAAAGGATTTTAGATGAAAAGCATATGGATCTTGAGGAAGCTAAGAAGCATATAGAAGCGCTTGAGAGAAATACGGCTGACCTAAAGACCGAGGTAACGTTATATGTTATTTGAACAGTGATGGATTCTTAAGACAGTCTCAAAATTTCTGATGGTATATGAATGTTTACCCTGCAACAGATTACTCAACTCAATGCGCATATCTCGGAATTAAATTTGCATGCAGAGGCTCAGGCTAAAGAGTACATGCATAAGGTAAAGATGGTTCCTAATTGATTGACTAGCTTCTGTAGTTTTCCCAAAAGACTGGCATTACTTAGACTGATCCATTCCAAAACAGTTCAAGGAATTGGAGGCAATGGCTGAGCAAGTAAAGCCAGACATCCATGTTTCTCAAGCTATGGATTCTTCACTGAGTAAAGGTTCGGGGAAGCCTCGGGGTTCTGGCTCTCCTTTCAGGTGCATAGGGTTGGGAATTGCACAACAAATGAGATCTGAGAAGGATGAAGAACTTGCTGCTGCAAGGCTACGAATTGAGGAGCTTGAAACTGTAGTTGCAACCCGGCAGAAAGAGGTAACTAGTAGAAAATGTTATCTATATGCTGTATTTTGGAATCCATATGGTCTTTATTTTAAATCTCGTATTTGTTCTCCCAGATATTTTTATTGAATTCAAAACTCGCCAAGGTGGATAGCATGACCCATGATATTAATCGAGTTTTGCTGGGAGTCAAACAGAATGTGACAAATTGTGCAGTAAGTAGTTATTTAACTTATTCTTTCTTGTCCATGTTGTGTAGTTTTTACATGTTTTCTGCTTCTGAAATGAAAAACTAAGAATTATCTTTAATCTCTGTGGAACCTGGTTATATTCAGTCAATGACCTTTTTTCCCTTTTCCGCCTTTTTTTCACACAGTCATTCTTGGATAGTCAGCAAGTATTGAAGATAGCAGAGATGCTTCAACTTAATAGTTCTGATTCACGAGAAAGGGTATTTTTCTTTGGATTGAACTCCAGGAAGAGTGATTAATAATTTTTCATTCTATAATCAAATATCTCTCATCTGAAATTTTCTGTATATAGGATTTTGAAGTCTCTCAGCTCAAGCAGCAACTCAATGAATATAATGAGGAAAGGCAAGGGTAAGCAAGTGATGCACTCTGTCAAGTCTTCAGTAGAGGAAGATGGATTTTGGCCACTTTCAGATGTTTTATCATAGTTTCCTTTACAATATCTTGATGCAGATGGATAGAGGAGATCGAAGGAAAGCAGACTGATTTAGTTACTGCGCAGATAGAACTCGAGGAACAAAGGCAGCATAAGCAACTGCTCAAGAAAGAAAATGAATTCCTGAAGGTTGGAAAATTAGGAACATTGGCCCTCCAATTTTCGATTTTACTATTACGAACCAAAGTAAATTAGTCGTCAAAGAAAGTATCTAAATCTTCTTGACTTTCAACAGAAGGAGAATGTTAGTCATAAAAGAAAAGTAATGGAACTTGATGGAGAAGTGAATAAGCTATCGTCGCAGCAAAACCCCGAGTGGAGAACTCGTGATCATGCCAGAATCAAGGCAAGAAGAAATCTCTACAATACTTGTCTGTGTATTTCTTCAATTTTCTTTATTCTAGTACTGATTACCCTTTTTCCTCTCATCATCTGCAACAGGAAGAAAACAATGTGTTAAAACTTCAGCTTGATGAGCTCAATCTGAAGTTACGACGAGCAGATGTGAATATTTCCCGTGCCAAAGAAGAGCTTGCTTGGTATCGAGCATCTTCCGGAAAGAACCAACATTCAAACTTTGACAAGATGCATCAGTTAAGTACCAAACTGAAGGAAACTGAAGAGGATAGAATGCAGCTGGGTAAGAAGCTATTATGTCTCTGCACCAATATCTTAAAGGTAAGAGATCATAGTTTTTAACTGTTATAACCTGTGGAATTCCGATGATCTGAAACTCCAAAACAGGATGTTCACATAATGCATTCTAAACATTTTTGTGTGGACTAAAATTTCCCTCAGGCAGCCGGTGTAACGGGAGAAGATATTACAGACATAAACCCTGAAGTTGCTGAAGAGGCACTTGAACAGCTCAAGACAACAATTGGTTTACTGGAAAGTGAACTACACCACTTTAGATTAAAGGTAAGATATAAAGTCCCATTTGAAGCTTCAATCCCATAGCTTTTCAATGATAAATTCATAAGAGAGGCTTGTGAAAATCTTGATGTAGGGAAAAACAAAGAGCAGAAGAAGTAGAAATCCTGAGAGGAAGATGCCTTCAATGCCTTCACCTCGAAGATCATGGAGCCAGAGTCCAAGAAGAATGTCTCAGGTTCCTTTTTTCTCTTCTTTAGATAGGTGAATGGACGATACGTTTGGATGAGAAAAATCAGTCTGTAAATTCATGAATGCTTTTTATGTAATTTGTAAATCATATTTAAGGGATTGGACTAGAATTTTTCTCATCCCAAACACAATGCATTTAACTACTACCTAATGAGATGGTAATAGTGTAAACTAGAGAACGCTAAACCCTAGTCATAGAACAGTGAATCCAAACCGATTCAGTATCATATAATATATTGTAAAAAGAATTCTATTTTTTAAAAGAAAATTTTGGAAAAAAAAGGAAAGAGGTATGGTTCTTCCATATAAAAGAAAAAGAGTTTGGTGTACATTAAAGTGAAATACGAAAAACCCCTAAGCAACAACCAAAGCCACCGGCACTTTCTTCCTTGAGAAGAGATCACAATGACGATATTAAGAGAACTTCCAGGGGATCTGGTAGAGGAGATACTATGTCGTGTTCCGGCGACAAATCTGAAACGATTAAAGATCAACTTGCAAACGATGGAACCGTTTATTCAAAGATGATAGGAGGTTCGCAAGAAAACACTCGGAGAAAGCCGCAAAGGAGTTACTGTGGCTTAGGATCGGGAGAAGTTCCGGGTAGTTGGCGAATATTATGGAAACTTAGCCCTATAATATATACAAAGGTAGGGTTTTGTTTGGTGTGAGAGAGAGAGAAGAAGACAATAGAGAGACGGCAGATCTCTTCCTGAAGATGGTCCATTCGCATTATTCATTTGAAATCCGACAAGCCCGTTCACATTTATTCCTAATTCGTCATCCTCGTCCTCCAAGATACTTGAAGAAGAGGTATTTCTAGGGTTTCTTATGTGGTTTTCATTTTGATTTTAAAACCTTTCTTCTCTCCCAAGTTTCCCTTCGCATTCAATCCACAGGAAGGATTGTGGTGAGTTCCTGAAAGAAATCTCCAAACTTGAATCAGTTCCGGAAACAATAATATCCAGAATTGACGATCATATTAAAGAACTCGAAGAAGAGAAGATGTGTATAGATATAGGTATTTATTTTGAATCTCTATTTGATCATTCTTTCTATTTGGTTGTCTCCTTATTTATCTCTTCGTATTCTTGCAGCCATTGCGAATGTCACCGAGAAAATCGCCCAGGGGAGTAGGAACATTGAAGCGATACAAAAGTAAGTTTAACAATTGACGATTTACATGATGATTATGGTCATTAATCGTTTCTAGATATTATATATTAGCAGATTAATGATTACTTTTGCTACTATAGTTTAAAGCAGGCTCTACTCCGGAAGAAGAACTGAGGATCAAGGAAGGATTAATTAGAAGTATAACCCGATTTAGGGTTTCTTTCCAACTATCAGCTAGATTTATTTTATTTATCTATAAAATGGTACATTCTCTTTTCTTTTCTTTTTTACTAGTGATTTACATTCTACACATAACGGTATTATCTGCATGAACCTTTTTTATGATAATATTTAAGGATGCTTTATTACTTTATTTTCGAAAAAGATAATTAAAAAAAAACTGCAACGATCAATTCAAAGTCGAACCATAACATCCAAGAAACTTATTCAGATCGGCCGCGAAAACAACAAAACTGGAAACAACATTATTGTACAGTATTATTTTAGAGCATTTTAGTAAAGTGTGCAGTTTTCAAAAGTTAATATAGTTTGGGTAGTTTTTAATATTTTATTTGGTGTTTGGGTAGTTTTGTTTTTTTTTTTGGGAAGTTTTTAGTGACAATTTTATCCTTGATTTTGTTTCCTATTTTTTGAAAGAATATTTTGGCCAAATATTATGAGATCTCTTGAGATATTTGGGAGGGAATTTGATAATTTATTTTTAGGTAGTTTCCAAAATATTTGAAGATATATTTGGTGAAATCAATATAGGTCATTGTGTTATTAGTTTTAGAAACGACAAAAAATGAGTTGTAACCTCTCTTTCTTTCACATGTTGTCCAACAATAGAAATATGTAACCTCTCTTTCTTTCACATGTTGTCCAACAATAGAAATAGAATTGGGACATTTTTAGTTTTTTGTTGACGAACGTTTAGCAACTGCATGGTAAGATTCTGATCTTTATCCGAGGATGAGAATCATGAGATGATGCACTCATACTTTTAACTTCAAGTAGTTCTGAGATAGTGCAAGGAAGCTACAAGAGCTACTATGCTCCACTACATAAATAAGTAGTATTTTTGATCAATTGTAACTTAAGAGATGCGGTCATCAAACCAGTAGTTAAACCGGAGTTCCATCAAATTTATCACTCGAGTGGCATAGGATTCAACAAGAATACATGTGTCTTTCATTCAGCCTATCGAACCAACCAGAAGTAGTTAAGCAACAAATCAAATTTTCCCAAAAATTTGACTCAGCATAGACTCATGACGAAGTGGAATTGGATTCATAGGAGTTCAGACCAAACCGGAATCGAATTTACAAACAGAGTGATTACAGACTACCTGATTAGTGAAGCCGATGCAGACCTATGTCCATTGTTTGATGCCTTCCACCTCAACTACGAAGATTCAAAGCATGAGACTACCTGTAAAACATTCTTAGCTCACTTAGAGCACGGCTCGAAGTAGAATCAGCTCAATCGGAGTTCAGACGAAGGAGTTATTCAGTTTTCAAATCGGATGATCCCGAACTTATCCGAAGTGGACATATACACGTTCATTGGAGGATTCCGACCAAACCAGTAAGAATTAAGCTACAAACCAACTTGGTATGAAATCTTGATCCAACATAGATGCTCGACGAATTGGATTCATGGCAAGACCGGTTTTGGTTTGGAAGATATTCAAAATTTCTAAACAGGAGGATCTTCGACTTGCCTTATTTGGAATATTCTGGGATTGAGAGATTCCAAATGTATCTTTGGCGACTAGGAGACCTTATCCATCAACTAGAGGCCCTACAAGACGTCACTAGTTCCACCAAAACGAAGAGGATCAGTTGGGACCACTCAAAGACTCACTTGCCTTATTTGGACCTGAGTGCACTAAATGCGTTCACATTGCAACAGCTCTATTCCTTGCAGCTTGGGAACGTATTGAAGACTTCTCAGAGCATCTATAATATACTTAGAAACCTTGCATTCGCCCCTAAACTCTCAAGATACAAGGAGCCTCCAATTTACCTTATTTGGCCGATTGTGTCATCAATTCTCCAACGGCTAGTTTCTTATATAATTTTTGTCATTTGCTTCTTGTTTTAGACCTTAGAGATGTTGTATTTCGAGCCTGTATAAATTCAGTTTATTTTTCATTGTAAATTCATCTTTGAATTATTCAATAAAAATGATAAGTTTTATTTTACAAAAGAGTGTTTTTGTGTTCTTGTCAATTCAAATCTTTGGTGAGATTTCATTGTCTTGTATGATTGTGTTTCTAGGTTGTTTGTGAGATTCAAACAGTCTGGTTGGTGTGTTGTTGTGGATTCAACGACAAAAACCTCCATCTCTATCTCTATCATCATCCATCTTCCGTGTACATAGCTTGTAAACATTAAGGCACCAGTGGTCACACTTGGAATCCATAAGGATTATCTTGAAAAGGAAAGAAGCTCATAAGAAACATTAGAAGAGTCGAGGAATGAGGAAGGCTTTCTTGAAGATCGAAGAGTTTAGGGTTTATCACAATCTTTGAGGGCATATAAAATGTTTACTTCTCTTCTTAATCTTGTGTTGGCAAACTAAGTCTCAAGCTCTCTCCCATAAGGTCTTGTCACTGAATCAAATTAATTTGTATCTCTAAGATAAAAGTCGTAATCTTTTTATAAGTCTCATGATTCTTTATATGTGGTCCACTAACTCTTTCTTCGGTAGATATGACTTCACGGGAAGATCATGAGTTGCTCAAAAAATCACATTTTGAAAGGAAATCTCTTTACTTGTACGGTACTTCTCTTTTAGGCGAAGAAACTTCTAGAAGATAAAATATATAACTTTTTCAAACAATAGTAACTAGAATACATAAAACGTGTTGATTTATATGCCATAATTATATTGTAACTGTATGGTCGTAATCGAACACCTACGCAGAAATTAGAAAATTAGGAAAAAGGTGAAGGATCAAAACGACGACGTTACGAATCTGTTAGGACCATTAAGTAAATTCCACAAATGCCCTTTCTCTGGTTTTCCACCTCAAGAATCGTTTTCCTTTCATCAGCCGCTATGTATTTTAGTATTGCTATGTATTTTAGTATTTTCGAAGGAAAAATCTTTTTGGTTTTCTCAGTAACGGAAAAAATGGTTTCCGATTTGGACCTCGTGACCCGACTCCGAGAAATTCTCCGTAGCTCCGACCTAGACACGACGACTCCGGCAAGCGTCCGTCGTCAGCTTGAGGAGGATTTCGGTGTCGACTTGACAGATAAGAAGGGCTTCGTCAGGGATCAAATCGATGCTTTTCTCGAGAGCAATGGCGGAATAGAAGACAAACCAGTGAGCCCAAAGACAGAAGAAGAAAATAGTGCCGATGAAATGACCAAAACCGAGACGGAAACTGAAGGAGGCGATGAAGAAGCCGACGTCGGAGATAAAAATGGAAGTGACGAAGAGGAGGAAGAACGGTAATTTCTCTTGCACTGATCGTGGGTTTTGTCAAAATTGGATTTTTTGGTCTTCTTTTTCTTCCAATTCATATATGAATGAATCAATGATCATATACACAAACAATTTTTAGCATTTTTCTATCGAACCAATCAAAATGTTTCCGAATTGTATAGACATAGGTTAAGTGATTTAATGTACGTTTAGAAATGAGTTTATGGGATTAGTGTGGTGTTAGTTTTTTTTATTGAAAAGAGATTAACTTTGTGCATGTTGTGTTTTTATGTGTTAGGCCAGTAAAGGCCAAGAAACGGCCTAGTGGATTTGCCAAAGTATGTCAGCTTTCTCCACAACTTGGGAAGTTTATTGGAACATCTCAGTTAGCTCGAACCGAGGTAATTGTCATCCTCTTCGAGAATGGTTCAGAGATGTTTTGGAGCCAAATTTTACCTTCATTCTTTGTGTTGCGTATTTGTTATTAGGTTGTGAAGAGAATGTGGGTCTATATCCGAGAGAAAGATTTGCAAGACCCAAAGGATAGAAGGAGGATATTGTGTGACGAGTCGCTGCATTCGTTGTTTCATGTAAAGTCCATTAATATGTTTCAAATGAGCAAGGCATTATCGAAGCATATTTGGCCCTTAGGTGATGGAGATGGTATTTTCCTTGTCATAATACTACATTCACAATTTATAAAAATTCACTAAATTCGATAGTGTAGTGTTTATGATAATCATAGAGCTCTATCTAGAATGTCTTCCTGAATTCTTCATGGACTTAAAACTTCTGGTACAGTCACATTAGATTGTATGATATATTTATATCCATAGTCTTCTTGTTTAGTCAGCGATTGATCATAAATTCTTAAATAGCTTGATTGGCTAATCAGGATCATGTGTCTGAAACCAAGTAGTCGGCTGTAGACAACAATTCCTGAGTTTGTGTAATCCACCAGGAGACCAAGTATAATGAAATTATTCTTTTTCTCAGGGTGTGTAAACAGTGTGAAAGAAGAAGATGAAGATGAAGATGATGCATCAGAGAAAAGAGACGAGAAGGGGGAAGAAAACGAAGAAGTGGAAGAGAGCACTGAAGAAGAAAGTGAAGAGGAAGTTAGGAGTTTGCGGAAACGCAAGAGAAAAAAGTTAGTTTTTTCTTTCTCTCTCAGTTCTTGTATTGTCCAGCTAGTTATCGCCACCTTGATGCCCATAAACTAAGTTTGCTCTATCAAATAGGCCAGCCAAGTCGGTGGAGAAGCCCAAGAGAAAAGGAGGAGGCGGCTTTACTAAAGTTTGCAGCCTCTCGCCAGAGCTTCAGGCTTTTACTGGGGTGACAGAATTAGCCAGGACAGAGGTACGTGGCTCACTTGAGTGAATTAGCTTCTCTTTGTTCTGTAACTCAAGCTCTGAGCCTAAATTTCAGAGGTACTTATCTAAGTTTCTTAACCAATTCCCTTGTTTTTGACATTTTGTCTGGTGAATGGTTTCAGGTTGTGAAAATGCTTTGGAGATACATAAAGGAGAATAAATTGCAAGATCCAAATGATGGACGCAGAATAATATGCGATGAATCATTACGATCTCTGTTCCCTTTCGAGTCCATCAATATGTTTCAAATGAATAAACTTCTAACCAAGCACATATGGCCGTTAGAGGATACTGCAGGTATTTGATGACTGAAAAGTTCTTACATTTTCTGGGAGCCATCTTCTCCCGGTTTAGGCTCTTTAACTGTATACTAATTGTTGTTTCTCTCTGGTCTAGGAGAATCAGTTTGCTCTAACTCTCCAAAAACTGAAAAGCAAAATACGGAAACAGACGGAGGTAAGAAAGCTAGATGAATTTCATTTTGGCCCTTTTTTCATCAAGGTATAAACAAAGCATATACATACGGTCAGATACAGAGAGTGACGAACTAAACGAGAAAGATAAAAAGCAGAAGAACGAAGGTTGTGGTCTTCTTGCTCCCCTTCCACTTTCAGATGCTCTTGTCAAGTTCTTGGGTAATGGAGAAAGCTCGTTGTCGAGGGCAGATGTGGTAAAGAGACTCTGGGAGTACATAAAACAGAATGATCTTCCGGTGTGCCATTTGCTCTCTACACTGGTTTTTTTACTTACTACTGCTTCCTCTCTTTCTTTTTGATAAAAACTTATTGCTTCTTTATAACTTAGGATCCTTCTGACAAGAGGAGAATCATATGCGATGAGAAGCTGAAAGAACTCTTTGAAGTTGATTCATTCGAAGATATATCGGTCTCAAAACTCCTGACCAACCACTTCATCAAGACCGAACAATGACTTTAAAGCCTCTTTCGAAAGCGGCTAATTTTGGTAAAAGTTTTGACATAGACAAAACCCAGTTCTCCAAAAAGTCGGTTTGATTTCCTGGACAGTTTTTTTTTTGGACCAGTAGAGGTCGGTTCAGGACTTGAAAAGGCAAAGCCATGGCCTTGATTTAGTCTCGTTTACTGGTAAGTCAGAGACTAAAAGGTAGCGTTTTGGAGACTTCAAGTGCACCCTTTTGAAGTTGTTTCAAATGATGTCTTTTTGGTATATTGTGACAAAACTAGAATGGGTATGTTTTGAGACAAAACTAATTGTTTAAATCATTTCCTTTTTTATTATTATTATTATAGACAATAAAAGTACCAAATACAAGAATCTCACTTGTGTGGAAATGATACAAAACAAAAACGTTGTGTAGACGTTTTTGCATATTCTTAGTACAGTTAGTTTTGTTATGCATCGTAGAAAAACCTGATTCATTGACTAAAGAAATTGTCTTAAAACATGATTACACCAAAAGTTTAAAAAACTCTGCAAAACACTATTAAATTATATGAATGTTTTTTTTTTGTGTGAACAATGGTAAACTAAACAATTTAGGTTTCAACTCTATAAAACAACAAAATAGCTTTTTGGAGTGTGCGAGAGATAGAGAGTGAATGATTAGGAGCAGAGCGTCTTTTAAAACTTGCAAGTGGAGTGGTGGAACAGGACTCCGATTCAAATACAAAATTTTTTTTTAATTTTTTTTAACTAGATACATAAATCGGAGCCCATATTTATTAAAAACAATAATTTGCTATGTTAAATATACGTTTAATAAAAAACCGAACAATGCCCACCAATAATCTGAGACGGTACTGATTAAGGGGTAAAATAAATAATATATATAATTATCAAAAAAATTGAAATAATACTAATAAAAAAAAGGAATAAACCTACCTATAAATACAAGTACGAGGGTGAAAAAAAAAAAACTAGACGGGACCAAAATTAGGGTTTGCTTAGAGAGAGAAATAGGAAATTGGTTAGGCTTTGGATTAATCGGGAGGCTTCACTCAACGATTAACCCTTTCACTTTCACAACACCATCAAACACGTATTCTCTCTTCCTTTCCCTGTTTTTACCAAAATAGTTATGATTTTTTTGCTTGAATATCTAAAAATTGATTGCCTAGACGTTGAGCGTCTAAAATCATCAGAACGTTCGATTTTAATCAAATCACTCAAAAAAATAGATCTAGATTTTAACCTAATCGATCCGATCTAGCCATATAGGCGTTTGATTAATCGATTTTTGCCTCCGATATATTTTTTTATATATAAAAATAGAAAAATAAATAAGTTATATTAAACGATATAATTTTAGTTTTTGTATTAATTAAATAAATAAATCGGAAGATAAATTTCTGATTAATTGGTCACATATAGTCTCTACCAAATTTTGTAAATGTTATAAGCTTGTACAAAATCATTTAATCCGACCCTTTTTTGTTTGTTTCCTTCCAATGCATTCTAATAGTGCTCCCATGCCACCGATGAGTGGTCCATTGAAGTTGTTCATGGAAGACATTGAGAAAACCCAGTCACTTTATTTTAAATGTGTTAAACTCCATGCATATATTGAGACTATCAAGGAGGAGAAGAATACGATCAAGGATCTCAACGTTCCTCTGAGCAAACAAATCTTGGATGATGGTAATTCATTCATTTAATTAGTTTTCGTCTAGTTACATATATATATGGATCATTTCTTTTAATCTAATGACTTTGAGAAGCAACTTTAACTATATATATATTACTGATCCCTTTTTTTCTTTCTTTTTTTGGTTGAAATATATATAGCTATCAGGACTCTTGAAGTGGAACATGATAAATTTTTAGCAAAAATAAAGGATATACTGAATCGATTAGGAATCGCCGATGTGAACGTATCGCCGGAAGAGATGATAAGAGTATTTCAGAATCTAAGTCTCGCCCCAACTAACACTGTTGTGCAACCAGCACCTATGCAAATGCAACAAGGATTAGGGCAACAAGGATCACTGCAAATGCTAATGCAAATGCAACAGCAACAGCAACAAAGTTTACTTCAAAGGCAACAAGGATTAGGGCAATTGCCGTTCTAGTTTGGGGTTTATTTATTTATTTGGTAAATGGTTTTTGGAGACTTCTTTATGAATAATCATGGGATGATACTCGTTCGTGAGATTCATTCTGGAAAAAATAAGAGAGATAATCGGTTTTAGTTGATGGTGGAAAAGCTTTTTGCTCTCTTCATTGACTTATACCGATTGATATGTTTTTCTATGTTTTGACATTTTATGTTGATTCAGTTATATTCCAAGAAAAAATTCTTGTTTGTGATTCGAAACCTAGCAAAAATATAGAAATATTATTTTTATTAGTTGGTCGATATATGTGAGGGAGAACTCTCCCTGGCATCCCTGATAATCAAGTGGAGTTCAAGAAAATCAAAAAGAAATTTTTTTTTATTGCTGCGGTGGCTGAATTTTTCGGTTCGGGCCAGATTCTAAAGCAGTGGAATTCCACAATTCTTACTCTGGTTCCTAAAAAAATCAAAAAGAGATTTTTTTTTTATTGTTGCGGTGACTGGATTTTTCGGCTCGGACCAGATTCTAAAGTAGTGGAATTCTACAATTCTCACTCTGGTTCTTAAGAAAATCAATGCGTCTAAGATTTCAGAATTCCGCCCTATTGCTTGTTGCAATTCAGTTTACAAGATCGTCTCAAAACTACTTGCAAACAGGCTAAAACAATATCTTCCAGGTATAATCTCCAACTCCCAATCTATTTTTATCCCTGGAAGACTGCTTGTGGAGAATGTTTTGTTAGCAACGGAGTTAGTGCAGGGATACAACCGGAAATCTATATCTAAGCGATCTATGCTCAAAGTTGATCTCCAAAAAGCTTTTGACACAGTGAACTGGGATTTGTCATCAACACTATGGTTGCTCTCAATTTTCCTTCTCACTTCATTACTCTCATCCGCCAATGCCTAACTACCACAAAGTTCTCTGTCGTTATCAATGGAGAGCTATGTGGATATTTTGATGGTAAAAAAGGTTAAGGCAAAGAGATCCTTTATCTCCATACTTCTTTGTCTTTGCAATGGAGGTGTTCTCGCAGATGTTAAACTCTAAATATGTCTCTGGAGATATTGGGTTCCAACCAAACGCCACGGATCCTTAAGTAACTCATTTAGCTTTTGCAGATGACATCATGGTCTTCTTCGATGGTGAAAAACATTCCCTGGAAAACATTGCAGCCACACTCGAAGCCTTTTCACAATGGTTTGGTCTCTCAATGAATCGCAATAAAACTGAACTTGTTACGGCGGGATTGAACCAGTTGGAAACTACGGACATCTCAACTCTAGGTTTCAACATTGGATCCATGCCAATTCCATACTTGGGGCTTCCGTTGATGCATTGAAAGCTGAGATTATGTGACTATCGACCTCTTCTGGACAAGATTTCTGGCAGATTCAACTCTTGGAGCTCTCGAGCTCTTTCCTTTGCAGGAAGGAAACATCTTTTATCTACGGTACAATTAACTTCTGGATCTCGGCTTTTACTCTACCAAAAGGATGCCTAAAGAAAATTGAAAGCCTTTGCACTAGATTTCTTTGGAGTGGTGATATATCAAAGACGGCGGTAGCTAAAGTCTTCTGAAAAAATATCTGCTTATCCAAACAAGAAGGAGGATTAGGGATGAGAAATTTTCATATTTGGAACAAGATTATATGCCTCAGATTAATATGGTTATTGTTTTCAAACAGTTCATCCCTTTGGGTGAAGTGGATAAAGTCAAACAAATTAAAGGATGAGAGCTTTTGGAGTATTGATGAAAATAAGCAATCTTCATGGAACTGGAAATCTTTATTAGCTCTCCGCTCACTTTCTGCCATGTTCTTAAGACCAAAACTTGGGAATGGGCAGAAGGTGGGGTTCTGGTGGGATCATTGGACCTCTCTAGGTCCACTCATAAATCTGTTTGGTCCAAGGGACCTCTTAAACTTGTCATCCCTCTACAGGCTACGGTTTCTTCTGTTTGTAATGACACAGGTTGACTTCTCCGAGGAGCAAGATCACCGGCTGCAGAAGCTCTCCAAATCCACCTCACATCAATACCATTGCCTTCTTCTTCAACAGCTGAGGATTCCTTCTTTTGGCTCGCACACAACTTGGAACTCAAAAATTTCTCAACAAAGCACACTTGGGATATGTTAAGACCTCGAGCAGCAACCCAGAATTGGACAGCAAATGTGTGGTTCAAAGGAGTGATTCCAAGACATGCTTTCAACATGTGGGTAACCCATCAAGACCGTCTCCCAACAAGATCGCGCTTGGCTAGTTGGGGCTTGCAAATCAGCTCTGATTGTTGCCTATGCAATGTGTTTGAAGAGAACCGAGACCACCTTTTCCTTAGATGTGATTTGACTACACAGATTTGGGAACTCATCTTAAAAAGGTTAGGCTACCACCCTTTCATCTTTCACACTTGGACTGCTTTCTCTACTTGGTTTGGACTTCAGGACAACAAAACTCCAAGGACTTTGAGGCGACTAGTAGCCCAAGCAACAATCTATGCGATTTGGTCGGAGAGGAACAAGAGGGTGCACAACAACATCTCATCCACACCACACGCAATTGTCAAAATCGTTGACCGCCTTGTTCATAACGCGATTCTAGCCAAACGGAAAAAGAAGACGTTTAGTGACCTAATGTAAATTTGGCTCACCTACTCATATATGTTTTAGGATTGACCTTGTTTTTTAATGCTTTTTTGGCAAAGCTTTTTCTACTAGTATCACATTTTGTAATATTTTACAACCCTTCTCATTTTCAATGAAATTCAAATACTTAGCAAAAAAAAAAAAAAAAAAAAGATCACTGGATCCATGTAAATGTGAATATAACCCAAAAGATGAAGTCCACACGTCCAAGATGAAGCGGCTCAGCTACAACCCCATTTGGTCTATGAAAATGACTCATCAAAGAGTATAGACAACCAAAGATCCAAACCGGACTGGACAAGACCAGCTCACAGTCCAGCATCAAACCAAATTGCTTACAGGTTCACCCGAGGAAGACTTATGTGCGATCAAAGTCATAATAGATTTTGGCACAACCAAGTCGAACCACGAGCTCACCCATCATGTTTTATTGAACCATCAAAGAGCCCATACAAGTCCAAGCCATGCTAAGACCGGTTCAGATCAGTTTTCAAACCTACATCTATTTGGAAAGACATCAAATCAGTCAATTAAGAAACTTTCCTTATATGGATCTTTGATGACAAGAGTTTGACGATCAGAAGTGACTCTATATCAACTAGAGACTCTTAGAGACGTCATTTCACCTAGAAAATCTCAAGGAATAAAGAGCATTCCGACTTGCCCTTTATGGCACCATTTAAAGCTTTAACTCTCTAATGGTCAAATCCTTTTGATGTGCAGCTCAAAGAAGCTTCAAGAATTCGGAATAATCATGGTTTTATCACCAATATTTCGAAATACAAGTCATGCCTCACCCCTTTCCAAATTCGGCTAAGTTTAATTGTCCATTCATGGCAATCTTTTACATTTATGTAATTTATTTTGTTTCTTTGTTTCAGTCTTGATGAACTTTTGTAAGAACACTATCTAAGCTCATCATCCTTTCTTGTACAAATCACCAATCATTTTCAGAAATATAGTTTTCTCTTCGGTCTTTTGTTATTGTTTACAAAGAGTTTGTGTGGATTCACTCTCTATTAGGCAATAATATCCCACATTGGAAGTTGGAAGGGATCTTAAGTAATATATAAAGAAGATGGGCTAATCCACTCATTGCCAATTGGTTTTGAGTTGTAAGCCCACAATCTAACATATCAGAGCCTAATCCACGTTGTCCAACCCGATCCATAATCAATTCGACCCGAAATTGGTCCGATCAAAATTGACCTGGACCAAAATTGGTTCCGTCGATCCATGCCCAAATATACCGAGATCAATGGCCAAGAAGCCATCATCTCGAGGGGGCGTATTAGGCAATAATATCCCACATTGGAAGTTGGAAGGGATCTTAAGTAATATATAAAGGATATGTGTCAATCCACTTATTGCCAATTGATTTTGAGTTGGAAGTCCATAATCTAACACTCTCTCTCTTGTATTCGTGCAATATTTAGAGTGATGCGGGGATTTCTCTCACTCTATAAATTGCGTGAGACTTACTTCCTTGTGTGGATTAGTCCCTGAAACAAGTCTCAGCTCCTGGTGTATTCGGATCCGTCACCATCTGAGTGTGCTTCTATCACTACCATCTTCCATCTTTCTGTGTTCAAGCTTGTCAACTCTTAACATCTTTATGATAGTAAGTTTTGGTGGATTCCAACTTTATATAAGAATTATGGATTAAAAATAGTTAATCAACTAATGTGTTAATAGTTTTTAAAAATACTTATTAGTTAAAAAGTGTAATTTTGATATTATAAAAAAAATCCAAAATATGTTATTCGAACAATAAAAGTTTGAAGGGTTTATTATTGTAACACCCAACTCTCGTTTTGGGATGTTAAAATTTTTGTTAATAGTAATACTATAATTATCAAAAATAAAAAAGGAAATAACTACTACTCTTAAAATATAGAGGAATAAACTTATAAATACAAGTACGAGGGGAAGAAAAAAAAAAACAAGACGTGACCAAAATTAGGGTTGCTTAGAGAGAAAGAGGAATAAGAGGCGAATGGTTAATTGTTAACTTGATCAGACTTTAGATTAATCGTGGATCGGAAACTTTGTTTCTAACTATGAACACTTTCACAGCACCATCGTCATAAACACGTATTCTCTCTTCCTTCCAGATCGATCTGTTTTTACCAAATTGTTATGATTTTTTTTTTTTTTTTGGATATATATGTAAAAATTGACTGACCAGGATTAGGATTTTACCGGCTAAAATCATCCGAACATTCCCAGTTCAACCAAATCAATAAAAAAAATTAGATCTGGATTTTGACCTAATCGATCAGATCTAATTAAGCCATGCATCTAGCTAGGAGATTGATTAAATAACATATACAAAATCATTCAACCTAACCTTTTTTTTTGTTTCCTTCCAATGCATTCTACTAGTGCTCCCATGCCACCAACGAGTGATCCATTGAAGTTGTTCATGGAAGAGATTAAGAAAACCCAGTCACTTGCGGGTAAATGTTTTAAAATCCAAGCTAGCATATATTGCGACTCTCAAGGAGGATAAGAATAAGATCAATGATCTTAACGTTCCTATGTGCAAACAAATCTTGGATCATGGTAATTAATTTAATGTTAGTTTCCGTCGCCTAGTTACATATATATGTGGATCATCATTCCATATAATTAAGTTTTTCTTTGAATCTAATGAAGGTAATTATTATCACTGATCCGTTTTTTTTTTTGTTTGTTTGTTGAAATATAGCTATCAAGACTCTTTATGAGGAACATGAGAAAGTTTTTGCAGAAATAAAGGACAGAATGAAGAATTTAAAGGAATTACCGATGTGAACGTATCGCCGGAAGAGATGATAAGAGTATTTCAGAATCTAAGTCTCGCCCAAACTAACACTGTTGTGCAACCAGCACCTGCGAGTGCGACAACAGCAACTAACACTGTTGTGCAAATGCAACAAGGATTATCAGGGCAACAAAGATTGCTGCAAATGCGAGTGCAACAGCAACAAAGATTGCTGCAAATGCAAATGCAACAGCAACAGCAACCAACAGCAACCAAGATCACTGCAATTGCAACAAGGATTAGGACAACAAGGATTAGGGCAACAAGAATCACGGCAAATGCAAATGCAACAACGAAGATTAGCGCAAATACAAATGCGACAGCAATTGCAACAACAGCAAATACAGCAACAAAGATTAGTGCAAAGGCAACAAAGATTAGTACAGCAAATAAAGGAAAATATCATATAAGGTAAGTCACGGCCGGCTCAAACATAACAAACCTACAAAGTATCGGACTAATTAATGACGTATATGACATTATCGTATTTTACATTATGTTTTCATCACATTTTCATCCCGTATTTGCATATCATTTAGGTATTTCTAGGAGTATTTGCATCTTTTTGTGTTTCATAGGTTTTGAGATGGTGCTCCTACTTCGAGGCGATTTGAAGAGCATTTGGAATGTAAAGTGATAAGGATTCAACAGAAAACAAAGGTGGATCAAATGGATGCAAGGAGTCAAGATAAAGACAAATAAGTGAAGAAAATGTTGAATTGACAGCCCCATACGATGGCTCCATATTGAGGTCTGGCCTTTGGTATGGAGTGACGGAGAAGTGAAGAATTTTAAGCCAAAATTCCAGCGCCCATACGGTGGCTCCATACTGAGGTCAGACCCTTGGTATGGCCCCTCCGAAAACCAACTTTTATGACCCGACCCGGATCAAGATGGGTTGACCCGTTACGTTTCTACTTGATATAAATACAATTTTAGACATAAAAAAACCTAAGTTTTGATTTGGCTATTTCCTCTTTGAGCTTTCAAACTCTTATTTTATGATTTGTGATTTGATCTTTGTTATTCTCTACATTTAGTGAAGTTTTTCTTAATCTTTTTATGTTTATGTCTTTTATTATGTTTATCTTTGTGTTTAGTATCATGATTACTTGATTAGTGAGTAGTTTTCCTATGGGTTTTTGAGCTTAGTAGATTAGGGATGTTTGATGGATGATTATTGATGCTTAGGGTTAGATTCTTATGATTTCTAAAATTTAAGTTGTGCTTAAGGTTAGATTTGACATGATCAATCAAAATTTAGAACATGGACATTTCATGCTAGGAAGGTGTTTGAAGAAATGTCTAGGAGAACTTTAAATTTATTTTTCATTCTTAACCAATGAGAATTGATGCTTATGGTGTTTAGTTGGCTTTATGGACTTATGTTTAATGATTATTTATAATTTAATTGCAATTGAAAAATTAGCTTAATTGAGTGATTAGTAAATGGATTATTGTCATGGGAATGGATTAGTCTACTTTGTGTGATTCATGTCATGGAATTGAGTTTGAATTGTCTCCCTAGCGTCATTAGGTAGTCATTAATCATCCCGAGTCAATTGTTTTGCCCAAAGCCCATGCTTTTCCTTATTTGATCAAGTTTTAAGTTGTTAACTTTGCGGTTGACTTTTGTTTACTTCTAGTTGGCTTTTGTATTTAAACTTTGTTTATACTTAAATTCCCTTGCTTTATTCTTGTTTAGTACTTGCTTACTTGTTTGGTCTTGTTTATCTTCCGTTTGCTTTATCACTTGCTCATTTTATTTCGTAATTAGGATTTTAAAACACGAAATATCATCTTGAATCTCTTAACTTAATCGATTGCTTGGATTCTTAGTATTATTATTTTATACTAGAGCGTGTTATTAGTAAGGACTAGGTACAAATTTAATTTAACACACATCAGTATACAAAAAAGAAATTACGGTCCTACTACATGTGAATATTTGTTTTTAATTATTTTGGACCCTTAAATGCACTCAATTTTTCAGTTAGTTTATCAAAATCCATATGCAAATGCACTTTTCGCACATTCCTACAGATTGCTCAGAAGGTAATTTGCATAAAATGGTGTAAAGTAAAAAGAGTTATTAGTTAGGCTAATTACTTGATAATTTTATTTTTGTAGCGGGAGAATGTATTGATTGCGTTATATATAAACTAGAAATTCAATATTTTAATTTTTAATTTAAATTACAGTTTCTTAGAGAGCAATATTGTCTATTTATTAATACTTTAATGATTTGTATATTTAGTTTTTAAGTGAAATATGTTTACTCGATAGAAATGTGATTTATCAAATTTTGATTGGCTATAACTGTAAAGTTGATCTTTCATTATTTATATGTATAACTATTTTATGTTGATTAATGGATATCATGTAAAACTCATTTTATGTAAGAAATGCATTTTTAGAAAGAAATAACTAAAAAAAAAATGGAGAGACAAAAAAATAAATAAAATAAAGAAGAAATAGTTAAAAAAAAAACACAGTCAAACCTGGAAGCTTATTTTTCTCCATAAAAATCCATATTTTGCGCGAAAAAACAAGGCTTCAAAAGTTTTTCCATGTTTTGAAATTAATTATTGGGAGAGTGAGAAAATAAAAACTAGAGAAGAAGAAATCAAATCAAAATAAAAAGCAGAAACAACATCAAAACTACTCAGTAGGTTTTTAATTTTGTTTTAGATTGAAATCTTAATTTTGAAAAATATAAAATACCAAAAAAAAAAAAAAAAATTAAAGAGATTTTTGCAGAGTGAGAGAGAAGAAAATGGCACAGATGCAGCGAGAAGAAGTAGAATCCGTCACGAAAGAGACGACGGAGAAGAAAATAATCGACGGAGGAGGAGGCGGCGGATCTTCTCAGGTGTCGACGACGTTCAAATTCAACGCTCAGGCGCCGGAATTTGTACCGCGATCGCATACCACCGCACCAACACCGCAGGTTTCTCCGATCTCCGGTTACTTTTATCCTTGCTTCCAGTACAACGGAGGTTGTATAGGAGGATGCGGCGGCGGATTTTGCGGCGGAGGAGGGACCGGCGTCGGTTCTCAGTCGTCGGATTGGATCTTCGTAGGAGGAGGAGATCCTGCTCAGCAACAACACCTTCACGATCCGGCGGCTGCGTTTTTCGTTTCGAATCCCGCGGTTCAGTTTCCGGTGAATCAGAATTCGTCTTCTTCGTCGAAAAATTTGCTCTCCGATGATCTCCGCCTTAAGATCGTCAAACAGGTTTTCACTTTTGATTTCCCCTGTTTTTTTTTACCTTTTTAACTTATAAATTAGCTTTGGCTTTATGATGAAATTGACTCGTAATTTTTTTTTAAAAATCATTATGTCATGAGATTAAATGTACGATTAACAAACTAAACCATTGTTCAAGTAATTGCACAATGAATCAAATAAGATGATTTCGCCGGTTTACTATATATTTATGGTTTAGCCTTACAATACCAATTCCGTTGGTAAGATTAATCAGTTTCTTGACTCACAAGAAAGCAATTATTGTTACAAATTATATAGGTTGAGTACCAGTTTACGGACATGAGTCTCCTAGCTAATGAGTCTATTTCAAAGCATATAAACAAAGATCTTGAAGGTTATGGTAAGGCCCGAAACTTTTTTTGATTACGATTCTTCAGTTTTCTGCAAATCTTGTGAATATGTTCAAAATGTAAGTTTCGTTTTGCATTTACATGTTTGTCTCTCTTTAAACGCAGTGCCCATATCTTATATTGCTTCGACCAAGAAGATCAAGGCTTTGACGAGTAACCATCATCTAGTTTCATTGGCTCTACGCTCTTCCTCGAAGCTCGTAAGCTTCTTTCCTTATCCTCTACTTATCAACAAAGTTAAAAGATAAAAAAAAACTGAGACTAATATGTTCATTTGTGTATAAATGAAGGTTGTGAGTGAAGACAGCAAGAAAGTTAAGCGTAGAAGTCTATTTACTGATAGAGACAGAGAGGAATTACAGGTAATTAAATATCATGAAAGCTTCATTATATTTTGTAATCAACTATATATAGATCAAGTTCTTGTTTCTGTTAATTGTTCTGCAGGCCCGTACTGTTGTTGCAGAAAATTTGCCAGATGATCACTCCTACCAAAACCTTGAGAAGATCTTTGGAGTTGTTGGAAAGTAAGAAACTCTGCTTCATACGTACTTTCACTTATACATGGCTTCTCTGTATTAGTTAACAAACAACAAGTATGGATATGTTTCAGCGTCAAAGCGATTCGCATCTGTCATCCTCCAGAATCCAACTCTTCTCGTCCAAAAGGAGATTTCTTGATGAGCAACAAAGTAAGTACCATGTCATTTCCTTTCTTCTTGAGCTTTTCATGGACTTAAAGAGCTTAACATTTGTCTTGTTTTAATCCGAAGATTCACGCCCTTATCGAGTATGACAGCACTGTTATCGCCGATAAAGCTGTGAGTAAATCATTACTTGCACACATTTATCTCTGATCCAGAGCTCTGTATATTAGTTTCTGAGATATCTAGCAAAATGTGAACACTTCAGGTCGAGAAGCTAAACGATGAAAGAAACTGGAGGAAAGGACTTCGTGTGAGGCTGCTTCTTAGATGCTCGGTAAATCAATGACACTCTTATGTTTATCAACTCACATTTGTCACAACTCAAAAACGCTCTGACATTAATCGAGTTAATGTGTATTTACAGCCCAAATCGGTCCTCAAGAACAGAAGAAACTTTGATGGCATCCTTATCGACGATGAAGTCCCTTCTTATGAATCAGGAGAAGACTCTCCACGTCTCCATTTAACCGAACAACAGCTTGATAACGACGTTAGTGTTCCTTAACAAAATTAAATCTTTCCACATATATATACAACTTTATAAAAAAAACATTGCTTGCTTCGCACGTTAGGGTGATGACAACAATGTTGGACGACTGTGGGGAAAAGGGAGAGGAAAAGGACGAGGAAGATCTCCAAGAAGCTATGCAGTAGGAGGAGGAGGAGGACGTAGCTTCGGGATTGGGCTCGGACTTAGCCTCGGTTCCATGTCACTGAGCCTTGGACCACACGAATCATCGTCACCAAAAACAGCAACAAAGGGACCAAGAATGCCTGATGGAACCAGAGGCTTCACCATGGGACGTGGCAAACCTTCCTTCTCACTCTCACCTAACAATCTCTAAATAATTCCCTACCACTACTACAACTATTTATTATTATTTATCATTATAGAGCTAAAAAAAAGCTATAGAGTTAACCAAATAATACATGTGGGTTGGTTTCTTTAAGATATGCGTTCAAGCAAGGACATGACTTTGGGATGAAGAAGCTATATATATAGTGTATGAAACTACGAAGGCATGGTGAAGTTTTTTTGAGGATTTTTCTTTATCTAACTTTTTTATCAGTTTTTTATACTTTGATTTGGATCATTTTTGTATCTTTTGATATATTTATTTTTTTGTGAGATTAATTGAATAATGAAGGGGTTTATAGCACAAGGATTGCAACCCTGGTGTGTATCATTCTCAATTCTTTATTTTGATTTAGTTGACTAGTTGAATAATTGAGTGGAAGATTGGTTGAAAACTAATCAATATACCAATTTTTTTTTTATAAAAAGTATATATGAAAAGACAAATGAGCATTGGTATAAGTATAACAAAAGCTCATGGTTTTTTTACTTCAGTTCACATACGCACATTTAGAATATACAATCGGGTTATGACACTGAGTCAAAAGCTCATGTTTTTTACTCTAAAACTGTCTAGCAATTTCATAAACTATATATATGGTTGACAAACAAACTAAAATAAATGGTCATATGGTCATGTTAACCATAATTAAAACTTTAATTCTAAATAAATATTAAACTTTCTAAGAATGAAATGATTACATTAATATAAATAAGGAGATGAAATGTATATATTTTCAAATAGCGAAATATCCTGAATTTTTTTTTTTTTTTTTTTGTTAACTGAGGAAATTCCAGACCGAAACCCAGACTAATTTTCCGAGGTCCATAGAAATCCGGATTTTCTTGTCACTGAAGACGTGTACGAATGGTCAAAAATAATTGAAATCGTAGTGTGGGAACTTGAACTCTACCAAATATCAGAATGAATTCTTAATCACTGGACATATCATCAAAACAAGTTAATCACACCAAAAATCAAGATTATTATTATTTTTAATTATAAATAAGAGAAATTACAGATAACAAAATTACATGTAGACACAAACAAAATAAAACATGCATGGAACACCGATAACCAACTTCATGAATATATAGTCTATAATAAATAATAGAGTACTACGTACTGACTGAAAAAAACCGAAAATAAAAATAAGTAATTTCTACGATTTTGTAAAATATTCAAGAGGGATTTATCAAATCAAGAGTTAGTGAGAAGAAACTAGAGATGTGGACCAAGTATTTTTTGAAAATGTTGAAATCTATTAAACAAATTGAAATTGATACGCATCCTGTCCAGATACAATGAAGTTGTTGGGTTACAGATATCAACATGTTTCAAGAACAAGCAGATACATACAATCAATTGATATATATATATAACGTAGTCCTGATTTTGAGAGCGAAATTATTTGACTATAGCTAATTAATTAGTAATAGATTTTAATTTAGCTTCTTCGCTGACCAGTTTGTTTCTACTAGAGAAAATAGATTAAACAATATACAATTACATATGCATAGTTCCATGGAATATGGGCATGTGCTTATTAACCGGAATCGAAAAACCGAATCAAAATCGGTCTAAAAATACCTGAATCGAAATCGATCTGAAAATTTGAAATATCCGAACGATTTCTATATTTTTAAAGTGCGGGTACCCAAACCGAACCGAACGGATACCCAAAATATCCGAAACATAAAATAACCTAAAAATATTTCGGTTATAGGTCGGGTATGTTCGGATAGTTCGGGTAAATTTTACAATTTGTTTTGTTATTTTTTTGGTTAGTTCGAGTAGTTCGGATAATTTCAGAGATATTGGGATAATTACCCGAAAATTATCCGAAATTACCGAAAATATTCGAAATTATCCGAAAATTAAATGAAATTATCCGAAAAAACCGAGCCGAACCGAAACCCGAAAATTACCTGACTATTTTCGGTTATTAGCCAGTTCTCAATAAGTCTACCCAAACCGATCCAAAAACCGAAAAAACTGAACCGAAACCGATCTGAAAATTTAAAATATTTGAACAGTTCCTAAATCTCTATACCTAAAATACCGAAAAACCAAACCGAAATCGACTCGAATATCTGAACTGAACGCCAAAGACTAGTTGATATATAATATTTAGTAAAATCTCCACAAAAGACGAACTTATTACTACCGACCACATGCCGTCGTTCCGATTGTAAGAATTTACAATGGACCTTAAAAGTATAAATTATATAAAAAAATACTTTTGTCGTTACACATGAAAAAACGCATGTAATTATTTATGGTAAGTTTTTTTCTTTTTAATAATTATGGTAAGTTTTTTTAATTATAAATTATGGTAAGTTTGTTGGGGGATGTTGGTAATTATGGTTTCGAATTCCATTTTGGGGTTTGTATCTTACAAAATACACAATTCAACAACTTCAATATATATTCTCAAATTAACTAAAAAAATATGTTCTATAATGTCTACGATTATGTATATATATTTTTTCAAATAAATACCTTGGGTTAATGTATTAGATAATTTGTTCTTACTAAATAATTAAATACAGAAATAAAGAAATAATATTTACAAAATCTTTTCATGTCATCTTAATTAGTAGTATTTATTACAAGATTGAGCTAAAAATTATCTTTTTTAACCATTTATAGAATGATAAAAATCCATAAATACATTCTTAAACCGTTTTTATTTCTTATCATTTCTGTAAAGATTTTTCATAAATTGAGACGATATTCAACATCCACCAGTTTATGTTAAAACTTTTTATTTGGTTTGATATTCCTCTAAATACAAAAGACAAAACTATTGGCCCCAAGACAAGAAAAAAAGACAAAACAAAATTAATACTAATAAATAAACCCAAAAGTAAAACAAGAAAAACGTATATTGCTTAGAGAAATAACAAAACATGTATGTGTGAAATAGAAAGATGTGGCAAAAAGCAACTAATTTCTACCAATCCAAATCTACCTTTTAACACCCGCAGATTCTGCCATGTGGCTTCTCTCTTCTCTACAGCTCACTTCTTCTTCTCTCTCTCTCTCTCTCTCAATTAAAAACCAGAGAGCTTCTTCAATGTCATTGCTGTGATTCTCTTAAAGTCCCAATTCTTCTTCTTCTTCTTCTGTCTTTTTGATTTTTTTCTTTAAATTTTAGATTTTTTTTTGCTTTGCTGTAACCGGAGAAGAAGAAGAAGACTATGGGAGGCTGTACCTCCAAACCCTCCGCCTCCGTCAAACCTAATCCCTACGCACCAAAAGACGCGATTCCCCAAAATGACGATTCTACCCCTGCCCATCCCGGGAAATCACCGGTTCGAGCCTCAACCGCCGTAAAGGCGTCTCCTTTCTTCCCTTTCTACACTCCTAGCCCAGCCCGGCACCGCCGTAACAAGAGCCGCGACGGCGGAGGAGAGAGCAAGAGCGTTACCAGCACTCCTCTCCGTCAGCTCGCGCGTGTTTTCCACCCTCCGTCACCGGCGAAACACATACGGGATGTTCTGCGGCGGAGGAAAGGGAAGAAGGAGGCTACTCTTCCGGCGGCGAGGCAGCATACGGAGGAGGAAGAGAGAGAGGAGGTAGGGCTTGACAAAAGATTTGGGTTTTCAAAGGAGTTTCAGAGTAGAATGGAGTTAGGAGAAGAGATTGGGAGAGGGCATTTTGGGTACACTTGCTCTGCTAAGTTCAAGAAAGGAGAGCTCAAGGATCAGGAGGTTGCTGTTAAAGTCATCCCAAAATCTAAGGTTAGTTTTTTCAAGTTTCCATCTTTAAGTTTTTATGCTTCAATTGGCTTAAATTTCATGTTCTTGATGATTGGTGAGAGAGAATTGATTTTCATTGTATTGTAGTTACAGATTTGTGGGTCTCTTGTTTGTTGTCTTAGTTAGATGTTACACTGTTTCAAAGGTAATAATAGCTTATGGCTGCAAGTAGAAGAGACAATAGAAGAAGAAACCATACATACGTTCTCTTGATGTTTCATTTCTTCTCTATGAACTTACTGTCCTCTTGTTTGAGCCATCTTGTTGGAAAATAAATGGCGTGTGGACTTTTATGCTTAGAAATCAATAGAAAAATAAGTATGTATGAATTTGGATGAGGTAGAAGTTTTCGATAAGATTAATATATTTCATCCATGGTTTTCAGAAGCCAAGTTTTCAATGGTTGTAGATGTTAGCTTCGCTGACTTTTCTGTGAAAAAAATTCTACACGTTTTAATTTGGTCAATAATTTGGAAACATAGACATTTTGTGTTTATGTCATTAAGCAAATGAAAATTTGATGGTCTTTATTTGATGACTAAGAATGTTAATCATACGACTTTGTATCATGCAATCAAGTTATTTGGAATCTGGATTCGCATAAGCACATTGGCATCTATGCAGATGGGTGAAATATGCTGTGTTAATTTGAATGTTAGCTTAGTTTATGATAGACTGTTGCTCATCAGTTTCGCTTTGGCAGATGACAACTGCAATATCTATAGAGGATGTGAGAAGAGAAGTAAAAATCCTGCGGGCGTTATCTGGACATAACAATTTGGTACAATTCTATGATGCATTTGAGGACAATGCCAACGTCTACATCGTGATGGAGTAAGAACACCGTGCTATCATGACACATATCATGTTATGCAACATCTATTTGCTTACTTCTAACTTCTAAGATGAGTTTCATCTGTACTCTTTGTACTAAAGTACTTTGAACTTTCAGGTTATGTGGAGGTGGTGAACTCCTTGACAGAATACTAGCAAGGTCTGTTACTAAAGAAAGAGTATCAATGCTATGAAATTTTTTAACTTATGGTCAGAGATTGTTCTTAAAGATGTTCTATTGCCTGTCTAACTATTTCATATCCATCTTCTCGTTTAGGGGAGGGAAATACTCTGAAGATGATGCAAAAGCAGTACTTATACAGATCCTTAATGTTGTAGCTTTCTGTCATCTCCAAGGAGTTGTTCATCGAGATCTAAAACCAGAGGTGAAACCACATTTTCGTCTTTGTATTTCCCTGCAAAATCAGAAAGAAAGATCTTCTCCTAGTTTAGACTTCTCTAATTTTATACCAGTCTCAAATTTGAAACACTTTCATGTATCAGAACTTCTTGTACACTTCCAAGGAAGAGAATTCTCAGCTGAAAGTCATAGATTTTGGCTTATCAGACTTTGTCAGACCAGACGAAAGACTAAACGATATAGTGGGAAGTGCATATTACGTAGCCCCTGAAGTTCTACATAGATCTTATACCACGGAAGCGGATGTATGGAGCATAGGAGTAATAGCATACATTCTCCTATGTGGAAGCCGTCCTTTTTGGGCAAGAACTGAATCAGGAATTTTCAGGGCAGTTCTTAAAGCTGATCCGAGTTTTGATGAACCGCCTTGGCCTTCATTATCCTTCGAGGCAAAAGATTTTGTTAAGCGGCTATTGTACAAAGACCCCCGAAAAAGAATGACAGCCTCTCAAGCTTTGAGTTAGTAACTCTAATATCTCCACAATCTTTTTTTTTATCATCTTCTCTTTTTTTTTGTCATGAATCACCAATCAATTTTACTTATTCTTCCAGTGCATCCTTGGATCGCGGGTCATAAGAACATGAGTATCCCATTTGATATTCTAATCTTCAGGCAGATCAAAGCATACTTGAAATCTTCGTCTTTGCGCAAAGCTGCTTTGATGGTACATTTTTCTTGTAACCTTTTTACTGTTATTTTCGTTTCAATGTCCAAAGAACATTAAAGGATGTGTTTGATTTTTGTTGCCTTTGTATCTAGTTTGCTCCACATTTTATTGTTGATCCTAACTCTTATACTCTCTCCAGGCTCTGTCCAAGACGTTAATTACAGATGAACTTCTTTATCTGAAGTTGCAGTTTGCACTTTTAGCACCCAACAGAAACGGCCTCATCACTTTGGATAACATCAGATCGGTATGTGCCTTTTCTCTCCTCTCTGTCTCTCTGTCTCTCTCTCTGGTAGAGAACGAACAGCTCAAAGCTAGATTCAATTTATGTTGGACAGGCACTTGCTACAAATGCAACAGAAGCAATGAAAGAATCACGGATACCGGACTTTCTTGCATTGGTATTGTCCCATTTTTGTTCTCGGCCTTTTGCTTAACTGTTTAAGATACAATACATGGTTGGTTAACAAAAAATTTGGTATTGGGAAATGACAGTTAAATGGACTTCAATACAAAGGGATGGATTTTGAAGAGTTTTGTGCAGCTTCCATTAGCGTTCATCAGCATGAGTCTCTTGATTGTTGGGAGCAGAGCATTCGCCATGCTTATGAGCTTTTTGAGATGAATGGAAACCGAGTTATCGTCATCGAAGAACTCGCTTCCGTAAGTTTGTCTTCTTAACCTGGTCATTTACTTTCACAATATTTTCAGCTAATTCTTAGAGGAAACACAATTCTTTTTGTAGGAACTCGGTGTTGGATCATCGGTCCCAGTCCATACCATTCTACATGACTGGATAAGGCACACTGATGGGAAGCTGAGCTTCTTGGGTTTTGTCAAACTGTTGCACGGCATCTCTACTCGACAACCTTTAGCGAAAACACGGTGAAGAAGGTAACTCGGTGTTATAACGGATTCAAAAGAGGAAGAACTTACAACAGCGAATGGATGTCAAGAACTTTACTGATTCTTGGAGTGGAATTGGATATTGGAATTGTTTTCAAGACCCATTCCTATGTTTATAGTGTTAAAATGGAATGCAAAGTTCCGACAAAGAAAACGAGTATAAAAAAATCCGACAGGCCTGGAAAGTTTGTAATAAGACGATAATCCATAGTGATGTTCTTCCATATCATGGAAGACAGAGATTAAGAAAATCCCTTTCGCATTTCATTCGACTGTCTCCACATTTTCCAGGAAAAAAGTTTCATAATTTCATATTCCATTCCAATAAAGTCGTTACATTCCATTCTCAATGTGTCACAGAACAAACCCTAAACCCAATCCCAAGTCACAGAACTGACAGTTGGGATGGCTCAGAAACAGTCAGCTTTTTAACATATCTGAATCCTCAAACTTGAAGCTAAAACCGAAAACTTTCTTCTCAAGAAGATCGAATCTATGATGCTATCTAAAACACACTTGAAGACACCTGCTTCTTACATGATAACAATGTCGCAGATTACCATTGTGGAGGAAGGTTCCAACTGTCGCCCAAGAACTGTCATGTCTTTACCTTGAAGAGAGCCTCTGATGCAAATCATCTGCCAATGCTTGCCTCAAGCTCTGCCCGTAATAGTTGAACTGCCTCTCGCTCTCCAAAACTCTTGCAGGAGATCCAACTTCATCTGGATCCTTCCAAATCTCCGGCTCGGGTTCTCTAGCAATCTGACATAGATTATGCAACACACAACAAGCCACAATAGTCTGAGGAGCATGGTTTACTCCAACATTCAAACTCTGAAGAATCTTCCATCGAGCCTTGAGCAATCCAATAGCTTCCACAACCACTGACCTCCCTTTCATCAGCATTCCGTCGAATAGATTCTCCGGCGGAGAACCAGAGCCATTTGGAGAAAATGGTGTCATCAGGAAAGAGAGAAGAGGGTAACACCAATCTCCAACAATGTATGGTCTCACATGGTGACCTCTGATATTGATCACTTTTTCCCAAACAATGTCGCCTGAAGTAAGCCGCTTGTAGAGAAGACTATCTCGGAAATGGGAAGAGTCTGCTTCTCCACCAGGAGCTTTCACACAGACATCCCAGAAGATCTTCTTGTGATCAGCGACGACCTGAAGCAATACGGCGTCGTATCCATACTTGCAACCGTAAATGTTTCTAGGGTTTAGCTTCGTGCGGCGTCTGAGCTTCACGGGAGTGCTGTCAATGGCGCCGCAGATGTTAGGGAGAGAGGTGAGTTCTTCGAATCCCTGAGTCGTTTCGATCAATCGGCGTTTTCCGACAGGGATCTTGATGAATTCCGGGTAGAGCTTGGTGGCTAAGAGCCGCGTGACCATGTTTGTGATCTTCGAGATTAGGTAGGGATCGAGGGAGTAGCGAGAAGCTAGGGTTTTGGCTGAGCAGCCATGTGCGAGACGGGAGAGAACCATAGCGACGGCGTAATCGGCGGGGAGAGAGAGATTTGAGGCGGTGATGAAAGGCTTGAGCTTGTCGACGACGGTGGTGAAGACAGGATACGAGAGTCCGTACAAGGAGCGCCAACGAGCGTCGCGGAGAGGCGCATCGAGGGACCAGATGTGGTCATTGGCTAGGGCACGGAAGGCAGCGACGGAGTAATCGCCGTCGGGAAGAGGCGGAGGAGGGGAAGGGGAAGGAGAGGCCGAGGATGATGAGTCGCCGGAGTTGGAGGAAGATCTGGTGACGGCGAGGAAAGAGAGGAGAGATGCGAGAGTGAAAAAGAGTAAAGGCGCGGCGGAGGAAGAGGAGAGGAGAGAGGAAGGTGTGGCGGAAGACGGTGAAGATGCGGAGGAAGAGGAGAAGACAGAGCTTGTTGGGTCTAAAGAGTTTTGGAGATGGAGAAGGTGCGAGAGCATCGCCATGAAAGCTTCCTCCATCTTCACTCTCTTTTTTCTCTGCAGAGAGGGTTGAGAGTAGTAGAAGAAGAAAGAGAGAAGAGGGGCTTATAATTGAGTTTTTAAAATTAAAGGGATTTAAAAAGAAGGGTAGTAAAGTTTTGGGCTTTATTTATGAAGCTAATTGTAAAGGTTAAGGTTTTAAGCAGAAAATGATTCAAACAAGCACAACCATTATATTAGTCTGAGACAAACCAGTAACCAAAAATTTTGGAATCTCCAAACAAGAAAAGAAGTCTATCAAAATCAAATCCATCTAACAAAATCTCCTTTTGGACTACAAGTTTAGCATTGATGTGTGAATCACCATGATCATGATCACTTTCAAGTCTCCGCGGGATAGATGTTGGAGTCGTGGTGGTTAGCATATCCTCCATTGTTGTAACCTTGTCCTCGCGAGTATCCTCCATTCCACTGCGGCCCTGAGTCTCCTCTCCACTGCCACAAGTAGACAACACATTAAGACAACTTGAGAAACAAGAATTTGATCTTCTCAATCTCAAATCTGGGGAAAAAGCTGTAAGCAGAAGAAGAAACCCAATTTTATAATCCTTAAGAAGTGTGGACTAACAAAATCATGTCGACACTTGAACATGTTCATGGATGGGTGACAAGTTGGGCACGGAGTTCATGTATTAGATATTCCCCACTTGCATAGTCAAAAGAGAAAATTAGCTAGATTCCTTCCACCAGCTAATTGTCAACCACTAACTTTAGTTTTTATATATGTTAATAAGGCTTTTAGAAAAACTCCGATTAATCAAAGTTTGACCCTATCAAAACACTTAAATTTAGTCTACTGATAGAATGTACCAGCTCCAAAGTAAAATGTTTTACCTGCTTGTTGGGGCTTCGTCCCCATGAGAGTCTGACAGTGTTCTTGCCAATGACTGTCCCATTCAGACTCTCGATGGCATCTTCAGCACCCTTCCTGTCAAAACCAAAGGCAATTCGCTTTGAAATTTACCATTTTTTGGCTATTAAAATAAGCACCTATAGGTTAGCTCAATCATATGATTGGCAAAAGCCCACACACTTGTAGGTAAAGACCGCACCTGTTAGCAAATTGGACAAATCCACATCCTTTGCCTACTGGGATCTTCACTGAAACAACCTCGCCAAACTGGGAAAAAGGTTCTCTGAGGTCTTCATCAGTAACATCAGGGTCAAGGCCGCCTACGAATATCTGCGGTAGAATAAGAGAAAATGAGCAGTGAGGCAATACAGAGCTTGAATAATGCTAGCAGATGGAAAGGCTAAGAAAACTCACTGTTGAGTTATTTGATTCACCATCAGACTGCGAGCCATGACCCATGGAACCATTTGCTCCATGTCCACCAGCCAGTATCAGAGCTATTTCAATGAAAACATAAAACTTTTTATAGTCCAAAAGCTTTGTTGAGTGCATCAAGATCTATTAAGATGTTAAATTTAAAGTCTTATGGATAAAAATTGGCTCGCTACTCGCTTAAAACTAGTAAACTCAATAGAAAGAATCAGAGAGTAAAACTAGTTGCAGTCACTAACCAGACAGCAAACACGCAGAGAAGTATGTAAAGAAACCAAAATACAAAGGAAATCCCAGTATCCAATTTGCAAGAAGCATTATAGGTCAAGAAGATATGTTACCTTGTGAAGAATGTTGTTGCGGATTAGCAACCGCCCTTTTGGGGGTTGCAATATTTACGCGCATTTGCCTGTTCGAACAGAAAGCTCCATTCATTTCTGTCAAAGCCCTTGACCTCTCATTTTCATCACCAAATCTTACAAAACCGTAACCTTTGGACCGGCCTGTGTTGGAATCCATCACAACTTTGGCGCTTTTGACAGATGGATATCTATCAACAAACAACTCGTGCAATAAAGTGTCAGTCACATCTGGAGACAAATCACCAACAAATATCGATAGCTCTGGACCATTTTCTACTGCTCTTTTTTCACCAGTACTGAAAGATGCCCAGTTTAGACGGAAGGGCTGGTCCGAGTTTGGCATCACCGAACCACTATAGTTCTGAAGAACCTCTTCAGCTGCAGCACGTGAATGAAACTCAACAAAACCATACCCTTCTGACTGACAAGTTAGCTTGTTACGAATTACTTTCACAGAAGAAACCTACACATCAGAAAACATTAATCCACAAGAAAACTCAGAGAAAGAACAAAAAAAAAAAAAACTTATTAATGAAAAGACATCTAATTGAAGTATGATCTCTTTACATGCTTTATGGTTTTTTTCTTTACCAGAAAAGTTCATCTAAACGTGGCAAAGGTACTAGATTACTTTTTCCCCTAACGAAATCTGAAGTTGTCCTTTTCAAGTCAATGCTGTTCTCCATTACCCTAAATGTCAACCATTCATATCTGTTTCTACGCAAATTCAATAAATCATTGGATCTAACCAAGTTTCACAAAAAAAAAACAAGAACCTTGCTAAAACAATGTCAATCAAAACACACAAGAAAATCAAGAACATGTCCAAGATCTGCAAAAAGATCACTTTTTCACCAAAAAAAAAACTTCCACGTAACAATTTTCAGGAGAAACCATTCCATTGACATCAAATTTGAAAGCAAATCCAAACAGAGGACCAATGAAAGGGAAAGAGATATATATATATATATATATATACCTCGCCGGTGTGAGAAAAGCAGGTATGGAGATAAGTCTCATCCATCCAATGAAGAAGATCACCAACCCAAAGAGTCTTGACATCTTCTCCAGATCCACGCTCATGTTGTGGCTTATGTTGCTGATGCTGATGCTGATACGACGCGTATTGGAGGTGAGGATGATGCTGATAATGACCACCTTGATTGTAAGGAACGTATTGGTGAGGATACATCATCATCTGTTGTTGTTGCTGCATCATCATCATCGCCGCCGCCGGATACTGCATGGCCGCAGCCGCCGCCATCCACTGTTGCTGCTGCGGTTGTTGCTGCTGCCACTGATGAGGCGGAGGTGGAGGAGTCGTTTGCTGAATCGTCGGCGGCGTAGCTCCGGTAGTTGCTAACGCCGAATCTGAGCCGTTGTTGGTCGTCTGCATCTTTAACAATCTGTTTTTAAAAAAATTCAAAATCCCGATCCGATCTGATCTCTCTGGATATGGAAACAACAACCACCTCTTCCAAAACTTCAATAGACCCTCTCTAATCTACCCCCGAAGACGAAGATGTGCGTAGAGAAAGAGACAGAGAGAGAGAGAGAGCTTGTTGAGCTCTGGTAATGGCGGAAAGAGAGAGAGAGAGGTTTGGTCTTAAAGGGAGGCGGAGAGAGAGAGTTGTGGGTTTAAGCTGAATCTAATGGGTCTTGGGAAGTGGCCGAAACGTGGGGCCCAGTTACGTGCCTAAAGCCGTGTGTTTTTGAGATCGACGGCTCTGATTTAACCGCACTTAGCCACTTACATTTAATTCTACCTAGGGTTTACAAATAACTGATTTTAATCAAAAACTTACGAGGATTGGGTAAATCCATTGTTACGTTTTATTTAACCGTTTTTTTTTACTGTTGAAGACAGAGTCAGCTGTACATCAAAATAAAATAAGAGTCAGCTGTGTAACCTGTGTTTAGTATAAAATCTATATTCATTGGAATGTTAGGAACGTATATTGATAGTGAAATATCAACCAAGTAGTATGTTAAAAAAATCAAATCTTTGTTCCGCCATATGTATAAAAACGAATTTGCATAAATTTTAACATGCACTAGCCACTAGATAAGTAGTTAAGTATATCTAATGTCAAAAAAAAAAAAAAAAAAGTAATTAAGTATATCTAGTTATCTACGCAAACACACATATTTTTTTCAACGTTAATATATTATTTTCAGTATTTAATTTTATATTAAGTTTTTTCTTATAATTTTGTGATACCAATTTAGGATTCGCGTATACGTCGGTTTATAAATTAATATATTATAATTCATGAAAAAAATCAAAAAACGAAAAAGTAAAAAATAAAATCAAATAACTCGTGAAAATAAATGAAATAAAAATGAGAACGCCGATACGAAATTACTGATAGAGCGTAATAGTTATTTATTTATTTTGACTATCTTATTTTTATTTTATTATTTGGTTTCCAATTAAATTTTGTCATATTTTTCTAATATTTTGTTTTCTTATTTATATTTAAAATAATTTTACTTTTTACTATTTACCTACTCATATTTTCGTTTTTTATATCTAATTATTAGCCATGAAATTTACTAAATAATTTCTTTAAAATTAATCAATTTTTTTTTTTTGTAATTTAATTTACAAATGTTATAAAATATTAAGTTTTTAAAAATAGATAATAATGTGTTAAAATCTAATTGAAAAAAATTGTTTATAAGTGTCAAAATATGATTGATTGACTAATATATATCAAGATCATTTTAATTAAGATATGTTGATGTAAGATACTAAAAGACTTACAAATCTTATTATATAACACGATACATTTAAAAAAAAACTCCTAAAACGATTTGCTTTGTTTAGGTTTTATCTGTCAATAAAACGTAAACTTGCATGAGCCCCCATATATATACACGACCCATAACAACTGGTTTCAAATTAAAGGCCTCTCCAATTCTTGCTCCGCTGGAATATTGTCTATCACAACGGCCGTAATATCTCGTAGCAATTCGTATGCCTCGCCGGAATTAGGGTCTATACTCAGAGGAAGTTCTTCAACTTTGTTTCTGCAGATAGGACAAGTGGTGTCCGATTGAAGAAGCCACGTGTCGATGCAATCTGAGTGAAAAAAGTGATTACAGCTTGGCAAGACCTTAGCTTTGTCACCGTCGGCCAAATCCGAGAGGCAAACGACACATACGACGTTGTCTTTGAAGTCACGAGAGTTGAAAGCTACGACGGGGATTGATCGGAGAACACAAGGGTTTATGCCGGTGGCTTTGATCCCACGTGGAAGAGTCGGATGATCATCATTATCTTCGTCGTCACAATGGATAAGATAAACAGGGATACAATAACATAAAACAAACATAATCGCCATTGCGAGGAAAAGTCGTAGAACTTCGAAAACATCTTTGTTCATCTTCAATAAACCCTTTGTAAGCTTTTTTGTGACCCAAGAATCAATAATTTATTAACTAGGGTCTAGGAACCAGAAACAGATTCAAGAATCAAAATCCTTTGTAAGATCAATCTCTCAAAAACTTTTTTTTATTTTATAGAATAATGTACCAAAACCCAATTCGATTCTAATAAAGAATCCTTACTAAATCGACGGATCAAACAGTGTATTGGGCCTGAAAGAAGATAAACAACAAAGCCCAAAGGTCAAAACCCCAAACATAAAGGCCAAGCTACCCTCCCATCACAGCATCCGACTTGAAAAATGTGACACTAGTTGTGTTGTAGCTGAAGGAAAATTTTTCTCTTGCAATCATTGAGTAACAATCATCATTGATGACATTCTCAAGTGTTTTTTCTTTTTCATCTATGATTATTTGCTGGGACACTTCAAATCCTCTTCGAACATTGTCAAAACCAATCAATTAGAAACTATATCGGTCTACATTCTATGTAATTTTTCTGATTTCATGATTTTGGAGTTATAGAAACTAAACATGCTTTAAAATACTCCAATGATTCTAAAACTGCATGGTGGCTGATCCTTGTGCTGTGCTAATTAAAGACGATAGACGACTAAGAATGGTTAATGTTCTATTTTCTTATAACAAAAAAAAATACCCATGTTTTAAATAAAATTAAATGCTAATGTGTTAAAAACATACCATAAAAGTGTAGCGTTTTAAGTTCTAAAAAACAAACAACCAGTATCAATGCATAATTTATACAACGATTACAACTGCAAACAGTCAATCAGCTTTACAATAAGTTATCAAACTCTTTCAGAAAATTTAGCATAATGAGGGAAACACTGTTCGCGTTTCTTCTATCATATCAATTGCATAAAGTGCACTAGAACTACCATAATCTACCATTGAATCATTCTCTCCATGTGAATTCCAAATTTTGTAACCCGGCATAAATCCATGATTATACAAATGCCCATATACACCTCTTAACGTTCATTTCCTACGATTCATACAATCCGTACAAGGACAAGGAAGTTTACCAGTTCGCACGACTTTCAGATGTTATCCAGCAAATTCCATAAATTGCTTAATCCCAGTCTTGTACTCTTCTGTTACCAATCTGGTCGCTTGATCGCGCATCGGTTTGTCCATCCACGATCGAAAATAATTAAATTTATTTGAAGAAGATGCCATATTTTACTCTTTTTGTTTGTTTTTTCTGTGTTTCTTGAAGAAAAACGAATAAGAGGAAGGGGAGAAGGTTGGCTGGTGGATATATACTAAAAAAACGACGGAAACCGACGAATATCCTATGGAAATTCAAACCGTTACAAACGGCTATAAAACGGCTATATTTCTGTCATATTCCGACGGATATCCGATGCTTTGTTAGTTGTCGAAAAGACATCGGATAACCGTCAGAATATTTTTGGTGGACCCTATCCGTTGGATTTTCCGTCGGATTTTCCGTCGGATTTTCCGTCGGAAATAGCCCTATTTTTTTTTGTAGTGTAGAGTATAGAGAATGTGAAGCTTATGTAAGCTAATTATAAAAAAGCTAGTTTGGCTCTAAGTTCTCATCATCACAGGATCATGGGACGTGGGATCTTAAAATAGAGATCAAGCGCCGCATTTATACTTTTATTGGCTTTCATATTTGCTTCAAAATTTATATTTTTGCTATTGTGTGATTACGGATTTCGTTAAAGGTCTTTTGCTAGAGGACAACCTTGCACCAGCTTTGTACTATGAGATACAAAAATTGGTTGCTGGTCTTGGTTTACCGTTTTAGATGATAGACGTTTACGAGGAGAACTGCATGTTGTATTGGAAAGAAACCGAATGCCTTAAGTCTTCTCGATTTTGTGGCCATCCTTGGTATAAGGAAACATACGGAAGAGTTCCAGTCCTGTTTAAGCGGATGTGGTACTTACCTTTGACAGCGAGGTTGAAGCGGTTATACCAATCTGAGCAAACTGCGACCGAAATGAGATGGCATGCAGAGCATAGAAGGGAAGGACAAATAGCACATCTATCAGATGCAGAAACGTGGAAAACATTTTAACTCAGTTTATCCCAAGTTTGCGGTAGAGAAAAAGAATGTATACCTCGGATTGAGTACTGATGGCTTCAAACCTTTCGAGAAGCATGGGAGGCAATATTCACGCTGGCCTGTAATCGTGACACCTTACAAGTTGCCACCATCTCTTTTCATGAAGCAAGAGTTTTTGTTCCTCAGTATCCTAGTCCCTGGGCCATCCCATCCTAAGAAAGCACTTGATATTTTCCTACAGCCATTGATCGAGGAGTTCCAGATGTTATGGCACCATTGCGTTGAGAAGTGGAATGTCTCACTGAGGGAGAATTTTGATATGCATGCAGTTTTAATGTGGATGGTAAGCGATTTCCTAGCTTACGGGATGCTATCATAATGGTCAACACATGGTAAATTGGCGTGTCCATCCTGTGGAGATATGACTGATGCATTCCAGTTGAAGCACGGAAGGAAGACGTGTTGGTTTGATTGTCATAGGCGGTTTCTCCCCCCTGACCATCCCTATCGTCAGAGCACCACTCTGTTCAAGAAGGATATTGAAGTTTTTCATGGTTCACCGCCTGTGTTAGATTGGTAGTTTATGTTGGATCAGTTACGAGATTTTGGAGCGGATCGAACTGTCGAATGTGGTGGTAATGGACATATCCGCTTAGATGGTGTTAGGGAGTACCACAATTGGCACAAGCAGAGTATCTTTTGGGATTTACCTTATTGGAAGGATCATCTTCTGAGGCATAATTTGGATGTTATGCACATTGAGAATAATTTATTTGATGACATCATGAACATCATCCTCAATGTTCAACAGAAGACGAAGGACAATTTGAAGTCGATGTTGGACCTTGAGGAGCATTGTTCTCGAAGGATGATTAACATTAATGCTCGAGGGAAAGCTATGATCCCTACTTTTTTGTTGGACGGACTTGCAAAACAAGAGTTCTTCGAGTGGATACTTAATGTTGGGGTCAGTTTTCACCAAATCGAGATCAACTGCTAAAAATACTAAGTATGGAGGAAAGTAAGCGACGAGCCAAAACTTGGCTAGGCAATGGAAAAAGCAGGAGACGAGCCAACACCCCTGTTGGCTCGGAAGCAGGGAGAATCGGTGACGAGCCAAATTTGGCTTGGCATCATGAAGCAGAAGGAGACGAGGCAAATTTGGCTCGGCATCATGAAGCAGAAGGAGACGAGGCAAACTTGGCTCGGCAGCATGAAGCAGAAGGAGACGAGCCAAACTTGGCTCGGCAGCATGAAGCAGGAGGAGACGAGCCAAACTTGGCTCGGTAGCATGAAGCAGGAGGAGACGAGCCAAACTTGGCTCGGCAGCATGAAGCAGGAGGAGACGAGCCAAACTTGGCTCGGCAGCATGAAGCAGAAGGAGACGAGGCAAACTTGGCTCGGCAGCATGAAGTAGGAGGAGACGAGCCAAACTTGGCTCGGCAGCATGAAGCAGAAGGAGACGAGCCAAACTTGGCTCGGCAGCATGAAGCAGAAGGAGACGAGGCAAACTTGGCTCGGCAGGCGTGAAGAAGTGAGTGACGAGCCAACACCCCTGTTGGCTAGGCAGCAGGGTGAAATGATGACGAGCCAACATCTTGGCTAGGCAGCAGGGTGAAATGGTGACGAGCCAACATCTTGGCTAGGCAGCAGGAAGAAGAAGTGACGAGCCAACATCTTGGCTAGGCAGTGGAATGAGTAGGAGACAAGCCAAATACTTGGTGACGAGCCAACATGTTGGCAAACCAGCAGAACGGTGACGAGCCAACATGTTGGCAAACCAAAACCCTCAGCTCGGCATCAAGGAGAAATGGGCGACGAGCCAGCCCATCGATGATCCAACAAAGCAACAAGCCCAACGTCTTAGATAGAATGAGGCAATGAGCCACAAGACATTGGTGGGCCGAGGCGATGAGGCAAAGAAAGAAGCCCATGAAAACCATAGAGGAAATTCCGAAGAATAAGGAAGTTTTTCCTTTCTCGTTTAGGAAGAAACCTAGCCGACCTATTTGTGTATAAATAGACAATGTACCTCTTCGAAAAGAGGACCCAAAAATTAACCTAGCAAGACACTTATTGCTTTATAGACGGCTTTCAAAATAGCTTGAATAAAATCTCCATCTTTGGATCTCAGTTTCTTGGTTTCTTTACATAGAAGTTTGTCGAATCCCTAAATCTCTTTACAAGTTTTTGATTGTGCGAGTTTCGACTACCACAATTTGGCGCCGTCTGTGGGGATTCTCAAACTTTCTGACACCTTAGAACCACTTAATACGAGATCTGAAGCGATGACTACCGACGGAGACCGAAGCAGTGACGATGCGAGCAACACCGGCGTCGATCCTCCTAGGACAGGAACCAATCTACCTCCAGTGAACACGGAAGGAACCAATCTGCCTCCAGCGAACACGGAAGGCACCACATGATGACCGCGTTGCTGAAGAAGGCCGAGGAGCAAGACAAGCTGAACAGCTCGCTAACAGAGATAATTGAGTCACTAGTAACCGATGGCCGAGCCAGAAACATACGATCTGGAGGAGTCGGCTCAACTATGAACCCACCTGTTAGCGGAATAACCAGGCGGCTTGGCCTAAACCCGATGGCCCTGGATTTTTCAACACCACGCGACGCACTAAGAACTTTGGGGGGATTACCACCGTCACATCCAACAAACGAGCAGGCGCCCGCGGTGACAAGATCAAATATCATCGAGCTATCCCGGTTGACCCGAGGCGCAAGAGGAACCAGTGATGGATATGACATACGCACCAACGTTGGATCGGCTACAGCAATCGTCCTTGACGAAGAAGGAGACCACAACGCAGAAAATCTTGCTGACGAGGGATTCGCACCAGCAACAACAGAACCCCGAGCCAGCGAAGGCAATATTAACCTAAACCGAGCCAGGAATTCGGCAGAGGAAGAGGAAAATCCCCTCTGGGTCCAACGAGCGCAGTTTGTTGATGAACCAAGAACGACGAGCCGAGCCCAGAGTGAAGAGTTGGACGAAATCCGAGCCTCATTGATTCGAGCCACTGCTGAGATGAAAGCCGTCCGATCCCAGGTGCACAAGGCAACCAGTAAAGTCCCAGAGATTGACCGCGTATTGGAAGAAGCGCACAATACACCGTTTACAGCCCGAATTACCAAGGCAAGGGTCTCCGACCTAGGAAAGATCAAAGTCCCAGTCTACGAAGGGACAACCGACCCAAAGGAACACATAACGGCGTTTATCATAGCAATGGGCCGAGCCAATTTTAGAGAAAAGGAGAGAGATGCCGGTTTCTGCTTGGTATTTGTGGAACATCTAAAGGGTGCAGCCCTCCAATGGTTTTCAAGATTAGAGCGGAACTCCATTGATGATTTCCAGCAGCTATCAGCCGCCTTCTTGAAGCACTACTCCATGTTTATGGATCGAGGAGCCTCAGATGCCGACCTATGGACATTGACTCAAGGGCCTACGGAGACATTGCGAAGCTTCATAGGGAGATTTAAAGCAGTGATGTCAAAAGTTGAAGACGTCAGTGACAAGGCCGCTGTGCTCGCTTTAAAAAGGGCTCTGTGGTACGAATCCGAATTCCGAAAAGAGATTGCTCTGAACACACCAATATCAATCCAGGACGCACTGCACCGAGCCTCAGATTTCATAGTCAACAAAGAAGAAATGAAGGTTTTGTCTCAGAAGTATGGACCCGCCAAAGCGACGAACCGTTCTTTCCAAATGCCAAGCCAACCTCCTCATAAGAAGAGTATTCAAGGAAACGGGTATGTGCATCACGAGAGACCTAATTTTGGAGGAGCCCATAACTACCAGGTGGGAACGAGCCGAGGTAAAACATCTTGGAACACCTGGACACGGAGTCAAAGTTCGTACGACGAAAAAGCTTACTGCGAATTTCACCATATGCACGGTCATTCGACTGCCAATTGCCGAACCTTGGGAATGAAGCTTGCGGCAAAGCTGGTAGCCGGAGAACTCGGTAGCGTAGTCAGCTTAAAAGACTTCGAACAAGAAGACGAAAAAGATCAGCCGAACCAGATAAGTCAAAATGATGATACGCCCAAGCGAGGGAGACGAGATGACGAGGCAACGCAGTCAGGTTCTCGAAGAAGAATAAATATGATAATGGGTGGATCACAATACTGTTCGGACACGGTGTCTTCAATCAAAGCTTTCCAGCGGCGAGCCGATGCGAGTGTAAACTGGTCAGCACCCTCCAAACTTCCCAACGATGTTATCTCATTCGGAGAAAGGGAGACCACCGGCATCGACCGACCACATAATGACCCCCTCGTGATAGAATTGATCGTTGATGATTGCGACGTCGCCCGAGTTCTCATAGACACAGGAAGCTCCGTAGATGTGATCTTCCGGGAGACTCTCAGAAGGATGAACATAGACCTGGACAAAATCACAGCCGCGCCAAAGCCTTTAACTGGATTCTCGGGAGAGACGACCATGACCCTTGGAACAATAAAACTCCCTGTCCGAGCTGAACAGGTAACCAAGATAGTGGAGTTTTCGGTTGCAGATCATCCTGCGATCTACAACGTGATCATGGGCACACCCTGGATAAACTCGATGCGAGCTGTACCGTCGACCTATCACCTCTGCATCAAATTTCCGACCCCTGGGGGAATCAAAACAATTTGGGGAAACCAAAAGGAATCCCGCATATGTTTCCTAGCCGAACACAAACTTAGGAACCCCGTCACAGAAACCACCACCAGGAGAAAGAAGATGAAGACGGACAGGGAACCCGAGAAAGAGTTGGCAAAACTCTTATAGCAATTACAGATCACGGAGGATCGCGAGAGGGAAAGCAAACCAACTTGCGACCCCGTCGTCTCGGTTAATATAGATGGCAATCACCCAGAACGCTGTGTCGAAATAGGGCCGAGCTGAAAGATCCAATAAGGGGAGAGCTGGTTTCTTTCCTTAAAAAGAACCTCCACACCTTCGCATGGGAAGCTGAAGATATGCCCGGCATCAGCATCAACGTAACGTGCCACGAGCTGCACGTGGACCCAACCTTTAAACCCGTCAAACAGAAAAGGCGAAAACTTGGTCCGGACAGAGCACGAGCAGTGAATGACGAGGTGGAACGATTACTACGTGTGGGATCAATAGTCGAAGCAAAGTATCCAGACTGGCTCGCCAACCCTGTGGTGGTTAAGAAGAAAAATGGGAAATGGCGTGTATGCGTGGATTTCACCGACTTGAACAAAGCCTGCCCCAAAGATAGCTTTCCGCTGTCGCATATCGATCGATTGGTGGAAGCGACAGCAGGCAACAAACTCCTTTCATTTATGGATGCCTTCTCCGGATACAACCAAATCCTAATGAACCCAGACGATCAAGAGAAGACGGCGTTCATCACAGACCGCGGGATATACTGCTACAAAGTCATGTCGTTCGGCCTAAAAAATGCTGGAGCCACCTACCAGCGATTAGTAAACCGAATGTTTGCTGGCCAACTGGGGAAGACAATGGAAGTTTACATCGATGACATGCTGGTGAAGTCTTTAGAGGAGAAGGATCACGTAGCTCACCTGGAAGAATGTTTCAAGCAACTGAATCTGCATAACATGAAGCTGAACCCAACCAAGTGCAGATTCGCTTTCACGTCTGGGGAATTCCTTGGATATCTGGTCACCCACCGTGGAATTGAAGCCAATCCGAAGCAGATTGATGCGCTCGTACGGATGGCGTCGCCGAAGACAAAACGCGAAGTCCAGAGGCTAACTGGACGGGCCGCCGCGCTGAATCGTTTCATCTCTCGGTCAACCGATAAATGTTTGCCTTTCTACGATACGCTATGTGGGAACAAGAAGTTTGAATGGACAGAAAAATGCGAGCAGGCGTTTCAACAGCTGAAAGAGTACCTAGCCAGCCCTCCAGTACTTACGAAACCGGTGGAAGGCGAGCCACTGTTTCTATACACGGCCGTTTCGGCCACGGTGGAAAGTGGTGTACTCGTCAGGAAAGAGCGCAGCGAGCAGAAGCCAATTTTTTATGTTAGTCAAACTCTCACTGACGCTGAAACACGGTATCCGCAGATGGAAAAGCTGGCATTGTCTGTGGTAATGTCCGCTCGAAAACTGAGACCATACTTCCAGTCACATTCGATTGTAGTTTTGACTACCCTCCCACTGCGATCCATCTTGCATAGCCCTAGCCAGTCCGGGAGATTGGCAAAGTGGGCAATAGAGCTGAGCGAATATGACATCGAATATCGAAGCAGAACCTGCGCCAAATCTCAAGTCCTAGCCGACTTCTTGATAGAACTCCCAGAGGAAGTGATAGAAGAGCCGGCTCCGAGCACAATATGGAGGCTTCACGCGGATGGATCATCATCAAAACAAGGATCCGGAGTGGGAGTACGGTTAACCACTCCAATAGGCGAAATCCTCGAGCAGTCATTCCGCCTGGGTTTTCGTGCATCTAATAACGAGGCAGAATATGAAGCTTTGATAGCTGGAATGAGACTTGCCCTTGGACTCAAGGTTTCGCACGTCCAAGCCTACTGCGATTCACAGCTAGTGGTCAACCAAGTTAGCGGCGAGTACACAGCCAGAGACGACCGAATGGAAGCTTATCTAAAGATTGTCAAAGGACTGGCTGCACAGTTCGAAGAATTCACATTAACACGGATACCACGCGGGGAAAATACTTCGGCAGACGCGCTAGCAGCGCTCGCATCCACCTCCGATCCGGACTTGAAAAGAATAATTCCAGTGGAATTCATCAAAAACCCAAGTATCAGCCTATCTGACACCGTGAACGCGGTCACTCGCTCTCAAACAGCTGTTCGAGCCGGAGGAATATCTGGGCCAAGCCTTGCAGAAAAGGGCAGCACCGACACCGCCAATCCGGATGACCAGAACGCGATGCCACCATTGGAAGACAAGGCAATTGAAATAGGGGAAGAACCTGAAACAGAGCCTCCGGCCGAAAGTGAAGTAGCGGACATGGAGGAAGACCCACAATAAACAGAAATGGACTACGGATGCGACATCATGGACGGCGAGACACCATCAGATAAGTGGGCTGCTAGAAAACTCAGAGCTCAAGCTGCTCGATATGTTCTCCTAGATGGAAACGTCTTCAAGTGGAGATTCTCAGGACCACTGATGGCTTGTGTCGAAGGCGCCGAAGCGAGAAACATCATGGAAGAGGTCCATAGTGGCTTGTGTGGCAATCACTCCGACGGAAGAGCCTTGGCGATCAAGATCAAGCGTCATGGATACTATTGGCCAACGATGGTGAAAGACTGTGAAAAGTTCTCTGCCAGGTGCGAAAAATGCCAACGACATGCCCCAATGATTCATCAACCTACGGAGCTGCTATCATCGATCTCAGCGCCCTACCCTTTCATGCGCTGGTCAATGGACATCGTCGGGCCTCTGCATAGGTCCAAGCAAAAGAGGTTCTTGCTGGTTTTGACAGATTACTTCTCAAAATGGGTAGAAGCAGATTCTTACGCCAACATAAAGGATGCCCAAGTCGAAAATTTCGTCTGGAAAAATATCTTATGCCGACATGGAGTTCCCTATGAAATTGTTACGGACAACGGCTCGCAATTTATCTCAACAAGGTTTGAAGCCTTCTGCGAAAAATGGAAGATACGACTCAGCAAGTCTACGCCACACTACCCACAAGGGAATGGACAAGCAGAGGCAGTAAACAAGACCATCCTGGATGGCTTGAAAAAACGCCTTGATGCAAAGAAGGGACGCTGGGCAGATGAACTCGAAGGAGTATTATGGTCACACCGAACCACTCCGCGGCGTGCCACCGGTGAAACACCTTTTGTTCTTGTCTACGGTACAGAATGTGTCATCCCAGCCGAGGTTCAATTTCCTGGAGTCCGCCGCAGACTTCTTTCAGGCCAGGAAGGATTGAATCATCTCATGTTACTCGACGAGTTGGACTTGGTTAATGAACCAAGAGATCAAGCGCTGGTTCGGATTCAAAATTACCAACAGGCAGCAGCTAAGTATTACAACACCAACGTCAAAAGTCGCAAGTTCAAAGAAGGTGATCTGGTTCTCCGCAAAGTTTTTCAGAACACAGCCGAAACAAATGCTGGCAAACTAGGAGCGAACTGGGAAGGACCCTACAAAATCACCAAGGTAGTTCGACTAGGAGTATACGAGCTCTCCAACATGTCTGACATCCCGATACCAAGGTCTTGGAACGCAATGCACCTAAAGAGGTGTATTACCACTAAATCACTTCATATGAACTACGGGACGACTTGATCCCTGAAAAGGGTACGTAGGCAGCTCGTCTTCGGATGGGTTCAGTTGTCCCCCTCCTTAAAAAAAGGGGGGGAGTGGGTACGTATACAGGTATACTCCCATACCTCGCATCACACTTTTCAAACAACAGTTTAAACTCTTTCAAACACAACTTGCTTCGACTTAGTCTACACGATTCACAACATTACATCTTTCACAGATATTCTATCACCTCGTCTGTTGCTGGCCACAACAGACGGACAACCACATTCTTTATGGATTTTGACCACTATCTCTATACGGGATAGGGTTCTCAACACCCTCTTACGGGTATAAAAGCGCGCTATATAAATTCCGGTTGGGTATATCCTAATCTAATATCCGAAAGGTATATCCTGGACGATATTCTTACAAGTTTATCTTTGAGAGGGACCCGTAAGTCGAAAACTCGCAAGTTTTAACACTCAAACTAAACTCTGAAACCCAGTAAACACCTCTTGGTACACTGGTCATAAACATCTCGGAAACATAATACTAAACCTAAAAAGTTAGTATGAGATTTTAAACATGCTTCTCTGTCAAAGGAACGGGAATGTAAGTCGGAACACCGCAACTCCTAAACTGACACTAAAAAGACAACCATACTTTTATTAAACAAAGATGGTTCGCAATATCATTAGAGCACAAGTGAAAGATTACTCGAGCAAAAACAAACAGAAAAACCAAACAAAGAGTCACGCTTAAAAACAAGCAATCACTACAAAAAGGTGGATAAAGCCATCCAGGCACTTAGGTTCATAAAACAAAAGAAGAGTTTCGAGTTAACGGAGCACGAGTCAGTTGAGAGGATCCAGCTCGGTAGCTTTCTCCTCGGCAAGAGCAGCAATTCCCGGCGTACCGACATTGGAGCCGGCAAAATCCACAACTCCAACTTTTGATGTTGCATTCTCTACTGGCTCGCTCCCAAGGAGCGTGTCCACAGAGTCGGAGGAAACCGGCCAAAGCATCAAATCCTTCTTCAGCTCGGCCTCAATTCTCTCGAATTCATCAGTCGCGTCGGCTAAATCGACCCTCCACCCTGCCAACTTTGCCGCCTCGGAGTCCAGAGCAGGCGCATCATCTTTTTGCAGTATCTCGAGCAACTGCAGAT